>JALGBA010004204.1:0-1254911 GCA_023970755.1 Azemiops feae | reverse complement strand
AGTCATTTAACAAATTTCTCATTTAGTAACATAAATTTTGGGCTCAATTGTGGTCGTAGGTTGAGGACTATCTGTACACCCATTTATTACACTTTTAATGGGAAACTTGTGCCTGTTTCTCTGACACTGTTCTATCCCCTTCTCTCCCTCTGCTTGTCTCAAAGAAGCCTCTCCTCTTCTCCGTCTCTCTTTCTCCATCCCCTTCTCTTTCCCTGTCATCTTTTTTTTCTCTCCCTTTCCCACCAAAACCTCCTTCTTTTATATCCTCTCCTCTCTCTCCCCCCTCTTCCTCCTTTTCTCTTTGGTGCAGGTCCAGCTGAGTCCTCTCCCTAAGGCTTCGCGGTGTTCTGTCTCTCTTTCTCCATCCCCTTCTCTTTCCCCAACGTCTGTTTTCTCTCCCTTTCCCTCCAAAACCTCCTCCTTTTATATCCTCTCCTCTTTCCACCCTCCTCCTCCTTTTCTCTTCTGGGTGCGCCAGAAGCACCGATCAGCACGTAGCCACGTGCGCCGATCCTGGGGCCTCTGTCTTGCCCCTGCAGCCCTGCAGAAACACTGATCAGCATGTAGCTGCACACGCACCAATCCTGGGGCTTCTGCCAAGCCCTGACAGCCCTGCAGCTCTGCCAGGTGCCAAAGTACCGCCAGTGGTGTACGTACCACCTGTTGAAAAGCCCTGTTTTACAGAACTATTCCTTCAGATAATATACGTGGTGCGCTTTGGGAATGTTAAGCATAAATGCTGAATCTCCTTCAGATTTATTCAAAGGAAGTACTACTAGAAGCATGGAATAGTAACTGAAAGTTATGATTAATAACTTTAATGAAAAAAGAAATCTAGTCTATGCAGCATTCTTAGTTCAGCATCCCACCATGATAATACACATAATATTCAGGAATTTTCTGGGCATGAACACACAAATTTATCTTTTCAATAAGAGGTTGCTGAAGCTGATTTTTCCACCTTCTTTAAATTAAACAAGCCCTTGTACTAATTTCATTGTACTACAATTGTATTACAATTGCATTCCTAGAGATAAAATACACACGCTGATTTTTGTGAAGAAAATAGGAGAGCAATAAAATGCTCTTACACATACACACTTCAAACATCCTAACTACACATATTATGACATACTGTGTGCATGTATCTGGTATTTGTAAAAAAAAAAAATCTGAGCAATTGATTATAATGGAAAATCTAACTATTAAACTATTTCTGTACCTTTACAAACTTCTATGATAGTGTAATTAAAACATATTGGCAATTTTACAACTAATATCAATAGACAGGTAGTAAAATAATATCCTCAACCTTAAAACCATAAAAGAGAATTCCAACAAAAGCTCAGGTGAGTTGTAATGCTGCAAGGGGATGGGGGGAGATAGAGAAGGTCTTTACTTCATTTTAATAATGTAGGTTTAGAGCTGATTCAAAACTGGGCAAAGAACTTGTATGGAAGTGTCCCTACACCATATGGGAAATCATGATATATTCTGAATGTTTATTCAAATCTAAGATTTTTACACTTTAACATTCCATTATTGACAGCTTTTTCAGTTTAGTATAGAACTGTTTGTACTAATATATCCTAAGAATCATAACACATATTAGTGAAGATATAGGTATGTAGTTCTGCCTTTTAATTAGCATGCCGACATCTATATTTAATTGATGGAGGCCATAAGCATTCCCTTTTCATAAATAAACATCATATGCTTCTAAATTGTAAAAACTGATGGGCGGTTGAAAGGAAACTTGAGACATTTTGCTGATGATTCTTGTTTGTGGCACATTCCTTTTGGAAATAGGAACAACAAGCAAAAATTCTGCATTTATAAATCCTTTATGACCTATGCAAGGGTCCTTTTGTAGACTTCAGCTTGGCATTCAATACCATCATCCCAGAAATTCTTCACTCTAAACTGACTCAATTAGCTGTGCCTGTCCACACTTCTATGTGAACTTTATGACAGATAGAAAGCAGCAGGTGAAGCTAGGTAAAATCGCATCAAATACCTATTCAATTAGCCCACATGCCCCCCTGGTCTCCATTATTGTTTTTTTTCTATACCAATTATTGTATCTTGAAGGATCCCTCAGTTAAAGTACTGAAGTTTGCAGATGATATAACAGTCATTGGTCTCATTTGAGGCTGTGATGAGGTTGCATATAGATGGGAGGTTGAACAACTGGCCCTGTGGTGCAGCCAGAACAATCTGCAGCTGAACACACTTAAAACTGTAGAGATGAAAACGGATTCTAGGAGGAGTCTTCCTATTTTACCACCTTTTACAATATTAGACAACACAGTAACGACAGTACAGTCCTTCAGGTTTCTGGGTTTTATAATCTTCCAAGGTTTGAAATGGACACCTAAGATTAGAACCATCATTAAAAAGGCACAACAAAGAATGTTCTTTCTGTGTTAACTCAGAAAGTTCAGACTGCCCCAGGAACTGTTGATACAGTTCTACAGAGGAATTATTGAGTCTGTCATTTGTACTTCTATAATTGTCTGGTTTGGTACAGGAACCAAAGCGGATAGGTACAGACTTCAATGGATAGTTAGGACTGCAGAAAAAACAATTGCAGCCAGTTTGCCTTCTGTTCAGGACCTGAATACTGCATGGGTCAGAAAGAGTGCTGAAAAAATATTTACAGACCCCTCACATCTTGGACATAAACTGTTTTGATTCCTCTCCTCAGGATGTTGATACAGGGCATTGCATGCCAAAACAGCTAGACACAGAGACAGTTTTTTCCTTCTTGCCATCACTCTGTTGAACACCTAATTACCACAATATTGTCTTATATCCAAGGATATTTACCCATGTAGTATGGCTATATTATTCTAATCTTTTCTACTACCTTCTTCTATTGGTATCTTATGATTATATTACTTTGTTGTTTTTATGTACACTGAGAGCTTACGCACCAGAGACAAATTCCCTGTCTGTCCAGTCACACTTGGCCAATAAAATATTCTATTTACCATATCAAAGCCCTGTTTCTACAATAGACAACTGGTTGGATTATATTCCTACAGAACCAAAAAGAGGTGAACTGATGCAATCAGCTAAACCCTAATGGTTATTTTAGTTGACCTGTCTTGCACAGATGTAAACTTTTGAATTCCACTGTCTGGGTCTTTGCAATAAGTGAATACACCTCAATATAGGCTAATAGATCTGAATTGCATTAATATAGACCAGGGGTAGGCAACATTGGCTCTTTTATGACTCGTGGACTTCAACTCCCAGAATTCCTGAGCCAGCTGATATAGACAGTTACTAGATGTCAGCAAAAGCTTAGATTTCTGCTTCCATCTAGTGGATATCCAGATTTTTACACCTGGATTACTACCAAGGATATGTCAACTGGCAATGGAATTTTTAAAAGAAATAATCCTTGGTAAACTGTGTTGTTCTGAGCTCTGAAAACATTAACACAGGCTTACCTATGTAAACTAACAATAGCACTTGAACAAGATATTTAGAGGTGTAGTTTTCATGCGCAACATAGATGAAGATGATGGAGGTCTGGACAGAGCATCCTGAATATCAAGAATAAGCCCTGAATGACTTCCATGTGTTCTCCTCCCATTTGGATTGCCTTACAACCTGTTGGGATGTGTGGAAGAGGACTTGTCCTCAGTTGTTGCTATCCTTCTTATTATAAAGTTTCGCAAGGAATATGAGTGTCTTTTCATGTTCTTGGACTACCTATGGAAGACTGGCCTGACAATTGGGGCTAGTGATGTCAACCCTTTACTAGCCCAAAGACTCATGGAAGCCACACATTTCTTGGCAAAGTTGGATTGAGAATCCATATTCTCCAGAATGATGACTTTTGGTTCAGTTAGCATAGGTAAGGGGATCTAATTTAGTTAGTGGCTGATTGAGTCAAAGTTGTTTTCGGAGTACGCCAGAGTGATTCACTTTAGGTGGGCCACAATTCAAAATCCTTTGAAGCAAGAAACAAGAATGACTTTGCACCTAGTATCACAATGAGGAAATGATGACACGTAGTCCTGTGGCACCATGGTCAAGAAAACAAGCACCTTGGGAAGAGAATGACTGCCAAAAAATGCTTCTAACTCTATGGCTCCAAAGAAGTAATGGGACAAAAATTAACAAGTGGGAGATCATTAAAGAGAGATCCTAGAACTAAGGAGAAATTTCCTGACACTGAGAACAATTAATCAGTGCAATAACTTACCTCTAGAAGTTGTGGGTGCTTCGTCACTGGAGGTTTTCAAGAAGAGACTGGACAGCACTTTATCTGGAATAATATAGGACCTCCTGCCATGGGCAGGGGTTGGACTAGAAGGCCTCCAAGGTTCCTTCCAACCCTATTATTCTAAGATCAGGAAAAGCTGTAAACTACCCATAATAAATGTCTTCAAGCCTGTAAAAAACATATGGGCAAACGACAGCTTGAGGAGAAGGCTATATGATGGATTGCTTGAAATTAGATCAAGTAGACGTGCCTTCTTGAAAGCATTATATTTGTCAGAAGTTTGCTATGTGACAACTAGAGAGAGGTGTTTTCAGTACTGGACCTCTGATTATGAACACTGCTTTCTGATCAGTTACAGCTGGCATCAAAGTTTTGTTAAGTTTCAGCAATAACAGCATTGCTTTTCCAGACTCTATTGAATTGCATCTGTGTTATTTAATACTTTGCTATGGTTGTTGTTATGATAGCTTTAACATTTATAAACTTTACTGATTTGTTTTTACTTATCCAACCTTAAGATCAACTGTAGCATGGAGCAGACTCAAAATTTAATGCATAAAATAAAAATAAATAAACAGACTGTGGAGGTTGTCATTATGGAGTTTACTCATACTTGATTACTGCATGATTTTCATAAAAAATTAAACATCAATTTCTGTTCTGAATCAGGTGGCTTTCCCATTCTCCAGATTTTCCCTAACACATCCCTTCCAATGTTGGAATCTTAGCCATAAATTTGGAAAATAGCATTGTGTGGATTTTCCCCCCAGTGAATTATCTCTTTTTAATGCATTTATAGTTGCTTAGCTGTATTATCTTATGAAGACTTGTTGCCTTGAACTGTTGGAATATTAATATCAAATAAATATTATTTAGTTATAAATACAGGTAGTCCTTGGCGTATGGCCACAATTGAGCCACAAATTTCTGCTGCTAAGCAAGACTGTTATTAAGTGAGTTTTGTCCCATCTTGCAACCTTTCTTGCCACTGTTGTTAAGTGAATTACTGCCAGTTGTTAGTAACATGGTTGTTAAGTGAATTGGCTTCTTCATTGACTTTGCTTGTCAGAAATTTGCAAAAGGTGATCACATGACCCCAGAACACTGAAATCATCCTAAATACATGCCAGTTGCCAGGCATCTGAATTTTGATCATGTGACCATGGGGACGTTGCATTTGTCATAAGTGTGAAAAACGGTCATAATGTGTGTTATGTATGTGTACACTTTGAGAGCAAGCAACTAAATTTCATTTTTAATGTGTGCCATTGTGCCCACAGTAAAAAATGACAATAAAGGTTATCTATCTAAGTGTGAAAAACGGTCATAAGTCACTTTTTTCAGTGCCATTGTAACTTTGAATAGTCACTAACTAAATGGTTGTAAGTCAGGGACTAACTGTAAATAGTTATATTTATAAGAGATTTTAGCTAAATCTATGCTTATGGTAAAGATGTTTTGGGAATATATTACATACATTTAAGCATTTTCTTTTTCATTAATAAATGGAAAATAAGCTGAACTAAAATACATGTTATAAGAAATCTTTAAAAAGAAGTGATTGCATTATATTTGTTCTTCCCCAACCTATAGCACTCCACTCCCATTTTGAAAACGGAACAAAATATTTTCATCAACATCAATATGTAGGAACTAGTGTTTCAACCACACTCTGATAGGTTTTAGATGGGTGGTTAATTTAAACCCCTGCATGAAGCAAATATTGGTTAGAATTGTCCAGTGAGGTACTTGATGGATCCAGATGATTTCCTGAATGTGCTTGGAGATTTGTTCACATCATTTATCAGGAAAAGCGTTGATGCCCTGGTTGGTCAATACTGAGCATTTCTCAGTATTGCACCTACATGCCTTTTTCCTACTCATGGAGCCAAATCAATAGTTGATTTATTGCAGAGCTGAGATGCCAAAATAGATTTGACATCAGCCAGAGCACAAAAAAAGAATTCTTGAATAGATCCATTTGTGGGTGGGGTAAAGGTCCATTTGAACTCTTTTTTGATAGTAAAGGTAACCAAAATAACATTTTTCATTGCCTTTGTTGCATCCACACAAAACAGGCTATACTCTTTTTGCTGTACAGTACATCAGGGAAGAGAGCAAGAACTACCAGCAGCAGCCTTTGAATAATTTTCATCAGTGTAAAAGTCAACATTATTTCTTTGAATCTCTCAACTTGGAATCAGAAAAACAGCTTATTATATTATTTTGGATGCTTTACATCTTGTTGATCTCAAATATGTGGACAAATGTGTGAAGGATATTGGCTATATTCTTGTCCCTCCTGGCTGATTGAATCACCTGGGCCCATGGTAAAGACAATGCCCTTTTGAGGGAGCATGCATTCCCTTCTGTGTAAAGGAAGCAATAATCAGGACTTTACTGAAGAGCCTTCCTTTGACTTGAAATACCTTGAAGTTTCCAAAATGACTTAGGGCCAGACTATTTAAAGGATCATTTCACCCATTACAAACAAAACCAGTTGTTAAGAGTAGCAGGAGAAGCTTTCTTGAAGAGGCCTCACTGTTAGAAGCTTGTCTTTCTGGCATTTCTTCTGCATTAGTCCCAGGTTATGGAATGTACCTGAATTGTGTTTGGCTCCAATTCTCTCAGTATTTGGAAAGTTTTGAAGGTATAGAGATATAGCCTGACTTTGAACTACAATAACTTCAGTATATATTTTATTGTTGATTTTAAATTGTATTTATAACATGTTACATTTTGTTTTTTATTTAAAATATTCTGCTTATTGCCAAGTGCTTTTCAGAGCAGAAAAATAGTCTAAAAGTTAACTAAATAATGAATAAATGTATATTGAGAGGCTTCAAACTATGACTTTTGATATGTTTTGTTCTCTGGCAGTAATAGCTAGAAAGCCAGCCAAAGATGTTGGGATGATTTTTGGTTGCTTGATTTCTTTTTTTAGAATTTGTTATTAGGAAATGCATTCTGAATTCCATGCTTTGTACTAAGTAATAACACATATGTTTATAATATATATGAACACATTTGTTGATTCACAGTTATTAACAGGAATCGGCAAAAGTGAAAGATTCAGAATGCCAGTTACAGTAGGTCAATTCCATCCATCCAGTGTAGTGAAAGAGGACTCATTTATGACATTAAAGATTGACAACATTGGCAGTGTTTTACAAATTAGATTATGACACATTGTGATAAAAATAACACTGTTATGACTTTTTGTTCTTCTCAATGTTTCAGTCACTGCTGCTTGGAAAGCTTACTGGAACTGTCAGCACAATTTATCCAAGGTCTTTGAAAAGCTGGAGGAAATATTATGGTAGCAAACATGGGATTCAAAATTATGAAAATTTGGAAACCCTCCCAAAGAATTGCAAACTGACTGAAAAAATGCTCTGAGAAATGAATAGTTGATTAAGTGTATTATAATAATGTAGAAGAATTAATGGTAGCTTGTAAATCAAAATCTAATAGGCACAAATAATTAGAATCTCATGTATTGTCAAGATGTGATCTAAATACTTAATCAATGCAAAAGAAAGCATCCAATTGCTTGGCTGTAAATATTTGTCATCATTTAAAAGCAGAGCAATTCTATCTGGAATGGGAAACTCTAAGGCTAGGCCAAAGCTAGCTTCTAGGCTATGTTGGTTCAGCTCAGAGCTAGCCCAAAAGTGCAGAGGAAGCTTCTTTGCCACCTGCCTAGAATCTATTTTCAGTGATTCTGTATTTTTAAATTGAATCATTCTAGTGCAGTACCAATTGGGGACAGTACCAATTTTGTATGAGTCTTTCACCATGGAAATATTTTCCTTTTGTTATGAAGAAGCAACATTCTTCTAAGCAACAGGAATACCAATTACTGTAAGGGGAAAAACAATTCAATGAAGCCTTTGTTAAGTATTTCTTTGGAGATTATTAATAATCAGATTTGTTGGGCTTATTCCACATTCCTAACATGTCTTCAATGCTCACAAAGGTATTAAAAGACCGCCAATAATAACAAATCTCCCATTAAGAACTGATGTACAGTAGATAGTTGCCATGCACCCTGCGTATGTATTGGAACAGGGAATGTACTGTTTCTTTGTTAAACCTAAACCTTGCATTGCCATTTTACTTCTTCTTTTTTTATATATATATATAACAAGTTTTATTGAATTTTTTTAATTTTACAGCCAAGTGCTTAGGACTCATCGTGGAGATAGGGCACTCCATAAAACAAAATAGAACATATAATCATACATAAACAATTTAGGTTACTTCTTTAAAATTTCCCTCTCTATTTTATCAATCAGAAGAAAACAAAAAACAAAACAAAAACTATCAATAATATTTCCACCCATTTTCGAGCTTAATTAACTATTAACATATTCCAATTTGGCATTACATAAACATATAGTATACAATTCGGGTATCCATATAATACAGACTATTCCTAATCTATACATATTACTCCAATTATTCACTTTATACTTCTCAGTTAAATTCTATCACTTATTCTATTCTATTTCACATACATATTTTATAGACGAATATAACTTTAAGTTTTTAAACCATTTTACATTAGCCTAAGTTATTTCTAATTATTTCTGAGCTAAACATATAGCTATTATATATATGTATATTTTAATATTTCTCCACTATATTCTATTTCCTATACTCTATCAAACATTTTTATAAATCAATCCAATCTTCAATCATTGCAAATAAAAATATCATTAATATTTCACCAATCTCAATACAACTCCTTTAGTTTTAACTTTTCCAGTTTTCCATAATTGCCATTCCAAACCATAATCAAATCCATAATTCACATCAATATTAATCAGACTAAAATCTTAAACCTTAGAAATCTCAAAAATATTAGCTCACTTGAAGTCTCTAAAAACCATTTTACCTGTCAAATAACGTTTTAACACTCATTTTTAAACCTAATTCTAGCTTTCTTTTTATGCCAAGCAGGTTTCCACAATAGGGCCTTTAGCTCCTCCCATCTTAATATTTGATTATACACATTTTCCCATAGTTGCGTCTGATCATAGTCTTCTTCTCTTTTTCCCAATATTGTCTGCACTATGTAATCAGTCTTAGTCAGTATGGTGATTATTCGTTGTTTGTATGTATTGTCAGCATTTTTAATGTCTCGTATTTGAAAGTCCATTTCTGTTGTTTTTAAATCTATAGATGTTTCAGTTGAGTTCTGCCTTTGGTCCTCAGAAATCTCAGTCTTTTGTATATAAGGTGTAATATCTTCCTCTTCAGTAGATTGTAGATATAAATCCTCCATCTCATTAGGTTGTAAATCCAGTTATGTGTCATGATCAGTTGAAGTTTGAAATTCAGTTTTTAACTCTGAACCATCCTCGTTCCTGAGTGTCCTGAAATGTTCTCTTAATTCTTCTCTCATTTCCAAGATTTTTTCTAGTATGAGTCCATAATTAAGCTGTGAATAGGATTCCATTCTTCTTCTCTCTCTCTCTTTTTTTTTTTCTATAGTAAAAGTTCAGCAATGTCTGGGCGTAACGCTAAGTTCAACAGTTCAGCTGCAAATGGTTACAATGTTACGATAAGGCTTTCTGGGCTTCACGCCAATTTCTGGGATAGATTGTAACCATCCAATCCACATAACTCCACCCAGAAGCCAAGGTAGTTTTTTCTTTCTTTTTAAAGTGGATAAAAATGTTCAGAAGGGGGGGAGAAAAAAAACACTCCACCCCCCTCCCTAAAAATTTCCACTTAAGCTGAAAACAAGCAAACAGAGAGAAAGAGTCACAGTAAAGCTTTTTCTTCTTCTTCTTCTTTTTTTTCCAGGATTCCCCGAATTCCAACAGTTCAAATACACAATAAAGATTAGTTACTTTTTTCTCAAGTATTCAAACGCTGCTTTTTCAAGGGAGGGAATAGTTTCTAGAAGCTTTTCATAGGGAAGTAAATAAAATAACAAGAGGGAAGGAAAGTTCTCACCTGGATCTTCCACGGTGGTTCTTTATGCTTAGATGTTGCTGTGACTTTCGGCTGGAGCAGCTAAGTGATCGGCTATGTTACTGGCCGATCTTTTCCTCGTCGGCCCAAAGGTGATTTCTCGGATCGCAGAGGGAGCTGCCACTCCCTCCGCAATCAAACGAGTGTCCTCCTCCACGGTGGTCGCCTCTCCGGGGCGACTTTCGACCCTGTCCAGGGTCTACCGGCGGGGGGAAATCGGTCGGCAAAGAGAACGTACTCTTTGCCTGACCGCAGGCGCTGCAACCGGAACCGGAAGTGGCCATTTTACTTCTTGAGTTGTGTTTAACTAGAACACAGATTTCTCATTGTAACTGCATGCATCTTTTGCAGAGAAGAGAAATAGCAGGGAAGAGCACACTAAATTTATCCCCAATGTTATAATTATAATTCTACTCAGCATGTAAAATGTTGCTGTGGTGGAGAACCTTCTTGAACCATGGAAGGTTATATTGTGATTTAGAATTCTATTTCTTCAGCTTCTAAATCATGGGGAAGGCCTCCATGATTTCAGGACACCCTTTGACATGTACAATTATTCTGTGGCACTCTGTGAGCGAGATAGGCAATAGCTAAATTTGACAGATGATAGATAGATAAATAAATAAAAAATAATCAATTTTCTGCATATAGAGAGTAATCAGAATGTCAATGAAGGAGAGGCAACAGAGCCAATGGACTGATCCTTACTAAACCATCCAACTGAAGGGGGGGGGGAATTCCATGCAGTAAAATAAAACTTGCCAAAACTGTTGTGTAGTTTTAATGCAGGAAGGTGAAGAACCTTCTTTCCCAGTCAAGAGCCATACGCTGATGGGACAGATAGTCAAAAAAACAACAACAAAGTGTAGGAAAGCTTTCAGAAGTCCACAACTTTCTCTACCCCTATCTTTATCTCCCCAGATAGTATTTACATTTAAATTTAAAAGCACCCACAAAGTTCCTGAATTTCAGTGATTCAATAGGCAAGTCGCTATGGGCACATAGCTTATGTGATGGATTCACATCTGACCCAGCTTTAGGATGTACAGTGCATAGCAGGAAACTGCAGCTCATTTGTTTGCGATCTGTACAGAGGATCTGATCTCTACCCCCACCCCATCTTGATGGCTGAACTTTCCACACAGGAACAATGTGGAGTGTAAAACAGACCTGCGATGGTATCACACTGATTTTAGTCACCCTAAAGTGACTAAAATCACTGAGTCATTTTTCTTCTCTGTGTCCTTTATTATGAGATGTTGGAGTAAAAACTAACATCTTTTATTATGAAACAGCTGGTCGTACATTCTCTGGAATGAAGCAAAAAATCAGAACAGAACAGAAAGCTCATAAAAAGCAGATGGATCTTCTCAAAAGTCCATAGTGCTGTCAACATGTTTTGACTTCCCATTGTCACATATGTGAGGGATTGGGATATTAGTGAATCAAAGTATGCCAAGTCAAAAACTGTCTGGATATTTTCTTGCCTCGATCACCTTTCCTGCTGGGAATAGATTCCTGAAGTCTGCTTTTGGAGGAGGAGAGTGCAAGCTTGTCTACAGATATTGGGTTGCAGGATTATTTTTTTTCCATTGCAGAAATAAGGAGGAGGGGTAGGAGAGATCATGGACAAAGAAATCAGTCTGTTCTATATGCTCTCCTACCTGTATCCTCTGTCTACTTGCTTGCCTCCTCACTATTACAGGTACCCCTCATTTAACTACCACAATTGGGATTGGCAACTCTGTTGCTAAGTGAAACATCATGTGATCATGCCAGACTTACCATGGGTATTTGAAATATGCTACCTTTGATTCTGGAAATAGCATGGCCATTATCATTGGTAGGCATGAATAAAAACTGGTTGAAGAAAGAATTGGAATAAATTGGAATAGGGGCAAACATAACATAACACAGAGTTTCTAAATCTTGGCAGCTTTAAGATATGTGGACTTCAACTCCCAGAATTCCCCAGCCAGCACTTTAAAGCTGTCAGTGCTGAGCAACACTGGCATAGGAAAATATTACGTTATATTACATTTCTCAATCAGTTTAATCTTGCAGAAGGGCAACACAGGCGATATGATCTGTTCATCCAAACCAGTTGTACTGGAGTCCAATTTTCAAAACTCAAAGATCAGTAACTGCTCCGTTCTTTCAATACTTGCCCTAACTACAGTACAATCATGGCCATAGCAGCAACTTTTTTTGTTTTTGCCCTGAAGGTGTCATCTTTCCCAATTTATCAATGAGTTGCCCTCAGTTGTACCAGTGTTAAATTAGCATTTCCCCCCATTCCCTGCCCTCCCTAATTAAAAACCCCACTGCCCTGCAAAAGCTGTCCTGTTTTGGCAACCAATAAGTTGGATGAAAAGTCAGGTGACTGGTGGTGAGTGGCATCAGAGCAGTGCTTATTTGGCAACTTCAGGCTGATCTCTCAATGATACACCATTTTACTGTTCTCTTTCTAAGAGCTGCACCTCATATAATTACACAAATACATCATTCACCAATACTGAAGCTCTTTTGTGGCATGCTCACAGCATTCTAATGATAGAAATTTCATTCAAAAAACTTCATATTGTTTGTTGAAAGAGTCACTTAAAAGCTTCAGTGGAGAACAATTGGCTGCAATTATTGAAAACAAAATCAATTCTAATGAAGGATTACACAAGTGCATATTTTTTTAACAGAGAATTTGCCTTGGGATTCATAATGCCAACTAATCTCTGTTGGAAAATGAAATGCACGTCAATCACCACAGCCAATAAATTTATATTGCCCATTATATAAACAAAAGCTCTAATCAGCACTGCTCATCCTAATCAGCAATTGCAATGCTCAATATATGACTGGCTGCACTTCATTAGTCATGACAATAGTATGAGTTGTATTGGGTACTGTTAAAAGTAGTGCCAATTAGACAAATGCTTGATTTTTGTCTTGCTATATAATAATAAGAAGGGATAGATGAGTAAGCAGAATCCAAAAATGTAAGTATCTTCTGTTGTTGCCTAGCTGAGACCATGGGGTGAAAAGTTGGAAGTCTCAAACCTCCCTTCTCTGGGTTCTGGCTTGGTGTAAATAATAATGCTACCTCCTTTCCTAAGGGGCATCTCATCTATTGAATCCCATAACTGTATTGCTCTTCTGGCAAATTAAAAAAAATAATAATATTTGAGATCTGAAATCTGGAACTCTCTAGATTAAGATTCCTCAATAGACTGCTGATTCCAAAAAGTGATTTGGGGACAGTATACCATTTATATGAAAGAGCCCCATCAGGTTCTTTTTCTGTCATGCCTTCAGACATCTAAATGGAAAATTGACAGGTACTATTGGGGATATCCAGATGGCCTCCTTCCTCTTGACTACTATACAGCTACTAGAATGCTGCTTTTCCTTTGGGACTAGAACTCTGATCTTATTCTCTCTGGCAGTGAAAAAGGCATTAAATCTTCAGTTGTAGTTATGTACTGTATTTTGTTATATGCTGGTTGTTTCCTTTTTATTAAACCTAATTTACACAGGTTGTATTTAAGCAGGTGCCACCGTATAGGAAGGCCAAGGGGCAGATTGGCAGCTGTTCTTCTCAAATGTGGTCTCCAGAGCTCCAGAAATTGCATTCGAGAGGGAGAGCCAGCCACTCCAGCCAGTCAGATTGAGGAAAACACACCTGGCATTTTCAGACTTGTTGATCCAAAGATTCCTAATAGCTGAAAAACAGTGAACAGGCAATTATCAAAAGTGATTAGAAAAGGAAGTATGTGAACTCTGGGTCTATAAAGGTACCAATCATGGTTTGAGCAAAGGTGGTGTTCCCTTGTCTCCCAGAGTTCTAAACTTGCTAGAAATTACTCTCTTGTGATCTCCTTACAAGGGGCAACTGTCTGGAGCACTTTCAGCAATCTCAAGTCCTCTGCTTGTGGTGAAAGGGATCGCAAAAGGCCTGTCTACTCACCAACTCTTCATTCCGGTGCAGTCATCAGCTCTACTTTTAGCAGAGGCATCTTCAGTTCACTATTTATTTCCAGGAAGTCTCCACTATATTTCTGCTTTAAATGCCTTGCTATGCTTACTGTGTGAAAATTGGTTAAAAACTGGTACATTTTTATTAATAATTTATACTTTTTAATACTATGAATTTGTCTTCCAAATTTCAGTATATTGGGAATTTCCAGTATTGCTATTTATTATTGTTACTGTTCTTTAGTAAATACTTATAATTTTAGGTGCCACCATTTATTCTGTTCCTTAAGAAATTTACATCTCGATGATCATTTTTGTTTTGAATATTTACAACAGTTTAAGTTTTAAAAATTAAAAAATAATATGAGAAATAACTTACCATAAAAATAACACCAGATTGCAAAGAAAAAAAATAGCAACCACAAAAGAATGTTCAGAGTGGAGAGAGACACTCATCAGCTGCTACTTCTTCTAGACCAGGGGTGTCAAACTGCCGGCCCACGGGCCGGTTGCATCATATGGAGGCCACGCCCACCCCAGCTCCGGCAATGCAAAAAAAGTCACGATACACCGCGACACGTCATGTGACGCGGCAAGTTTGACACCTGTGTTCTAGACTATAAACTAGATTTGAAAGTAAACAGCTACAACAAAATAGGAAGGAAACAACAGCAATTCTTGTGGAATTACCAAGAAAATTACACGAATGTTTCCATGAAGCTAGAGAGTGAAGCTCAATGTGAAAGAGACTTTATTATTATTATTATTGAGCTATCTACCTACACATATTTTAGATTAAAAAGTAACCTTACCCACCTACCAGTATCCCAGATATCTAAATTTTAGTCCATTCAGTACTAATAATGGCAAAGGTATCTATAAGTATGTCCAGATCACCTATGATATCCTCACAAAGATTGAAGGAAATATTAGATTTCAGCAATGCCCATTTTCAGCTTTCCACTTCAGCTTTATTCCTGGGCATGCATTCATTCATTTCATTGGTTTTAAAAGAAGCAATAATAACATAAGGCCAAACACAAAATGGCAAATATGTGTGTGTGGGTGTGCGGAATCTGTAGGGGTCCAAGTCAAAGCCTACTATTATTCATACTATTGTTACCAGAAGAGTGCTTATTCACAATCATATCAACTATGATCAGAACAGAATTCTCTACACTTTCAGGAAGTAAGACTAGAAATGTTGATAGGTTAAAAGTGAATTTATTATTAACTAAACCTGGCAAACTTGTTTGTGAATGAGTCATGCATCCCTGCATTTGCATTTCATTTATTCTGAAATTACTGTGCATAAAGGTTATTGTAAATTCATATCAATCTGTCCACTCAATACTATTTCTATATATCCAAATGTACCAAAATAATCTGTCTGTTGGTTATTGTACACTATGCATCTGAATAATTTCACAGTAGCTGTCACTCGGGCAATATCTTTTGTTTCTGGATTACTTGAAACTTTCCTTTTGAAGTTCATGATTTATATTTAAAACCAATAGCTCCAAATATAAATATTTTTGCATTTCTCGTAAAGTGGAGCCATTCTCCCGAGTGCAAAGCTAGAAAGGAAGTTTCAGCCATGTTACTGGGTAATGTAGCAACTATCATGCACATTTCTTACATGTGATAATATATTTACATGTATAATTGAGTCAATTATCACTAATGTAACACATTCAGTTTTTTATATATTTGGGTTTGTATATGGTAAAAATCTAGTTTGAGACTAGACTGAAATGATCCAAATAGTTATATGGTTAAATAGTTATACTTCTTGCAGCCCAAATCACTATTATAAATTCAGGTAATTACTCAAAAAAGTAGAATTCATAGATGAGCTCTTCAACAAACTACCAAATAAAAGGATTCTTGGTATTCACTTCATGCCAAGAATAGATAGGACTTTCTGCCTCCCAATTTGCCAGACTCTTCTCTTTGCCTGTTTCTTAGAAAAGCTAAATTTCTGCATGATTAGTGATTATCAAAAATATACATGGGGGGGGGGAGGGAGAAATAAACTTCCAAAGGGAACTGATAGTTTGCAGGAAAGGGAGCACATAATCTGCTCTGCATCAAGAAACCAACACTCAAGGCAATTTCAGTATATTTAGCAAGGCAGCAATTTGATTGAGGATTTGACAGAAGTGCAAATTCCAAAGCAGTCTCAAATCAGGTTCATCCAGGAGTCCATGAGGTACAAATCATGTGATTTGGAATTCAAATTCTCAAATTAATCCATAGATTTTAGTGGTTACTTGGGATCGGTTCCATTTCTTTACATTTCCCACCCCTCTCCACAGAGAGATTCATAAAAGATTTAACATTCTCAAAAACATTGTATTTTTATTTTGATGAGGCTCTGAAGTGCCTAGATACAGTATGTTGTATTTATACTGTAAATCTATACTCCCTTACCTGAGAAGAAGTCCCATTGATCCCACAATGGCTTATTTTTGAGGAGATGCTTGCAGAATTGACTTTACATCTTTCTTTTTTATGCATCTATATCACTTAAAAATTGTAATTTGCACTGGAGAGGGGAAAACTAGAAACTGAAAATGTTAGATAGATCATTAAACAAAAAACAAACAAACATTATTTCCTGTTCTCACTGCTTTATGCTCTCTCTCATCTAACTCTGAAATCATGACATTCCTGAAGTAATCTCACACTCTCTTCATATTCTCTTTTTCATATTTCTCTCATATTCCTCTTCCCCCTCTGTGACAACTGCACAGTTTGAAATATCCATCAGCTCACCCATCCTGTTTTGCAAGCACTAAGGCAAATAACGAACTGCATTTTTAACAATGACCAAGTTTTAAATCAATTGATTACTTTGTTATTTCAGGAATGGCTTGACAGCTCCTTTCCTGATCTCTAGACGCAGGCATATTTGAAGCACTTCCGAGCTTAATGGCTCTATAAGCTAACAAACCTTTTTCTTATTATGCTGAGCCTACTTTCTCTGCATTTCCTCTGCCTAACATTTTCTACCTTTCATTTCCTTATTTCTTATCCTTGATGACTTTCCACAAGCTTACTTCCTTGCTGGACAGCTCATATAACTCTCATGATCTGCATGTCAGTATATTTTGTCCTTTCTCAGCTCACTTAATGTACTTTCTCTTTCTTTTGCTATTGCCTTTGCTACTGAGTTCCAAGAAAATATAAAGCCAGATATTATATGGAAAGTTATAGGCCACCCATTTCCTTAATGGCCTTGTCACAACACTTATGATCCATTAAAAATAAGTAAAAAAGGATAGTAAATGATATAAAACACAAAAGCTAAAGTAGTGGCCTTAAGAGATTGCAAAATAAATATTTTGAATTCCCCTGAAAACAACTGTAGTTCCAGTGGCAGCTGGATCTGTAATATGGGAAAAATAAATTGATGCTTGATGTCAAACATATACGTGGCAAGACCAAAAATGGTGGCCTTTTTACTAGTAAGAATATGAGCAGTTCTGTAAGTAGCTTGAGGCCTAAGCTTTTTAAGGCTTTATGCAGCTTTAGAATCACCTTGAATTGGACTTCAACTTACAACAATTCTTTTAGTGACCGTTCGAAGTTATAACAGCACTGAAAAAAGTGAGTTATGATTGTTTTTCACACTTAAGATCATTGCATCATCCCCATGGTCATGTGATCAAAATTCAGACATTTGACAACTGACTCATAGTTGTGATAATTGCAGTGTCCCGGGGTCATGTGATCACCTTTTGCAAACTTCTGACAAACAAAGTCAATGGGGAAACCGAATTCACTTAACAACTGTGTTACTAACTTAACAACTGCAGTGATTCACAACAACTGTGTCAAAAGTTGGGGGCAAAATGGGGGCAAAATTCTTTTAACCACTGTTAATTTACTATTTCATCTAATCCCTCAGCCACGGAACATTTGAGCTGGTCATGCTTTCTTAGCCCAACCTATATCACAGGGATGTACTGTGGGAAAAATTGGAGAAATTTTAAGAAAGAAGGGTTGAACATGGACCTCTCATCTGGTCCTGCATCCCTGAGATTTCAGTGAAATCATACAGGTTTAAAACTGTGTTAAGCTTTGCCTAAGTGTCATATGCAGCTTCAACTGATAAAAAGCAAAGCTCTGAAGTAGGTTCACATGTAGAATATAAAAGCAGAATTCAGCACAAATATCTACATGCAAGACCTTGCCTTCATTATTCATTTTGAATAATCAGCAAAGAACCCCATGTAATTCTTCTAAAATCTCTTATATCTCTATTGTTTCTAAATATTTTAATGTGTCCGGCCCAAAATGGAAACTGCTCTCCTTCCTTCTTACTGATTTCATCTAAAGTGTTTGTCCTTCAGCATTTATTAGATTGGCTTGTGTTTCTTCAGATTTTACTTGACATTACTGTGCTTTTAATACAGGATGAATCACAAATATTCATACTGAACATATGCCAGGTCCAAGTATATTTTTATCACCTCTCTTTAGGGCATGGCAGCTTCACTTCCAAAAAGTGTATTGAAATATTTTCATTAAAAGAATGTAGGTTTTGATGCATTTTATTCAGCAGGTATCTATTATTGTTGTTCCAAACATTTTCCATCTATTTGCAGATTATGATGTTCTCTATCTCTTAATTGGATTACTTTTGTTCAGATGAATATTTCAATGTGATTATTAATTTTCTTGACCTTCCTGTTTTCCAGGCTCATAAAGTTATAGTTCCCTCACTCAAAGACAGTGTGTAGTGCAACCAAACTGTTATTAAAAGGTTTTGGACAAAAATATTGCTGAGACTAAACAAATTTAGTGTACGGTGTATTGTGTGCAATTTAATTAATTTAATTTAATGTGTTATACAACCCATTAAATTACATTAAATACATTAAATGTAATTATATTGGGCTCAGTAAACCCTGAGTAAATATACTCTCTAAACAGAGCTACTGTGGTGATACTTTGCTTGTATCTTTGGCAGAGTGATATAGGTGACTCTAGCTGCCAACTTAAGTGACTTGCCTAGAGGTTCATCACCATTGGATTGACACTGCTCATGAAAGCCTGCACCAAAACATTGCATATGTTTTAAATTAATTAATTTAATTTAATTAAACATATGTATTTATCTATGCAATAGTTTTCTTATAAGGAATAATGGAGAGTTGCAGGAGAAAGAAAAAAACAAAATTTTAGGCATCTGATATTGAATCTACAGAGGGAAAACACTTAAAGAAAAATTTTACTTAATATTTAGGCTAGTTAGTCTAATGCCCAGAATAGAATACATTTATCAGCTCATAATTGTCTTATACAAGTTGAATCAAATTCTGACAAATGACATGTGTATTGAAATTTTTAGTTTTCATGAAAGAAAATAGTGAGTTTCAAATTCTAGCCTTTAAGGTTTGAAAAAGAATGGGACCTCCAGAGCTGGCTAGAAGAATAGAATGGTTAATCATTCAGAGGCCAGGATCCATTGACTTTCATGATCTTTGTTCCCCATCTTTAGCAGCCTAAGCAAAATAAATCTATTTACTTTATATAATTTTAGTTAAAAAGGAGCCATTTGTTGCATTTCCTTGATAATGTAATCCACTGTTTATGTTTTATTGCTTGCAGCATAATTATGCACTCCTAAGAAAAACAACTCTGCACATTATTCTGATTTCTCCCTCTTTTCCTAACCAATCACAAGCAGGCATTTTATTGACAAGGAAGGGAGGGGGATACAGGGAGAAGGCAAGTGAGAATCAACAAAGGAAATCTTGTTGAAAGGATGCTTAGACATCCAAGATCTAGACAAAGCCCCTTTCTTCTTTTAATCTAGCCTATTTCATTATCAATTGTTTCTTCTTAGGCATAGTCCATTGTTTTATCAATGGACTATGCCTGGGAAGAAACAATTGATAATGAATTCTATCATTGCAAAAAGTTTACTTCTAATTTACCCTGGAACTTGAACTAAGAGAAGAAAAAATATGCATATGCTACATTTGTAACTTAAAAGAGAAATACAGCATTAAAAAAATGAAGCAAATTTCAAAAGATATTATGAGCTTACAGCTTTAAAAAAAACCAGCTGGGATCTGAAGCATACAAGAAGGAAAATAGGGGTTAGAGTGAGATTAGCTTGTTCAAGCCCTTAACAATTTTACAAGAAATATTCTAGAGAGGAGCTGGCTGGGCAAGTGCCATGAGATTAGATCATATTTTCTTTGTGTTATTCTAGAAAGAAGGAAACAGGAAAATACTTTTTTTTTATTCTACAGAACACACAGCAACAACTGTTAAGAACTACTATAACTCTATTCTTGTTCCCCTTAGTAAGGTGGAATTGTCACGCAGGAGTTCCTAATACCCTTCAGAGATGCTGTATCACAGATAACCAGATGTGAGATTTTGTGGTTACAGTTAGGGACTAGGAAGCAATTGCTGCAGTACTAGTTTCCATGTGGCATAGCAAATTTCCTATCTGAGCTGCTTAATTCCATCTCTGAACTGACAGTGGAATCTCCAGGTCTCAGAGTTCTGGAAGATTCTAAATTACCCTCATACAGTCCAGTTTGACTAAGGAGTTCATGGTCACCATGGATCTGAACCAAGTTACTGAGGGCCCAACAAACATAGTAATTAAAGCTGGGTTTAATTGGTTTTTATTTTGAGGCAGTTGGGACATGATCTGAAGTGAGGACATCACCATCAATGTCATGTCCAGACAATTCCCTGGTTGCTTTTTTGCTTGCTGGTATTTAGTTTCCCCAACTACTGGAAGACAGAATATATTTGACAATCTGCTCCAGTTAATTAATAGACCTGGATGGGATTCAGTATTTTTGGGGGGGAGGGGGGGTGACTTTCCTAGGGATCTGTTAAGACTGTTTGACTGAGACATTAGTCTCCATCTGGAATGGGTATATGAACAAGACTTTGGACCAAATTATTCTTATGCGGCCTGTTCTTGTTTGTTGATCCCAAATCATTTTCTGATTTTCCAGGGAGATTCAGAAGATGAAATGACAGATGAAGCTTTGAGCTCCCCTGGAGAAAGACGAAGTGCCAACCCAATCAAGTCTGTACAATCATATTGTGGTGTTGTGAGTAGCAACATTTAATTATGTTTCTGATCTTATATTTACACATAGCTGGCTGGCAGCCAGGGGATGGTCACAAGATTATTTACAGGGCCACTATGAGGAACGCATTAGGCATCTCACAAATAAAGTGATGCACTTTGTTAGACTCTGTCTCCCCAGGTCTTGCTGAGCTGGCTATCTGAGCAACCATCTCTTTGCCCTCAGACTGTCTCAATCCTGCAACCCTTAAATGATATCTGAAAACAACTGTCCCCCTTCCCCCAAAGCTCTGAGACAGATCAGGGTATACCCATCTGGTGTGCAGTGTCTATTTCAGTTAGTTAAGTCTGTTTTCTCCATTGTGATTACTTTTACGTTTTTGTCCCTATCCTTCTTTATTATTTTTATAAATAACTCAAGGCAGCGAACATATCTAATAGTTCTTCTTCCTCCTATTTTCCTCACAGCAACAACCTTGTGAGGTGAGTGGCTGAGAGAGAGTGACTGGGCCAAAGTCACCTAGCCGGCTTTCATGCCCAACGTGGGATTAGAATTCACAGTCTCCTGGTTTCTAGCCTAGAAACTTAATCACTAGACCAGATTGGCTTTCTATTGGTTCTGGGTTGTGGGCTTTTTAAAAATCTTTCTATTGTATCTCTTTTAAGCTAAATGCCACTATGAGATAGCATTAAGTTGGGTGGCCTTGTAAATCTAAACTATATGTAAATATAAATGAGTGAATGAATGACAATGTACTAATGTGGTAACTCTAGGCACCCTTGTGCTTACCAAGCTACTGCTTTCTGCATGTGAGCTTATGGCAGGTGTGTCAATATATAGAAAGAGTACAGAGAAGGGCAACAAAGATAATCAGGGGACTGGAGGCTAAAACATATAAGGAACGGTTGCTGGAATTGGGTATGTCTAGTTTAATAAAGAGAAGGATGAGGGGGGACATGATAGCAGTGTTCCAATATCTCAGGGGCTGTCACAAAGAAGAGGGAGTCAAGCTATTCTCCAAAGCGCTTGAAGGTAGGACAAGAAGCAACGGATGGAAACTAATCAAGGAGAGAAGCAACCTAGAACTAAGGAGAAACTTCCTGACAGTTAGAACAATTAATCAGTGGAACAACCTGCCTCCAGAAGCGGTGAATGCTCCAACACTGGAAATTTTTAAGAAGAGACTGGACAGCCATTTGTCTGAAATGGTATATGGGGTTGGACTAGATGACCTACAAGGTCCCTTCCAACTTCTTCTTATTATTATTATTATTATTATTATTATTATTATTATTATTATTATTATTATTATTATTATTATTATTATTATTATTATTATTATTATTATTATTATTATTATTATTATTATTATTATATCTTTTATTCATTAAACATGAACCTCAGTCAACTGAACGTTCAAATTGGCTGGAACTGATGGTTGACACGGGTTGCTACCAGCATCCTAGGTGTCAACCAGGTACCTTCTTAAAATATAAGATGTTCCGAGTAGTGCAGTTTTTTGTAACATTGCTGGAGTTATTGCAGGAAGCTGCAGTTTCTTGATGTGTTTTGCGAAGTTTTTGGACATACTTCCCAGTGCCCTGATGACAATGGGTACCATTGTTACACGTTTCATCCATAATCGCACAGTTTCGATGGCCAGGTCACGATATTTCGTAATTTTTTCTAGTTCTTTTTCTTCGACTCTGGCATCTCCTGGTACAGCAATATCAATCAGTTGTACGCTTCGGTTCTCTACAACTGCGATATCTGGCGTGTTGTGTTCCAAATGGCGATCTGTCTGTATTCGAAAGTCCTACAAGATCTTCACCCTCTCATTCTCAACAACTTTTTCCACCCTGTGTTCCCATGACTTTTCGGACACAGGCAAGTCGTATTTTTTACACAATGCCCAGTGGATTAATTTAGCAACTCGATCATGTCTAGATTTGTAATCAGTTTGTGCGATTTTGCTGCACTCACAGATTAGGTGTGAAACAGTTTCAACTTTGTCATTGCAAAGTCGGCAATTTGGATTGTCAGTGGATTTTTGTATCTTCGCTTTCATGGCATTAGTTTGTAATGCTTGTTCTTGAGCAGCCAGTATTAAGCCTTCCGTTTCTTTCTTTATTATTATTATTATTATTATTATTATTATTATTATTATTATTATTATTATTATTATTATTATTATTATTATTATTATTATTATTATTATTATTATTATTATTATTATTATTATTATTGTTATTTCTTTAAAAAAAGATCAATGGGGAGCTGGCAAGATACACTACAAATAATTGGCTTTTACAATCATTTACCTGAAAGCCCTGAGATCCAGATAAGCCCCATACACATTGTTAAGAGTTGCAAAGGGCTGTGCCCGCTAATTCATTCAAAAGTATTCCTATTCTTTCAGGAAAAAGAGAAAATAAAAATGTCTTAAACAGTGTTTTCATCAGTTTGCCTTCCAGGAAATGGATGTTGTGAAGTGCTATGCCAAAAAAACCAACTACTTTGTAAACAGAGAAAACCCTTTCACAACACTCATTTCATGAGAAGAACCACAACAGGCTGTCAAAATTTCAGATATGTTTATCAGTACAGAAAGATAGCCTAATCTTCTCTAATTTTGTGACCCTTTTTGCACAAGGCCCATAAATTACTTGCACAAATGCCAAAACTGAGTTTTCAGGACCTGATCACATCATCTTCTTCAGATCATGAGCAAAACCTATCAGCACAGAAAAAAATTATGATAGCAAATCTCAAAAATACAAAATAATGATTTGCGCATGGTGATATAATCACACAAATGCCAATTTTATGTACTTGTGTACTGACCTCTGACTCAAGTATGCAAGTGATTTCAGCATTTCCCTGTGCCTTTCATTATTCTCTCCCTCCTCCGCACCCCCAAAACACTCCCATAAGGCTTTGAATCCCAATACTAATAAAGAAAGGTTAGATGCATGTCCTACCACTTCTGATCTTGATACAGGGAATTCTGACTTAGTACAAAAGGCAAGGCACTGAGCCTTTGTAAATGCCAATGGGCAGAGTACCTAAAGATAGAAAGATTACTGTCAATCAGGATTTCTTAGCTTCAGTTGCACTCAGGTGGGGACTAAAGGAGCTTTTGCTATTTACAGTCCCTTCAGCGGTGAGATCCTCTTACCCTAAAGCTGTGTGAATTTATCATCCCCAAGTGGGCTTGACAATTGTGACTGATAACTTCCACCCTAGAATGTCCTTTAATGTTTAAAACTAAAATATGTCCATCTCTTAACCAACCAAACTATCCTAGATTGTGTGCTGCTGATGAACTAAGGTGAATGGATGGATTAAAGGAGATCAGCCATGTTGTGTGAAAAGGGCCAATATCTAGTAGAGCAGGTAAGATTTTGAATAGAAGGGAGCACATTCAGTTCTTAAAGCTACACTTTGCTTTGTTTCAAACTTACTGCATCTGAATAGGAAGGTATCTCTTTCGAAGTGCGGTTGAAGATCAATTTGTTAACAGCTGATAACTTCTGGCTAAAAGTGTGAAGCAACTCTTCTAAAAAATCCATTGTATCTGAAGTCATGTATGAAGTGATAATGAATGTATGTCCTCTATGTTGCTTCATCTATAGTGACCACAGTCATTGCATGATAAACATGGATGTTTGCTCCAGCCAGAAGCTAGACTGTCATATCATATAAAACGTATTCACACATAAAAACTTTGAGGTTAACTGCTCCAAATCAGTCAACAGCCCCAAGATTAAAAACAGTTTCTTTAGCTGAATTTTTATGAGCTCAAATGTACTAAAGACATAGAGTATAATTAATACTGAACTTTCCTCTAGATCAGGGGTGTCAAACTAGCAACGTCACCTGACGTGTCGCAATGTATCGTGACTTTTTTTCCATTGCCGGCAATGGGGTGGGCACGGTTTTGGCATGACGCATCCGGCCCTGGGCCAGCAGCTTGACACCCCTGCTCTAGATCTCCAAAGAAAGAAATGAAGGAAATAGTACTACATCTTACCATCTTAATCTCTATCTCTATCTGTCTGTCTGTCTGTCTGTCTGTCTGTCTGTCTGTCTGTCTGTCTGTCTGTCTGTCTGTTCATTCATTATTTAGAAATTTTATATGGCCGCCCACTCACTCTCAGTGACTTTACATCTACATTGCTATAGGAGTGTGCATCTGTAGTAGATAGCAACACCTTTGTCATGTTTCCTCTCTCCTCAAATGATCACAACAACATTCCTAGCTCCTAGATAAGGACTCAAAAAGAAGGATGACAGATTGTGATCACCTCAGGGACCCTTTGAGAAAACCCTGGAATCTGTTTATATGAGTGTTGGCTAAGGCTATTTTGTTATTGTGATGGAATGTATCTAAAAGGGGGAAGTGGTGTGATGGACTATAGTGAAGGGACAGTTTCTCAGTGTGAGAGGATAGGCTGCCTACAAAATGGTTAGCACCTGTGCTGCTGTTGTCCTGTCCCATTAAAGCCTCCTCCTAGCCAGCCTAGCCTAGCCACTGTTGGATACAAAAGCTGAGCAAAAAGGAAGCTGGATGTGATGGTATTATGTGTAGGAGAGAGGGAAGGAAGTGTGTATGTTTGAGGAAATAAAGCAGCCTAAAGCAGATAGAAAAAGATACTGTTCTCCAGCAGTAGGACTCATGAGGAGGAGGAGTAGTTGGGAAGAGCTGTAGGGGGAGGTACAGTAGAAGTGGAGTAATGAGCAGCAAGTACTAGCCTTTGAGTGCTTGTGTGTGTGCCAAATGACTAAGGGATCTGAGTTGTTGTGTTGGCTGTGTTGGGTTTTGGAACCCACTGACTTGGATATACATAAAAGGATGTGTGATACCCAGGAAGGAGGGAGCACATTGTAAAGAAGGTGGTGAGACAAGAATCAACACAGCTTGGAGTTGGATCAGAGAAAGAGAGGAGATTTAGGATAGCCACTCCCTAGAATCTCCCAGGGTGTATTCATTAGAGATAGAGTAGTATAAGTTAAGACTCTACTTATATGGTATGAGCAAATAAAGAATTGAACTTTGGTTGGATTGTTCTATGTTGTTCTTGGGCTGAGTCTTACAGTTATATAGTATGGTTACAGTTAGTGTAATGCAAACAATGGGACCTTAACATCATACTATTGCTTCGACTACCCTTTGGCATAAATGTGGCTCCCATTAAAATCTCATTGGTACAGGATAAGCCTTTATCATAGCACGATGAATAATTGCGCACACAGTTGAGAACATTTAAAAAATGTTCTGTTCTCTGAGCAGACATTCATCACAGCTTCTAAAGAAGTGTATTTGGTTCTTGTCAAAAACTAGATGTCAAAATGTATCTCTCAGTCATAGAGTACCATTCTCTTTGTTGGGAAAGAAATGATTAAGCACTAGATAGTATGGGGATTTGGTAATGGAAATGAAACTTATGTCTGTTAACTATTCACTTGCGACCCAGATTATTAGAAACCAAAAATCATTATTATATGAAGACTATTCAGTGTCTTCTATAAAATAAAATGCAGGTCCTTTTATCTTCTTTTCATCCTAATCCCTCTCCTCCATCTATGTAGAGTTTATAGCTATAAAATCAGTTGAAAAAATATATTACAATTTTGATATACCAAACATCTTTTCAAGCTTTTCTTTTAGATGTTAAGATTTAAAATAGATTTTGGTGCCCTCTTTTATTTTATATTGTTCCATTTCTCAATAGTGTACAATTACTCTGCATACCAACTGATAAGAAATGTTAATTCTCCTCTCTTTATTTCCTCAGATTTGGCATACAAATTTTTTTCACACATTTTTTTTATATGTTGAGATGAAGTGTGTGAGATCAACCTGAATACTGTTAAGTCTGAAGAATGAATCTGAACCCAGCCTGTTCTATTAGGATATTCCATATCCACTAGACATAAATTATGTCTCAAATAAAGCAATTCTTTTGAACTTTTAAAAGTTATTTACTTTGTTTTTATCTCTCAAATACATAGCTTATCACAAAGAACAAAACTTAGCTTTTGACATATTTACCAAAAGCTTCATAAATGTAGGCTTCCAATGCAATCAAATTGCAGAATAAGGTCTGTGGAATAAGCTGCTGAAATTTTGTTTTATTAATAACTGTAATGAATTTCAGGAAATTTCTGCCATCAGAGTCTAGTATAAGTAGCTCCCTTATATTTATACATATAATATTATGAAGAAGCAACTTAGGAAAGCCATAATTGAAGACATATTTAGCATTCAGTTTTTGTTCTTAAGCTATTTCTCAAGAACAGGCAATTAAGTCACATGCAAATTCATAACACAACATATGTTTGTAAGGATGAAGAGGAGATACCAAGAGGAAGTGGAAAGCAGTGACTTTGGAGAAAAATTTATATGCACACATATATATGCTACCTGCTTTTTCTTCCTAAATTGTTCTGCTGTCTGAGGCAGCAGCTCACAGGGTTTTAATATATAGTACACAGTTGAATATAATGTGCTATTTTTAGCTTCCTTTCACATAAGGTGTACAGTTTTCCTTCTGACAAGAAAATCTTTCTTGCTTAGAAATTTTTTTATTCATGTTATTCTTATTATTAATTTGGATGTTTTTATTAATTGTAATAGAGTCATCCTAATGAAATAGTGGAAAATTTATCACAAATTTTCATTTAACTTGCCAGTATGATATAGTAACAAATGATTATCAGTATTTCATTTGTCAAGTAATTTTTGTTGTAGCAAAATTATGGGACATCTAGCCCTTCGGTATGGAAGTGCTATGGGATGCTGGGATAAAATTCCCACTTCTGATATAGATCTTTCTTCAGTGGTGGAGAAAAAGGCAGTGCACAGACACAAGCCAGTCTTTTTGACATACTTTGAACAGACACAGGCCTGTCATGCTTTAGCAAAATCCACTACTCTCCAGGTCATATGATTGTAAGGCTATGATTCTTGATACTCATGACAAGTGTTTCTAAAGCATTTATTACAATATATGTATATGTAAATCAGCGTATGTATAAAGAAATGGAGAGACATGGAATCAAATTCTTGTTTAGTCATGAAGCTCATTGAATGACTTTGGGCCTTATTTTTCAGGCTTATTATGGGGTGGGTGGATGGGAGTGAATTTCCAGTTTTAAAAGATTGGGCAATACCTTATTAAGCTCTCAGAATATGATATATGATATGATATAAGGCAGATTCCCCTCTTCACCACTATACATAAATGCCTCTTAGTTTCATCCCATCTGATATATAACCTTATCATTGGAACTCAGAGTTTCTCGCTCTCTCATTGGTTATTTGTACAGAGTAGGCAATTGCAGAGTGTTTCATATAAGGAGGCCTTCTATAGCCTGTTTTCATCTTGAAATCATACAGTGATTAGGTGTCTAGCATTTCAGCACTCAATGTCTTACTCATGCTTCACAAAATTCAAGGGAAGTAATTTTGGTGAGAGTGAAATTGTTACTATGGCTTACCAAGTGGGGAGTTCCCTGTATTCAGCCAATGTTATATGAGTAAAATAAAAAAATAAAATAAAGGTTTTGTCAGCTGCCATAAGATAGGATATATTTACATACGCCTTGGCTCACCAATTACCCTGGTGTATTAGTTGATTTTATTCACAAGTTTCTTGATTTTATCAGTTGATTATATCAGCCTTGGATGAAAAGATGTATGACTTAGAATATGTTCTTGTGACATGCTAATTATGAGACATTTGTTGGTGCTTCTTTCTAAAGTGCCCATTAAAGCAGTTGGCAGTGATACATTTTCCTCTAAGTGTAACGTGTTTCCTCTAGCCAATTAAAACAATAACATTGTTTATAAAGTGCTAGGTTTTAGCAATTAACAATCCAGGAAAGGATGCTGATATAACACTGTCATTGTAGTTACACAACCTCCAAACATGGCTGAGCATCCAAACTTGAAATGGAAGGCAGGGGTGATATCCAACATCTGTAAATATAAAGACATTACAGCCATGCTGAATCAGTCCTGTTCCCATATCAGCTAAAGAAATACCACGGGCAGGCCTGCAAATACAGCATGAGCACAACCACCTCAATCATGTTTCTCAGCAACTGATTAAAAAGTGGACAGATCATCCCTGAAGCAGCTTGTGAATGATAGACATTCAGATTTTATCTTTACAAACCTAATTTTTTATTTAAAATTAGACACATTGGAGGTGGAAGACCGTTTGGGGTAGCGGTTACAGGCAGCAGGCTAAAAACAACCAGACTGTGAATTCTAGTTCCACCTTAGCCCAAAAGCCAACTGGATAGCTTGGGGCCAGTCAGTTATTCTCTTAGCCTGAGGAAGATGGCCCTGAGAGACCACTTCCAAAAATCTCGCCAAGAAAACTACAGGGACTTGTACAGGCAGTTGTCAGGCGTCAAAACTGATTCAAACATAAGATGGAATAAATAAATATCAAATCAAATAGTTATTATGGTCATAGACCAGAATAAGGAAGGTGGGATACAGTCATTAAAAAGCATCAAGAACATATCAAATCCAAAATCTATATATATTGATGCAGAAGATATAAAAGAAATGTTAGAAGAGAATCTAAAGAACTAGAATTTAAAACTAGAATCAAAAATCTATATATTGATGGTAAAAGATATAAAATAAATGTAAATTAGAAACAAAAGCATTTATAAAAAAAGCAAGAGTCCAAAAGGAGTAGGAGCATTAGATGAGTGTAAGGGAGCATAAAAGGTTAGTATGTGGGAGACTATATGAAGTTACAAAGCACTTTAATATGGTGAACTACCGGTAAGTGCTCATTAACTCTAGCTTCTAGCACAGGTCATCATCCAACAAATTTTGAGTGCTGCTGCCCAGAACCTGCAATATTGTATATTGTAGCAGGGTTGTTATTTGAAAGCAAATGGGATGATGTAAAAATATCCTGTGTGCCCTGGGTATTTAAGCAGTAGTGGTGAGATGAGGCTAGCCTGAATGTCTCTGTAGAATAGGCACTGGAGAAACACATGCTTTGTTGTTCCAGAGTCACAAGGGCAACGTAAACAAATAAGTGGTAAATATCTTATTGAAACAAACCCTACATCTCTCTTGAGTTGTTCACTGTGCAGAGAAACGAAAGTGATCTTGATGGCCCACTGACAGAGAGAAATACAGACTTTAGAGATCGTCTTATCCTTTATGTTGACTGAGAAGAATAGAAAATGCTCCTGAAACAGATTGAAAGCTGGAGGTGAAACTTGCTTGAAAGTAGGTGGCTCTGAAAATTAGTCAAGGCTTAGGAGAGACTGGGAAATTTAACCCTTTTTAAAAACACCTATAAAGAGGGCTCCTTTTTAAAATGTCCTTTTCTTTTTCTTTACTTCTGCCTCACTGCCCCCACCCCATCCTATTTTTTTTTCTTTTTTGCTGGCTTTGCTGGGAGGAGAGTGTGCTTATATATTTGCAGATTATTCAGAAAGAGGAGGCCTATTCCGTGAAATCACTTAGAGAGGCCAGGCTTAAATTTCTATTTAAGCAGTGAGAAAAGTATGAGCCAACAGGCATTTCTTCTCTGGGGTGCTCCAACAATGGTCTGCTCTTCTATTTAGACAGTGTGTTTGGGCAACTTTGTCTTGGTGTTCAGAAAGGCACTAAAGACTTTTCTCAAATGTTAGATGGAAACTGGGCAACCAGTGTTGGATCTGACCTGATGCTGATTTTTAGGCTAGCTGAGCTGGTGAGCCTGTTCCTTATTAGAAGGAGGATTGGGTTAGCTGAGAAGGGATGGATGCCTTATATTTATTATGTTTTTTATTGTACACTGCCCAGAGTTGTTATGAGAGGACAGAATAGAAATTGTGTAAAATTGGATGAAGGGGTTAATGGGGAACTTATCAAATTTGCAGACGACACCAAACTGGCAGGAATAGCCAACACTCCAGAAGACAGGCTTAAGATACAGGAGGATCTGGACAGACTTGAACACTGGGCGCTATCTAACAAAATGAAATTCAATGGTGAAAAAAGTAAGGTTCTACATTTAGGCAAAAAAACCCAAATGCTCAGGTACAGTATAGGTGTTACCTTGCTCAGTAGTAGTAACTGTGAGAGGGATCTCAGAGTCCTAGTGGACAATCACTTAAATATGAGCCAGCAGTGTGCTGCAGCTGCCAAAAAAGCCAACACAGTGCTAGGCTGCATTAACAGAGGGATAGAATCAAGATCACGTGAAGTGTTAATACCACTTTACAATGCCTTGGTAAGGCCACACTTGGAATACTGCGTCCAGTTTTGGTCACCATGATGTAAAAAAGATGTTGAGACTCTCGAAAGAGTACAGAGAAGAGCAACAAAGATGATCAGAGGACTGGAGGCTAAAACATATAAGGAACGTTTGCTGGAATTGGGTATGTCTAGTTTAATGAAAAGAAGGACTAGGGGTGACATGATAGCAGTATTCCAATATCTCAGGGGTTGCCACAAAGAAGAGGGAGTCAAGCTATTCTCCAAGGCACCTGAGGGCAGGACAAGAAGAAGTAATGGATGGAAACTAGTCAAGGAAAGAAGCAACCTGGAACTGAGGAGAAACTTCCTGACAGAACAATTAACCAGTGGAACAACCTGCCTCCAGAAGCGGTGAATGCTCCAACACTGGAAGTTTTTAAGAAGAGACTGGACAGCCATTTGTCTGAAATGGTATAGGGTTTCCTGCCTGAGCAGGCGGTTGGACTAGAAGACCTCCAAGATCCCTTCCAACTCTGTTGTTGTTGTTATTATTATTATTACATCTACATCTCTACATTTTAATAAATAGGATCTTGCAGACCTAGTTCTTCCATTTTGGGGACTGTAACTATGGTAGTGGCATGTATGTACATATATGCATAGAAATGTACAAGCATGTTGCTAATTCATGTAAAATGAGAATCCCCAAGTTTGGTTTTACCTGGATCTGCTAACTTTAGATTGACAAGGTGGGAAGTCATTAGACAGGATTTTTTCTTCTGAAGGGGAAGAGCATCTTTAATTTAGATTTATCTTCCTTTCAAGTTTATATGATCTTTCAGTATGGATTATTGTAGAGAACATACATTGAGTTCTGTCAGATTTTTATATTTAGATTACCACAAGGAGAAGCCCATGTTTAATGAGTTTTGTGAAAATATCTTAGTTTTAGGTCTCTCTGTCTCACACACAAACGCACATACAGAGAGACAGAGAAGAAAATAAAGCTTGAGTTCTGCTGTGGAAATGTTCACATGAAGAAATGCTTGAGGAACAAATATACATGTACTCTTCAAAGTCAGGAATATGATTTTCACATAAGGCTTATGATACATTTTTTTTATGTTTCTATTTGATCTTAATTTTCATGGGAGAGAAAATAGGAGGCATTCATAATGTCACTAACTGTTCTATGATAAGTTCATTGCATTATGGCTTCAAGGGAAGGAACAGCTAGATGAAGCCTTCTGCAATAAGGTTGATCTACTAATATTAATCTTCAGTTAACCACTGCTCTTTCAAGCAAGGCTGATCACAATAGCAGCTTGTATGTGGTGAACCTCCTAATATACATCTGGACCAGAGGTGGGGCTTATGTTTAGAAAAGCTGAATATAACCACCCTAAAATGAAAGAAAAGCTAATATAGAGCTTAACTTGATTAGGGAGGTTCTGACACATTTCAACACTTTATCTTTTCCTTCTTCCCTCCCTTCAGTTTCATTCCTTTTTAAATAAATGACTCAAATGCTGAATGTTTGATTTGAGTCAGAGAAAATAGTAGCATTGTTCCACTTAATACCTACAATTCTTAAAAAGTTCTTTACATTTTCCCCAAGTGCCTAGACTAGTATACCTCTGTATTTTTCTGATGGTGACAACAGTCATGTTGCTATGAATAGGCTGCAGGCATATTTGAATATAGCTGTGTTGAGGAAGAGAGAAAATGTTTCTATCTTGCCTGCTGGTGGGGATGATGCCTTTGAGTCATTGCTGGTGATTTCCTGCAGTTTCCTGCAGTTTTCTTGGCAACATTTTTAGGCGTGATTTGCCTTTGCCTCCTTCCTAGGGCTAAGAGAGAGTGACTCACCCCAAATCACCTGGCTGGCTTTGTGCCTAAGGCAGGACTAGAACTCACGGTCTCCTGGTTTCTAGGCCAGAGTCTTAACCACTACCAAACTGGCTTTCTTTTCTCTGAGCTACATAAGGACATCTCTTTCTTTTTTGCTCATTGACCTTTTCCACACAACTGTTTTATTGTAATTTTTAAACAAGGATGTACTTGTATTTGGGCCACATCAAACCTTTGTTACTGATTGAAATGGTAACAAGTGCCTTGCTTTAAACATGTAAGGCTTTGGCTACTCAAACACATTATTTCCTATTGTTTTTCATATATAATATTTAGGGCATGAAAGGAAGTAAATGTAATGTTTGATGTTACTTTGGCAAATCTGAAAAACTGTCATAAACATTCAGTACCTGAATATGAGAAAAAAATCAGAAAAAAACAACACTGATTTCAGACAACTTTAACAAAAAATGTTATTGTTTGGAGGAACAGAGAATAATATTCTACAGAATCCATTGTTAAATGTTCTCCTGTCCCTGTAAAACAGCAATCATACACTACGAAGTATATTTTCTTAAATACTATTATACAAGATAACATGTTTCACTTCTATAGCAAAAGAATAGGAGCTAGTAATTTCTGATTACTGTTTTGTGATGCTTTTGTGCAGCTGTATGTGTGTGTGTGTGTTGCTTATTATCTTTTCTTTAACAATTTATCTGGAAATGGAAGAGTCAACTTTTTACAGCCATTCTTCTCAGAGTGATATTCTGGTAAAAGAGTTCAGGTGGCGTGGATTGGTGGCCAAGAACAGAAATAGGGTATTCTCTATTTCAAACATCATCTGAATTAACAATTAAAGTTCTGCTTCTGCTTCCTTCATATTTTTAGGAATAGCTATAATTTGTTATTTCTAATTTTTGCGCATTATAAAAAGGAAGATTTTATAACTAGAGATCATGTGAAGCTATTTACACATTCGTGACCTAATCAAATATATTTAGGATTCAATGGGATTTTTACTCAAGTTGGGGAATCCTATAAGCCCATCTGAAAAAAGAAATGTTAGGTAATATTTCCAGTTTCACAGAACTTACATTATTTCAGTATATATATATAGTGTCGGAGGTTTGAAAGCCTGCTTATAAGACCGGCGGTTTGTGCACTCTGCTCATAGAACCCGTTACTGGTCTACCTGCCCCAGTTGACCGTATTGCTTCTAATAGTCTCGCATCCATCTGTATACTCGTAAGCTTGGGGATCATCGCCTCACTTGTTGTCACTCTCTTTGCCCGCTTTGGATGTATCTGGGTACACGTTACTATAGGATGGTTACTATAGGATGATAATATAGGATGGTCCCCCAGTGCCTCCTGTCCTGTGGCCACCACCCCCTGTTGTGAGTGTGGCACCCCGCCTCCCATCATTGGCTCCTGTACGAATCGTGCTGGGGATTTCTCCCCTTTGCCGGTCATGGTTCTTTATTGTTGCATGAGACAGCGGTTCTGGTCTTGTGTAGGCTGCGCCCGTTGCACTCGTTGTGAGTTGTTACACTGTTGTTCCCACTTCCTTAATGCCTGATAATCAGGCAGTAACTCTATGTGGCGATTAATTGAGTGCTCATCCAACAGCCAAGCCTCCTTCAGTAACCGGCCGCCCTTGGTGATATCCTGGGCAATGGCCTCCGCCCCGGCAAGGTCGAACGCGTGCTTGTTGCTGGCCATATGGACCCACATCTGTGAGGAGAGGAGTCATCTATACCGTGTTTGTAGGCAAAACAGCTACCCAGTTGATTTCATCAGACGGTACAGCAGACCGTACGAACCTCACAGTATACAATGAACAGGCACCGCTATGGCATGGACAACTCTACCATATGTTAATGGGGTGTCAGAGGTGACGGCATGGATATTGGCTCCATATAACATTAGTATTGCCTATAAACCGAATCAAACCCTTCGTGCCAAAATAATGCGCCCCAAGGAACCGCTCTCCCATGAAGAAAGATCTTCGGTGATATATAGAGTGAAATGTAAGGACTGTCACTGCAATTACATTGGGGAGATGACCAAACGGCTTGGAACTAGGATCCATGAACACGAGCTGGCCATTAGACGACATGAGCAAAGCTCACAGGTGTGGGTCCATATACAATCACTCGTTCGACCTTGCCGGGGTGGAGGCCATTGCCCAGGATGTCACCAAGGGCGGCCGGTTACTAAAGGAGGCTTGGCTGTCGGATGAGCACTCAATTAATCACCACATAGAATTACTGCCTGCTTATCAGGCATTAAGGAAGTGGGAACAACAGTGTAACAACTCACAACGAGTGCAATGGGCGCAGCCTACACAAGACCAGAACCGCTGTCTCATGCAACAACAAAGAACCATGACCGGCAAAGGGGAGAAATCCCCAGCACGATTCGTACAGGAGCCAATGATGGGAGGCGGGGTGCCACACTCACAACAGGGGGTGGTGGCCACAGGACAGGAGGCACTGGGGGACCATCCTATAGTAACGTGTACCCAGATACATCCAAAGCGGGCAAAGAGAGCGACAACAAGTGAGGCCGGCATTTTATTAATCTTTTGGGACATTTACCACTGGCATACCCATTTAGTTTAATGAGCGGAAATGTCAGCTTTCTATGTGGAATGAAATTGGCCCAATAAAATAAAATTTGGTTGCTTGTAAAAGATTGAATTATTTTTAAGAAGTTGTCAAACAAGGTGGAAAAATGTACATTTGGAGTTTAATATGGATATTAACTTGAAACAAATTAAAGTTGAAACTTTGTCAGTGAACAGATTACTTTTAATTTACCTTTAAGTTAAACCCAATTTAATAAATAGATCTGATTAAACCTTATACTGTAGGTCTACCTTTACATCTGACCAATACATAATTAATATATATTATTATTAATAATACCTCCAAATCACAAGACATTGGCTTTATTCTTATTCTTCCCTTCTGCAGTTTGAATATAAAGTATAAAAGACTAAAAAGAGATTTTCGTAGACATCGCAGCCTTTGAACTACCCAAGGAACTGAAACAGCAAAGTTTCGCTGTCGGGCAAGCTTCCATGCCAGCCGCCTTTCTTTACTCTCGCTTCACCTCTTTTTAACCTCACAACCACACCTTCTGTAAGGGAAGGCAAAAGGCACGCTCACCTTCTCATGAAAGAGGGCCTCCACATTTATGTGTCTCCCACCGCCACCATCGGCTTCCACACCACATATATATACACAGTGCTTTTTTTGTCATAGAACGCACCGGAACAGAGTTCCGGCACCTTTTTTTGACGGATTTTCCAAGTTTTAAAAGTAATTTTTGAAAATTTGATGTTTGGTCCACATGGACTTGAATCGCCCTGTTGAGCGTAGCAGGGTGGCGGCAAAATCATTAAAATGGTGCATGCAGGCTGCTTGTGTGTCGAGTTCAATGCATGTGTACTTCATCCATGCTGGTTGTGATGGCGCTGCTCGGCTTGTGGCACTGCTCGGCTTGTGAGTGGTCGTGTGGTCGCACACTGAGTGCTTACTGCGGGCAGCAACCGTTATGTTTCATTACACAACTGACGAGTGTGGGTGTGTGTACAGTGATTGACTACGTGTGAAAGGTAAATAATTTCTTTATTTTTAAAAATCATTGGTGAATTGAAAATCTTTTTTTAATTTTTAAAATTTACTATGAACAAATACAATAAATTAAATTTATGTTAAGAACTGAATATATAATTTTTTAAATAAAAGATTAACAAGATGTGAGTTCCGGCACCTTTTTTCTTACAAAAAAAGCACTGTATACACCACGGGTCGGCAACCCGCAGCTCCGGAGCCGCATGCGGCTCTTTCAGCCGTCTCCTGCGGCTCCCTGTCCTCCGCTGCCATGTGCAGTCCGAAAAAAAAAAAGTGAGACTAAAAAAGTTCAACCAATCAATTCAAACTTCTCACAAAAAAAAACTTCGCAAAGTTTGAATTGATTGGTTGAACTTCTTTGGTTTGTGGGACTGCCCACAAACCTCTTTCCTTCTTCGGACTGCACGTGGCGGCAGCGGTGGAAGAGCCGGGAGGATGGCTGGAAAGGTGTCCCTTTGCCGTCCTCCGGAGGCAGAATCTGGGTAAGGAGCCGCGGGTGGGGGCGGCCAGTCTCGGGGTGCCTCTTCCCTGCCCGGCGGGTCTCCCCTCGCCCTGCTCCGCCGCCGCCTCTGCTAGCCCTGGGGGGGGTTGCCGGGGGTCTTGGAAACTTCCCCTCTCAGCCTGCACCTTTCGGCCATCTCGCGGGCGGCGGATCTCCATGGCCTCTTTCGCTGCCGCCACCACCGCCATTAGCATTGAGCGAGGCCGGAGACGCAGTGGCGACCGGGCAGCCGCGCCCCTTCGCCGTCCTCCCGCTGCCGCTGCTGCTGCTGCCGGTGGCGCTGAGTGAGGCCAAAGAGCCGCGCCCCTTCGCTGTCCTCCCGCCGCCGCTGCCGGCGCTGAGCGAGGCCGGGGAGGCTTTGGCGACCTGGCAGCCACGGCCCTTCCCCGTTCTCCCGCCGCCGGCACTATTCGCGCCCAGCGAAGCCGGAGAGGCAGCGGCGACAAGGCAGCCGAGCCCCTTCCCCGTTCTCCCGCCGCCGGCACTATTCGCGCCCAGCGAAGCCGGAGAGGGGGCGGCGACAAGGCAGCCGTGCCCCTTCCCCGTTCTCCCGCCGCCGGCGCTATTCGCGCCCAGCGAAGCCGGAGAGGCGGCGGCGACAAGGCAGCCGCGGCCCTTCCCCGTTCTCCTGCCACCGGCGCTATTCGCGCCCAGCGAAGCCGGAGAGGCGGCGGCGACAAGGCAGCCGAGCCCCTTCCCCGTTCTCCCGCCGCCGGCGCTATTCGCGCCCAGCGAAGCCAGAGAGGCGGCGGCGACAAGGCAGCCGCGGCCCTTCCCCGTTCTCCCGCCGCCTCTCCAGCTTCGCTGGGTGCGAATAGCCGCTCCCCTTCACCGCCGTCCTGCCGCTGCTCGCACTGAGCGGGGCCGGAGAGGCGGCAGCGAGCAGGCAGCCGCGCCCCTTCGCGGCCCCGGAGCAGAGTTGGGGCCGTTGCCTATCACAGTCACGCGGACAGCAGGCCTGGCTCACAGGCAAGTGTTCTCTGCGGTTCTTTTGCTGGGAGGGTGAGGAAGCAGCGGGGAAAGACAGCTCCGGAGGGAGGCAGCCCCGCAGCCAAAAGCCGGCGGTCCGAGCGGAGCGGCACGGAAGACCTACTGGTCAGCCCCGTCGGCCTCCTCCTCCGCTCTCTCAGAACCTTCCCACCAAAAGGCGGAAAGAAGAAAGTCCCAGGGAGGGAGAGCGCGGGCAGGGGGAGAGCAGTCTTTTCCGAGGGGAGAAGCCAGGACGGCAGAGTCGTCCATACCAGAGCTGGACGGGGGCAGGGCCGGTGCATGTCTCGCCTTAGGCTCCACTCTAATCAAGCCCCCTGTTTTGCGCGTGCGTGCATGCGCAGGTGCCCGTGTGCGCATGCGCAGGTGCCCGTGTGCACATGCGCAGGTCCGTGCGCATTATGCGGCTCCCAGGGTTTTTTTGTGTGAGGGAAACGGGTCCAAGTGGCTCTTTCAGTGTTTCAGGTTGCCGACCCGTGGTATACACACACACACATATATACACATATATACATATACATAAAATTTGATTATCATAATGTAAAACAATTCTTTTAAAAACAGCCTGCAACAGTTGCAGACTAGAAATTTCTTTGATTCAGTATATCATCCAAAATTTGAACAAAATCTAAATCCAGAACTGATTAATTTTCAATTATTTCAAAAAGTTATTAGAGAAGTAAAAGTAGATATGGAAGTTATGTCAAACATGTCTTTCCAATCCCTTACTAGGACCGCTACTCTGGACGGTATTAATAGTAGCTCCACATTGTCAAATTGCCTCTCCCATAGGAATGTCCTGCTGGTAAATATTCTGTTGTTGTTTTTTTTCCTCTGCTGCTCCTAACCTCCTCTGGGCCATTTTCAAACTCCATTTTTGTTGTTGTTCTTGTTGAGTATGCTCTCTTCCTCCCATACCAAAATTTGCCCATTTTTTTACATTTCTGGAGAGTTAACATTTTGGTGGATCCATCAGTGTCCATAACAAAGCATGATGCCATCGAAATTAAAAAGCTGTGATTACCTACATAGGTTTTGATCTTAGTGCCATGATGTTAATACGTATGTGCTATCCTTTGCTCTTCCACAGGGAATTAAATACCTTCAATGGTATAGATCAGGGCTTTTCAACCTTTTCACAGATTGTACCACTTTTAGAACATGACAATATTAGAGTACCACCAGTGCTTAGCAAGGTGTCAAAACTTGATGACTAAAAAAAATGGCTAGTTTATGGCTAGTTATAGAAATGGCTAGTTTATACTATTATGGAAAAGTACAAAGTTGAGGTTTGATATTAATGCTTCATTCTACTGCAACAGAGGAAGTCGGAAGTCAGTGCCTTTTCTTTTCTTTTTCCCTTCTCCCCCTCACTTTTCCCCCCACTTTTTCCTCCCCACTGTGTCCTACTATTTGCTTTTGTATTTTTGTATTTTATTCTATAATCTAATAAAATGTTACGAATTGTAAAAAAAAAGGGGGGGGGAGTACTGGTTTTAATTTCTTCGTTGGAGGTTCCTTTGCTGAATCACTTTCCCTTTACACTGACAAATGTATGATGAATTTATCCATATTTATTAATACGCACCACTACCTTGGTGGTCAGCTGGCTGGTCAACCCTTCTTCCTCTCTCCCTCTCCTCTCTCGTCTTCTTCCCTGCCTGCTGGGCTCTCCTTCTACAGCTTCTTCTTTGTCCCCTTCTCTTTCCCTGTTGTCTTTTTTCCCCCTCTCCCACCAAAACCACCTTCTTTTATATCCTCTCCTCTCCCCCCCCTCCTTTTCTCTTCAGTGCTACTCCAGCTGGTTCCTCTCTTCAAGGCTGCACTTCCCCCCCCCGTTGTCTTTTTTTCCCTCTTCCTTTCCTGCCAAAACTTCCTCCTTTTATATCCTCTCCTCTCTCCCCCCTCCTCTTCTTCCGGAAGTGCCAATCAGCTGGAGGCTAGCCCTTATCCTGGGGCTTCTCCTGAGCCCTGACAGCCCTGCAGCTCCAGCTGTCTCTGCCTCAGGCTTGTGCGGCACTGCCGCCACTTCAGCTCATTCCCCTGCCCCGCTACACATGTCTAGGACGGTCACATACTATCTGCCAGGTGCCAAAGTACTACCAGTGGTACGCATACCACTGGTTGAAAAGCCCTGGCATAGATTACAGGTTGTCTTCGATTTACAACATAGTTGGGATTGGAATTTTGGTTGCAAGTTGTGGCATCCATGTGACTGGACCCATTTTTTTCAACCATTTTTACAGTGGTCATCAAATGAATCGCATGATTGTTAAGTAAATTCATTCTTCCAAATGGGCTTTTTTTTTTTTTTTTGCTGGAAGCCAGCAAACATCCTAGCAAATTGTAGTCATATGACCATGGGATGCTGCAACTGAGCTGGTTGCCAAGTGGTTGAAATGTGGTAATGTGACTGTGGACTGGGGGGGAGCAGCCTTACGTTTTACGATGGTTGGAAGTGCTTTAGGGGCTATAAAGGGGCTATGTTTCCAAGACTATCATAACTTTGAACGGTTGTTAAACAGCCGATTGTAAGTTAAGGACTACCTGTACTATGATGACCTTTGGTTACATGGTTTTCAGGATTCTGGCTTGGTTGGGGTCCTCCCCATCACTTTTGGAACCAATCTTTCCTGCCACTTCTAAACTGATCTGTTATACAACAATTTGTAGAGTTGGAAAGACCAAGCATGGTTGTCTAAACTGCCAAAAAGATGTCCTGACCATTATCCATGTTGTCTTCTTCCCTTATGTCAAACTTGGGTTTTTCAATAATACTTTTCAAGTGATTACAAACTGAAAAAACAAAAAAATAACTCAGGGCAAGTATGGAGAAATCAAAGAGATGCTGGACCTAACTGTGCTACAGAGGGCCTTGCTGTCTCATCTTACCTTAGCTGACATGAAAGGTTAGGAATGCAGGCTTAATGTGCTGCTAAGCAGTCAGATAAACCCTGCATGATCACATAACCACATTCATAATAATCACACTTACAGCCTTGCTATATACAAGGAAAGATGCTCCCTATCGGGTAAGAAGCATAAATCTGTCTTCACTCCAACAGGGAGATACTATGTTTTTCCCATTCTATTAAACAGTTCTTTATTGGGCTGCAAAGAGCGCAGTGGATCTGGAGATGGATCCCTGGAGAAAGTTAAAACCTCTTCCCATTAGAGATTTTGACTGAATTCACTAGAGAAGGGAAGTCAAATTTCTCCCACTGGTGTTATTAATGCAGGCGAGATGCTGTTTCTACTGTTATTAACAATGGAGAAACAGCAGTTAGTTATATTAAGATTGCTGGCAAGAGTAACAGCACAAGGAATTGCACCAATCATACCTGTCATGCAGAAATATGAAAATAATGAGCATTGCAGATTTCTCACTGTTCACTGTTTTTATATTTCTTGCTTCATCCTGGAAATGGACTGTATTCTAGCATTTAGTATTGGTTGTATAATTCTTCCTGGAGAGTTCTTTCTTTCTTTCTTTCTTTCTTTCTTTCTTTCTTTCTTTCTTTCTTTCTTTCTTTCTTTCTTTCTTTCTTTCTTTCTTTCTTTCTTTCTTTCTTTCTTTCTTTTTCTTTCTTTCTTTCTTTCTTTCTTTCTTTCTTTCTTTTTCTTTCTTTCTCTTTCTTTCTTTCTTTCTTTCTTTCTTTCTTTCTTTCTTTCTTTCTTTCTTTCTTTCTTTCTTTCTTTCTTTCTTTCTGTCTGTCTGTCTGTCTGTCTGTCTTATATAATTTTTACTAAAATCTTTAAAACCAGAAGATAAAAGCTAACACAAAATCATGGAAAGGAAAAAAGAAAGAAAGAAATCAAAGAAAAACCAAATGGTGCAAGAAAAGGGGGGGGGAGGTTTAGAAGAATATATGTGCTGTAGCATTAGTAATTAACAAATAGTCATAGAATTAAACTTCAAAACATCAAAATGGCAAAATGGATACAAGAATGGATCATTGCTACTTTTCCATCAATGTGTCAATGGTTGATCAATATAATCATCAAACTATGCAAGGCTTGTAGGAAATAGTTATATTTCTATCCCACAGAAGTTGACTAAAGTGGTAAGCTTAGTGTTCAATAATTGCCTCTTTTACCAATTATGGCTATTAGACTTGATTTGCCAAATTCTGGATATCTGTTTAATGACAGAAAAGAAGATGTGTGTATCTCTTTGCTATTTTTGCAGCCCAGATGTGATAGCGGAGAAGAGAGCAGAGGAGAGGAAAGATTATTTGGAATAAGGGAACTAGAGTAAAACAACAGTGTTTTTTGAGTATGGACAAGAGTCTACTCCAGAGAACCCTTCTACATATGATATGCTGAGGTTAGTGTTAGAAACTTGGACCCAGGGTAAACATAGGAGATCCCATTAGCAATAGCAATAGCAATAGCATTTATATAGACATATACAGCTCCATAGAGCTTTACAACATTCTCTAAATGGTTTACAAATGTCAGCATATTGCCCGCAACAATCTGGGTCCTCATTTTACCGACCTTGGAAGAATGGAAGGCTGAGTCAACCTTGAGCTGATTCAGGATTGAACTCCTGGCACAGTTAGCCTGCAATACTGCATTTTAACCACTGCACCACCATGGCTCCTTCCAACTACTTTGTCATGGAGGGGAAGTGTTAATAAGCACCACTATTGCCATCATTTTACTGAGAGAGAGAATCCTATTTCTATTTCTATAACATACCTTACAAAATCAAACTAAAAAGGAAAAATGCAACACCTGATTTAAAATGAAGGCCAGTTTTTTTCTTTTTTTAATATAGCTAGTGAAATTTCTCTCCCAAAGCAAAAGTGTTTCTTTCTAATCCAAGAGCTCCTTCTTTAGAAGTTTTTACTTAAACAGACTTCTAACTGACCTTCTGTGGTCTTAGTTTGCTGGTACTTTTCCACATGACAAGTTAGTTTGACTCAGCTATTCCTTTATGCAAGGCATCACAATCAGATTCTTTATGTGCAAGTGTGGGCATGGTACAGTGATATTTGCACAACTATCAGTAAATCATAGTTTCCAAATATAGAGAGCAACAGAAGGGAAGAGCCACATTAGTACTGCTTCTCTGGTAAAGTATTATGAAATTATGAAATTGTATTTATACACAAATAAATAATTATCCCAATGTTCTCTTTCTTTCCTTCTCTAGCTGGATATTTTCCACTTTAATAAAAATGCCAGTCTGTGGAGAGATTGTGAAAAGCCCCACCCTTGACTGAAAAATCAGCTCCATTTCAGGAAACATTTTTACTGATTAAGGTGTCTGTGGCATTGCCTGCTTCCTCCTAAACTGGGGAAAAGGACATATTCTTGTTCTAATTCCATTTTAAGATGACCTGCATACATAGATTGGAGTTGGCAGGGCAGGGAACACCCTTCTCAGATGTTCTATTTTTGAGTTCCATCTTTCTGAGGACTCACTTTAAATCCAAACCAATTATAGGCAAGATTTACCATGCAGAAAGAGCACTCTGCCAGTTAAGTTAAAATGCAACCCTAAGGAAGTTCTTTCCCTGTGACAAATGCCTCATAATTTGAGATAGAACCAGAAAGAAGTAGGGATCTGACTTAATTTCACATGGTTAGCATCAGCTCCAGTGATAGACAGTTGTGGAGGGGGGAGGATCCTATTGCATCATTAATGGATCTATACTCCTGTTTGAAAAATTCCTAAACCTATAAACTACTGAGATTCCAGGTTCTTATCAGCATGGCATAATCATAATTAGAAATAGAATATTATATAGTGGTAACTGTAGGTGCCTTGAACACATCATCAAAAGACCAGATACGGAGAGTTTGTGAACATGTATTTGTAACACAGAACCAACTTCAGGCTTTGTTTGTATCATAATTGTCTTATAAGTGACGAAACAAAGAATGAGTATAAAAAATAACAGCCACTTTGCTGCAAAACATTCAGTCATTAATATTTAATATGTATGTGTCCACAGAAATCCTGTGAGAGTCAGTGATATACAAGTTGAATGAATAAAATAGTGATAAATCCATTCTCTTTTTTGGAACAGGAACTAGTAAAGCATCTGATAACAGTGGCATACTGTCCCTGAACAGGGAGATTCTACTATTAGTATAATGGTTAATAGCCATTCCCCCCAAAATAAAGAATGTGACTTTTAAAAGAGCACTGTGTGTATTATAATACTTTTGTGTTCACAGCCTTTTGAGATTAAACACTAGTGGCTGATTCCTTCCAAGATTCTTATGTCGGAGCTCATCGCCATGGTACAGATGTGCTTTGACTATTCATCAATGGTTTAATAAACAGACATACTAAGGTTAGCTCTCCTTTTCTCATTTAAAAGTGAAATCTAAAATGCAGCATTGACAACTGGCTTCATGGTGCCTAGTCTCAGTGAAATATGCTCACACAAACAGTAGCATTCTAGAAACATTGTTTTTATATTTGCTTTTTTTCTGTAGCAATTTGACACAACTATTGCTAATATGAATTTGGAAGCAATATGGCATTTGGAACAGTTTTCTGAATCTTGCAATGGAATTATTTCAGAAGAGATGCATGGCATAATCATGAAGAATCTGGTGTGAAATAAGCATAAGCAAATGGAAGAAGGTTCATCTGCCAAATAAACAAAGAATAATCATTGGGAGATCAATAATGGCCCTAGACTCTCTTTCAGGATCCCTTGCTTTGCATACTGCATGGACAGCACAAATGCATTGATGATATTGTGATAGTAATGATAGGTTATAATTATCATCATTATTAGTTCAAAGTACTTACAATTCCAATTAATATTGTCTCTGCCAATAGTTTACCGTTTTAGAAAGCAAAACTCAGAAAATGGATTAAGTGGGAAGACAAATACATGAGAATAATAGTTAATTGTCTCAAAAAGCTGGGGAAAGTAAAGAATCTTAGAAACAATGACATAAGAGCATAAGAGATCTTGGAAGACATTTGCTTGCACATGGGGAGAGGACGCTATGTAAGCACTGCTCACTCTTGCATTCCTTGTGAAGATCACAGTAGCCTATTCTAAGCGGAATGGGACAACTTGTCCCAGCCAGCTCGCCACCACCAACTTACCATGGGACAATTCAATTCAATTTAACTATTTAAAATAATTAAAACATTCTTTTAATTTTTATCATTTACATTTCATTTTGTCCCTCCTTTGACATCCTTTCTTTAATGATTCTATTCCACTATTCCTTTGATATTAGTGTAACTCTTGTCCTGCAGGAAGTTGGCCACGGCAATTTAGCTGCAGTGAGTTGGCCGTGGCGAGTTGACCATAGAGTTGTCATAGACCCTATTCTAACTGTGTTTAACTGAGCTCATTAGGAAGAGACCCCACAATTTGGTAGTTTGTTAACTGGCATTTTCTTTTCCTATCTCACATTTTATTTATATTTCTTTTTAAAAATCCCCTCTGTTCTTCTGAGCACCAGACACCTTTAAGAATTGTGGAGAATTCTAAAATTCACACATTTTGTGAAGATAAATTTGCCTGATAAAGATATTTGTGATGGAACGTGCATCTGGAGAAGGAGTGTGGAGGGAGTCTTGGCAAGAGCACCAGGGTTCCCCAGGGAGTAGACAGTACCTTCCAGAGAGAAATCCAAAATAAGAGACTGTGCTGTCCTAACCTGGATGGGGAAGGAAAGAAGAGATTCAGGGTAACTGCAATCTAGAATCTCTCAGGGTACAGCTATTAGGTTAGAATTTTATAGTTTTACTCTGAGAAGATTCTGCCTATTAGGAATAAGCAAATAAAGAATTGGACTGTATATGATTTCACCGTGTTGTCTTTGCCAATATTGCTGAGATGTAGAATGTAGTATATCTTTTTTTACTGCTTGTGTGGCTGTTTTATAGAGTTATGCTTTTGCATAAATACTGTATATTTAATTCTAAATTAAAAAATAAATAAGAATTAATTGAGAATAATAAAAATCACAAATATCTATAGAAAAATAAGAAGGCTTTCAATTAGCATCAGCTTGATTTGTTTCACAAAGAAACAAATATTTCTTGAAACTTTTTTCAATTGATAGAGTGCCAATATACATAAAAAATGCCCTCAGTTATCACTCCTTTCACCTCTGAAATAGTGACATGCACGACTGTAATGTTAATAAAAGCCTGAATACAGCTTATAAAGCTTGCACTCTGATCCCAAACATGCTGCTTTCAAATAAACCTGCGATTCCACTGTAATGACCTTGAAATTCTTGTTCTAGATTAGATTTGTGCATATTTAGTATGCATATTCATTGAAGTATTTTTTCATGACCCAACATGTTCCAGATGCAAAAAAATTAATCCAACAAAATAATTACTCTTCTGAGATTTATGAATAACAGTTTTTTTTAACTTTATGTGGGAAATACATTTTCATAAATGTACTTTAGAAGTATTCAATATAAATTAATATTTGCTTTATTAAAAACAACAATCCTAGGCCCATTTAATTGCAGATAAGTTCTACTTATTTCAGGAAAACTTCCTTCTAAGTAGAGATGCAAAAATATTTGCAGTAGAATGAGTTAGTAGACAGATCAGACTTCTTCTTTTTTAATTACTTTGTGGAGGAAGATGTTGCTGCAACTGATGTCAAGCACAGAAAATAGAAGGGTAGGCTTAAATCAGTGCTTCTGAACGTCAGCAACTCTAAGAAATGTGGAGTTCAACTTTCAGAATTCCCCAGCCAGCATCTTAAAGTTGTTGAGAACTCAGCTGATGTTGAGAAACACTGATTTACTTGATTGTATTTGCTCCCTTTTTGAAAAGCATAAAATTAAAATTAAACATTTCTGAGGTAGTGCTGTTTGAAATTAGCGATATTGTTAGAAACAGAGTTTGAAGAAGAACTGTACCTGAGATATAATTACAACAATAGTTTGAGGGGTCCTTAGTTCTCTCCAAGCTTGGCTGTTTTCTTGCAGATATTTTATTACCCAAAGTTGGTAATGTCATCAGTGCAGAGAATGACTCCTCATTTCAACCCTCTCTTTCATGGGCAAAATGCAGCTTTTAGAAGGTTGTGATTGTAACACATTCTTCGTAAGGATTTTGAAAATGCAACTTAATTTAAAGCAACAAAATTAATCCTCTTTATACACCAACAGTACTAGAAACATAAATAGATTCCCCACAATGATTCATAAAAGTACAATACAAGTGACTTCCTCAGTGTGTAAGTTAACACTATGGTGATTTGCTTTTCATGATAAATTAATATTGAGAAGCATTCTGTCTTAATAGGATTGAGAAAGCACTAGGTGCAGACTGCTTGTCTCTTCTTGACAGCCAGAACAGCTAAACAAATCATGAAATCCTCTTCAAGATTTAGCATTGCTTGAAAAACAGGACTCACACTAACAGCCAAAAAAATCTGCAAGTTTGCAAGAAAACAACCAAGCTCAGAGAGCACCAAGGATCCCACAGTTCAACCCTGAGCTACAAATATTCTCTTCTAACCCTACAAGCCAGAAGCATAAATCCAAATGAATTTTGGCTTCTAATTCTGACTGGGAAGGCGGGCAATAAAAAGGAACTAATACATAGGTTCCTAAGATTTTTTTAATAGCTCCAGTGGCTACTAAAGTTAGCAAAAGTATTCTGAAAGGCTTACCAATTCGTTTGCTTAGATATTAAGATGTACAAGGTGAGCAACAAAAAAAATTAAAGTCTTATTTACTCTTATTTTGTACTTCTGTTTGACAATTTCAAGGAGTGTTTCCCCCCTAGGAGGGATAATGAAGGGCCATTCTTGGTGAAGTATTTGAGGTGAGTAGATGGAGAGATCATTTTCATTTCAGATAGTAAATCTATTTAAAATTGGATTCTTATGGGCCTCCAGTAGATAAATGGGTATATGGCTTGCCATTTTATAGTTCTTCTGAACTGGATAATCTAGTGGATATCCATAAGGTGAATAGATCAAGCTCAATCCACTCACTTATGCCATTCACCATCTATATGAAACCACAGGAGGATCAACTATCAGTTTGGAGTGAGATGTCATTAATACATTGCCTCCTCAGACACAGCTGGAAAAGCTACAGAGGTGTCAGTCTGAGATAGCCAAGATTGCAAAATAAATATAGCAGAGATTCTGGAAGTCAATGCAAAATAAGTAATTATCATATAAATAGGAAGGAGTGGCTACCACCATCACACCAGGATACCAGCGTGTTTTATGTCTGATTGAAGGTGCTGGCTCTAATCCATAAAACTCTGCATAACTTAGAAATGGTGTACTTAAAAAATGTCTTCCATCTAGATTCAGTCCATTCTCTGTGTTCATCCTAAGAGCTATGAGCATCCCTTTGACATTTGTTGTAAAGAAAGTGGGGATCAGGGGCCCTATGTTATGGAATATCTCAGCAGGGAAGGGTCTTGCCCTGTTATCTGGGAATAGTTTGATCCTGTTGGACCTGATGAAGTGGACAGGGTCCTCAATGCTGTCAGTGCAACCACCTGTCAACTAGATCCTTGTGCTGCCTGGTTAGTGAAAGTCCTACAGGATGGTGACTAGTAAGTCGGTTCAAGCAGCAATTAATTCCTCATCACAGGAGGGGATGTTCCCAAGCCTTTTAAGGAGGCCCCGGTTTCCCCCCTCCTTAAAAAAACTTCATCCCACTTCCCTGGACAACGTTCATCCTGTTTCCCATCTTCCCTTGTTAGGGAAGGTGGCAGGAAAGATGGTTGCTTGGTGGTTTCAGAGGGTCCTGGATGAAACAGATTATCTGGACTCCTTCCAGTCAGGATTCAGGCCCAGTTATGGAACAGAAATGACATTTGTCACTCTTCTGGATAATTGTGTAGTGCAACCATCCTTGCTCTCCTTGACCTCTCCAGCAGCCTTCAATACCATCAACCCTGATATCCTTTTGAGCTGGCTACAGGGTCTGGGTCTGGGTGGCACAGTTTTGTGCTGGTTTGGCTTTTTTCTCCAAGCTGATCCCAATTGGTGTTGATAGGGAGTGATAGATTAAGCCCACAGCTGCTGCTTTATGGCATTCTGCAAAGCTTGGTACTCTCTCCACTCCTTTTTAATATCTACATGAAGCTTTTGGGTAAGATCATTCACCGCAAGGGGTTGAGATATCATCAGTATGCTGATGATATCCAACTTTATATTGCCACCCCTGGTGATCCAAGTGATGCTGTCACTGCACTCTCGTGGTGCCTGGAGGCTGTGGGGTCCTGGATGGGGGGACAACAAACTTTGGCTGAATCCTGGCAAGACTGAATGGTTTGGGGTATATGGAGCTTCAAGATCCTGGACTTTAACTTAGTTCTGGATGAGATTGCACCATCCGAGACAGAACCAATCTGCAACTTGGGGGTTCTCCTGGACTCAAGACTCTTGTTCAAAGAACAGGTGACAGTTGTGGCTAGGAGAGCCTTTGCACAGCTTGTGTGCCAATTGTGACCTTTGCTAGATCGGGAGACCATGCACTCACTCATTCAAGCCCTGGTCATCTTGTACCTGGACTACTGCAGTGCACTCTACATGGGGGTATCCTTGAAGAGCATTTGGAAGCTTCAACTGGTGCAGAGTGCAGCAGCGTGGGCAGAGTGGCCCATGTTACACCACTGCTCCATGAGCTGCATTGGTTGCCAGTTTGTTTCAGGTGCAATTCAGGGTGTTGGGATTAGCTTTAAAGCCCTGCATGGCATGGATCCAGGTTACTTGAGGAACTGTTTCACCCATTGGGACTGGCCTGCCTCACCCATGCTGGCAGAGGAAGCATGCTATGGGCCCTGGGAGTGAAGGAATTCCGGCTGGCGGGGTCCAGGAGAAGGGCCTTCTCTGCTGTGGCCCTGCCCTTTGGAACATCTTTCTCCTTGAGGTGAGATCAGCTCCCATCCTTCTGATCTTTCACAAGAGCCTGAAGACCTGGCTCTGCCAGATGATATAGGGACCCAATGGAAGAGCACCACACTGGAGGTGATTCCCTCCCTGTGAATCCTGCTCCCTCCCTCCCTCCCTCCCTCCCACCTTTTAACTAAAATTTTATTTTGATTGTAATTTCCATTTTCATTGTTTTAGAAATATTTATCTTTTATGATTTTAATACTTTTAATGCTGTTTCAAAATGAGATGGGTAATAAATAAATGTAATAAATAAGTAAATGAAAAATCGGAAGTTTGCTGTTCATAACAAGATAAACAAGTTAAAATCATCATCTTTAATATGGATGAAGACCTGGACCACTATTATAATATTTTTGAACAGATTTAATGTTATTCATTGTTTAATTGCTATTGTATTATGATTGGTCGCACAGTTATCAACCACCATCCAGTCAGATGTTTAAACTGGATTTGGCATTTTGTTCACCTATTGAATCCTCCCCAAGGATAGGCAGATATTGTTGTTTGATGGTATTAAAAGTATTGTTGCAGAATGTAAGCAGTTCCAAGCAAAATTACTGATAGTGATTTTGTCAATGTTGATGGAATTCCAGTATTGCTCCAGTTGTTTTGGGATTGCGCTCAAGACGCCCTTATTACTATTGGTACTATTCTGGCTTTCTTTTGTCACAGTCATTCTGCTACTATTTGTAGGTCTTTATATTTTGTGATTTTTCTCAGTTCTTTCTCTTCTCTTCTGCTGTCTCCAGTATTGCCACCTCCATTATCCAGACGTTTTTGTCTTTCTTATCAACAATTGTTAAGTGGGAGGTATTATGTGGCAGGTGTTTGTCTGTTTGAATTCTAAAGTCCCAGAGCACTTTAGGTTCTTCATTTCCTATTCCTTTACCTATTTTATGGTCTCACCAGTTCTTGCTCGCAGATAAGTGGTATTTCGTGCAGATATTCCATTGTATCTACTTTCATTATCCTTCAGGTATTCTTCCAATATCTGGTGTACAAGTAGTCCTCGATTTACAACAGTTCATTTAGTGACTGTTCAAAGTTAATATAAAAAAAGTTTAATATAAAAAAGGGACAAGACAAGGGTGTCCACTATTATTTATTTTAACTTTGGAAGTGCTGAATCGAAATTTTAGACAGGACCCAGAAATTAAAGGAATGGAGATAAAAGATGAAAAATATAAACTACAAGCATTTGCAGATGATTTGGTATTTATATTAGAAGATCCCTTGGAGACAAGCTCTAAACTATTAACAAAGATTGAAGAATTTGGAGAAGTAGCAGGACTGAAAATAACAGAGAAAACATCAAAGTGATAGTTAAGAACCTTACAGACAAACAAAAAAACCAACTGTCAGAAAAAACAGACCTTCAAGTAGTTAAGAAAGTTAAATATCTGGGGATATATTTAACAGCAAGGTGTGCAACAATAAAAGAAGATAATTATGTAAAACTATTAAAAAATAAAATTAGACCTGGAAAAATGGAAAAATTTACAACTATCAATTTTGGGAAGAATAGCAATGGTGAAAATGAACATTTTATCAAAACTACTTTTTTTTATTTCAAACAATACCTATAAAAATTTAAAAAAAATTTTTTGATGAATTAAATGCGTCGATTTTGAAATTTATCTGGCAAGAGAAAAAAGCCAGAATCAGACTGAAAATGTTACAAGAAGTGAAAGAAAATGGAGGATTCGGGCTACCAGACTGGGTTCTATACTATCAAGCAGCTGTATTAACATTGTTAAAAGAATGGATAACCCTTAGACACAAAAGATTATTATACTTAGAAGGACACGACCTACAACTCAGATGACATGCCTTCCTATGGTACGAGAAGAACAAAATCCATAAATATTTTTAAAATCACTATGTAAGAAATGCTTTGCTTCTAACATGGGAAAAGATAAAAATGAAAATTTATATGAAAATACCAGGATGGATCTCAACAATGAAAGCATTTGTACACCCAAATTTAATTAACTATGAGAAACTTGTGACTTATAGAGACATTTTGAATACTGATGGGAAATTACAAACTAAACAAGAACTGGAAGAACAGGACATTGAGTTATAATGGTAGCCACATTTGCAAATGCAAACGAGATATGAGAAAGATGCCAAAACATATGGTTTTTATAAAGATCAGACAGTGTTTGACCAGATACTACTGTCATCAGATGAAAAACTGATTAAGAAATTGTATAGTTTTCTGTTAAATTTAAAGATGGAAGATGAACAAGTTAAAGAAACAATAATTACTTGGGCAAAAAAACCTTGGGCACAATGTAGAGTTAAAAAAATGGCAAAACTTGTGAGAAAGAAACTATAAAATAACAAGGGCAGCTACTTATAAAGAAAATTTATATAAAATGTTTTATAGATGGCATTTACCACCTGCAAGACTAGCAAAAATGTTTAAAAATATGTCTAGCAATTGTTGGAAATGTAGACAAAAGCCAGGCACATATTACCCCCTTTGGTGGACATGCCCTAAAGCAAACAAATTCTGGTCAAAATACATATGTGGTTAGGAAATGTTAGGAATGTTAGGAAAAAAGTAGACTATAAACTGGAACTATTTCTTTTAGGTATAATCTCAGAAAACTATGATAAAGAATGTGTATATTTAATATTACATGTACTAACAGCAATACATTTGCTCAGTATTGGAAAAATGAAGAAACACCAGCTGAAGAAGATATAATTAAGAAAATTCTGGATTGTGCAGAAATGGATAGGTTTACATTGAAAATGAAAGGGAAACAAGATACAGAATATTTTCAAACATGGGATAATTTTTACAAATGGCTAGAAAATCGCAGTAAAGAGTAGGAATGGAAACTGTATTAGTATTAATGTTAAATATGTGAACCCAGACAACACGTTGCTTACTAAGCACTAAAGATTGTAATTGTAAAAAATCAATAAAATATTTTTTTTAAAAAAAATTCAGACACTTGGCAACTGACTCATATTTATGACAGTTGCAGTGTCCCGGGGTCACGTGATCATCTTTTATAACCTTCTGACAAGTAAAGTTAATGGGGAAGCCAGATTCACTTAACAACCATGTTACTAACTTAACCACTGAGGCAAGAAAGGTTGTAAAATGGGGCAAAATTCACTTAACAACTATCTCGCTTAGGAACAGAAATGTTGGGCTCAATTGAGGTTGTAAGTCAAGGATTACCTGTACTGATTTTAAACATGGGTTTAGGGTTGCCAAGTTTTATAGTGATGGGAATGAGACCACACATTCCAGAATATCAGCAGAGGTAGTATGTTAAAACTGCAGCAATTCAACAACTGTGGCTAGAAAGATCATAAAATGGTGCAAAACAAATAGCTCACTTAGCAATAGAAATTTTGGGTTCAATTTTGGTCATAAGTCGAGGACTATCTGTATTTGCAACATTCCATGCACACTTATGCTCCACTTATGGTAAATAGAGTATGCCAATGTCACTGCATGGATGAAAGGCATGATTCATTGCCAGTATTTTTCTAGTCTTCCCATCCAGGGCTTTTACTTCAGTTTGAGTCTAGTCAACTATTCCAGCTCTATAGCTAATGACTATAATTGTGCATATGTTAATTGCCTTGGGGATATTTCTGCCACTGAGTTTGAATTTTAAGATCTTCTCTACTCTTCTTATGTATTCACTACTAATCTTCTTCTTGACTTCAGGGTGCTTGATGTTGTCAAACTGATATTTGTAGTGATCTTCTTCATCCAGATTCTTGATGCTATGACCATAGGGCATCTTAATTCCTTCAACTTTCACTATTTTTCTCCTAATGATAGTAAGGGTGGCACATTTATGCAGTCCAAACTCTACTGCAATATCTTGGATTTATATAGATCCAATTACATTTTTACAAGTCCAGTAGATTAAAACTAAATCCACCCTCTTCAAAAGATAATTTCAACTAGTGAAATCCTTAATGGCCTCTTTTCCCAAATAGGTTTCCTAAATAATTTGCTTATATGAAGAAAATATTTATTTGGTATTAATTGGAATTGCTGTTAGGACATAAATAAAAAATAGACATTATTCATTTTAATAACTAATTTTATCCGATAAGCTTAATGAAAGCTTAGATACAGAAATCCAAAGAGAGAGGTGGAGCAATATGACATTTCTGGCTTCATATTTTTCTGTAAGGCAAAGTTCAAAAGAATAATATACTGGCCCATTCGACTAAAATTAAAATAGGCTTGGTTTATGTATTATGAGGAAATGTTGCAATGAAATACAGCACTGTATTTCTGTTTACCTTCATGACTAATGATAAGATTTGAAGGACAAGATTGAGAAAACTAAACATGCCATCTTCCAAAATGGTTATTAAATTTTTCTGCAACCAGGGGGAATAGATAATCTTTTTGCATAATGGTGTCATTGTGGGGGCAACCAAATCCTATAAATTCAGTAGGAAAGCCTTTCTAACAGATAAGATGACAATGATTAGAATGAATCTTTTTAGCAGGGATTTTTTTCCTTATATGGAAAATTGATAATAATTTTCTTCTCTGTATGGCTAGAAATGATGAGTTTTAGATTGAATATTAGAAGTTTTTAGCAGGGATAGTTTACCACATATAGAAAGACAGAGATGATCCTAATTAGAGTTAGAATTTACTTTAGGTGGTTGCAAAAGACAATAATAAGAGAATTTTCCCTGTTTTTCACTTCTCCCCATAGGATGATTCTTTAGTAACCAAATTCCTATCTGCAATTTCTCATACACAACCAAATTCTAATTAAATCAATATCTTCTTTTAAGTGTTGTGATCTGTTTCTGTTAGTTCTGTGACCTTAAATTCAAGATAATTTGAAGGATGTGGTTATTATAGGGCTAAATCTAGAAAAGACATGTGAAAGCAAGTAAAAACACCTCCTTATTAAAACTAACAGGAAATACTCCTGTATCTGGTAATAGAAAATATAATTTATTATCATTCATACTCAAGCACAGCATACATTGCTCCCTAATTACTTCTTCCATCTCAAATAACATCAATAGGATATTTATAAAAATACAGCATTTTTAATAAAATAATATTTCCATGCTATAGCTATAGAGAATTAAAGTGGATGAAGAAACTATCCCTGTCTTAATATTTGCTTTAAGGGTCCTGCAGAATATCCAGCCGAGGGTAGAATATCATAACAATATTAGAAATACAAACATGCTTTGATGAAACAAAAATTACCTCAGGCGCAAAGCTTCAATCTTATATTGATTAACTGAGAACAAGTACAGCTAAACTCTATGGGGGTACACCTATGAGTACACTTTAAGTATATACTTAAAGCCAGCCAGGTAGGTAAGAAAATAGTGCTCAGGGAGGAGACTTTTTCTAATATAAACAATAATAAATATATATTATTAGACTGTCCAAATGACAGTTTGGATAATGTCAGAGAGGCCTAAGCAATTTTTGTGCCTATAATAGATATTTGATATGACAACCTATACTGATAAAAAAGATTAGATGTTATGAAATAGATTAAATATTTTGCTGACTTTGAAATGATTTGTCCAAAGCTGCATCTGAATCGGATTTCTTGACTATGTAGATAGGTAATATGTATGTGCTTGTGCAGTGGAAATGTTTCAAATCCTTTGAGTGAATGCTGCTAACACATGACTTAGAAGTTACAGGGTTGGGTACAGGAAATGGATTATACTACACCACTAGAGTTAACGGTTAACTTCAGATGTATGACAAATATGAAAGATTTCTCATTCCTTTGTATTTTTTTACCCAAAATTTATTTGAGTACATTGCACAACTGAAGCCAAAATCTGGGCTTTAGTTGACTGTCTAGGAATGACAATCTTCTTATCATCTTTCACATCTAAGAGCAAACAGATAGATCTTTTTTGAGTTCACCTGTTTTCCTTTTAATAGGATCTCATGCAAGTCCTCACAGTGCAGTCAGACAAAAGTGCAAGACCCAAATCCGAGAAACAGAAGTGGAAAACTTAATTGGAGTTCAGGCTGAAATTAATTACCTCAAAATTGATGTTTATGCTTATGCAAATGTTTCTCTGTTTTCATGTATCTACTGCATGTCTTATGAAATTACATCAGAAGCAGTGTTTTAAAAGATCAACTCAAGCACCATCTGAATGCTGAGCTGCTACCTCTCTGGAAAGAGAAACTGTCCACAGTAATGCATTGTATTCACACCGACTCAATTGTGCACTGTCTGGTTAAGATCAGTTCTTAGTCTTATCTCTCCCACTCCCTTTAAAGTTGACAACACTCTGTTGCAGGCCTCTGCTAAGATCCCATGGCCAGAGAACTGTAGATAATCTTATAAATAAGCCAGTTAATTTACCAACACATATGCATGGAATCCAAATTCATTGAACAAAGTTTAATGACATATCCAGGAAACTCTAGAACATATTATTTGAAAGCCAGAAATAAATGACCCTTTTTTATAGTATAAGGAGGATGCTCATCTCTGCATCATATGGTTGGCAATTGCCATTGGGAGGTACTTGCATCAGGTCACATTATGCATTCACTAAGCCAAAGGCAATCATACGGTATGTACTCAGAGCTCTGAGTAAGGATGAACTCAAACTGAGTAAGCACTCAAAGCATGAATCTTTACTAGATTATTCAATGTTGCATTGCCCAAGCAAAGGTCTCACATGTGTCTGATATAGAAAGTAATAAGTTCTTCAACCTATTCTAATTTATTTAATATGAAGAACTCTGGGCTAGCCCTGAAGGTAGTTCTTCAGAAGGTCACCAATAATGTTCACATTTGTCATTCAGTCTTGGCCTCTCACCAGGAAACATCAAAAGGAGAAAAGGGGATATGAAATAATTATATCAGCGTTTTCCTGTACAGGAAAAAAAAACAAATTAAATTTAAGATTATAGGAAGATTTGTGGATGGACTGTTAAACCTGTTAAATCATGTTAAACATGATTATAAATATAAAACTGGCCTTCACTTATTTATAATGGCAAATGACTTACTTTGAAACTGATTGTGGATATTTTTCTGATCAATGTTAATAATATATATACATTTCTGATTTGTATTAATTCATTTTTATATTTAAAAGCTGGATTTATGGGTGTAGCAATTTCTATGGATTTATTAATTCCTTGCCACAACAATTAGTCTGCTAATCCAAATTCATGGAAATAGCCTCTCTCCTTCAAGAGTCAAAATTCACTTTCCATTATAAAAATTGACCAGCTTATAACAGAAAGGCTGCAATTAAAATATGTCCTGAAGAGAAATCCCAGATTTTGGGGCTTAAGGGGTCTGAGGGTGAGTTTAATAATACAAAAGTATGCTGAAATAGAACCGTGTTGAATATGGAATAAATTTGGCTACGGAAGAAATAAAAAACTGAATGACAATTTATTTAGCAAATAGAAATGGATACCACAAAATACAGAAAGAATAAAGACTTACTTAATACAATGGTACAGGAAATAGGAATTAGCTAGAAGGCAAGTCAGCAAGAAGCTATGCTGAAGAAATTCATCGAATATGTAGGCATGAGTCAGGAGAAAGAGGCTAAAATAATATTCATGCCCTCATTCCAGCTGCTGGATGGATAGCTTTTTCCATTTATTAAGTATGCGGAATACCATAACTGCCAGTCGACATTTACATTTTATCTTTTGGTTTAGACTTAATTTCTGCTTTTTGTTCAAGGTCATAAGATGATACAGTTCTTTCTGTACCCTCAACAATAAAATTGTGAGTTAGGTGTGCTAAAAGAAAGCAACTGGTCCAGAGACCCCCACCCCATGAGCTTACATGGTACGCATCAACTACAGCCTGTAGAGCAGGGCTTTTCAACCTTTTCACCCATTGTACCACTTTTAGGATATGGCAATATCGAAGTACCACCAGTCGCCTAGCAAGGTATCAAAAACTTGATGACTAAAAAAAAAAAAGGAAAAAAGTGATAAAGTACAGGTAGTCCTCGACTTACAACAGTTTGCTTAGTGACTGTTTGAAGTTACAACAGCACTGAAAAAAGGGACTTATGACCATTTTTCACATTTATGATAGTTTCAGCATTCCCAGGGTCATGTGATTTACATTCGGATGCTTGGCAACTGATTCATATTTATGATGGCTGCAGTGTCTCAAGATCATGTGATCCCCTTTTGCAACCTTTTGACAAGCAAAGTAAATGGGGAAACCAGATTCACTTAACAACCTTTTATATCAGGGGTGTCAAACTCAATTTCATTGAGGGCCGCATTAGCATTGTGGTTAGCGTGTGGGGGGGGTTCCTTCCTTTTTCCCTCCCACCCTGCCTCCCTCCTTCTCATTCCCATCTCCTTCCTTCCTTTCTTCCTTCCTTCCTTCTTTCCCTCCTTCTCATTCCCATCTCCTTCCTTCCTTCCTTCCTTCCTTCCTTCCTTCCTTCCTTCCTTCCTTCCTTCCATCCTTCCTTCCTTCCTTCCTTCCTTCCTTCTTTCCTTCCTTCCTTCCTTCCTTCCTTCCTTCCTTCCTTTCCTTCTTCCTTCCTGCACTGATCCTGGCGCTTCTGCTGAGCCCTGACAACTGATCGACACTTCTGCAGGGCTGTCAGGGCTCAGCAGAAGCGCCAGGATCAGCGCCGGGCTCCAGCTGATCGGCGCTTCTGCAGGGCTCAGCTGAAGCACCAGGAACAGTGCCGGGCTCAAGCTGATTGGTGCTTCTGGGTGGCTCAACAGAAGCGCCAGGATCCGCACCGGGCTCCAGCTGATCGGTGCTTCTTTGGGGCTCAGTGGAAGCGCCAGGATCAGTGCCGGGCTCCAGCTGATTGGCGCTTCTTTGGGGCTCAGCAGAAGTGCCGATCAGCTGTAGCTGTGTGCGCCAATCCTGGGGCTTCTGCCGAGCCCCCATAGCCCTGCAGAAGCGCATGCCGATCCTAGGGCTCCTGCCCAGCTCGCTCACTTGCTCTTCCCCCCAAAACACGCCGCTTGCTCACTCACCCTTCTCAAAATACGTCGCTCGCTCGCCCTTCCGAAACACGCCGCTTGCTCACTCACCCTTCCTCCAAAAACAGGCCGCTCACTCTGTCTCTCCTCACTGCTTTGCTAAGAAAAACCTCTTCACTTCTCGCTCTTTCTCTCCCTCTCCCACCAAAACCTGCCCCTTTTATACTTTCTCTTCTCTCTGCCCTCCTCCTCTTTTTCTCTTCCGGGTGCGCTGGCAGCTCCAATTACTATGTCGCCACATGCGCCGATCCTGGGGCTTCTGCCAAGCTCTGCAGCTCCAGCTGATCTCCTCCAGGTCTGTGCAGTGTCACTTTAGCTGGTTCCCTCCCCCACTACACTTGGCTGGGGGTTGTGTACCACCTGCCAGATGCTAAAGTACCACTGGTGGTATGCGTACCACCAGTTGAAAAGCCCTGCTGTAGAGAGCCAAAGATATGGCCTTGAAACAAATATCTAAGGGGGGGGAAGCATTCCTTAAATCCTGGGAACAGAGATAATATTGAGGAGAAAGTCAGGTTGGCCCTTTCCTAACTTCCTTGGGTAAAGAAGGAGGGGAAGAAAAGCACAATTAGACCTGTATGATTCTGTTATTATAGCCTGCCAGTAAAGTCTATTACAGCCTTTCTATAAAGCTGATTTTCAGGTCTGATCTACTTTGTGGGGCTGACAAATCCACTACACCACACCAACTTTCTGTTTGCAACTGTGTTCAAATAACTGTTAAGAAAAAAACATAACTGATATATTCCAACAATGAGGTGGTTTAGGATGTGTGACTGTTCAGCTGTGGTTGAAAGGAAGATACTTAAATCGTAGAATTCCAGTCATATCTATCTATTGACCAAGACTAAATTTTACATGTGCCTTCAATCCTCAAATGATCATCTCGGCATAGAATCATGTGCCTGGAACTCCTTCTGGGCTGCAGGTTTTCCCCTAGCCATGGGTAGGGAACATAGGAAATGATAAGTGTTTTATCTTCTCTTCTAGTGTGTCATCAAGACTTAGGCAAGCCCCTCTTATCACAGCCCCTGCCTTTTGCAACAACATTCCCCTAAAGATCTGGACAACCCTGATCCAGCTGTTCTTCAAGAGAGCCATAAAGACCTAGCTGTTTCCGTGGGCTTTATGTGTAAAGGTATCCAGTTTTCTCAGCTTGCAAATACTTGCCTCATTGCTTTCTATGACCGAATACTTTATCACAGAACATAGGACTTTCTTTAGCTATTACATTTTGGATATTGCATCATCTTTAGTGTGAAACTGGAATGTTTCAACACTTCTTGTTCCTCTAAATAGGTTTTTATTTCTTACCCAAAGAATACTAAAACCTTCATTTTAGGGTAATTAATTTCAAGGTCTTTCCTTCAGCAGTAAGACAATAGTGCTTTAAGGCATTCAGATGGAATGGCTGCAGTATCAGGATAGAGGAGAATAGAGATCCTTTGATGGATGAGAGAAAGAGGATGGAATTTTAACTTGGTAAAAACCTTCATGAGGTCATTTTTGTACAAATAAATAATACAGAAGTAAGAATACACACGTATTCAATTCGGAGGGAGTTGAAATCACTGTTGTGATTACCATTGACCATTATCAATTCAAGGATACAATAATGATCCACGTAGTGGCTAATATTGTCTAGAGTTTGTTATGTGGAATTGAATTAAAAGCCCTACTGTACTTAAATCTATATAGGCAACTTAAAGGGCATTTTTTTGGTGGTGGTGAATATTTCTTTGGGAAAAGTTGGATGTTGAATCGGGTTGTTATTGAGCAAGTTAAAACCTTTAAGCACTTTCAGTTTTCTATTTGCTGGACCAATCAAGCAAATAAAAAGAAAGATGGATAGGAACTATTTTCCATTGGCACAAAAACTAGGACCAGAAATAATGAGTATGAGTTTCAGCTACCTAGATTTTGCTTTCAATATTAAGAGAAATATCTCTTGAAGTGAAGCTGTGTGTACAACACTGGAAACATTCTAACTGTTGAGACTGTGGACCCTCATGTCTGGTGATTTTTAAAAAGAAATCAGCCATCATCTCTTGAGACTGACTTAATTAATTACATTTTCTGAGCATCACCAAGGGTTGGACTAGGTGATATATGTTATCATTTACAATTCTATAATTGTATGATTTGGTGATGGCCAGAACAAAGAATTCCTGGTGACTTTTTCCCCCTTTTCACCTAAGAAAATACCTGCTTCTATCTAGAGGACAAATTCAGAATGGCAAAAAGTATGAGAGAAAACTGTGGGTTGGTTTGGTTTTTTTTTTTTGTACTTCCTCCAGTAAGTTTTTCCATGTGAGATTGAAAATGACTGTTCACAATCTAGATTCAGAATCACACCCCATTTGAAAAAAAATCCCCTATAAATCAGGTTTAGTTTTCCAGTAAAATTGACTCAGACGCTTCAATAAAATGACAAGGCTTATTATAGCAAGGCCATATAAAGAAAATGTTCTTCCCAGTTCAAGGACTGTAAATAGCATGGATTCTTTTTATATTCCATGAGTGCTTTTGAAAATGCTAAACAGGTTAACTATTTTAGTGAAATCAGTATTATCGCCAGCATTTATTTTGGCCAAGAGCCTCTGCTATTTAAAAGAGAGTTTGGCTTGGAGATTGGCAATGGTATAAGGATTGCATCAGTTGATATAAACATAGATTTTGTGAGGGGAGGGATAAGAGAAGGCCAAGCATATCCTTGATCAACAGAATATTGTGTTACAGTTTTCAGAGTCAGTGTTCTTGTTCATACAATTTATCAAATACAAATAAATGTAAAATTAGAGAAATATGTCAAAACTACAAATGACAAAGAATACATCTTGATGCCAGACTTCATAGAGCATTTCTAATTAGCTATATTAAAACTTCAAAAGTCATTTTTCAATAGGGTGCTTTGCCATGTTAAAGAAAATATTTATAGATTATTTGATTCTTGAAAAAGTATAGAACATTATCAGCTACTGCAGATTTATATTTTTTTTCAAATCTCATTAATAATTTTTATAGTATTGCTTTTAAAAAATGCCTGGAAATTACAAGAATATGGTATGCATTTTCATTATGCTGTTTGGTAGAAGTAGATGATGGAAAGTTTAGGCATGAAAGCAGGCAAATGGTGCAATCTGCAGCTGTTAAAATGACTGGAAGATTTAAGACTAGAATAATCTCTTTGCTAAAAGACTGAGCTGTCAGTCATTCCTGGTTCCAAGTCTGCCTCTGCCATGACCTCAGAGATGGCTTTAGGCAAGTTATTTTCTATCAGTCTACACAGCACTACTGAGGTGCCTTATAAGGCTGTTGTAAATGATGGGGTAATTATGTAGGTTCAGAGCTTGAACATTCTCAAAGGTGCTATTGAATATGCATCTGTTGTTGAATATTGAATCTGAATCTTTTTCTTTCTTTAATAAGGTGTGGATTTTTATTCAACTCAAAATCCCCGTAACCACACAACATGATAATGCCTTGGTAACCATTTTTATGCATTATACTAGTGCCAATGTCCTCAAATCATCTTATCACCTTGATCTAGATAAATTCAGTTTAACTCTAGATGTGCTGTACTGTCCTAAAGCCAGCCCTGATTATCCTGATATCTATTGGGAGACAAACCCTATCAGACCTGGGCTTCTAAAAAAGTCTAGAAAGTTGCCAACAACTTTCTTCTTCAGAGGGTAGAGGAACTCATAAAAAAAATCACTTATCCTTGATGTTACATTAATCCAAAGGGAAGAATTAGCCAAAGGGAAGTATCAGTAATATTGAAAGTAAATCCATATATTATAGTGGATTGTGTAATAATTTCCTGACATTAGGTGTAGGTGTAGAAAATGAAAACTAGAAAGGAAAAGGAAAAAAGAATATAGTAAAAAAAAATAGAACAGAAGTATATAAATAAATTACCCCCCCCCCATGACAAGTATAAACAAATTTCAGTAACTTATCACCTTCTCTTAAAATACAATAAATGATCTTCCCATATCCCATCTCTTATCTATAATTTTATCAGTTACTCAGTCCTGATCAGCAAAAGTCCATTGTTATCAGAGAGAATAACATATCTATTTAAACCTTGATTAAATAAACCAATTATATATTCTTCCTTTTACTTTTACAGTCTTGATCTTTATAGTCTCTTCAAATGATGTCCTAGAACTTGATTTCTTTTCATTTTTACTTTGTCTCTTCTTGCAAACTTCTTCAAAACTTCAGCAAGTCTCTTTTGTAAATTCAATATAGGAAAGTTATCCAGGTCACTCTTTTGGTTTGTTATTTGTATATTCCTTTTATTTATTAAGACATTAGCTGGTTTCATTTATATGTCCAGCATAACACCGTTTTTCCATATCAATCTTGTAGCCTGTCATTTTTAAACCCTCTTTCAGTTCAGTTTCTCTTTCAGATGAGATCAGTCTTGTCTAGTAAAACATGTACCTCTTTCATAAGTTCCTTTAAACATAGTATATCGGTAGAGGCAGACATTTTTAAATTAACTTCTGGGTTCATTTTTCAAAAACATCCTTCAGTATATTCAATGTTAAAATATTTTGTTTCATTCTGAATTAGTAGGTAAAATTAAATGTTCTCCTCCTTTAATTGTAGTCTTTCGTTATTTCTAGTTCCCCATAGTGTCCAAAGTCTTATCCTAGCATAGATTTTTGTTAAAGACAATTCAAAACAAAAGTTTTCCCACAGGAAGGATTCTTATAATTAATTTCAACTCTTATTTCAAAACAATGTGGATTTAAAGTAAGATTTGAAATTAATTATAGGAATCCTTCCTGTGGGAAAAGCTTTTATTCTGAATTGTCTTTAAGGGTTATGTGGACCCTTAAACTATTTGTAATATTTGCAGATTCAAAGTTCTAATCACCCTTTTGCTGTTTATTCCATTGTTTAAAATTTATTAAACTTGTATTTAAAACTTTTTTCTCTAAGAATTGAAGGAAACTCACCTGATGCTGTAAAACTTGTTGATCCAAAGATTTCTAATTACAAGCAATTTCCAAAAATGACTTCTGGTAAAAAAGTGGTGAACTGAAGACGGTTCCACTAAAAGTGGATCTCATGATTTTGGCAGAATGAAGAGTTGGCAAATAGACCAAATAGCTCTTCATAATCCCTCTGTGGACAAGGTGAGGACTTGAAATTGCCCATAAGTGCTTCATACAATTGTTCCTTATCAAGACACCGCACGACAGTGGTCTCCATTGGGTTTAGAGCTCTGGAAGATGAGGGAATCACCATCTTTTGTTCAAACCATTGAAGGTTTGAAAGTGCAGTGCATTCACATTTTTTTCTAATTAGTTTTGGAAATTGTTAACTGGTTTTCAGCTGTTTTAAATATAGGACAAAAATTAATGCATCACAGGAGAAGTTAACAGGAAAAGAACTTGATAAGTTAAGAAAAGAAAAAGCAATGCTTTTGTTTTTTTCAGTCTTGTCAAATAAAGTTAGTTCCATCAGGCAATTGCAAACAGCAAGATGAAGAACCATCACAGAAACTTGAAAATGGACAGAAACATACATGATATTTATGTCAGATGAGGTCAGATGAAATGTCTTCTAGTATAATGAACCCCATGGCTTGGCAAAATTTTATGTGTTATTTCAAAGAAATTCTTAAGTCAAATGCCAAAGTCCAAATAACTGGAGGAAAGCAAATACCCTTATTATGTAAAAAGAGGATCTAGGAATTTATAGACCTAAAAGTCTGATATTAGAATATACAGTGAGGGAAAAATTATTTGATCCCCCTCCCTGTTGATTTTGTACGTTTGCCCACTGACAAAGAAATGATCAGTCTATAATTTTAATGGTAGGTGAGAGACAGAATAACAAAAAGAATTTCAGAAAAACGCATTTCAAAAAAGTTATAAATTGATTTGCATTTTAATAAGTGAAATAAGTATTTGATCCCCTATCAATAAGCAAGATTTCTGGCTCCCAGGTGTCTTTTATACAGGTAACGAGCTGAGAGTAGGAGGACTCTCTTAAAGGGAGTGCTCTTAAAAAAATCTCAGCTTGTTACCTGTATAAGACACCTGTTCACAGAAGCAATCAATCAATCAGATTCCAAACTCTCCACCGTGGCCAAGACCAAAGAGCTGTCCAAGGATGTCAGGGACAAGACTGTAGACCTACACAAGGCTGGGATGGGCTACAAGACCATTGCCAAGCAGGTTGGTGAGAAAGTGACAACAGTTGGTGCGATTATTTGCAAATGGAAGAAACACAAAATGTTCATAAAAATGGTAAAACATGACTAACCCAATTATATGACTTGCAGCAGTTGTTAATCAAATGCATAGTATGTGTGAATGCCATGGTCATTCAACAACTCATTGTTCATTATGGTGGAGTTTTGCCAAAAACTGGAAGTGCCAGTTTTAGGCAAAACCATCATAAAACATGGCCACATGATCACAGGACACTGCAAACAGCTGTAAATGCAGCCATCTTGCTGAGGGCCCAAAGTAGGGTCACGTGACTACAAGGAGAGCAATGATTGTAGGAACAATGCCATCTCATGAGGCAATCTATTTTGCTATTTAACAGCTTTTACATCAGAAAATTTTTCCCAATGCTAAACCTGAATCTACTTCTCTGTAGTTCAACCATTGGTTCTGATTCAGCCCTCTGACTCAACAAAGAACAAGTCAACATCTCATCTGTATGACAATCCTTTATACAGCTGAAAACTGTTATATCTTCCCTCAGTCTTTTCTGCAAGCTAAATATACCCAGGTCCTTTTAATTGTTTCTCATAGTTCTTGGGTTCCCAGTTCCCTCACCATTTTGGTAGCCATTGATTGAACTTGCTTCAGTTTCTCAATGTCCTTTTTAGACTGTGATGCAAAAACACAATATTCCAATAGGGCTCTAATCAGGCACATTCATAGGGCATGGGGGGAAAAATCAAAATGGCAGTCATGGTGCAATCAAAGTTTTGCTTATTTTTTTTAATATGGAATGCGTAAATGACACATAAAAAACAAGCAGAACTTGGATTACACTACTGCATCTACTTTTTTTTACTACAACCTGCTGACACCATTGGGCTTGATTGAGGCAAAAGAAACCTATTTTCTATGATCTGAACAATATGTTCATTGATGCATCTCAAAATAGATTCATCTTTTTAGGAGGTGCATTATATGGTTGACTCACATTCAACTTGTGTCAGGCGCAACAACTTGTGATCTAATAATCATCCAAATCCTTTCTGCATAATCCTGTTAAATACCATACCAAAATACCATTTTGGTTCACTATCCAAAACTTCAATTTTCTCTTTTTCTTCTAAAGTGCTAGTCATTTGTAGATGACTAAAAATTCAGTCATTTTCTCTACCCCTTCATCCAGGTCATTAACAAGATTATTGAACATTACAGAGTTCATGACAGAACCTCATGACACCCTCCACTTGACTCTACCCTCCAAGCTATCTACTTGTAGTTATTCAGCTAAATTGAAACCTATTTAATAATTGAGGTATCATGAGGTTACTACAATTCTCTAGAAATACTAGAAAATGTATCTGGTGCCAGAAATGACTAGATGTTCCCAAACATTCCTGGTTTACAGTACCCAAGTATCTTGGTAATTTTTTCATGATGTCCCTAGCAGTTCCCAAACTGTATGCATGATTCTGGCTACCATGGTTTATTAAATAGCAAATGTCCCATAGTGTCCTGTTCACTCCCGTTCCTCACATTATATGTCTAGTTCCTCACACTATAGGTTAACTGATTCTTATTTATAGCTCCATATTTGGCTTTAAATTGTTACAATTTAATCAATCCTGATTGGAAGAAATTGTCTATCACATACTAAAAGGATCAGATCACAGGGAAAAGTTTTCTCTTAGGTTCTTTTTCCTTACTCATTTAGATGGACTAAAGTTACCTTGCCCTGAACTGGTTCTTAATTTAAAAAGAACTTTTTTTTAATCATCTGACAACCTGCTTAATTGCCAAAAACATGGAAAGCAAGTTTAATTAATTTTCTCTAGTCAAAGGCCCTTTCATGATGGTTTTAGTGAAATAATATCTGAAACTGCCCAAAGCCCAAGATATTGCACTGCAAATCCCACTTTTAAACATTTTACAATGTTTAGAAACAGAGGTGAAGTTTGGCTAGTATCCAATATCCCCCAGATTACATGGAAAGGAATCTCAAGATGTTTTCTTTTAATAAAATTTCATATATATCATATACAACTCTCCTTTGTTTGACCACGCACTGTATTTTATTAAATGAATTATTTGTACCCCTATTCTTATGATGGAACCACCTAGATAATTTGGACAACTTAAATTTAGAAAAACCATTCCTTTTCACTCATAGTAATTGTGCCTTGAACTTTCCAGTGGTTGAACTTTTGAAAGTTTCTGCAAAGATTCCAAGGCAAGTAACAAGATCAGGACACTGCAGATGACAGGGAAACAGTTTATTTGGATAACAGCATTGTTATTATCAGATTAGCAGCCAGGGAAATAGGTTGAAGTGTGTTACAAATGAAAGTAACTTAGCAGGTGAGACTCTTCAATCAACATCAGAGAACATTCAGGAGGCCTTCTATACATGCCAGATTCACAGATTAATAGCACAAATATATGCAGGAATAAGTAAAAGTCCATCTGTACTTACCCTAATGATAGTGAATAGGGATTGTTTGTTTGTTTTGAAATGGTTACCTGCCTTCGATGAACGCTATTATTTTTATATGCAGGTTAAAAAAATAATTCCAAGACCCGGAACTGAAATTGTGAAGTTATCTCAGCCCATACATCTTTTAATATTTTTCAAGGAGGGTACTTTGAGACAAAGACCATAGCACAGTGATAGATCACGCGCTTTTCATACATATTTTTCAGAGTGATTAGTGGCATATCCAATTTGTAAAATGTTAAAGGCCATAAACAATGAAAATAGACAAGATTTTGTCATAAGGAGGTTGTCATACATTCCTATGGTGTACTACATACATAAGGAATGAAGCACATTCCTAGATTTACTTCTATGTTGGAGCTTCCCCTATAGGAACAACTTATCTTGAGTAAGGGATGGTTATGAACTACCATTTTACATTTCTCACAATAGAGTACCTTGGAATATTTAATGGAGTTTTGTCCAATGCAATGCATCATGAAATAATGACAACTTAAAATTCTCACATAATGGCCAGGATATGATAGAAAAAATTAAAATGGATTACACTTTGGCAGTGGTTTTGAAGATTTACTGTCCTATCAGGGCAATTCTTCAAGGATGCGTTACTAAAACTAGGTCTTAGTACAAATATGAAAAAATACTTGCCCCAAGTCCCAGTGATATACTATTATAACCAAACTATTCTTGACATTTCTAGCTTGAAATACAAGGGTAAATATGAATTCCTCTCAATTATTTCAAGTTTAATTTCCAGAATGTATTAATCTGTCCCTTATACCTCCCATTTAATTTTAAAAAATGGAATAATGCTGAGTATTTTGGGGGGCAAGAAAAGACTTGTAGCATGATCGTGCCAACTTAAAAGTAAAGTAATGCCATGGAGTTGAATAGAACTTACTGCTGGAAATGCAGGTTCAAGGATATATTTCATGTAAAGCCATCACAAGTCACCTGTTGTGGTCCTTCTACTTAAAAAATCTAAGTTACATATTTTATAAATTTTGTTGCATATATTTAATGTGTATATGTTTGCTTGGGGTTCTTTTGTGGACTATGAAAAGGGATTATCCCAAATAGATAAATAGATAGCATAAAAAAGCTCTGTGTAAGATATTTAAGGATTTGGGCTGATGACACAACTGTTTTATTCCACATGATCCATAAACAGGACAATAGTATTGTATTGCTATATATTAGAATCCTGAAGACTCTAATCTGCTTGCTCTTGGATACAATAGTGTCAGAAATAACAAAATGAATGCATGCCTTGTTTCAGTTACGTGGAAACGCATCCTGTAAGTCAAATGGGCTTGGTGGCGCATTCTATTTATTTTAGCTGTAGATTTTTTAAATATATATTTACAGGAAATCTAAATTTCATTTTATGCCATTTTATTTTTAAAGTAATCTAGAAATACTCTTTAAAAAATCTCTTCCCCAAAGATGGGAAACCTTCTTGCTTAGTTTTGGATAGATTTTATCCTTCATCTTTTCGCTGCTATTGAACTATAATGTAATCCAGGGTAGTGCATATGCAATAGTACCGCATTTTAAACAAAATAAAAGATATAATTGCATCTTGAAGGGTCCTTCTATCTCTCTACATTTTAAAATTGCATGGTTTAAAGCATCACCATTTAAAGGTAGTCTTGAAAGACCAATCAATAAGCCTATTGTATAAAGAAGGAATAAGAGGATTACAGATTAGTCAGGATCTTCTTAATATAAATACTCTGGATAAGTCTAGATAGAAGAAGAAAAAAACTATGGCTATTCTTTCAGTATTATAATTATTTCAAGGATAGTGCTCAAAATCTTAATTTAAACTCAAAGAATGGTGTTGATTGTAAAATACATTACATCTGATAAAACATTTACCTACAATGTCTATAGCAATTTTGGCAATGTAAATTTGATTATGTATTAGTAAGTATTAGTAAGATGGATACCTTTTTAAATAACCAAGTTTGGAGTATATACTGTATGAAAAACTATTTGTTATATGGATAGATAATCTTGTATATCTTGAGGGTGAATAGTTTTTATTTTGTTTTGATCTACTACAAAATGGGTATTCATTTACAAATTACAATATCTGGCCTACTTTGCCTATGCTCACAAACCTAAGCAAGGTTGAATCTAACTAGTATGCAGATGGAAAACCAGGAATAAATTTCAGGTGTGTAAGACTGATTGGGTAGTCTGAAAAACATCTTAGAATAAGATACTGACAAGCCACTTTCATACTACTACCAGTATCAAGAAACAGGAGGAGTGTTTACCTTAAAAAAAGCCAACCGCACCAATAAACAGATGATTTCATGGGACATAAATGAGCTCTGAGAAGTGCTGTCCGATACAGAAAAGAGGTTGGGTAGACACATGATACAGCCACTTTGCGAAAGATCTGAGAATGTAATGCCCTGAGAAGCCCTATTTGCATTTCTTTGAATTTAATCAAAGAAAGTCAGCATATACATAAGTTAAACAACACAATTTGGAATATAATGCAAAGATCATCTGCTCCATGGAATAAGAGTTGTGAACAGAGAATACTGCTCCTACAATCCATTTGAATAAATTGATTAAAACAATTTAAAGAGTAATTTCTCTTGTAAAGAATATCTAGAGTTGCTGTATTGTAAACATTAGCATTTAATTCAAGTGGAGCCATAGTATACAAACATACATCAACTTTAGTCAATATATCTTATTTTAGAATATATTCCACATCTGAATAAAAAAGTTTAAATAATCTTCAACACATGTACAATAATGGGACCCTATCTTTCCAGTGAAATATGAGTGCACATTAAGTAATTGGTTTTACTCTCCACTGAAATATGAGTGGACATTAGCTAACTGGTTGTATCCACTGAAAAAATATTTTAAGTAGCATACTTGCAGTTTCATCTCAACCAGTTCTATGCAGTAAGGAAAGATAAGCGTTGTATCTAAAGATGAACAATAACTGTTCACCCTGTATATTTAAAAAACATATTTAACTAGTGTTAATATACATTTTTGTGCGTTGGTAAAAAATAAGATGTCGACAATTCTGACAGCATGCAGAGAATTGATAGGTTCTTACATACATCCACACACACACATATATATTTATGTTACAAAATTAGTGCAAAATCAGGAAAGAAGTGATACAATTTTCTCTACAATTGCCACCACCACATGCACTTGTGCAGTTTCCCAGAATTACAATAAACTCTTTCAGTAACTGGCCAGGGCCATTATACATCATTTTGAGTCCTCAAAATCTGGAAACTTTATACTTGGCTGCCTAGTTATGCCTGCTAGTTCAGGCAGAAATTTATCACCCTGCCTCTCAAAAAGTTATAGTAGTCAACAGTAAAATTCTAAAATAAAAAGTCCCTTTCATTTTCTTATCTTTGCATTCTTATCTTCAAGACACAAAATTTTATACTGCATCCTACGCTTACTACTGACCTGGATATACTCCTTCTTTACAATTTTAAATCTCCCATACACGCTCTCTCTCTCACACACATACACACACCATTCTTGTTTGCATTCTTCTTTAGCCCTTTCCAAATGCCTATTTCCCCTTTTTCTGTTTTTTTTTACTTCTCACCCAAACAGGCAGGCAGGCAGGCCATGCTTTCCCCCTCCCTGATTCAGTGCCCCCAGTTGTTGACTCCAATCTCCTGCTTGTAGCGGTTGGTAAGTACATTGGCCTTGCGGGTAAGTTTAGAGAGCACAGTGTGAAGCCCACTCAAGTGATAATGAAATTGCTTCTCTAAATCCTCCTCCGCCTCCTCATCTTCAGGGATCCCTCGGCTTATGTCCATGGCACCAGAGCTCCCATTCAGCTTATCCTTCTTCCTTCCAGTGGTTTCCTCATTTGCCTGCTGCAATACACCCCATTCAATGTCATTGCGAATGGACTTGAGCAACATATAGTGACTATACATATCTCTGCAAGAACAATAGGTACTGCCATTGGGAGTCAACTGGGCCTCCCTTTCTCCACAACCACCCCCTGAATCCAGTTCTTCCAGCAAGAGAGGCACATCCCGAAGAAGACTGGGCACCATCACCGTTTGGTCCATGTTGTTAACAGCTCCAATAAAGCGGTTCATTGCATTGAAGAGGGAATGTTTTTGGCTGTAAGAGTCACAGATCTGCATCATCTTGATTGCTGGGTAAGCTGCACTGTGAGCAAGCAAATTCTCCGACTGTGATGGAAGCAGGAGAGAAGTAATCTTAAGGAAGGTCTAGCTGGTTAAGCTGGAATCAGTGAGAAAAATTGCTGCCAAGAGTTAAGTTTGTTTTCCAAAAAGGAAGACCACCACTGTTTTCCTTTTCTCTACAATATTTTCCCAAGGATTAAGTGGTATTTCTCCAACTTTCTTTCTCAAATGTTAGGTACAGTGCAGGCTCAGCGTAAGAAAGCCTCTGCTGCAAGGAGTGGCTGTAAAGGAGAACAAAAGATGGCGATTGAGACCAGCCCCGTGCCTTGCCCCAAACCCTTGCCGCATCAGCTCTGGCTGCCCACTCGCTGGTTTGAGCCCTTGCCTTTCATCAAGTGCCTGGCTCTTATAAAATTTAAGTTTTCTTCATGGTGCTCCTCCTCCAATTTATAATTGTATTACTCTGTTGCTAATTCATAAAATAAACTACTGAAGGAGTAAAAAAAAACAAAAAACCACCCTCTTCTCATCCCGACCTTCACGTACCGTCAATGCAATTCCCTCCCCACCGCTTCCCGAATTAAACAGCACATTTCTGTAAATACACGGGTAAAGGAAAACAGTTATAAGCACAACCAAAGCACCGAAATAACCATTGTCCCCATCTCTCTACACGCGGGAACAAGCAGCAGAACCTCACTCGGGTATTTCTCCTCTGTAGCCATTTCACCTCCTACTCCTCATCGCTTCAACGCTAGTCCTTTTCTTGTCGAGGACCAGCGTAGTAAGCACCTCGCTCTCCTTCGTTGGAAAACGCTTATATAGCCACACAGGCGCGTCTCTTTAACAGCGCCTTTGGACTGCCAGCTCCACCCAGAGAGTAGAATCCCGGCTTGGCTCGCATCTGCTTTCCTCCCGTGCAAATAAAACTTCCTTCAATGCAAAAGGCGCGCGGGGGGGGGGGAGTCTGAAGTAACTCTTCTCCTGCCGATCCCAAATATATTACTCGTAAGCCGCGAGAAAACCCAGCCTCTACTCCAAAGAATCGCCTCGCCGCCGTTTCCATTCAAAGCAGCAAATGGAAGGCAGCCGAGGGACCGAAATAAGCGCGCTGCCGCCCCTGCGCTCACCGCAAGCTTCAAGGGCTGCCTTACCTATGGCGGCTAGCCGGCTCCACGGACGTCCTGATGCCTACCGCAGTCTTTCAGTCCGTCCCTATCTCAGAGCAGTATTTATAGCCCGTATGTTAAAATAAGGTGTTTCCAAGGGCCACCCCCTTGCAGTGAAGCAAGGGAAGGGGAAAAAAAGAGGCTTCTCTGCTTTCCGAGTGACCACATGTAATACCGGATTCTGCTAGCAAGATCGACACGCAGCTCCGCCTCTTCACCAACATCCACCGGGGAGGGCCCTATGCGCACTGGTGTTGATTGGAGGAGGGGAATCTGTCAAATAGAGCCTCTCACCCCACTATGTGAGTCAAAGGAAATCTTTGCAGCATCCCACAAAGCAGGAATTAGCTTGCTCTTCTGCAGATTCTCAGGCTGCAATAGAGGAGTGAGTAAAACAAACGCGACTGGGTTTCCTCTCCTTTTACAACCCCGCTTGTGGGAGCATCAATAACTCAATTCTCTTCTAGCTCCCCCCCACCATCGCGAGGCAACCAGAGTATCATTTTTAAAAAAAAATAAATTAAATTAAAACAGGTAATTGAAACCAGCCTCCCAAATGCTGTGTGATCGTTGCCGAAAAGCACTCAAAAGGATAAAAAACGTTGGCAACTGTTAAAGGCGGTTACACCTTAAAATAGAGCAAACAAGTTCCGCAGCAATGGAAGGCGGGACATTTTCTTTCTTTCCCCACTAAAAGCTTTCCCCAATCCTTTACCGTTTTCTTGCTCAAAGGCATCTTGAGGAGGGCACCATATTTGTAGCGGTCTCTTACCAGACTTCAGATCCAAAGCTTCTGTTAGAGTCAGGGTCAGTCTTAGGGCTTCTCTGACACGGTAACAACAACAACAAAATGCCGAGCCTGTAGTGAGCGACCGACTAATCACAGCTGGCTCTTAAAACGCTGATGGCGTCGAAGGGTATCGCTCTGCCTCAAGACACCTGCCTTGAAATTCTACTCAATTCCGTGAATTACCCCACGAACAATTTCTAGTCGGTGAAAAAAATGCGCTCTAGGCGTGAGGTCATTCCTCTTTCCTCGGGTTCAACTTCAAATAAAATAGGCAGATGTCTGCGGGACACTTACGATTACAGTATTTTAAATAAAATGCAACTCTTCTGGGGGATGGCCTACTAACCCTTTCCTGGTGCTAGTTTCCCAAAGCAGCTAATGGCTTCCCGGCGGTTTTTATCCCGCCGGGGAAAAATTTGGGATCAGAGTACGAATGACTCGGGACCAAACTCCCAAAATACGGCCTTAATGGGAATGGACTACAGACTCTTTTTCTAAAATCCTGTCTGATATATATAAATTGCTTTTAGGCAGATTTTCTACGATCAAAAATATCGAGTGCAGCCAGCTAGATGACAGAATACGTGTATAGATTATTCCCTTCGCGAGGGGCATATTACATTCAAGTTTAAGCCTTTATCGCCTTGGAATAATAGACATCGGATGGGAGGAGAGCGCACATTTTCTCTTAAGTATATACTTTTACTGGAGGATGAACCTTGTGTCCGTTTGGACGTTTTACTCCAGTTAAGTGTGCCTAAAAATTTAGCATGATTTTTCAAGTTTAGATATCCTAGAGACAAGGATCCCGATTGATTTTTCCCTCTTTCATCATATTACACCCAGTAGCGCACTTAAAAAAAAATATCCCGCATCAATTTAACCAGATGAACGAGTGAGATATGCGTTATCGGCAATAGCAAGTGGTGGCTAGGTTGTTTTTGTCGCCTTGGAGGACTATTTCGAAGGTCGAAACTATTTGCTAGATTCGTATTGCAAGTAGGTCGCTAGCATTCCATCGCTTTTCACGCCTCAGATGCGTGAACACGACTCTCACCGTTGCAGACGTTCTACTTCCGCGAGCAGGCCAACGCGGAGTAGCCTGAACAGTCTGCAGGCGAACGTCTACAACTTTTCTCCCCTTCCGCCATCCAGAATGAAAAAAATAAAAACTATGAAACCGCGAGAAGACCCGAGTTGACGCGCGATACTTTTCGGGGCAAAGGAGGTCACGCACACGCATAAAACCTCCCCGTGCCGCCTCCCGGAGTTGAGCCCCGTCAATGACCGACAGTTACCGGCCTGCCGGGATCACCCCACAGCCTCACCTCCAGGTTCAGCCAATCACTGTGCTTGCTGCTAGTCAGACTCCGTCCGGATATGCTAATAAGCAAGTCTCGGCAATGCCCAATCAGAAATAACACTTCCTGTCTCTTTCTGCTCCAGCGCCCGTGGCAACAAAGGAGTGGCAACTGAAAGAGCAGCGTGAATATCTCGTGGCGGGGAGGGAGAGAATGGGAGCGAGTGTGTTGCCCTGGCAACCTATAAACCACAGTAAGCCAAGGCATTGGAACATAATGACTCCCTATCTTTCGCATACTTTATACCGCTTTCTCTGGAATGGAAAAAAAAAAGGAATAAAGGCTTTACAGTACTCGAAGTCTTGCAGCATGCTGCAATCAGAAAATTGCATCATGTTGCAGTCAGGAAAAATGACTAGTTTGTTTCTGGAAAAACTCCTCTAACACGTTATTTAAATATATATATATATATAAACTGAAATAAAGTGTACTGTAGGAAAATACAAACCGTCGGGTTTACTAGTTGCTTTAGACACAGGTCGTTAATTGGGAAGTGTTCCTCTACAAATCAAATTGAAATAAAAATAAGTGAAAGCTGTTTGCAATTGATCGTTTTATATTGCATTGTTTTTTATCTTGTGAATAATTTCTAAATGCATTATTATCACTGTTATTTCAATGAGAATTGCCAAAGTTGTCTTTAAAAATGAATCCTATGTCCTTTCTGTTTGTTGGATTTGAATTTGTTGAAGAATTCTGCTACTACTTCGATTTTTCAGAAGCATCAGAAAGTAAGAAAAGAGGTTTAAGGAAAACTTAATTAACCAATTATATTATTTCCTAATATAATTTATTTATTGAAACTATGCATTAATAAAAAGCTTGAGAATAAACAGTACATCTTTACAATGAACGAGTGGAATGTTAAGAAATCTTTCAAAATGTAAAATATAATACTGGCAAGGAAAAGATTGTCATCTTAGGGCAATGTTTTCTATATTCTCTTTTTAAAAAAAGATTATTACTACACTAGTAGGGATTAGTGTACTAGTAACTAGTGGAAAAATTAGAAGCAAAAGCAAACCAATCTGGTAACCCTGCCAAGAAGATTGTATGAAAGCAGTTATCAGGAGCAAAAACATCTTTACCTTTAATCCAGGCAAAAAATAAATTCTTTCTCCTGCCTAAAAATACTGTGTTTATGTGTCTACATACTTTCTTAACCACAGTATGTATTTCTACATATAGTTGGGAGAAATAAATGATTTGGTTAGCTGCAATCTCATACGAGTATATGTAAACTCAGAATGTAGTGACTGTCTTTTAGAGAAAAAAATAATAGAGCTATTTTGTCTGATTCAATTCCTTATATCCTGTTTCTTTTTCCAAAGGAGCACAATGCTGAAATGGCATTACAGTAAACGGGTTTAAATAACTGTATAATTAAAAATAAGGGAAAAAATTATAAACATAAGTTTCTGATCTGAAAAATGGGAACTATTATGATAATGTAGAGTACGGGTGCCAAACTCGATCGCGTCACATGATGTATCGTGACGTGACGTGTTTTGCCTTTGCAGAGCCGGGGTGGGCGTGGCCTGCACGTGACGCATCTGGCCTGACACCCCTGATGTAAAGACATTGATGGCCACTTCCTGCTAAAGTTGTCCTACAGATGAGCAGTGAAAACGGATGCCATACATTTATTTGTTTTTATTCTTTGGCAGAAGAATAATTATGGCTGTCTTTAATACTGCAAAATAGGAGGTAGTGAGGAAGCGTACATATTCAACAATGAGGAATGCCATTTTCCAGGGGACTGTTTTTAAACAGAAGATTTTGAAATTTGCTTGGTATTGCAATAATGATTAAAGTATAGAGTATATGGAAAGGTAGAATGAGATCACATTTGTACAGGAGCACTTAGCAATCCCATAACAATGCACAGGAAGTAATAAGAAATAAAAGGGTGATATGAGGGTGTAATTGCTATTATGGCCTGCACTCACCAGACTCTCTTCATATTTTGCACCTTGGGTCCTGTCTAGTGTGGTAGACCCCTGCATCTATATATCTGGTTCTTGGTGCCTGTTCTTGTGCTGCTATGTTCAGTGTCTCGATGCTGTCTTTAGTCCAGCCCTTTCCAGCCATTGCTAGTGTCTGCCACCTCAGCTGTCTGTCAATAATACATACCATGCAGGGTCTTATCTTGCTATGGCACTTCCTCTGCTTGATCTTCCTCCCACATCTGCTGCTCTCAGGCATTCTCTCAGCAGCTCATCTTTTGGTGCCATCTCATTCATGTACTCCCGGATGCTCTGGTTTTCATCCAGGCCAATGGCTTTGATACTCACCAGACAAAAATCTAATAATAATAATAACTGCATTGGAAGATCTACAATAAATACCATTTGTCTGCAAGCAAAAACTGATGGGAACCATAAAATAGGCAAAGTAATAAAAAATGAAAAAGCTAAAGTGCTCCGGGACTTTAGAATTCAAACAGACAAGCAACTGCCATATAACAGCCCAGACTTAATAATTGTTGATAAGAAAGACAAAAAAAATCTGGATAGTGGATGTGGCAATTCTTGGAGACTGCAGAATAGAAGAGAAAGAACTGGAGAAAATAACACAATACAAAGGCCTGCAAATAGAAATAGAATGACTCTGGCAAATGAAAGCAAAGGTAATACCGATAGTAATAAGCACCTTGGGTACAATCCCAAAACAACTGGAATACCACTTGAAAGCCATTGGCAATGACAAAATCACTGTCAGTCAATTGCAAAAGACAGCTTTACTCGTAACAGCTTACATCCTGTGATGATACCTTTAATGTCATCGAACTTCAATATCTGCCTATCCCAGGTCCTTGGGAAGGTCTCGATAGTTGGATAAAAATGCCAAATAGAGTCTATACATCTATCTCACTCGGTGACAAACCATAATAATAATAAAGATTGCATGGATTTTCTATGTAGTTTTCCCCCCTGTAGGATATTCTAAACAAGGACAGCAAAGGAAAGGGAAGGAAAAGCAAACTGCCCAACAAAGCTTTTATAATGAAATATTTTCTGATAGGAAGGAGGAAAAGTGCATTATTCCTGTATAAGCCTGGAATTCCCAACCTTTTCTATACCCCGCACCCCTAGAACGCTTCCGATATATTCTTGCACCCATTACAAAAGTTCGAAATAACATCAATGGATTATCCATATACACTATAATTTTGAAAACCCAAGTTTTCGCACCCCCTGGAATATCGTCTCGCATCCCCAGGGGATGCGAGCACCCCTGGTTGGGAACCCCTGCTGTAGGGGAAACTGGAACTGTGGTATATTATATCTTAAATTAGACTTGTGCCTCCAGATGTGTTGGACTCCAATATGCCATAACAGCTATGCTTCATTAAACCAGTAGTCAGGTAGAATGGTTAGAAATCATGAGTGCATACTGGTCTGGTTTAAGGCAAACAGGCAAACAATAACAGTAGTACCGTGTTTCCCTGAAATTAAGACCTGGTCTTACTTTCTTTTGGGCTCTGAAGTAAGCACTAGGATATACTTTCGGGGAGGGCTTACTTTTTGCCAGTACCAGTAGGCCGCACTGGGGTGGGTTGGGGCCTGTGCATGGAGTGGAGAAGCAATGCGGCGGTGAGAGCGTGGTGGCGGACCAGGTATGGCACCTGTGCAGGCAGGGTGCGTGCCCTATCCCTGCCAGGCCAGCCACTGCTGGTGTGGCCATGCTGGGCGGCGGCCAGGCCAACCAAAGCGGCAGGTGGACTGCCGGCGGTTCAGGGAGGGAGGATGAAGCAGGTGGGCAGGGCGCACATGCCCTTCCCGTGCCACGCCAGCCCCGGGGCAGCTGTGCTGGACGGCAGTGGGAGGTGGGGGCAGCCAGGCCGATGCTCCGGCCGGAGCAGGGGGCCTTTGCCCAGGGACCCAGGGAGGCTGCCTCCCTGGCCTGGCTGGGCCCACCTGAGAGGTGAGCCGGGAGGCGGCAGCCCAGGACCAAAGCGGCAGGTGGAGTGCTGGAGGGTCGGGGAGGGAGGATGGTGAAGCCGGCGGGTGTTTCTTTCATTACCTGACTCCCAGCCCCATGCCGTTTGTCCTTCATGATCTGCCACCGCATGCAGGGAAACAAAAGAAGTTTGGGGGGGGGGAAAGGTCAATCAATTCCAACTTCTCACGAAAGAAAAAGATCTCGCAAAAAGCAGCGCTCAGAGCCTCCAGGAGCTGCAGGGATCCGGGCGCGCCCTTTGCAGTTGTCCTCCTGCAATGCGCAGCCTCTCCCTGTAAGCAATCCGGCTCGCCCAGGGTCAGGTTGGCCATCGCGGGAGGCTCATTCCGCATATGCAGCAGAGCTAGAGGATGGGGACGGGCCACGCCTCCCGCGACAGCCAGCCTGACCCCGGGCGAGCCGGATTGCTTCAGCTATGAGGAGCCTGGTCTAAGGTTTCCATCGCCCAGGCTTCCTGAAGCTGATGGGAACTGCAGCCCACTGCAGCTAAACAATTTAGCCAAGCCGCAAAATTGAACTCACAGCGGTGGCACCGGCAGCAAGTAAGGCAGGGGGAGGCACGCAATCTGGCCTGCCCAAAAAATTACGGTAGGACGGAGTGGGCGGGGTTAAGTAGGGCTTACTTTTTGGGTAGGGCTTATATTAGCCCAAACCCCCCAAAATAAGCTAGGTCTTATTTTCAGGGAAACACGGTATCTCACAAGTATTTTCTAGAATCGTAAGAAATAAAGCTACAAATTCATGTCGAGGCTAAGAGTGGGTCTTAGATCCAAAAATGTTGGATACTGTTAATATGGTCGGAAAAGTGAACTCTGTAGAGCATAATAATCCCACTCTCCCAGCTGTTCAATTGATGGTTTCTAAACTTTTAAGAAGCTGAACTCAGCTATTGTATGACTGTTTAATACAGGTGAGATTAAATCCATTTCCTCTTCTAAGTTTGAAATATTATATTGTTATCCCTTTCTCTTTATGTCAATCATAAATCCTTACAGATTTTTCTCCATGTTTCACTAATTTCTATTTTTAGAAGAGTAGTGTGTAATCTTTTTGGCCAAACACTATTGTTGGTCTTAGATTTCTGTCCTAGCAGCAACATATGGAAAATGGAAGGATATATAACAAAGACATTGGTGGGGCTATGACAACAACTAAATTTGATTTTATTCTACATTTAATTGAAAAATAATATTTTTATTATTATCCTCTTCCATGCACTTCCTCCCCCATCACACTTAATCTCACAGTTCAGAGGCAACTTTTAGGGTGTTTCTAGAGGACACCCTAAAAACTTTAAACCTGCAAGTTGAGCAACACATATCAGAAGGAAAATACTTTTTTTTTCTATTTCTATCCCTACATATTTCTTAGACATCTTTGAAGATGGATTTGTAAGAGATGCTGGTAAAAGTATATTTCTTTTTTAAAGGTTTCTGAACTTACTTTGATTGCTGGAGTGATATATATAGTGCAACTGACAAACTCCTTTAAGGCTTGATAACAGAAACTGACCAGCTGCTGGGCACTGGGAGTGGGAATGGGAGAAGAGAATACTTGAAACTGACAAACAAAGGTTAAGTGGCAAATTTTTAGCACAAGCCCAATTCAATATCTTCTGTTATTTTGAAAAAGTGGGACTGCTGCATCTTCAAGTAAAGATATATTTTTAAAAAAACATATTAAAGCCAATTATTTAAAATGTTCTCTTTTTCTCAAGAGAAAATCACATAGATTTGTTGTCCCAAAGGTCTTTTCCAAAAGATAACTGGACTTTCTCGTTTTTTTCTCCCCTGAAAAATGTTTAGCTTCTCATTCAAGTAGCTTGAGAAGCGAAATGTTTTCAAGGAACAAAGAATGCCCAGTTGCCTTTTGGAAAAGCACCTTTGGGACAACCATGACCTGGATGTTTGAGAATCTCCGTACAAGTCTGTTCTTTAATTTTTTGGACATCTGGAGCAAAGTTGGTCAGAAGTAGATGATGGAAAAGAAGCATTAATGAAGGTCCTAAGAAAACAAAGTGTTAATGGAGAGGGCACATGCTAGGAGAGAAGTGACTGGAAAGGAAATTGGCTTATGAGGAAATACTCTCATGCCCCTGAACACACTCGGCACCAATCACCTGACTTTAATTCTAAGGTAGTTGGTGGAAAAGTATAACAGATTTTAAAGATCTCCAGCTCATCATCAGATGGAATTGAAATAAGTGGAAATACTTTTATACTTGCACAGCTAATGAAGACTTAAGGCTGCCTCACTCGTGCCTGGGTGTGAAATAAAGGCAACATTGTACATCCAAGAGGGAAAATAGGGCATGATTATTCATGGGAAATTTCAGCTGAAGACATGGCCCCAAGTACACCTCATTAGGAAGGGAGTTCCTTGGGGGGCCCTGTCTGGAGGAGCCTTCTGCCTTGCCAAGTCAAACTATATCAACTTATCTTTGAGAAAGCAGAAAACTGAAACTTCATGAAATGTACTTGTCAACGCTGCTAACATCGGATGTTCTTGCTTTGACAACAGATGGAAATGTAGACATCTTTTCTCTTTCGCTTTTAGAGTTAGTTGATGCTGGGAGGGGGGATGTGGATGAGAGTCCAGCTAGTCATAACAATAATAACTCAGCCGTGGGAATCCAAGGTTATTGAGCCCAGAGCTGATAAAGAATTGGCAGGCTGGAGAACTAGAGAGGAAGCCCCCGTTTCAAGCTAATTGGGGAATGTGATTTATGACTGTTAATTGGAGGAGGGGATTGTGCTTTGCTACTTTGTGCCCAGGGGAGAGGAATTCAGTTTTTGGCTTCGACTATGAAGTGCCAATACTTTGTTTCTCGAATAAAAGATTCTTTAAGGTAAACAATGCCTCGAAGTTCTTTTGAAGAGATTCATCTGTCGGAACCATGACAGTACTACCAGCATTGCCAATTCCTCTCCTGCCTCTGTTGCCTCTGTTCCCAGTTATTGCATGTTATATAAACTCTCTGGGATAATGAAGAAAAATACCTTTATGTAGTTTATGGCATCCCATAATGATTGGTGCTACAATAAGTGAAGTAATATTATTTTAACACTAGCATAGCTAGGGATAATTTTAAGTCTGTTTTATTCACTGGCTGTGGATGAAAGGAAACATCATGGAGACCCAGAGGAAAAAAAGATGCTGCCATAGCACTGTGGAAAAGCTCTTACAAAGCGTTGTGTGGACAATAACATACATTTCATATGAAGACACAACCGCATATTCTGTGAGAGGTTGTTGTCTTACACAAAACTGATAAGGTAGTAATTGAAATTGTCACATTATAGGAAACATTGACCTCTTTGATCTTTTATAGATCGAAATTAAGGGAATAACATGAATGTGATAGATTTACTGCCTCCAGAGAAAATATAAGAATGGACCTATGAGCTTATCGCCTTTAGTTTTTTCCCCCCCTCGAAATTATTGATGCCAGGTTTTTTTTAATGAAAAATAAGCTTTTTGACTGGAAAGAAATCTGAAGAAACTCTGCAGAACTCCATTATCAGATGAAGTATTGAAGACTGTTATCTGCAAAATCTTAAATGACAATGTGTTAGTCTTTAAGGTTTCCCAAACTTTTTGCTATTTTTAATTAGAAATAATTATTCACTTTAACCTTAAGATGTTAGATTGCATTTCAAAAAGAAAAACTTTTACCTCCCTTTTTAAAAAATCCCTTGCATTTTGATTTAAGTGAGTAATATCATGCATGATGTGTGAACATTCCTACAACAAAAGTGTTTATAAGTTTCTATTTGTGGGAAAGGGACTAAGGAATACACGGATCTCCTGCTTCCTGATCAGGATAAAGCTCCATAGTACAGTACAGTAAAAATGTTTCCTGAGGAATGGGCTGAGAGTGCCCCCTGCTGGAAAACTCTGGTTCTACTGACTTACTTTGTTACTTCAGTTGGGTTACGATTGTTTTTCAACAATTTCTTTATGAATCTAGAATTTTTATATATTTACATAATTATTTTAAACTTATAGGATTTTTTTTGTTTAACTGATATGACAACATTGGGCATTTCTTTAATAAGATAAAATCGAATCATTACTTTATTTCTCTTTGGTTTTAAAGACTCAGCCTTTTTTATTTCTTGGATTACATTAAATGGTTACCGCCATAATCTATAATGAATGATATAGTGATTCATGTAGAACGTTTTTATTCAAGTACAGATAGAGCAGGAGTATACAATTGTGCATGTGTAGACATTGATAAAACTACAGCAGTCCCACCTCTTACTAATTAAAAGGCTGTTGTTTCTGAACAATGGAGCGCATCTGGAAATGACCCAATTTTAATATTGAGCAACAGAAGAAGGAGATACACAGTAGTTATTCAAGCAGCAGCCTGTATGAGCCTTCCCTCAAAGGGGGTGGAAGGAAAGCAATACAGTTAGATTCAGCATAAAATTAGATTCAGTAAGTGGAGTAGGATGGGCCAATGAATTAGGTCCTTTGCTCGAAAAGTGTAATGTGTAATTATATTTTTCTTCAGTTTGCTTTAATCTCTGTTTATTAATAATACTTTTACAAATTGGAACTCTAATCAGCTTATATACCTCAGAATTTTTAAAGAATATTGAACTATATAAGCAGGAGTGGTCTTGCCTTTCCCTTTAAATCACAAAATGTCATAGGCCAGTCCTCCATGTGTCCTATTTTATACATCAGAGTTTTCTTTTGGAAGTATGTGGCAAGTCAAGATACAATAAAGAAAAAAGTAAAGCACAACTTAGCCCTTGACATCGCCCAGCAATAAGCAGTGAGCAAACACACTAACGTGTATGTTTTCTGTTGTGTGAATTGTGTTATGTTGCTATAAATGAAATAACAATTATTTCCAAATTTGCATCCATATATATGCATGCATATATATGCCTCTTTGGTAATAGACCAAAGTGGGATGAGGTTTGATCAGCACATAAATGATCCATTCGTCCATCTAGTCTGAAATTTTGGACTTGATGTTTTCAAAGCACTTGCTTTTTACAGTTTTACATTTTCAGTGTGTTTTCCACAGTGTCCTTGTTTAAATGCTGTCTCTGATAAATAAAGAGGCTAAAGAAATGTAATATAATATAATATTAGTGTTATAACACACTCATTTGGATTTGTGGCAGAGGACACTTTTAAACAAAAATAAATACTGAACATTTTTATATGATACGAAGTTTTAGTAGCATAACAAAATAATCCTCAGTAAATCTGGGAATGTTCCTATCTTTATTTTATGTATACAGATATTTCCTCATTGTGTGATAATATAAATTAAAGGAATTTAGGTATGTATATTAAAATGTTCCAGGAAGCATTTAAGCTCTTTCCAACTGCCAGTATGCAATCTAAAATACTCTATAAATCCACATTTAACTGACAGGCCAAAAAGGGTTTTCATTAATATGGAGCTTTTTATTGTGTTGGAATAATTCAAACTAATGTGCTTAGGAAAAAAGTTATTTTAAAAAAACAAATCAGTAAAGAGATGATCTGTAGCTAATGATAATAGTTCTCGTACATTACTCTTTATTCCCCCTTTAGATGTCAAAAATCACCACACTTAAGGCTTGACTTGAACTTGCATGTGCACTTAAACCACATTTCCCTATTGTGTAATTGTGGTTTACACTCTTCTCTGCGCCAAATAAATCAATAACCTGGGCATTGGCTACATATAGGGGGTTGCCTCTAATCATCTTATCAGCTCAACTGTTTTTATCTGAATCTCCTTTCTGAGCAGATATATCTAAATTGCACATTTTCTAAACCACTTAGCTTAAGGGCAAATCTCACTGATATCCTCAAATGACTGTCTTAAATCTTTTGCACCTGTCTAGCACCATCTACTGTAACTTTTAATATTGTCTTCAATTTTTGTGGCAACATGCTTATTTAAGATCTCGCCTAGTGCTGCTGGAATTTGGTTAAAAGTTTATGTTCAGCGACTGATGATAAAAAGAAATGAAATGGCAGGTATGTCCATATTACTTTTAGAAGATCATTTGTAATGTAAATCACTATTGATGTAAGGATAATCATCTGGATTATCTGTAGTGATAGAACAGAATTGGAAAATATGCATAGACTCTGCAATTGTAGAAAAAATAGCTCCTTTGTTGGAAGAACCACATATCCTTTGTCCATTTCCTACCAATTCACATATTCCCTTCTGAAGCAGCAAAGAATTTATTATTTTAAACTCCTTGAAATGTGGCATCTGAAATTACTTGACATGAAAATGACTGCAGATATTACCTACAGATAGGCTGTCACACAAGAGATAGCATCAGAAAAATGGCTGTCCACACAAACAGCACTGATATAAATCTCCAAGAAGTAATATTAGCCCGCAGAAATAAATCTGAAGTATGTTTCAAAGATATGAGGTGGTCAGGGACTTTGCAAAAGGGACATTAGAACTGATATCCTGGAAAAACACCTCTTAGCCTTGTTATCTCCTTTGATTTCCTCATCTATTCCCTCTGATGCAAATGATTTATGGATTTTTCCATAATTGTTCATTATTTATACATTGATTTGCCAGACTGTTCTTGATACGATCCATGAAATTGTCCCAGACTTTAAGATCATAAGGCAAACCTACAAATGTTTTTAAAAAGTATTTTATCACAAATAAATAAATCCTACAATCTGTATTTCATATAAAAATACTGTAAAATAAAAAAAATGAAAGAGACCATAAACACCCAATGCAATTATCATAAAATGATTAACCACAAGCATGATGACATGCTTTGTAAGCTTCCTTGCACAGGCAGTCTACTATAGCTATCCTGCACAGCAAACCTGGCTCATTTTGTTTGAATTAGGCACTGCTGAAACTGAAAGCCTCTGCATACCATTGATCTAAATAGGATTTAACCTGTGCAGAATTATATTGTCAGATAACTGCCAATTCATGTTAACACAATTATTTCATTAACATGTAAGCAGAATTAAATGTTTCATTGGGTCAAAGACAGTGGTGGGATTCAGCTGGTTCGCACCACTTTGGCAGAACCGGTAGCTACTTTTTGGTTGCCCAGGCCCGGAATGGACTTCCGGAAGTGGCATCCACACAGAGAACCGGTTGTTCACATATTTGAATGCCACCACTGGTCAAAGGTCAAGCCTTAGTTAAGACATCTAATAAAATAACAAATGCTATTTTAAAAGGTCAGATGCATTTATTGATGATAATAACATAATAAAGGATAATAATATATTAGTTGGGACGATATCCATGTTTAGATGGCAAATACTGAAAATAAAGGAGAGACTCTTGATTACAGTACTTGCCAAAGATATGCACATTGCAGAGATATCTGATTGTCTCAGTTTAATCAATCATATTTTACTGGATGGCCTGATCTAGAAAATCTGTTTTTAGACCCTTGCAATTTGCCAATTTAGCCATATTGATGGATTCTGGGCCATGTTGCATTGTGTGATATGACGGAACAGAAGACAATGATTCTGGAGATAACACTGAATTTATACAGATTAATATTCTCCAGTATCTTCTGCCAACTTGAAGGATCTGTATTCCATTGGAGGACAGAATTATATCAAAGCAAACTGTTAGTTTCCCTCTAAGGAGAGCCTCAAAACTAACAGAGAAGAAAATACCACATCCCATCCATGTCCTGAGTGTTCCTTCAATTGTCTTGTCTGAAAAGAAAAATAAGAAGAAATAAATGAATCAAATGAAATATCTTACATAAAATAGCTAGAGGTGTAGCTTACTTTAGCAAACTCTGCTAAATAGTAAGAAATCTTATAGAGACAGATTAGCAGATTAGCATTACTAAGTCTACGTAGTGGCATAAGAGGCTCACCTGATTTTTCTCAGATTTGTAGAATAAAATAGAAAAAGTGCCTTTTTTCTAAGCTATTTAATTAATTTCATTATGATTCCAGAAATAAACTTTTATGAAACTTGCCCATTCAGCAATGTTAATGTACTTGATTCAGAATGACTAGGTCATTATGACCTCTTGTGATCATATCTATCGTGTGCAAGTAGATTCTTACACGTACTTACAAGAGTATATGTAAGATCTAAGAAGAAACCAAAGGCAAAACATGTCTTTATTCAAATGTTTGTTTCTGCAATGTTTTAGGCAATGTTTTATACTGTGAAAGGACTTATTCTGAATTCCCAGTATTTGGAAGGAGGTATCTGGAGGAGGATTACTTGCACCTGCAACAGCATGTTACAACAGCATTTTTATTTATGGGATTTGATCAGGTTTGCTGTGAATGAGTGCTCCAAAGATGATTTCTTTGATCAAATAAAAATAATTTTCTTTAGATGGAGAAATGAATGAGATTGTGAAATAGTTTTCCATGGGAAATAGAAATCTGTTGTATTATTTAACCTCGGGCCTTTTATTTATCGATATAACAAAAACTTCAATTTTGTATTTCAGTGTAAACAAATATATATCATGAGGAACAAACCAATCCAAACATATCACAAACCTTTGAGATGGGAAATCAAAACCGGGCATTTAATACCTACCAACCTGATAAAAATTACTGAAACCTGACTGGGGTCCAAGGGAGGGTGGTCGCCTCTCTTAGATGTGCCCAGCTGGATTTCAGGTGTGCAATCAACCAAGACCCCATGATAGGTGTGATGGGGAAGTGGTGGCCATCTGAGATACCTGGGTGGGGGCATCCAGGGGAACTGCCCCACAGATTGCCAGATGCAATAATCTATTTATTAAGTTGGGCTCAGGATCAGGGATCAGTTGGGACTGTTGCTATTGTATCAACCTCCCTGCTTCATAGCAATCTCCCTGCCTGAGCATCTTAATGCCGTGGCCAGGTTGGCAGTGGAGATCCCCAGACTTATGATCTTTTGGGACTTAAACTTGCCTTCTCTGGGAGCAGGGTCTGAGCTTGGCAGGTCATGGTCATTATGACAGCCATGGGGCTATCCCAGGTCATCCAGGGCCTGACATATACTAGTGGTCATATGCCTGACATGGTTTTTTTTCTGTTGGGGCTTGGTTCTTCCCACCTCCTGTTTAACATCTACATGAGGTTGCTGGGTGAGTTATCTGACAGTTTGGTGTTAGAGTGAGGTATCAGCAGTAGGCTAATGAGACCCAGCTTTGTACCTCCATCCAGGATTCTTGAGTGATGCTATGTGTCCAGTCTCAGTGTCTGGAGGCTGTGGGGGGCGTAGATGGGATGCAATGGACTTCAGGTGAACCCAAGCAAGACTGAGTGGCTTTTGGTGTTTGGACCTTCTGGTGGAGGGGATTTTCCATCGTTGGTGTTGAATGTGCACAATCTGGGGGTCTTCCTGGATTTCTATCATAGATGGATTCTTTTAACCCTCTTTACCCTGGTCCAAAGAGGGGTAAACGAATCCATCTATATTAGAATTGAACACCCCTCCCTCAACAGAGGGGGAGGGATAAGATACCACTTATCTCCTGTCTACAACGCAGCCCTTGCAGCAGTTCCAAGAAGATTCCACAACCAATTGTGCCTTGATTCAGGTGACCCTGAGGGCACAGATAAACCTCCAAGTGGCCTAAACAGCTCTTAGAGAATGCTAACAACTAGATGATTGCAAAGAAATACAATCCTTACACACACACACACACACACACACCACACACACATGCATGCACACACACACACACACCATCCTATCAGAACCTATTCTTCCATCCCTCCCACTATCAGAACTGATGAAGCTTCTTGGATGAGAAGCAAAATGTTTTCTTCTTCAAGGAAAAAACAACAACAGTTCAGTTGCCTTCTGAAGAAAAAAAAGCACCGTTGAGACAGCTGCCTGAATTGATCTGGAATCTAACTTTTCTGAGTCACATTGCATAATCACACAGGCATGGGAAGCCAAAATGGGTCGCTGAACATCCATACATAGGAAGACATATAAGTCACAAAAAAGGTGCCAAGCTTTCAACTAACAAGCCAGCAAAGGACACTCCTGAATAGGATTTGCACTTCACATGGCATCTGCCAGGACTCACTGTATAAATGGGGCACAGCATCCTCCCCTCAGGGTGACTGCAGGGTCCAACATCAGACTGTAGATCACATCGTCACTGCCTGTAAAACTGAGGGCTTATACTGGTCCAGCATCTGATTTTTTTTCATACAAATGATGCTGTGCTTCAATGGTTAGATGGCTTAGACATTGGTATTTGAATATAGATCTTTTTAACATTTATATTTTTATTGTGTTTTATTAATCTAGGTGAAATGTTAATGTATATTGCAAGTCCATGTATGATATGCCATATGCTAAATGAATAAATAAATCACATAGGCAAATTGCCATATTTAAAGGCTTGTGGATATGAAAATTACTTCTATTCTCCTTGTAAAAAATGGGATAGAGATTATTTGAAAGGTGGAAGTTAGTTGAAAAAAATAGAATCGTTGCTTAAATAATGCTTGCAAATATTAAATACTAAATCATTTTAGATGACTAAGAGTAGTATTTTATGTCTCTATCATATATGTTTAGTTTATGGCTTTTGTTTTCTTCTGTTCAGTCAATTCTCAGAGATCCCTGAACAAGTCCCTGCAATTTTCTACGTTATGAATATCTAAACTTACTCACCAGTCAGGCACATAGATCTATATGGATTTTAACTTATTTATCTGAATGGAAGATGATTCTGAATTTGATCTTTTTTAGAAAAGGAAGATCAACTCACATTCAGAGTCATCAGGAAAAAGAAATTGCGTTTGTGTGCATTGTCGTATTTCCAGCTAAGAGGACGGTCCTGGGTTGTATTTGCAACATGTGTAATATTATAGCAATCCTTAAAAAGAACAAGATTAAAATAGTTAGGGCCATGCTTCAACAGTTGGCTGGATGAGGATTAGTCAGATCAAAGAAAACTGGTTTAAAAACAAAAACTGACGAAGGATGGAAGAGAATCAAGAAAGAACATTTAAGCAAAGAGAATCAAGCAGTTAAGCAACAAAAGTGACCACCAGAACTGAGAGACATAGAAAGGAGAACTTTGCTAATCTTTCAGTTTGAACTGTAGACTTCAATGTTCAAGGAAGGCATGATTTGATTCAAATCTGTGCTTCCAGATTTGAGGACAATCTGATTCTATTTGAAGTCATTTTATAGTTAAGGTCTGATATGGAAAAAAAAATCAGTAGACTATAATAGGCAAAAAAAGAAGAAGAGAGAGATAGTTAAATATAGTGGTTAAAGTTTCGGGCTAGATACTGGGAGACCATGAGTTCTGGTCCCATCTTAGATACAAAGCCAACTGGGTAACTCTGGGCTAGTTATTTTCAACCTTGGAAAAAAGGCAAGGCTTATACAATACTGAATTCATTTCTGTTATCCTGCTATACCTCGTCCAGCATAATGATAGCTGGAATGAGGAGAAAAGAACCCAACAGCCTTTAAATTATCCAGACAAGAGTCTATCAAAAGAGACTCTATACAGAAATTAGAGGAATCAATGCATAAAGTGTATTACTATAATTTGTAATACGATATTTCAACACTTTTTTTAAAATAAGTACTCTTTCTCTGTTTTTTTCTAGAATTCAAGCTTAGTAAGTCAGTGAAGAGTATCCATTGACTTTTCTTTCTGGGTAGAATTCATTGCTGTTTCTGATTACTGAGCTTTCTGAAGTGCCTGAAAGTTTGGCATAGCTGATTTATACATCTCCTTATAAGGATCCCCTTATCACTGATCTAAGGCTACGTAGCATATACTGGCAAAACATGGCCTCTTCTAAGCAGGATACTGCCCTGCCCTTGTGAGGTGGCATGGCTGTGTTGCTTTAGGTCACTGGGATTTTTGGGGTGCCAGAAGAATTTACACAGCTGCCTGGCAAGCTTGGCCCTCTAGAAAGAGACCACTCATAATTGGCAGGATTTGGTAGTATCATTGTTGGGGCTTCCTGAGAATACTATACATTAGTTGGCAAACCCAGGGAGGAGAAACAGGATGGCATGGTGAAATCAAATTTCACAGAAATAGGCAAGCCACAGGGAAAGAAGCTGATGTAGTAAATAGAATGTGTAGCATTGTCACTTTCACCTCTTTTTAAAACAGTAAACGTTTTCATCAGTGCCTGAAAGTGCTACATTACATTGGCACCAGAGAAAACATACTTAAGTCTGTGACCACATTCAAGAAGTTGAAAACTGAGAAAATGAAGGAACTCCTTAATAAGGTTAGCCTTGCCCTCTGATAAGCAGAGAGTTTATTAAGACATTAAACTAATGTACCACCTACTCACATCAGTTCAGAGAGCCCATCATACAATTTAACCTTCTTTCTCCAACATTCTCAATATGTGTAATTGAAATTGAAACACCGTACATTGTCTGTAACAGCCCCAGAAGCAGGAGAAAAGCCACTGAAATCTGCAAAGCGCTTCAGAAGCCTATGAAGTGTTTTGCAATCATCTGATTCAAATTGCCATTTCAGAGCATGGCCTTGCTTCAAATCTTGTATCTTTTTTGATGGAGTGCTTTTACTGAGGCATTCTTTCAAAGCTTTGCACAGCCAAACTAGAAAATATTCTATACTACTGGAATTCAGCAGCAGCTCAAGATTTTTGTGGAAGAAATAAGCTTTGAGACCTCAGGAGAAATAAAAATATAAGCAAGAAAAAAAGAGCTATACATGTTTACGATACTCTACTACTATGAACAAATTAAGAGAGTGGGCCCATGCTCAAGCTGTTTTCTGGGAGCAAGGATCAGGGATCGGATAAAACATGGATGGGTATGTTCCTGTTCTATTAGAAGCCTTGGTTTTAAAGGAAACAACACCTGTGTAGCCAACTTCAAATCATAGACTTCAACAAATCAGGTTTTAACAAAGTTAGAGAAAAGTTAGATAAGATTCCATGGCAAGAAAAGAAAAGGAGCTAAAGAAGGGTGGGAGTTTCTCAGAGAAAGGCACTAAAAGATAATATGAACAAGGAAAAAAATGGAGCATAGCAGAGGAAACCAATGTGATATCACAAAGCATATTGTAGTAAGGACCTGAAAATAAGAAAGGATACATATAGGAGGTAGAAAGAGATAATGTTCATCAGGAAAGATATAGACTAGTGTAAAACTGGAGAGAATGTTAGAGAAGGGAGAAAGCAGAACTACTTAGCTTGTTTTTTGCATCCATCTTTATACAAAGGGAAAAAAACAGTCCAACCTATCAAAAACAGTACCGTAAAAAACAGATTAGAAACAAAAATTAAGATAGGCAAGAAAAAGGTAAGTGAGCACCTGTCCACCCTGGATGAGTTCAAATGACCAGGACCAGATGGATTACACCCCAAGGTTCTGAAGGAATTGGCAGATGTGATATCAGAACCACTGAACTATATCTTTCAACGATCCTGGAGCACCGGGGAACTGCCAGAGGGCTGGAAAAGAGCTGATGCAGATCCCATCCTCAAAAAAGGAACTAAAGACTATCGGCCTAACTTTAATACCTGGGAAGATTCTGGAAAAGATAATCAAGCAATGAATCAGCAAACAACTAGAGGCAAACAAAGTCATTACCAAAAGCCAACATCGGTTTGTCAAAAACAGATCATGCCAGACAAATCTTATTGCATTCTTTGACCAGGTGACAAAATTAGTGGACCAAAGGAATGCTGTGGATATAATTTACTTCAGTAAGGCATTTGATAAAGTAGACCACAACCTACTACTTGACAAGATAGAAAAATGTGGGTTAGACAGCATCACCACCAGATGGATTTGTAGCTGTACTCAGCATGTGGTCCTCAATGGAACTGTAAGCATGTGGTCCTCAATGGAACTACATCTACATGGAGCAAAGTGTGTAGTGGGGTGCCCCAGGGCTCTGTTCTGTGCCCAGTGCTCTTCAACATCTTCATCAATGATTTGGATGAGGGGATAGATGGGGAACTCATCAAATTTGCAGACAACACCAAGCTGGCAGGAATAGCCAACATTCCAGAAGATAGGCTTAAGATAAAGAAGGATCTTGACAGACTTGAACATTGGGCACTATCTAACAAAATGAAATTCAATGGTGAAAAAAGTAAGGTTCTACATTTAGGCAAGAAAAACCAAATGCACAGGTATAGTATAGGACAGGTGATATCTTGTTCAACAGTAGTAACTATGAGAGGGATCTTGGAGTCCTAGTGGACAATCACTTAAATATGAGCCAGCAGTGTGCTGCAGCTGCCAAAAAAGTCAACACAGTGTTAGGCTGCATTAACAGAGGGATAGAATCAAGATCACGTGAAGTGTAAATACCACTTTACAATGCCTTGGTAAGGCCACACTTGGAATACTGCATCCAGTTTTGGTCACCATGATGTAAAAAAGATGTTGAGACTCTAGAACAGTGGTGGCGAACCTATGGCACGCATGCCAGAGGCAACACTCAGAGCCCTCTCTGTGGGCATGCATGCCGTTGCCCCAGCCCCGCCTCCCCCCCGGCCCCCTTCTCACCAGCAGCCTCCCTGGAGGAGAGTCGCCCCCGGGTGCGGCCCGCACGGAGCGGCACAGCCAAGGACATAGCCAGGCAGCAGGGACACAACTCTGCCCTTGCACCCCATAGCGTGCAGATGATACTGCAGGGTGTGGGTGGAGGGCGTGGCTGCCATGGTGCTGCAGGGCTGCCTGGGTGATCTGCTGCGGGCCATGGAGGTGGTGCGTGTCCCTGCGGGCGGGCGGGGCAGGGGGCAGGCGGGGGCAGAGCAGGCAGGGTGGGAGGCGGAGCAGGGGTGGGGGGTGCTTTTTGGGCACTCGGTCTCTAAAAGGTTCGCCATCACTGCTCTAGAAAGAGTACAGAGAAGAGCAACAAAGATGATTAGGGGACTGGAGGCTAAAACATATAAAGAATGGTTGCTGGAATTGGGTATGTCTAGTTTAATGAAGAGAAGGACGAGGGGTGACATGATAGCAGTGTTCCAATATCTCAGGGGTTGCCACAAAGAAGAGGAAGTCAAGCTATTCTCCAAAGCATCTGAAGGCAGGACAAGAAGCAATGGATGGAAACTAATCAAGGAGAGAAGCAACCTAGAACTAAGGAGAAACTTCCTGACAGTTAGAGCAATTAATCAGTGGAACAACCTGCCTCCAGAAGTTGTGAATGCTCCAACACTGTAAGTTTTTAAGAAGAGACTGGACAACCATTTGTCTGAAATGGTATAGGTTCTCCTGCTTGAGCGGGGGGCTGGACTAGAAGACCTCCAAGGTGCCTTCCAGCTCTATTCTTTTCTATTCTAGCTGAATAGCTGGTTGGCAAATGATGCTAACAACATCAATATCATCAACAACAACAAGAGCTGCTTTAGATATTTTTTATAGAATAATAGCTGCTCATTGACCACACTTCACAAAGGCAAAAATAAGTTAAAGAGATAACATCTGGGGAGCTGAGAAAGGGCAGAAAGGGAAAAGTTTGATTGGCAGTAAGTCAACATTTATGACTTGCCATGTCCTAAGGTAGCCCTTTTGTGAAAATGGACCTTCATGTCCAAGTATGCTTCAGCCTTCCCAAATTGCCTATTTCTGTTCTAGGATATAGTCTGAGGAAGACAAAGAAATATTGCAGCAAAAGGGGCAACTATTAAGTAGGAGAGAAGAATGTTCTTGATTACAGTGAAATTTAACTCCAACATCAGGAAAGTAAAGAAAGAGATGGCAACGCTATGGAGATGGATAGGTGGGGAGCTAAGAAATTCCTGCAGTAAATGTGGAAACAAGGTTTTGAGATGGAAAAAATATGACTCACTCTTGGAATTCTCAGATAGAATATTTGGAAGTCTTCAACTATGTGGGAAAACAGCCAGATTATTTCTCAGTCACTATGATAAAGTGATAAAGGAAACAATTGGAAGTTGGGAAAATATTGCTTCTGATATACATATATTCATTTCATAAATTGCTTTAACTTCACCCTGGAAATCAATGAAGATGTAGGTAAATCTATCAAAATAGGACATGATAATATAAATGCAGGTAACTTAGTCTGCAATGATACACAGACCAGTGAGGATATAAACATATTTCAGCAAATACACTAAGCATCACACGCTCAGACCACTTCCATGTGCCATTGCTGTCCAGTCTGTGCTTGCTTGTGGTTTAGAATATTAAGCTGACTCTTTTGAGTGTTTTTAACGAAACTGCAAGGTGGGAAATTTCTCAATCATAAGAATTCTTATCCTGCCCTACCTTTCGGTCCTAAGACTGCTTTCTTTTTCTTGTAGCCAATGTCCTGCAATGCCTTATTGTTCTCTCCAGCCATTCTGAAAGACAATTTGCTGTTCCCTCCATGGTTCCTTTGCTGTCTAGTCAGAAGAGTACTCTTTTCCCTCTGCCCCCGCCCCAAAGACACACACACACACACACAAGTTAAAAGTACTTGTGACAATCTCCCTTTGGTTATCTAAAGGGAACTCCTGCAACTCCACAAGACATCTGTAGGAACATTCGTGCAGTACCGTGATTTGCTGCGAAAGGTCTAAGAGATAAGGGCAGGGTGTGGAAATAGAAGACCAATGGGAACTAACTTTGCTTTCCTTTTCCAGTTTGTCTAGGTTGATATGTAATAACTGAAGAGGTATTTGGATATGCAATAGTGGAAGAGGGATTTAGCATTGATACATGCATCCATTCTTAGCAGATAAGACTATAATAACTCACCCCAAACTGCTGGTTCTACTCATAATATTAGTAATAAAAATTGATTATCCATTCCCACTTGTTTCATAGCTGGTGCCTATTTTTTCACTAGGATTATACATTGGTTTATACTGAGCGAACTAAAATGATTTAAGTAACATAATTTAGAAGCATGGTGTATCTTAAAATGATTTAAGTAGCAGAATTAGGAACATAATGTATCAGCCTTCCTTAATCTGGTGCTCACAAGAAGTATTGAAACAACTCTTTTTTGAATTAACAGCCAGTAATTTTCCAATGTTTGCTGCAATTTCAGATGCTTAGCAACTGATTCATATTTGTGACGACTGTAGTGTCCCAGGGTCACGCAATCACGCAATGGGAAAGCCAGATTCACTTAACAGCCACTTAACAATTGTGGCAAGAAAGGTCATAAAATGAGGGCAAAACTCACTTAACAAATATCTCACCAACATAAACTGTGGCCATAAGTCAAGGACTGCCTTACTTCTATAAAATTAACTTTTTATAGAGATATTCTACTGCAGCAGTTCTACCCGATTTGCTGACTATTATCACAAAACAGCCTTTTTCATTTTAAAAAAATGCATCCTTATAATAGTTGTGAGCGTTTTTTAAAAAAATGTTTCCCTTATATTATTTCTTCTATATGTTGATTCCGGGGCTGTTTTTGATTTGTTTTTGAAACGTATCAGGGGTATATTCTTCCATCTGCCCTGGAAGGCTCCTAGCATTCCTTCCTCCGTTTTTCTCTGCTATCACAGAGTATTTTAAAAGGGTTATTTTAGAAAAGCGCATGTTGAGCAAGGCACACAATGGCCCTATTTTGACAACACATTTAACTGGGTCATGGGGACTCCAAAAATTGTTATTTTATACAGCTGACTAGCCTAACATGATTAGATTTAGTGCTAAATAGTCCCAGCCCAGCATAGAAGTAGACAATATCCTCCTGCTTAGTACATTTGTGAGAACTGTAAAGCTAGGAGTTAATTGCAGTTCTTACATCTTTTGAGATCAAGAGGATCCAGAAAAAAGGGCCTCTGTAAGCACTCTGCCTTTATGGCTTTCCCAGTTTTATACCTGTGGCCATATGGAGAGAATGAAAATGAGCAGAAAGAAGTGACCCTCTGCAGGGCAGCAAACCAAGACTGCATCAAAGCCATTAGATGCAACAGTGATATCATGATGCACACTTCATCTGAAATGATTTGTGGATCATGATTTCATCATGTATGGTTCATCACTCTCCCACTCCATGATGCCTCTAGTGCAGAGGACCCCAACCTTTTGGGCACCAGGGACCGGTTCCATGGAGAAAGGTTTTTCTGCAGATCGGAGGGGGCATGGTTTCATGTACTGCCTGCATCCCGCGGATGGGGCTTTGCTTGTTTGCACGGACTGGTTTCTGGCATGCCGCAGCCCGATGCCAGTCCACGGACTGGGGGTTGGGGACCCCTGCTCTAGTGGCACATGCCTTAGGAAGATGACCAAGGAGTCAGACTCTTGGATCCTTAGAGGAGCTCATATTATACAGGCAGTCCTCAACTTATGACCGCAATTGAGCCCAAAATTTATGTTGCTAAGTGAGAAATTTGTTAAGTGAGATTTGTCCCATTTTATGACTTTTCTTAACGCATTTGTTAAGTGAATCATTGCAGTTGTTAAATTAGTAATACAGTTAAGTGAATCTGGCTCCCCCATTGACTTTGCTTGTCCGAAGGTTGCCAAAAGTGATCACATGACCCCGGGACACTGCAACCGTCATAAATATGAATCAGCTGCTAAGCATCTGAATTCTGATCACGTGACCATGGGGATGCTACAAAGTGTGGGAAATGGTCATAAGTCACTTTTTTCAGTGCCGTTGTAACTTTGAATGGTCACTAAGTGAACTGTTGTAAATTAAGGACTACCTGTGCTCCTTGAATCTTATGATTTCCCACTTGCTTAATGAGGAATTCCACCCCAAAAGATTGTACTGCTGTTGATGTGAATTACGGGGCTGCCCTGGAGATGACTCCAGAGTACTAGATACTCTGGTAGCAGTAGAGGACATGGGATAAGTAGAGAGTTATTCTGAGTTAGGGCCTGGCTTTACTGGCGCAGAAAGTCTGGGGCTGCCTAATCCATCTTCCTCATCTAAGAAGTCTTCCTTGGATGAAATTAGGAGAAAGATCTGAGAACAAAGGGCCTTTTTCTGGAAGATCTGGCACACACATCCTTACACACTCTATGCTTCAATCAAGTGGGGAATGCTTACTTCTAAAACAGGGAAATGACTGCAGCCAGTCAGTGAAAGAAAGGAAGGAGATAAGGGCCTTGGAGACTTAACATTTCCCAAATTGTCAGGTCCCCAAAGAAACACATTGTTTCCTAATGCCTATTCCAGAATCTGTAACCCTTCTTTGAGGCCTGCCATTCTGTTGGGAGGGGAGATGCTTTGGGGATGCTTTGCACTGTCTTGCTGTTATGCCCTTCCCCCCAGGAGAAGGAATGTATCACGCTTATCTAAGAGACCGTTGCGCTTGGAGCCAGAAGGAAACGAAAGCGAGAGAGACCTTGAAGAGTGCGCCTAAGAAGCCAGTCACCAAAACACTATGCCACCTGTGGATTGGCTGGAATTCAAATGAGCACTGGGACCCTGGGGAGAGGAGTATTGAATATTGCTTTTAATATACTGCTTTCGCTGGTTTTTCCTCAGACCTTGCCTTGTTTTCCCTGCTATCACTAGCCCCTAATAAAAGTTCCTTTTGAGACAATGCCTGTTTCAAGAGTTCTGCTTTCTTGGGTGGCTTAGCTGAGGTAGGTCCTTACACAAATAGAAAGTGGGAGTTGGTCCTGCGGTTTGGGCAGGCAAACATACTTTGCTTAATCTCCTGTCCAGAAGCTGAAAGGCAGGATAATATAGCAGTTCCATAAAGAAGATGACTCAATGATTCTGAGACTGTACTCAGAAAAGGGCAGAGAAAAGGGACATGATGATTTCTTAGTTGAACTTTGGAAAATGAAAGGAAACCTCATGCCAACTTCATTGATTAAAAGCAGTTAAGTAGTATATGCAGAAGTCCTATTTTATAGGAGCTACAGCTATTGGAGTGCAAGGGAAAAAATACCACGGGTGTTTTCAAATGGTCTCTTAAGCAGCTGATTTTTCTGGAGGGTACTGAAAGATTGGATCATTTCCCCACCAGAATGCAAAGGCTGATTAGAGATTAGATGTCAAGTAGACATCTGTGTGTGATTGCAGTTTTAGGGGAACAACATGTGATTAATTTAATCAATGGGGGAAGCTCACAGGCAATCAAGCATTGATCGATCCATATAGTCCTCCAGGGCATTCTTCTTAATCCTGTAAACTTTCCAGCTTTTGATTCAACAGCTTTTTCTGGAATAAAATATACTTGAGACAGGATGTCTAGATGACGATGATATACATATAAGATACAAAAGACACACCCAAGATATGCAGGTTTATCTGAATTCTGTAAAATAGCAGTGACACACCTCCATAGCAATTCCAAAAGCAAAACTATCTAGGTAGAACAAAAGTCATCTTTTAAAGACAGTGGTACAATTTGTCCACAAGATTGCATATCTCTCTCCCTCAGTATTAAGTATGAGCTCAGGTTATGTTATGTAGGGTTAATTAAGACAGCCAGTCTGTTAGGAGATCAGGCCAGAAACCAGCAGATCATGAGTTCTAGTTCTGTCTTAAGCAACTGGGTGACATTAGGTGTTCACTCTTTTTCAGCTCTGAGAAGAAGAAATGGGGAAACCACTTCCAAAAATCTTGTCAAGAAAACTGCAGAGTCTCATCCAAGTACTCGCCAAGAGTGAAGACAGATGTTATCACATGCAAACACACACACACACACAGAGAGAGAGAGAGAGAGAGAGAGAGAAAGAGAGAGAGAGAGAGAGAGAGAGAGAGAGAGAGAGAGAGAGAGAGAGAGAGAGAGAGAGAGAGAGAGTTAAATAAAGCTAGCAGAGTTTATCTGGGTCTCCACTTCAGGCCATAGGTACGCTCTGAACATCAACATCAAGGATCACAGCTAAACTGTGGCTCTGATCCAGCAACACAAATACATACATGGTAGATATTAAATAGATGAAAACTGGGGAAAGGGTAATCACTAGGGAAGTACGATTAGAAGTCCTTTCTGACAATTCTACTCCCTACAAAGTGGCTTTTCTAGCAGAGTCTTCATTAATTATGTTGTATTCATCTGCTTATAATGTTAAGTTTTGTTGCTCTCTTTTTATAAAAGGTATCTTTTAATACCTTTCTAGTCCTTTTCACCCCAGATACAACATTTGGCACACAGAGGAGAAGTAGTTGAGAACTATTTGATAAACTGGTTAGGGTGACATAGCATATGGACAGGAGACAGCAAGAAATTTCAGAACTGTAGGCTAGACTTAGAAATTTAAAAACAACAACCCAGAAGAAAACAATAATAAGCTACTATTGTATTGTTCCTACCAAAACTCCATGGACATGTTGTTACCAGACTTCAAGCTCAACTTAAGTGCACCTTTATCTTTTGTACTATGAAGGCCTGGCCTTAAGATGATCCTATCAGATTTTAGGTTAAATGCAATTGTCTGACTAGCGAACCCAACAAAAAATTTCCTCTAGGCGATTGAGTCCCAAAAGGTAAAGCTTTATTGGATAAACCATCTCGGAACTAAAAAACAGCTCTGAATTTTCCCATGCAGAAGCTTGCTTAGTTGCACAATAGATTCCCTTTCCCCCATCCACTGAGTGTTTACATTGTCCAATACTAATACTTCTTTTTGTTATGGAAACAGTTCTTTCTCCATCGAGCACCTGCGGCAATGACCTTGATGTGGTGCAGGCTCTCACGGTCCATGAACGGCTTCTTGGCATTCCATTTCCTCCTTTCGTTTTTCTACCCCCTCCTGCCCTTTTCTATGGCATGTTGATTAGCGATAGAAGATAGCAGGCATCATAGCAATTCAATCTTGACATTTTCACTTTAAATCATTTCAAGAACTGACAGGTGTTCATTAATGTTTGATAGCACAACTATGGATGGCAGAATGTGTAGATGTGCTCTACATATAGTGGTGGTTAAAATTTGTGAACCCTTTTGAATTTTCAATATTTCTGCATAAATATGACCTGAAACATGATATGTGCTCAACATTAGATGAAGAGAATCCAATTAAGCAAATAGATCAAAAACATTATACTTCTTCACTGAGGAAAATTACCAAAACCTCACAAACACTGAAATTCATCAATGCAAGAGAGGTTGTAAGTTCTTAGATGTTATACTAGGGTTCTTTGAGACCTCCTGCAGTATTATACATTTTGATGTGGTCTTAGTTGGTTGACCAGTCCTGGGGAGAGTAATAATGGTGTTGAATTGCCTCCATTTTGCACAATCTGCCAGATAGTGGACTGGTGGAGTCCAAACTCTTTGGAAATCGTTTTGCAATCTTTTCCAACCTGGTGAGCATGAACCACTCTTTTGGAGGACCTCAGAAATCTCCCTTTTTCAGACCATGACATACTTCCACATACCTATGTTATGAAGATCAGACTTTGACATTGAACACACATAATTCTGTTCTTTAAATAAGGTAGGAGCTCCCATATTCCCACTTGATTATCATTCCATTGATTGAAATACTTGACTAATTTCTCCTTCAAATGAACTAATAACCCTAGATGTTCACATATTTTTGCCACACAAAGATATGTAACCTTAGATCATTTCCCTCAATGCTGTAAGTAAATGAACAAGTATAATGTTTTTGATTCATTTGTTTAATTGTTTCTCTCAATATCTGAGTTCTGGGACTTGTATGATGAATAGATTGTTGAAAGAAAAATTTTCATCAGGGTCTAGTCCAGGGTCCAGAGAATAAACAAAATGGAGACTGCTTTAGAAAGAAGGTTGTAGTTTATTGAAGAGCAGAGCCAGACAGAAAGGTGACTCAGGGAAAGCTGGCCATCTGTTGCTGGGAGTGGTGGGTTTTTAATACCTTCTGGGGCTTTTGAGGTTGTTTTCTGTTCCTGTTTGACGCTTTATATTTCCTGTGTCATGTACTTTGACCTGAGTCTGTGTGCCCTTTTGGTATTGGTGGGTTAATCCTACTATGTCCCCAAAGGTCATGTCTTTTACAGTTTGGGTGCGGTATGTAGATTTTAGGGGACTTTGTCTTCCTAATCTCATTAGCTTCTAGCTTCCTGGCTCTAACCTTTCTGAATGGATTATTACATCTGCATTTCTAAAAGCTGGTTTCTGCCTAGTTTCTGCCTGGGGGAGTGGGGCTGGTTGCTGGGACTGGTTTCTGTCTTTTTTAAGATCTTCTCTATTATTCCTTTGGGGAAATATATTCTGCCTTTCTAATATTCCTCAAAATACTTCTTTCTCTGGATTCTTTCCACAAGATCATGTTCTAAGTCAGATTTCTGGAGAAATATAGAAAATTAAAAAGGGTTCATTAACTTTTAAGCACCACTGTGTGTATCTGAATATAGCTATACATTCAGCTAAGAGTTGTGGAGTTTGAAAGGAAGGTGTACTGGAAGAGAAAGAATTTGTGATATAATTAAAACTTCCCTATGAATACAAACTGAAGTCACAAAATGTAGTGTGGAGATAGAAGCAAAAATGGCATCATTTTGCCATCTAGTGTGCAGCATTGATATTACAGGCACTAAATATTTCATTCGATTAATTGATATGGCTAAACGGAGTTCTTTGATCAAAGAACAGACTATATCTATGTTTATTGGTGACTGGAAATCCCTCATAACTTCTTGCATGAAACAGAAAAAAGTGAACTTAGGATTTATAGTTTTGATGATTAGACAGGATAGATTATAGAAAGAAGAGAATTATGTTGTAACCATAACATTTATAGGTTATAAGTGCTGTAAATAAAGTTGAAAGTTATTTTTGTATCTTTTTTATTTCTTTTCTATTTTTCTTTTATTCTGTTTTTCCGTTCTTTCACTTTCAGCTATCTCTTTGATTTTTTCCCTTTTTCTTTTTTTACTTTACATTACTTTGTATTAGTTTGTATTTTTATCTTTCTTTTAAAAGAATTTTAATTAAAATTATGTAAAAACAATTGATAAATAATATTGTGAAACGTTTAATTCAGGATTCATTTTTGCTGATTATTTTAAGAGAATGGAGGCAGTTTTATTAAGATTTAGTTTACTGTACAGATAAAATTAGTGGAAGTGGTTTCCTACTATAATCGTGAGTATTCAAGAAGCTTTAACAAACATAAATCATATTCTAAAGCCTTCATAAATGATAGCTCAAACATTAGAAATACTGGATCTGAGCTACCAAACTGCAGATAATCACTGGGTGGCAGCAAAATACTAAGAAATTCTGCATCTTTTCACTGCTGTCTAATGGTCCTTTGGAGTTTTGCAGCTTATATATGGTAGCTTTACAGAAGTGGCCTCTTCCTGGCTAGTAGTTCTGTTTGTTAGTGGTGAGAAAAGAAAGAAACAGTGAACATAAAAGTCACAGGTCATCTGAGAAAATGAACATCGCTCATCAGAAATGTCCTAAAATCAGTCTCTTACCATCTCAATTATTATGCAATTTCAACGGGGAGCCTTAGCATCAATGTCCCTTGTGAGACAATATTAGAATTTGTTCCCACGGCCAGTTTTTTTATCCAGAAGTTCAAAATAGAATTGTGAGCAGCTTGAGTTCCTAAGTTCAAAAAAGCTTTCATTCAAAATTGAAGAAGTTGCCATTTTATTGCTCCAGTAAATCAGCAAATGAGTGAGGGCCAACTTCCTCCCACTTTTTCACAGCTCCACTCCATAACATTGACCATGGCTGCTTATTTAAATCAGTTTTGTTACATTAACTCTCTTATTATAATGTTTATTATATTTTATTATATTATCATTATTTGTTACATTGTCACAGTGGTTTCTTCCAGCACAATGCCTCACTCTGAGAAGAGAAAAGCTATGGCAACATAGCTTCAGTTCCTCTCCCAACCTCCTTGAATGCCTCTGGCTATTTTGCTGCTTCAGCAAATATTATTTAAGTTTAGCAACAACTATTAGATATGAATTATTTATCTGTTTTGCTCGTCCTATTCCCACTGTCTCACTGGAGAGAACCCCCTTTCTGGTGGGAAATCATTCCTCAAATGAGGAAGAAAGCTATCGGACAAGAGAGCCAAAACAGGTATAAAAGCGTGGGAGGCCTGGCTGCAGCGGTCCTAAGGTAAGCAGATAAGACATCCCCTGAAAATAAGACCTGGTCTTCATTTGGAGGCAATATATATATATATGTGTTTGTGTGTGTGTGTGTGTGTGTGTGTGTGTGTGTGTGTGTGTGTCTTTACTTTTAAATATTGGAATCCCAGGTATGGACATTTAAAGTCAATTAAACAATCCCGTATATCAATGGAGTCTCAGAAGCCACTGCCAGGATTCTTGCCCCGTATAACATCAACATCGCACACAAACCCAACCAAACATTACGCTCCAAGCTGATGCAGCTCAAAGAACCATTACCAACCAGTGATTTATCCTCCATTATATACAAAATCGAATGCAATACATGCCAATGTAACTACATTGGAGAAACATCAAAAAGACTTAAAACAAGAATACACGAGCATATTCTAGCAGTAAAAAGGCAGGAACAGTCTGGACCCATATAGCCGAACATGGCCACACTTTCAACTTTAAAGAGGCAAAAGTCATCGCTCAAGATTCCACCAAAGGCGGCCATCTTTTAAAAGAAGCTTGATTTTCAGACTGCCATTCCATCAACAGACACATTGACCTACTACCCCCTTACCAAACCCTAAAAAGTCACTTACAGCAACACAAAACACCTAAACACTTCAACTCAACCAACAACAACACAATAACACCACCTCACCCATATGCCGAACCCCTAACCAACATCACAGGCATCCTTTCTTCAACACAACCCTTTTCATCTAATCCAAATAAAGAACACAACTCTAACGCAACCACGACAACTTGCACAACCAACACAATACATTCTGACATTTTCACACACAGAAGCAACAACACTACTGACCACAACATCCATGACACAAACATCCAAAACATAAATCCAATCTCACAAGACACTCACACACAACAAAACATACACACACAAGACCTGAATAAAAGCAGAATATTAAGACCTAGACCAGAATTGACACCTGCAATAAAACAAGCTGTTACAACCCAATTCCAAAATTCTGCAAAACCACCCACAACAAACAACCACACACAAACATTCCAATTGATTATACACAAGACATACATACGCAGCAACCTTACTCTAAAAAAACTATAAAATCCAAAAGAGTGACTTCTACAACAGTGACGATTTCACAACGTCCAAAAAAAGGGGGGGGAGCGAGGACGGGCAAACCACTTACATGCCCTATGAGGGCATCTACTTTCTCTCCCTGCAGATCCAGTCCCACAGCACCTGCACGTGAGAGGGCAAGACGAACATCAAAGCTGCTCTCTACGGAAGGAATCCAGCCGGCACAAGACCTCACACAACGCCCTGAAAAACCTCGCGCCGAACAGCTGATGGGCGCGATCCGACTTACGCGCCCAACAGCTGATAAATCCAGTCCCACAACACCTGCACGTGAGAGGGCAAGACGAACATCCAATCTGCTCTCCACTGAAAGAATCCAGCCGGCACAAGACTTCGCGCGGCCCCGTTAACCTCGCGCCGAACAGCTGACAGGCGCGATCCGGCTTGCGCGCCTAACAGCTGATAAGCGCGACTTTTAAATCTTGTCGGGAGACTTACTGCTGTATACCTGCTATTGTCAATGTGATTTTTTCTAAACGAGCTTCTTAAGCACGCTATGTGCACATGCCACAATGTAACCGTTTTTTCCAACTGTTATGTGAATTTATGCACATGCTCCCTTGCCATTTAGCCTTTTGCTCTGATGATGTTAACAGGTTGTTAACGAAAGCTCAGCAATAAAGAAGCCCTTTTTCTAACATCCCGGAGTTCATTATTTTATTTAATATAAATGACTTATGACTGTTTTTCATACTTAAAACCATTGCAGCATCCCCATGATCATGAGATCACAATTCAGATGCTTGGCAAGTGACTCATATTTATGACAGTTGCAGTGTCCCAGGATCAGGTGATCCCCTTTTGTGACTCTCTGACACAAGCAAAGTCAATAGGGAAGCCAGAGTCACTTAACATCCATGTGACGAACTGAACAACTGCAGTGATTCACTTAATAACTGTGGCAAGAAAGGTTGTAAAATGGAGCAAAACTCACTTAACAAATGTCTTACTTAACAACAGAAATTTTGGGCTCACCTGTGGTCATAAGTCAAGGACTACCTGTATTCACATAGAGAATCATAGTACCCGTATCAGAATCTAATCCAGAAGCTCTTGGACCAGGAATGTTGTGACTAAAAGCAGAGTAGCCCCATCCAAATGCTTTTGAAGTATGAGGTTTTACTACTGAAGAGGCTTTGAAGGACTTGAGAAAAAAAAATTATACATCATCTTGAAGTACTTTAAAAGACACACACACACACATATACACAGTTTCTCCATTCTTTTGTTCAGAGCTTAATGTTCCTGCACAAAGAACAGGCAAAGGAGACAGAAAATGTGAAAACGTTTGCTGCCACTGCTGCAGCTGCTGCTACTACTGCTTCCTCCTCCTCCTCCTCCTCCTCCTCCTCCTCCTCCTCCTTTTCCAAAATCAATATAGATTCTGAATTGATTAGGTTACTATCTACTGAAAGGAGTCTGAGTCTCCATTCATTACTCATCTGCCATCAACATATAAGGCTGAATGTTCCTGGTAAACATACAAAAAGATCATTGCAGTTACTTTCCTCATGCAGAACTGCATCAGCATGCATTTTGCAATTATTATGTTTAGACAATTACTAAATATTTTGAGTTTATAGAAACAGGAATTGGAAAAAAATCTTCCCGTCTTCCCCATTTCAGGGTGTCTTATATTATGCAGGTATTTATCACACAAAAATACAAAACTGTAGTTTCCTGGGTAGAATATGCACAGGAAATGGTTTGAAGCTAATTGGTTATCTCCTTCTCCAAATACAAAAGAGAATTTGTTTTGTAACCCTTCGTTGCCTGACAACAGTCTCCAATCTTTGCGGCTTGGCAGCCCAGCTGGGGGGAGGAGAGGTGAACCAGGCCACCTGGCATGTGAGTGTGCATGTGCACACGCGCAAAGGTCCACTTATGCAAGAGAGAAGAGAAGCCTTTGGAGCACAGTTTCGCACTCCTTCAGGCTTCTCCATGCCAAAAGCTTTTGCAAAGGGATGGGAGGCCTGAAGCAGCGCAAGATCGCTCCCCCAAAGCCTTTCATCCATTTGCAAAAGCTTTTGGCGTGGAGAAGAGAAGCCTTTGGGGGCATGGTCTCATGCTCCTTCAGACTCACCGAGGCTGCCCGAGTCTCCAAAAGCAGATCAGGTGACCTGCACAGGTAGCCTTGGTGAGTCAGCAAAGCTGAGCAGGGCGTGCTCATCCCACTTAGCCTCTGCTCTCCCTGCTCCACTTTTGGAGCATTGGGAGCAGTCAGCTTGGCAACCTGGCTGGTGTGGAGAGAGGGGAACTGGGCCACGCGAGCGGCAGACCGACGCACGCACATGTGCAGCTCCACTCACACAAGAGAGAAGCCTTTGGGATGCCACTTGCGCGAAGGGAGTTGCATATGCACACTGGCCCGCCTCTTGTGCGGCACAGTTCAAAATCGGGCCCGGCCCGGTAGTGGGCTGCGGCCCGGGTGTTGGGGATCCCTGGCCTAAGGCAATGGAATACATATGTTTCCTTTTTAATAATTATATAGCCAGGACACTTGTCTCTTCCTTACAATATGCAGATTGACTAATGTGACCTTGTCTCCTTTGAATACTAACTTTGTAAGATCATCTTCTATTACATGTATGTTCCATCTAAATGCCCTCCCTTTTCTTTTTTGTTATTTCTCCATTTCTTGCCAAAAAGGGAATTGGAATTACTCTAACCACTATCCCACTCTGAATTTCACTGCCTATTACCACAGTCTGGGTTTAGTAACGGGCTTAGTGATGGTGTGCTTAGGGTAGACCTCATGCTTTCCATGCAAAAGGTCCCAACTTTATTTTTTGGCATCTTGAGGCAGAGCCAAAAACACAAGACTCTGATCTTTCAAACTTGGGAGAGCTGCTGCCAGGTCATGTCAACAAAATGGAACAGAAAGACCAATGGTCTGACTCAGTAAAAGATGGGGTTTTTTCCTGTTCAGGAGATGTCCAACTTGTGAGACAACTTGAGGGTGTCCGGGGCAAGGAATAGCTTCAATACTACTAAGTTCAACTTACTGTTTAAACTATCAGACTAGATGTACACTTTCCATACTTATTTTCTGAATGCATCTCAGTGATCTTTCCAGTGTGTTTTGTAGGACATTTTCTAAAGAAAGAAACATTTTCTAAATAAAGAACATTATAGAAGAGGATGAGTTTTTATCCTTGAGTCTTCTGTGCTGCATTCATTGGCTGGACAGGCAAAGATGTGGTTTTTTTCACCTCTTTCAATTAGACTTATCCTGCAGCTGCTGGGTGCAGTAGGAGAAAACATCAGCCTCTGTTTGAAACAGAGGTAAAATGGTGCTGGGGAAAAATTGGTTATGCAAGGAAACATATGCACAATTTGCTATTTGCCATGGCTTGTTTTCTGTCACAGATTTCGGCAGATCTCTCCATTGGGATCCAATTTATCACTTGTTTCAAGCAATCATGCTTGCCTCATCAGTTTCGGTGATGATATGGATAAAAGGTGTTTAGGCATGCCAATCATTGCTGGTGAATACACTAGCACATTCTTCTGGGTAGCATAAATAGTGATTTTCACACAAAAAGTTAAATCTACTTAAGAGAGGAAGAGGTGAGTTGTGCTGAATCCAGAAAGGGAATGTTATGGCAGTGCATTACTTCTTACTATTTGTTACTATATGTCTAATCAACAAATGCAGACACAAACAACAAACCAGTAATATGACATTAGCAGCACCTATGCTAATGCACCCATCCAGCAGAAAGAATACCGAAAAGTTGGAAAACTGTCATTATAACGCTATCCAGCCTGCCAGAGCGCATTCAAGAGGTTAAAAAGGTGGTGTTCTAACACAAGTAATTAAACGGGTATTGACAGTGCTTGTCAATATAAATGTGATTGATTTGATTGCTTCTGCCAGGGAGCTCTCCCCAATTCAAGATTTGGGGCAGGGGAAAGAAAGGAAAAACACAGGTGCCAGGGCAAACTCCTCAAGAATTAAACACAGAATATTTATCAGGCTGCTGTACAATGCTGTAGAGATGGGAATAAGGAGAGAGAAGCAAAATGCTAGCTAGGTATACCTCACAACATGATGGCAATGCATTCACATGGAGTTGCCCTTAAAAGCCATTTGGAAGCTACTGCTGGCCCAGAATGTGGCAGTGCAGGCAACAGGCATGCTACAGTATGCCTACCTGATACCACTGATTTTGAGCTGTATTGATTGCCAGTTGGCTTCTGGATACAATTCAAAATGCTGGTTACCATCTATAAAAATCTTCACGAGGCCTGGTTATTTAGTTTCTGTCCAACTGGTAAGATCTAGCAATACTTAGATGCCACTGAGAGGGATTCTGGAAACATATCTTCTCTGTACTGGCATCTACACACTGGAACAATATCCCCATCAAGGTCCTTAGGACACCCACCTTAATAATGTTCTAGAAGCAGGGCTTTTTTGTCATAGAACACCCAGAACGGAGTTCCGGCACCTTTTTTGGATGGAACCTTGTAGGGTAGGCAAGGCGGGTTGTATGACGTGTGTGAGTTCCGGCACCTTTTTTTTTTTTTTTTTTACAAAAAAAGCACTGTCTAGAAGGCAATGAAAACCTGAAGCTTTTCCCAAGTCGTGGAGATGGATGATTGGTAAGACCTTGTAAGATTTTATTCTGTTGGTATAGTTTTTCTTCCTCAGATAGGTGCTATGAATAATATGCGACTACCAGAATGCCTAATTTTCTATTTGGATCATTTTCTTAGTGGAAGGAAAGAGAAGAGGATGACCAGCAGTAAGATGGATGGACTCAGTTACGGTGGCGATGAGAGCATCATTGGGAGACTTGAAAGTACAAGTTAGGGACAGAACATCATGGAGAAAATCTATTTATATGATCACCAAGAATCAAAGGCAATCAATCAATCTTTCTCTCAGCCAGGTTTTTCTTGACTTCACTCTACTTTCTTGCTATTGATAAAAGAATCTTTACATTAGAAACATAGCTAATACGTTTTATGCATCAAGCTTCTTTTGGAGGGGGAACAAGAAGAATAACACAAATCTGTTTATTTCCAGGATGACAACATTAAAAGCTGTGCCTGTTTTTTTGAAGCGTATCAAAAACTAACAATGTAATCCAGAATTATTTATATTAATTAGATTCTTGTGCTTGCTTCAGTAGCCATTTTCTTCATATTTTCATTTTTCTTTCTTTTAATGACTCTGTAATCCTTTGCATTGGGTTGGAATCAGGGCAACTGAATGGAGCTGAGCATTTACTGGCCATATGCCCTTCCTGATGCCTATGCAGTTCACAGCAGATATTTTCTTTTTGCACCCAGGGAGAGAAATATCTGCTGCTACCTAGGATCAAACTTACAGCCTCCTGATTGTGAGGCGAGAGCTCCACCTCTAGGCCACCAAGCCGCCCCTTTCTTTATATTTTCAATTATGGTTTCAATACAGGATGCTCTGTAAGAGGGGGACTCAAGGAAGCCTATTTATATTCAAAGCAGGAATGTTTTATAATTCATACATGCATTGATTAATTGGCATATTTATTTTGCAAAAGTGCAAAGTGATAACAAGGCTACCATGATTTGCCCTTCTTTGTTATAGGTCAAAGGAGAATTGAGAAAGAAACAATTAACTGATGGCGGTGCTTTTTTATGTCCTAGCCTCTCATAGCATGATGTAAGTGGACCTAGATCTATGTACTCCTCCTATTCTTAAATCTTCTCTGCAAAATCACGATAGGAAATGCTCAAGCCCAAATTAGGCATTGCTTCAAAGTATTCCTACAATCTTTGAAGGGGTAGGTACTAATTTACATAAATAACTTATATGCTCTCTTCGTAATTTAAAACTAAAAGGATCATTTGCATTTCAAATTAAAAGCCAAAATATGGGTTTAATTTGGCTGAAGATGTTTTGCTGAAGCCCAACACATTTCACTGATTGGACTTTGCAGTTAAATCTAAGCATTGCTGATGTCTATAGCCATGCATAGGTTAGAATTCTGGAACTTTGTAATGAAATTTTATTATTTGGGATTTTTTTTTCTATTTTGAAGTCCATGTTTCATTCTGGGTTGTCAGCCAGGAGATTAGCCCCTGGAAAATATAAATAATGGAAAAGTCCACATGAGATACATGAGATACATTCCCTGGTAACAGTGCAACTAGGACTGTAGCTGAGGCTACTGAAATAACAAAATGTGTCACCAGTTTTCTCTGAAAAATCAGCTTTGACTAGAATTTGAGTAGAAATGGCTCTAAAATAATGCATGCCAGGAAAATGGTACTACAATGGTTCTAAGAAATTGAAGGTATTTCAGGAAAGAAAGCCAAGGTGATTATGAGGCTCAGCTCCCAAAGAATAATTACAAAAGCCTCTTCTTAAATATAGAAAAGTTGCATTAGGACTATCCTCAGGAATGGCAATATTCTTCTTTCTAGACTTTCTGCAGCAATGAAAAAAAAAGTTGAAAAAAACCCTGTAACATGAAAAGTTATGGATGGGTACGGATATTTTTGTACTGCCTATGAAATGTAAGTGAACAAGTCATGATGATTTCATAATGCATAATGCATACTAAGTGATGGCAGACATTGCAAAAAAAACCCACATACCTCATAAAGTATGTTAGATTTTGTTCAACTCACTTGATAATGGACCATTAGTACACTGGATGGGAAGATGTACTTCCTTGGCTATTGTGATGCATATAATTTATTCAATTACTTCTGTCAGATATTGATTGCTTTCACCCAAGGAATGAACAAACATGAATACAAACTTTATTCAGAAGCACATGGCACAATATCCATGAATGATACAAGTTCAAAATACCTATGGGAAATCTAATTAGTGTTACGCCGTAGTGAAATATAAATCTAATCATATGTTGATGTGACCACAAACAGCTTGCCATGACACTTTTTTCTCTTTAATTTTCATTTTATTATATTGTGCACTAATAAAAGAATATGTACAATGTTAACAATGCAACTTCAAAATTAATCATGATAATAACATTATAAATAGTAGTAACAATAAATATTTTAAAGGTCCTGAAAATATGTTGCAAATTATTCAAGTTGTCTTCCTGCTGCTCTCTTAAAAAATAATATCAATAGTCGACCAATAGATATCATTACTCCATTACTAGAGTAATTTATACTAATTTTGTTGTATAATTTTTTTAGCTTGCCCCCATGTCTTCCAAATCCCTAGATTGATGAATCCAAAATACCCTGGATATAGCTAGAAAGAATGTATGCATCTTTCATATATCATAAGGCTAATTTCAAAACAGAGATTACCTAATTTTCTCAGTAACAAGAAGCTTTATAGGCATCATGACCTAAAGGTCCAGTTCCAAAAATGCAGCTGGATCAGGGCCTTCTGTACACCAAGCCAGGCCTAGTCTAATCTGTCTGTATTTTGGAGCCTGGTCCTTGGGCCATGACAATAAATGACTTTAGGGAAGGGGAAATTTCACTTTACATAACTGGCAATTTTTAAAATAATTTCTCCTTTCAAGCTGATTTTTCCTCTAATTAATTATTTATATAACAAATATTTACAAAAAATGCCCCACCCAGTATTATTATGCAATATTTAATTATTTTAAATATAAGTCATTGCTTACTCTTAGTGTTTTGCTATTTAAAGTGGTAATCAATATTTTTAAAATATACCTATGTGGGCTGCAGCAGAAATTCATTTTTGTTCCATAAGAAATTTGTTCTTACTAATGTCATTCTTATCATGTGCTGAGTATGCAAAATAGAAAGAACGCTTCACATTTTATTGCCCTTAGCCCATGCCACAGTATTAATGATTTCTTGTTATGAAAGTTTTTCTTACTATATCCATCTTTGTAAGATCAAACACCTGCATTCATTTTGCAATTCGCATTTTCAACCCATGTAGTTTTCTGAATCACATTAATCTTCAATGGACTTATTATCGGGTTGACTATCCCTTGGGGAATGTAATTAAACACATTCATTAATTCTCAGGGCAAGAAGGTTAATTACTTTTAAAAATAAAAAACAAACCCAGCACTAATTGCCAATAACTTTTTATATGGAATTGATATTGCAAGCTGGTTTTGATTTTTATTTAATGTACCTTCTAATAGCAATCTTAGGAAAAATTAAAAATGAAAAAGCCGGTGAGCTTTCATGTCAGCCTCACCAAGAATTCATAAACAATACAGTATAGCAAACTCTCATATTGGCATCAGACTTTACTATTTGCATCCGGCTTTCAGAAGAGCAAACTTTGCTACTGTCTTTGGAATATCTTTAACTCAGAAATGTATACGGTCAAGTGGTTTTACTTGACTACTTGGCAAACCAGAACTGCCTTTATACTTCATGTTCCTTTCAAAAGGTGATTGATTAAGGAGTGCAGGCACTTAGGGCATATCCATACTACTGCCTTAAGCTGCCCCTTTCGTCATATGAGCTTGATTCTCAGCTATGTTAAGAAAATCTTGACAGTCCTGAGACAGATACTACACCAATGACATGTAAATTATTTAGTCCAGACAGTGGGCTATCATCTTATTCCACAGACAATCCTGCTGCTATGGCTCTCATGCTTCCATTCCCCTTGGTAGGTCTTGTTCATCACATACATACATATTTTACACACACACACACACACACACAGTTAAATTGAATGTTTACATGAAATGTTAAAACATCAAAATGCACATATATGTAGGCGTAACAATCAGCTTCAAAATAAACATCCATTTGTTGCAAGGACTAGTTGTAAAGTTATTTTTTCAATACCGTAATAACTTTGAACAGGGAATGGGACAACTTGCCACAGCTAATTCGCTGCAGGACAATTTAATAATTCTATTTAATTATTTAAAATAAATAAAAATTATTTTAATTTTTGCCATTCGCATTTCATTCCGTCCCTCTTTTTGCAGCCTTTCTTCAATGATTCTATTCCACCTTTTCTTTGATATTAATGTAACTCTTGTCCCACAGTGAGTTGTCCTGCGCCAAGTTGGCCGTGGCAAGTTGGCTGCAGTAAATTGTCATAGACCCCTTTGAACAGTGGCTAAGAGGGCAGTCATTAAGTATGGACAACCTGTACTTAGTTAAGGGGGCATTCCTTCCTCCACAAAGTAGCCGATGAGCTGCATTAGCCTGTAATGAAGTAACATGCACCAAACAAAAAATACAGTAGAGCTTGAGGCAACTTAGGGAGGCAAAGAGTACATTAAAACTACAGCAGCCAGACACAGCTGGAAGTCCTATTTGCACAGGGAACTGTCTGCGTATGAAGCAACCTTATCCATTCTTGTCAGCTGTTTAAGGTAGACAAGAAACCAAAACCATGAATATGAACATTAATTTTGCTGAAAGGCTACAATAACAGAATCTTGCAAGTCAGAAGGCACATTTCCCTCCTTCACTTTTATTTTCCAAAGCACTGGGTGGGGGATTCCTTCTGAGATGCTTTCCGTGCCTCCATTCTTTCTGTGGGCTGAGATAGCTTTGTCTTCTCCTTCAAAAAAGGTTGCTAGAGTTTTCTGGTGACATGGCCACCAGACAGTACACTTCGATTCTTAGACTGCAACCAGGTCTTCAGAAGGCAGCTTTTATTTAGGATCCTTGGTACAATCTAGGTGTCACTTTCTTCTAAGATAAAAATGAGAAAAACCATGAAGCCATTCTTTCAAAAATAACAACATTGTGTAAAATCTTGATTGCACAAGCGTAATGTATTTGTACTACCTGTGCCTTTACATTTGTTTCATGGCTCTGCATTGAGTGGAAACGGGAAAGGTAAACAGATTGGTCAGTGAGGAGTCAACAGTTGCTTTCTTTGTCTTCCATATTTCGTCTTCATGAAGGCTTGCATGAATTTCCATGCATATGTGTCTCTTGTGGTTTCCATTTTATTTTAGAAGATTCTTATGCCAATTTAACCCACTGCTTCTGGGTCACACCATATATAGACTTCAATCCATCTTTTAAATCAATGGAACTAAGGCCAACACTGTAATTTATTGAAGTCCTTGGCTGCTTGAATACAACTTCATTATTGGTTCCCTAAGCAGTGAATGCAAACAGATTTCCTCCACCATTTCAGTGCTGCTGTAGTTCTGCTTTGCTCAGTCTGAAATTACTACCTTATGTACACTTTCTGATAGTAAACCCAGTGAACAGAGCTAAGTTTACTTACAAATAGAAATGCTGCATATTTATGGTGGAATAAATTTTAAGATGAACAATGCTGACAGAGAAATAATGGGCAACATGAAATCTGTTGTGAGGAATGAATGTTGTCTGAAAAAAAGAGGAAAATGAGAAAATAGGTAAAAAGTCTTCCACCTATCTTGTAAATTGAATGAAATAGAAATGGATGCTTAAGAAGTGTATGTTAAAATGGAATGGGTCCCAGATTAATGTGGAATGAATGCAAATGTATTATCTAGAGGGAATGAATAAGGGTCAGATCATGAAACACATAAGAATGAAGAGGAAATGAGGGTTGAGAGGAACACAGAAAAAAAAATAGTGATTCAGATGTCATTCATATATTCATTATTCTCTATATTGTTTTCCCTGATTTCATTAGCACTGCAACATTATTTGTCTATAGTTTATCATATCTTCTGGTTGTTACACTTTAAATAAATGGAGAAACACTACTTCAAATGCTAGTAAACGTTTAAATCTGAAACATCACTGAATAACTGAAGGTCTTGAAGTGACCTTAAATAATGATCACTAGGAAACATTTAACCCAGTGGTGGGATTCAGCCGGTTCGCACCAGTTCAGCAGAACCGATACCTAATTTTTTGTTGAGTTCGGTGAACCGGTTATGATAAATCTGCTCAAGCCTCCCCTGCCGTCTCCCTCCGCCAGCCCTGGTAACCCTCCGCCAGCCCTCCATCACCGCCAGTGCACTTTCTTGCATACATTCACCGCCCTGCATTGGCCGGCATCTCCCTTCTCCATTCTGGAAATGGCAGCTCCGTTTTCTTCCGCTTTCCTCCTGGCAGAAGGGAGGAAAGAAAGGACGCTTTGTATGGAAGGATGCTAAGCTAAACTATGCCAGCTGGAGTTGGTGAGAAAGGCCAGGCTCCCCTTCCCCAATGGTTCTGCAAAGCCCCTGAGAAGTGGATCCACTTCCCTCAGGGTTGGCCTCGGTACCTGCTTCGGACGGCAAACAGAAGAACTTCGCTCTTTTTCTCCAGGAGGCTCTTTGAAATTGTCCCCTTTTGCCATCATTCCCCCCTGGCTCCGAAACGGTGGAGGGGGACTAGGTAAAGTCCATCCTCCATAGCATGGCAGTCCGGCTCAGGAGGGGAGTGAAAGGGAAGAGGAGGGCAGGGAACCCTTTAAGAGATGCATGAGTAAAAACCAAGCTAGAGTGGGGGGGAGCCACCCCACACATCCCACATCTGCTTACTTCAGGACCCCCGCACCCAGGCCACTCCCCACTTGGTGACCTCCCCTCACCAGTTCAACGACCTGGCTGCCTGCCCGCCCTGTCTGCCGCTGGAGGGGCTTTCTTTGGTCCCTGACACCCCTGCTGCCCCGCTTTGCCCCGCAAATCAGCTGCCTGGCAGCAGCCTCCTCCTCCTCCAACTCTCCTGTGGCTTGCACTGTGATGGGGGGGCACAAGCCTCCCCTGCCAGCTCCCTCCACCAGCCCTGGTATCCCTCCACCAGCCCTCCATCACCGCCACCGTGCACCTGCTTGTACGAAGCAGCAGCCCATGTGGGCTGCCTTCTTCCCAGCCAAGAAAGAGAGAAAGGGAGAAAGACAGCTTACGGTAGCTTCTTTCGCCTCCCCGGGTGTCCTTAAGTCTTTCTTCCTTCCTTCTGCTGGTCAGCAAGTTCTTGCTGCGCTCATCGGCCGGAATCTCCCTTCTCCCTTCTGGAAATGGCAGCCCCATTTTCTGCTACTTTCCTCCCGGCAGAAGGGAGGAAGGAGCGTTGTCTTACCTGAACGCCTTTTCTCAGCATAATGATGGATAATCCACAGATGGGTTATAGACCATACTTCCTGCCCAGAGACTAAGTCAATTAGAATAGCCACACCTCCTGCTATCCTTACCCAGATACGACGAAGGCGAAGCTACAGACGAACGTCCCGCATGTTGGTTCTCCTATCCCTGACACAGGGCCTGACTAACCACAAGGGGCGGGAGTGGATTATCCATCATCATGCTGAGAAAAGGCGTTCAGGTAAGACAACGCCCCTTCTCCAGCATGAAGATGGATAATCCACAGATAGGACATACCCAAGCTGACCTGTCCCTAAGGGAGGGAACTAGTCTGGGCCTGTGTCCCGCTAGCTGAAATCACCTGCTGGAGCACCCTCCTCCCAAAGGAAGCCTCCGCAGAGGCAAACCTATCTACCCTGTAGTGCCTCACAAAAGGAGAAGGCAATGACCAGGTCGCCGCCCTGCAGATATCTTCAATGGACGCCTGCGTCGCCCATGCCGCAGAAGTTGCTGCACTTCGCGTGGAATGAGCGGTGAGGCGGCCTGGCACCGACAGGGAATGAGATTGGTATGCCTTTGCAATACAGGCCTTAATCCACCTGCCTATGGTGGATGAAGAAACTCTTTGTCCCATGGCAGAAGGCTGGAAAGAGACAAAGAGAGCCTCCGATTTACGGAAGGCCGAGGTCCTCTTAATATAACAACTCAATGCCCTTCGAACGTCCAGCTTATGCCACTGACGCTCCGATGAGTGCGTTGGATTGGGACAAAAATCCGGGAGGACAAGCTCCTGTGACCTATGAAACAAGGAATTCACCTTGGGAACGAATGACGGATCAAGGCAAAAGACCACTCTGTCAGCATGAAAAACGCACAGGTCGTCTCTGACCGAAAGAGCAGCCAACTCCGAGATGCGTCTGGCCGAAGTAATAGCAATAAGAAAGGCCAATTTCATGGATAAAAACTGTAAGGAACCGTGTTTGACGGGCTCAAAAGGTGTTAAGGTAAGGGCCTGTAAGACCCGAGGCAAGTCCCAAGAGGGATAACAGTGTGCAACAGGTGGTCTGACATTAGTTGCCCCTTTAATGAAGGAGCGTACCATAGGGTGGTGTGCCAATGGCATTGCATTATCGCAAGTCAAAACCGTAGAGAGAGCGGCCACCTGTCTACGGATAGTGCTTGGAGACAAGCCCTTATTAAGCCCCTCTAATAAATAGTCCAGTATATTTGGAATTGTGATAGCAGACAAGGCAAGGTTATTGGCCGTACACCATCGACAAAAACTCCTCCAGGAGGAATCGTAGATTCTATTGGTGGAAGGACGTCTGGAGGCCTGTATCATGGAAATGACCCCTGCCGAATAGGACTCTCATGTTAGGAGACTCCTCTCAAGTGCCAAACAGCCAACTGGAGCCATTCAGGATCCGGGTGGCGAAGGGTGCCCTGAATGAGCACCATGCGCTCCGGAGGAATCCTCCAACATGGGGAGATGGAACGGCTCATGAGGTCGGCAAACCACGGACGTCCCGGCCAGTGTGGAGCAACCAACAGAACCTCTGCCTGTTCTAGTAAAATCTTCCTGATTACGGCTGGAAGAAGGGGAAGCGGAGGGAAGGCGTAGAGCAGACCCTTGGGCCACTGACTCCGTAGGGCATCCGCCCGTTCCGCCCCTTGAGAGGGGAACCGGGAGTAAAACCTCGGGAGCTGGGCGTTCGCAGGTGATGCGAACAGGTCCAGAATCGGAGGTGCGAACCGCTCTGAGATCTCCCTGAATAGGCTGGGAAGCAGGCTCCACTCGGAGGGATCCAAAGTGGCTCGGCTTAAGGAGTCCGCCTGTTGATTGGCTTCCCCCGAAATGTGTTCTGCCCTCAAGGAGGCCAGATGGCCTTCCGCCCAAGATATCAGCAACCGGGTTTCCGTCATCAGGGACTTGGACCGAGTGCCCCCTTGCTGATTTATGTGGGCCTTTGCCGTCACATTGTCGGTCAGCACCAAAATTTGCTGACCTGACACTGTCTCCCTGAAGTGGAGGAGGGCAAGGTAAATGGCACGAAGCTCCAGCCAGTTGATATTGTGTCTGAGGTCCGAAAGGGACCAGCGACCCTGAGCTAGTTGGGGTCCCAAGTGCGCCCCCCAGCCAAAAAGGCTGGCATCGGTTGTCAGGGTCATCCTGACCAGTTCCTTGAACAGGGAACCTTTGGACAAGGCTGGGGATGCCCACCACCGAAGGGAGATCAATACTGGGCGAGGGATCTGCACCCTCTGATGAGAGGAACCTGTGCCCAGCGCCTGGAATGGCAGCAGGAACCACTGTAGAGCTCTGGAATGGAATCCGGCCCATGGCACTATTCCCAGACAGGAAATCATCTTTCCCAGAAGCTGGGACAGAACCGCCAGGGTGGTCACTGGTTTTCCTTGCAATTGTCTGATTAGGGTCCGAATGCTCTCCTGACGGTCCCATGAAAGATATACCATGCAAAGGCGAGTATCTATGATTGCGCCTAGATGAAGTAGACGGGTGGATGGAGCCGTCTGGCTTTTCTGAAAATTTATGGAAAACCCCAGATTCTGGAGGGTTCTGATCGACAGGGCCAAATCGGACCGGGCCTTTCTTAAGGAGGTGGACTGAATGAGGATGTCGTCCAGATAACACTGGACACTTACTGGGACCAACCTCAGTTGTGCAGCCAGAGCAGTCAAAACCTTTGTGAACGCCCGTGGGGCGGATGAAAGACCGAATGGAAGAGCTCGGTATTGGTAATGGTGATGATTGTAACAAAACCTGAGGTACCTGCGATGACTGGGAAGGATTGGAATATGCAGGTATGCCTCCGTGAGGTCTATGGAGGCCAGGAAATCGTGCCTTCTGATGCTGGCCAGAATGGATCGAAGAGTCTGCATATTGAATTTTTTGTAAATCAGATGCTTGTTGAGACCCTTCAGATCGAGGATCGCCCTCCATCCTCCTGACATCTTTGGGACTACAAAGAGAATGGATTTTAGCCTTGGCACCCGCTTCGGACAGCAAGCAGAAGAGCTTTGCTCTTTTTCTACAGGCCCTTTGAAATTGCCCCCCCATCCCTTCGCTTTTCTGCCTTAAAATCCAGAGCAGACACTCAGCTTCTTAGAAAAATCATACCGGTAGCTACCGTATCCTCAGCTGATTAGGAGGAAAACATGTCTGCTCTGGATTTTAAGGCAGAAAAGTGAAGGGGGAGGACAATTTCAAAGAAACGCCGGCCAATGCATGGCAGCAAGAAAGTGTGTGCAAAAAAGTGCTGTGGCAGTGACGGAGGGCTGGCAGAGGGATACCAGAGCTGGCGGAGGGAGACGGCAGGGGAGGCTTGTGTAGATTTATCATAACCAGCTTGCCAAACTCAACAAAAAATTAGGTATCGGTTCTGCTGAACCGGTGCGAACCGGCTGGATCTCATCACTGATTCTCTCCTCTCTTATCTGTTTGTATTGGAGTTACTAAATGAAGTATGAATGTCCTGGATCTAGCCAGCATTATACATTCCATACCATCCCAGGCCATTAGTAAATACACACACAGGCATCCAACATTAAAGGATTAATTTGAAAAATAAAAGAATATTAACAACAACGACAACAACAACAGTTGTGGGCAGTAGTAACAATCACTTCTAATTTTAGTAATAGGACCATAGTAGTTGCCAAGGTTGTCAGGTGCTAGCGGCAGGTATAAAAATATAAGTAATTCTGCTTAATTATTTCATATCAGATTGCTGCTAAAAACCCCAAAGCAGGATTTTGTTGTTAATTGGGCTTCTGAGGATGTACCCTACACCACAATCCTTTTGCAGACATTGTCTGACAAGCAAAAATACAAAGAACTGGTATTTATTCTAGCAGGATGAAATTCAAGATGAATGTGATTACTGTGACCAAAAATAATTGTTGTTGAAACCTCCTTCTCCCCTTTACATATAGCCAAATATGGCACAGAAAAATGAAATTATTCCCATCAGCATCAGTATCGCTGATTTGGCAAATCATCCTGAAAGTTTACACATGTGTTTTAGCCCCAAAGGCCAGCATTCTAACATGCCCTTTTCTCCGCTGATTGTGTGACCAGGATTCTCAGTTTGAGCCTCAATGCAAGCCATGTAATGAGCCTGCAGAATTGGCCAGAGATTCCTCAGAACCTGACCTCAATTGTTGATTCAAGATTCTAGTTCAATTCACTGGAGAACAGAGGAAGGAGTCGTGGGGCAAAAGGCAGTGGATCTTAGTGCCTAATGTTTATCAAAGCTTGAGAGGAATGCAATCACAAATCACACATGATAAACCTCTCTTTTATCAGAGAGTCATCCAGATGTTCCTTTATCTTCAGATGAAACCAAAGCTAACATCTTGCTCTTGTATTTCACAGAGTGTCACTGAAAAGCCTACTTTAATGGCAAAACCAAGCACTAAGTTCAGGTTGCATACGGTAATAATTAACAGCTGAACCAAAGGAACATTATTAATATGTAATACTAACATGGTTATTAGAAAAAAAAGAATATCATATATTGCATACCATAGAACATGCCAGCAATCATGATATTTTCAAACATGTTTTAAAGCACTTTTATAACACTGCCGCTGAAAATAAGATATCAAGAGTGCAAAAACTGGATTGAAAAATAAAGCGAAGCCAGTAGAAATCTGTAATGGTTCCATTTATTAATATGTATATCACAAATACAATATCAATGCATTCTTGTCGGCATGCTAGACAGAGGCCTTATTAAAAAAATCCTAGGTTTTTTAAAAAGGTCTTAAACTTTTGCTCCCCATCCTGAAAAATATTCCACACATTCTTTTTGTTATTATTATTTTGATTGATTTGACAATGAATTTAGTGGCAACTTCAGTGCAAAAGGAGAATGAAACAGAAATAAGGGTATAAGAAAAAAGTTGCATTACAGCACAATCTGATTCATAATTTATCTAATCAAAGAAAGCAAAATTACCAGCTTCACAGTAAGCAAACAACACACCTTAGTAACGGTATTACAGAAGATCAGATTCTGAGGCAAAATGCACTAGACAAAGGTCTATTGGCAAAAACACTAGGCATACAACACTGATCAAGAATGAAAGATGTAGCAGAATATCAATACATTAATTTCCCTCAACCAGATTTTGCACATTTATTTTCAAGTATTCCCCAAGTTATGTAATTGATTTTTTCTTATTTTGGGCAGTTGTTTGACAGGGGAGATTAGATTGACTGACACACTTTAGTAAAAGCTCTAAACAAAATCGAGAAATTAAAAACTTGATAAACCAAAATAATATATATTTTTCTATACAGGTTTAACATGGATGTGTGCAACATTTATTAACCATGGTGAAAGGCTAATGGTGCCCTCCAGTCACTACATGCACAGCCTAATCATTGCTGTCAATGAATTACCTCCGCTAACTTTACAATGCAACTACTGTCTGATCAAGAACAAACATACAGTGCCATCATACGCACAGTTGTTGAGATGGAGTGTACAGTACTGGATGCTCAATGGTTCAGACTACTTTTTGTGGCACGACAGTACTTCACGGAATGGTACATTACGCATGGTAGTTGAGAAAGTGTTGTCTTTATGTGTGTATACGTGTAGTTGTGTTATGTGTGCTCTAACATTCTTTAGAAGTCTTCAAAGAATTTTCTAGTTCCTGATTGAAAACAGGTACTGTATTTCACACTCCTGGAGATATACAGAAAGAAAGAGAATAATACATTGCTTTCATTTCCATCAATCATAAGATTTCTATTGGGTAAATACATTTTCTTCCAAGTGACTCTGATGGAGAAGTTAACTAATTCATCAAAGAAAGGAACTCTGGGAGCAAGCAACCTTATATATTGGTAATAGTTTCTCCTACACTACTTCCTCAAGGGACATCAAATGAACATTTCTCCCCTGCACTGCAACTTTGGTGATTCCTTTAAGTGGTACTCCTGTAAAATCATTAAGGGAATCACCAATTTTAAACACATTTTTTGCCATATGGTAGTTGTCATTATGAATAATTAGGAACTCAAGATCTAGCTCTATTTAATCCATGGGAATTATATAATATATACCACATGATCAAGAAGTCCTGCATTGACTTCAATGTCTTAACAGTATATGTTGTTTCTGTATACAAATAACTATTATTGGCAATGAAATTACAGTATTAGAATCCCTGGAAACGTTGGACTAAGGCTAAGCCAATGATTTCACTGTTTCTATTTGCTCATGTCTTTGAATGTCCTGCACACAGGTTTCCTATGAATACAAACAGTTTCTATGTCCTCAGGAATTCCTCCATTTTCTGCAAGATAATTAGTATAGTATAGTATAGTATAGTATAGTATAGTATAGTATAGTATAGTATAGTATAGTATAGTATAGTATAGTATAGTATAGTATAGTATAGTATAGTATAGTATTAGTATAGTATAGTATAGTATAGTATAGTATAATATAATTAATATAATATAATAATATATATGTTTTTATCAATAATGGAGAATATTTGTAGCTCAGGGTTGAAATGAGGGGTCCATGGTGCTCTCTGAGCTTGGTTGTTTCCTTGCAGACATTTCATTACCCAAATTATTCAAATTAGGTAACATCATCAGTGCTAGTGATGTTATAGGACTAGCACTGATGAAGTTAACTAAATTGGGTAATGAAATGTCTGCAAGCAAACAACCAAACTCAGGGAGCACCAACGACCCCTCACATCTGTTTTTGTGTGTATGAATCTACTCCTCCACTGAATTAAAAGGGAATTCATACAAGGACGTGTGTTCAGGGCACTGACCTATATGCTCATATATCACTTTGGATGAGGTAAACAGATCATTGGGCATTTAGCATAGATCTAAAACACTGATGGCTTCAAAAGTAATAATCTGCATTCTGTGCCCAGAACAGACTGGCATGTAGTGGACTTGCTCTAAACATTCTGGTTCCATTTGGATCATTTACTGTTGCATTGAGTTGCTGCTCAAGCTTCTGTTCTACTATGAAAGACATGGACCAGCTTCCTTGCAGTGCATATTATCATAGGAGTAAGAAAACATGCATAGCTATGGTAAGGATCCAATTTCTCTGTGAATAGGCATGATTTATACATAAGCTTATGCTCATTAAAAACACTCCTGGATGAATGGGAATCAAATGGGTAGAAAGTCAAATCCAAGAGCACTCTAAAATTGTACCTTTGGTTTTTTTTAAAAAAAGGAGTCAAATGAGATCATTTGTTAAAATCAGTAGTTCTAGTGGCCAAGAATGTTTCTCTGGCTTCTCTGGATAAATTTCACCTTTTAAACTACATCTAATCCACTACTTACAACAGTTCATTTAATGACCGTTCAAAGTTGAACAAAAGCACTGAAAAAAGGGACTTATGACCATTTTTCACACTTACGACCATTGCAGCATCCCCATGGTTACATGATCAAAATTCAGATGCTTGGCAACTGGGTCGTATTTATGACAGCTGCAGTGTCCTGGAGTCATGTGATCGCCTTTTGCACCCTTCTGACAAGCAAAGTCAATGGGGAAGCCAGATTCACTTTACAACCGTATTACTAACTTAACCACTGCAATGGTTCACTTAACAACTGTGGCAAGAAAGGTTGTAAAATGGGACAAAATCCACTTAACAACTATCTCGCTTAGCAACAGAAATTTTGGGTTCAACTGAGGTTGTAAGTCGAGGATTACCTGTACTGTACTAAACATGGGTTTAGGGTTCCCAAGTTTTATAGTGATGGGAATGAGACCACACATTCCAGAATATCAGCAGGGGTAGTATTTTAAAATGCCATTTTTGTCTATTAATTTAAAATAAAAAAATAGAAAACCGTATTATAAGATGGTCACCTACAGAATACTTTTTATTGTTCTGCTTTATCATTCATGCAATTCATTAATGCCATTCAGCACTGACTGTGTTTTCATTGATATAAACCACTCAGAATAACATTGGCTGAGGCTGATGGGAGTTGTGCTGACTGCAATTAAAAGGCCAGGCTGGGGAGAGCAGCTATAAAATCTATCTTTCTCCAAATGGAAAGCAAAGCATTTGCCTGACTCTGAAAAAGGCATGCAGCTGTACAGAATCTCACCTTGTTACACCATCTCATACTGATTGGCAGTAATAAACCGGGACAGACAGCACGCCAACAGCATGCCAATCAGCTGCAAAAGAGATAGAAAAAGAATCATGCATTTAATCCAGTCATGAAATATACTGAGTCTGCAAAAAGGATTTTAGATTTTTAAATTTGTGTTAATATGTAAAATGAAATAATATATAATAAAGCCTACAGCCAAAATAAAAACATCAAACTAATGCAAGCAGGAAAGAGGCAATTCTAATAATTTATTTGATACACCTCTCTCTTTTTATCCCCCCCCCTTTTTAAGACAGCATTGATTTCATTGTATTTGCCTCTAAGCAATCTATCTTTTCTGGGAGGTGGGAGTGGAATTGAAGCCATGTCATACCGGCTTTATTCTTTTCAGAATGAAGCACTGTGTTGGAAGAAGGCACTATGAGTTCATAAGAGATTAAGTTAGTCTAGTAAAGCACCAAGCTAGAAACTAGGAGAGACATGAAAGTTGGCTGGGTGACTTTGGACCAATCACTTTTTCTCAGCCCACATCAGTGTTTTTATTGTGGGGAAAAAATAGGAGGAGGAAGGAGTATTAGGTAAGTATGCTGCCTTGAGTTGTTTATAAAAATAATTCAGGTGAGATTTTAAAAAATCTAACATCTATCTTGGTGGGGAAGATGCATTTTAATCCTAGAACAGGGGTGTCAAACTGCCGGCCCGCAGGCCGGACGCATCACCAGGAAACCGCGCCCACCCCATTGCCGGCAATGGGGAAAAAGCTCCGATACATCGCGCGACGTCATGTGACGTCGCAATTTTGACATATCTGTCTTAGAAATTCTACATATAGTTATTATCTTTCATTTTTCAATGGGCTGTTGCTTAATTTTAGAGGTGCAATTTCAGGGATTCCACTAAATAAATTGGAATTAAAAATTTTCATACGGACCATAAATTGTTGACCAATTTATGGGATGGAAAAAGGCTGCATCGGTTATATGTTTACTGATATATGTGCAGGCAAATACAAATGTCAGGTTAAATATTGTTTATATGCCTACAAGTAAGCAGTTGATGAAAACAGAATGGTGATATCGAGCCTTCTCAATGATTGTGGCTAGGGTATAACCTCCAGATCAAAGTACTCTCCCGAGTGGTTGCTGAGCTGAAGTCAGCACAGTGAATTCCAGATTTTATTATGCTGCCTCGTACCTAGCTGTACATGTACCTCACAGGATTCTCTTGTTTCCTTCTATGTTGGCATAGCAACAGCAGATGATCAGATACAGAATAGCTTCAGATGTTACAAAAACTTTGGAATTTAGCTAGCAGCATCTATTTTCAAAATTAAAACAAAAACAAACAAAAAAATGCATAGGGAAGATGTTCAGGATATGTGTGAATTTAGCCTGCAGAGTGTTCTTACGAAAGCTTCTTTATTAGATGCTAGAAACAAATGCCACTAGATAAAAAAAGGTGAGAGACACTTGCTTTTAATATACAAAGCTGTTACCCGTAGACTACTGAGGCATCTCATATTTTGGAATAATGAAATTAATTTGGGATGGCTCTGTAACATGACTGGTGAGTATGCTAGAATGGAAAATATTGAAGAAAGAAGATTAAAACTATACAGTCACGGCAATATAAGCATAGCAGTATAAGCTTGCTATATAGCCCATAGCAAATACATAGCAAATTGTTTTTTCCAAATGGTTCAATACTGTTTCATCCACACTTCATCAGCCCAGTCAGGCGTATGAGGTTTGGGAGTCTTGACTGCCATCTTTCTGCAGCTTTCCTTGAGGGTTGCAATTTTCTAACCTAACCAAAAACCTTCACACTTGCTTCTTTAGAGAGTTACTTAGTCACCTATGTGGATTAGCAATCTGCTTCTTTCATTTTTTTAGAAGGCCCACCATGAAAGTATCACAAACATTAAGAAAATATTTAGCTTTGTTTCACTGAATGTCTTAGAAATGCCTGTACGGAAATAAAAAAAATAGCATTCCTCAAACCAGTAGAAAATATTTTGTTATAAAATAGAAAGTGATGAATTATTGTAAATGTTTAATAAGAAGTCACTATTTGAAAATAGGTAAAATAATGACTGAATGAAATGGAAGATATGAAGACATAAAGCAATTTTTGAAGGAAATTCTGGGGAACTATGTTTAAAAAACCTTATCAGCAATTTATTTTGGACAATGTCTAGAGGTAAAATTCAGATGTGAAAGTGAAAAACAAATTAAGGGGCAAATAATAATAATAATAATAATGATGATGATGACGACGACGACGACGACGACGACGACAACAACAACAACAACAACAACAACAACAACAACAACAACAACAACAACAACAACAATAATAATAATAATAATAATAATAATAATAATAATAATAATAATAATAATAATAATAATAATAAAAAAAGTTGGAAGGGACCTTGGGGTCATCGAGTCCAACCCCCTGCTCAGGCAGGTAACCCTATACCATTTCGGACAAATGGCTGTCCAGTCTCTTCTTAAAAACTTCCAGTGTTGGAGCATTCACCGCTTCTGGAGGCAGGTTGTTCCACTGGTTAATTGTTCTAACTGTCAGGAAATTTCTCCTTAGTTCTAGCTTGCTTCTCTCCTTGATTAGTTTTCATCTGTTGCTTCTTGTCCTGCCCTCAGGCGCTTTGGAAAATAGCTTGACTCCCTCTTCTTTGTGACAGACCCTGAGATATTGGAACACTGCTATCATGTCCCCCCTCATCCTTCTCTTCATTAAACTAGACATACCCAATTCCAGCAACCATTCCTTATATGTTTTAGCCTCCAATCCCCTAATCATCTTTGTTGCTCTTCTCTGTACTCTTTCTAGAGTCTCAACATCTTTTTTACATCATGGTGACCAAAACTGGATGCAGTATTCCAAGTGTGGCCTTACCAAGGCATTGTAAAGTGGTATTAATACTTCACGTGATCTTGATTCTATCCCTCTGTTAGTGCAGCCTAGCACTGTGTCGGCTTTTTTGGCAGCTGCAGCACACTGCTGGCTCATATTTAAGTGATTGTCCACTAGGACTCCAAGATCCCTCTCACAGTTACTACTATTGAGCAAGGTACCCCCTATACTATATCTGTACATTTGGTTTTTCTTGCCTAAATGTAGAACCTTACTTTTTTCACCATTGAATTTCATTTTGTTAGATAGCGCCCAGTGTTCAAGTCGGTCCAGATCCTCCTGTATCCTAAGCCTGTCTTCTGGAGTGTTGGCTATTCCTGCCAGCTTGGTGTCGTCTGCAAATTTGATGAGTTCCATCTATCCCCTCGTCCAAATCGTTGATGAAGATGCACTGGGCCCAGAACAGAGCCCTGGGGCACCCCACTACACACTTCCCTCCATGTAGATGCGGTTCCATTGAGGGCCACACGCTGAGTACAGCCGGTCAGCCAGCTACGAATCCATCTGGTGGTGATGCTGTCTAACCCACATTTTTCTATCTTATCAAGTAGTAGGTTGTGATCTACTTTGTCAAATGCCTTACTGAAATCCAAGTAAATTATATCCACAGCATTCCTCTGGTCCACTAATTTTGTCAAAGAATGCAATAAGATTTGTCTGGCATGATCTGTTTTTGACAAACCCATGTTGGCTTTTAGTAATGACTTTGTTTGCCTGTAGGTGTTCGCTGATTCGTTGTTTGATTATCTTTTCCAGAATCTTCCCAGGTATTGAGGTCAGGCTGATAGGTCTGTAATTTCCTGGATCCATTTTTTTTCCTTTTTTGAAGATGGGAACTATATCAGCTCTTTTCCAGTCCTCTGGTAGTTCCCCAGTGCTCCAGGATCTTTGAAAATATAGTTCAGTGGTTCTGAAATCACATCTGCCAGTTCCTTGAGAACCTTGGGGTGTAATCCATCTGGTCCTGGTGATTTGAACTTGTCTAGGCTGGACAGGTGCTCACTTGCCATTTTCTTGCCTATCTTAACTTGTGTTTCTATTCTGTTTTTTATGGCACTATTTTTGATAGGTTGGTCTGTTTTTTCCCTTTGTGTAAAGACAGATGCGAAAAACGAGTTAAATAGTTCTGCTCTCTCCCTGTTGCTTGTCACCTTCTTGCCACTGTCACCCACTAATGGACCAATCATTTCCTTCACTTTTTTCTTGTTTTTTACATGTTAATAGATGTGAACAGTTTGGTCTAGTGGATAAGACTCCAGGATAGAAACCAGGAGACTGTGAGTTTTAGTTGTACTTTAGGCCTGAAAACTGGTTTGATGACTTTGGGCCAGTCACTCTCTCTCAGCCCAACTCACCTCAAAGGGTTGTTATAGAAGAAGAAAGAAGTATTAGATATGTTTGCCACCTTGAGTTATTTATAAAAATAATGAACATGGGATAAAAATATTCAGATCTAAATCTAACTGTATTATTAAAGGTTAAAAATATATTGGAGGTTTTACTGATCAATTAATAAATATTAAACATTTGACCTACAAGTATGTCAAATGCATTATATGCTAAAATTAAATTTTAAAAGTTCAAGTTAAGAGCTGACTTTTCAAATATGTGATTTAGCCTTCAATTAATTAGCTACCTTGAAAAATGGGAATGGGAATTTTTTGTGCTATATATGCATGATAATTTTTAAAAGCATGCATGCCACCTGATTAATAACGAAAAATGTTTTAATAAAAGATACAAAGAGGGTATGAATTTAGAAGACAACTTTGTATAGAACTTCAGCGTATGCCTATTATATCAATTAGTTAACAGCAAGCTGATTAAAATTAGAGCAAAATTTCTGTCTTCCATCTTTAACAAGGTAAATTTTTCATAAAACACTATTTTTTCTAAAAAAAACACCACCACCAAATGATTACAATTTTAAAACTCTGAATATTTATAAATGTTAAAAATAAAGAACTTTCTTTGGTCAAGATGAGCTTGCATGTACTTGAGATAAGAATTTCTGATGTAAGAATATACATGTTCTTTTGTTATGTTGAACTGAGATAGATTTTAAAAAAAAATAGAGTAAAGGATTGAAGAATTATCATTGTTCTTTTAAAATCTTTTTGCCAGTTTGCATGTTAAGGGAAAAACTTCTGACGCAATATACTGTATACACTGATGGAGTGTGAACTTTCTGTAATCAAGAAAACACCAAGACATGATAGTAGATGGTATAATTAAAAAATGGAAGCAGTGTATGACACTCTGAACAAGGTGAATTGTATACTCAGGATTATTAGAAAAGGGACTGAAAATAAAACCTACCAACATTGTAATGTAATGTTATAGAAATTATACACAATATCCACATTTGGAATATTATTCATAGTTCTGATTGCCACATAACATATAACAGCTGAAAACAGTAAAAATAGTATAGAAGGTGGCAATTAAAATGATCAAGGAGCTTGACACACCTTTCTTATGAGAAATGGCTAGAGTGTTTGGGACTCTAGCTAGTAATAAAGGTGATGGATCAAGTAAATGACTAAGGTGTATAAGGTGTATAAATCATGCATGATATGGGGAAAGTGGACGTACTGTAAATGTTTTTCTCCTACTCAACACTTTAGGATTAAGACGACTTGAAAGAGATTAGAATAGAATAAAATTAGAATTAGATATTATATAGTGTATAATCAATTTGGATTTAATACCATCAGACATGATATTGGTTACTAACATTAAAAGAAGATTGGAGAAATTCATGAAGAACACGTCTACCATAGGCTATTAGTTCTAAAGATTCTATATGTTGGAAGCAGCATTCTTCCAAATACCAGTTGCAGAGGAACAACTGGCAGAAGTCATGTCTTTATCTCCTGCGTATGACCATAGAGGCATTTGTCTGGCTGGTTTGAGAAACAAACTGCTGAGCTAAGAAAGAACTTTGGCCTGATCCAACAGGACTGTTCTTATTTCATATGATTCTAGTATTTTAATAGTAGTGTAGAGTACCTCAGCTGAAACCAAATATATTTAATTTATTCTAGCCTACTATTGAGAGCTAATAGTTAAAGGATGGTTTTCATAATACTGAATTCTAAATCAAACAAAATCATAAATGTTTACAAAACAATTTCTGATTGGACCACTTCTCTGATACAACAATATTTCTTTTATAGCCAGAACTGCCAATTGTGAAGTTATAATCAGCTCTTTTTAGCTTAAAACGTTAGAAACTACATTATGTATGTTATAACTAAAAAGATAAAAGATATCAACTGTCATGTATGGAGCTAGATAGATTTTCTACCTTAATCTGGCCACAATTATAAATTCCAATTCATCTGTCTGGTTACTTGGTGCCTAGTATCTATTTAAAACATAGTCAATAAACTTCATTTCTTGACCCATTTTCTTTTTCTTTAAAACAAAGAGTAATACTAAGGGCATTATGTTATCTTTTATGTCAGAATGCATCAAAACATTCTCAAATCACTTTGAGAATGATGCAAACAAATTACCAATTGGCAAAACTGCACTAAAATTCTTCATACTCTACAGCTTTTAACACTATATTTCATCTCATGTTCAGTTATCAACAGCTTCACTGATTTTATAAAACTGATCAACAATCAAAAATCTTTTATTTGGGGGGGGGAATATTCGTGACAAAAACAAGCACTTTCAATGAAAATAATCTGTGAGGGGCTCTCAGTATTACTTAATGTTTTGTCATATCTTGTGATATCTTCTTAATTAATTATTCCTGCATTTCTATTTTCACAAGATCATTATATAGCCTTCTGATTTATGCATGTTTAGGGTCGTTCCAGCTTTCAGGGAAGTACAAAATTTCCTTCCTTAGTTTTGTGGAAGTCCAGGCAGTATTATCTTCCATTTCAAACAACCCAACCTTTTGCCATAAATTCTTTCATTTCTTTGTTTCCCCATAAAATATGAAAAGGATAGCTAAACAATGTCATTTGATTGGCACTCTAGGAACTATCTAAAAGTAACCTTTATTCAGAATAAATACCATTGATCAATGGAATTTTATATAAATAAATAAACATAAGTAGGAATGGTCTGTTCTTTGCATTGCTGAATTTAGCTTTTGACAAAAGGCTCCATAAATGTTGAACTGGATATGCACATCCATTTTTTTTTTTATCCTTCACCATGTCTCTGGTCAAACATATTTTTCAAGTGTTTGGAATATATTTGGATGTGACTGTGGATCAAGATATCTATTAGTGGAATGAGCAACCTTGATTTAGTTAAAAGCAACATTTTGAAATTATTTTAAGTCTCCAAGAAATGCAGTGGGGTGGAATGATAAGATGTTGCTAGAAAGGCAAAGTTGACATTTCTAGACACTAGGATGCATTTGGCTTGAGGAGGTTGTTCTAAAGGGGAAAGATTGTTAAGCTTAGGATCTATTCTTTTCTCTTTTTAAAACTCAAAGTCTTGTTACCAATCACTTGGTGATTGGCCTCCAACTTGCAGCAGCATAGGTTTGGACTCCAGACGCCCAACCTTGCTATAAATCATAGACTAATTTTTGAAAAAAATGGACATTCTTTACTTTTAGCTCTAATAAGTACCATAGAGGAATCATTTTCTGAAAATCTGAATTAGTCTTATCCATGAAGAGCACTTTCTTATGAAAATGCCAAATTATGTCTCATTCCTCTAAAAAGGTGAATTTTAGAAAAATATATATTTTAAGCCTTATTTTCTCAATAAATAGTATGTTTCAAAATATTTCTAGAAATGTTTATAGAAACAAAACACACACACAACCTTTATTCTGAAAAAGCATTTCAATAGTTGAAATGTGCCCCTTCCCCAAAAACTATTCTCAAATTCAAACTGAACCTAGAAGTGGCTTCCAGTTTTAGATTCTATTGCACTTCATAGTCGGAACTATGATATTAATTTTTTTTATTTTGACTCACTCAGGTAGTGCACAAATATTTAAATTTACTCTAACAAGTAAACTGTCAAACTAAAAGTATAAAATAATGAACCATAGACAAAACATACGACTACATATTTTCCCCTACTATATTAAGAGATAATATGTTGAAAAATTGATTTCTAATACATTTACAGATAAGTGCCTAGTCTCAGTCCTCTCTAATTAATAAAAAAATCAACTCATGCTGTAAGTAATATAATTTGTTCTGTATTTTAAAACTAATGGTCTCTTTTAAAAGCAATACCTACAACATGGTATTTTTTACAATTATTTTTCTTAAATATATGTTGATCTAGATGTAATTGGAAAATATCCATCCATATTATTTCATCTTCTATGATCTTTGGTAACAAATTTTACCAGATGATATCCTTTTTGTTTCTATGCTTCTAAATTATTGCAACCTGTGGAATAAACTTTTGATAGGAAACAAAACAGAGAGCTCTCAAAGGCAGTTCTAGATACACCTTTGCTTCTCTTTTCTGCACTGCTATGGTGCAAAACAAGAGGATTAAAGTGCTACACTGAACCAATCCCTGAAAAGATTAATCTAGTAGAACCGAGATTCTGCTTCCAATGGCAGTGAGACAAAAAGCTCACGACAAGAGTTCTTTGTGACATATCGCCATCCATCTGCATTCAAGGTCCCTGAACGTAAGAGGTTGTCTCCTCCTACCAAGGACAATGCTTGCACCTGTCATTAAGACTTGTTCTCCAGAAATCTGCTTACTTTTTTGAAAAGTAATTTTGACTGCTAGTTATTATTTAATATACTTTGTTTAGTGAATGTCGTAAGTTAATTATGTATTATATACAGAACTAGCTTCTTTGCTTTTCTTAACTCTACCATTAATCAATTTAGTGCTTAATATTGAAATCTAAAACAGCATTTAAACTGCTACTAATTTCTTAACTGCTATCATCATTGTTTTCAGCAGCAGCAGCAGCATCACAAAAATAATCCAACTAAACAGTCAAGCAAATGACTTAAAGTAGTTGGTCTGAATACCTCTTACTATTGCAGATACAACTCAGAATATGAGAGATGACTGCTAGTACTAGGCTTTATTTTAGAGAGGTGTGTTGAATTAAATGACCTTTAGCATCTTTAGATCTGTGAATAATCTCAGTAAGTTAGAATCAGGTTTATTTAATTTGGCATACTATTTTAACATAACCACAGCAAAAAGAAGGACTTAATCCTTCTTTGTGCTTAAAACTAAAGAAATTCGAGACACATTTTCTAATTTCCGAAGAAAGAAATACTTATGTAAAGCAGCTTCATTGGTATGTTGTCCTACTTTGATTTTTAGATGCAGCAGTTACATAAAATTCACATTTGTCTATAACAAATGCTAACTGCTTGAGTCTCAATAAAATGAAATATTTGTTGATGGCCTTAACTATAACCCCCTAAATGGGACCAATTAAGCATATGCTTCCAGCTTTCTTTTTTGAAACATGATGAGATTCCAAATTTGATATTTTTTTAAACAAAAACAAATCTAAGCTATGAAACTCCCCATGCAAGCTGTAAATCAACTATTTGTCATGTGAACTGTTTATGCTCCATTTAAGCTACTTTTATTAGGTTAACCTTTATTTGACCCAATGGAAGAATCTTTTCACCCCCTTGAGGCTCTCATTAGCTAGGCTGTAACTGATATTCTCTAGGTGAAACTCCATTTAAGTTAGAAAAAGAAAAAATCAATGAATAGATGACCTAGGAATTAATGAACAGTTTGAGGCCTGCACCGTTCCATAATCACTCTCTGAAGCTGGGCCAAACACACTTCAAAGCAATAAAATGGCATACCTGTGAGAATGCAATTCCAAAAGCCACTCCAGCTATGATTCCCATATTGGTCTCCATAAAACTGGTCACCAAATCGTAACAGCCCTAAAGAAAACAAAGAACATTTAATCACTCTTCAAAACTATATCTTTTTGTCCATGTTTAATGCTCATTTGAATAATGGTTATTCAGTTCAATGTACAAAACTCAATGGCACACCATCTACCAATAATGATAAAAATTGACAAGGACTATATCAGTATAACACTTTTTATAACTCATAAATTGTATATTTTAAAGTAAGATTAAAACCAAGAAATGTTATCAAAGGAACATTTAGAAAAAGTTGTTTCTTTAATGTACCACCCCAGTAGGAGAAATATACAGTATCAATATATCTAAATAATTATATTCATTTATAATCTTCCCATACTGTAGAGATGTAACTTTTCTGAAATTCATCACAATCAAGAATGATTTAAAATATTTCTTTAATTATTCTGTCCCCACTGCATATTCTCACTACAATTGTTGAAAAATTATCAGCAAAATTACCTGATAAAATATCCCTTCTGTTAACATTTTCTAATTAACGTACTCGCACCTTATTTCATGCTAGATGACTAATTATCTTATTAATATTTTAGCAGACAAGAAACCAGCTTCATCAGAGTATATTTCTGAAATGTACTGAGGATGAAAACCATTGCATCAACAATACTTAAATTGTTTGGTAAGTAACTGAAGCATACACCCAACCAGATTTCTCAGACCTGGTGCCCTCCAAAATATCTTATAACTTAAACCAGTTAGCTTCTTGGTAACCAAACCAAGAATTCTGAGAGTGTGAGCCAACATAACTCAACATGAAATTAGTTTAATTTATAATAGCAAATGTCTGTTGCAGTATGCTATATATTGGGCTGCCTTTCAAGATGACCTGGAAGCTTATAGTTGGTCGAGAATGTGCGAGCCTAAATGCTGGCTGATACAGACTGGCATGAGAAAATCACATATTTTGTCTTGTACTGCTTCCTCTTTGATTCTTAGTGCAATTTGAAGTACTGGTTTTACATGGGTTGGCACTGGGGGTACTTGCACGATTATTTTTCCTGGAAAATCTTGTGACTGCAAAGTGAGGAAGATAAAGGCTCACACTGTTTTTTTTTTTAGTGGGGGTGCCCCATTCTGTAATTTGATTTCCTCCTATCATTATACTGAAGTGATATAACATGATATTTATACTGTATCTAATGCTCTTTTTTGAAAGTTTTGTAGAATTTGCTCCCTCTACTGCAGGGGTCGGCAACCTTTCTGGGTTGGCAGCCCGGTGGGAAAGGGAGGGACAGGCACCTTTATGCACGCATGTGCACACATGCAAATATGGCTGCATAAGTGTGCGCATGCGAGTGAATGGGGTCGTGAGCATGTGAACTCCGCAAATGGGGTTGCTAGCGCCAGCGAGAGGCTCGCGGCTCGCCTAGCGCCAGCGAGAGGCTCACGGCTCGCCTAGCGCCAGCGAGAGGCTCGCAGCTCGCCTAGCGCCAGCGAGAGGCTCACGGCTCGCCTAGCGCCAGCGAGAGGCTCACCTAGCGCCAGGGCAAGGGGTGAACGTGCTGGCCAGCCACTCACGTGGCCTGGTGTCCAAGAGGCCACAGCCCGGTAGTGGGCCGCGGCCCACAGGTTGAGGACCTCTGCTCTACTGTAAACCTTAGCACTGAAGAAAATATGTTTTTGTAAAAACCAAGACTATTGGCTTTGTATGTTGTATGTGCCATGAAACAAAGTTTTCTACATATTTAGTTATTCCATTTGTTTTCATACACTTTAAGATGCAACAATGTTTACAAACCTTGATTTGTGGCAATTTTTTCTATGTTCTTACTGCAACATGAATTCCATAAAGCTATACAATATCATATAGTAATAAAATATGGGCTGTTGGTTTGATCTCCGGGCTTGGTAATTAGGTTGCAAACGTTTCTTCTCTGTTTGGGGGGAACATCTTCAGTGTAGTTTGAATTGTGTTTGGTTTGTTTGGAATGTTGCTTCCGGTATTTCAGTTGAAGTAGCTCTCTCGCTCTCAGTGGTTGGTAGGCAGGGTCGATGTCAATGTGTCTGTTCACTGATTGGTTGGTGGAAAACCAGGCTTCGAGGAATTCTCTTTCTCTCCTTGACTTTGCTTGGGTTATAACTGTGGTCTGGTTAAATCGAACTTGTGTCCTTCTGAGTCCTCGTGGACGGACATGAGGGACAATGGGTTCTGTCTTTTGATAGCCAGGGAGTACTCGTGCAGTCTGGGAGATAGCTTTTTTCTGTTTGGCTCACATAGTTCACAATTCCTTATATACAAAACATTTCAGAGATGACAGCAAGACTACTAGCCAACACAACCTCACAGTAGCCCACAAACCAGCCTCAACTCTCAGACGGATTCTATCAAAACCTAAAGAGCCAACAGAAACAAATCAAAGATCAGGCGTCATATACCAAGTCCAGTGTAACAACTGTGAAAAGAACTATGTGGGCCAAACAGGAAAAAAGCTATCTATCAGACTTCATGAGCACTCCCTGGCTAACAAAAGACATGACCCATTATCCCTCATGTCCATCCACAAGGACTCAGAAGGACACAAGTTCAATCTAACTGGGACCACAGTTATGACCCAAGCAAAGTCAAGGAGAAAAAGAGAATTCCTCGAGACCTGGTTCTCCACCACCCAATCAGTGAACAGACACATTGACATCGACCCTGCCTACCAACCACTGAGAGCGAGAGAGCTACTTCAACTGAAACACCGGAAGCAGCATTCCAAACAAACCAAACACAATTCAAACTGCATTGAAGATGTCCCCCCAAAACAGAGACGAAACATTTGCAACCTAATGACCAAGCTGGAGATCAAACCAACAGCCCAGCTACCAATCCGAACTACTAATATTCAAACACATCTCAAGTAATAAAACATATCTAATAAAGGATAGGTTCCGGTCATTTATTCTGTTTTCTACATTTATGTTGACTGTTAGCACGTAGTATGATACATGTCCCAAATGATGAATTTAAAAAAGGAGGTGGAAACTAATATTAGACAGCCATGAAAATTGTCATAAATAGATTCAAGTAGATTTGTCATTTGCACTGAGCAGTTGCTAATAGATTTGAATCTATTTGCTGAATTCTTTGCTTTAAGCAATAATTATTATGGGGATGTTTGTATTCATAATAGGAGTAGTGTGGTGGTCCAGTGGTGAAGATGCTCGCCTTCCACTTGGAAGGTTGAGAGTTCAATCCTAGGTAGCAGCAGATGTTTCTCTCCTAGGGCGCAAAGAAAAAATATCTGCTGCAAACTTTGCGTGGCGTCAGGAAGGCCATCTGCCAGTAAACGCTCAGCTCCATCCCGTCTCTCCAACTCTATCCCGAATTAATGGATTACAGGGTCGTAAAAAGGGCGTTTTTTTAAAAATTTATAGTCATAACAGATATGGGAAATTAGTTCAGAAATCTCTTAGAAAGTTTATTAACAGGGCTGTGTGGAAAGCATCTTTTTTCTGTTAATACCTGGAAAACATCATTAGAACACTTACCATGACCAGGATAAGATTGTTACCAATCCCCCAGAAACATGTTTCATTATTTAATTAATTAAACATTAATTTAATTTATTTGATTTACTTCTGATATTACTCAATGATCAATAACCAAAGACAGGGCCACAAAACAGTGTGCATAACAGCTAGAGAAATACATGTATGTATGTATGCATTAAATACCTTATTCTGAAAGCCTGAAATGAACCATACCTTCTGGTTTATTTTAGTAGGAGCAATAGTCATGTTACGCAGGTCCATAGAATTACAGTCACTCGCATTCATACAACAACTTGGGGGAATTCCATGTTCACTAAAATAAGGGCTAGTATTCCAGTTGGTGTAGTTCTGGACACCACAACAACTCAGCTAATAAGGATGAGAAAAAGGAAAGAAAAATTACAAAACTGGAAAAGGTTTTATGCATTTGACTTCAAAACATTCCAAACAAATAAACTATTTATAGTCCAAAAAGAGAAAGAGAAAATAAATCTCCTTTCTGAAAACATAGTCAAGAGATTATTATTATTATAGTATCATAAATGGTCATAATTTGTCAGAATGATGACCAAAAGGCAAAAGACAAAATTCTTGTCTAGAGAAATTTACAATCTAAACTTCAAATGCAGGTAAAAACTGAGAAATGAAAGAAATTTGCGAAGTTTTGTCTTTACAAAAGTAATTTCATGATTACCTTCCTACATTTTCATCAAAGAATTATATAAAAGTGTATTTTTACTCCAATGCTGTGGAAATCTAAGTGCCTGAAAGCAATGAGGTTCACAGGTAGTTGGAGAGAATATTCAAACAGTTCTCACACACACAAAAAACCTCTGTGTTGTAGGAGAGTATAATCAGATCACTGGGTTCTCTATCCCAATATTACCAGATATAACTGACAGTAGCTGCCCTGGGACTTCCTGAATGTAAATCATTTGGGTAAGATATCCGGAACTAGAAAAATGACAAGTATGGTTGATTCTACTGAATCCATAAAAAACACTGCCAACACCTACTGTACCTACACTTTCATACTGCAATCCAAACACTGATTTTCAGTTCAGCAGCTCTAAACTTACACTCTGTTGTACATCATCCACTGCACGGCTCTTCTCATCATTTCCATTGTAATTCTGGATGGCTTCAGTATATGTCCTAAGGAAAGTGTCCTTGATCTAAAAGGAAATTGAGACAATGGGATAAACTGCATGAGGCAACAGTCCAATTAACATTCTAGTGAGTTTTCTCCTACCCAGCGCCAATAGTGAGGAAACATGATTTTTAGATGAAAAAATCAAAAATATATTTCTCATGTCATTCCTCCTGAAAAAAATATTAAAGGGTAATATAAGTCATCACTTAACATTCAATAGTTCCCTATATTGGTGCAACCACAGAGAAATGAAAATTAAATCTCACATTTGGTAGTGTGAGAGCCAAAATCCTGACTGACAAAGGGAGAAGCAATTATTTAAAAAGAAACAAAATGAGGCTGCCATGCCTTTAAAAAAAAAAAAAAAAGAAGGCCTGCCCTCCTCTTCCCTGACCTCTTCACTGTAATGGCATCAGAAAAAATACTCCTGCCCTGATTGATGATATAGAGAGGCCTTTATGAAAATCAGAATTCTTGTGTGGTAACCCTAATAAATGTTACAGAGTTCTAAGAGACTTGTTCTTTATATTAATCATTTCCAGTCCTGCAAGGCTCAAGAAATCAGAAATAGAAATAGAAATGAAAGGCAAGGAGGGAGGGAGGGAGGGAGGGAGGGAGGGAGGAAGGAAGGAAGGAAGGAAGGAAGGAAGGAAGGAAGGAAGGAAGGAAGGAAGGAAGGAAGGAAGGAAGGAAGGAAGGAAAGGTTTGAACTGCCTTTCCAGCAAACCTTACAGCAGCTTCACACATTATTTGCAAGAATTATCTATGTCATGGTTCTTAAACACTTTGGTCTCAGCCCCCATTACATTTTTAAAAATAACTGAGGACCCCAAAGAATTTATATCCATCAATATGTACTGTGTTAGAAATTAAAATTTAGAAATATTGAAATATTTAATTATTTATCTGACTTCAAGGATCTCCTGAAAGACCATACTTTGAGAATTGTTGATCTAAGTTTCTTAGAGAAACTGAGAGGTTTTCTGGGAAATACTGATTATTGCTCTGGAACAGTATATATTTGTGCCAAGAACAGAGTCTTACTTCCTAAGTGTTTCTATGTGTTTCTGTGTGAACCTAGGAAAAGACTTGGCTGTTTTAAAGAACTGCAGATGTCATGCTTCCACGTTTTAAAACACTTTTTCTGGATATTCAGTCCTTCAGTGGTTGGTTCTTTAGCTGCTTCTAAAAAGCAAACATTTCAGGAACCAAACAAAATGGTTGGGTCTTTTTAGAAGCATAAACCCTATCCTATATTAATTTTTAACTGTAATTTTTAAATTAGAAATGATAATGTGTTTCTGAACAGCAGTCCCAGGTCCTATGTCACTAAAGCAATGTCAATAATTCCTTAATTTGAGAATGTGAGAGAATGTTTTAAAGAAATAAAATACAAAGAAAACCAATGCAGACCTTTCAGGACACCAGCAATAGCTTTTTGGACTCCCCCCTTTATTATAATCAGATCATTTTGTCAGATAGTCTTCATTTGGCTTATGAAAAATATGCTATAATATATATAGAATGGTGAAAAAGACATATCTGTCTTGGATTAAAATTGTCTTCTAATTTCATCAGTCTAAGTGTATTTTGTTCCCATTTCTAGGTATATTGTTATTATATTTTAGTGCAGTAAAGAAATTACTAACTTTCAAAGCAGCAACATAACTATTTTAGTTAGGTCTTGCATCTTAAAAATCCTGAGTTACACAAATACTTGTTCAGTGGAAGTAGCAGAAGAAAATCTGTACAATGAACAAAGAAATAAATTTAACTTCAAGGCAAATATAGAATAGCAAAAGCCTGTATATCCTTCTGCCAATTGAAGAAGCACCCAGAATATACAGAGTTGCTGAATTATTTCTAAATTATAATACCCAGTATCCTAAGAAGCTTCAACTTTTGTTGCCATCGACCTACTAACAAGTTAGACTCACCTCATGACGAAATACAAATCCTGAAATGCCAGCCACTAGCTCAGCCAGGAAGACCAGAGATAGAAACATAGCATACTAAAAAAGAAGAAAGAAAGCGAGAGAGAGAAAAGAAACATCCACAGGTATAGAACAGATTACTCACACTGAAGAGGGCTTCCATTCCATAAATGTTTTATTACTGGAAAAAAAACACCCAGCAACTCTAATATGCTATTCTTATTTCCCCTTTACAACCTTAGGTGCACACAATCAGCACCGTATGAAAAAGTAGTAAAACAGGGTCCCTCGGGGTATGAGACTACCATTTTTCTTAAGTTTACTCATTCAGTTGCAAGAAACTAAAAACAGATATAGGAGTCCTAGAAAAAAAAAGGGAGGGATCTGTCCTCCGAGTCTTTTTTAAAGAACTGCAACAAGGATATTACATCCGGTTAAAGAAAGGTATTCAAGTGATGGGATGTGCCTCTTACTCAACAGGAAAACCTTTCTAGGATCCTTTATATACCTATTGTTGAGAAAAGCAGCAAGTGAGTGAAAAAGGTGCATGGCTGCTTCCTTGGGATTGTCTTTTTCACAAAAGAAAGGAAAAGGGCTGGTGAAAGGGTACTTTATTGAGGAAATGAATAGCTCAGTAATGTTGACGCTGGTGGATTTATTCTTTTCTTCTTGCTGGGCTAACCAAACTTAAAAATACTGGAAATGGAATGGAGTGGCAGCATGTTGCACTGCTTAGTCAAGAGGAGAAAATAGTTCTAAAACTTTTGGGCTAGTGTAGAGCAACTAAGAAGCCACTGATAACTAAGCTCAGTCCCCCTATGGCTACCCAAGTCCCTTTCAAAGTTATGGGACTCCTTGTATGTATCTGAAAAGCACTCCAATAGTGTAGTCATATAACTTGTTAATTTCAATTTTCACAAGAAGATTGTGAGATTATAGCTTGGATATAGTCAAGCCAAGGAATAAAAGCAATTTCCCCCCTTATTCTGTGTTCATTCTGGTTATATGAGTTGATCTAAAATGTGAAATGTTAATGCAAACTAATAAATAAAAATGTTACACAGGAATGCAAAATCTGTAACATTCCAGAGTGTGCTGCGCTCGTATTTTCTAACTTATGGCCATTGGGTTGGGGACAGATTTTTCTGATTTTGATGTATGGTCTTTGGCTCAATATTTATTCTTTACCGGTCCACACTTGAGAATTCAAAAGCAGGTCCCCTCACCTTCTATAAAAAGGCAAGGGCAACAGTAATATATATCTTTCAAGAGTGTTGTGAGAATTGAAAAGTGAAAGGAACAACTGCCACTTGCCTAACATTAACAATACCACCACATGGGTATTTTAGTACTCTGTTATTTCTGAAGTCATTATTGTTCTATGCTATGATAGTTCATTCTTGTTTGGAAAGTTTCTTCGAAACTTCAACGGGACATACAAGATCCATCAACCTTGGGGGTCAATATTGACCACTTTGGGGAGCCTGGTCCAGAAGGAGGTGAATGCAGTATTACAGGAATCATGATTTACATGGGGCTTTCATTTGCACAGAAAAACTATCTGGCTTGAACAATCTGGCAAAAAACAAATTCCTAAAATAAATACTTATTAAAGGTATATATTTTAGATGACTAAAACCCTAGTTCCATTACAAATCAGTGGCACCTGCTTTCCACGTGGCTGCAGTCTCCAGGGTCCCATAGAGGCAACTCAAGCAGGGATTTCTGTGGTGTTTTCTCTGGCTGCAGCTGCCAGCTGGCTCTGATTCTGAACTCATTCAAGGCGGCTAGTTGGGAGCTGCTGCCAGAGAAAACTCTGCCAACATGCGCTTATTGATCTCTTTTCTGTAGACTATAGGATTGCAGCCAAAGCGTTTATTATCCAGGTAAGCTGCTATCTCAATGACCTGGATTTGGATATGCCTGTGGAACCCTCCCACTCCACTCACCCCCACCCCCAAGCCTCGTATTAATTACTTTTTCCCATAACCGTGATGGAAAACCTATGTAAAAGTGTACAGAGGTTGCCCTCAATGTACAACTATAATTGGGATCAGAACATCTGCCACTAAGTGATGCAGGTGTTAAATGAGTCACAACTGATTTTATGACATTTTTGCCACGGTCATTAAGTGAATCCAGCTTCCCCCATTGACTTCGATTGTTGGAAGCCAACAAATTACAATCGTGTCACCATGGGATACCGAAGCCTCATATATGCATGATGGTTGCCAAGCGCCTGAACTTTCATCAGGTGAACATGGGGACATTGTGACAGTCATAAATGTTAAGGACTGGTGGTAGGTCACTTTTGTTTCAGCATTGTTATAACTTCAAATGCTATAAACAAATTGTCATAAGTTGAGGGCCACCTGTGCTTAGTGGCAAAAGTGTGTATTTGATTTTTTTTTCTGTTCTGCTTTTCATAAACTTGTATTAATTGAATTTATGTATTACACACAAATCGTCAATAATTATTTAGAATTGTTTACTCTGTTTTCTAAAATACTGTAGCTGTTCCACAGAATTCTTTCAACGCAGCCCATGGTTTATTCAAAATCTGAAACTACTCTGGAAAATTAACATATTCGGACACACACCTAAGCCACCACAACTCTTTTATGATTCTGATCTCTTCCTGAAAATAGAAATTAGTGAATTGAATTATTTCCCAGATTTTAAAGCAATCAGCATCTTTCTTTTCAAATCAAGCTATTTCTTGGGTTATACATTAACAACAAATATGCACATTATGGAACAAAGCTGAACTGTTGAACTGTGAATTCATAGTTTTTCAAAAAGGTTTGCGTGCAAAAAAAACCCTTTTTTCTGACCTGGCATTCCGTAAGCATGGTATTTGCGGCATTCCAGAAAATGATAATTCACAAAATTATACAAATAAAGTGATTTATGGTCTTTTGTTCTTCACAGGTGTATGCCTACATGTGCACCTGAACCTTCAGCTTTCTAGAATGACATTATTTAACCTCCTCACCAGTTTCAGCATCCATGGGCTTCCTCGACATGTTGCAAAGCAGCCAAACAGTCCAAAGACTATGATTGTGGTACCCGTCCCGATGAGAACATATGGAGCATTAGTGGAGTTTTCAGCAATAAGTGAGATATATGTGCCTAAAGTCAACTTCCCCCAGACACCAACAGCAAGAAGGATAACACCAGTTATCTGGAAAATAAGAAGCAGGAAAAGAGAAGCTTCATTAGATTTTATAAGGGTAATATACTCCCAACAACAGATTTTTTTTCAAATGTACAGAATAACTGATCAGAAAAAATACTTTTATTTATTAGGCTAATTAGGAAGGAACAATGCCACAAATCAAGACCCCAGAAAAATAAATCAACTGCCTACACAGATCATTTTATTGACAAAAGTATCCAGCATACTTAGGGGATACCTCATGCTAATTGTTTTCCTCAAGCTTTTTCTGTCAACCACTGAAAAAAAATTGCATGTATTTGTTTTATTTTGTCTTCATATTAAGTTCTGGTTTGAATCTCAAATATGAAAATGTTCGATTAGTCAACTTCATTCCACAATCTTTCCAGATTTTCCAGCCAGCCTGATCCCAAAAGTAAAGCACTGACTTGGGAAAGGCAGATCCAGATTTCCCTATTCACAAGAAAAGATCAATCACCGACTCTTCCTTAGGAAAAATATCAGGTGTAAATTGTGATGTTCTCAGTCTGTCTTTTTGCTATATATTGTTAAAAAAAATATAACCTGCACAAACATTTCATTCATAATAATCCAGCATTTGGTGAAATCAAGATGTCCTTTGGTGACATCTAGTGGATACTATAAAATATATCATTTGCATATGTGGATATTCTTTCGCACATGGGATTATATCTAGAAACCACAGATCTTTGGGGCAGTTTAAGGAAAAAGAATATAATTATATTGAACAGAATTACCACTTCTGATGGTTGTACTGATTGAACAGTAACTTCTGAAAAAGTTGCCCCTCAAATCTAGTCCTCTGTTGTTTCTCACTAGCTATGGTGGCCATCCAAAAATCATAGTTGAAATACAGGTAGTCTTCATTTAGCAATTATAGTTGGGACCAACAACTCAGTCATTTAAGTGGTCACTACATGAAAAAGCAGCTGTGCTTATGTATTACTTCAGTTTTCTTTTGCTTTATAAGCCTGTGAAAATGGTAAATGCAAGGACTTGCAAAGTTACTTTTCCATAACTGCTGTAACTGTGAACAGAAGCTAAATGAGGCAGTAGCTAAACTTTCTCTGATTTACTTAATTCTCTCTCAAGAATTTAATCCATCGCCCTGGTGCTGCTCTAGCAACTTCACATGCACATAGATAGATGATCTTATCCAAAAAGATACCCAATATTCCTGAATTACATTTACAGATTCTTAACAGTGTTTTAATTCCCCCCTCTCATCAACAAGACCAGCATTAAAAATATTAGGATGACGTTATCTGGCTGATGTAATTCACATTTTTTTCAAAATTGCACATGAAAAAACAGTTTCTATGGCGATAGTCACTATCTAAGTCAATCATTGGCTATGACCTTTGAAGTACAGAATAATGAGATAGATTCTGCCATGTCTCAGAATCTACAAAAGCTAGATTCCTGTTCTGAAATTATGATGATGATGATTTTACTTATACGTATTTCATTTCTAAAAACTGTGCAAGTCTCTGCTTTAGCTGCATGAATTCATTTTGAATATAAATTAGTCTTGCAAAATAAATGTTTGTATGATTTACATAAACTTTCCCTCACAGTCATATATTGAAAAATAAAATCTATTGTTGGCTCATCTGGTAACTATACATTTCAGAATAAAGGAATAAAATTATAATACATAAAACTTGCAATCATTGAATACATCCAAAAGTTATCCAGACTATAGATTTTCATGTTCCTCTTGAAAATGTGGTTCCCCCAACCACTTACTATTACACATTTCAGTACAGATAGAGTGCTTGTTGCTTTGAAGAAAAAAAGCGCAGAGTATTAAATGGAAATACATCACACAAGGTAAAACTGCCAGGCATGATCAGGAAGATACTTTTTCTAGCCGACTTGTTTGCCAGTTCTTAAAAAGCAATTACATACATACAATCAGGAAATCATTTCTGAATTGTGAAGAAACAAAAGAGGGGGAAAAGCTATTAAATGAGAGGATGCAAATTCAAAACAACAAAAATATACAGGTTTCTCTGACAACTTTAATAAATTCCGTTGAATATAGCAACCTTTTCCTAAACCTTTGGAATAATTATTCTATGACAACAGTGCTGAGAATTATTATTTTTTTTATCAGACCTGCCAAGTTTAGTTTCCAAGAGAGAAAAAAAACTAGTGATGAAACACTCTGGGGACAGAATACTTTTAATTCACATCCTTAAAATAGAGACTTCTTTGTCAGGAGATATTGAATCTGGAAAGATCAGCAATTAGGTTTTCCACTTAATCTATTCCACCATTATGAGATGCAAAAAAGAGAAGCTGGTCATGGTGCCCTGATAAGGCAGCCCTTGCCTACATCAAATCTGAATCAACATTCTATCTTATTTTCCTCTAAACTAATTTGTGCAATTACATTAAGAGATCACTGATATTATTACTAGGATATGACATTTCCTTCATATATTGGAGGGATGGGCAGTGGTACCTGTAAACTGATGGCACTGTATTATTAATTAATTAATGGATTCATGTGCCCCCCTTTTCATCCGAAGGTGACACTGGGCGGCTTACACACATTAAAACTAGAAATATTGAAATAAAACAATAACAATAATGATACTTATACTAAAAACATATCATTAAAAGATTAAAACATGGGGGAGGGGGGGAGAAAGGCGCACAAAGACCACAGAGGAAGCTAGGGTATTTTCTCTCTACTACTCTCTCTTTTCTCTCTCTTCTCTACTAACCACCTCCAGAGTGATATTCCCCCTCCCCCGTTGGAGCCCCAGGCCGGCTAGCAGAGCCAGGTCTTTTGGCCCTTACAAAAAGTCAGTCAGGATCTCAACTTGGGAGGTATGATATTCCAAAGACAGGAACCCCAGCAAAGAAGGCTCTTCTTCTCCTGGACCCTGCCTGCCAGAATTCCTTGTCTGGCAGGGTCCATAGCACGCCGGTATGGGTGGGGCAGGCCAATCCCACTGGGGTGAGATAGTTCCTCAGATAGCCTAGACCCCTGCCACACAGGCTTTAAAGGTAATAACCAACATCTTGAATTGTACCTGGAAGCAAATTGTTAGCCAATGTAGCTTTCGGAGCTGTAGTGCAACATGGGCCAGTCAAGAACTGCCCATGCCGCCACATTTTGCACCAGTTGTAGCTTCCGAATACTCTTCAAGGGCATTATGATACTATCGTACAAATGAGACAATGCAGTATTGGTATCATGATTCCTGATATATGAAGTTGAGTCATTGTGTGATGATGCCATAACATATATGCTGTCATTTGCTCCACTTGATTCCCATGGTAATACCCCTGGGGCTGGGTCACTTATCCAACTCCACATAATTTCAAGGAATATCCTAATAATATCTACATTCTTTTAATTTAGTCCTTTGCTGTTCCACAAACTCCATTTCATTCAGTTGATTCTTTTTAAAGGACACAATACCCCACATTATATTAAATTGGCAATTAAAGCCAGTAAGCTGCCTTAAGTGTCTTACGCCTCAATTTTACATTCTGGGAGCTTCCAGAAAAAGTAGTTTTAAATTATAATTGAAGCTCTGAATCATCCTCTGTGAATAGCATACAGAGGTTCTATGCCTACCAGAGCCTATAGACAATCTTCTACAACTTAGTGAATTCTTCACGGAAGTCTTATCATTTGTGTACACCACATATTACTAGATAATTCATCTATTCCACTTAATTCCTGAACTTAATGTCAGGCACAAGTAACCAGGAACAGGAATTTAGTTCAAAGCACTTCAAGTTTATTATATCTACCTATATACAAGAATCTGATCTACCAACAATCAAGGCAAATTGGTGCTAGATAAGAGTCTGGACTTAGGTCACTTGTGGGAACACAGCGACTCCAAACTGATGGCGCATTTGACCCCATCCTCGGGTTCAGCCTGGTAATCTCTTACACCTGACATAGAAAAATGTTGAAATAATTGAACATGAAGTAAGGTCAGAGGAGTGGTTTGTGTAAATTCAAACCTGGTCACCAGACAAATTATTTTTGTTTGTATATATGCACCTTCTAATCAGTTTTTGAATCCTAGTGACTTTCTGGACAAATCCCTGCAGTTTTCTTGGCAACAGAACAGTTTACCCTTCCCTGCTTCCAAAGGCAGAGTGACTGGCCCAAGGTCAACTAGCTGGCTTTGTGCCTGATGGGATTAGAACCCATGAACTCCAGGTTGGTTTCTGGCCTAATGCCTTAACCTATACAGAACTGCCTCTCAGCAAATTCATTACAAGTAACTAATTTGTCATCATGATCTCTGAGAATCATAGTGAGTAGCTAGCATATTATCTGGAGGAAAATCTAATTAAAGAAAGGATTTCTCTTCTGAAGGCTACATTCCTCTGACAGCTGAGATCCAGATAATAATGTTGGATGAAAGCAGAACAGCATGAATAACAGAGTTCTCATACTGGGATCCCATGAATGAAAGTTACCTATGTTGTAATCATTAATTAGTGCAGATCTGAATAAGTTATTTTGTTCAGAATCCTGGAAAAAAGGTATCCGAGAGATCCATTCCAATATCTATACATTTCTTTCATGTTCTTATGGAATGGATCTCTCGGATACTGGGGATCTATTTCACCACTCTGGAAAAGTTTCAGCACTGACTGTTGTCCTGAAATGCAAAGAGATTAACTTTGAGATTGTTCCAGATATATGATGAGGCATAAAGTTGAGGGATACAATTCCCATGCATAAATTAATGGAGACATCATGTTATTTGTTTGCTTATGTATCAGACAATGTCTAATACAGTGTATTCAAAGCTTGGCAAATTCCAGAAGGGTGAATTTCAACTTCCAGAAATGTCAGCAACAGCCATGCCTACTGGTGAATTTAGAGATGTGAAGATTTCCTATCTAGCGGTTGGTCAGGTTGGAAATTTTGATCTAACATGATCTGGATAGCTTGATTTGGAGAAGCTCTCAAAGATTCAGAGCACCTTCCAAATTGGAACAATTCCTGCTTGTTGATGTGTTTTGATCCATCTGGCATGACTAAATATCTGGGATGGAAAGAAATTAGCATGCCCTCTACAATCATTCAAAAATAGGTTGGTTGTGAGGACCTGCATTGGATTGCATGCTGAATGCAATTATTTTGAACCTGACACCAGTTCAAGGAACTATCTGGCATCCAAATGTAGTGGAATGATTTCCTGTAACCTGTCCCTCCCAGTGGCAAATTACCACTGGGGAGGGTATGAATGAATGATGACACAATTATCTTATTTTGAGTGAGCTGCTTGTGCTTGTTCTTCTGAATTAATCAACACTAAACTGAGAACAAGGCCTCCTTAGAACAGAAGAATAATAAGACAGATTCCTAGCACTGTTTTCCAGTTAGGATCCTGCCACGTTGCTTACTTCATTAAGAAAACTGTGTAATCAGCTGTGAATATTTCTCAGCAACTTGTGCTAGAACTGAGAAGTGCACAAAAAGGGGAAGACATACTATAATTGGGAAGCACTAGTTAGGTAATAATTGCTGACCATGTCTTATTGATCTCTGAGGTTTGTATACTCACAGTAGGCAAATTCTAAGACTGAAAGCTGTCCTATCCAAGAGACATCATGGTCAAAGGTTCTGGGTCCTACAGTCTGTATGGGATGGGGAGAAAGCATCAAAATCACTTGAGAATCTCTGGACACAGTCAAAGATCTCTGATGAAACCAGGGCTTTTTTTGTCATAGAATGCACCGGAATGGAATTCCGGCACCTTTTTTCGACGGATTTTCCAGAGTTGCGTTTTTTTCCTATTGTGGCCCTTCCTATGCTCGTTTGCTTTTGAAAATGCGCTGCTGGCAGTACGGTGTGAGCGGGGTCCCCTCTGGCATTGTCTGCCTCCTCTAGGAGGAGCCATGAGGCGCCGGAGCACCACAGCCAGAGCGTGGCTTGATTGGCTGGGTCGGACCATGTGGTGTGGAAGCTGATGGTGGCGGTGGGAGACACATAAACATGGAGGCCCTCTTTCATGAGAGGGTGAGCGCGCCTTTTGCCTTCCCTTACAGAAGGTTGTGAGGTTAAAAAGAGGCAAAGCGAGAGGAAAGAAAGGCGGCTGGTGTGGAAGCTTGCCTGACAGCGAAACTTTGCTGTTTCAGTTCCTTGGGTAGTTCAAAGGCTGGGATGTCTATGAAAATCTCTTTTTAGTCTTTTATACTTTATATTCAAACTGCAGAGGGGAAGAATAAGAATAAAGCCAACGTCTTGTGATTTGGAGGTTTTATTATTATTAATATATATATTAATTATGTATTGCTCAGATGTAAAGGTAGACCTGCAGTATGAGGTTTAATCAGATCTATTTATTAAATTGGGTTTAACTTAAAGGTAAATTAAAAGTAATCTGTTTACTGACAAGGTTTCAACTTTAATTTGTTTCATGTCAATATCCATATTAAACTCCAAATGTAAATTTTTCCACCTTATTTGACAACTTCTTGAAAATAATTCAATCTTTTACAAGCAACCAAATTTTATTTTATTGGGCCAATTTCATTCCACATAGAAAGCTGACATTTCCATTAAACTAAATGGGTATGCCAGTGGTAAATGTCCCAAAAGATTAATAAAATGCCTTCTTGTAATTTAAAGCCACACAGTGCATGGTAACATTAATAGTATTAACTTACCTTGAACAAAATCCTAGTCTTTTAGATACACTAAAAATTGAAGGTTTTTTTTTTCAACTACAAAGGTAAACCTTGTAGGATAGGCAAGGCGGGTTGTATGACGTGTGTGAGTTCCAGCACCTTTTTTTTTTTTTTTAATAAAAAAAGCACTGGATGAAACTGTTGATTTAATGAAAAAAACAATGGACAATGAAGTATACTGGAAGTTTCACTAATAAACTGGAGTACGTTAAACTTTACAAGACCATAAGAAAATGTATTCAAGAAGAAATGTGTCAGTTTAACATGAAGCTTGTGAAAAAGGCAATTAAAGAAAACAAAGGGATTAACAGAGCAAAATGCAAGCTTATAAATACAAGAAATAAGGTTTTTGCATCAAAATGTGAAGATGGCTCTGTGTGTAGAACAAGACAGGAAATGTTAGAAATAATTGGAAAATTCTATTCAGAGCTATACAAAGATCAAGATCACTCAAAAGTAACAACACCCACAAAAGAGGAAATGCCAGATATCCTAGTGGAGGAAGTATCAAGTGCCATAAAATCAATGAAAAATGGCAAAGCTTCAGGAAATGCCTGGCTTATGGTTGAAATGCTGAAAGCTGGTGGTCACAGTTTACACAAGATACTAGCAAAACTATACTCGAGATGCCTCAGAGAAAGAAAAATACTGATGCAGAAAAAATGCTGAAGTGATTCTTATTCACAAGAAAGGGGCTCAAGATGATTTAAAGAACTATCACCCAATAAGTCTTCTTTCAAACATCTACAAGGTTTTCATCAAGAGAGTAAAAGAACTGAAATGGAAATGGGATGGTCACATAGCAAGAACTGATGGCAGGTGGATCAAGGCAATCATAGAATAGATCCCACTTGATAAAAAGCATCCACGAAAGAGACCTAAAACAAGATGGATCGAAGACATCAGCAAATATTGCAGGCATAATTGGCAAACAAAGCTCAGGACCTTATAGATTGGAAACATGTGAAGAGGCCTTCATCCTGCAGTGGATAGACAATGGCTAAAATGATGGGCCAGCTAACAAGAGTCAACTATCATGATCTATGTTCTTCCAATACATTTCTTGCCTTGAAGCTGAAGTGAATCTGCCCCAATTTCCATAACCTTTAGCAATTTGTCTCTTTTATGGAATTACCAAGACAGTATCCCAAGGTTCCTTTAAACCGGTGGGTCCCCTATTTATGATTGCAATAAGAACCTCTAAATTTTTGACATTGTTTCTTTTGATTGTTATAAAAATGGTATTAAATTCTCAAAATTGATAAAAAATTGATTGATCTTGCTAAATTACTAATATATCTACTACCCAAAAGAGATTTAAGTTGATAAGAGAAGACTCATGAAAACCTATTCCCTATTTGTTGCTCAGTCTGATCTTTATTGAAAAGTTCCCTATAATTAATTTATAAACATCTTTAAGATGCTATAAAGATTATATTCTCTCAAAAAAGTCATTTTAGACAATCATAATATTCATCCTGATCAATATATATTACTAGAGGAGATAAAGGGAAAGTGTCCTTTATCAAAATTATATACAGTATTTACTCTTCCAAATTTGAAGCATTGTTCTAATAAAAACATTTCCAACCACTTTTATTCTAGAAAAATATTTTGGATAAAAAAAACATTGATTTATGAACTTTATCTGGCTCTAATATAGTTTCAATATGAATCCATTGTTTAGAAAAGTCTTTCAAATGGAATCATATGCCCTAAATGTGATAATATATTAACAGATTAGGCATGCCCCACCTCCCTATTTCTGAGGTCTCTATAACATTCTTTTATTTTCTCTCAGTTTTTGTGCAAAGAAGCAGAAGCTGTCTGTTTTTCTTTGCAATGTCTTAAAGCCTGTTCTGGAATTACTACTAGGAGTCACTGAAATAAAAAGTTAAGCCATGCAAGAATTTTCATTTTGGCTTCCGGTTCCTGATCGCGGCGCCAGCGGACACACACGGAGAGCCCTCTCTCCACCCTCCGGTTTCCCTTCACCGAAAGACCCTGGAAAGGGTCAAAAGTCGCCCTGGAGGGGCGACCACCGCTGAGGAAGACCATCGCTCGATTGTGGTTGATCTGAGGCAGCTCCTTTGGATCGACGAAGAAAATATCGGCCATTAACATGGCCGATCACCTAGCCGTACCAGCCAAAAGCACTATTAAGCACAATGAAGCACCGTGGAAGATCTGGGTGAGACCCTTTTTTACCTTTCTTTTACCCTAACTACCTTCCTGTGAAAGCCCTCTGAAACTTCTTCCCCGCTCTTAATACAGCGGCGTTTGCATACCTTGGGAATTTAAGCTTTGGGGGGGGGAGAATAACTAATTTTAACAATCAAATAACCGGATTTTCAATTTTTTGCTATTTTTTGAGACCTGGGAGTCCCAAAAAGCTCCTATTACAGAGACCTAGCATTTTATTTATCTACCAAGTTTGAAAAATATATTTTTTTCACTTTTTAACTGGATAAAAGCCTAACTGGGGTCTGGAAAAAAGATTTTATTGTCTACTGGGGACATGTTGTAATAATAATAATAATAATAATAATAATAAAGTTGGAAGGGACCTTGGAGGTCATCGAATCCAACCCCCTGCTCAGGCAGGAAACCCTATACCATTTCGGACAAATGGCTGTCCAGTCTCTTCTTAAAAACTTCCAGTGTTGGAACATTCACCGCTTCTGGAGGCAGGTTGTTCCACTGGTTAATTGTTCTAACTGTCAGGAAGTTTCTCCTCAGTTCTAGGTTGCTTCTCTCCTTGATCAGTTTCCATCCATTACTTCTTGTCCTGCCCTCAGGCGCCTTGGAGAATAGCTTGACTCCCTCTTCTTTGTGGCAACCCCTGAGATATTGGAATACTGCTATCATGTCACCCCTAGTCCTTCTTTTCATTAAACTAGACATACCCAATTCCAGCAAACGTTCCTGATATGCTTTAGCCTCCAGTCCCCTAATCATCCTTGTTGCCCTTCTCTGCACTCTTTCTAGAGTCTCAACATCTTTTTTACATCATGGTGACCAAAACTGGATGCAGTATTCCAAGGTGGCCTTACCAAGGCATTGTAAAGTGGTATTAATACTTCACGTGATCTTGATTCTATCCCTCTGTTAATGCAGCCCAGCACTGTGTTGGCTTTTTTGGCAGCTGCAGCACACTGCTGGCTCATATTTAAGTGATTGTCCACTAGGACTCCGAGATCCCTCTCACAGTTACTACTATTGAGCAAGGTACCCCTATACTATACCTGTACATTGGTTTTTCTTGCCTAAATGTAGAACCTTACTTTTTTCACCATTGAATTTCATTTTGTTAGATAGCGCCCAGTATTCAAGTCTGTCCAGATCCTCCTGTATCTTAAGCCTGTCTTCTGGAGTGTTGGCTATTCCTGCCAGCTTGGTGTCATCCGCAAATTTGATGAGTTCCCCATCTATCCCCTCGTCCAAATCGTTGATGAAGATGTTGAAGAGCACTGGCCCCAGAACAGAGCCCTGGGGCACCCCACTGCACACTTCCCTCCATGTAGATGCGGTTCCATTGAGGACCACACGCTGAGTACGGCCGGTCAGCCAGCTACGAATCCATCTGGTGGTGATGCTGTCTAACCCACATTTTTCTATCTTATCAAGTAGTAGGTTGTGATCTACTTTATCAAATGCCTTACTGAAGTCCAAGTAAAATATATCCACAGCATTCCTCTGATCCACTAATTTTGTCACTTGGTCAAAGAATGCAATAAGGTTTGTCTGGCATGATCTGTTTTTGACAAACCCATGTTGGCTTTTAGTAGTGATTTTGTTTGCCTCTAGGTGTTCGCTGATTCGTTGTTTGATTATCTTTTCCAGAATCTTCCCAGGTATTGAGGTCAGGCTGATAGGTCTGTAATTTCCTGGATCCATTTTTTTTCCTTTTTTGAAGATGGGAACTATATCAGCTCTTTTCCAGTCCTCTGGTAGTTCCCCAGTGCTCCAGGATCTTTGAAAATATAGTTCAGTGGTTCTGAAATCACATCTGCCAGTTCCTTGAGAACCTTGGGGTGTAATCCATCTGGTCCTGGTGATTTGAACTTGTCTAGGCTGGACAGGTGCTCACTTGCCATTTTCTTGCCTATCTTAACTTGTGTTTCTATTCTGTTTTTTATGGCACTATTTTTGATAGGTTGGTCTGTTTTTTCCCTTTGTGTAAAGACAGATGCAAAAAACGAGTTAAATAGTTCTGCTTTCTCACTATTGCTTGTCACCTTCTTGCCACTTTCACCCACTAATGGACCAATCATTTCCTTCACTTTTTTCTTATTTTTTACATGTTGAAAGAAGCTTTTTTTGTTATTTTTGACTTTGGTCGCAAGCCTTAGTTCATTATGAGCCTTAGCTTTCCTCACTTCAGCTTTGCAGGCTCGGGCTATTTGCTGATATTCTGACTTTGTTATGTGCCCCTCTTTCCACTTTCTATACTTGTCCTTTTTATCTTTCAATTTATCAGAGAGTTCTTTATGCAGCCATGCTGGTATCTTTTGAGAGCTGTTATTTTTCCTCTTTGTTGGTATTGTGCTAGACTGGGCTTTTATTATCTCGCTTTTCAAAATTTCCCAAGCTTCTTGAGTTGTTTTCCCCTTGAGGATTCTCATCCATGGAATCCTTCCCAAGCCCTCTCTAAGTTTATTGAAATTAGCTCTCTTGAAGTCCAAGACTCTAGTTTGACTGTGTTCTATTGCTTGTGCTTCCATAATGTTGAATTCCAATATTACATGATCACTACCTCCCAAGGTTCCTGTGGCTTCAACACCTTCTATCATTTCATCTCTGTTAGTGAGAATTAGATCCAGAATGGCTAATCCCCCTAGTTCCCTTCTCTACTTTTTGGGAGACAAAGTTGTCTGCTAGGTTTGTCAGGAATCTGTTTGATCTTCCACTTGGTGCAGAGTTTGTCTCCCAGTTGAGGTCAGGGTAGTTAAAGTCCCCCATTACTATTGTGATGTGCTTCCTACATACCTTAGTTAGCTGACTAGCAAAAAGTTCGTCTATTTCCTCTGTTTGGTTGGGTGGCCTATAGTATACACCTATGGCAATGTCATTTTTTCTCCCTTTTATATTGACCCAAATGCATTCAAGACAGTTTTCATCATTGTTGTGCTCTATTTATGTAGAGATGTAGTTATTTCTTACATAGAGAGCAACTCCACCTCCTCTTTTATTTGGTCTGTTTCTTTTAAATAATTTAAATCCCTCTAGCTATGTGTTCCATTTGTGGGTTTCATCCCACCATGTTTCCGTAATGGCAACTAATGTGGCTAAGCCTGGTACAGCAATTGAATTTCTTTGACTCTGAGGCCTGCTGACCCTTGATTTGTCCTTCATATTATCTAAGGAAAAGATAAGTGGAAACAGCTGGGTGGCAAAAACAACTTTTAGAAATTGTGGAGGTGGACACTGGCTGACTTTTACTAAACATAGCCTCCACTGGGAGACTGTTTCTAGTCACTACAGAAATGGAGGAACTTTGCCCACAACCTGGCTATAAACTTATACTTGAAAAAATTCTTGAAGCCACTGAGTTAATGAATGCCAGAGTGAAAGCTAAAGATGTTACCCCGAAACTACAAATTGAACTCCAGACTCCAACTGATCAACTTACAAACCAAAAAATAACAGAAGAGGAACAAATTAACATTAAAGAGGATGCTGTACAACAATATCTACAACCTATTGAGAACTTTGAGAATCAAACACTGACTTTAACTAAAATACCTGTAACTCCAAAAGCAGCAGGAACTGATCAACAAATACAATATATTGAGAACCTAGACAACTTAGACAATCAAATAATAACCATAACACCAGACATGACCCTTTATTCTAGTCAGATGAAACTGGAACAAGAAGAAGACCAGATTGAAATGATGAAAAATATCCCAAATCAAACATGGAGAATTGAATCATTAGGACAACAACCTAATAACTATAAAGGGGCCAGTTTCTTTGAAAAATTGACAACTGAATGTTCTCCCTTGATTCAAACAACATGTGTAGGAATGAAGGGAGATCTATCTGAGGATTTAAAGGCTCTGGCAGGGAAGCCTGTTTGGCAGAAAAGGAAAGCTAGAGTTAGATTTAAAAATGGGATTTAAAATTTTACTTAATGGGTTAAGGAGATTTTTAGAGATATAGATTGATGTAATATTTAGGATTTAGATTTATAATGGAAATGAAAACTAATTGTTAGATTATAGTTTGGAATTGTAATACGGAAATGGGTTTGCGACAATGAAAGATATTTTACTAGTAAAAGAGGAGCTACCAGGATGAAAAATAGAACATATTTGTGAAATAAAGTAAGAATGTAATCTTTGGAACAATATGTTTACTTTAGATACGATAACTATCTTGTAATGAAATGAGGGAAATTAGGGTTACCCGAAGTTTAAATATTATGGTTATTAAAGGCTAAATTGGAAGGGGCGTTGTCTTACCTGAACGCCTTTTCTCAGCATGACGATGGAGAATCCACCAATGGGTTTTGCTTGTCTTCTGCCCGTATAGACTAAGTCAGCCAAATTGCCACGCCCCTCTTCCTGGGACCTCCCCCCAGTCTCGACTGAGGCGAAGCTGTTGGCTATGATTCAAGTGTGTTGGCTTAATCCTTTCCCAGCACAGGACCTGACTGGCCCTAAGGGTGGGAGTGGATTCTCCATCGTCATGCTGAGAAAAGGCGTTCAGGTAAGACAACGCCCCTTCTCCAGCATGACGAGTGGAGAATCCACCAATGGGACATACCAAAGCCTCACTGTCCCTGTGGGTGGGAAGCCGTCTGGGCCTGTGTCCCACTTTCTGACACTACGCATTGGAGGACCCTCCTGCCAAATGAGGCCTCCGCTGATGCGAACTTATCTAACTTGTAGTGTCTTATAAAAAAAGGGAAGGTGGCAACCATGTTGCCGCCCTACATATTTCCTCAATCGGTGCTTGAGTCACCCACACTGCTGATGTTGCAGCGTTGCGAGTGGAGTGGGCAGTGATCTGTCTAGGAACTGCTAACGATTGCCCCTGGTATGCCTGTGTTATGCAATTCCTGATCCACCTGCCGATTGTGGACGCTGTGACCCTTCGACCCTTTGAGTGCGAATGGAAGGTAACGAACAGGACCTCAGATTTCTGGAAGGGTGCAGCTTGCTTTATGTATTGCCTTAAGGCCCTGTGAACATCAAAGGTGTGCCACTTGCGCTCCAATTCATGGGAGGGCTGAGGGCAACAATCTGGTAGCACCACCTCTTGTGTCCTGTGGAATAGGGAATTGACCTTGGGAATGAAGGAAAGGTCCAGACGTAGGACCACCCTGTCCGTGTGGAAGGTGCAGAGATCTTCCCTAACTGATAGTGCTGCCAACTCTGAAATGTGACTTGCCGAGGTAACGGCGACCAGAAATGCGGCCTTAAGAGTCAAGTACTGTAATGTGCAGGTCCGGATAGGTTCGAATGGAGGTGAGGTAACGGCCTGTAGGACCTTAGACAGGTCCCAGGAGGGATATCTGTGGACCACGGGTGGTCTGTTGTTTGTTGTGCCTTTTATGAAGGATCGCACCACTGGGTGCTTGGCCAGTGGTTCAGAGTTGCCATATGTGAGAATAGTAGACAGGGCGGCCACCTGTCTGCGAATTGTGCTGGGTGCTAAACCCCTTTCAAGACCCTCCCATAAGTAGTCTAAGACCTTTGGACTAGTAATCTTAAAAGGGTCTAGCTGCTGCCTTGCGCACCAGCTGCAGTAATTTCTCCATGTGGAGTCGTAAATTCTGTTAGTCGTGGGCCTTCCTGATGCCTGGATCATCTTGATGACCCCTTGTGAATAGGCCTCCCCTTCTAGGAGACTCCGTTCAAGTGCCAAGCGGCTAGTTGGAGCCACTGTGGCTCTGGGTGTTGTAGAGCCCCCTGAGGGAGATTCTCTCGTGGGGAATCCTCCATGGAGGAGATATAGACTTACGAGGTCGGCAAACCACGGCCATCTTGGCCCGTGTGGCGCAATGAGTATCACCTCTGCTTGTTCCTGTAATATCTTTCTGATGGTTGCTTGCATCAGAGGAAGAGGTGGGAAGGCGTATAGCAACCCCTTCGGCCAGTGTCCCTGGAGCGCATCTGCTCTCTCTGCCCCCGGTGACGGGAAGTGGGAGAAGAGCCTCGGGAGCTGGGCATTCTTAGGGCTGGCGAATAGGTCCAGCACTGGATGACCGAACCTCTCTGATGCTTCCCTGAAGAGAGCTGGGTGCAGGCCCCACTCCGAGTGGTCTACTGTTGCCCTGCTCAGAAAGTCCGCCTGCTGATTTGCTTCTCCTGATATGTGCTCGGCCCTGAGGGAGGCTAGGTTGTTCTCGGCCCATGCTCCCAGCGATTGGGCCTTGGTCATGAGGGATCTGAACCGTGTGCCCCCGTCGGTTGACGTGGGCTTTAGCCGTCACGATGTCCATGAGAACTAGGACGTGCTGATCCGCCACTGCATTGTGAAAGTGACGGAGGGCCAGGTGTATGGCTCTGAGCTCTAACCAGTTTATGTTGTGTCTTAGATCCTCTTTTGACCATTCGCCCTGTGCCAGTTGTGATTGTAGGTGCGCTCTCCAATTGAATAGGCTGGCATCCGTGGTCAGAATGACTCGGGCGGGCTCCTTGAACATGTGTCCCCTTCTCACTGCTGGAGACAACTACCACTGGAGTGATTTCAGGACCCTTGGTGGCACCCTTACCCTTTGGTTGGAGGAACCGGTTCCCCCTTTTTTTGGAATGGGAGCAGGAACCACTGGAGGTCTCTCAAGTGTAGCCGTGCTCAGGGCATGATTGTTAGACATGAAATCATTTTTCCCAGCGAGTGGGAGAGTGTGGCCAGTGTGGTAGCCCGTTTCTTTCGAATCAGCTTGACCAGGGTTCGAATGCTGTTTGGCGTTCTTGAGAGAGGTAGACCTCGCACTTTAGTGTGTCTATCACAGCTCCCAGATGAAGAAGACAGGTCGATGGGACCGTCTGACTCTTTTGGAAATTTACTGAGAACCCGTGTTCCTGAAGGGCTCTTAGGGTCAGTGTCAGATCTAACTGTGCCAACTGAACTGATGAGGATTGGATGAGAATGTCATCCAGGTAACACTGTATGCGCCCAGGAATTGTTCGCAGGTGTGCGGCGAGTGTCGCCAGTACTTTTGTGAATACTCTGGGAGCCGAAGAAAGTCCAAAGGTAAGGGCCCTGTATTGAAATTGCTGGCCTGCATGACAGAACCTGAGAAACCTTCGGTGTTCCGGAAGTATGGGTATGTGAAGGTAAGCCTCTGTCAGATCTATGGACGTCAGGAGGTCTCCCCTTCTGATGCCTACTAATATTGACTGTAGAGTTTGCATTTTGAACTTTCTGTATGCCAGGTGGGTGTTCAGACTGCCCTGGGAAATGGAGAGTATACTGGCTCTCCTTCTGGGGACAAGGCCCCTGGGGCAGTTGAAGTAGAAGGAGCATGCTATGATCCAAAGACCAAGGCCTCCATGGGAACAGCAGATGTTATTCCAGATGCGGTCACACCTTGTCGCCTTTGTGCTCTGGAGAATTGTTTTCCTAAGGCCTTAGGTTTACCGGCCGCCTCCTGTTTGGAGGATCTGGACTTTCTTTTCTTGGAAGTGCTAGGGGCATCTTGTGGAGTCTGAGATGCCAAATTGTCTGCCATTGCAATCAGAGATATCTCAGTGGTATGTGGAGATGGATCTCAATAGTAAGGAGCCGAGTACTGATAGTGGCAGGTCCACTCGACTTAAGAAACCATGTACTCGAGGTTCAAACATGGCTGCAGTACCAAATTAATGGCACTGCCCTCACACAAGTAATGCTCCTGATGGCAGCAGGGCCAAATGGCCAAGTCACATGTGTTTCACTTAGTGATGGTCAGACCAACTTAATGGTAACAGCCGATGCACGTGATTCACTTAATGATGGCTAGACCAACTCAATGGTGGCAGCCAAGTCACATGTGTTTCACTTAGTGATGGCCAAATCAACTTAATGGTAACAGCCGATGCACATGTAATTCACTTAATGACGGCTAGACCAACTCAATGGTAACAGCCCGCGCACATGTGGTTCACTTAATGATGGCAAGGCCAATTCAATGGTAACGTTCAGTCACCTGTAGTATTCAAAGTGGCTGCAGGACCAATTTAATGGTACTGCCCTCACTGTAATGGTTCACTTAGTGACGGCAAGACCAATGACGGCAAGACCAACTCGATGGTAGTAGCCAATGCACCTGTAGTTCACTTAGTGACAGCAAGGCCAACTCAATGGTAAAGTCCAAGTCACATGAAGTTCACTTAGTGACGGCAAGACCAACTCAATGGTAGTAGCCAATGCACATGTAGATCACTTAGTGACAGCCAGACCAACTCAATGGTAACAGTCAAGTCACATGTAGTTCACTTAGTGATGGCAAGACCAACTCAATGGTAGTAGTCAATGCACATGTGGTTCACTTAGTGATGGCAAGACCAACTCAATGGTAACGGCCAAGTCACGTGTAGTTCACTTAGTGCCGGCAAGACCAACCCAATGGTAGTAGCCAATGCCCGTGTAGTCCACTTAGTGACGGCAAGACTAACTGACTGCCATTGCAATCAGAGATATCTCAGTGGTATGCTGAGAGGGATCTCAATAGTAAGGAGCAAAGGACTGATAGTGGCAGGGCCACTCAATGTAAGAAACCGTGTACTCAAGTTTCAAACGTGGCTGCAGTATCAAGTTAATGGTACTGCCCTCACATAAGTAATGCCGTTGATGGCAACAGGGGGAAATTGATTCCTGGTATACTGAGGCTTCGTCCTGTGAGAGGTAGGAACGGCCTCTTGAAGCTACTGACCCGGCTCTGGGCCTATGATGTCTTGAAGAGGCCATGGCCTGAGCAACGGCCTGATATATCGGGGATTGTAAGTGTTCCGATGACAAGGCTCCCTGATTGTCTGAGGGACTGGGCCCTGCTGCTGAGTGTGCGACGGGTGCCCCCGGCCCTTCGGGCCTTTTGCTTAGGGGGATCTGTCTGCCCGTTCTGCATCAGCCTCTGTTCCCAGAGGTTCCTGACTAGGCTGCAGCGGGCCAAATATTTCCTCCTCCGTATAAGCAGGTGGGACTAGACCGTCTCCTGCTGTATTTTGCCTCTTTTCGGCTCTAGAAATTGTTTTTCCCAAGGCCTGGTGGTGACGCTTGGCCTCCTTATCCGCTGCCTTGGAGGATCCTTTGCCAAATATTGCTTTGGCCTTGATCCTGCCTGCCGCCTCCTGGTTGGACGATCTTGGTCTCTTGCGTCCAGAAGGGCTAATGGAGGAGTCCTGCGTTGTCTGGGCAGCGTTGGTGTCTGCCATTGGCAGAAGAGATATCTCAGCGCAAGACTGAGAGAAATCTCTGATAAGAGGCTTGTTGATGGGCCGGTGTAGGCCAGAGAGCAGTCTGGTAGTAATTGGAAATAGCTCCTGTGGCGATGTCAATTAATGGTACAGACACCCACTGTGCTCTCCTGTATCAGCCTCTGTTGTGTTGCTGGCAGGGGTATATCACCCTTGGGGGAGCCAGGCAATTGTCCTCTCTCTTTCTTCTCCTTTCCCTTTTTTTTTCTTTTTTAAAGTGTGGTGGGCTGTAGGTGACTAGGTCCTTATTCCAATGAAGGAGGTGTTTTAAGTGAAGGCGGGGTGACACGTGCTTCCCTGTCTTCCCCCTCCCACCGTTCAGCCACTCCAGACCTAATCTAATACTCTGGAGAAGAGGCTATTTAAACTCATTTGAAAGTTGCCTTGAAAAGGTTCCAATTGCTTTTAAAAGAGAAGCGCAGTCTGAAAACTTTGTTTCCCCCTCGCTCCGAAGGCCACGTGGAGTCAAAATGGCGACCGGCCTCTTTGTTCAGCCTCCGCGGTTCAGCTGAGTCCCCGGGAAGCCACGCGGAGCTGTTTGCGCTCCGCCGATCAGCTGGGCTTCGGGGAAGCCGCGCGGAGCTTTTGCTGTTCTCCGTCGATCAGCTGGGCTTCAGGGAAGCCGCGGGAGCCCTGTATGCTCTCCGTGGATCAGCTGGGCTTCGGGGAAGCTGCACGGAGTCCCTATCTGCTCTCCACAGATCAGCTGGCTCGCAGAGTTGCTCCGCTCGGCTGGGAAGTTGGCAAAGTTGTTTGTTTTACTGCCTCCCCCCCCCCAGCTTCAGAAGTAACAAAAAAAAGGTAAATTTTCAATACGACCTGATCTTCCGAACCAAGGTGTGTGTCTAGTTGGGCGAAAGACTAAGTTGAGACTGGGGGGAGGTCCCAGGAAGAGGGGCGTGGCAATTTGGCTGACTTAGTCTATACGGGCAGAAGACAAGCAAAACCCATTGGTGGATTCTCCACTCGTCATGCTGGAGAATATGGTAATTGAAATTAACTAAAACTTAAAAACAGGATTTGGATATGTATAAGTAAAATGTTATTGATAAATATATTGATTGATTGAGCTTTATTTAGAAATGTATTAATCTGAATACGATATAACAATTAAGGGAAATAGAGAGGGATCCTTAATGATGGAGATTTTTAGAGATATTGACTGATTTAATATTTAGGATTTAGATTTATAATGGAAATGAAAATTAATTGTTAGATTATAGCTTGGAATTGTAATATGGAAATGGGTCTGTGACAATGAAAGATATTTTATCAGTAAATGAGGAGTTACCAGGACGAGAAATGGAATATATTTGTGAAATAAAGTAAGAATGTAATTTTTGGAATATCCACTCTAGACACGATAATTATCTTATAAGGAAATGAGGGAAACTAGGGTTGCCCGAAGTTTAAATATTATGGTTATTAAAGGCTAAATCGGAACATGGTAATTGGAATTAAGTAAAACTTAAAAACAGGACTTGGATATGTATAAGTAAAATGCTATTGATAAATGTATTGATTGATTGAGCTTTGTCTAGAAATCTATTAACTTGCATACGATATATAATTAAGGGAAATAGAGAGGGAATTTTAATGATGTAACCTGACATATATATGAATGATTCTGTTATTGGATTATTGATTACCCTATCACCATGCTGCTTCCTAATTACCTGGATGTAAAAACTGAAAAATTTAGTAAAACTTGTTTGTTTGTTTTTAAAAAAAAGAATTTTCATTTTAACCACTGCAATTCATCCTAAAATATTGAAATGTTTTGAAGCCAAGTTTTTCATTTCTTTATTTAATTACTTCCAAATTAGTACATAATTATTTGTAAAGCTTCTTTAATATTTCTAATTATAGTAATTGCCTAAATGTTTTAAAGATTTATATACTATTGGAATCCCCAAAACTGTGGAAATTTCCTTTCGAGTTTTCAGGCTATATGAAAAAAATAAAAAATGATTTATGAAAATTAATTGAAGTGCTGACACTTCTGCAAATTTCTCTAACTCATTAATATAACTAGCTGAATAAGAAGTATTTGGGAGAGGCAGTATCATATACTGTAATCTACAAACAGATTTAAAATATACACCTTATATCTCATATTTATCCCATTAATCTGATTATTAGATCTAGATGCTATTGCCAGTTTGTCTATAGTTAGGCTGAATAGTAAAGGTGATAAAGGACAACATTCTTACTACTTCTTAAAATCATAATGGGATCCAAAATATAAATGTTAAGTTTTATCTGGGCTTTAGTTGGTTTTCAGATAAGTTAAATCATCTTGCCAGTGCTAAATTTAGATTTAATTAATATTTCTTTTAAAACTTTAATTTTGCAGGAGTCAAAGGCTTTAGATATATCTCAGGAACATACAGGTAATGAGGATTTATTAACTTTATTAATTTGTAAAATATTTAATCTTGCCGACAAAGGTCTGTATAATTAAAGTTATGGTAATGTATGGCTGTGAGATTTCAACCATAAGGAAGGTTGAGTACTGAAGAATTGATGTTTTTGAACTGTGGTGTTGAAGAAGACTCTTGAGAATCCCTTAGACTGCAAGGAGATCAAATCAGTTAATCCTAAAGGAAATTAACCCTGACTGTCCTTTCGAAGGATAGATACTGAAGCTGAAGCTCAAATACCACCAAATGAGAAGAAAGGACTCAATGGAAAAAAACCCTGAAGATTGAAAGCAAAAGGAGAAGGGGGCAGCAGAAGATGAGATGGTTAGAAAGTGACGCAGTGGGCATGAGATTGGGCAGACTCGGGGAGACAGGGGAGGACAGAGGGGCTCCATGGAGTCGCGAAGAGTCAGATACGACTTAGCAACTGAACAACAATAATATTTAATAATTTCCCAATGAGGTAGATATATTGTGATGGAATATTATCTGGATACCTGGGAGGGAAGGTGTGCATTCCAGAAGAACAAGAGATAGTGCAATTTAGATAGTTTGTATGGGGAAAAGGGTGAAGGTGGTTCCCAGCATATATGTTTTATCGTGCAAATAGTCTGCTTGGTAAGATTTCGGTCTATAGATGAGGAACAATGAAGAAAACTGCTTTGAAGAATTTCAATATGTCTTTCTTGGTTTTTAGAGCCTGACATATATTATTATTTGGAATAAAACCAGCATGATTCCTGTGAATAATTTTACCAATCATCAATTATAATCAATTAGCTAACAATTTAGTGTAGAGCTTATAATCTGTGAGATGAGCCTGTAAAATGCTAAATCCTGGGAATTTTTCCCTGATTTAAGGATCTAAATTAACTTAGATTATTTCTGGGATTTTAATAAAGGTTCCCTTGGTGCAAAGTATTGCATTAAAATAGAAAATCAGGAAATAAGGTTTATTTAAATTATTTATAAAAATCCCCTGACATTTCATCAGAGCCAGGAGGTTTTCCATTTTGAATAATATTAAAGACTTCGATGATTGCCAAAATAGAAAATGGAGAGTCCATGAATTATATATATTCTAGAGCATGGGTGTCAAACTTGCCACGTCACGCCAATAATGACTGCCATGGAACTGAAATCTGCCAAATTTTATAAAACATTTTATGATAAAAATTATTATAAAACTGTTTATGACATAATACAAAATGTTATAAAATATTTCCATGCTGTTATTTGATTATAGTATACAGATCAGTATCGGCTATTTTCAAGACAGATGCATCTCTGGATTTTTTCCCAACTTTTCCAGTGAAGACAGTACATTAGATACTCTGTCATTGTTGAAGGCACTGAGGAATCTGGTAAGGAAATATCTCTGAAAGGATGACCCAAGGGGTCATGGATTATCTAGTCCTCTATATATTTTTTCTGTTAACAAGATATGTACTACAAAACTGAAAGAAAATGTTTTAGGACAAAACATATTGTTGCACACACATTTCTATTAGTAGTGATCGTGCAGCTAGAGTTGATGAATATTTATTGATCAGAATAATACACTGGTTTCACATTTATCAACTATATTTCTGATGAGACACCTTGCCATGTAACTGTGCTTCTGATCCGCCACTGTTCCTCTTTGGTAATTTGGCCTTTCTTAGTGAGGTCACTGAGAGTTCTCTTGATCCAGTTGTCAGTTTTTGTATTGTGTTAGTGTTCACTGGGATGTAAGTTTGTCTTCTAGTAATTCTTTTGCTTTTTGTAAACGTTATGATCTGTCCATATAGTAACAGTGATTCAGCCTTTGTCTGCTGGTAGGATGACGATGTCTGGTCCTTTTTTAGGTTTCTGAGGGCTGCTTTGTCTTCTGTTGTGAGTTGATTCTGCTCTTGTCTTCTTCTGGACTGTGGAATGATGGTTTCTCTGATGTTTACTTGGACCTCTGTGGGAAGTCCAGTAGTTTTAAATGCTCCTTCTAAGGCAGCAAAGAATTCCAGGTGGTTGGCATCACCTGTGTTATATTTGAGGCTTTTCGGAAGAATCCTGTGTTCTGCAGTGGATAGTGGACAGCTGGACATGTTGAACACCCATTCATGCTGCAGCATGAATCAAGGGGGAAATGTACTTAAGGTGTTCTTGACCTGGACTACCTATGTGCCCATGAGCACTTTCAATCACCTTTATCTTTGGAATCTAAATTGCTGCTGCACAACTTATATTTCCAGTTCTTCTTCCTACATAATGGTTCTCTTAAGGCCATCTGGGACACCTTGTTAAAAGATATGCAGATAAAAAAAGCAACTGATAATTAGCACAGACTATAACATTGACAGTATGTCTGGCAAATTTTGCTCAACTTCCCAAACTTAAAATATTTTTGCTTTAAAACAAACTATTTTGTACAAACAGAAATGAAACATTTAAAAATAGAAATATTCTTTCCCGTATACAATATCTTTATTCAACATACCAACACGTGATTGTTAAGTAACGCACTGTTTGCATTTGATGCATTATTGAGATCTGAAAGGGATACAATTCTCCAACTCATATTAATGAAATCAAGGTAATGTTTCCATGCTGCTATCTACCATCTCTTGATCATCTCTCTTGTGAGAATCAGCAACAATTTCCCATCAAGACTATCAGAGGGAATGAAGGAAAAAAACCCCAAACAGGTCTATTTCATTAGTCTTTGACCTTGTTAGCATAGCTTAGCCAATATAAGAACATGCCCCTTCTCAGTTCAGCAGAATTTGAGACCTTTTAATTGTCCTGCCAAGTCACTCTGCAGTGACAAGCACTCTGAAGCAATTCCAATAACTTTGCCTCTCCTCCTCTTTCCCATTTGCAACTCGGAAGGACAATATCTCATTTATAGAAAGTCCAATCTTTAGTTAACCCCAGCCTGAGATTTGAAAGCAATGTTGGATTCTTTTTCTGTTAAGAGCCGCATTTCTGCAGAGAAATGGGCTGGAGACCACCTTCTAGCTATAAAGAGAATCAAAGTTCAAAGTGAACAGACAAAACTTTTTTCTGCCTCTCACTCTCATCTCCTTGTTCTGTTCTCAGCAGGCTGCCCCAAATGAAGCAATTTGTTTTGGTGAAGTGATCATTTTTGAAGGCCTCATGAAATCAGGCTGTTGTCACCCACGGTGACAAACATTGTCTTAAGTACTAGGGCTGTACATGCTTTGACAATGATTTGGAAAAGTGCTCTGAACCTCACATGAGCAGAGCATCTCTTTGCTATTAATTAAAACAGACATAAGTTGGCTTGTGAGGTGATTCTTAAAGCAGCTGCATCGTTTTTCACTTACTGACACTTATGTACTGATGGTTTGGAGAATCGTAAATTTGTACCCAATTCCTTTTACTTATCTAATTTGTCTTATTCTTTATTTACTGTCTCCTATATAAAACCTATATAAAACTCCTTATGTCAGCTAGTGAGCATGGCATACTCCCTCCATGTATTAATCTAACAGGTGACTTCCAAGATTCTAGAGTGCCCTTGGGAGTCTCAATGAGCAACTTCTAAAAAAATATCAGAGAAAGCTTTATTACTGTGGTAACCAACAACAATTAGCCAGAAATGAGGATGAGCCCTTAGAGCAGTGTTTCCCAACCTTGGCCACTTTAAGCCATGTGGACTTCAAATCCCAGAATTTCCTTAAAAACACTGTCTTAGAGTCATATTGTTTTGTGCATGGTGATCATTTTCAAACATGTTCCAACCTGACAATACACTGGCAGGAACCATCCTTAGGGTGTATAATATTGAGAGGAGATTAGTAGCTAAGCATAAAAAGAATACTACAATGGATACTTCTCATCTGCTTTCTATATTAAATTAAGTAAACAAAAAGCATGTTATCTTGTGACCCAACATTGTCTCTCAGCTAATCTATATTGTGCAATTTTTCTAAGGATAGTAGTTTATGTATTGGGGAAAGGGAATCATACATACATACATACATATAGAAGGCTCTTTGGAGTCTGTGTATGAACAGGCAATGATCATGCTAAATTTCTATGTCAGAATCTCAAATTCATAATTTCTCCTGACCTTCTGCAAGACCCTGAAGACCTGAATCTGCCAGATGGCCTGGGGCCCCACTGGGGGAATACTATACTGGAAATAATTGATCGACTAATAGCAGCTCTCACCTTCCCCTCCTACATTCTGTTCCCTTCCTTTCCACCTTAGAATTATAACCTGTATTTTTATTGTGATTTTATGCATTTGTGTGTGTGTGTGTATATAGTTTTTATTGTAAGCCACCCTGAGTCGCCTTGCAGCAAGATTGGAGGCAAACAAATTATTTAAACAAACAAACGAACACATAAATAAATAAATAGAATTTGTTATTAGCATTAACTATAAATCAGTGATCTGCTAACAGGTTGAAGCATAAGGAACAACTATGTATTGTGGTAGATACAGCATCAAATGTAAAAAGTAACTCTCATAAAATAGACTGAATCAAAGAAACTGAGGACAGAAATGAATTATCTGCAAAATAATGGTAGACAGTATCTTTTTTTTTTTAATTAAGGGATAATTGAAGCTAAGGATATTTCATCACACAAAAAGACGAACGTTATTTCCATTCTTTCAAATTTCTCATCCCAAACCCCATTTCTATTCAAATCAAACATAAATTTGAGCTAATACTGCAATTTTTATTTGGTTCCATACATATTAATGTAAGTACTAACAAATACTAGTAAGTACTAATAAATACCAGAAAGTGACACTAAACAACATTGTAATAACATTAATTTTTGAAACTTTTTTCTTTAATACATTATTCATTTTATATTTATTTATTTAAGATGCAAGTAATATTTATGTGCTTAATGGTATCTTGCTCAAATGAACACTGTAAAATATGCCACATTTAAGAAACTATTATCTTTGATTGAACTGTTCAAAATGATGAATACATTTTAGGGCATCTATCTTGATATTTATCCATGATTTCTAGACCAACTATGTGAGATCTCTGGAACCTCTCTATAATGCTGTTTATAGTCAGGAAAATCTGAATGTAGACTGGACTGATTTACAAGAAGACATTCAACTCCCTACCATGTGACTGAATAATCAAATACCTAGAAATAAGAGGAATATGTAGAAACATATGCAAAGACCACCTTCCTAAAGAGGTTGAGTAAAACTTTTAAAACATTCTGGATCACCAACCACTGTAAGAGAAACAATCCTTTTCCCAGCAGTCCAACTTCTCCGAAAAATCAACACAGAAGGAATAGGTAAGGCAAAGTATCTATAGAATTAAAATGATAGCTGGAACTCGAGTAGTTGTCCTATTTCAAGACAACAGTTGATTGTCGGTTTTGCTGTCAGAAGGTGACACTGGGTAGAAGGACAAAGAAAGCTGGAATCTCTCTGATATTGCACAGAAAATATCCTCTGACATTCTGTGAGGACAGCAACAGTAACACCTTCATTGCTGAGGTGTGATAAAAGGCAGCCCTTGTGGGGCAGCCCTTTTTATATGAATAAACTTTCCCTCATCTCAAAAATGGGAAGAAAACACACTGATCTGGCTGTAAACAAAAGGCCATAGTCTCCAACATCATCTTGTACTTTTTATCATTGTATATAATGGAATAGCAGGAATTTTCTGAACCTGTTTCTAGTTTCCAGCAGGAAGCTGGAAGTCATGGAAGGAAGAATTGGCATGAATAATCAAGAGACAGATGGTGTCTGTTGGCAGCTTTTCTTATAAATGGCAAATCAGCCTGGATGGCAAGAAACCTGGGAAGAAGTGTTTCAAATTTTTCAAAGCAATCCCAATTTCTCTTGCAGTTTCCAGGATTCCGAATTTACCCTGATACCATTAAAAACAATTGCTGAAGTTTGCCTTCACAATCTTGTAGGGCATGACACTGATAGAATGAAATATATCTTCCAACTGAATCAAGAGCAACAATTTTTATTAAGCAGAAAAGTTTTATTTGGATATTCTGAATTCTGGAATCTATTCAATTTTACAACAAAGCAATAGGAATCTGAAGTACAGTCTTGTTTTATTCTAAACCTCTAAACTGCATTTTCAAAAAATATATATACGTACAGCTCAAGTCTGAAATTTCTGTCTCAGTGTAAAAAATGATTATAGTGATTCCTTTATAGCTATAGTGACTATAGCTACAATGGAAAGATGTGCAGTTAAAAGTCATCACAGTGGTGGCCATGTATTACAATGAACTTCACTCTGGGTCGGTAAAATAAACTTCTTTCAATATCTGCATGAAGTTGAAAATGTGATCTGAGAAAATAGTCTGGGAATTGTGCTATGTCTATTATGCTTGTTCTGCATTTCTCATACAAATGCTATTTTTTTATTTTCAGCAGAATTCTCATTTTTAGGACACCCTCAAAATAAGGGTGAGGTGCCTTTCCTATCACCTTAAAATCTGAACATTGTGAGTTTCCTTATATTTTTCTCAACCGCTTCATTAAATTCAGAGAGAAGAAAGCAGAATCATGCCTGATCATCTGACCCAACAATCTCCTTGCTCAAAAGGATATAGGAAAAGAAACTGCTGCATACATCTCTAAGTATCTTACTAATATAGTGCAGAAATCATAACGTTATATATTTAGAACATAGAACATAGAATCATATAGAAGAGATCCTGGAGGTCTTCTAGCCCAACCCCCTTCTCAAGACAGGAGACCTTATACCATCCTAGTTGAATGGTTGTCCAGTCTATTTTTTTAAAACTCCAGCAATGGAGCATCCACAGCTCCGAGAAGTAAGTTTTTCCATTTATTGTTCTCACTTTCAGCAAATTTCTCCTTAGTTCTAGGGTGGATCTGTCTTTAATAAGCTTCCATGAATTACTTCTTGTCCTGTCCTCTGGTGCCTTGGAGAATCACTTGATCCCCTCTTCTCTGTGTCAGCCTCTCAAGTACTAGAAAATAGCTTCCATGTCACTCCTAATCGTCTATGGAGATTCTCATGGATGTCCCAAAGGCGCTGTTCAAAAGACAACAGGACTTCCTTGGTTTTTTCCTTGGAAAAAAAAAAAACCTTTAGAAAGAGATGAGAAATGAAATGTTTTCAAGAAAAAAAACCAGAAAGTCCAGTTGCTTTTTGAACTGCACCTTTGGGTCATCTCTAATCCTTGTTATTGATAGGCTAGACCATGGGTCGGCCAGCCGAAATATCCAACGAGCCGCACGGGCCCGTTTCCCTAAAAAAAAAAAACCCTGGGAGCCGCACCCGCCCGTGCATGCGCGCCCGCCCGCGCATGTGCACGCACCCGCGCATGCCCGTTCGCGCATGCGCGCGCCCGCGCATGCGCACCCGCCCGCGCATGCGCACCCGTTCACGCATGCGCACCCGCCCGCGCATGCGCACCCGCCCGCGGCGGAGGCTCCGGAGCCGCAGGTGATCCCTCAAAGAGCCGCATGCGGCTCCGGAGCCGCGGGTTGCCGACCCGTGGGCTAGACATACCAAGCTCCCACAACTGTTTATCATACAATTTAGTCTCCACACACCTTATCATCTTTGTTGCTCTTCTCTGTACAATTTCTAGGGTTTCAGCATCTTTTTTTGTATTGTGATGGCTAGAACTGGAAGCAGTATTCCAAGTGTTTGGGAGAGATGTTTTTGATGTTTGATAGCCATGACTTGTTCAGTATTATTGACACAGGAATCAGTGCAATGACAAATGCTAGTGGTGATAATAAGCCTTCCTGAAAGATTCCTCTCTTGATGTTAACCTCTCCCACTCTATCACCATGAATAGCAAGTGTGTCTTCCATTGTGTCACTGATCTTTGCACAAAGCTTCTGATGTTTCTACATATTCCTCTTATTTCCAGGTATTTGATAATCCAATCATGTTGTAGGGAGTTGAATGCCTTCTTTTAATCAATCCAATCTACATTCAGATTGCTTTTTATTATTAGTATGATTGGTTGCACATTCAGCCAGAAGTTTAGATTGGATTTGGCATTTTTATTTACCTATGTAGTCTTTCCCAAAGACCTGGGATTATTATTATTTATTGTGATGGTAGTGGTTGCAATTAAATTGGAAACCAGCTTGGTGTAGCGGTTAGGGATAGTGTACCAGGCTGATAATCAGAAGACTGTCCTAGTCCTGATTTGGGCACAAAGCCAAAATCATTTCGATTATGTGTAGATTTAAGAGCCACAGGAAGACTTGACAGGGTGGGAGAAGTCAGGAAGAAATTTCAACTTCCCTTTGACTTCCTTCAGTATTTTTACTTTTCACATCTTTCTCTAAAAGTCTCTCAATCCCTCTTTCTATATGAAAAAGAAAAAAAGGGGGGCTGGAATTAAGATAAAAACACAATAGACCTCTGTTTGTAAAATGGAGGTGCTACAGGAAATTAAAGAAAGTATGAAATGATTTCATTTCAAAAACAGTGAAAAACTGTTTCACTGCTTGTTCCATGTTAATTTTGAAATAAAGAGAATTGCTGTGCTAGGTTTACTCTGAAGAGACAGCAATTTTTAATTGTCAGAAAGAATCATGATTTTACTTCTGTTTTAATTGTACAAGATGTTAGGTTTCCACTAGGTTTATGAAAAGATAAAAAATATTCCACAGAGCTATTATTGCTCCTTTTCTGTTTTCTTGATGGCTGTTACAAATCATTTTTGGATTCTGAGCCTGGACCTAATTACATCAATTTTCATTCATAAAAACAAAAATATAATGTTTCTGAGAACTGTGCTCAATCCAAACCCAGTGTCCTTTATAGTAGAGATGACACGTGGCTATTATTTGCAGTAAAACTGGCTGCCCTGAAATGTCACAGTAACTAAAGTAGCATTCACTGTCTGTAGGTGTTGTGCACTGAATGAATGTTATGTTTTTAAATAAACCCATACATTGCACCACCATTACTCTTAACCTCACATCTGTAGATGTCATTTTAAGAGGAATGGTTGACTCAGCTTCCTACACACTGAGATTATAGAGAACATGCTGGTCACAGGCTCGGATCCAAGATCCTCACACAAAGAAAGTCCTGTGTTAACTGGAAGCTGCTGTTAGGCTCAAAAGGGAGAGGAGATGCCAGTCATAATGCATCATCTTGGAATAGCAAAGCGTTCATCAAGCTAAAATACAGATCCTATTCTCCATGAAACAATCCCCTTATTATAGAAATGTCAGCAATATCAGCAAAAGTTGCTTCTCTTCCCTTTCCTAAAACCATGGAAACCATCCCCTTGTACTGTATACTTGAGATAGGTTCTTCTGCTTCCCCTAGGAATGCTTACAAGATCTTATAAGGTAAAAACAGATATAGTCCCTGATCTGTATGTCTATCTGAACCTAGAGTTGAGAGCAAAGAAAGGAAGCTATGTGACAAAATTCTGCCTTACTGGCAGTAGAAGCATACACAAAAAAGACAATTACAGACAATGGAACTTTCCTAGTAACAACAAGTGATCAACTGCTTTTCCCATCCTTCTTTCCACCGCTGAACTATCTTTGTAGTAGCAGCAGCAGCAGCAAAAAAAAAAAAAGTATGGCCTTGATTTTTTTTTCTAATTTAGCATTTCTGTTCTTTCTCTTTACCTTGAGAAGCACTGCTCCTGCATCCCTGCCAATTGCCAATTGAAATAATACCAAAATAATATGGGACGATCAAAATAGCACTTGTTGAGAAAGCATGGATTTTTTGTAAACTGTTGTGCTTTGGTCCTTCTTTATGATCAATCTTCACATTTACCGCCTAGATCAGGCATGTCAAACTGCTGGCCCATGGGCCGGATGCGTCATGCCGAAACCGCGCCCACCCCATTGACGGCAATGGGGAAAAAGTCACAATACGTTGCGTGACGTCACGTGACATCACGAGTTTGACATGCCTGGCCTAGATGATCATCTTATAAAGTTGCCTTTAACAGAATATGACTGGGTTGTGGGAAGAGTACTAATAGAAAAGAAAGAGCAAACTCCACATTCATTAGCACTAATGATGTTACCTAGTTGGATAATGAAGCATCTGTAAGCAAACAGTTTCAGAAACATCAAGGATGAGAGAGAGAGGGGAGGGAGGGAGGGAGGGAGGGAGGGAGGGAGAGAGAGAGAGAGAGAGAGAGAGAGAGAGAGAGATTAGAACTAAATAAAGACTCCTTCCCCTCACCGACAGAAGTTTCACACCTAAACCGAATGCATTTATCACCGTAAAAATCATGTCATAAAGCCTGGTTATTTGAGACACTACCTGTCTCCATTTTATTCCTGCCTGTTCAGTTCTACTCAGGACACACTCTGGGTCCATCAATTAGGCAATCATCTTGTGAGACCAAGAAAGAATGCCTTCTCTGTTGTAGCATCTGCTCTCTGGAATGAACCCTCCCACCCCCAAATGCATCCCACCTTGATCACAGAGGGGCACATAATTAAGGCAGAAATATCAGCAAATAGCCCGAGCCTGCAAAGATGAAGTGAGGAAAGCTAAGTCTCAAAATGAACTAAGGCTTGCGACAAAAATCAAAAATAACAAAAAAAGCTTCTTTCAAAATGTAAAAAACAAGAACAAAGTTAAGGAAATTATTGGTCCATTACTGGAAGTAAGTGGTAAGAAGGTGACAAGCAACAGGGAGAAAGCAGAACTACTGAACTTGTTTTTTGCATCTGTCTTTACACAAAGGGAAAAAACAGTCCAACCTATCAAAAAAAGATTAGAAACACAAGTTAAAATAGGCAAGAAAATGGTAAGTGAGCACCTGTCCACCGTAGACGAGTTCAAATCACCAGGACCAGATGGATTACACCCCAAGATTCTGAAGAAACTGGCAGATGTGATCTTAGAACCACTGAACTATATCTTTCAAAGATCCTGGAGCACTGGGGGAACTACAAGAGGACTGGAAAAGAGCTGATGTGGTTCCATCTTCAAAAAAGGGAAAAAAATGGAGCCAGGAAACTACAGACCTATCAGCCTGACCTCAATACCTGGGAAGATTTAATCAAGCAATGAATCAGTGAACACCTAGAGGCAAACAAAGTCATTACCAAAAGCCAACATGGGTTTGTCAAAAACAGATCATGCCAAACAAATCTTATTGCATTCTTTGACCAGGTGACAAAATTAGTGGACCAGAGGAATGCTGTGGATATAATTTACTTGGACTTCAGTAAGGCATTTGATAAAGTAGACCACAACCTACTAGTTGATAAGATAGAAAAATGTGGGTTAGACAGCATCACCACCAGATGGATTCATAGCTGGCTGACCGGCCATACTCAGCATGTGGTCCTCAATGGAACTGCATCTACATGGAGGGAAGTGTGTAGTGGGGTGCCCCAGGGCTCTGTTCTGGGCCCAGTGCTCTTCAACGACTTCATCAATGATTTGGATGAGGGGATAGATGGGGAACTCATCAAATTTGCAGATGACACCAAGCTAGCAACACTCCAGAAGATAGACTTAAAATACAGAAGGATCTTGACAGACTTGAACATTGGGCGCTATCTAACAAAATGAAATTCAATGGTGAAAAATGTAAGGTTCTACATCTAGGCAAGAAAAACCAAATGCACAGGTACAGTATAGGTGATGCCTTGCTCAATAGTAGTAACTGTGAGAGGGATCTTGGAGTCCCAGTGGACAATCACTTAAATATGAGCCAGCAGTGTGCTGCAGCTGCCAAAAAAGGCAACACAGTGCTAGGCTGCATTAACAGAGGGATAGAATCAAGATCACGTGCAGTGTTAATACCACTTTATAACTCTTGGTAAGGCCACACATGGCCACACAGTTTTGGTCACCACGATGTAAAAAAGATGTTGAGGCTCTAGAAAGAGTGCAGAGAAGAGCAACAAAGATGATCAGAGGACTGGAGGCTAAAACATATAAAGGATGGTTGCTGGAATTGGGTATGTCTACTTTAATGAAGAGAAGGACTAGGGGTGACATGATAGCAGTGTTCCAATATCTCAGGGGTTGCCACAAAGAAGAGGGAGTCAAGCTATTCTCCAAAGCACCTAAAGGCAGGACAAGAAGCAATGAATGGAAATTAATCAAGCAGAGGAGAAATTTCCTGACAGTTAGAACAATTAATCAGTGGAACAACCTGCCTCCAGAAGTTGTGAATGCTCCAACACTGCAAGTTTTTAAGAAGAGATTGGACAGCCATTTGTCTGAAATGGGGCGTTGTCTTACCTGAATGCCTTTTCTCAGCATGACAATGGAGAATCTACAGATGGGTTGATCTTGCCTTTCTGCCCTAGAGACTAAGTCAATCAACCTTTGCCACGCCTCTCTTCCTCCAGCTAGGAATCCCCAGTCACGACGAAGGCGCAGCAGTTGATGATTTTACAATGTGGTGGTGGCTCAAAGTCCCCTGACACAGGACCGGATGGACCCAAGGGGGGGAGTGGATTCTCCATCATCATGCTGAGAAAAGGCGTTCAGGTAAGACAACGCCCCTTCTCCAGCATAACGAATGGATAATCTACAGATGGGACATACCAAAGCCTCACTGTCCCTATGGGTGGGAAGAAGTCTGGGCCTGTGTCCCACTATCTGTTACTACCCTTTGGAGAACTCTCCTGCCAAATGAAGCGTCTGCTGAGGCAAACGTATCTACCTTATAATGCCACACACACGGGGAAGGAGACGACCAAGTCGCTGCCTTGCAAATCTCCTCGATGGACGCCTCTGTCGCCCATGCCACAGAAGTTGCCGCACTGCGAGTGGAGTGCGCGGTGATACGTCTTGGGACTGGCAAGGAGTGCGTCTGGTACGCCCCTGCTATGCAAGCCCTAATCCATCTGCCGATAGTAGAGGCAGTCACCTTCTGACCCAGTGAAGAGGGGTGGAATGAAATGAATAGGGCTTCAGATTTGCGAAAGGGGGCAGTTCGCTTAATATAGTCACACAAGGCTCTACGAACGTCCAAGGTGTGCCATTTACGTTCCAAATCGTGGGACGGCTTAGGACAAAAATCTGGCAGCACAAGCTCCTGTGCCCTGTGAAACAATGAGTTGATTTTGGGGATGAAGGAGGGGTCTAAGCGTAGGACCACCCTGTCGTTATGAAAAATACATAAGTCATCTCTAATTGAGAGTGCTGCCAATTCCGAGATGCGCATAGCCCATGTGACGGCCACTAGGAAGGCGACCTTGAGTGTCAAGAACCGTAGAGTGGAGATTCTGACGGGCTCAAATGCAGGTAAAGTGAGAGCCTGTAAGACCTTGGACAGGTCCCAAGAGGGATATCTGTGAACCACGGGTGGTTTGCTGTTGATTACTCCCCTGAGAAAGGAACGTACCATGGGGTGTTGAGCCAAGGGCTCTAAGCTGCCATATGTGAGCACCGTGGACAGAGCAGCAACTTGTCTGCAGATTGTGTTGGGCGCTAAGCCCCTCTTAAGTCCCTCCAGTAAATAATCCAAAATTCTTGGAATAGTAATTGTAGCTGGATCTAACTGTTGCCTCCCACACCAGTTACAGAAATTCTTCCATGTGGAATCATAAATTCTATTCGTTGCCGGCCTCCTTGAAGCCTGAATCATGGTAATCACATCTGATGAGTAGGATTCTTTTGTTAGGAGTCTCCTTTCAAATGCCAGACGGTTAGCTGGAGCCACTGGGGCTCTGGGTGTTGTAGAACTCCCTGGCTGAGGAAGATTCGATCTTGAGGTATCCTCCACGGAGGAGAGATCGAGAGACTTATGAGGTCGGCAAACCACAGCCATCTTGGCCAGTGCAGAGCAACGAGTGTCACCTCTGCCCATTCCTGCAGTATCTTCTGAATAACTGCCTGGATCAGAGGGAGAGGAGGGAATGCATACAGTGGCTCTCTGGGCCATGGGCTGTGGAGGGCATCTACCCTTTCCGCCCCTGGAGATGGGAACTGGGAGAAGAATCTTGGAAGCTGGGAATTCGCCGGGGTAGTGAACAAGTCTAGCGCTGGATGACCGAACCTCTCCGCTAACTCCCTGAAGAGAGTGCAGGCGCCACTCGGAGTGGTCCACTGTTGCCCTGCTCAAGAAATCCGCTTGCCAATTCGTCTCTCCCGAGATGTGCTCGGCCTTGAGGGATGAGAGGTTGGTCTCTGCCCAGGTTCCCAATAATTGAGCCTCGGCCATGAGGGACCTGGAGTGGGTACCCCCTTGCCTGTTGATATGGGCTTTCACTGCCACGTTGTCTGTGAGGACTAGAACATGTTGCCTTGCCACTGTGTTGCGAAAGTGGCGTAGAGCCAGATATATAGCTCTGAGCTCCAACCAGTTTATGTTGTGCTTCAGATCTGACCGGGACCACTGACCTTGGGCCAACTGGGATTGCAGGTGCACTCCCCAGCCGAACAAGCTGGCATCCGATGTTAGGATGAATCGGTTGGGCTCCTTGAATAGGGTTCCCCTGTCTATCGCTGGGGATACCCACCACTGGAGGGATTTCAGGGTCTGTGATGGGACCCTTACCCTGTGGTTGGGAGGAACTAGTGCCTAGTCTCTGGAATGGGAGCAAGAACCATTGTAGGTTTCTGGAGTGGAGCTGAGCCCAAGGAACTACTGCTATGCAAGAAACCATCTTTCCTAGCAGTTGAGAAAGAGCAGCCAGGGTGACTACTCGCTCCCTTTGAACCTGGGTGACTAGGGATCGGATGCTGTCCCGACGTTCCTGAGACAGGTAAACCTTGCACTTCTTTGTATCTATCACCGTGCCCAGGTGAAGGAGGCGGGTGGAGGGAACTATGTGGCTTTTTTGAAAATTTACTGAAAACCCATGGTCCTAGAGGGTTTTGATGGACAATGCCAGGTCTGACTGAGCCAATTGGACTGAGGAGGATTGAATGAGGATGTCATCCAGATAACACTGGACACGCACAGGAATGGTCCTCAGATGCGCGGCCAGTGCCACCAGGACCTTTGTGAATGCTCTGGGGGCCGATGACAGGCCGAATGGTAGAGCTCTTTACTGAAAATGGTGGCCTGCGTAGCAGAACCTGAGGAATTTCCGGTGTCCGGGAAGGATGGGAATGTGTAGGTAGGCCTCCGTCAGGTCGATGGACGTGAGGAAGTCTCCCCTTCTGATGCTTGCTAATATGGATTGGAGCGTTTGCATCTTGAACTTCTTGTATGCCAAATGGAGATTTAATTTCTTTAAATCTAGGATTGCCCTCCACCCTCCCGAGGCCTTCGGAACGATGAACAGAATGGAATAAAACCCTCATCCTTTCTGCCCTGCCGGTACCGGTTCTATGGCCTGGGTCTCCAGGAGATGTCGAACGGCCTCTTTCATGAGGCTTCTTTTGACCGGATTTTTGGATGATGGGCAAGAGACGAAATGCCTTGGGGGGGGGGTTGTGGAGTTAAACTCTAGAGTCAGACCGAACCTGATGGTGTTGAGGACCCAGATATCTGTAGTAGTGGTCTCCCATTTGTGTGCAAAGAGAGCCAACCTGCCCCCTATGGGAGGGGCACCTTCGCTGTCACTTGGACCGTCTAAAAGGACAGCCTCCCGTGCCTCGAAAGGGCCGCTTGGCCTGAAATTGCTGTCTGGACCTGTCCCTGTTGCCAGGTCTGTCGAATTGACATTCTGGTCTGGGAGGATAAGAGCGGGAGTAATGAGTGAATTCTGATCTTGTGTCGGTGGAGAGAAAGGACTGCTTACGGGCGTAGGGGGTAACTCTCCTGTCTGCCCTCCTAACAAGATGGGACATGACCTTACGCTTATCTTTGTTGTCAACTAGATAAGGGTTTAATGCCTCTCCAAATAACTGGCCTCCCATGTAAGGGGCTGTGGCCAACCACCATTTGGACCTAGCATCCACTCGCTGCTGTCTGAGCCACAAAAGTCTCAGAGAGGTGACATTAGACGCTAATGCCCGAGAGGAAAATCTGGCCGCGTGCAAGGATGAGTCCGCCATGTACTCTGATGCAGCCACTAATTTGTTTAAGTCTTGGTGCATCCGTACGTCTTCTGGTGGGACCCTAGCTTGCAATTGGCAGAGCCAGAGAAGCGAAGTTCTGGCAAAAAAGGAAGTAGATGCAGCTGCCTTTACCACCCATGCTGAGGCTTGATGAGTCCTGCGGAAATTAAGCTCCGCTTTCTTATCCTCTGATTTCAAAGCCTCCGCTATATCTCCAGACACAGTGAAGAAAGAAACCAATGGTGCTAATGGCTCATCTACCATGGGGACTGCTAGCAACTCTGACAGTGCTGGAGCCACATTAAACAACTTTTTGTCAGTCCCCCCCCGGGGATGGAAAAGTACTACGCGTCCCCCATTGTCTTTGGACTGTATTGAGGAAAAGGGGAGGACAGGGAATGTCCTGCTGGGTGAAAGTTGTTTCTGAAAAGACCTGACTGGTAGGTCCCTGGCTGGTGGAAGGTTCAGTCTGAGGGACCCCCTCAGAACCAATTTGAGCAGTGCTCCTGGCCTTGTGAAGTAGGGACTTAAAGAGGGCCAGATTAAACAGGTTTATGAAAGGAGGAGGATCATGGGATAAGTCCTCATCTTCTGACATCCCCTGTTCTGTCTGTTAATCATCCCCTATGAATGACATTCTGCTCCGGGAAGAATGGGAAGGGGAAATCGACCCTTGGTATGCGGTTGCTTCCACCTGGGAGAGATAAGATGGGATCCCTGATGCAATTGACTCAGGTCGAGCTCTCTGGTGTAGGATCGAAGCCACGCCCTGGGCAATAGCCTAAGAAATCAGAACCTGCATTTGTTCTGATAATTCTATCCTCTGAGTCTCTGGAAGGTGAAGCCCTGCCGCTGTAGGGGTGAATGTGGCCTCTGGGCCCAGAGGTCTAACTGTAGTCGTAGGAGCGGGGATCTGAAGGCCAAGCACCTCACTGGAAAGGGAACCATCTCCACCTGTTCTGCCATGGGAAAATTGAACTGACCTGTTTCCCCTTCTGGAGACCAGGCACTTGGAGCTGCAGAGGTTGAAGGAGCGTGTTGAGGGCCAAAGACCGCTGCCTCCATGGGAACTGGAGTAATCTGACCAACGCTTGCATCTTCCTTTTGCTTTGCAGCTTTGGAGAATTGTTTTTCCAATGCCTGGTGCCTTCTGCTGGCTTCTTTCTCAGCACCTTTAGACGACCTTTTGCCAGAGATAGCTCTGGATCTAAGTTTCCCAGCAGCCGCTTGTTTGGCTGATCCGGATTTCTTGTGCCTGGAAGAACTGCTGGAGGCACCTTGAGAGACCTGATCTGTAGTTTTATCTGCCATTATGAAAGAGATATCTGCAACAGAGGTGATCCCAGCAGCAAGGAGCCAAGTTGTGGCTAAAAGTGGTGGCGGGACAACCAACTTAATGGGATAGCCAGCGCACTCCCAATCCAGATAGTGGCGGTGGACCAACTTAATGGAATAGCCAGCTCACTTATAAGTCCGTTAGTGGCAGCAAGACCAATTTAATGGGACAGCCAGCGCACTTGTAAACCTGTTAGTGGTGGCAAGACCAATTTCTTGGGGTAGCCAGCACACTTGTAATCCTCTTAGTGGCGGCAAGACCAACTTAATGGTATGGCCAGCTCACTTATAATTCCGTTGGTGGCGGCAAGACCAAATTAATGGGACAGCCAGCACACTTAGGAGCAGCAAAAATGTGTAGGAGTGCTAAAAATGGCGGCAGTTAAGCGTGCACCCAGCCACGCCCTGAAGTGTTTGAAGTTGCTTGGACTGATTGGAAACGTCCGTAATGGCTGGGAAGCTGGAAGCTGTTGCCGGTGCCTGCTTGTATGGTCTTGGTACCCAGCAAGCTGCCAAGGAGCCTGGAATAAAAAAAAGCAGCACTCTCGAAGTGCCGCCCCTTAATTCCGGCCTTCTGGAAGGCCCGGGAGAATTTTAAGGGCTTTCAAAATGGCAGCCCCTAGGAACAAGCTCCTGCTCCGTCGGTTTAACCAAATGAACGAATGCGGCAGCTGTCTCTGTGACCAGGCTAACAAGACTGTGACTGTAAATTTTGTCGAATCAACTCTATTTGAGGCTAAATAGCCCTGCTGGAAGGGAGGGTCCCCCCCAACCCAGGAACAACAAGGACGGCGCTCAAAATGGCGCCCGCTATACTCCTGGCCTGCTTGGAGGCTATGAAAAACACGAGGCTTCAGCCAAAGCCTGCAAAACCGCTCCGACGCTGAGCGGTTTAAAACGTAGCACTGATATCAGCGCAGAGAAGGGAAGGGAAGGGAAAGGTACAACCTGGGAATCCAACTGTGTAGTCTTTCCTCTAGAAACCAGAGCCAATCTTCACCACGTCTCTCTTGGGCTAAGACTAAGTCGTGACTGGGGATTCCTAGCCGGAGGAACAGAGGCGTGGCAAAGGTTGATTGACTTAGTCTCTAGGGCAGAAAGGCAAGATCAACCCATCTGTGGATTCTCCATTCGTCATGCTGGAGAAGGTACTATAGGTTCTCTTGCCTGAGCAGAGGGTTGGACTAGAAGACTTCCAAGGTCCCTTCCAACTCTATTATGATTATTATTTACAGAAAACTATTAAACCCTGGTTACATTCCCATGTTCTGCAGCAAAATAAAGACTGAGTGCTGTTGCATGTGTTTCTTTTGGGGTTATATGTTGTTTTGAGAGCCATTTATAATTTCTTCTATGTATTTTTATATTTTTTCCCTTAATTTTAAGCCACTTAAGAGTCACTGGAATATGAACAACTACTGTATATAACAGGAACCTAGGCTAAGCTTTCAACTTTCCTGGGGTTCTTTGCTGCTCACCTTCTTTGTTGTCGACTTCTCACAATTTGCTAAAAAGAAAGCTGGCAGCTAATGTTGCTCTTTTAGGGACAACCTGTAAATTAAAGCGGGGAGGACTAAAATGTTCACCGGGTAACACTAACAATAATGTTGGATTTTTATTCCCAACCAGAAGCCAGTCTATCCAAAGACCAGAATGATATGAGTTATAGTGCAACATCTGGAGAGCTTTGTATACCACATGCATTCTTTTTGCCATCAGTCCAGATTCATATGCATAAACTGACTGGGTTCAAATAGTGCATAGTTTGTTTTAATCATGATTTTTTGAGTAAAATGTTTTTAGTAACTGATCTGGTTGCAGGAATCAACTGAGAGCACAAACACAACCCATAACAGCAAGAAAACGTGGAGCACAATGAGAAAGTTGAACAATAACCAAGAAAAATGGAATAGGAGCATAATGTTACAGCCAATCAAGCAGCACCAATTGTTCCTAAATGGCAAACCTCCAAGTTAATTACAGAAAAAGAAAATGAAATGGCAAGATCTTCAAGAGAATTAGTGTTTAAAAGCCCCTATAATGGTGACACCAGAAAATGGAATTAAGTATAGCAAATGCAGCAAATTGTTGGCCTGAATGACATTCAGACTGAGCTAATAAAACACTTTGAAAAGGTTCCTAGAAGTATTCAGTCAATATGTCAAGACATATAAAATATCTAAGACATGAAAACAATCACCCGTACAGATGCTAACACTGGGCAGAGGTTTTTCAGAACTAAAAAGCCTCTAGGCAGTCTATGTCTTCCACAGAAGCAATGTACGTAATTTTTAACTAACTTTTACCCATAGTGGATGAATAACTCATACTGGATCAAGCTGGATTTTGATCAGAAAAGCTATGTAGGACCAGATATTGAACTTCACCAACAGTCTTGGAAAAAAAATTGAAAGATGCCAAAATCACAGGCACAAGATTTGCTGACCCTCAACAACACACAACATTGTTAACTGTTCAATGATGCTCTGGAAGCTATATGTTACAGGATTTCAAACTAATATAAGTGATCCGAACATTCAATGGTGTCCAGGGAAAAATCCAGTAAAAACATCACAAAACTCTCACTTTAGAAATCAGAGGTTTATTTTATTAAATTTAGAACACACATAAAATACTTACATTCAATAACTCATTGCAATGAGGACCAACCTTGGACTAGCCGTCATGACAGTGACGGCTAGAGGCCAAGTGGCCCCGAATCAGGCCCACTCCCAAACTTTTATACCTTTCCACAAACAGATGACCAGCTGAGCTTGCATTACTAAATTCTGTTCCTTGTACTTTCTGCATGTCTTTCCACATATACCCGTGTACATTTGAAACTTGCACCCATCTGTTACTTTCAGTTCCTTATTTCCCATGGATTCAACTCGTATGTTCTAAATATACATTTGAAACAAGCAACTTTGCAAAATTCTATTAAACAAGGCACAGCTTCAGCTTAGATTGCAAATATTTCCTTAGTATAATGAAATAAGCTACAGTAAGAACTTTGGTTCAGTACAATCTTTTTACATGAGGTCTAATTTGGCTCATCTAGGTCTAAACCTTGCATAGAAGGACTATAGCATAAAATTTCTCCTCTCACAATGGAAATTGCTACTTTATGCTGAATCTGGAAGTAAAGTCAGCCTAAGGCACAAGGAAGCACAGTGGAAAAATCCTCTAATTCATATATAAATGATTATCCAATCCCATCCAAACAGAATGTTATGCTATAGCAGTGCAGGGAAAGGAATTTATACAGATGAAAAAGATACCAAAATCAGCATTAGAAAAATTGACCACCTACTCTGTGGCTGACCAAATAGAGCCTACTTGATCAATTTCTCCCAAAGCCTGAAAACTTCTACTGGGGGAATATGCCGTAACTACAGTATCAGCAGCTCTGTCTTGGCACTGTGTTGTTACTGCACAATGCTGATTATGTAAGCTGGAGGTGGAAATGCTCGAGTCACATGAGGAAAAATTGACCTTTCATTGAATAACCAAGGTGCTCTGGGAAAAGAAATAGCTGACAAATGATTATTTGCAATCATTAGCACAAATTTAATTCTTTTTGTTAAAAGTAGACCAATCATTTACTGTATATCTTGCCTATTGAAAGTAAGCTATTACCAAAGGAACCCTACATTATGTTACATGGGGAGAAAAATAAAATGCAGGAATCATTAGTCATTGTTAGCAAGACTCTGTGTTCTTCTCAGAAAGCATCTTCTGTGTAGCAGGAAACAGTGCCTGGGAGTGACCCATCTACATCTAGCCAGGATAGTGACTTTTTAATGAATCCTCTCCTACTGAAAAACTACTTTGCCACTAAAAAAAGGCAAGTAAGGCATCTTTAAAACGCTTTAAGATAGTTCAATTTGGCCTTGTTATTTAGTCTGTTTAATATAATGGCACACATGTATTTCATACTGCAGTGCTTTAGGGCAGGGCTTTTCAACCTTTTCACCCATTGTACCACTTTTAGGATATGGCAACATCCGAGTACCACCAGTCACGTAGCAAGGTGTCAAAATCTTGATGACCAAAAAAAAAGGAAAAAAGTGATAAAGTACAGGTAGTCCTCGACTTACAACAGTTTGCTTAGTGACTGTTCGAAGATACAATGGCCCTGAAAAAAGTGCCCCCCAAGCCACAGCCGAGCAAGACACCTGCCTGCCCGCCCGGCGGCGCTCTTTCTCCTGTCCAAGGTTTTCATTGTTGTGAGCCTTTCTGTTGAGGATTGGCAGCGGGGATCGGGTGGGGGTGTTTGGTTTTTATTCCCCCCGTCTGCTGGGTGGTTGCAGCAGGTTTTGGTCACTTCACATGACCCTGGGACACTGTGACCGTCATAAATATGAATCAGTTGCCAAGCATCTGAATGTAAATCATAAGACCCTGGAGATGCTGCAACATTCCAGCTGATCGGCGCTTCTTCTGGGCTCAGCAGAAGCTTCAGGATCAGTGCTGCTTTCCAGCTGGAGCCTGGCGCTGATCCTGGCGCTTCCACTGAGCCCTGACAGCCCCGAAGAAGCGCCGATCAGCTGGAAAGTGGCACTGATCCTGGCGTTTCTGCTGAGCCCTGACAGCCTTGCAGCTCCAGCCATCTCTCGCTCAGGCTTGTGCAGTGCTGCCACTGGTTCAGCTCATTCCCCTCCCCCGCTACCACTTTTCTAGGATGGTCGCATACCACCTGCCAGGTGCCAATGTACCACAGGTGGTACCCGTACCACTGGTTGAAAAGCCCTGCTTTAGGGCTCAAACACTGGAACAAATTCCATATTTTCTTGTTCATTTCCAGCCATGCAGTTTTTGTACTAGTCCGAGACTGCAAAAAAGACTGACTGCCTGATAGTCATGCAACAGTAACTTTGCAGATCTTCAGCTGTGCAAATAGCCATTAGCTTTAAAAGTTAGTTAATAGACACAGCTTCCTCCTCCCCTGTATTGTATAATACATATTTGCATAGATCAGTGCTTTTCAACCTTGGCATTTTTAAAATGTGTGGTTTTCAACTCCTAGAATCCCCCCCCCCGCCTGCATGGAACAAAGTGAGTACTACACTTTTTGTTAGTCCTATCCCCGGCATTAGTGGAGGGACCTGAGACTAGCAGCAGCAAGAAGAGAGCAGAGGAGGCTGCAGATGGATGCTAAAAGCCAAATTGGAATCATTAGGAAAAGAACTAAAAACTAAAGCAGCCCATATGGGGTTTCCCCCCCCCTTTGAATTAGTTTTTGACTCCTAGTGATTGCTTAGATTATTAGCTCTACAGTTTTCTCAACAAGGTTTTTGGAAATGGTTTGTCACTGTCTCCTTCCTAGAACTGAGAAAGTGTGACTGGCCAAGGCTGCAACACAGGTGGGGGTGCATGGGGGTGCATAAGTGTCCAGAGTGGCATAAGCACAGAGGGGCAAGAAGAGGGTGTGCAGGTGGGAGAGACTTACCCAGAAACTTGTTGACTTCCCTGTCAGCATCCCCATTGACTTTCTGGGCTAGTTAGCAGGGAAGGTTGCAAATGGCGATCTTGTGGTTGTGCGGTGCTGAAATGGTGATAAGTGCAAACCTGTTGACAAGTGCCCAAATTGTGATCACATAACCATGGTAGTACTGGGATGTGTTTTAGTAGTGCAGGAATATATCGTATCCCAGAGTCGTGTGGAGTTTGGTAGTCTCAAAATTGCAATAAATAAAGTATTAAAATTTTACAATACAGGTAGTCCTCGACTTCCAAGAGTTATTTAGTCCCCGTTCAAAGTTACAACGGGACTGAAAAAAGTGACTTATGACCATTTTTCACAATTATGACCTCTGTAGTGTCCCCATGATCATGTGATCAAAATTCAGATCCTTTGCAAATGGTTCATATTTATGACCGTTGCTGTGACCCAAGGTCACGTGATCTCCTTTTGCGACCTTCTGACAAGCAAAGTTAGTGGGGAAACCAGATTCACTTCACAACCGGGTTCCTAACTTATCAATTGCAGTGATTCACTTAACAACTGAGGCAAAAAAGGTCATAAAATGGGGCAAAACTCACTTAACAAATGTCTCAACAACAGAAATTCTGGGCTCAATTATGGTCATAAGTATGTATATGTGTATATGTACAGTATATGTATTAGAAGGAATATAGTGAAATCCTGATAATCATTAACAGCTTCATTTAATTAACTACAGTGACTGTGAGCAGCTGGATATCATAGTGGTTAGAATGTCACCCTTTGAAGCTAGAGACCAGAGTTTGAATCCCAGCTGATATCTACCTTACCAGTAGGGGTCCTTCGGCAAAGATCCCCAAAAGCTTCACCTGCCTATCTTGGATATGAAAGTGGCACAAACTAGGAGAGTCATGCTGGCTCAGACGTTACCTGGATTAACAAGGATTGCGTCAGATGTCAGGGAACCAGTCTAATGATAAGTGGCCTCTGGAACAAACCATACATGGAGGAGGCAAGAGAACCTGGAAGTGATGGAATGCTACTACCAACAGCAAACCTAAAAAGAGGGGATAATTGAAATGTATGAGGCAACTATGGATGGGCAGATGGCCTGCATTCACACTAACTGAGAAATAGCTAGTTACCCAATGCTTCAACATAGTGAAAACTAAGGAAGCTGCTTTCACAACCTGAGACAGACCAACTATACATTACATCCTGGACTCAAGAAGAACTGGAACTATATGTGCAGCCAACATCTGAAACTGGAATGTCACTGCCACCACCTCCTTTACAGGGCACAGCAGCTCATACGAGGCATAAGATCATGGATAAACTAGTTACAATCAACCATTGACTGATTTCCAAGACTCAGTGGAGAAGTACCAGCAGATAGTATACTAGAAGATGCCAACAGACCCTCACAACAATCTCTACTATCACCATAAGTATACTGTACATTACAGCCACTGTAACTCTGGAGATGCTTGACTATATGGCAGAAAAAAATTGTTTTGATTTTTTTTTAAAAAAAATTATGTATTTAAAAATTGGATACTAGAGAGAACTAAAGATTACAATTAAAGGAAAAGAGCAAATAATCTATACTTAAATTATAGAATGGAGCAAATTGTTCTAACATTCATCACACTGAGGGATATTTTTGAAAAATGGTAGTTAATAGTGTCAACAGAGATATCCATCTCTATGGAAGGATTGCGACTAAAGGATTGTTGTGAGTTTTACCTGCCAAGATCAAGACTGAGTTGAAAGGGCATTTACAAATGACTGATTAAAAGAATGACTTGGAAAAAGATGTTACCAAAGGACATACAATAGAAATCACTGATGTTTTAATAATTAAAAGGGACAAACAATAAACCAAAAGAGTAACCCAGATATTTTACCCATATTGGATTTACAAAAGAAGCTTGTTAGAGATTTGCAGAATTTCATAAGAAGGAACAAAGAAAAAAAATGAAAAGAAATCAAGTCTATGACATTATTTCAATAGACTAAATATTAAGATTGTTAATTGCTAAATTGCTAAAAATAGAAATATGAAGGTTGGAAGTCACTTCTCTATATATTTCTTTCCTTTTTCTTTACTATATTGTTACTTTTCTTTCGATTTCTATTTTTCCGTTTTTTCCTTTCTGTACCCTCTGCTCTTTCTTTCTATTCTTTTATCTTTCTTTTACTTTGTATTTTTTTACTATTGTAATTATAAACTAATAAAATTACTATAAAAATGCACTGTACAAATTTAGCATTGTATATAATTTTTATTAATTTTTAGGTTTGATGTCAACTAAAAATGATTATGGGAAATACCATTTTAAAATCATAAGCTTTCTTAAAAGAACAATGTCATATACAAATTATTATCTATTTCTGATACATGATATCAGAACATTATGCTAATATATGTGTTTAATTTGCCATTAGTATAAATTCCACTATGATTTGCATTATTAAATTATCACTAAAAGATACGTAAATTAATTACTTCAAATATTGAGGGCCAAATTAATGAGTAATCAAGGTTATAATTTTGCAATAGTTTGCATATAATTGTATATAATTTTCATCCAAGGTTTAAATTGTATTTTAACTTAAAAACTTTCCTGCATATTTCTGAATTGTACAAAATATTTCTAAGTTCTGACTCTGACAGTTCTGAGTATAACATTTTTACACTTGCCAAACACCTCCTGCATCATGAGAGCTATAAATTTGTTTTAAAAGAAAAACACTTTGATTTGTAAGAGCCAAATGCCTCTTTTGATAGTGCTAAAGCTTTGCAGGAGATACATAGTTGCTACCTATGTGTCTGAAAAGAATTCAGAAATCATTTTGCCAGCTAAAATGTCAATTCTGGACAAATTACATTTTCTCTGAACTCAAACTGCTAAATTAAATTGCTGGAAAAAATATTCCCATTACTCTAACTTATCTTGTAATAATAGTTATGAGAGCACACTTTATGCATCATAGTTGTTGCTAGTGTCACAGTTGTTTTATTTCTAAAATTCCCAAAAGATAGATATTGGTCCACAAATATATGAATTAATTTCTAAAATCCCACAAGATTTTGAGAAAACTGAGCTTGCAAAGCATGTCAACAGTTTTTGCAATAGTTACCATTATGCTGACTGATAAGGAGAATATATTGTTCTTCTGGGCTACCAGGTTTCAATGAGTAAAAATACCAATAACTCTCTCCCAAAAGAAGAAGAAAACATTACACTTCCCTCTTTCTGATGACCGATGCATTCAACTACATGAGTTCATCCTTATTACTCTATACCAGCGGCTCCCAACCTTTTCTATACCCTGCACCCAGTGGTGGGGTTCAAATATGTGAACAACCGGTTCTCTGTGTGGATGCTGCTTCTGGAAGTCCATTCTGGGCCTGGACAACAAAAAATTAGCTACCGGTTCTGCCAAAGTGGTGTGAACTGGCTGAATCCCACCACTGCCCACACCCCTAGAACACTTCTGATATATTCTCGCACCCCTTATAAAGGTTTGAAATAACAGCAACAAATTATGCATATACACTATAATTTTGAAAACCCAAGTTTTCGCACCTCCTGGAATATCATCTCGCACCCGCAGGTGGTGCGAGCACCCCCGGTTGGGAACCCCTGCTCTATACAAAACAAAATAACATACTACTTTTGAGAACTGAGAGTTGCTGGTTAGAGAAGACTGTACAAATATAAACAAATGCTTGTGTATCTGGCAATTTCATGATGATAATGTAGTAAATTCATCAGGCTAAATATTATTCATTTGTGCATTATGAAATCCATCAGCATATAGAACATCCAGCTGGAGGATAAAAAAAATGTCCAGAGGACTTGTGCATTAGCCAATATGTATGGTGCTTTTCAAGTAAAATAGATCAGATCTTTGCATTTAATGCAAAATACAATGGAAGAAAAGAGAGAAAGAAGACTCTAAGGACAAAGTAATCAAGAAGAACATGCACTTACTTCAGTTAAATATTGACTCAGTTACATTTAAATTCTGGTTCCCCAACATGGCACTTAGGAAAATAATGTGCTTGTCAACATATTGATTAGGATTCATGAAGCTTCCTATTGCAATTTTGTTTTTCTTTAGTTTTCCTAAAAATAAGTAACAAGTGAGCATTCTGCAAAGGAAGCATCCTACCTCGGATAAAACCTGTAGTTTCAGAAATGCATCTGGACACCTTTGAGGCATCTTAGAAAATAAAATGATAATTGATCTTTATAAACCTATTCGTACTTTATAGGATTTTGATCAATTACAGACATATATCAACCATTTTGTGAGAGGGTCCAAACTTGCTTCTAGAAGTTGTGAAGTTGTTTGCTCCAACATTGGATGTGTTTAAAAAGAGATTGGACAACCATTTGTCTGAAATGGTATAGGGATTCCTGCTTGAGCAGTGGGTTGGACTAGAAAACCTCCAAGGTCCCTTCCAACTCTGCTATTCTATTCCATTTCATTCTATTCTATTCTATTCTGACATACAACTTCAAGATAGACAAAGTTTTTACTTTAAGATTCCAATTCGGATTCTCTTTTGTAATATTGAGAACTTGATTATTTTTAATGAATGAACAAATAAATAAATAAATACTTGATATTTTCTCTTGTTTTGCCCTAGTTTACCTGCAATTCCAGCAGCACAAAAAAGACCAGAGGTTGCTATTTAAAGGAAACACAGATTTTTTCCAATGTTACACTGTAGAGTACTAATATTTCAGTTTATTCTAAGCATGCAATTCTCTATATTAAGGAAACAAACATTAGTATATTTATTAGAAGGTATATTTCTTTAAATTTATTATACTTATAATGGTATTCTAATGATATCTTCAATGGAACACATTATATTAAAAGAGAGAATCCCAGACCTCTAACATATATTACATTTTAAAAATGCATTGAAGCAAATAATATTTTGTTTTGTGGGCGCTGCTGCTCACAAATACAGAATCACCATTGTTACCCATGAGAATCTAGAAAAGGAGAAACATTTCAAAAAATTCACAGAGCAAGCACCATACATTCCTATAGTGTTCAGGTGCTCATTTTTTGAGTCCTACATCAAGTTTGATTTTTTTTTTTTTTAAAGCAGTAAATGTGAATGTTGCATTGACTGCCAATAGACCTCCATGTACAATTCAAAATCCAGACTTTAGCCTAGAAACCCTTTTGTGGCTTAGCACCTAGATAACTGCAGAACTACCTGTTCTAGCTAGAACTGATTCTGGATATTTAGCTCAAAGAGATGCTAAAAATTCCTAAAAATAAGGGTACTTTGGAATTGTGGGATTTCTTCTCTGAAGTTCTTTGAAGCAGCAGGGTCTGACAAAATATGTATATCTATCTCACCTTTCTCCTCTGATAGATTGTAAGAAACCCCAGGTAAACTCAGGTAACATCTAGTCACTAGACAGGTATTATGTCCTTGCAAACTATATTCCAGGATATGACTTCTGCATGTTTTTTGTTTCGTTTTTAATTTTGTTTTATAGTGAACTCCTCGTTGTGTCTGGCATGAAATCTGACAGTAAGACTTGTATTCCCCGTGGAATGGCAATGAGCCTGCCCTTTGAGATTAAGGGCAGATGATGGTTACAGATCCTTCTGCAATGTCACAACCAACTATCAACTCACCAATGCTTTGATCCAGTATCAATAACAAGTTGCAACTCAGATGAACCAATTAGCCCAGCAAATGGAAGACAATGTTCCATAATCTGGGACTTCTGTAGCAGTACCAGTCCCAAATTTATTTATAATTGGTTTAAATTACAAAAACAGGCCACCCTCCTTTCCATTGCAGAACACACCAGATTTGGATTATCACACTAGTTCTGAGACATGCCACATGGTCCAGAAAAGCAAGTAACCACCAAACATAAAATCCATGACTGAAAACAGAGCTTGTTATAGGAATATATGTTAATTTTCAACTATTAGCTTAGGTCTTGGACTAGAATGAAAAAGACTGGATTATCAGTTTAGAGATAATGTATCAGATGAGATACAATATGGATTCATTTGTCAAATTGTTCCAAATGTTTTGCCTATTCCAGGTGTGCTTCAGTACTAATGGAAGTTCTAGGAAGCACAACAGAATAATTTGCCTCTTTTTTCATTCCCTTCTCCTGTTTCATCTACTCAACCAAATTCATGCTGCTGACAGTTAGCAGAGCCCTGCTACTATAGAGGGAAGCCTCCTCCCCTGGGCATTCTTCTATGATACGTATATGGGTTCATATTGTCTGCAATCAACAAAATCTATCCATACCATATCTATAAGGTTCTGTTGTAATCAAGTACCTGAAGAACTTGGCACGCAAGAATATCAGGAATGTCAAGATCTGGTAGGAAGCCTGACACCAACCAATCAACTAAAAACAGAGGACATAGAAACTGAGAAAGTAAAATATAACCTATCTTAAAGTACTAAGTTATGAAGCTCACAAAAGCCAAGGAAGACACTAAAACAGATGTCCTTAAGTATGGTATTCAATTGCAGAAAACTAAAAGGGAAAATACTTACCGATGTAGTTTGGATTCCCGGGAGGGAGGGGCTGATTCCCAGAGGGCAAAGAGGCAGCAGAGGTTGGAAAGTTTGGTTGGCATACTCTAGCTATTTGCAGAGTATGTCTGTAGTTATGCAAATAGTCTGGCAAGATTACTACTCTTAAGAAATTTCTCATGTCATTGTTGATTCTTGGGGCCAGTCAGCCCGTTCCTTATAGAATATTTACAATAACCTGTCCTTTGTTAGCAAGAGTCCATACCAGGACCTTTTCTCCTCTTGTGGCTGAACTGATATTTCAAAATGGTTTAGACTACAATTCCCATAGGTGTGACTATGTTATATATTACTGGCATGGTAACTGGAGATTATGGGACCCCAAAACAAGCAGCAGCAACAGTTTAGTTGTCTCTACTCTGCAAGATTATTTGGATGCTTCTCTGACCAGGTAGAGCTCTTAGTAATCACATAAACTAGGGCCTGTCGAAAACAAAATGTTTTAGACTTCTGATGATTCACATAATGAAAGTGCTTCTTTTGCTTCTTCTCTCACTTCACATCTGGAATGTGCAAAATGTAATATATGTAATTTTCAATTTCCAAAACTTGCATCACTGCCCTTCCAATTATTCTTTGCTATTTTCCATTCTCAACTACATCGCAGAAAAATATATATCACCCCTGTCCAATCCACTGTCCTCAAAAAACTGTTGGAAGCTTTCAAAAACTATACTTCATATTATTTGTCAAAACAAATGTGTAAAAATTTCCTAAATCATCATATCACACATCAACTATATCAAGTTCAAAGGTTGGGTGAAATAGATTATCTCAAGCAACAAAAAACAACAGGATAATGATGCCTATATGGCAGTGGTGGCGAACCTATGGCACGGGTGCCAGAGGTGGCACTCAGAGCCCTCTCTGTGGGCACTCGCACCATGCCCCGGAGATGGCAACCATCCCTCTTCAAGCAGCCGCCCGCTAACTCGCCGAGGTCCCACATGGCCAGATGCATCCCAGCACAGCTGGTTTCCCTCCCCCCCATCCCATCCCTCCTGGCCTCGCATGCTCTCCTTTTCCCGGGCACGATCCACTGCATCGGCTCCTCAGCTGGCCAGCCGTCGAGCTCAGAGGCGGCTTCTCTGAACTGCTGGCAGCGGGCTGCGGAGCCCTAGAGTGCGCCGGTTCAGGGGCCAGCAGGCTGTGGCTGCTGACAGACACCGTTGGTCCCCATGCACTCGCTGGCCTCTGTGTGCGGGGGCCGATGGTGTCAGGCAGCAGCCGCCCTGGCCCCTGCATCGCCTTGCCCTGCGACAATGGCACCCCCGCCCTGCCTCGCCTGGCCTCGCCCCGCAGGATGAGCCTCCTGCCCATCGCCCCACCTGCCAGAGACCCCCTGGATCTCCCCCAACCCTGTCCGGCCCTCACAGGAGGAACATCGAGGTGACCACGCCCACCTTGGCCACACCCACCCATTCTGTCATGACCACCACAACCACGCCCACCCAGTGGGCCACGCCTACCTGGCACCCGGCGATAAATAAGTGGGTTTTGGGTTGCAGTTTGGGCACTCGGTCTCTAAAAGGTTCGCCATCACTGCTATATTGGGAATGAGACTCTGCAATAAACCCAGATGTCTAATTTGCCCCACATGGACACCAATACCATCACAAGCTCAAACATGCACAAGATTAGAAATACCCTCACATGCTTTTCCTCCAACATGATATGCCCAATCATCAACTAGAAATGCCTGTCTGAATTCTAGGACAAATGGGACAAATTTGTGCAAGAGAATTAATGGACATAAGTTTGACATCAGGGTTCAAAACCAGAAAGAATAATGACAGAGCATTTCAACCTTCCAGATGACTATTTTGGGAAAGTGGAGCTTTAACATCCTTATCAACTGAGAAACTATTGAAATCATATTCATCTAATCTAAAGCAGTGTTTCCAATCCTAGTAACTTAAAATATGTGAATTTCAATTCCCTGAACTGGTTGGCGAACTCTGCGAATTGAAGTCCTCATATCTTAAAAGTTGCCAAGGTTGATAAACATGGCTCTAAAGGCTTAAAACAATCTCGGAAGGAAGGTCTTAACAAACACAATTAGTGTTGACGCATTATAATTCTTGATTGTATTCTGTTTCACATATAACCTGTATCTGTATCTACATCAAGCTGTCTTCCCCTCCTCCCTCCCCTTGTCTTTTTTACTTCACCACAATTCACGTGTCACCCTAGCAACTCTATGCATCCAATGAAGTGAACTGCAGCACACAAAAGTTTATGCCTATTAATAAAACTGGTTGGTTAGAAAAGGTGCTCTCATGGACTAACACGGTTCTCCTCCTACAATGCATAACAGAGTCATTCTGCAATAGTGGCGAATGTAGCTCGGGTGTAGGATGAGGGTGAAGGTTCATTCTCCCACAAGTTCGGAGAAGCTTCACCCATAGTCATTCTGTTGATAAACTAAGGTAGTAATGATAGCACTGGCTTTGGTTTTCTCTGCTGCTGCTAGAGAAAGGAAATCATAGAGAGTTGTATACAATATCTCAACAGAGCATCAATTTTAATCAAAAGTGTAATGGAGGCCTCCCAATTTTAAAAACCGTTAGGTCATAATCTTTTGCATTCAATCTTGAACTGAGACACATCCTGGCATTCTAAGGTTAAAAGCAGAAGGACCTCACATGCTTTATAGACTGAATGAAACTATGAAGCAGCTTTTCATTTAGTCGAATGTTTCTAGGGAGGGTTTCATGAGCAAAGGAAATTTGGGACTTTTAGTAATAAGCATATCCATGTGTCCAAATTTTCTACTTCAGCTTCCTAAAAATAATTAAGTGAGTATCTTGTATTACTTTATCCTGCCTATACATACAGTATATTTAAATAACAATGCTACTAAAATAATTTAAAGAATCTGAATAGCTACATCACAAGTATAACATTCTGTCCTCTAAAACAAAATACTCTGAAAATGAAGGTTGTGCTTGTTTTTTAACTAACCCAGAAACTTCTACATGATTCACATACAAATACAAGCCATTTTCAATCCAGTTCTGTCCTAGTCTATTCATTCTTGTCATTATGACACAGCTCTTGGCAGCCCACAGACAATACACTCATTATCAGAAACAAAGGAAGAAAATTCATGGATATTCAGTTGGTACGGGGCCCGGAGGAAGGCAGCAATTCTCTCACTACATTATGGAATCTTTATAGTATAATTTGAACTGAGATATCTCAGTACCTCTTTCCTACTTTGATTTCCCCCCCCTATATAACTGTAGTAAATTGGCCACTGGCAGAAAGTTAATCTGGAATGGTGATACAATATATGTTCAAACATAACATGTGTTTTTAGATAATACTAGAAGGATCATGATAATGGCAAGCTTAATACAGGTAGTCCTCAACTTATAACAGTTCATTTAGTGACCGTTCAAAGTTACAGCGGTACTGAAAAAAGGGACTTACAACCATTTTTCACAATTACCACCTTTGCAGCATGGTCCCATGATCATGCGATCAAAATTCAGATGCTTGGCAACTGGTTCATATTTATGAACATTGTTGTGATCACCTTTTATGACCTTCTGACAAGCAAAGTCAATAGAGAAACCAGATTCACTAATTTATCAACTGCAGTGATTCACTTAACAACTGTGGCAAGAAAGGTTGTACAATGGGGCAAAACTCACTTAACAACCAAAATTTTGGGCTCCATTGTACTCTTTTGTTTCATTGTTTCAAATGTTTCTCAATAATGTTTCCTTTTCCAACCACAATGTTAAATGATCCCTTAATTTTGCTGTTACAAGAATTCAAGAAAAGAATTGTGTATACTCTGTTATGCACTTGCTTCTCTGACACTCAGAGAGGTCAACAAGAATCTCAATAATGGACATATGAATAGAAGCACAACTGGATGCTTAACCTGCTTCCTCCATCAAAATTAATGGGAAAACTAAAGAATAATCAAGTTTTTGGGTGAGAAATGGCAAGCTAAGACATCTCTAAATGAGCTGAGACAAAGGTCACGACTAAGACCAGACTGGCATGTAGACCAGTCCCACAGAACCTCTCTGGATAAGAAGAGGATGGGAGATCATCCATTTGTGTGCCAGATGGCTGCTCTTTGCAAGGTGACTATAGGACAGTGGTTTCCTGCAAGTTTGAATATCAGCAAAGGGAACTATCATGTTCTTAATTGCAGTGGAAACTTTTAAAAGGCACTGAGTTCGCTAACACACTTTCCAATTACTTTTGGAAATTACCTATTCAACTACCTTAAGGCTATCAAAGACTTTCAAATCAACAAGTTTGAAAAGCCATCTGTTGAGTATACCTTTATTTTTAAATAAAAAAACATTAAAAAGCTTAAGAACTTAAAGAATTAGAAATAAAAGGCAAAAAACTAAAGAATGGAATGGAATGGAATACTTTATTTGGCCAAGTGTGATTAGACACACAAGTAATTTGTTTCCAGTATAGAAGCTCTCACTGTACATGCAAGACAACAGAGTAATAATAATCATAATAATGATACCAATAACGTAGTAGAAAAAATGAGAAGGATAATAGTAATACAGCCATACTACATGAATAAATATACTCATACATAAGACAGTACTGTGTGAATTAGGTGTTCAGCAGAATGAAGGCATGAGGGGGGAAAAACTGTCCTTGTGTATACTTGTTTTGGCATGCAATGTTCTGTTGCAGCGTCCCGAGGGGACAGTTTATGTCCAGTATTTAAGGGGTCTATAGATATTTTCTCAGTCCTGACCTGTACAATATACAAATCCTCAATGGAAGGCAGGCTGGTTACAATCATTATTTCTGCAGTCCTAGCTATCCGTTAAAGTCTGTACCTGTCCTATTTGGTTGTTGTACCAAACCGGACAGTTAGAGAAATAAAATTATAGACTCAGTAATTCCTCTGTATATATAAGAATCAAATTTAATAAAGTTATAAACAAATTATGGGACCAGACAAACTTGAAACAATGGAATACTAGGACTTTTGATATAAGAGTTTGGAAATAATTATATAAATAAAATAGCAATATGGGAACCAATATGTTTAATCTATCCTAAGTCAAAACAGAAACTTGAGACTTTATTATTTCAGAAATTCAACATTAGAAGAGGCTAAATATTCCAGGTAGAAAGGGAGGAAAAAAAGTGAAAAGTTTATCTCCTTAGTCAGCACTGGAACTTGACAACATTGCAAATGACAAAAACTCTTTATGTTTGAAATACTTCAGACATTTTAAGAATGGGGTAAAAAACAGCAGTTTCAATTTCAACAATGATGCATACTTCTTTGAGTAGACTATGAATGAATATTAGAAAATTTACAAAATAAAAAGATGAAACAAATTTTGCATGATGCAGAACATAAAGAATTTGCAGAAGTACTGTAAAATATGGACTATGAGACAGAAAAAACAACTAAAGTGGAAACACAAATGACAAGGCAAGAAATTGACTTGACTAAGGAACTTTTACTGCACTTACAAAATAAGCGGTTAAAGTCTTGAAGAAATCTTTAAGATGGGAAAAAGAAAAATGGAAGAGAGATTAAATCCTAAGACAGCATCTGAATGAACTATTAACAGTTATTAATCAAATTAAAATTAATTAAATTAATATTATTTATATTAATTGTCATCGCTGTGACAAACCGAACTGAAGTCATTTTTCATTTTGTCTTCGTTGCCACATATTTAGTTTAGAAGAAGAAAGGGGGGTGTAGTTCTCAGTTAACCAAAACAATTCAAATGTATGGGAACCAAGGTCATTGCTGATAACATTTTGGCAGGCTGGAGAGCTGGGAGGAGTGCCCGCGTTTTCTAACAATTGGTGAATGTGATTTATGACAGCAAATTGGGGTGGGAATTGCAACTTGCAATTTTGTAACCAAGGGGAGGGGAATTTAGTCTTGGGTTCACCTTTGTATGTGCCGTTATTTTGTAGCCAAATAAAAATGTTCTTTGAGGAAGAATTCCTTGCCTTGAAGTTCTTTTAATTGGTCTCATCTATCGGAACCATGACATTAATATTATTTTATAATAATATTACAATACACTCTAACAAGTTTGTTAGAAGCAAAAGGAAGAGAGACAAAGTGGGTTTGTTTGATCAAGACTAAAATAAGATATATTTATATATACTGTGTATTTTGGGATCCCTTTATGTACTTTTTTGCTGATACTAAAACTGAAATGTTAATGTTTTATGGATTTGCATATGGATAAAGAAAGGGAAGAAGAGATACCTCCATGTAATGTTACAGGGGATGATGAATTAAGTTTACTTTTTTTATATAAATATTTTATTATTTTTCTAATTTAACAATCTTAAGTACTTAATAAACAACGTGTTGTCTGGGTCTATTGGTAATTCAGTGGTACATATTAACTTTCTCATTCTAGTTCCAATACTACACCATCCAGTGCTTCCTTGGTCCTCTCTTCTTCCGGTGGTATGCATTTTTCCACACTGGGCAAATACAATTCTTGTTACTGTTAATACATATACAATTAAATATAGATATCTTCATCACATTTTTCTGGTATTGTACATAAAATCGATAGTCTCAGTTTATAATATCTTTTCTAGCCAAAACATATCTCAATTGCATTTGCACTTAAAATCCATTTATTCAATCAATATCCTGTTTTTCCTGCTTTTTTAAAATTTTAATTTCCCCTCAATGTTCAAAGTATCTCTATTGCTTATAATTTTCTCATAATAAATTATATTTATTTATATATTTCCTTTATTCAAACCCTTTAGAATTTTCATATTTTCTATCTTATAACAAAATATAATATTCTAGTTACAAATCTTATCATTCTAGTTATAATAATACTTTTATTTCTAACAGTTATCTATTTTCTTAACCATATTCAAACATCTATTTAATAGTATAATATCCCATCTAATAGGTCAAAACCTCTATTTTCTACAGTCTTACTCTAGCTTTCTTCCTTTGCCAAATAACTTTCCAAGTCAGTACATTTGAATCATCAAGTAATTCTTCCTCTGTTTTTGTATATATTGTTTGGAATGAGGAAGAGAATTTGATTGAAGTATTTTTGGAAGGACGCTCAACCCATTTATATTCATTAAATAGCCTCCATCCTTCTCCTTCAGTTTTTCTTTTCATTTCTTGTTTGTCAATATTCAGCATTTCTCCTAACAGCTTTATCATCCGTTTGATCAGCTCTTCTTCCTTATCCTCAAATGTGTTCTGAGATCTTGACAAGTTAGATATCTTTTCCATTTCTGGTGTTACCACTGCATCTTCTAATTTTTCATTTGTCTGTATCTGTCTGTTAATTCCTTCCTTTAGGTCCTCCATCTTTGGATCCGTTTCTTCTGATTTTCCTTCTGTTTTCTGGGATACTAGTTCCTTCTTTGTAGTCATTGTCTTGATTTGTAAGTTTAGATTAGAAAATTGTTTTTTTATCTCATTTGCATTTTTTTAGTCTCATCATGAAATAAAACAATTGTCTGTTGGATTGATTTCAACGTAGAAAGAATTTCTTTCTGAGATTAACATTTTCTTGTTGGTATATCAAGCTGGGAGCTTTGGAGACAGGTGTTAAAAATGATTTTTTGCCACTTAAGGCTAAGTATGGAACACTCATTTTGTTTTTGTATGTAGTCTTTATAGTCCAATAGGGTCCACAACACAGATAAGCAGCCCAAGAGGGTTTTTTTCCCCTTTTCCCAGCTGCAGTCTGCAAAAGTGAAAGTTTCCAGGAACAACAAAGAAGCAGCCTAAGAGATTTTTTTCCCCTTTTCCCAGCTGCAGTCTTCAAAAGTGAAAGTTTCCAAGGACAACTAAAGTCTTATCTGAGTCTGGGCTTCAAGCCAAGTTCCTTTAATAATAAATTGTAGTGCCGTAGTTCTCCACTAGATGTCATTAATGCTGTCTTCCAGCTTTTTAAATCCAAACTTATATTACAAACTTTTCAAGTCTCTTTTCTAAAATAAATCTCAAAAATACTTTTAGTCCCCAAATTTCAACGCTATATATCTGTATTAGTTCCAAATTAATCTTGTAATTTTCTTTATTTTCCCCCCAAACAATTAGTTCGCCACTTTTCTTTTCCTGAGGGAATGGGGCGGAAATTCCCCTTCCCTCTCTCATTGGGGAGGATTCTTTGCTTTGGGCGTTTTTTTCCAGAAAGAAGTCTTAAAATCATAAGGAGATGATATAGTCTCACCCAGTTCCATCCACATTGCTCAAAAGTTGCTTGTTAGTGCTTATTTTCTTTGGTTGTCAGCAGCTTCTGACTGGCCACACTCAGTCTTTCCCCTGCCAGTGTGGAGGACTTCCTTGGATCAAACAGAGGGGCCGCCAACCCTCCGCGATCAACGAGGGTCCCCTCCTTCTTCGTCACCTCTCTGGGGCAACTTTTGGCCCTTTTTAGGGTCCCCAGCGGGGCGAAATCGAACACAGAAGACAGAGCCCATCTTCCTACGCCTGTTACGCCATGACTCCTAACCGGAAGTCAGAATTAAGTTTACTTGTACTTGTAATGACGATCAGAAGCCATTACTTTAAATATTTGTTCTCTCTTTTATTCTTTTCTCTTTTTTCCGTACACCTTGTATTTTCTTTACTTTCTCTTCTTTCTAAGTTTAGTTTGTATTTTTTTATTGTTATTAAAAAAACTCAATAAAATCATTAAAGAAAACTATAGAACAGCCTTCCATTAAGATGACAGTCTTCATGACAGTAATGAAATCTATAGTCTAACATAACTGGAGATTACTGCTGGAACAGAGCAAGGGGAAATCTGTGGATCAATCAGAACACTTATGCCCAAAAGCTACTGAATCAAATATCAGTCTTATTCATTTTTTATTGCTCATCAATAAAAGCACAATTTATCTCTGACAGTCAGGATAACATAGGTATTCTTTTCTTTAACTTTGTCCTATTATACTTTAATCATTGCTAAATATAGCATATTTCAAATCATATTCTCTTCCCAAGCTGCACTTGTACTGCACATCATTGCAAATTCAGTTGAGGAAAAAGTGAGACAACAATGCATGATGTGTCAATTGTCTGTATTAAATTTGACCAAGGTTATAATTTTAGAAATTACTTCTGTCAAAAAGATGTGTAGCAGCTTCTCCTGGTAAAATCATGAATCTGAATGGGCTAACATGATTATATGTTTGGTTTAAAAAAATCTTTTGATATCTAAGGTAAAGCTATTCATCTACTAACTACCTGATTCTTATGCCTCACTGCAGATTTGACCTGGACACATTCGTTCAAAATGACATGACCTGTTCTTTCCTCTCATTTTTGACTGCCTATATTGAAGAGAACATTTTTTTTCTCCTTTTACTATTTTTCTTTTTTAGATTATACAACATATAATTTCTTTAAAATTCAAACGCATATCTATCACTGGAACTGAAGGGAGGATATGCAACTCTGGGTATGGTTGGTGGCTTGATAGTGCTCCCTCCACCTCTTAACATCTTCATTTTTAATTTTATTGTGCTTTTAATTCTGCTTTTAATTCTGTTTCTTACATCACTCATTATTGTATAAGTGACCCAGAGTCAGTTAGGTGAGAAGGGTGGTATAAAAAATAGATAGACAGACAGACAGACAGACAGACAGACAGACACACACACACACACTGAAAGAGACTGGATTGGATATTCAGAGGGTTTTGAAATTAGTAGAAGAAACATGCTGATTCTACTGATTACCTATTCTGATAGGTAAACATGCAAATGATCTGCAAGCTCTAGTAATGAATGTAGAATGAAAACACAATTAAAAAAATGAAAAATAAAAAAAATGAAACCCCCCAAAATTAAATCCAATGACAACAAATACAGAACCAACCTTAGAATTAACAATGAGGATACCGAAGAGATGAATAGCTTTTGGTTTTAGGATCAATTACCTAAGGTAAAGGAATTAGGAATCAAGAAATAGATGACAGATTAGCATTTGATGGAAGAGCAATTAAGGCCTTAAAGAGAAATTCAGATGCTGTCATGGTCTATACATGCAAGGTTTATAATCTTGCAGATAATGGTTTTAATGGTGACACTCTACGGAAGTAAAAATTGGATTTTGAAGAAGGAGGATTGAAAGCATAGTGATGCTTTTGAAGGTTCCTGAGAATACCATAAATAACTAAGAAATTAAACAAAAGGGTCATCAAACAAATCAATCCAGAATTCTCACTTGAGGCACAAATGACAAGGCTCAGAATTATCATATTTGAAACACATTATATGAAGACCTGCAGGAGAAAGATTGGCTCAGCCAGAGGCAGGGGTGAAAAATGGGATCAGCCTTGAATCACTATATAACCATAAATGAACTAAGTCCAACATCCCTTGACTGCCCTTGACCCTTATCTAATATTAACCAAGTGCTGTCTGTTAGTTGAGAAGATTCCTGTGCATAGGCGTTTAGCAATAAATCATTTAAATTGAATCTTCACATGTTGAACTGGTCTTTGGTGCCTGACAAGACATAGCTCTCTTGAAAATTCTTGAATACTGGGAAAAGTGGAAGAATAGAGAAGAATAGAAGAACCAACAGCAAGATGGGTAGACCTGACTGCAGAGGTGATTGGTGCTCTATTGGAAGACGTAAAAGGCCAAATTGGGAAAAGGTCAGTTTGGAGATCTGCCTATGTGTTTGTTTACAATTGCCACCTATTTGATAGCACATAATCAAACCATCTATGACATTTTGTGAAGTTATCAAAGCACAGTTTGGTTTGCGGTTTTTTTTGTACTAATTCTGCCTTTGTTTTAAAGGCTTGGGGGAAATATAAGCTGATTTCTTTCTATTCAGGCCACTCAGAATGGAGTCAATTTGTCAGAAATTTAAGAGACACTGTTGTACCATATCAATATTAGGAGGTTGTCCTATGAGCATTCATAATACGCCTTGAAATGTTTCAATTAAATGTTGGAATGAATATTTTAAATAAATTAATGCACTGAATTAAATATTAGGTATTTAATAGACATGAAAAAATAAGTGAGTACTGAATATATTTTGCACTGGGCATTTAATTGTGAATGAGTTAAATGTAATGTCTGTCTGAAGCTGCAAAAGAAAATGAGGGGATAACTAAAAACTGAAAACTGTAACAATGATGCCATTAAAAACTAGCCAAGAAAATATTTAATTAAACACCAAATGGCCCTCAAGGAGGCTTTAGGCTTTCCCAAATAAATTGAAGACACTGCATGCAACCTTCAATTGCTGTTTGTTACCTCTACAGCAGGAAAAAAAAACTCTCTCTTTTCTATTTTTACTAGAGGAAACAGGTACCCCCAAATTAAAGTGTAAATGAGCAGCCACTAAAAACTTTAATATCCTTAACTAGATTTGCCATTCCAAAATTTTACTTCCTATTTAGGCAAGACGTACGAACAAAGTATTTTTCTGTGTCTTCAAATCAAATATGAATAATGGATTGGTGCCACATGCCCTAGTCCTGACCCAAATATCCACACTTTTGTTGAAGTAGGTTGAAGATCCACACCTTTGTTGAAGAAGGATGAAGTAGGATTACTTACATTCATACATTTATGGTTATATAGTGATTCAAGGCTGATCCCATTTTTCACCCCTGCCTCTGGCTGAGCCAATCTTTCTCCTGCAGGTCTTCATATAATGTGTTTCAAATAGGATTACCTACATTCATACTAGCCATTTCTGCATAAACAAAATACAAAACATTCACGCAAGACAATAGGAATCATTGCCACTGTACTGATCAACTAATAGAAAGTTAAGGACATTAGGATAAATGGGTACAAGAATATTTGGACTTTGTGTTCAGGTGCAATACCTTAATAATAAGGACCTACTTTCCCTTTAAGCTGCACATACAGTACAGTATGTGTAATCAGTTTCACGCCATGTACATGAACTTACACATTTTACATCTTTGTAGAAAAGACTACCTACTGTTGGGAATAGCATATGAATTGAATTGAACGGAAATGAATTGAACTTCATTTGGCCAAGAAGTGTGATCTGACACACAAAGAATTTGTCTTTAGTACAGAAGCATTCAGTGTACATGCAAAGGAACAGAATCATCATCAACATCATCATCATCCATACCAATAAAAAGGGGGGAGTAAGAATAATAATAATAATGATAAATAATAATGCTTCAGTCATATTACTTGGGTAAATACACATAGACATTAGACAGCACTGTGGGGAATAAGGGTTCAGCAGAGTGATGGCCTGAGAGAAAAAACTGTCCCTGTGTCTACTTGTTTTGGCCTGCAATGCCTGTAATGCCATCTCAAGGGGAGGAATTGAAACAGATTATGTCCAGGATGTGAAGGATCTGCAGATTACTTCTCAGCTCTCCTGACCCGTGCAATATACAGGCCTTCTATAGAAGGCAGGCTGTTTGCAATTATTTTTTCTGCAGTCTAAACTATATGGCTCTTTCTAATAAAAGATATAGTCAAATATATAGTATATATTGTATGTTTAAATGTGTGTTATGTAATAACAACAACAACAACAACAATAATAATAATTAAAAAAAAAAGTTGGAAGTGACCTTGGAGATCTTCTAGTCCAACCCCCTGCTCAGACAAATGGCTGTCCAGTCTCTTCTTAAAAACTTCCAGTGTTGGAGTATTCACATCTTCTGGAGGCAGGTTGTTCCACTGATTAATTGTTCTAACTGTCAGGAAATTTCTCCTTAGTTCTAGGTTGCTTCTCTCTTCGGTTAGTTTCCATGCATTGCTTCTTGTCCTGCCTTCAGGCACTTTGGAGAATAGCTTGACTCCCTCTTCTTTGTGGCAGCCCCTGAGATATTGGAACACTGCTATCACATCACCCCTCGTCCTTCTCTTCATTAGACTAGATCAGTGACGGCGAACCTTTTAGATACCAAGTGCCCAAAAACCGCCCTGCCTGCCCCGACTCCACCCCCCGCCCCGCCCACCTGCAGGGCCACCTACCGCCTACACGGCCCGCTGCAGATCACCCAGTCAGGGCTGCAGCACCATGGCAGCCACACTCTGCGCCCGCGTCCCACAGCATCATCTGCGCGTGACGGGGCGCAAGGGCAGAGTCTTATCCCTGATGCCCAGCTATCATGTCCTTGGCTGCACTGCTCCATGAGGGTCATGCCCAGGGGCAATTCTCCTCCAGGGGGGCTGCTGGTGAGGAGGGGGTGATGGGGGGAGGCAGGGCTGGGGCGACGGCACCGTGCCCACAGAGAGGGCTCTGCGTGCCGCCTCTGGCACGCGTGCCATAGGTTCCCCACCACTGGACTAGACATACCCAATTCCAGCAACCGTTCCTTATATGTTTTAGCCTCCAGTCCCCTAATCATCTTTGTTACTCTTCTCTGTACTCTTTCTAGAGTCTCAACATCTTTTTTACATCGTGGTGACCAAAACAAAGTGTATGTGTACACTTTTGAGAGCAAGCAACTAAATTTCACTTTTAATGTGTCCCATTGTACCCACAGTAAAAAATGACAATAAAGGTTATCTATCTATCTATCTATCTATCTATCTATCTATCTATCTATCTATCTATCTATCTATCTATCTATCTATCTAACAAATATGGTTTATTCCTCGCTTAGATGTGAGCAAAGAAGAGAGCTCTAGCTAAATAGTTTGCACACACAGGCACAGAGACAATAATTATTGATGTATTAAGAGGAAAATAATTTCATCTTTTCCATCCTTAGACATCTCTCTCTTGAGATGAAACAAAAGGATGATGGATAGGAAACCAACTTGTGATGGTTTTAATTGTTTGTTGGGGGTATGTTGTTTGTTGAGAGTATGAAAGAGAATTTGGTAAGAAAGAGGGCTATAAGAGGTTAATATCAAAAAATTATTGACATTTGATGTCTTATGTATTGCAAGCATCTGATTAAATATAACAGGTATTAAATATTTGGGGTTGGGAAATTCACCCTATGGTTTTTTTTAAAAAAAATGTAACAAAGAACATTGCAGTATGGGGAACCTTTTTTAGTCTTGACACTCTTCTGAAGAAGGAAGCTGTGCATTTTCCATTCCTAGCATAGCAGTTCTCAGTTGACTTACTTTTTAAATCTCTTTAGATCTTTTTCTCCTTGGAGTATACTTTACCACTGTTTCCATTTGCTCAATGGAAACTGCATGCTAGCAATCACTGTTTTCAAAGATTTATGACACTGTACTTTTTAAAAAACATCTATATTTTTAGTGCAAGCAAAAACCAAGGGCAGCCTTAGAAATAAAGCAACTCAGAGTAGGACAGAGACTTCAAGTATGATAGCCTAAGGTCTTTCAAACCAGTGCTTGCATTAGATTCAGGAAGGTAGACAAAGTACGTACATAAGATATCAGTGTAAGCAGCTAACTAGAAGTAAAGAAACTAACAGCAGTCAGACTAATAACCATACATTCAAATCAAAATGGTATCAATCATTACTGTATACTCAAAATTCACAGGTTAGTCAAATAAAATGCAACAGAAGGTACTCCATAAATTAACATTAATACACCCAAACTGTGGATCACAGAAATCATCATTTGTTGAACTCTTATTTGGTAAATTATACAAATTAAATTGATACAGCTTAGAAGGTATGTGAATGTAGCCACTTCAACCAAGGTTAAATATGTAGTATGAACATAGACAGTAAGAGAAAATACAGAAAGGAAAAAGTAAAACATTTTAATTTGAATCAACAAGGAAGATTCAAATTCTCAGTGAGAGAGTAAGGTGACATTTCTTCATCAATGGCAGAAAGAGAAAATGCCTAAGGCCCAAACGAGAGTCTTTGTTTATTAAGCTGCTCACATATTAGATCAAAACATGGAGAAGTTATGATAATGATGCTAAAACTAAAATGGATATTGAAAGCTACCAAAGAAACAGTTAAAGTATCTTTTTAAGATATAAATGGCTTAGGAGATTTTGAAAATTAATTGCAAAATATAACCAATTGCTACCCTCAATGTATTGGCAAATATTGCTGTTACTTGATACACCTTAAATATTTTAAATATAGCTTACCTTTTTAAAATTTGACAGAGATGTTTATTCAATATTGGTAACCAGTTGACTATCAACAAGGCTGAGAGTCTTTGCATGAGCTGACTTGAACTCCTACTCCAAAAGAAATGCATGTCCCTTGACAACCAAAGGGAAGGAACAAACTACCCTGTGTGAAACATTGGGCAAAATCTACTTCAGATCTTAAACTTGGTCAGCTCTCAAAAACAGTAACTGGTTCAGGCCGGAAGGGGTGCCGCCGAGTGCAGTATGGTGCTGAGGAGAAGGAGAAAGAGAAGGAGGAGGAGGAAGAGCAAGGGCAGCCAGGCCCTCCACCGCCAGCATGGAGGGAGGCACCAGGAATTTGAAGAACTCCGGATTCACCGGCCTCTTCGGCGTGGGAGGAGTTGCGGGGCCTGGCTATTCCCACGCTGACCTGTCCAGTGTCCCTCTGACTGGAACGAATCCCTTGTCCCCTTATTTAATGTTGATCCTAGATATCTTATATCTACTGGAGCTAATAAAACCAGGGGCAGATTTGAACTGGCGTTCTTTACTATTGGCAGATGTTGTGTTACAGGAGCTGCTTTTGGAGCATTAAATAGCTTGACACTAGGTTTGAAGGAGATACAAAACATGGCTTAGTCCAAACCTAGGAATGTACAGATTTTAAATATGGTGACACGGCAAGGAGCATTATGGGCAAACACTCTTGGATCTCTAGCGCTGCTGTATAGTGCGTTTGGCATCATCATTGAAAAAACATGAGGTGCAGAAGACGATCTCAACACAGTTGCAGCTGGGACCACGACAGGAATGTTGTATAAAAGTACAGGTGGATTTCATGGGATAGCCAGAGGTGGCATTGCAGGACTCATGCTCACAGGTCTCTATGCGCTCTACAACAATTGGGAGCACATGAGGGGCTCCATGCAATAGCAGTCCCTTTGAGCAGAGCGGAGGAGGAAGCCTCTCTCCATGTAGCGCAATCAGACTGGACTCCCTTTATTATAGTACCTAGCGGACATACCCCACTCAAGATCACTGATTCTCATGGCAACAGCTGGGTTCTTGAGCGTTCTGCATCCTTCTGTGCAACGGGCGGTGAAAAGCACCATTTTAGCTGCAAAAATGAAGATCTCATCTCCATAAGCATATTCACTTTTGCTCAGTTTGTACACCGAGACCATTGCTTGATTTGACTGTAATAAAATGTGCTGAAAAACATTTTAAAAAAAACAACAGTAGCCTGTACGTTCTCCCTTTTCCATTATAACAGGAAATAAGACAATTTAACTATGATCACCAGAACAAACCAAGATCAAACAATGTGTTCAGATCCTGGCTGTTTAAAAAAAAGCATAGTAAAACATATTGTTTCACAGGGAAATATGAGTAGATTAAACAAAGAACTGAAGCTTTTGACTTTCACCTGTGGTATATATAAGAAAGAGTCTGGGAAAGCACATATTTATTGGAGTTCGTTCATGTTATATGGGACTTTCCCCCCCCTTTTTATCTGAATCTGTTCTCTCTTATTTCAACAGTTAAGTTCTCCACATGATTAAAATTGTCTCTCATTGTTCAGAAATTAGTTCATTCATTAATTCATTCATATGTTAGTTCATTCATTCCAAGAGGCCACCTAGCTTTTCCTGAATGATTTCACAATCTTGATACAAACAATTCAATGTTCTTTTCATTCCTCCCCATCACTCAAAAGAATCAGTAAAGGAACAAATTAGAGACTTACAGCAGCATACAGTTTTATCCATCCAAAACAGAGGTTCCCACTTCATACAATCCATTGTTTCATTCTTTCAGCTAACAACCTTTGTTTCCCATTTAAATATTACTTTTCTCCGACCAGTACATAAAGTTTGAAAATATTGTATCAACAGCATTTACCTGGCCCTAAAAACTTATAATTTTGGCATAATTTGCGGTTCAAATGTATTCTAGTATCTGTTGTTGGAACTGCAGGTGTATTTCCTACTATTCAAAACATATTTAGATCTATAGTTTACATTGTAATTGTTTGGATTTGAAATTATAATCTAACTGGCTTGAAAACAGTAGTTCAATAGTTATTCTGAAAAGTGTTTCTCTAAAGTCCTCCCATGATAGACAGCCTGAAATGTGATAAAAATGTAGGCTTGAAAATACAACTAACAATTTCATGGAGTAAATTACTCCAAAATGGTTTGAGCAATCAGTTCAAATACCTACCCTGAGATAACTAAAAAAGATTCTTCCTAATAGAAGACCATCTGTACTGAGGCAAAGACTAAATAATAACACTAAAAACTTAAATTACTACCTAATTACCATTTTAGGCTTATCAAATGACTACTTGGAATAGTAGTTCAACTATCAGTTTATTTGTTGCTTGTAGTTTCAGTAGCTCAAGCATGAGAGTCCAAAAATCTTGGCATAACATTGAGATACAGGAGTATAAAGTGATAAAATGGAAATGGGATAAGTTCTTTTTAGTGAGTTTCACAGCATCTACTAAAATATGATCAAAGCTCTTTTACATGCTAGAATCCAAAAAGAATCAAGAACAGAGAGATGACCTTAGCAATTCCATGTTTAGGACGAGGCTTTAGCAAAATCATTAAACAAAAATCAGAGTTTTGCCATCCTTGCCCAAAAACAGAAAGTAAAAGTAATACCGAGTCATTTTCAATTTTCCAAATGATATTTCAAGTTAATTTGCAAAAATTAATTTTACAATTAATTCATTGTGCAATCAACTTTCACATTTCAGAGATAAGGCTTAAGACCATTGCTTAAAATAATACAAATGGTATCTTTCTATTTACAGTTTAAAAAGAAAGCTACACAGATAGGAGGTTAATATAGAGACAAAGCTAAAATCTAAACTTCAGGGTCTGAAAACTAATTTTTAAATGTGTGGATTCAATGTCCACTTTTGGCAATGCATAAAAATGTCTCCCTAACTTGCTGAATAAGTTTTAGGAGCAGAAAAATAAGCAGCAGCTCACATTACAACTGAGCATGTCATCTGGTGTGTGTTTGGTTTAAAATGTTTATATAAACAACGCTGTGACCTGCTTTTCCCATGATTGACAAGTGGAGATGGTGCTATAATTGGCTTCAGATCATGCTGTCCAAAGGACAAAATAAATAAATCAAGGATGTTTTTTTCTGGATCTGCTGACACAAGCTAATTTCCAAATCAAACAGATTGTTACTTATTAAGTCTCTGCTTAAAGGCACCAATTGGACTTTGATTCTCCATCACATGTACTTATGCCAAAGTGGAACAATTTGGTCTCTCCCCAGTTTTTCCCATGGAGAATATTGCCTAAAGTTGTGATACTGATATTGAACTGGAAGCTTTAAATTGTGACCTGCCTTGGAAAGAAATGGAGAATGCATGAAGTAATTAAATAAACAAAATATATCATAATACACACAAAGAACATAAGCAGATGTGTTTAGTTATTATTATGATGGAACAAACAGAAGGGGCGTTGTCTTACCTGAACGCCTTTTCTCAGCATGATGAATGGAGAATCCACCAATGGATTAATTCTGACCTCCTGCCCAAGTAGACCAAGTCAGTCAAAGCTGCCACACCCGTCTGGCTGAGGACACGCCCCCAGTTTCGAAGAGGGTGAAGCCAATGACTGTATGACGTGTTGGCTCCCAGATCCCTAACGCTGGACCGGACTGCGCATAAGGGATGGGTGTGGATTCTCCATTCATCATGCTGAGAAAAGGCGTTCAGGTAAGACAACGCCCCTTCTCCAGCATGAAGAATGGAGAATCCACCAATGGGACATACCAAAGCCCTTCTGTCCCTATGGGGGGGAAGCAGACTGGTGCCAGTGTCCCTGCCGCCGGCACCACCTGTTGCAGTACCCTGCGGCCAAAAGAGGCCTCCGCCTAGGCAAACTTATCAAGTCTATAATGGCGCACAAAAGGGGAAGGCGAAGACCACGTCGCCACCCTGCAAATGTCATCTATGGTGGCCTGTGTAGCCCATGCTGCAGAGGTAGCAGCACTGCGAGTGGAATGTGCCATCAAATGACCTGGAATCGCTAAGGAGGATGCCTGATAGGCCTCCGAAATACAGGTCCTAATCCACCTGCCAATGGTAGAAAAAGACACTTTCTGACCCTTGGAAGCCGGGTGGAAGGAAACAAAAAGGGCTTCAGACCTGCGAAAAGGCGCCGTCCGCTTGATGTAATAGCGTAACGCCCTGCGGACATCGAGAGTGTGCCATTGCCGTTCCAGGGCATGAGACAGGTTAGGGCAAAAGTCCGGTAACACGATCTCTTGTGCCCTGTGAAATAAGGTGTTAACCTTGGGAACGAATGAGGAGTCCAAACGCAGGACCACTCTGTCCGTGTGAAAAACACACAAGTCCTCCCTGACAGAAAGAGCTGCCAGTTCCAAGATACGCCTAGCCGAGGTAACTGCAACCAAGAAGGCAACCTTAAGAGACAAGGACCTAAGGTTGCAGGTCCTAACAGGTTCAAAGGGTGACTTGGTAAGGGCCTGCAAGACCCATGGCAACTCCCAAGTGGGATACCTATGTACCACGGGTGGTTTACTGTTGGTGACCCCTTTGATGAAGGAGCGGACCATGGGGTGTTGAGCCAGTGATTCCGAATTGACATAGGTAAACACCGTGGCCAGAGCTGCAACCTGTCGGCGTATAGTGTTGGGCGCCAATCCTTTATCAACACCCTCCAACAGATAGTCCAACAGCCATGGAATAGTCACCTCTGAGAGAGCCAAGTGGTTGCTGTCGCACCAACGGCAGAAATTCCTCCATGTGGAGTCATAAATGTGATTGGTCGCCGGCCTTCAGGAGGCTTGAATCATGGAGATCACTCCCGATGAGTAGGATTCTCTGGTCAAGATCCGGCGTTCAAGTGCCAAGCGGTTAACTGGAGCCACTGAGGCTCCGGGTGTTGTATGACTTCCTGTATGAGCCTTATCCGATCTGGAGGGATCCTCCACGGAGGGGCCACAGAGAGACTCACGAGGTCGGCAAACCACGGTCGCCTCAGCCTGTGCGGAGCAATGAATATGAGCTCTGCCCGTTCCTGCAGTGCTTTTCTGATGACTGCCGGGATCAGAGGGAGAGGCGGAAAGGCGTACATCAGGCCCCTTGGCCATGGGCTGCGAAGGGCATCCGCCCTCTCCGCCCCCAGAGAGGGGAACCGGGAAAAGAACCTTGGAAGCTGGGAGTTCACCGGTGAGGCGAACAAGTCTAGAACCGGTTGCCCAAACCTCTCCAATATCTCCCTGAAGAGATCCGGGTGTAGACTCCATTCTGAATTGTCTACTGTCGCCCAGCTTAAGTAATCCGCCTGACGATTCGCCTCTCCCGAGATGTGCTCGGCCTTCAGGGAGAGGAGATTGTTTTCTGCCCAGGATCCCAATAACTTGGCCTCGGCCATGAGAGACCGGGATCGGGTACCGCCTTGATGGTTCACATGGGCTTTTGCTGCCACGTTGTCCGTGAGGACCAGCATGTGTTGCCTTGCAATCTTGTTGCGGAAGTGGCGGAGGGCCAGATGAATAGCTCTGAGTTCCAGCCAATTGATATTGTGCTTCAGGTCTGCCCGGGACCACCGGCCCTGAGCCAATTGTGACTGGAAGTGCGCTCCCCAGCCAAACAGACTGGCATCTGTGGTCAGGGTTAGCCTGCTGAGGTCCTTGAACAGTGACCCCCTGGCTACCACTGGGGAGGTCCACCACAGAAGGGATCCTAGGGTCTGGAATGGGACCCGTACCCTTTGGTTGGAAGAGCTTGTGCCCAGCCTTTGGAATGGGAGCAAGAACCATTGAAGGTTTCTGGAGTGTAGTCTGGCCCAAGGCACTATCTCTATGCATGATATCATCTTTCCCAGTAGTTGGGAGAGTATAGCCAGTGCCACTACATGCTCCCTGCGGACCATGTCTCGGATGCTGTTTTGACGTTCCCGAGACAGGTAGACCCAGCAAAGGTCTGTGTCTATCACCGCGCCCAAGTGTAGAAGGCGGGTTGAGGGAATCAGCTGACTCTTTTGAAAGTTGACTGAAAAACCATGGTCCTGAAGTGTCCTTATAGTGAGGGCCAGCTCCGCCTGGGCGGCCAGAGCAGAGGACGACTGGATGAGGATGTTGTCCAGGTAACATTGGATGCGCACGGGCACCAACCGTAGGTGAGCGGCGAGTACCGCCAAGATCTTGGTGAAAACCCTGGGAGCCGATGAGAGGCCGAACGGCAGGGCTTTGTATTGATAGTGGTTGTTGGAATAGCAAAACCTGAGATATTGTCGGTGGTTTGTATGTATGGGGATGTGGAGGTATGCCTCCGTAAGATCTATGGACGTCATGAAGTCCCCTCGTCTGACGCTGGCCAAGATGGACTGGAGTGTCTGCATCTTGAACTTTCGGTACAACAGGTGGGAGTTTAGGCCCTTGAGGTCGAGTATCGCCCTCCATCCCCCTGAGGCCTTCGGGACAACGAATAGGATGGAGTAAAAACCTTGTCTTAGTTGGTCGGATGGCACCCTTTCTATGGGTCTTATGTGTAACAAGTGTTGAATGGCCTCCCTCAGAAGGCTCTTCTTGACTGGGTTCCTTAGAGGGGGACAGGAAATAAAGCGTTGAGGTGGCCTGGTCACGAACTCCAGAGACAGACCGTGCCTGATGGTGCTTAGCACCCAAGAGTCCGTGGTCATGGTCTCCCATTGGTGGAGAAAATAAGTTAGTCTGCCACCTATGGGAGAGTCCCTCCCTGAGTCACTTGGATTTACGAAAGGGACGGCCTCCCCTGAGTAAATGTGGCTTCTGGTGCCTTAGGATCCTGAGGCCCCTGTTCCTCTTCAAAGAGGGAAAAGTGCTCCTGATAATGGCCAGTTGAAAAAGCCCCTTCGGAGTCCCGTTCTGGGGACCATACAGGTGTGGGCCACAAGGCAGTGTCGCCATTGTGGTAGGGGGCGGATTGACCGTCTCCCCTACAGCCAGTTTTTGTGCACGGGAGAACTGTTTCTCCAAGGCACGATGCCTGCGGCTGGCCTCTTTGTCGGCCGCCTTGGAGGCTCGCTTGTTTGAGCCAGCCTTAGTTTTGGCCTTGATTTTTGCAGCTGCCTCCTGACTAGAGGACTTACGCTTTGTGTGTCCACCTGAAGTGGAAGCCTGTGGCTCAGTGTTATCTGCCATTGTAAAGCGAGAGTTTTCAGTGGGGTGCTGAAGCGTCTCGGTCTGCAAGAGATGCAGCTGTTAACCACCAAGGTGGGACTGGCCTGCACGTGGATCTGTGATAGTCCGGCCCACCGGCAAGCACGGAGTCACACTTAGCGACGGATGTCGCACGTCACTTAGCGATGATGAAACTGAGCGTGGGAGACCTATCGTTGAGGTCAAGTTTGCGTTTAGTGATGGGATCACACGTGTCTCACTTAGTGACGGCAAGCTCAGTATTGACCGTTCACTAGATGCAGACTATGGCAACAGGCTATAACTGGCAAGGCCCAAATGAGCGTTGAGTGATGATTGTTAGAAGAGAGCAACTGACGCTGGGTCCAATTTTGTTAGGCCTGGTGTGTACAAATACAGGGGACCACAGTATCCGTGCTGCAATATAGGGTCAAGCAGAGCCCTCTTGGGCAGCAGCAAGTAAGGCCTAAAATGGCAAGCAACCAAAGGCCTGATTAGAATCAAAATCCCCTGACACACACTGAATAATGATTCCAACAGGAGTAATGCAAATGAGTGGCCTTTTGGATTACTCCCTCCCCTGCTCCGTCCGGAATTCAAGGCCTTGACTGCATGCTGCAGACTAAAATGGCGGCCGCCAGCAATCCGGACCAGGGGAAAATGAAAGTAAGCTGATTTAGTCACTTTGTCCAGGAAAAGACAGTTTTCCTTGAATCCTGGTTAAATTAAGAGCTGCCAAGCCTCCCTTTTGGTCCTCTGAAGAGAGAATAAATCAAAGGAGAAATGGGCCATTCGCCACGCGGCGCCCACGACGATCGGCTAAATAATTTCAAGGCCCAAGGCAGCCTAGATAACAGGGAGCACTCCCTTTCCCCAAACTGCTCTCTTTAAAAGATAAATCAGTAACTACGAGTAATGACTATAAGGAGCCGGATCGGCCGAATAATTTTCAAGGCCTGAAGAACGGGGAACACTCTTTTTCCCCCAAAAGGTTCACTATAAGCAAGAAATCAGTACTGACAATAACAAAATAGAGAGAGAGGGGGAGAAGAATCCACGAATGGAATAAACTTAATAAAACCTGCTGTTTTCAAGTAGTTGGGAGCCAAATCTACCAAATCTGTCTGGGCTGAAGACCAAATCGAAACTGGGGGCATGTCCTCAGCCAGACGGGCGTGGCAGCTTTGACTGACTTGGCCTACTTGGGCAGGAGGTCAGAATTAACCCATTGGTGGATTCTCCATTCTTCATGCTGGAGAATGGACACAGCTGGGTATTTTGAATCAAGAGGGTCTTGAACAAAGGGAAGCAGCAAAACTTTAAATGGAAAGTGCAGGTGATCAACTACATACAATTACAAAGCTCTTTGTACTTCATGTTTGCACTGTCAACATTTTGCAGAGATTTTGAAGCAAATAAGATTTTTCTATTTCCATGATGCAGTTAAGGACTTGGAACGCTACATTGTAATTTAAATCCTTTATAGCAATATACAATAGATGAAAAGCAATACAGAGTTCAGGGCAATGTACTCACAATGAAAATGGTATACCTAAATTTATTTACTGACATAATCCTCTCAGTCCTAAAAGGAGATATGCATTATATTCATATAGAGACAACTGTTAAAATGCTATCTCATTTTATTCCATATCTGGTTATCAAGAGAATGCGAAAACAAAAATGTTTCACATCATTATCAATAGACATGAAAAAACATTTTCTCGTCATTTTTCTTATCTAGCATATATCTGAATCAGGATTTTATTATGCAGTCTCCTTGCCTCTACTAACTTTCTGAGAGAACATATTGTTTTCATTGGAAATGTTTCTATATTTTCCCAATGCTTCTTACTTTTTTCCTTATCACACACAATTTAATAAGATGAGAATGACAATATAGTTGCACAGTGTCTTTTAATGAGGAGTACCAGCATCTCTCCATTTGGAAACATATGTAGAAAGAGAAATTTAACAGCTAATCTGACTAGATTCATGGATTACAAATGCCAAATACCAAATTGGAACTTAGAATTTATGGATTTCTAAAATTGCCAAGTTAAATTTATTCTTCTCTGAGGGAGAAAATTCGATTCTACATAATCTAATATGGCTTTATTTCACCTTAATTTTGAAGAGTTCTGAAATACCACAGATAACCAAGAAATCAAACAAATGGCTCATAGAATAAATCAATCCAAAATTCTCATCTGAGGCACAAATAACCAGCCTTAAATTATCCTACTTCAGACACATTCTGTGAAGGCCCAACTCTCTGAAAAAGGCTCTAATGCTGGAAAATGTAAGAGAAGAAGAAGGATGACCAGGTAACAAGAGAGATGGATTAAGTACATTTTTTTCAAACACATTTTAATATTCTTTTTATTCCCATTTTTTTAAAACAGATGATCATAATATATATGTATGTATATGTATTATGTATGTTTTTGCCTTGAGTTGTTTGTAAAAAAAAATAAAGGTGGGATATAAATAAATACAGTAATAAATAAATAAATGTATAGTTTGATGGTCTGTGATCTTGAAAATTTTAAGAAATATTGCCGTAGAGATAATCTAAGATATTGGGTTGTTTCATACAGTCTAATTGCTTTCAGTAAAAAAAATAAAATTCACATCTAAAAAAATGGGATTTAAACTTTTCTGGAATATAAGCCAATTTTTTCCAATCTGGAACTGCCAGAAATCATTAAAAGAAATCATAAAACGCTACTTTCAGAATAAAGATATTCTTCAAAAGCACTATTGAGGAAAGCATATATATACTCATACATACATAGATACATACATATATGCTTTCCTCAATAGCGCTTTTGAAGAACGCCTCTCTCACACACACAGCCTTTATTATTTTTGTAAATAACTCAAGGCAGTGAATATATCTCACTGGCTCAAAATTGACTCTAGCCTTCCATCCTTCCAAGATCGGTAAAATGAGGACCCAGATTGTTGGGGGCAATATGCTGGCTCTGTAAACCACTTAGAGAGGGCTGTAAGGCATTGTGAAGCGGTATATAAGTAAGTGCTATTGCTATTGCTAATACTCCTTCCTCCTATTTTCCCCACAACAATCCAGTGAAGTGAGTTGGGGTGAGAGAGAGTGACTGGCCCAAAGTACCCAACTACCTTTCATGCCTAAGGCAGAGACAGATAGACAGACAGACAGACAGACAGAAATATTCAGCATATGTATTATTATATATAAAAATCATATTGAGCTCAGTCCTACTTAAACTCTCTGCCAACCACATCCCATTAATGCACTGTATGGCTCGTGCACAAAATAGATGACACACACCATTTCTATAATATTTTCATAGTCTATGACTGACATTCAGTCACTCATGTTCTATCTAGTCATATCTTGGCTTGACTATGCAATGTGATCAACATAGAACCATCCTTGAAGATCACTCAGAAGCATTGACTGGTTCAGAATGCAGTGCTGTGGGCAGTTATGAACATACCTCAGTATGCCTATGTGACACCTTGGAACCCATTTCCATAGATTGCACTAGTTGTCAATTTGTTTTTGGGTGTGATCCAAAGTGCTGGTAATGACCTAAAAGTCCTATGTGGCATACAGCCCAGTTTTTTGAGAGACTGCCTATCTCTTGTGGTTCCTGCCTGGCAGATTCAATCTGACAAGAGTCATAAAAACCTGGTTGTTCTCCCAGATTAGGGCTAAGGTGGCAGGAGTCCCCTCTGATGGATATTAGATATTGATGGCATGTTTTCAAGCATCTTTCAGGTTTGCCATCTTATTCTTTTTTCTGTTTCTAGTTGGGGTTTTTTGTTTGTGATTTCTTACCACAATGTTTTTATATTGATTGGTATATTTATGGGGTACCCATGTCTTTTGGAGTTGGTCAGCACAAAATCAAAAGAAGAGTAAGAATAGTAGCTGTTTGAGGGCTTTTTTCCTTAATTGTCTTAAAACTGTATGTTTTTATGTTCAACCCTTTGCAAAAATGACCTTGGGGAGAGGTACAGCTATGCACAATATGGATGGCGGAAAATTTTTTAGTCCTCATTTAAACTGGAACTTATCTATTTCTGCTTATTTTATCCATGAATCACAACATAATTACTGTTAGAAAACCATTGTTCTTTGAATTACAATGCAGTACATAGACAAGGAAACAGCATCTTACAGATTTATAGTAATGCATGTATCAATTTAAACACATTATTTGTAAATGTTATTTTACCCAAACTCTGCAATTTTTCGTGTTTGTGCCTTGAATCATTGTTGATCTTAATGACTGCCTGGACAATTCCCTGCCATTTTCTTGACAAGATTTTGGAAGAGGTTTGCCATTGTCTTCCTCTTAGGGCTAAGAGTTACATGCCCAAGGTCAACCAGCTGGCTTTATACCTAAGACAGGACTAAAACTCATAGACTACCAGTTTCTAGCTTAGTGCTTAACTACTACACCAAACTGGCTCTCATGCAATGCCTTAGGTGAAAAGAACTGCATACAGTATGTTGCAAAGGCATTTTCAACAATATGCAAGCAAAACCTTCTTCAAAAGAAACTCAATGAACTGAACTTGAGATGTTTCCAATTATGAAACACCAAGAACAAGATCATCAATCTGTACATAAACAAAGTTAATTATGGTAGCTTTGAGATGGAGTGGCGGGAGCAATATTAGCTCATCAACAGAGAAGTCTCTAAGATGTGGGAATAGAAGTCTACATTTGATTAGTCTTCCTTGTCAGCTTCACTGACTGTGTGAAGAACTTTTCCTCTTCATTCATTTTTCCCCACCTTAGTCAATGAAACACAGAGTTAAATAAATTGTTCTCTCCCATCTACATACCTTCTTTGAAGGAAATGGATTGGTTTTTCAGTCTGCCCAATTGCCACTTTTTTTGTTTCTTTCCATTCTCTCTCCACAAACCACTAGAAACCTAATAACACAAGTATGTATCATATATCTATCTTATCTCTAGCTCTTTAGAAGTCACATTCACTTCAGCTATGATTATTGCCAACTAAGGGCCTCTCCACGTGTAATATTTATGGCAATCTATGATCAGCATGGGCTTGGTATTCTCACAGAGTCAATGTTCTTCATTAACTACCAGCTTAGCTGAAAAGCAGGAGGAAACACAGTGAAGATAGGACTGCAGTACTTGTTTTTGTTTGTTAGATTTTATATCCCATATTTACAGATTTCATGTCTGCATACATAAAAATTCCTCCTGTTTTTCCCACAACAACTTTGTGAAGTTGGTTGGGCTAAAAAATAGAACTGGCTCAAAATTACTCTGTGAGTTTCCATGGCTAAGAGTTGAACCTGGATCTCTTTGAGTCTACTCTAATACATAAATCATCATTTGGCACTAATTCACACTCTGAATTGAGTAGTTTGGTGAAAATTCTTGTCTTGTCTTACTTTCTGGATCCTCAGCTTTGTTTCCTCCTTACTGGAGCAAGATGTTAGCATACCATGTTATCATTTCAATTGTGCTTTTTTAAAAAGTTAAAAATATACTTTCAAAAAATGAAATTTTAAGCCTTGACACTAAGCATATTGTGGCATTGTCTATGTTACGTCACCATTCTGTGAACTGCAGTCCTTAAATATTATCATCAGGCTAAAGGATAAGGATTGAACCAATTTTGGTTAAGCAATAAAAGATGCTTTTTAAATAGTAAATGTACCACTTGGCTTCTGAAAATTATTGTTACTAGTCATTTATTTAGCTATAATGGCACTTCATGATGTTATGCAACAGAGGAAGCCATGATACCGACCAAGAAGGTCACCATCTATTTATCTGCTTCAATAAGAGAATGCTTAGTCCATGTAGGTAAATTCACTTCTCAGGCCTGGTTATACGATTTTCAAGGGCTCCCTTTTATGGTGTTAATTCGACTGGATATGTTTTCTAAATGTATGTCATAGTGCAAGACAATTCCATTTTTAAAATACAAAGGCTGATACTCAAGGGCAAGATAGTATCAAACAAGAACATGAGCAACATTTCATGTTTAAAATGTCAACCATCTAATTTCCTCTTCTGATAGACTTCTAATTTCAAATTCATATAACTTGGAATTACAAAGGCACCTCATTTCATAAATGCTACCAAATATATTCCTAGGTTTAATCATTAATCTTTTGATTTAAAAAATTTTAGATGCACTAAAACAACAAAAATTATACTGAATTGTAACATGAAATCCATAATGTTAGGAAAGTTAATTTAATTTAAATATTAAATCTGTGACACAATTATCTGAAAAATTCATTTCCAGAATTGTTACTTGTGTTTTGGAGTACCATCAAACTACCAGATTCTCATAAATATTACTCTTTTTTAATAAAGAGATTATTAACAGATACCAGAAATCTTTATCCACATCATCCAAAATACTACATGAAACCCTGTGATTCATTCACATTGTCTCCAGTAAAATTGTTTTCCAACTGCTGCCCTCATATGTACTTGATAAAATACAAAAGCCCACTGGAATGAATTAAGGATCACAACAAATATTAAATACCTTGTTTCTGACCAAATAGAGAAGTCACGTTACTCCTAAGTATAGCAACAGTAGGTGCAACGGTTCTTCTAACATTACAATGCACTCTTGTATATATTTACTCAGAAATGTCTTCTACTGCTAAACCTTCAGTATTGAAACCGATGAAGATTATACCAGCCACAATAATGTATTATATGTAGCATAGAAACATACATTCAGAAAAACAATACAAAGGAGGGTCAGGACAACAAATACAAGACAATATGAACAGAAAGAACAATGTAGGATATTTTCATAAACTTATACTCTTTTCTAAAGTTCACAGTATTCATGACTAGTAAATAGCTAGCTAGAACATATTCCAGCTTTCAACTCCCATAACTTTTTGTGATTATCTCCATGTAGTGCCAATTATGTGATAAATGATCCATGAATTGTCACTGTCATATAACTCTTATGTTGTATATCTTGTAATTCTTAGGTAATAAGAAAAGGAGTGCATCCCAAGCCATTTCTCCAAACAGTAGCAGATATCACTACTTTGAAGCAAAAAGCAAAGCACAAAAGTAATATAACTCCAAAAGAAGCTAAATTTAATTTTAAAAAAACTCAAAGAATCCTCTCCCCACAAAGAAATTTATTCAAAACTTCACAAACTAAAATATTATGGTCTTATATGCCATGGCTGTGCTCAAGATGACCTTCAATATTTCCACCTGTTGAGTTTCCCTCTGCCTGAAAATGACCGTTTGCCCCTGCAGTGAATATATTTTGTCAGTGTTAAAGAAGCTTATTTAAAATAGGCACATGTTAGAGGTGCCTCAAGCCCCCAAAGGCCAACAAAACAGTCCAATGGTTGCTGCTTCCTAAACTAGTCTATGGGGACATTTGGACCTTGGGAAATAGAGTATTTCAAAGTGATGGGTCTGTCACAGAGAAAGCTGCCTTGAGGGCCAGAAGGGAGGGAAGTATCACTTACACTTTATAGAGCAAGCAGAACCTTAAGCTTGTTCCTTAAAACAGCTTAATAAAAAGCCTTTTTTATGTCTATTAGAGATCTCGGAGAACAATCTTGGATTGACGATTTGTGTTCATCTTCTGTTTATGAATCAGCTCTCTAGTGATATAATTTAAGGACTGATCAATATTTCTCTATCTGGTTCAAGCTGTTTTAAACTCTCTTCCATATCTTCTATAATATCATTTTGCCCTTTTTTCTTTCCCCTTTCTTTCCTTTTCTCTTTCCTTTCTTTTTTCCTCTTCTCTCACTTTATTTTATTTATATTTGTATTTCCAGTTCATATAATATCTCCTGTTTATAACTACAGTATAGATTTGCAGAAGCTAACAAATTTTATTTCACTATCAGACATGTGAATTGACTCCCACTTATATGATTAGTGAATTTCCAATCAGATTAAATAAATGATCACCTACAATACATACTTGTGCATTCCACAAAAATCCTTAACCTGGAAGGGACATTGCTCATGAAAGTGAAACAATTTTAAGATGTGTCAGAGAGGGGCTGGTGAATTTCATGAACATTTTGATGTTCCTTATAAAGATTCCCCATTTGGATTGCTGCTCTTTCTTTCTTCAGATATATTCAGTAGGTATGAAAATATTTGTGAGCAGTTTATAGAATATTAGAGCTTTAATTTCAAGGAAATTCCTATTTTCAGGACTAAAATTGTGGCTATTGATTTATATTTTTGTCGTTCCAGTTGGCCTTTCCTAAAATAAACAATGTAATCTAAAAGTGTAAGACTTTTAGAAATGATGTAACAAAACTCCTATGACAACAGCCATGAGATTGGCCATCTAGTTCAGTGGTTCTTAACCTGGGCGATATCGCCCCCCAGAGGGCGATTTCGTTTTTCAGGGGGTCGATGGAACGAAAAGGGCACAACATGGGGGCGAAGGAATGAAAAGAGGGCGATATTGGGGCAATGGAGCAAGAAGTTTTGGGGACACTTTTGAGACTTTTTCGTACAGTGAATCGCTGTATATCTGTCATACAAAAACATCAGATCGCTCGCTATTAGTGGATTGAATTGTGTTTTCAAATGTTCCTCCAGCTAGCTTCAGTACAGAATGCCGTACATATGTGAATACGCATCGCTTATCTTCATGCGCGTTGCGCAGCAGCCTCTACCCATACAGTGGCGCGCCATTGGCCAGAATGGGCAGTGATGGAGGGGGGAGCGCTTCTTTCGAAACATCGCATGCTGAGTGGCTGTCCCCTGTGACGTCAGCTGTAATGTCAACGTAACTGTTGAAACTAGGTTTATCGACGTCCACGTGTGTTTTTCTAGTGTTCCAGTAGAGTCGAAAATTTAATTTGCAGGTAGTGCCTTTCATTTCGAAGACCTCTCAACATGGCTGAGAAGAGGAAATGTCGCCAATATTCGACGGAATACCTAAAATTGGGATTCATTCCATCTCCTTCCAACGTACAGCTTCCGTTTTGTTTTCTTTGTGAGAAAACATTTTCAAATGAAGCGATGAAGCCTTCCCGACTGAAAGACCATTTGGTAAGAATTCATTTGGATAAAGCCGACAAACCGGCATCGTTTTTCCAATCCTCAAAGGCCAAGTTTGGGGGTCGCAGCACTGTTGGGAAGTTATTTGGAAAATCGTCACTCAACGCTGACAAGGGGCTCATTTGTTCCTATGAAGTATCTTTGTTGATAGCAAAATGTGGCAAACCTCACACTTTTTGTGTACATACATTTTTTTGTGTTAATAATTGTCTGAGCTTTTATCGTTGTATTTGCTTGCATTGGATTTCACGTTCCAGTTTGAGTTTTCGGCTTCGTTTTTGAATTTTTGTTGTGCTCTGTAAAACATTTTTTGTGTCTCTTTGTATTGTACTTTTTTAGCGTGCACTCCAGTTTGATATTATATTTTCTTTGTGTCTTTTTAATCCTTTTTACAGTGTGCGTGACTATATATACTTTCCTCGAATCTTAATTTAGTTTCAGAGTTTTTGTCTTGAAATTCTTAGTTCCTGCATTGTGGTTTGTTCTTATGCCCTTTTTATATTTCTTTTTGCGTCTTAAATTTCACTTGTAATTCAATCATTAAATGATACTGTTTTTCTTTTTGGGCATTTCACTTTCTTGCAATTGAATTTTGTTTTCAGTGGTCATTACATTTAAGTGTCTTGAATAAATAAGATAATAATGAAATACATGTATCACGAAGTTTGGGAATAAAGTGACGGGTGGCACCAAAATTTTTCACAGTTGAGATATGAGAAAAAGACTGGAAATAAATTATTTGCATCGATATGTCTTGATGACAATTTTAAAGAAAACAAAAAAAAGTGTTTGCATAAATTGAAGAATTATTTCCTATGTTGTGATTGAGAGGTTATGTTGGGGGAGGGGAGCGATGACAACTTCCTCATTGGCTCAAGGGGGCGATTCGTTCAAAAAGGTTAAGAACCACTGATCTAGTTAACACAGGTGGTAACAGAAGTGAGCACTACTGAATGGTAAGTGAAATCTCATAAAACATGGTTTTATAGATACATCAACCCTCAGCCAACTTCTCTCTCTCTCTCTCTCTCTCTCATACACACATACAATCTCTCTCACACACATACACAGATTCACCCAGTTTCTAGAAAATCATTCATATTTATATGGATTGAAAAGATTAGCTTTTAATCTCAGATTTTAAATACCTCAATGTCTGCATATACTCTACTATTTAATATTTTTCTAACAAGATTATTTAAATGTCATATTATTTGTATCATATGAAAATTAACCATCACATATACTTAATATAGAAAAGGGGGAATAATATTTAACAAATTTAAATTTAATGATGTATGTATGATCCAGAAAACCACCTGAAGCTGAATTATGGCTTCTCTTTGGCAAACATTTGTTCAACTCACTCAGACTGCAGGATCAAAAGGTTTTACAGGGTCCTAAATTAAGAAGGAAAGCAGGGTAGTAGTGTTAGCTAATCTTCTCAAAAGAATTTGCTGACAGATGTAAAAGCAAAGCTGATCTGGTGAGCAGTACATAGAGCAATGTCTGTACACAAAAGTGTTCATTCCAATAACCCAATTAGACATTCAATACTGGAATGATTAATGTTACCAATATGTCAAGACATGCATTACTGTAAGTATAAGGAAAAACTGCTGAACTAATGTACAGTTGTTCTTCTGTAAATGAGACTGACTCAGCAATTTCATTGCAAGTAGTGGACACATCAAAGTTTGTTTCTTTGTTTTTTGTCTGTTACTTTGCAGGACATTTTATGTTTCCTGTTTACATAAGATTGTCTGCCAATATTGATAGCTCTACAAGCCTTTAACCAAGAGCAAGATAGATGGACGGACGGACAGACAGACAGACAGACAGACTTTAGTTATAAGAAAAACACTGCTGGAGTAACATGTTGTTTATCTACGTACTAACATACCACACGTAACATACTATCAGTTCATTATTATCATTGGAACCATTTCCTCACAATATTTTATAGTCTATACCGTGATATCTGTTTACTTATTTGGTTCAGATTTTACCCTGCTTAGGACCCTCAAAGTCACTAATGGACAGAAAAAAAATACTGCGAGTTACCAGGAAGCTACAGCCAACGTTTAGCCAGTCCATGGAGGCCTCGTACTTAGTTGCAGAGAATTTGTAAGACATAATAGCAGTAAGTATAACAGAGAAGAAAACTGGGCAGTTGAATCAAAAAGACAACAATATATGGATGACCACCCATCAACACTTCTCATTGAATAATCCCTCACAAATGGCAAGAAAATTCCTTCACTTGCAGAGAAATATTTACAGTATGATAAGGTATAGAATTTAAGAAGTCTATTTAAAAATAGCATGAACAATTCCAAATTCAGTGATGTGCATGACTTGCCCCCAGATTCTACTCGACATGTATAGGTGATAAGTCTTTTGTCTTCTGTTTATTTTCGGTCACCCATTTTCTGACAAATTAAGATCAAGCTTTCAGGTTTGAATTCCAATATTTATTAATATTTTTCTTATCTAAATTGACAGAACTTAAATCTGGATTAAAATGCCATATTAATTTTAATGAAACATTGCCGCCAACTGAATTTGGATTCAATCCAACAAAATTAGTCAGAAGCATAAAATAGATTTCAAAATATTTTCTTTGATGATAATGAAGCTGATCTAAAAGTTTAAGACAAGTTATTTATACTGAAATCCTTAAAACTATGCATCAAGAATACATTTCTGTGTAACTTCATTAAAAGTACCATAGTGAGAACAAGCAGCATTTGTAAGATTCATTTCTTCCTCCCAGAAAAAAATGCCACATTCACACACATGCACCCCCCCAAAAAAAAAGATACTTGTGGCCTCTCTTGTTCAGTATAGTAAAGATTAGGGTTCTCTGCTTGTCTTACTACCAAGCCTGACTTCACAGATTAGGAGTGCAAATGAAGAAACAGCAGATTAGAGACAAACAATGATTACTCAAGAATAGGTTTCTTTACCTATGAAAATGCCCTTGAGAACCAATAAAACAGCTTAAAGGAACTGAATTTTTGATACTGAAATATTACAATTTTTAATTCAGTCTATTATACTATGATTTATCTACATGGGTATATTTTTATAACCTATGTAAATTATAACTGAATTCTTATAAATGTAGTGCTGTGTGATAAAATCACTGATTCAACCACAGTTTCTAAATTAATGAATGAGCCACACTATTAATTGCTGATATGCAAAACACTGTGGTTTTATGGCACGCCAAGTAATACACATTATACTCTTCAAATATCAAACTGATTTCAGATTAGTTTAATTGTGTTGGTTTTTTTTTTTTCCTTTTCCTTTCAAAATTTCCAAAAAAGCTACATTTCTCCCCATGGTTTCCTCAGCTCTGTATTCTCTTACTATCATCCAAATAAATTCTGTGGATACATACCAGGATAGAGGGAAAAATTAGGAGGATTATATGACCTAAATAGGTATGTCATGTATTTGTAAAATTGAGACAGAAAGAATGTAACAGATCTGAATAAAGGGAATCTGATATTGTGGAGTTGATTAATAAATATAGGGATGATATAGGATTAGTTATGAATGAAAAGATTAAAATGTTGTTGTTGTTATTATCCTTCTTTTAATATCAAACTCCTATCATTTAGATTATATTTTCATATGAAAAATAAAAATCCACAGGTTGATAATGGGTTGATGTTCTCCTCCTGTGAATGGTAATAAAGATACAGTATAACTATCTACATAAATGCAATATAGGAAAATGTTCTGTAAAATAACATGATGGGAACAAGATGAAAGCACAGAAAAAGTAGGCCTTTGGAGACCAAAGAATAAATGAGAATGATTAGAGGGTATCTGCTTAAAACAAGATCTATTTGTTTTCAATATATAGTTTAAGGATAATTCTATTCATATAGTCTAGTGGTAAAGAAATAAATATAAATTTAAAAGCATGATTGGTTTGATTGATTTGTTTATTGTGAAAGACTGAGGGACTTAGTGAAAAATACAAGGGCAGTGAAAAGTTCTGAATTTGAGACATACCATTTTTGGGTGGAATCAAGTCTGGGGTTGGGGGAAGAAATGAAGATGTAGTAAAATAAAATCAGATGAAAGAAAAAAGAATAACTCCAGGAACATAAAGAATTCTGAATGAAAAAAATATGAAAAGGTATACAACTATTTCAACAGAATGAATGGAAACTATCCTTAAGGAAAGATAATGCAGAAACTACTTGGAACAGAGTGAAAACATACATTAAAGAGTGCCACAGAAGTGAGTGGAAATACATAATCTGAAGAATGAAAAAGGATATTTAATGGAATAGTGAAATGATGAAATAGAAAAGGCCTTGAATTAAAGAAAATATACTGAGTGCTGTAAAAACTTAAAATGAAAGGCATTATCTGATGTGCACAGAGAGGAAAATACAGTTTCAAAGAATGAATGCAACCAAAGAAAACAAGAACAAAATTAAAAGTGGCAGAGAAAATGCACAACCTTTTTGATTAGAAGAAATATTGTTTGGGAAGTGGGTGAAGAAAGTTATATAAGAAGCCCCCATTGGGATGAATGAATTAAGGGAATGCTAGAAAGTATAGAGGTTTCTTTAATGGAAATGATAATGGTTGAAGTGTGGGATTGAAATGAATGCTATAAAAAGAAGAAAAGTGATTTAAAAATGCCTTGACAATATTGGAAAATTGTAAGGTTACAAGTGTAAATGCTACAAATGGAACAATGTTGAACTATGGATTAGTTTGATTTGGAGTGGATATAAATTATGTTTAGCATGTATATAAAGACTGTGTCTGTGAACTGATGAGCAGTAACTAAAATTCACTGTCAAAAAGTAGAATCAGTGTGTGTGCCTAGGAAGGTGTTTGGCATAATTGTGATTGAAAGACCAAAAAAGGTAACAATGAGGAACATTTGTGCATTAGCAGGGCAGGGTGAATGTAGTCCAGATTTTAGTTCTTTGGCAAGTGATAGAGAAATATGTGAATGTGAAAAAGAACTTGCATTACACATTTATTGATTTAGACAAAATGCATAATAAAATGAATAGGCATGAATTATGGAATATTTTGATCACTATGGACTTGAAGCTCAGCTGGCAAAGATGAAAATGTCTGTATATGATGATATACAGTATATAGCAGAGTTCCCCAACCTTTTGGGCACCAGGGACCGGTTCCGTGGTGAAAGGTTTTTCCACAGACCGGAGGGTGCATGGTTTTGTATGCTGCCTGCATCTTGCAAATGGGGCTTCGCTTGTTTGTGTGGACCGGTTGCTGGCATGCCACGGCCTGGTACTGGTCCACGGACCAGGGATTGGGGACCCCTGGCATATAGCATGTATGAGAATAAAACATTCATATAGTTAATAGTAAAGAATATGATAAACATGTCTTTGGTTGTTTAATATATTCGTGGATAATTTAGGGAAATGCTTGTGTGATATTAGAGGTGTTAGTTGGAGACATCAGATATACGTGCATTTTGTATGCAAATGATTCCGACTGAGAATCCAAATAATACACAATGAAAGACAGATTGCCTGATGCAATAAGGAATATCTGAAACTTTATGTATCAAAGACCATCAGGATAAAAACTATTCCTATATTGGTTAAAAAAGCTCTCTAAGCAGAATTTAAACAAACAAAGAAAAGCACTGCATTTTCTCATTGTGCCTGACATATTAAAGCTATTCAAATAAGAGTTCCATTAGCTTCTTTTGATACATTGAATGGTTAACACCCAAAGTATGTACTGTAAGGATTAAGGTCTGTAATAAACCAAACTGGAACCATTATATTATACTTCCGTGATGTATGACCAAAGAGTTCTTAATCAGCAGATCACTGACAAGATAGGATAGACTCTGTATTTGAGTCTGCTGAACAACAGCCCAAGCTGCTAAGAAAATTTCTGTCCCCAGAGGCTATTTGAAAACCCAGAGCTCTTGTTACCAAATACCTCTTTAATGTATTTGGATTACAAACCACAATAATATTTTAATAATAATATTATAATGTTATTTGCTAGAATGAAACAGTGGAAGATGCTTTTTCTCCCTCTAGAGCAGCTGCAAGTAAAGCCTGACATGAACTAAAAAAACAGCCCAAGCTCAACAGCCTTCAAAATAATAAAAGAGGCAATCTACCTACAAATATGTCCACCTGTATATAGTACAGGGGAAATCAACAACAAGGCTGTCTCTTGCAATGAGTAGAGATATTCAACATAACATTCAAACCAATTAAACCAAAGCAAGTCTTCTATATTACATGTATCTAAATTCATGATTATATACATCTATATTACTTTGGATAAGATTAGTTCTAATCTCACTTACTTGGAAATGAAGCAGTATTTCAGTTTAACTATACTGTGAATCAAAGCATATAATTTATTCCTGTTATTCAGGAACAAGGAGGAAAGGGTTTCAATTGTTTATTCTGGGTTAACTGCGCTATTTGAAAACAGAGACAATCATATGGTAGAATATATTACAAAGCGAAGCCAGAATACAGAAGACATTAATACTCTATTTGATAAACCTTCATATTCCAACCGCTACGATGAAGCACCTTTTGTATGAACATCCAGCAATAAAAGTTAATCTGACAAAATAATCCATATGGCAATTATGAAAATATAACCATTAGAGTGGGTATAAGCAGAAGCAATGGAAGCAGCAAATTTTTTTTTTTTGCAAAAGTCATACCTTGCTGTTTATTTTCACATTTATTGGGTGTGTGTGTAGGTTTTTTTTAACCATTTCCAATAAATACTTAAGTTCATATGGATTTTTATTCCAGCAATATCATTTTTCGTGAACTGTCCACCACATTTCCCTGAGATACTGGCAGAGAATGCAGAGATCATATGAAAAAAAGAGCTGTAGTTTAAGATCCTGAATAATCTGGATGTTCATGCATGATGCACCAATTGCCTCATTCATAAACACCATAGATCTCTTCATTGGGCAAAACCTGACAGCCAGATCCATCCACTGGGTTGGTTGCAAATCCAAAAGTCATTTTAAGTGGCCCAAATATCCTGAAAGGTACCCAGTTTTCTTAAATTTAAGTATGCAGGTCTTGCAAATATAAAGAAGAGCTTTGTGGAACGCAATGTGAAAGCAGTGCCTTTTTAAAAATTCACACAGACCTACATTTATACTTCAAAAATCTGACAATGCCAATCAGCGCCTATGAGCATTGATCAAATTAATTACAAATATCTGCTACAATCTTTCAATTCTGCTATCACCGAAGGAAAAGAAGAAATATATACCAAGTCTTCAACTTTTCTTATTTCCCGAGCTGCTTTCATGAAAGGTTGTTTTTTTTTTTTAAAAAAAAGAAGGACGACGGGGTGGGTGAAAATCGGGCACAAACTTCCTATCCCCTCCCCCGTTAATTAAATAGACGATGATAAACCGGGAACAGACGCTTAGCATGGAGGAGAGCGATATGTTCAGGCAAGCAAACAGGCGTTTGCGCAGCAAAGAGCCGCCGCTGCGGTTCCCATTGCAACGTTCCGTTATCTCCGGCGACGCCAACGCAGGCGGCACATAAACCTGCCCGGGGCGAGCCAGGGGGACGAATTGCCGACCCCAATACCCCCACCCTTTTCACCCTCGCTGGGCTGCTTCCAGCGCGGGGTTTGGGGGCACTCACCCAGAAAACGAAGGAATAGATGATGAGTAAGGTTTTCAGACACGTTATCACGGGTTTGGTCTCCATTCTCCTCGATGCCATAATACTGAAATCCCGGCTGCTGGCTCAGGGCAGGGGAGGGAGTGCGCGCGAGAAGGGGAGGGGAAGGAGGGAAGGAGGGGACTGCGAGCTCCGTTCGCGCCTCCACCGAGCGGCGGATTGGCGCCGCCGGCTCCTCCGCTACAAATATTATCGCGGCCGAGGCGAAAGCTTGGAAGCGGCCGCTCCAGAGTGCTCGTGCACACAGCTACTGGGCCGCCGCCACAGCCTGCCCCGCCTCCTGCCGCCTCGCCGCTACCGCACACCACCACAGCCATGGCACCATTGTGCGCTCACACTGGCGGAGAAGGCAGGAGCTAATCGACCTTCCCCAGCCCTCGCGCCCCGCTATCTGGAAGGCAGGGCCAAGGCCGGGAAGAAAGAAACGAGTCTCCGCTGCCTAGTTGCGTGAAAGGTGCTGAGGCGGGAGGCAAAGGAATACGCGGGAGGGTGGAAAAGGCAGTTGTGTGAATGGCAGGTCCACCGCCGTGGCGCAGTAAAAGAAGGAAGACGTCTCCCGCGAGGATGTCTTAGAGCAGTGTGGACGCGGATGGGGGTGGGGGGGAACCGATGCAGAGCGTGTTGGCGAAGCAGGCGAGAGGAGGGGTGTGTGCTTATCGCCAGGCTCCTGCTGAAAATGGAGCCGTGCCTGCACTTGGATGTCCGTGAAAGGGTTGCGCGGTGGGGCCTATTCGTGCGCAGCCATGATGGGCGTATGGACCTGAAAAAAGCACTTGAAAAAGATGAACAGGCCACCACCTCGGTCTCCAGCTGCCTCCCACAGGTTTCCACTTTCAAAAGGGTCCTTGCAACAAGTTGGAAGGCAAGGAGAATAGCTGCCTTCTTCAGCTTTGTCTGTATGCTTGTTGTAAATTGAACTGTTTGTATAAATAGGGCCTTTTCCTGGTGAGGTAAACTCTTCACACCTTATTCATAGGCTGATGGCTTACTTCCTAAATAAAAACAAGGGGATTCAAGCCTCCCTGAATTTCCTGACCTAAAACTGCTGCTTCTCCAGTTTGTGAAGTGATGCAGCTACTTAGGTGCTGAAACAAAAGAATGTGTCAGACAAGACAGTCATAATGTATATGTCACTTCAGAAATAAAAGCAGAACAATGTGGCACAGGAAAAACATGTTCCACTAGTGAGAGGATAGCTGGCTGCCACCATGACTGGTGTAACATACCATAGCATCATGAAGTTATACATTTTAAGCAACACAGTTGAATGTATGGTGGACCTAGTAAAAGTTATGAGAAGCTAAAGTTTCTTCAGATCAGTTAATAATCAGGTAATGTCCCAATTAAAAATGGCATAAATTACCTTGAAGCCTGGATGGAATTAACATTACTGATCTGTGGTTAATGAATTAGTTATTTAGTTTATTAGTTATTTCAGCTCTTTGTACTGAACATTAACATTAGCTTATCTGTCATTCAGAAATGAAGGTTTTCTGGGAGACAAAAAGCTCTTTAAATTTTAAATATCTGTGTGTGTGTGAGAGAGAGAGAGAGAAAGAGAGAGAGAGATCCAAAGGGACAATTTTCTTATATAGGGAGATAATTTGTGGAGAAATTCTGTTTGGTATATTTGTTTTCCTTTTTAACTTTTTAAAAGAGCATCTTTTAAATGAAGATCTAATATCCACAAATTTATGTCTGAGTATTGATAAAAGCTTTTTCATCAATTGTGTAATTAAACAGGAACTGAGGAAAAAGTGCCTTGTATAAAAGAATATGGCAGTATGGCAGACTAGTTGAGCAGCACCATTTGTTTTTGGAACTTTGTGCTTAATCCTTCTATTTCTTATAGATTAGTAGTGATATGCATGGTCACAGGGCTGATTATGGTTGTCAGATGGAAGTGCTATCTGCTTCTTTTAAAAAAGTCTCTGGTAGAGGTTTCCTAGAGTTGTAGAGCATATAAATTGCATTTGCACATCACTCTAAGCCATGGCAAACACATTTTAGTCTAGCCTGTTATGGGCACCCATCTCATTTGGTTATGGCTCAGTATTGATGCAAGTCTCCCCAAATGGGTTAATCAAATTCAACAGAGTTCAGCTAGCCTGAAACATAAGCACAAGATTACAGTGTTTCATTTTCTAAGTTAAAGTGTTTTTTTGCTCCAAATGTGCTAGAAGCCATCCTCTGACTGGGTAGCTCTTTTCCTTAATCAAGATATTTGCAAGAAGAAAAAAAAGGGGGGATGAGACATTTTGAACCAACACTAAATGATTTTTAAAAAGTTTTGTCTTAAGAACTGTTTTCATTGATGTTTGTGATCAGAGCCTCTAATCTGCCTAAGAATAAGGCTCAAAATCTCATTTATACTTTCGTTTGAATCTAGAATTGATCCTGTTTGCTTATTTTTCTACTTTGTGAGTTGGGTAGCCATATGAATCTAATAAACAAGCAAATAAATATAGTCCAGAAATACTTGACTCAAAACCTGACTGTCCCTTGTGAAAAACAAAAGATTCCACTTCTTAAAGTCTTGTTAATATTTTTTATTATATGTTAATATTTTACAGCAAAATGATGGGGGGGGGGAAAGACTATCTAAACCAGGCATGTCCAACCTGTGGCCCAAGGCTGCATGCAGCCCTGGGCAGCTAGCAATGCAGCCCCACAAGATATAATAAAAATATTTTTAAAAACGTTATTTATATATTAACTTTATTATATATTTTATTTGCAGCCCAATAGACAATTCCGCTTCACTTAATGCAGCCGAGGCAAGCCAAAATGTTGGACACCCATGATCTCATGTCTATGAGTTTTATATATTTTAATCAAAATAATTTCAAGCTGTTCCACATGGCAGTCTTAAGTTGCTTGTTTCCCATGCTGAACCCACTTGAGATTATACTGGTTTATGAAATGACTGCTTGGACTGATATCTGTTTTTCAGCTTTGGCAATGATGCTAGCCAGGTGTTCTGTTTAGATGGCAGTTTAACTAGAGCAGGGTTGTCAAACTGGCGGCTCACGGGCCGGATGCGTCACACACAGACCACGCCCACCCCGGCTCCGCAAAGGCAAAAAAGTTGTGATTCGTCACATGACACAATTGAGTTTGACACCTGTGAACCAGAGTCCCAACTGTGAATTCCTCTGCTTCTTTCCCCCTCCCACCCCTCTTCAGCTATTTTTCTTTTTAGGAGCAAGTCTTAGAAGATATATGATTTCTACTGACTTTCTTCACATCTGATGTAGTCCCTTCCTGTTCCACAAGTTTGTCAGCTGGATAGTAGGCGAAAACAGGCAGGTTTTTCAATGGCTGATAGGGGAAACTGGTAGAACTGACCAATTTCATTTGGTTCAGAAATGAAGGTTTGCCATTATAGTAGGAAATATTTTAAAGTCCAGCCTTTCACCAATGGACTATTAAAAATAAGCCAGCATTTCACAGATCTACTGCCCTGGAAAAAGAACTAGGGTTATTCTCACAGCACACACTAGCCAACTGAGATAAAGGCATTTGCCAGCAAGTACAGCAGGCAGACGATACAATGTTGTCCTGGCAGCAGTGGGAGCTTCTCTTTGTGGTAGGCTGGAGGTGGGTTCAGGATGGCATCAATACATGAGCTAAAGAAATGGTTTGTCCTCACCAAGACAAGCAGGATATACAGTATGGGGATACCCTTCAGAGCATGTCTGTCAAAATATAACACATTTAGAAATAAGAGCAGAAATAGTATATTTAGAAGCCTAATCTTACATTAAAGGTAGAGTGTAGATTTGTTTCAGTGATTAAAAGATATTAAATATTGATAGCTGTCTTAGGAAATTGGGTCAAAAACGTAACACATTTCATTTTTGAATGATGAACTTCAAATGCATTATGCGTTACAGAAATAATAAATGAATGTAATTGTAGAATGCCAAGCGGAGACTATCAAATTTCATATCATACTATAAATACAATTTAATACAATTAAATGTATCTTTGGAAATAAATTTGCACAGCATGTCTTTTTCTTTTACATGTTTCCTGTTTGATATACAATGAGTACTAAACTGACTGGATACTTTAAAATAAATCTTGGCTTCTGTTTGATCCTATACATGGGCATAGAATCAAATATGTGTGAGATGTGCCTTAAACTGGCACAGAGATAATGGATTGCTATGCTTTAAAATAAATTATTACTATTGAATACTTCTTTGATATTGTCCTACATTTACTTTTAAGAATGCGCAAAAGGTGCCCTTCATTTTTCTTTGCTTTGCATGGCGAGAGGGAGGTGTTTTTTTTTATTGTTTTGGTTTTTTTTGCCTTTCAGTCCTTTATGGAGCCAAGGCATTATTTCTACCTCACAAATTCATTTTCTGTGAATGAAGTGGAGCAACGCAGCTGTCTTGCTTGACTGCTTCAGAAGCACAGGGACTATTTCATTTCACAGTTCTTCATCAATGGGATGCTTCTCCTGAAGCGTCATTGAAGCAAAGTGCTTCCCCGAAGTTCTCCATACATTTACTTATTGTATTTAATGTACAGCACAAATTCTAATAGCCTGAAGCCTCTCCATGTGTTAGACTTCAGTTCACTGATCCCTATCAGTCTTGGCTAATACCATGGGACTCAGAGCTGTTGCTCAAAATATGTTGAGCAAAAGAGGCTCTCAACAAAATTTCTGTATTGTAATGATCAGGAGTGGTTGCCAGGTTTTTTTTTGTTATTCAAGCCCATAATAGGAATGGAGTGCAGTTTAATGCAATAATATTTGAATCAAATTTCAAAAAATATAACAAATACATTTCAAATTGGTATACACTTTTTGTACCTTGTGTTAGTTTTTACGCCAAAAGATTATAAATGTTCTAGTCAGAAGGACATGGTTACAACTAGAAATATTTCAGAAAGGGAAAATACATTATTGAGATTAATATTGCAGTCTGCTTTTCTGTACTAGAAGCTGCTATTTTCTCTTCACTATTGTCAGAAATATTTTACCTTATCGACACACTTGCATAAAAGCATACTATGGTTTAATGGATATTCTGAGCCACCTATAATAATGAAATAAAACACTTATTGGATGTATGCATTTATTGGATGTATAATACAAAAAATTCAGTAGGCGATAGCACCTGGCTGACATCATCAGCCTGACATGTTCAACAGAGTTTGGCCTGATTAGTATTTTGGGTATGAGGCTGTCAGGGAATACCAGGCCTATAGGTTAGATTGAGTGGATGAAAAAACATACAATAACAAATACAGGTAGTCCCTGTTTAGCGACTGCCTCATTTAGCAACTATTCACAGTTACAGTGATGATGAAAAAGTAACTTTGTAATCAGTTCTCACATTTATGACCTTTGCAGGTCTGTAAAGCAAAGCTGAAATAAGATGATAAGCACAGTCATTGTTTCACTGTTTTGCTAAACCCAATTGTGATCACTAAACAAGGACTACAGTACCTGCAATATTTCCATATTGCTGCAAATTTACCAAAAATCAAGCTTGACTAGAAGAAGGCTTTAAAACTAATTGCTTCTCAGTTACTATTTCCCTCATGAAATAACTTCATATTAACCTATTTAACTTAATCAGATATAGATTCCGTGGTTTTAAATTAAATATACGGTATTTGCATTAACCTTTCCACCATTTTACAGTTTTCTAAATCTCCCTTTTACTAAAGAATAGTGTTGATGCTCCTTTCTCAGGCTGGGAAATGGAATAAACATTCTGGTGGAAAGCAATGCAAAGCCCTTTTGTTGATGGGTACAATCAGCAGAAATGGAACTCGGTTAAAAGACATTTTTATCTTGGACTAAACTTACCTTGGATCTGTCAAGTTCTTTCTTCTTTCCTGTTCTCTATTCCATGTTCTTTTTTCTCTCTGAATTTCCCTATTAAACATTTCTTAATTTTCAGGCATATAAACATTCCTACTCCCTTTGTTTTATGAGCAATGGTCAGAATAGACCAGTTCATTACATTAAGATGCTGTGTGAAACCTGCTATGTTTACCTTGGGATAAGAATGTCATTGACATCAAGGCATGTTATGTGCTTATTCAAAAGTAAGGTATAGCTTTTTCTGGAAATTGAATTAATAGTAGTAGTTATATGCTAAAGCTTATATTCCTCCCACATAGCTGGGAATCTTGTCTATTATTCTGACAACCCAGAAAAGGATTGTTTATACTGGTTTTCATGCCAGCAGTATCACAAAAATGAGGCATCAGATATTTCCACAAATGTGTCGAAATGAACTTGAGAATAGAATTCAACATTTCTTGTTATAACCACAAATAAGAAAATAGGATTCTACAAGCCTTAGACATACACAGCTGCACAGTTAACAAAATCAGGTGCCTATCCTAGTTTTTAAGAAGAAACAATACTCTTAAGAGTGAAATTATGTCTAATTCACATATCATGCTGAATTATTATTTTTAAATCATGGATTCTGGGATAAACCTTAATTAAGTTATGTATAATATAGCAAAAACCATGATTTATAAATCAAAGTGGCTGGGGTCACCAATTGTAATAAGAGTCAAACAAATGATGTAATTGCTTCATGCAATGTGAAAATGCAGTTGCAAACTTTCTAATAAGTAAGACAAACCGGAAATAACTGAATTATCAGGAAGTTAAAGTAGTGATGTATCATTCCTTTTATATAAGTCTGAGATGTAAGGAGATATGTGATAGAAATTCCATTATTATGACAATTGTTTTTGAAACAGATGGAAAAGCCTTAGGCAACACAGCCTTTGCAGGATGATAATTTTATCACAAAAATATCTTCTTTGCATTATCAAGACAGTGGGAAAATAAGAGGCATTGTTCTTTTGAGAAATTTCACATTTAGCACTCTTAAGTCCAGCCAACCACAATTTGGTAGTTAATGACATAGAAAAAATCTGTCTTATAGCAGCCCCAAATACTTTATTTCCTGCTTCTTTCTGGAGATTTTTGGCAGCGATAAATCTTCTAGGCATGGAAATGATATGATAAATATTTTCCCTGTACAATATCTATAGTCACTCTCAGCCCAACTCACCTCATAGGGTTGTTGTTGAAAATAGGAAAAAGGAATATTGGGTATGTTCGCCACCTAGAATTACTTATAAAATAATGAAGAGGGGATAAAAATCAAATAAATAGTTCTCAGAATACAGTTTTCACGCCTGAAAAAACTTTTGGTAGCTTTTTCTGTATGATGCACTTGGGATATTTAGTGGAATTATGTTGTGTTTGATTTGATAACTTGATTTTCAAAAAGAAAAAAGCTGTAACGAGTTTATTTGTGCAAAGGTAAAGCAAGTCTAGAAAAACATATTATTCCTGGCAAATGTATCTTTATATCTTGCTAAGATAATTTGAAAGGTATCTATGATAATTATTCAACAAACCTGTAGGTTTTTATTTAAAAATGGTGCACCAACAGAATAGTATACAAATTGGTTGAACTCTTATTAATAAAGTAATACTGGTGAAGTAAAACATTACCAAGAAGAGTGTGTGAAACTGCTATCAAGCAGCTGATTAAAGTATGCTTAAAGTCTCTAAAGCTTCCTCCTTCTGTTAGGTATTCAAGATGGACAGTGATTAATATTTATATGTTACTTATATGTAAGGGTATAGGTCTATACATATGTTGTATATAGTATGTTTAAACGTGTGTTATGTATGTGTACACTTTGAGAGCAAGCAACTAAATTTCATTTTTAATGTGTACCATTATGCCCATAGTAAAAAATGACAATAAAGGTTATCTATCTATCTTATCTATCCATCCATCCATCCATCCATCCATCCACATGTTTAAGAGGCAAAGAGCAATTGTTTTGTGAGAAAGGATTTGAACACTAAACAAATGTTCAACACCATTTATCAAATTCCCAAAGTGGTCTGGAAAAACCATAACCATTAAAGTAATATTAAATTATATACACTTGGGTAGACAAATATACAGTAAAACCTTGATTTAATTGTTAATTGGGGAGGGGAAAATGTCTGTTAACTTGCATAAATCAGAATTTACATCATTTGCATCAAATTATATGCATAATTACATAAATGAAGTAAGTACCATCATTTGCAGTAAAACCTATTTTAACAGATAAGCCATTTATATAATGGGTGAATTCTTATTTACTAGATATTAGCCCATTAAGTAGAAGTAGAGTCTACACAAAAAAATCTGTCCATTGTATCCAAACTCTATTACATTAAGGTCCATTAATCTGAAAGTTTACTGTGATGTCTCCAAAAGATTGGTGCTACAAAAGTGCTTTTAAACAATTTCCCCATTTCCTACACAATTTACATGAACAATCCATTTCCCTCACATAAGAAATGCAGTATAAAGCTAATCATTAATTTAGTTTGGAAAGAAGAAATAAGTACATAAATATGGATTCTCATTTAATCTCACTGGAAAAATAGGATCCAGATTTGTAACTAGTTTTACATGGTATTTTATTTATTTATTTAATTTATATGCTGACTATCTTATTGTTGCAGTGACTCTGGGTGGTTCATAACAAAATGATTAAAATTAAGAGGATTAAATTAAAAAAAACTATAAACCAAGAGGACAGATGACATGGGGGTGGGTATGAAAAGAAAAGAAAAAAACAGCTGCTTTACTCTTCATGTTACTTTCACAGGAACATTCTGACTGCAAAAAGTAGACTTTGGAATAATTATTATTGTAGTTTATTTGAATTTATTAGCCACCCAACTCTAATGGGCAATGTATACAATATATTAAAAGATGCTTTATAATGCTATAATCAGTTCAAAATCAAAGTGTTTGAAAGGTAATAATCCAGAATTGTTTTTTATGTGGGAAAAATCTCAACTAGACTAAATATATAGTATGTAGATAGAAATTATCACAAACTCCCATCAATTTATGGGGAACATGTAACTGGTATTAGCAATTACAAAGTGCAAGTGAACTACTGATTTAGCCAAAGAGTGTAAAAGAACAGCAACTAGAGCAGAGATGGGTCCATTAGCCATATAAGACTCCTGTGTGTTTTGTGCTCCTCAGAAAGGAGTGTTGGTACCCAACGAGCACAGAACTTGCGGTATCCCAAACAGTACGAGAAATTTGGGGAAAGTGTAAAGAAAGTGCAGATATCGTGAACCGACAGACTTCACGGACCTTTTTGTCAGTTTCCTGCATGAGTTCATCGCTGACTACAGATGGGTGGCCACTTCTTGCCTCATCGTGCCGTCAGTTCATCCATTCCAAAATGGGAAACATACTACCAAGCCACGGGATTACTCTGGATCAGAGACTGGATACAATTGGATAGCCAAAGGATTTTAACAATCGAAGGACATGATCTGCAAGTTGGCTGGCATGCTTTTCTATGGGGGAACCACAAGAAGATACATACATATTTTTGCCGACATCAGATAAGGGATGCATTGATTTGGATATGGGACAAGGTTAAAATGAAACACTACGTAAAAATACCAAATTGGATCTCCCCAATGGAGGCAGTAATCCACCCGAATACATTAGATAAAAAAAGATGGAAAGATATGAAGAACTATTAGATAACCAAGGGAAACTTAAATCGAGGGAAGAATTAATAGAACAGGGAATAACTCTAGATTGGTGGCCATATCACCAGATACAATCAAAATACAGCAAGGATATGGCAGAATACGGGATTAATCAAGTCCCACAGCAATTGGACAAAATATTGTTAGGCAGAGGAGAAAAATTTATAACAAGACTCTATAAATACCTACTGGAAGTTGAATTGGAAGAAGAGATAGTAAAAGGCTCCATGATAGCATGGGCTCGAAATGTGGGTTGATCCATTGAACTGGAAGAATGGGAAAGAATATGGAACACAAACTGTAAATTAACACTGTCAACTGCCTATAAAGAGAATCAATACAAAATGCTTCATAGATGGCATTTAGCACCGGCGAGATTGGCAAAAATGTATAAAAATATGAACCCAAATTGCTGGAAATGCAAAGACAAAAAGGGAACTTTTTTTCATGTATGGTGGCAATGTCCACAGGCAAAGGTCTATTGGAAACAGATACAAGAGTGGATACAGGAGATAACTAAAGAACGAGTAGACTTGAAACCAGAGCTATTTTTATTAGGCATATTGAATCCAAAGGTGAAAAGACGAACTCGATACATCATTGTACATATAACAACAGCGGCACGCATTGTATATGCCCAATATTGGAAACAAGAGAATCTACCACCAAATGATAAGATTATTCAAAAAATATTAGAATGCGCTGAAATGTGTATGCTTACGTTAGAAATTAAGGACAAGGAGACAACAGATTACTATGAGATATGGAACCAATGTTATGTTTGGTTAGATCAGAGAATAAAAGAGAAGGACATAAAAGGGTAAGAAACTATGTAACAAATGTAAATAAATGTTAAAATAGATGACACAGTACTGTTAAGGAAAAAAATAATAATAACAAATAAATGTCTTTTGTTTTGTTTTTATGTAATGTGAAAAAGGAAAATAAAGTTTGAAAAAAAAAAAAAACATGCAACACCATTGACGTATGACACCTTCACTCATCATGTTTGGTCCGTAAACACTACAAAGTTCATGATGAATCGCAGCTGCCAAAAGTTTTTTTGCACATAGGAATCGTATTATTGCATGCACTTCACATTTGGCGGGATTCACTATTTTCAATTGATCTAGCGGACGAGTCAACTGCAACACAACCTTCTCCTTCCACTCCTCACTGCCTACTGAACTACTGTGCACAGCGCCATAGGATGAGCATCACTATCCCCGCCTATTTCTCGCACATGCTGAAACAGAGGTTTATTTCCGAATTGTCCTCGTAGAACAGAGCACAGAAATAAGACAGTGAAAGAGAAAGGGAGTAGAAGGTGGCTTGAGAATGAAGGGTGAATAGAAGAAGGAAAAATCAGACCAAGAATGAAGTTTGCTTAGACAGATCATGTGGTGCAGCAGCAACTGGCAACTATTGTATATCTCACCACATAGGTCTTGAAAATATCTAGACATACACATATCAAAATTTGTTCCATTTTTAAATGGGAGACATTGAAGGTATCTCCCGCCGGACAGTAAGCAGAATAATTCATTTGGTAGTTATGGAAACAGAAGCAAGAAGCTATAAAGTTTGAAGTAATTTCTAAATATTCTTTTTCTTTCACTGGGATGAACAAAACTACAAGTCAGTTTCAGGATGGGACAGTGTACCCATTTTTCATTTGCTGCAAGACAGTACATCAGTTTGATAGCTCTGCATCTCACATGCTAGAGCACCTATTTTACAATTGGAATTCACTGAAATTCAGAGGTATTTAGAATTTTCAAAGGTAAGAAGATTAACAGAGAACAGGTAGCATTCCATTAGTAATTTCAAAATGGAAAACAATTAGACTGAGATTAGTCTTGGAAGAGAGGGAGGGGACAATTTTGAAGACTGTTTCTTTTGGGGGGATCCACAAAATGGAAGGTATATTTTGTTTCAAACCCAGAACAAACCATTGCATTTCGGAAATTTTGCCAAACTATTTGTGAGTGGCTATAATTTGGCAAGAACAAAACCACAAATTCAATTTATTCTTGACTCTCTTAACGAGCCCTTCACTATTTCTGTACTTTCTTATTTTAATTCTACCCATTTGTTTATGTCATGTGACAGAATAGCTTCCCTCCATCTCATTCTTTCTAAACACTGCACAATTTTCCCTGGTTCTCTCATTATCATGATCCAGTGAAGCAAAAATAAGCAACCTATTGATTCCTACTTCTGTGTTTTTTATTTGATTAATAAATTTATGCTCTTTACTACATCTTTTTGCAGTCCAATTCTCAGTCTTCCATATGGCATAGTCATAAATATAATGAAATAAAGACATTAATTAGAATGGTCATGAACAAATGGACTTATGAATATTGGTCTTTAATAATAGTTACTCATCACAGCTTTAGTATACCAAGGCTTTCAAAATATAAAATTTTAATTTTAAAAATCTGTTTAGTAAATTAAAAAAGAGTAGACTAGTTTACTAACCTTAATGATATCCATGCCACTTCCTGCTAATTGTAGGATACTTACAATACTTACCAATTTTGACATATTTGGGCCACTATAACCACAGTCAATGCTCTCTCTTATGAAAGCATGCTCATGGTATTATGTGTAAGCTAAGATTTTTAATCTAGAGACTACTCTGCATGCCAACACATTATTGCCTGTATCCCACCAACTAAGAGGTACATGAGACTACTCCTGTCTTTAGAATACAGCATTTTTACTTAAAAAAAGGTTTTTATGAGTGCCCATAATTGATAACAGAGCATGACAAATGTGCCACCTGCAAAAAAAACACACATTAAAAATTACATAATAATAGAAATAATCTCTGAAAGTTTTCTATGTTACACATTATGGAATATTACCTCAGTATTTTATTACTACCGGTATGTAGGCAGGAAGGTCATCTTTCTGGTGATCAAAGGCTGCCCTTAACATTTAGTTGAAGGATACAAAATGAGTGAAGATTCATATGGAGAGGACTTTCCCCTCTCCTATTTTTTGTTGTTAATAGTTTGGTGCATTTCCTTTTATTTTTTTTAATCTATGCTATGACTATTTTAAAGCACATGTCAATTTTTCATGGGTCGCCCTCAAAAGAAAAAAAGAAAACTCTGGTTTCAGTGATCATCCTCTGAAGTTTCTTCAACTATCACCAAAAGGATCTAGCAAGTGTGTGTGTGTGTGTGTGTGTGTTTGTGTGTGTGTAATCAAGTTGCCTTTCTGCTATACACTATATTTTACAGGGATGTTCCTTGCAGAAAGCAAGATAATTGGGTCATTTGTTATAGCCCTTTCAAATTTCCTACTTATAGGTAAGTAGGCTTTAGAAAGAAAAAAGCTTATACATTTTTCATCCATAAATTCTTCTTTTGGTATAGTATAAATCAAAGGTAGGATAACCTATGACTCTGTCAAAGTCATTAGATCTCCAGTTATTTGCAATTAGCATAGCAAATTCCCAAGAAAGATACGGGTTGACTCCAATATCAGAAAGGCTGTTGAATAGGCTGTTGTGGGACACCTTTTTTCCAAATAACAATCCGTGGCTCAAATGTCTTGCCATTATGTAAGACCTGCAAAGCAATATCAATATTAACTTTTATTTATTTTTTAACTTTTTAACTTTCAAACTGATATCATTCTGTGCATCCATATTAATCTCCTAGATTGAAGATACTCATCTTTGGTGAATCTGCAGCTGACTTAAATGAAATAACTTTCTGTGAAAGGTCACAGAATTAGACTTCTGAGAAAAAGCCAATCTAAACGGCAAAAATATCCATACACACTCAACATTAATCAACCTCATACTTGAAATATAATTTACTAATTTATGTGAGTATATGATATGATTCTACATTATGAAGTTCCGATTAACAACCCGGTGAGGTGGAAACAGATTTTTTTTTTAAGGCACTAAAATACTGATAAAATGTTTCTTTGGGCAGGCATTTGAGTGAGGCAAAACAGAATGCATGCAAACCAACAAAACCAAACCAGAATGCTTCATGAGTGACACAGCATGTTGTAGTACAGTATTTCGGATAGCAGACCCAATGTCTTACAAATAGGGCTGTACTGTTTACATTTCTCTATAAAAACCAGAATGCTAAGGGAAGGAGGGGAATAGAAGTCAAGTGACTGAGAGGACACTTGACTTCTTCTGATCCTTTTAATCATAGGAACCCTCCCAGAAGCTCTGTGGAGCAAGTATTATAACTTTTCGTGTGGCATACCTCATTGTGCACCAAACCACTCTGACTAGGTAGATACCCATTTCTCTCCCTCTATCTGCTGCTTTCCCAAACTTGCTGCTACCCTTTGCATCTTATTGAATGGAACCCAGCTAAATTAATATTTTCCCCATTTTAAAAATTCCTTCTGGACAGCCTTTTTAATTTGTCTGAAATTTGATAGGATTTCTTTTTACAGCAGGATAATTATGTCTTCTCATGTAATCTCCCAAAACAAGAAACAAATGTAAAGGAAAAACTGTGCATTTATTTCTTTAAAATCTTCATTCCATCATAACTATACAATGTTCCTGCAAAGTTCATTCCATTCGTTGGGGATCCCCTCCCCTTACACATATGTCTTGTGTTTTAAACATTACTTGTTAGAAAAGGTATAATTTTGCTTTAGAATAGACATTCAGCTGAAATAGGCAATCCCTGATTCAAACCAAGTCAAAGAGAATTATTCCCTAAACAGCTAATTGAGTGTTAAACCAGTTTTTCTAATCAAAGCATGTTCATACTAGATGCAGTAGCTCCACTGTTTTCAAACAAGCAAATCAGGCTTCCTTGATGCATTTTTTTCAACATATGGCGAAACACAAGTTAAACTTTGCATACATATTGTGCAAACTGCAAGAAAATTAAATCTGTCAAGAGAATCTGCCTCATAGGATATACTGTTAAGTGAAATAATGTGCCATGAAAAAGTCAGCATTTCCATTGTAACAATCTGCATTCTCTTGGAAATTTGGGTCTTAGTGACTATAAGCATTTAGGAAAACATGGAATGCATGAAAAGAGAGACATCCCTTAGCCATTTAAATAAATAAAAAATTATGACTGTTTGTTTAAAATTGTCCTTCTAAGTATACTACTGTAGGGTCTTGTGGCAGCTTAAATACATTGTAGTCTTTAAAGCATCCAAAAACTATTTAAAGAATTTTATAGGGAGCCCAATAGGTTCAGAAATGGAACTCCTCTGCAACATAGATTTTAGTTTTCCGGTTTATTGGTTGCAGACTCCACTTCCAAATTTATAATTTGTAAAATATACATAGTTAAAATATAGAGGAATGGGTGGGCAATTTTTTGGTTGTTGGGGCTATAGTGGGAGGAGGAATGATACAAAGTAGATGGGAATGCATCACCATGTGGGTGGAGCCAGAATTTTCTGTTTTTACTTAAGATTAGGAAGGAAAGACATAAGCATTCATAGAGAAATAAGGAAAGACAAATGACAGTACAACACATCTTTATGAAAACAATGTGATTTATCTACTTGCATCAAACATCATAATGCAACTGCTGCAAATTACATAATCATGACACATGACATGTGATATTTTATTGCTATCATGGCTTATAATGTATGTCTATTGGAAGGGGGATTTTTTTTAAGATGTTGAATGCATTTAAATGCTTATGATACAGTTATGTCATTAGAGGAAGCTCCAGGAACTACATAAAAACAGCTGAGGGGTCATTTTAATCCGGGATGTCAAGTTATTCAATTCAACATAAAGTATTATGACTATGTATATATATCATCAAATAAATTATACCCGACGTTATAGGGGTTTTTTTGCCGAATAGTACAACGGGATGTTTGAAGAAAGCAAAACCTGAAGGATAATTACATACTCTAAACAATAATGTGAGAGATATAGGTGAGAACATTATAATTTTAAAGAGCAAATTTGGCAAGCTTGCCTGGAACAGGCATAACAGTTTATTAATTATACCCAAATTCTATTCTTTTCTAGGAATTCTAGCATAAAAGTAGGTCTCATGGATCAAATTATAGTATTTGAAAAGAGCGAGCTTGGGTTTTTTCCTATTGGATCTGAAATGCATGTAATTTTTTTCTTTTTTTCTCACTCCCCAACTCTCTTCCCCCCTCCCCCAGTGCATAGGAACATATCTGGTCATGCTCTCCAATCAACAGGAAAAGAAGAAAGCTTTTGAGAAAACTGCAGTGATTTTTACAGTAATGACTCCAGGACATGTTTATGAGATCACTTCTACTTCTACAATGTCAAACCATTGTTTGGATTTTGAAATGATCCATTTGCTAAAATATTAAATATATGGGAATCTAATCAAAATGCAGACCACAGAACAGGAAGGCAATAGAAAAAAAGTGCAGCCGCAATGTTTAAATAAAAGAACAGATCCACTGTGAAAATATAGCATGAACGTTTGTAGTTTTGTTAAATAATTATCACTGATTTGATCTTGCTTTTGAAAGAAAAAGTTCCTTTATAAAGTAAATTATTTTGCTGTAAAGAATATGTTCTTTGCTGGTTAAGATTTTCTCAAGAATACTTTGAACTTTATGGGAGAAACAAATCTAAATAAGGACTGTAACAGGATATAAGATGAGGCAACCAGAACGATTAGATAGAAAAGAAATATTATATTGATGTGATCATTATTTCTAGGAATATTGGGAAAAAATCATATATGTAACTGTTATTTATCAAAATAAGAACTGTATTATTTAAGGTTTGCAAAGAAAACATTTTGGGGAAAAGGGGAAATCAACTAAATGTACTGTGTGGATTATGGATTATAGAAACCAATTGTTAATGATTTTTCTTTACAAATGTAAACCCAGCAAATACACTGTTTACCAACTATTAAGTGATTTATATTTAAAAAAATCAATAAAGTATATGGGGAAAAAAGAATATTTTCTTTGGCAGAAACCTCAAAATCAAAATGTAGGCTTTTGCAGCTGTGGTGAATAATCTGTCAGCAGGGAAACCATGACAGCCTAGAAGGGAGAATTAATACAATTACACTAGGAAAAATATTACATACATAGTGTGCGTTTAGTTTGTTAGATTAATAACCAATAAAATCAATTGGATATAGACTGGGACGTGACTAATTCAGCCCATAATTTTCATTGGTACCAAAATCCAACTCAATGTTTGCTGACAGCACTGAAAGTATCAGTAAAATGATAATAATGTAGAACATATATGCAGTGTCCCTTTATCTTAATATCAGTAAGTAAATGCATAAAAACACTGTTGAACAAGACAGTTGCATCTAGTCCAGTATCCCATTTTCCCAAAAGGCTAACTAGATATCCATGGGAAGGTTACAGATGAGACAAGGAAAGAAAAGCTTTTCCTATTACGGCTTGCTGGCAAATGGAGTTCAAAGGTTTGCCACTTGTAATCTTGCAGGTCACATACAAACATCACGGTAGCCAATGATAGCCTTATCAGCAAGGAATTTGTCTAACTCTTTAGAATGAGTTAGTTAATGAGCATCACCTTTTTTTGGTGATGGATTTGCTTATCTTAAAAAACATATTTGGCAGCAGGGAGCAAGAATCTAGAAAAAATATAGAGAAAACTGCAAAGTGTGGCTTTTGAAATTCTTTTTTAACCCCATAATAACAGATCCACTCTGGGTCACATAACGAAGGGAGAAGGGAGGGGGCCTTAGAATGGAGGAGTCAGTGATCTCATATAAAGATATATTGGGAGATTTTTTAAGAGATTTTTTAAAAATATATATTTTGTCAGCTCAGGGTATTGATGCTACCAACTTAGCCTCAACTTAGGGGGTGCTGCCTTCTAAATGTTTTCTTTTTAGGACAGAAATCCTGATTAACCACAGTTCCTGCCTCCATGCTGACAATCATGAAGTCGTAGGAGATAGTTCATTCAAACTTAGCCAATTATCCATTGGTCAACAAGTGTGTCTAATACTAATAATAATGGGACTATATCCATCAAAACTTCCTTGCCTTATTTTTAATACTTAGCATTGCTCCCTCCCACCATATTAGTCAAACAGGGACTGTAAAAGCCCATTTATGCCATTTTGCTTATAAGCATAAACACCTGAAAATGATTTAGTCAATGCTGAAATAATTATTACTACTACAGGCCTCAATTTAATATATATATTGGATAGTTGGTGTAATTCCAACTATCAAAAAGAAAAATAGAATACAGGTAGTACTCGACTTATGACCACAATTGATCCCAAAATTTCTTTTACTAAATGAGACATTTATTAAGTGAATTTTGCCCCATTTTACAACCTTTATTGCCACCATTATTAAGCGAATTTCTGCAGTTGTTAAGTTGTTAAATTTCTGCAGTTGTTAAGTAAATGATTGTTAAGTGAATCTGGTTTCCCCACTGACTTTGCTTATCCCCAAAAGTGATCACATGACCCCAGGACACGGCAACTGTCATAAATATGAGCAAGTTGCCAAGCATCCAAATTCTGATCATGTGACCATGGGGATGCTGCAAGGGTTGTAAGTGTGAAAAACAGTCATAGGTTACTTTTTTCAGTGCCGTTGTAACTTCAAAGAGTCACTAAATGAACTGTTGTAAGTCAAGGACTACCTGTAAAGCTCCATCACCTACAGAATTGCTCACATATAAGTGACTACAATGCTCCTACCATAATAGTCCATTTCCTATTTTCAGCCTCTTGAAAAACCAGTGACTTTGGAGAATAGAATACTTCATCGTTAACTTCTTCTGGCTTTCTGGGTAAGCAGTGTAAGAAAGTCCAATCAGAAGCAGCCTCCTGCGCAGTCTAAACATTCAGAAGATATACATATATTTGAATCTCATTAGTAAGTAATGTTGCAATAGAAAGGAAAAACAACTTTGTTTTTATTTATATACTAAATGTAGAAACCATGCATCTCACTAAGAAAGCAACTCTGGACAGTGTTATATGTAGTTTATAGTCGCTCTCACTCATGCCCATTGGTGAGATGGGCAGCATATTTTATGTATATGTATATGTATATGTATCTATGTGTGTGTGTTTGGAAAGATGTATAACTTATCATATTTATTAAAACTGGACAAATATTGATAATAATATCATGTAAATAAGGCTGCGCAGTGCTTCAAATTTAAAGGCAAAAACTCACCTGTTTTTTTTTAAAAAGTCGCATCTTTCTCCAGGATTGCACAGTTGCTCTTTCTAGCTACAGAACAAACCTATAAAAAGGTGGGCTTGGTTTAAGGAATTATAAAAAGGCATCTCAAAGGTGCTTTTTCACGAGGCAAGTGGACTTTCTTGTTTTTCTTTGAAGACATTTCGCTTCTCATCCAAGAAGCTTCTTCAGCTCTGACTGGATGGTGTGGAATGGAAGGATTTATACAAGGAGTATAAATCTTTCCATTCCCCATCATCCAGTCAGAGCTGACGAAGATTCTTGGATGAGAAGCGAAACATCTTCAAAGAAAAACAAGAAAGTCCACTTGCCTCGTGAAAAAGTACCTTTGGGATAACTATGATCTGGATAACTGAGAATCTCCATAAACATATAAAAAGGTATTGCATTCTTGCCCTTAAGCACTATAAAATGCTTTTTTTGCCTCTGCAGATCTGAAGTGTTGCACAACACTATAAGCTTTAAGTTAAATATAAATATTCTGGTATTTTTGTCTTTCAGTTAGAGTAAGTTCCTTATTCTGTGATATTGAATTGCATGTGAAACAGTGGTTGATAGTAAACTTTACAGCAAAACACAAATATCCTCTTCTACTTCACAACCAACTTTTACAAAGACAAAACAAAACACATAAAAATGCTTTGGGAATCTATGTGTGCATATGTGCGTGTTTATCTGTGGGCATGTGGATACAGTATACACACAAACACTATATAGTAACATAAAAGATTAATGAAAAGAGAGGGGGGGGGAGATGTATACCCACCTGGCATATCGCTCTTGTAACATGGCAGCTATTAAACAGTAGCAATAAAAATGGTTCAACTGTATTAAAGCACATAGTATTATGTCATATGTTCCATATTGGGTGGTCAGAAACCATGGAATATAGGTGATCCCTCAAATAGCCAGGTCCTGTGCCATGAAATGCTTTCAAGATGATAACTAACACCTGGAATTGGGCTTGGAAACTTACAGGCAACCAGTGTAGCTCATGTAGTAGTGTTACATGTGCATACCAAGACATGCCCATCATTACCCACACTGTTGCATTCTGGACAAGATGTATATTCTAACTGGTCTTCAAGGGCATTCCCATGTAAAGCACCTTCCAATAGTCCAACCATGAAGTGATTAAAGCATAAGTGACCATCTCAAAGGGTTACTTATCCAGGAATGGGTGCAACTAGTTCACTAGATGTGCAAAGGCATTCTTGGCCAAAGCTAGCACTGCTTTTGAGCATGAGCTGAGGATCTAAGACTACTACCAAATTATTCACCAGTCTCAACAGGTAAAGGCAGTTGCATCCAAAATTAAAAATGGAGGTCCCAGATCTTATTTTAATGTATAGAAACCTATTTACCTGATATATTTTTTTAAAAAAATTGCAGTAAGTGTATTAGCATGGTTCAATCAGAAGATTTTACAAATAGACAGCAAAATTTAGAGAAGGTAAAATAAACACTTACTGCACATCTGTTAATAAGAAAATATCACTCAGCTTGGTACAAACAATCCAAAATCTACAAATAATGTCCAATAAACTGAGCATGTTTGCATTCATTAAAAAATCTCATTAAATTCAATATAAGAATTGATAGAAAGAAGTAAAAGGGGCATTAGCTTTATATATCAAGTATACATTTAGCTCATACTTCACATAATACTAATTTAGTTTTCAAATTAGAAAATTGCCAATACTTTATATTAGGGTCTTGATGCATTTAGAATTAATGTACTATAGGTCCCTCCACCCTTTTTACGGTAGAATCTATTCCTCTATCCACATGTGTTCCATGTATTTAATAACCCATGATTTATTGCACTCTACTAAGGGAGATGGAAAATTACACTATATTGTAAAGAACAGATATCTCTTACTTTTTGCCATATCCATATGATATAGATACAGAATATCAAGTATATAAAGAAATTTTACTTTTTAAAAAAAGGTTCTATCTTTAGTAGAACTTATTTTCTAATCTGTGCAAGTTCTAACTCATATGAAACTAAACATTATAGGTGCAATAAATAGACAATTTAGTGCCCACAACACATGGCCTAATATTTAATTATTGCATACTGTCAAATATAAGATTGGATGCAAATTGGACAGCAAAACTTCCCAAAGGGCATCTTCAAACTAGATTAGATTAATTTTTAGTCTCAGGAGTTGGTCATTCTTGTGGCATTTGCACAGTTTCTTCAGAGTAATTGAAAGTTTTAATCAAAATAGATATCTCCTTTAATTTTTCCCAAATAAGTTAGCAAATCGTTAGTGGTATTTTTGAAGCTAATTTTTAGGAATCAAGAAACAGAATGAAAGAAAAACATATTTTACCTCCATTGTTATTTGATAATCTTGGAAAGCCTTCAGTCTCTTTTGTTTCTCTTCTTCTTGCCCCATACTTATCCATGTGTCTGTAATTAAAACATTGGCCCCCTTGGCAGCTTCCAATGGGTTAGTTGTGAGAAGCAGTTTGGTGCCGTACTGATCAAATAAAGGAAAAGAGGTATGCTAAGTTAACATGCTGTAGATTTTAAAATCACATTTTAAAATGTAACACTCATACCTTTATAGAATATTCTTCAGCTATTTTGATTATTGTAGGATTTGGCTCAAAACCCTATCAAATGAGAAGAAATATATTACAATGTGTTCTAATATTGGTAAAACCTGCTTTAACATTCTGAAGATAGGCTAATTATAAAATGTCTAGCTTTATAATGGCCTCTCTACATAGCAGGGTAAAAGGAAAAGGATATGCTGAAATGTGTGTTATGTCACGATTTAACTTATACCAAATTAATGTTTGTTCCCTAATGGGTGTCTATCAGGAAATAAAATAATTCTCTAGTTTTCATTACAGTTGCCTAAATCATTGGTGGGTACTGAACCCATTTAACTTGGGCTTTCTATATACACAATAAGTGGCATGTCTTAAAAATGTAATTCTTCACATTCTCCTTCAAGGACTGTCATGTTCACTTGGTAGGTTGTTACTATTTTATAATACCAATAGTTTTTCTTTTCAAGTACAATGATAAAGATGGGGCTATTTGGTTATAATTTGAACTGGAAGAAGACTAGATAGTAGACACAGCTTAAGCAATCATTCTATCTTTTTTATCACGTGGTTAAAGTTCTTGCCATATAGAATCATTTCTGGACTTCTATAAGGTAGTCTTTGCTTACTGACCTCTCATTCAGCAGGACCCCCTAGCCATTAGAAGTTGGAAAGACACTGGGCAAGTGGTACTTACTACTGGTCCTCAAACTCCCAACCATTGGAACACCCCAGTCATGTGATTATGATTCAGATGCTTGGCAACCACCTCACATTTACAATAGTTGCAGCAATGCTCCACAGTCACATGGCCACCATTTGCAGCCTTTATTGCCAGCTTTCCGCAAACGAAGTTCATAAGTTGCTCTGGTAAGTCCTCCCCTGCATTCCTGCATCTCATCATGCTTTCTTGGGCCTCTCTGCATATGCACACATGCTTGCATGCATCCCACGCTCTTCTTTCCTAGCCTCCCTGCATTCACATGCACCCTGTGCCCTTCTTCCCTGGTCCCCCTCTGCTCACACACCCATCAGGACCTTCTCCCCTGCATTCTCACTGTTAGGGCTAAACTGCAGCACCCCACCTCAATTCATGTGTGACCTGCGCCAAGCTTCCCAGAGTCAACCCCACCCCTGTGGCACCTCCCCCCACTCCTTACCCGGGACTACTGTCACTTCCCACTTAACAACTACACTGCATCCTCCTTTCCTGGGACTCCCTGAGCTTGCATCACTGGGGTCCCCAACTCATGTTACAGCCTGTGCCAGGCTGCCCAGGGCCTTTTCCATCCCCTTTGCTATGCCCCCACTTCCCGTGCTCTTGATCTGGGACTCCTGCTGCTTCCCCCATAACAACCCACTGTCTTGGCTTAAGACAACAACTGGGACTGCCTGGATTGCCTTTGCTAAGTGACATTGAGTCATGTGACATTGTGATTTACAACTGCATCACTTAGCAATGGCAATCCTGATCCCAATTGCTATCATAAATGAAGGAGTACCTGTAATCTTCTGGTGTATTCTGTATGAAGTAAATGAGCTGATTTATTACTGATTCACATTCAGCTACAAAATACGCAGTGGCAAAAGAGAAGCAGCAGCAGCAGCAGCAGGAGGAGGAGGAGGAGGAGATAGAGGAGGAGGAGGATAAAAAGCAGAAACAAAACTCCCCTTCTGTCTGTAATACTGAAACTTAATAAGAGTTCGTCCTCTCCATTCTCTCTGCTTTCCTAATGCAGTATCCTCAGGATGATAATCCTGAATTATAATCTACCATGTTGAGCGAAGGCTGTTCAAAGAGAATAAGATGAATGGTAGCAAATATTTGCAAGTCATATTTGCAAAATGTGAGCAAGAGTTATAATATGCTCTCTTTTAAGTTATTTCTGGTCCACAAGGTTCCTCACAGTTAAACTCCATGAATAGATATAGTAGGCAAAAATAAATGAGTTACCTCTTCTGAATATCTCATACTATGTTTAAAATATTTTAAACATTTAAGCATCGCAAACTGACTTCTGTTTATAACAGTAAAAATCCCTTACCTTTGGAGTAGCAACATGAAGATTCATCCCAAATTTAGCAGCACTCAACAGAATAGAGTTTAGAACATTGTTTCCATCACCTATCCAACTGAGGGTCAATCCATTCAAGGACCTATAATGTTCCTATCCCCAAAAATAAATAAAACAAAGAGAGGGGGGGAGGGAGGAAAGAGAGACAGAGAATATAGAAATTGGAATCTTTTGAGATAAGGAGCAAGAAGAAAAAAGTCAATATGCTTAGTATAGCAATGGTACTATATACTTGTTAAATCTGAATAATATTTTAATTATAAACTACAGGTAATCATTTGGCAATAATTTTACTTGCTCTGAACTCCTTACTTCATAGATTACAGGGTATTGTATTTTGTTAATACAATTATTATTATTATAACTAACCTTATTGTTAATGAATTACCATTTTAACCAAGGCTGAATTAATATATTATTGTTATAACAATAAATGGAAAATCATTTAACCTTGCAATAGCTTTTTTTTTTTTTGGCAGACTGAAATGCTGTTAGCATAATAGCCTTGGATATTTATAATAGCCATTGCTAGCCAACAAAAAGGTATTCTTTATTAAATCTCTCTAATCCCTCAACAAAATTATATTAAATGATGGAAGCCAAGCAGTAATTTCCATTGCACTGTCCTTCTACACCCCAGAATCTAAGAGAAAAAAGAAATATGGTTAATAATGCAGGTATTCCAAAGGGTAACTTATATGGGGATTTACTAGCACAGCAAATAGGCAGTGAATTGGTATAAAAATAGCAAACCATGTGATAACTGAAAACATATAGATTCTTGACCATAAAATATACTATAAAAGTGAAAACTAGATTAAAAAGATACTGGACAAATAGAAAATATGAATATGGCTTAATTAATTCTACACTGTTATGAAATTACATGATGTTAGACATTTCAAAGCAGTTTAAGTAGGCTGACTCTCACTTTCAATTAGAGTATTTGCTACTCCGGGGCAGTACTATATAGTTATTCCATTAGCTCTTCATCTATATTTATTATGGAAAAAAAACTGAATCACAATACATAGATGCATGGGAAGGGCTTCGGTGTCTTCTGCAGTGCAGAGATTTTTAGGTATTCTGAAGGGATGTTCTTGTATGTTTTTCATGCACTTGAAAGATATCCAGTCAGTTTGGGTGATTCATCCAGTCAAAGGAATGACTGTACACTTTTAAGCAGCAAGTGGTTACTAGATCATTAAAAGCCTATCTTTCATTCACTTATCATATATATTTTTTATAAAAGAGTTATGCAAGGAAGTGTATATATAAACCTTATTTCACATAAAATATAGTACTGAAAGAAAATAAGCTGGAGGGATACAAGCTTTCATATATCAGGGTTAAATCAGGGTTTCTCATTTCTTATTTTTTTCTTCACAAATTAATGTGAAATCTTTGGAATTTGAGATCCTATATGACATAAGATAGTGAGGGATAATAGGAATGGGAAGGGAGGCAAAAATACAGCTTGAAGCCAACACTCCAATTCTCATAACCATTTGGTTTCACTCCTTTTGGAACTATGACTTGGGAATTTGGACAAGAGGAAATAATAACAGTCACAAATGTTTACACAAACCTTGATGATCTGGCACCAGAGCAGTCTATATTACCAGCACTTCTCTGTTCTAGGAAATATTACTGCATCCAGCTGAGAGTTTCCAGGCTGGGTCTTTTTAAGTAAAGAAGCTTTGCTCAATGATATGAGAAATTGTGGGAAAACTGGAAGCAAAGTAGTTCATTTCAGAAAAGGCAACTCAATCCAAGTGCTGAAAGATCTAGGGAAAATCACTTTAAAAGAGACCCTGTCATACTAACTTACTACAATTGAAGCTGGTAAATTTCTATCACTATTTTCAAGATTCTATATTTATCCCAGGTTAATAATAAAGATACCTTACTGGAATCTGTGTGCTTCTTACTTCCTTGGCTTGTGTGTCAAATATTTGACAACTGGAGGCACTGCTAATCATCAAAACTATATAGCCCTCCTTAAATTCTGGCAGGGTTTTATTGATGGAAATTACAGTATACTTGGAGCTCTCCAGGGTGCTACCTATTTGATTACCTTACAGAGCAAACTTCTTTATCAGATAATGAAGGTTTTCTGCCTTGAGATTGTCTTACAGAAACCTGAATATAAACTTGCTTCACATTGTCTTGCTATTCTAACCAGGAACTAAATTTATGTCTATTGCATCTATACACAGATATGTTACTAATGTTTACGGTGACTGGAATCAGAGTCTGGAAGAAAAGATCAGTTGGTCTTTCTTCTGCCCCTGAAGAAAATAATTGAAAATATATAGCATTTACTGTATACAGAACACTTCTCTAAATATGATCTCAATATTTCTATGACCACTTTATAAAATATATCAATATTATTGCCCATATACAAGACATGGGAGTAACGTAGAAAACAGCAGCTTGCTAGGAGATTGAATCTGAAATAAGAATTGAATCAGGGATTTCTCAACTATGAGGTCCTTGTGCATTGATGATGTTACCTAGCTGGTAATAAAATGTCTGCAACAAAACCACCAAGCTCAGAGAGCACTAAGGATCCCCACAGTTCAATCCTGAGCTACAAATATTTTCTTCTATCGATTTCTTAACTTCAGTTCAAATCTGAACTCTCTAAGATAAACCTATATATATCCTTATAACTCAAATACACTGAACTTTTTAGAAGAGTAAAAATGGCTAAAACTATATTTTAAATCAAAGAATAGAAAGCTATTACCTGAAGTGTAAGATAATCAGCTAAAATCTGGATAGGATGATCAAAATCAGACAACCCATTTATCACTGGGATTACGGCTTCTTCTGCCAGTGTGATTAGGTCACAATGTTTATATACTCTGGCCAGGATTGCATCTGTCATGGTTGATAATACCCTATAGAAAACAAAATATAAAGCCTCTGCAATGTATCAATGCAATAACTACCTGAATACCTGAATAATTTTAACCATTTTTCACACTTTAAAATATGTAGTACTACATGTCTATGTGCTAGTTATGTTGCATGAGATGCACACAGATACATATACAGTATCAATGTAATGTTATGGAAAAGCAGGCAAACAGCTGAGTTTACACATAATGTTAACTTATTAAATAAACTTAAATTGGCTGACTTCAACCATAAAAATATATTGTAATTGCTGAATTTCTGTATCATATTTATTCAAAATAAGCAAATAACATTATTATTTAGAGGGATGTATGAACTTAACTATTGAAACTAAAATATAATTTGAAAATGTGCAAAAAAGTAACTAGTCTTTTTTTTTAAACTTTATTACGGTCATAGACCAGCAATAGACATCACTTTTTACAATATATTAAGAAAAAAATAAAATAAAGATAGTACTGACATTAATAATAAATAATAACATCCCTGTTTTTTAAAAAAATACATGTTCTCAAAATGTTAGGGTCACTCCCTAGTTTACGTGAGTGGAAAGCCGATAAGTGTGTGAGTAAGTGTAATGTTTCAAAAATTATTAGAGATATCTCCAAAAAATTGGCACAAGTTGACGGCTATAAATCTGTAACCAATTTTTTTCTTCTGGACATTGCTGCAACACAGTATTTTGCCACTGCATGCGTGATAGAAGGGTTTGAGTCCTGGAGGAGAAAGCCTACATAAAAATTGGCCCTCCCTGGCAATCTCTCTAATAAGGGAAGAATATATGCTGACCTATAAACTCGGTGTAACTCACAGTACAATAAAACATGTGAGATGTCTTCGACTTCTCCTTTACCACATATACATACCCGTTCTGCTATTGGTGTTCTCTTATACCTGCCCTGGAGGAGTGCTGAGGGAAGAATGTTAAATCTGGCTCTGAAGAAAGCTATTCTTTGTTTTGGGAAGGTCAGCTCATTCAGATATCTTGCCGGTTCCCACACACCCTGTTTGATTCTATCTCTACTGTGGCGAGGCAACCTATTTAGTTCTTCTTGGAACTCCATGTCCTTTATTCTATTGAATACTACTTGCTTTGCTTGATCAAAGCCTAGGGACATTAGGATTACCGAAGAGAGCCCATAAGAGCCCAGTTTATGATCTATCGCCTGCTTCCAGGGGGAGGGGAAGTTGTCAGTCAGCACTAACTAGTCTTTATATCCTTAAACTCCAATTATATATGTATCTACACACACAAACACACACATACACATAGTATAAGAACGTGAGGGATTTAAATAATATTTAATTCTAGGTTACAGAACTTGATGGATTTGGTCTGTGAAGAACATCTTAGGACAGTGGTATTTTTGATAAATGTAGAAGATAGTCTACATAAGTTGTAGTTTTATAAATATTACATTGTAGGGCAATTTAAAAATTTTCCTTGAATCTGTTGAGGGCTTTTGTTTTTGATATTAAACTACATTGTTACTGTTTTTTAGCTCTGAAATTATTAAAGTAAATGTAAAAATGTAAAATCTTCATTAAAAGAGCTTTTCTTTTCTGATCAACAACCTCCATCATTCAATATCATATTTTTCTGAGTAACAATTGTGACTTTGTAGCACTCTATAATCTCCACTTCTGCTTCAAAATATGTAGACTTTATTTTTCTGACAATGCACAGAATTCTACAAAAAAGTACAATATCCTCACAGGTAAAATTGATCCTTTTTTTTTTTTGGCTGTTCAGACTTTTTGTGTAACATTGTGAACTATATTGGCAATACAGCAACCTCTATCTTGCCTTCCACCTTGTCCATATTTTAGGAAGGATGCCATTTCTTACTTATAAAGTGTGAAATGTACAGTTTTAATGTCCTTAGATTCAAGCTTATCAACGCTTTTTTTCCCTTCAATTTTTTTTGGGTGAAAAAACATCTATTTTTTGAATAAAAGTCATTGAATTTTAATATTTATATTATCAAAAAATGCAAGGAAGTCACCGAATATTGTACAAACCGTGCTGTGTCAGAGATGCTTTCGTTGACACCCAGATGTATATCTTGTAACGTAAGGAAACATGGATGTCCTCCAAGAAGTGCAAATCCTAAAATAAATAAATGATCAAATAGACAAACAATAACATTTGCTATGCACTTAGATAGTCCAGCAGTGTTTACACAACAGAAATTCTTCTATACAATGAGTCTGTTCTAAGTGAAAGATATAATAATCTGATTGTGCGCCTTCCAAAGACTGCAGAGCTCCTCCAAAAAAATTAAAGCAAATCTATGGAAGCAAAATCCAATTCTCATGTGGATTTCAGTAGCAACAAAACTCTTTGCTTTTTAACAGAATCAATCTATAAAACTATGACTATGCACAAACCCTAGGATTGTGCAGCAATCCAGATTTAAAGAAGACAGTTTGATTAGGAATTCATGTTGGAATGCACATATCAATCAAATGAACTTTCTGCAGTGAAAATACATGTTTAATCTTATGTCATGATCCTGACTCTATTTGGTTTCCTCCTCCTGTTCCCTTGACAATAGTATACTGACGTGTGTGTCAAGTTTTATTCTCACCATAAGATGGCAGCACAGCCATTGCCATATGTCCTATAAAGCAGTGAAACTAGTAAGAGATAAATTTATTATTAGTAACAGTGCTCAACATGTGATAGCCACATGTTTATTACAATACCTAAAATACTTCCAATAATAAGGGTGCAGAGAACATTCTATGTAAATCAATGCTTCAGACAGATTTAGTGATTCTTGGTATCTATTAATTCTATTTTGTAAAATAAAAAACTTGCTCTTTCTCTAGGGATACAGGATAAGATAGACATCCTAAATCTTTTGTTGAAGACAATTTTTTTCTCCATGATTTCAACAACAGCAACAAGGAATGTTGGGATTGTCAGTGCTAAGCAATGCAGTGATGTGATGTGATCTCTCGCTTTATAACCACATTGCTGAGCAATGGAAATTCCAGTCCCAATTTTGGTCATACTACATTTTATTATTCGTATCACAGTCACAATATTATGTGCAAATTTAGACACTTAAATATCTTTCGTATGTCCCTAAAACATCAGGATGGTTATGTTGAATATACTGTAAGTACTTTGTAGTCACTTTGGTTTAATTCTGAATGGTTTGAAAGAATTACTTGGTAACAAATCATATCTCTGAACAACTAATTGTGAGATAAATAATGACAATCCATATTTTTTAAACAATATTGGCCTTTCCTTATGATTCTAAATATATTGTAGCTTCAGCAGTTAAATGTTATGCAAGCCACACACAAGAAAATACACGTATAGCCATAATATTTTAGTTTATATTTACCTGTCTCTGTAGATAATCTAGTTCTTGTGCTTCTTTTCTCAAAAATCATGGCTAAAGACTTTTCTTGTAATAAAGGTAAATACTGAAATATAAGAAAGAAAAGGGCGATATGTATCACACACTGAAATGTACAATAATTATTTTGAATCAAATTAGCTTATAGTGTTTTGCTGTTGAATCACTTTCAGATGAAGGATGGGACTCTTTCTTTCAAAATGATACAAATATTCCTTTTTAGCAAGTAAGGATTTTCGGGTCCTGGGTGAAGAAAGCTGGGAGTTGTAGTTCCAAACTAACTGGGGGACTAAGACTACTCTCTTTCATTTAAGGGCATAACATAATGCAAAGCAGAAACAAAATGTGATAAGTTTTACTTCCAATTAAAATTTTAGTAAGTGTTACTTATTCCCAAGTTCTTTAGCCTAAATATATTAGACATAACATACAAAATATAAATTACGATAAGCATGTCATTTTGACAGACAAGCTAAAATATTCTAAAACTAATTTCTGAAGTACCAATGAATATCTATAGTTACAGAATCACATAAGAATCTATATGGGAAGAAAAAACATAAAGAAATGAGAGCAAAAGTATTCACATTACCTCTTTTTTGTGTTTGATTCTGTTTTTCAAATCCGATGCTACCCAAAGCAAATATTTGATTTCTTCAGGTGTATAGTTTTGTAGGGTTAAGAGGTCCTGGCCCTTTAACTTAGTGGAAGTTTCAATAGGTTGTCCATGTTTAGAACTATTGGAGGGGAGGGGGGAAGAAAACAGTATTTATAGTTAAAAACTTGCTTTTCAAAAATAATCAATATTATGGGATCATTTATGCTCCCTCTGATTATTTGTTTCTCTATATTCCCAAACAGGAGTATGTAAATGTGCATGATCACATTCATTCTTCATTTCCTTCTACTAGTACTCTAGGTGTCTCTTTAGCTGCTGAATTTCCTGAAACACCGCAATAAACCAAGGAGACTTCTGAGATCTTTGTGAACAGAAGGCCACTCAGAGCCAATCTCATCTAGCACTCTCCTCATCTCCGAGTTCCAGAGGTTGGGCAAGGTGCACAGAAGAACGTCCCACAAAATCATTGGGGAACTCCTCCAGCATTCACAGAAAACCGAGGCATCCAACAGGCACCAAGAACATATATTCCTAATAGTTTATTACTCCGTGGAAGTGCAGTTTGTTAGTGACATACATATAAACCAGAAAGTGGTCTGACAATGGCAAAGGATTGATGACAATGTTATATCAGATCACGTTATGACTTCTCTGAGGGACAAAGGAGCCATCAGCACACAAAGTGTCATCAGCACACATATAGCAGCCCCATTCTGCCTCAAAGTTCAACAGAATTATGGGAACCGTAGCACAAAGTATCTGAAGGTCACTAGATAAAGGAAGGCTTTTCTGGATTATGACTTCATGGTAGAGAGGAATGGCAGAACAGAATAGGAAGAAATAGACAAAATGTTGAAGAGGAATTTAGAATTTTTCAGTCGAAACAAGACATCATAAGATTAGGTTACAAACAGAACTAAAAATAAATCTCTTTTGAAACTTCACTTCAAAATAAGAGGATATGAATAAATAGATAAAAATATCCAGAGGTTATTCTCTATTTTCCCATAAGTAACCTCCAAATAGTTTTTTCAAATTTGCTTTCTACAGAATTCATATTTGGCTCAGGTACTGCTCCATAAAATACGTGGGAATGATATTTTTTGCAAAACCCCAAGGAAGAAAGGGAAGAATGACTGGCATGGGGCATCAGCTGGCTCCATATTTTTCACTGTAATATTAGATAACTAGAATGAACAAATTAAGACAATGGTATAATGGTGCATCAATAATGGCACACTTAGTACAGGTAGTCCTCGACTTACAACCACAATTGGGACCAGAATTTTGATTGATGGTAAGGTGGTTAAGTGAGTCACACACAATTTTACAAATTTTTTACTACAATCGTTAAGTGAATCACTGCAGTTATTAAATGAATCAGGCAGTTGCTAAGTGAATTCAGCTTCCCGCATTGATTTCACTCATCAGAAGCTGGCTGGGAATGTCACAAATGATGAGACATTGCCACCTTGGAAATGCATGCCAATTGCCATGTGCAGGACTGTAACTAACAGTCAGCACTGCAGACAAGTGTTTAGCAATAAAATACTTACTAGATGAGCTCTCTTTTAAAGCAGATGGCCTCAGAGAAGTCTATAGCCCCTTTTTATTTTTACTTTTACCATGTAGGTAAATAAACTGTTAAGATTTACATGAGGCAATGCAAATTGACCAACTGGCAAGATTGTTAATGAAGACAAAACAGTATTGCAGTCTTTATCAACATGGGCACTTCAGCTCTCAGAATCTTATGCATTGATCTTCTTGGTCAAAGAAATATGAGATATGAAGCCCATATATCTAGTGAGCACTCAAGCTGGTGCTATAGTATCTCTTTATTTTCCTCTCTCATATTCATAAGAGATCAAGAGAGATTGAAAACTAATGAATAGCTGTAACACAATTTTTGACAATATAATTCAATTCTGTTTGGTTATATTAGCATCATTCCAAGACTTAATTAACATTATGTTTACTGCCACCATGTTTTTCACATTATATTGAGACAATTAAAAATAATCCATGACAAATAAACAAATGATTAATTTTTCTAAGATTTGCCCCCCTTCCCCACACTTATAAAAGAACTTTATATAATTTCTCAGCTATATCAGAGAGGAAAAGTGTAAAAGCCATTTGTAAATAATAGAATATGTCACTGATTTGAAGAACATATGCAAATAATTACCAGTACATACAATTATCAGATACTCCAGAAATAGAGGACAAAGATTGTAATATCATCAACATACCTATTTTTCAATAGGTTTTATGGTTTGGTATATAAACACTACTAAAAATGAAGATATAGATTATCAATCTCATAAATTTTATAGCAGATATTAAAGAACAGCCTATATGATTCAGGACTCATCTGTGAGATATTTAAACACTTACCGAATATATTGTACCGAATGCTTGATTTTATGTATTTTTGCTGCATTAAATAGGAATCTGAAATTAAACATATTTATTAAATGATAATTTTTAGTTGTAGAAGAAAATGTTCTAACCAGAGCCAGATGAAATAGTGAATACTCTAGTTTTTAGTGAAGCAGCAAAGATAAACAGTCATGAGGCTATATTATCTTTAGTATTTGTTAGGTATGTAACTTGACACAAATACTATAGATAAAGTGTTAATAGTTAGCTGAGTTGCAAAATTCATAGTTGCATCATTAGAAGACAAGATCAGCATGTGACTGCAGTATATATGGCCCATTCCAGACATTTTCCATATTGCTAAAGGTCAGTTCATGTTCCTGGAGAAAAGGTGCCCCTCTGTACAGAGTTTCCTGCCTTAGTAAAGAGTTGGACTACTAGAAGACCTCCAAGGTCCCTTTCAACTCTGCTATTTTGTTGTTCTGTTATGATAATCTTGTGTCCATGCAGATGTTACATAGATATAGCCAGAGAATTATTTCATTCATTAGCTCTTCTTTTTTCACACTAGTATGTGTGTGAGAACATGGGTGTATGAGAGAGGGAGGGTATATAATCAAATACAGTATCCAAGTTACTGGATGTCCACATATTAAATCTATAGCATCCACTTTTCCATTGTATTAAAAGTTTTTTCCTGGCCTGCAGATGGTTGAAGAAAGCATACATAACATTTCTTAAAGCACAGGAGGGCGCAATTTAGCTCAGGAAAGGGGGGGGGGGAGAGAAAAAGCCTTCCCTATTACCTAAGACAATTAATTCCTTTATTAAATAATCAGCTATTTCCGTTTTCCACAACCTTAAATTCCAACTGCATTTGTACAAAAATGGGCACCTTATAGTGATAGTGATTATAGATCACTGTATTCTTTATATTTAGAAGCTGAATATAAACAAAGTAGTGGGTAATGTGGTAGAACAGAGAAGAGACTAAAGTGTAATCTTTCTAATCACAAGTATTTCTGGCTGTAAAGCTACCTGTAAATTTATAAGGATTTTATGTTTTAAATAATTTTTAATCCCGAATTTTATAGAACCCTTCATTGTATGTGGAAAGTAGGACGGAAGCACAGCATTGTATAAAAACTCCAAATAAAATGGGCTCCCCAAACGTGTTGGGTCCTTGGGATACTCTGAGCTTGGTTGCTTTTCCTGCAGATGTTTCATTATCAAGCAAGGTAAATATCATCAGTGCAAGGCAGAGTGGTTTTGAGGCTTATTTATATAGTTCCTTGCCCTGCCAGTCTTGGCTGAAGTGTGATTTCTTCCTTGATAGTTTATTAAGTGTTGTTTCTTCCCTGACAAGGATGAAATTACTGGGTGGATTTTGGAAATGGGAACGAATTTAGGACGGAGAAGACAATGGCATCTGCTTGGCAAAAGCAGGATTTTACAGAAAATATTACAAACGGAAGAAGGAGATGCAATTATACAGAGGGAGGAGATAATTTTACAGTAGTCTCACACCAGCCTGATGTAAGTCTGTGTAACTCGATCTAACATGCTCACTTCTGCTTGTTCAGAATCGAGACTTACCTAACTGCACCACTAGCCATAATTTTTACAGCCATGTATTTGCACGTGCACAACGGCGCCTCCCTCTCTCGAGACATGTTTATGGAATTTATTATTTTAGGAATGCCGGCTCCTGAGACATTTAAATTGCAGCTCGATACTTAGCTATTCCTCCTGGGGGGGGGGGCAAGGAGGCCAAGGAGAGGATGGTGCTCTATGATGCCCACCACTTACGCTCTATTCAGCCTTCCAAGTACTCTATGGTAAAGCCAGGCTTCGTTGCTAATGGCAGGAGATTTGTTTACTTCCGGGCTCGGGGCGGCTTGTGGGTCCATCTACCAGCCCGGCACCGCCCCCTCCCCCCTCCTGCCCGTCATGGGGGAGGCCGAGGAGCAGGTACCCGGTGAGTCCCGTCCTCACCTCGGGAAATTAGCTGGTTGGTGCCGGCAGCCCCCTTTCGCTTCTGGCGCCTTCTGGGGGCTTTGCCGAGGGAGCCGGCGCGGCTGCCTCGTCCCTCGCTCGTCTCTATTCCGCTCGCGTTGTTCCTCTGCTTTGCTGCTTGAGGCTCAGCCCTTCCGCGGGACCTCGGAAGGCGCCCTTGGAGGTTTTCGTCAGTGAGCCCGCCGCTGCGAAGGGCGGAGGCGGGGTGCATTTCAGCCACGGCTTTTGTCTTCTTACAATGCGGGGGCCGTTCTCGGTCTTCTGAGTATCTCCTTTTTCAGCTTGCGGAGTAAAACCATAAGGTTGAGCCTGCACTCTGCCTCAAATATGCTTAATTTTCACAGGTTACTTACTGATTTTGCGGCAGCTACAACTGAACTGATGAAAGAGGCTTGAGGCTTCAGGTTTCTAATTAGGATTGTAGTAAGGCAATTTGATTTGCTTCTGACTAAAAACCTGGAGAGAGCTAAAGTTCTAGCATAAGGCCTTTTGTGACTGTTGAAATCTTTAACTCTTCTGACGTTGAACTACTACAGGATACATACTGTATGTGCTTTGTAATATATGTGTTGGAAATAATGTAGAAAAAGGTTGTGAATACAATAGGATGCTCTATTGCATTTTTCTTCTTTTTTGAAGAATTATCTTGGTGTGCTCTGGATATTTTCGGGAATTGCTGTACATCATAGTGTGAGCACAGCATCTCTGGTTATGTTTCCTATTGCACCCTTATTAATTAATGAAATAGTAGATTTTTGTGTCACTAACAAAAGAGGTATAAGATTATTGGTAGGAAGAATGCATGTCCTTAAAAGAGTAAGGAAAAACAGTCCACTCGGTTCAGTGCTGTTTGGTGTATGGCAAATGATCAGTTAGTTATACTGTATTTTTATGCTACTTGTATTCTGAATGTAAAGGGGAAACATACATCAACCAGCCAGTATTTCATGTGATGCTATTTGATAGTTATTTGGGTGTAATTAATAGTTAATTATGGAATAAATGTATCTATATAGGCAAATCAAGACTTTGAAAAAAGAAAGGTATACAGTGCCATTATTTTGACATTAAGTGGCAAAATTAGTTGTTAGTAGAATTATATAAAATTAATTTCAGACTAATATTTAAGCTTTTTCTTTTTAGAATCAGGTGCTATATTCACATTTGGAAAAAGCAAATTTGCAGAAAATGTGCCTAGCAAGTTTTGGTTTAAAAATGACAAGCCTTTACACATGTCATGCGGAGATGAACATACATCTGTTGTTACAGGTTAGTATAACAAGATTTTAGAATCATGTGTTTCAATGTTCTGATTTTTTAAGTGAAAGCTATATTGTATTGATAGCGATATTATATGAAGGCATTTACTAATATTTTTAGAAATTCAAACTTTTATTGTAAAATGAACTAGATAAAATTGGCTTTCCAATTTTAATCACCAAGCCCAGTTCTAAAGTTAACCTTGACTATTATATAACAACAATGTCAAATTGAGTAGATCTTTAGATGCCTCCCTCTCTTGAGGTGCGTAAATATAGTCAAAATACAGATTAGATATGTTAAAAAAATGTTTTTAATCCAAGAGTAGTTCAAATCTAATAGACTTAAAAAGTCTGAAAAGTTTACTGAACAAATATAGGAAATCCTCAACTTACAATTGGTTGTTTAACAACCGTTCAAAATTATGACAGCTCAGAAAGCTGCTTTACAGTTTGTAAAGCCCTTCTGGCCATCATAAGATGTTGCCCCCCTCCTCCCCAATATCACGTGGTTGTGATCTGGGAATTTAGCATCCTATTCACACTTAGATTGGTTGCCAAATGCCCTGTGATCATATGATCAGTATTTGCAATTTTCTCTGCTAGCTTCCCCAGAAAGTCAGTTGGAAGCTGGCAGGGAAAGTTGCATGCTGTGGATATCTGCTCACAGGTTCTCAACAAGCATGACCAAAACTGTCTCAGTACTAAATTCTGGCCTAAATTCCCTGAAATAAAAACGAAACTTAGAAGTCAAGAAATAGTAATGTTTACCAGTAAGTTCAAAAATGACTAGAAACTCGCTAATGCAAACTACAGAAGTTATAAATTACTTTTATTAATAGAAACAAAAACCAGGAAAAAGGTAAACTGTACTAAAGTTATGGAGAAATAAAATAAAACAAAAACATAAGGGGCATGTATTCCCAGATACAAATACATGTTTAAATTATATAATTCAATAACACTAGCCCTATTTCATTATAATCATCCACACCTAATCTATCTAATTAGTATTCATTAAGTTCAAATATATAAAGTCTGCAGACTGTTGAATTCTTGGGGCTATTTTATTGCCCTTTCAATATTGAAGAATAAGTATTTTAGCTGTAAATAGGATCCAGAAAATACTTTTGTCCATATATCAATTTATATGTCATAGGAATATAATTTAAAAGAATAATGAGAATTTTGTATTTACAAAAAAACAACAAGGTCCCTTCTTATTTTTATTAAACATTTTATTAAAAATGTTATTGTAAAATTATTAATTTTAAACTTACTATTAACAATCACTCCTATCAACTATTTTAATGTAATTTAAGCTAACTCAATATATCATTGCTTTTTTTACTTTTCAGAGCTTCTCTCAACTTCATAAAGTTTGTATACAGGTCCTTGACTTACAGCCATTCGTTTAGTGACTATCGAAAGTTACAACAGCATTGAAAAAAGTGACTTGTGACCATTTTTCAAATAACTGTTGCAGCATCCCATGGTCATGTGATCAGAATTCAAATGCTTGGCAACTTGCTCATATTTATGACAGTTGCAATGTCCCTGGATCACATGATCACCTTTTGTGACCTTATGACAAGCAAAGTCAATGTGGAAGCCAGATTCACTTAACAACCTTGTTACTAACTTAACAACTGCAGTGATTCACTTAACAACTGTGGCAAGAAAGATCATAAAATGGGGCAAAACTCACTTAACAATTGTCTTTCTTAGCAACAGAAATTTTGGGCTCAATTGTAATCGTAAGCCGAGGACTACCTCTATTATCACATGCTACCAGATAAACCTAAATATAAATAGGTTTATAAAACATAAACAATTGTAAAATGTTAATAATGCAAAGTAAAGAATCCAGTAAGATTCTTTGAAGAATATAAGAATATTTTCCACTAAAGCCCAAAGGAGGTCTAAAAGCATTTTCTTTCCTACAATGGATTTAAACATAATTCCCAGGAGTAATACTTAGAAATCATATCATCTGCATTTCATTTTTAATATAGTTTTATTAATTATAATTATAATCGAGTACAATTAAACTTAGAAGAAAAAGGGAAAAAAGTGCAAGGAAAAAGAGAAAAAAGAAGTAAGAAACAATATAATAAAAAGGCATATACAAAGAAGAGTCTTCCGTCTTTATCCAATCTTCATCAAAACAAGCATAAACACATTTAGTGTTTATGACATTAGTCATAGAATTTGATTTCTTGGTTGTCGCATTCTGTAGTGTTCCTCAAGGCTTTAAGAAGCCTCTTGTAAATCTAATAGGAAAAAATTCTCCAGGTCACTCTGTTGGTTTATCATTTGTATTTCTCTTTTAAATTTTAAAACATCGATCAATTTCTTACGTACGTCCAGTGAAACATCCTTTTCCAAATCATTCTTTTGACATATCAGTTATAAATCTACAGTATTTTGAATATCATCTCTATTTTGTCAGTATTTTTTTTTCTATAGTCATTTCATAAATAACGTCCTTTTGGACATGGCCTATCCCTGGAAGCAGAGATTTATTGACATTGTTGATATTCTGGCCATTACTTTTTGACTCCAATCTTCAAAAGTCTCCTTTGGTATTTTCATTATTATAACATTTTGCATTTTATAGACTTGCATTTTTTTCTCTACCTAAAATCTTTAGTCCCCACTGTTATGTTTTCCAAAAACCAAAACAGATGTATTTCCCACTAGAAGCAATTTGTTGTTTATAATTAACTAGCCAAACCGGACCTATTGGGTCATTGTTTCCAAAATATTCCTTTACTTAAATAGAGAAACAGAATGATCATGGGCAGGCAAAAAAACCATTGACTTTCCTTGTGGGAAGCTGGCAGGCAGCACCGGAAATGACAATCATATAACTACAGTTAACCACAGCACTGCAGCAGTGCTGAAGCAGCCTCAACTTTTCCAAATTTCAATTGTATAGGAGTAAGGGGTCCTGGTAGGCCATTGCAAAAATTGTTGCCCTATAATGCACAATTAAAAGTTACAAACAGACAGACAGGAAAGTTTTTGTAGTAACCTATGAGCCGCGGCCCAGGACCGGGCCGCAGGCTCTTGGCCAGAGAACTGCGGAAATGGCTGGCCAGTGCGCGTATGTGTGGGCACGCATTCCCCCCACTTGCACTAGTGCTCGTCGTCCCGTTCACGCATGCGCGAACGGGGCCACTAGCCACTGCGGGGGGGGCTGTTCGTGCATGCACACAGCACCAGCACATGCATGGGCGAACGGGGCTGCTAGTGCCGTGCCAGTGTGCATGGCCCCATCTGCGTGCATGTACATGCGCACGCACCAATTTTGAAGCTGCTCTCCTTTCCTCCGGGCTGTGAGCCCAGAAAGGTTGGAGACCTCTGGTATATAGGTTCCAAAGTCTTATTGTAAAAGTTTCTATATTCCAAATTTATCTGAATTCCTAGTCTGTTTATAATGTTCTAAAATCAATATATTTCTGCTGTTTGTTTATATTCCTCCTGTATTGCCTGAAAACAATAAATTCTTAAGCTTATAATTAATTTCTGTTTTGTTCAGCTTTGAAGATAAACTAATCCAATGAAGACTTTTCAAACTTGTCATTCTAAAGGTCTCTAATAGCTTTAAAATGGTTAATAGGCAATTTCTTAAAGTGATTAGAAAGTAAGATTTGCAAACTTGGTATCCTTTAAAAAGTTCAGCTGTGGTTGTAAGCAAGTTGGCTAATCCAGTTTTCGCCTGGTCCTCAAACTTGAAAAACTGTTATCCTGTAATCTCTTCACAAGGAGTAGCTTGCAGAGCACATATAGGTGATCTCTCATCCTCTCCTTCTCCGGAGAGGTTTCTTATTTCACTAGTTCCTTGGTCTTTGCATGATCACCAGCTCTGCTTTTACAGAGACATCTTAGTTCTCCACACCTCCCCTGTAAGTCCATATCAGCAGCATTTCACATCATGTTAAACTACTTTAATTTTTGTTATGTGTGCATCTAATCATTATCTTAAAGCTTATTCATCATCAACTGCCTTTACAACTGAAGTCGGGGTCTTTCCAAGTAGAGATGAAAAAAGCACAGAGAAACAGGATTGGTAACTAGATGATTTAACAGGAAGAAAACTGCATAATGTGTGTGAAATGTTTAAAGTAACTTACAGTTTTGCAGGAGATTGAAGAAACAAGTAGGTTGAGGAACATTATCCTATAAATATTATTTCATGCATAAGTTACCTATCTATGTCTTAAAAATGACATTTTTGAGAAAACATCGAACTATTGACTTCTTTGCCTTCTTACATTTTAACGTCTTTGCTCTTTACTGTTTTACATAAAGTACAAAAAAGAAAATTGATATCTTTCATTTTAAGTATGTCTATCTTGCACAGTTTGTTTATTTGAAAATAAATAGCATTTCATTGTAATATGATCTGAATTTATTTTGAAATATGCTATGTCAGGTAATAGCATAAATTAATATGTGATGTATAATGCAATTACAGAGAAGCTTATATAGCAAGTTGGATACTATTGCCAGATTCTGCTTAGAAAAAGAAAAAATACTGAAGTATTAAATTATGTTCATGTTCAGAATTCCCTCAATATTACTCTATACATTTTTAAAAAAATATGAATTGATTACATATGTTCAGAATGATTTGCTCATCACTTATTCTATAAACATTTATTTTTCTATGATTGTATATTTGCTAATTAATATTTGTATTAAAATAATTAAATGTATACAGAATAGAAAAAGATGTTTATTTAAAAATACAACCTTTGATAGTGATATATATAACATTTTGCAGACTTGGTCTTTATTACATGGTTATTATGTCTCTTTCTATAGTTGTGTCTAACTAAATTGAAAATATTGGATATATTTTAACACAAATGCATTGGCAATCACTTATTTTCTTTAATGTCTGTATTCTGCAGAAAATGGTAAACTATACATGTTTGGAAGCAACAACTGGGGACAACTAGGACTTGGAACAAAGAATACTGTCAGCAAGCCAACTTGTGTGAAAGGTTTGCCTTTAATTTATGTGTCAGGCTTTAGACTAGATCTGATCTTTCTAGTTTCCAACATGACAAATATTTTTAGATATCATAGTACATTAAGACTTGACGTCTCCCTATTCAGTATTGTTTTTAGGAATTATTCTGTTTATTTATGGAGAAATAGGTTGTGCTGTATTCAGTAATTTTCAGGTAAATATTTAGAGGATTGCAGTTTTACTAAATTATTTTTATGATTCAGACCTAACTTCAATAGAAAATCCAGTTTACTCATGATGTGCTATGAAATGCTGGGATAGATAATGATTGGAAAATTAATCTCCTATAAATTTGAACACTTAGCAGATTTGACAACAATTGATTTTATAATTATTAAAGCAACAATAATAATAACAACCTTTTGTGTCAATCCATAGTTCTAAAACCTGAAAAAGTGAAACTAGCTGCATGTGGGAGAAACCACACTTTGATCTATACAGGTATGTAATTTATTTGTTTATATGCCAAAGAAGAGGTTTTCCTGTTGTAGTTTTCTGCTTGGGTAGACAGTAACATAGAATATAATGTAATTTCAAAATACATTGTCATGAGATTATAAAGCTGTTTTATACTGAATCTAATGGTCCATTTATCTGGCAGCAACATCTTGATACAGTATATATTGGACTTAGGCAGAGGCATTCTTTGGTAACAGCATCAAAAAGCTGGAATTTCCATCCGAGAGAAGTTTGTCTTGCCTTTCTTCTAATGTCCTTGTTAAAATGATAAAAGCCTTCATATTTAAGAGAGTTTTCTGAACTGGATATGAATTTGGCAACTTTTTTCTTATAATTATATTGTAAGACTATAAAGTTTGTTCTAAAAAAATATAGTTTGTCAGAATTTTAGTTACCCGAAGAAAAAACAGACCATGACCTTAATTAGATAAGCTAAGGCCTTTCTCAACCTTACATCAATGAGAAACTGGGCCCAAATGTGGGCTTTACAAAAGCAATAGCTGCTCTAGCTGTGCAATGAGCCATATTTGGAAAAGAAAAGGTGATTTGGACTGTGTGAGGACATAAAGTGGCTTCTTGAAGGAATTGCCAACAAATGAATGCCTATGTATATTCCAAATCACCTTTTCTCCCAGTAATCCAATTTATTGCACATCCCTAAATTCTATGATTAAATAATGGGCCATAAAGATCACTGAATCATTTCCCAAGTACATTTTGCCCAGAATTTTTTTTTAGGATTTGATAATGAACGAATTTTTAATAGGACTTTGCTTGCAGTAATCAATATGTGAATCCAAATATAAATAATTTGCTGGAGATTTAAGAATTCAGCTATTCTTTTCTTAAAAAGTTGTATGTCCAAATTACAGGTTTTCTTCTTTCTGAAAAAATGGAAGTCATTTTTGACAGATGCATTCCTATCAGATGCTTTTAATAAAGACAAGTTACAGAAATCTGAAAGTTTTAAGCAATTTGTAAAATCAGTAATTCTGAATACTAAAGAATTATTCTATGTATCATACTCATTTGCCATTTGGCATTTGATATAAATTTATTTTATGAGATTGAGAGAAAGTTGCACATGAGAAAGGTATTTTGTGGTCGATTAATTTCATGACTATCATTAAAATTTGTAGTTGAGTATTTGAATACATTTATGGATAATTAAGTTTCGTTTGAATATTAATGCTAATTAGCTCTAATTGCCAATTAAGCTGTTAATTCTATGACATATTTTCATATATTGTAGTAACTTAAATGAAGTATTTGTACCTTCAGTTTATACTATGAATGCTGATACATAGGTGGAAATAAAAATAAACATGCCATTTTATAGAGTTGCAACTTGTACTTATGATGCAAAAATATGAATAAAATGTCCACAAGGATAGGAAATGCTTGTTTTAAAATAGTCATCTTCAATTGGAAAGGAAAAGAGAGTGAAGAAGGGTATATACGTTCTTAAGAACATCTCTTGCAAACTACATTATGTAAGATATATTGGTACTGTATCAGCACTGACCTTAGTTAAGAGGGCAAGAGATACTTGAACTGAAGCCAAATTTGCCATTGTTAACTGATGCTCATTATGTAAGAATATTTTTAAAATTCTTTTCAAACATAGTAAACAAGACAGTTTATATTTGAATCAGTTTTATTTTTTGTAGTAAAAGCCTTATTTGTGAGATAAAATTATATCCATTCAGTGAAGATGGTGTATACAATGATTGGTATAATCTTTATAAGCAAAGTATCCTATAATGAGGAGTATGTAATGGAACATATTATGAATGTAGGATATAGAATTGCAAGGGAATGAAATTAAAATAACTTTTTTAAAAAATATATATATGCCATTTTATAGAATTGCAACTTAAATTGTCAGGCAAAGAAATTAGAGTGTCTTTCAGGGTACAGACTTATGACCTTTAAAAGGAAATAAGCCAATAAGTGAAACCTAAGCCATGCTTCACTACATCCAACAGGAAAAAAAGGATGAAAAGCAGAATTTGGTATGAATAATAGATAAGGACAGGAAAGGAATTTTTCCATTTCCCCAGGTTTCCTTTTATTAGTTGTTACTAGTATAGTGAACTGAACCAGTTGTTGTTGTTGTTAGTTGCGAAGTCGTGTCCGACCCATCACGACCCCATGGACAACGTTCCTCCAGGCCTTCCTGTCTTCTACCATCTTCTGGAGTCCATTTAAGCTCACGCCTACTGCTTCAGTGACTCCATTCAGCCACCTCATTCTCTGTCGTACCCTTCTTCTATTGCCCTCTATCTTTCCAGCATTAGGCTCTTCTCCAGTGAGTCCTTCCTTCTCATTAGGTGGCCAAAGTATTTGAGTTTCAACTTCAGGATCTGGCCTTCTAAAGAGCAGTCAGGGTTGATCTCCTCTAGGACTGATCGGTTTGATCGCCTTGCAGGCGAGGGGACTCGCAGGAGTCTTCTCCAACACCATAGTTCAAAGGCCTCAATTCTTTTGCGCTCAGCCTTTCTTATGGTCCAACTTTCACAGCCATACATTGCAACTGGGAAAACCATGGCCTTGACTGTACGTACTTTTGTTGGCAGGGTGATGTCTCTGCTTTTTAGTATGCTGTCTAGATTTGCCATAGCTTTCCTCCCCAGGAGCAAGCATCTTTTAATTTCTTGGCTGCAGTCCCCATCTGCGGTGATCTTGGAGCTCAGGAAGATAAAATCTGTCACTACCTCCATTTCTTCCCCATCTATTTGCCAGGAATTGAGAGGGCCGGATGCCATGATCTTGGTTTTCTTAATGTTGAGTTTCAAGCCAACTTTTGCACTCTTCTTCTTCACCCGCGTTAAGAGGCTCTTTAGTTCCTCTTCACTTTCTGCCATTAGAGTGGTATCATCTGCATATCTTAGGTTGTTGATATTTCTCCCGGCAATCTTAATTCCAACTTTTGATTCATCTAGCCCTGCCTTTCCCATGATGTGCTCTGCATATAAATTAAATAGGCAGGGCGACAGTATACAGCCGGACTCATTTCCCAATTTTGAACCAATCAGTGGTTCCGTGTCCAGTTCTCACTGTTGCTTCTTGACCCGCATATAGGTTTCTCAAGAGACAAATAAGATGGTCTGGTATCCCATCTCTTTAAGAACTTGCCACAATTTGTTGTGATCCACACAATCAAAGGCTTTAGCATAGTCAATGAAGCAGAAGTAGATGTTTTTCTGGAACTCCCTAGCTTTCTCCATGATCCAGCGTTTGTTGGCAATTTGATCTCTAGTTCCTCTGCCTCTTCAAAATCCTGCCTGTACTTCTGGAAGTTCTCGATCCACATACTGCTGGAGTCTAGCTTGTAGGATTTTAAGCATAACTTTACTAGCATGTGAAATGAGCGCAGTTTGAACATTCTTTGGCATTGCCTTTCTTTGGAATTGGAATGTAAACTGACCTTTTTCCAATCCTGTGGCCACTGTTGAATTTTCCAAAATTGCTGGCAAATTGAGTGTAGCACTTTTACTGCATCATCTTTTAAGATTTTGAATAGCTCAGCTGGAATACTGTCACCTCCACTAGGTTTGTTGTTGCTCAGATTTCCTAAGGCCCATTTCACTTCACATTCTAGGATGTCTGGCTTGAGGTCAGTGACCACCCTATCATTGTTATCAGGGATGCTAAGCTCGTTCTTGTATAGTTCTTCTGTGTAATTTTGCCACCTCTTCTTAATCTCTTCTGCCTCTGTTAGGTCCCTGCCATTTTGGTCCTTTATCATGCCCATCTTTGCATGAAACGTTCCCTTCATATCTCCAATTTTCTTGAAGAGACCTCTGGTCCTCCCTATTTATTGTTTTCTTCTATTTCTTTGCACTATTCATTTAAGAGGGCATTCTTATCTCTTCTAGCTATTCTCTGGAATTCTGCATTCAATTGGGTGTATCTTTCTCTTTCTCCCTTGCCTTTCGCTTCCCTTCTTTCCTCAGCTATTTGCAAAGCTTCATCAGACAGCCATTTTGCTTTCTTGCATTTCTTTTTCTTTGGGATGGTTTCAGTTGCTACCTCTTGTACAATGTTGCGAACCTCTGTCCATAGTTCTTCAGGCACTCTGTCTATCAGATCTAATTCCTTAAATCTATTTGTCACCTCTACTGTATATTCATCAGGGATATGGTTTAGTTCATACCTGAGTGGCCTAGTGTTTTTCCCTACTTTCTTCAATTTAAGCCTAAATTTGCAATGAGAAGCTCATGATCTGAGCCACAGTCAGCTCCTGGTCTTCTTTTTACTGACTGTATAGAGCTTCTCCATCTTTGGCTGCAGAGCACATAGTCAATCTGATTTCTGTGTTGACCGTCTGGTGATGTCCATGTGTAGAGCCGTCTCTTGGATTGTTGGAAAAGAGTGTTTGCTATGACCATCGTATTCTCTTGACAAAATTCTATCAGCCTGTGCCCTGCTTCATTTTGTACTCCAAGGCCAAACTTGCCTGTTATTCCGGTTATCTTTTGGCTTCCTACTTTAGCATTCCAATCCCCCATGATGATCAGAACATCAGTTTTTGGTGTTGATTCTATAAGGTGCTGTAGTGCTTCATAGAACCGGTCAATTTCCTCTTCAGCACCAGTGGTTGGGGCATAGACTTGGACTACTGTGATATTGAATGGTTTGCCTTGGATTCGCACTGAGATCATTCTGTCATTTGGGGGATTGTATCCCAGTATTGCTTTTCCTACTCTTTTGTTGACTATGAAGGCTACTCCATTTCTTCTGAGGGATTCTTGCTCGCAGTAGTATACCTGATGGTCATCTGAATTAAATTCACCCATTCCTGTCCATTTTAGTTCGCTGATTCCTAAGATGTCGATGTTCAGTCTTGTCATCTCTTATTAGACCACGTCCAGCTTGCCTTGATTCATGGATCTTACATTCCAGGTTCCTATGGAGAATAGATCTTTACAGCATCGGACTTTCCTTTCACCACCAGATGCATCCACAGCTGAGCGTCCTTTCGGCTTTGGCCCAGTCGCTTCACTCTTTCTGGTGCTACTAGTACTAGCCCTCTGCTCTTCCCCAGTAGCATATTGGACACCTTCCGACCTGAGGGGCTCATCTTCCAGCGTCATATCTTTTTGCCTTTTGGTACTGTCCATGGGGTTTTCATGGCAAAGATACTGGAGTGGGTTGCCATTTCCTTCTCCAGTGGATCACATTTTGTCCTGTCCACCTTGGGTGGCCCTGCATGGCATAGCTCGTAGCTTCATTGAGTTACGCAAGCCCCTTCGCCACGACAAGGCAGTAATCCATGAAGGGGGAACTGAACCAGAGCAAGGGCTAAATCACCTTTAAAAATCTTAGTCCTGAATTTTCTGACTAATCATAGCTAATCCTAACTCCTACATACCTCATTTCTGATTTTAGATAACATATATATTCATTCCCATATCCTAATTTCAAGTTCATTATCTTCAACTGAATTTTTAAAGCACAGCCCATAAGCTTTTCTACCAGAGATACTCCTACTATGTAAAATCCACTTTCTCCACAAATCAAATCTAGAGTCTTGAACATTTGCCCATTTCATCAGAACATACTATCTTTCACCTTGTTAAAATATGGTCAGTTTTAAAGAAAAGAAGGATAAATTCCATATAACTAGATTAATAGCAGCAGTTAATGTGAATATTAAATTGTCTCCTTTCACTGTTCCCTTCTTAAACAAATTTTGGTTTGCTATAGTATAAGAAGTATGGAAAATATATTGCTAGGTCTCTATTCTTTATTGAAATTCTAAAAGCTGGGATCCATAAAATCAAATTTTAATATTCTGGTTTTGATTGCATTTACAAGTAGAATTATACACATGGAACAATTATTGATTGAATCCTCATGTTTTAAACTTTTTAAAATTCCAAACATACCCTTCCCCCACCTCCCAACTGGGATGAAGAGAATGCAATGTTTTAATGAAATGTTTTAAAAAACTAGGTTCCAGATATGAGGAAAGTCTTGTAACTGATGAGTTAGAGGAGTAAAAGGCTTCCCTTTTTTGAATGAGTTCAAGTGGTTAGACAGCCATTTTATAGTTCTTAGCCTTTAGACCAGGGGTCCCCAACCCCCGGTCTGTGGACCAGTACCGGTCCGTGGCTTGCCAGCAACCGGTCCGCACAAACAAGCAAAGCCCCATCTGTGGGATGCAGGTAGCACACAAAACCACATACTCTCTGATCCGTGGAAAAACCTTTCACCACGGAACCGGTCCCTGGTGCCCAAAAGGTTGGGGACCTCTGCTTTAGACAACCTTTCTCTGGAATATTTTAATTTGGGTTTCTGCACTGAGTTGAAGGCTGGGCCTGTGGCTTAAATAGTCCCTTCCAATTCTGTGATTCTAGTTTGCATAGTGAAATTCTACTATGTAGTCCGTAATTCTTTAAAAAGAGTTAAACTGTAACCATTAAACAGTTGTGATTAGTCTTAAAGACAACACGAGACTGTGTAATATGTTCTTTATTTGAATTGTTTTTTTCCTGGTGCTTCAAGTAAAGTGCTTATTTTGCTTGTGTTTTTTTTCTATACAGAACAAGGGAACCTGTATGCCACTGGGGGTAACAGTGAAGGACAACTGGGATTAGGAGACACAGAAGAAAGAAGTGCATTTCATCTAGTTAGTTATTTTACCAGTCAGCACAAGATCAAACAGTTGGCAGCTGGATCCTACACATCAGCAGCATTAACTGGTGAGCCCAATAGTGACTTATATGAAAGTTATGCTGAAGAGGAAGTTAGTTGAAGGTTTAAGTATTTTTCCATTAGGTCTTTATGGAAACCAAAAATCAAAAATATTTAATCTATCGGAGGGCAAATATTTTTTTCACAAAATAGGGTGTGAAATGCAGAAAGTAAGTGCAGAAAGTAGCATTTTTATAACCTTCCTTAAGCTTATAAAGGCCTTAAAAGGGCTATTATTAGATGATAGTTATGTGCCCATAACTTGAATTTGATCACTAAAACTTAAACAATGGCCAAATAAACAAGTTCTAAAGACTATGAAATGGCTTAAAATGGTAATTTGGATATAAGCAAACAATTCATTTTCCTCCCAGCTGGAACAAAAGTGAGACCATTGCAGGTTAACAAGGACATTTTGTAGTGGAGTCTAAAGCATCCTTACAGTTTTGTAAGTAATGTCCATAAATACATAGAAACATAGAAAACTGACCGCAAAAAAGACCTAATGGCCCATTGTGTCTGTCCTTTGAGGTTTTTTCCTTGTTTTTGTTTTGTTTTTGTTTTATTTTTTGTTGGATGATGGATGTGTGGTTATCCCAAGCATGTTTAAACTCAGTTACTGATGACTGACTCACTACCTCTGCTGGAAATTGGTTCCAAACTTCCACTATTTTTTCTATGAAGTAATACTTTCAAATATTACTTTTGAACTTCCTATCAGTTTGACCTTATGCCCCCATGTTTTTGATTTTTGCTTAATATTGAAAATACTGCCCTCTGGAACTTATTCAAACCCTTAATATATTTAAAAGTTTCAATCATTGCCCCCCCCCCCTTTCCCTTCGGTCCTCCAGGCCAGCGGTCCCCAACCTTTCCGGCTTTGCAGACTGGCAGCAGTGGGGGGAGAGAGAAAATGATTCCGTGTGAGCAGCGGGTGAGTGCACTCACACATGCAGCTCCATCTGCAACTCATGCAACTGGAGCTACGCACATGCACTTGCCCGCTGCTTGCACAGTCTGGCTCCAAACAGGCCGCAGCCGGGTACTGGGCTGCAGCCCAGGGATTGGGGACCCCTACTCTAAGCTGTACATAGTTCCTTCAGTCTCTCCTGATACGTTTTGTCCCTCAAACCTTGCACCATTTTTGTTGCCCGTCTCTGGACTCACTCAATCTTATTAAATCTTTTTTTAAGTGAGTCTCCAGAACTGGACACATTATTCTAAATAGGGTTTGACTAAAGTCCTATTTAGCAGGATTCAAACTTCCTTTTTCCTGCTGGTGAATCCCTCTAGTGGTACATCCCAGAATTTTGTTTGCCTTCACAGCTGCCTGGACACACAGTTTACTTATTTTGCAGTTATCTGCAATGAGCAAACCTAAATCCTTTTCTTCTGTTGTTCTGTGTAACATTATATCCCTAATACAATATCCCCTGCAATAATACAGAAGATGTCACTGAATTATGCATATGAAACAATAATGTTAGCACAATTCATGTATGCTAACAAATTTACCTCTGCTTTAAGTGTTGACCTGGCTTTTAAAATGCAAAAAATATATATATCTCAAGCCCATTTAATGTTTTCTCCAACCTGAATGAACTCTTTTTCAAATAAAGCAGTATGAGTATACTCTGGTAGTAGGATCTTCACAAGATTTTGAATAACTTAATGAAGTGACCACCCCAGTGTCTTAGTTATAAGAGAAATGCTTCTAAATATTGTATCCTTTTTTGTAAAATTCATTTAAATTTTATCTGATGTAAGAGAGAAATAATTTCAGAGAGGGAAAACTCACAATTTGCAGTTATCCTTCAAATGTAACTCACTGACTAAGATAATACACAAAATGGGAACTTTTATTGTTTTTTCTGAACCTTCTCTCTCTTTCTGTACTATAAGTTTCTTCTCTAGTCTCCATAGCTTTAAACCTCATTTCCTTAGACTTTGCTTTTTTAAATAATTTGGAATTTTTTTACAATAATAATCTTTCTTATTTTTAAGAGGATGGACAACTTTTTATGTGGGGAGATAATTCTGAAGGCCAAATAGGCTTGGGTAATGAAGCTAATGTATGTGTTCCTCATCAAGTGGATGTTGGGAAACCTGTTTTCTGGATCTCTTGTGGATATTACCATTCTGCCTTAATAACATGTAAGTGTAAAATTACTTATGTATGTTCAAAGTCCAATAATGTTGCTTGAAATTCTGTATTTGCCATGATATATGGTGCTGATCAAGTGGTACACCAATCACTTTTACAGCAATCTTAAATGGGCTACGAGGGTGGAGTAAAGGTAATAATTTTCTACCATTTACAAAGTCCTAATAGTTTGTGTCAATCAAGACCAAAAAGCAGTCTTTTTTTGCATCTCTGCTACCTTGATTTTTTTTCAATGTCCTCTAGTTTCACAGATAGTGTGTTATTAATGCAAGCTCTAGAGGGTAATAGACTGGAAATCTGATTTTGAGGTTTCCCAAGAAATTAAAAAAAAAAATCCTTGGATCTAAAAGACCCAAAGCTATTATTTTACATTGCCCCCCCCCCCCATGATATTCTGCTTCAGAATTTGGCAATAGCTGTTGGAAGAATCACATTCGCAGAGTTTCCAAGTATATCCATAGTGTCATGGCTTCTTGCTGTTTGTAAATTTCTATCTGTTGATCTCCCTGATGAAGGAATTCCTCTTTGCCAATTGATCTCTCCAGAAAGCATTTGTGATGCTTAGCATTGCATGGTTTGTTTTTCAAAAAGTTGAAGTTAGCTGTAGTTCAGCAGATACAAGTATAACAAAGTTTGCATAAAGTATTCTACAAATGAATGTCTTTTCTCCTTGTGTCATGAATCTTAATGTTCCCACTTTGTTTCCTGTAGGTGATGGAGAACTTTATACTTTTGGGGAGTCTGACAATGGGAAACTAGGTTTGTCACTTGAACAACTGAAAAACAATAGAGTCCCACAGCTTGTTTCTGGAATTCCAAGTAGAGTTAATAAGGTTGCCTGTGGAGGAGGACATACAGTAGCACTGGCTGGTATATATGCTTCAGTATTTTTTCTATTGCTTTCTAGTATATAATTGGTGTTCATACTCACCACTCTGAACAAATTATGATACAAGTAGTCTTCATCTTATAACCACAACTGGGACTTCCATTGCTAAGCAAGATGGTTGCTAAGTGAGTTGTGCCCAATTTTATTTGATTGTTAAGTGAATCACTGCAGTTGTTGAGTGAATCATGTGGTTGTTAAGTGACTCAAGTTCCCCTTTGCTTGTCAGCTGGGAAGCTTGCAAAGTTATTTATTTTTCACATTTTGAACCATCCATCTCCCTCACAGAGGGACTCTGTTATAATAAAAGGTGATCACGTGACCCCAAGACTGCAACTGTCATAAATATATACCGGTTGAAGAGCACCCAACTTTTGATCAGGTGACCATGGGGATGCTGTAACGGTTGTGGGTGCAAGGACAAGTTGTAAGTCACTTTTTCAGTGCCATTATAACTTTGAACAGTCACTAAACAAAGATTGTAAGTGGGGGGTTACCTGTACTCACATATCTCTTAACACATTTTAAGCTGAACATCAAAGAGAGATTGTTAGTTGCTGCCATTTTATTTGGACAAAGTTCTTTCCTGTGCCTGGCTCACTTTCCCCCCCCCCTTTTGTACTGCCTCATAGGGTGTATAGATTGCTTAAACAAACTATCTCTTCCTGAGTTGCTTTTCTCCACAGCTCAGTGCTTCCCTAAAAAGTGCTAACTCAAAGTTACAATGTTGAGTTTTCTGACCTTAATTATTAGTAGTAGCACCCTCTGACCAGCTCTGCTAATGCCTTAAACTGACCAGAGTTTAATCAATTTCAGCCTGAAGATTTTTGCTAGTGTAGTACAGGTAGTTCTCGACTTACAACATTTAGTGACCGTTCAAAGTTACAAAGGCACTGAAAAAAAGTGACTTATGACTGTTTTTTACACTTACGACTGTTGCAGCATCTCCATGGTCACATGATCAAAATTCAGATGCTTATGACAGTTGCAATGTCCTGGGGTCATGTGATCAGCTTTTGAGACCTTCTGACAAGCAAAGTCAATGGGGAAGCCAGATTCACTTAGCAACCGTGTAACTAACTTAACAACTTAGCAACATAAATGTTGGGCTCAATTGTCGTAACTCAAAGACTACCTGTAGATAAAGTGTTGGTTTAGAAACCAGGAGACTGTGATTTCTAGTCCTTCCTTTGGCATGAAAGCCAGCTGGGTGACCTTGGCCAGTCATTCTCTATCAGCCCAACCTACCTCACAAGCTTGCTGTTGTGGAGAAAATGGAGGAGGAAGATTATTTATTTAGCTATTAATCAAATTCATATGGCTATCCATTTCATGAATGGTGATTCTGGGCAGCACACAACAATCCAATAAACAGTGTGCATATAAAACAATTATAACCTAAAACCATTATATAATAATTATTTAAAAAAGCATTACAATCTAAAAAGCAAAGCTAAAACAGAAAAAGAAAATAATAGATGGAGGGGTGTTAAAAATAGCGTATTCCAGAATTCTACAAAATTCCACAATGCGGGTGCCACATCAGAAAAGGCCCACTGCCTAGGACTAACCAAATGTAGCATTATCTTTGTTTTCCTCCTTGAGTTATTTTTAAAAAGAATAAGAGGCAGAATAAAAAATAATCTGGAAAATAAATTGGTTGTAAATGTGTGCTTTTTAAAAAAAAAATTTGAATACTTGCCTTTGTATTTGCAAATATTCACAAAACAATAGCTGCTAAACAAGGAGTTGATGTACAAGTTATGATAATTGAGAACAGGATTGCTGTTGCTAGGTGATGCAGTCATAAAGTGCAACTTCACATGACCAAATCACTTAGTATCCCAGTCCCAGGTGTAGTTGTAATCTGAGACACTCAAGTCATTAAGTGGGAAGCAGGAATCCCAGGTAAGGAATTTTATTTCTGCAGCATCAATAAGGCAGATTTTAAATGCTGTTGCTGTTATATTTTGCTTTTCCTAAAATCTTATTGGCTACTATGGGAAACAAGTTTATGTGTCTTATAATATTTATCCACTTGCAGTAAAGAAGAAAGCTGGAGTAACATGACAATCTAGATCCACTGTAGCTTTTTTCCCCTCTTGCACAAGACATATCTTATCATGTTGATAATCCTGATACATTTTGCAATGGAAGTGGGATGGGCTAACTTTACATTTCTTTTTATACAATAATCAGTATAGATACTAATCTGAATTTGCTTTTATTTGCTAGCACCCTGATTGTTTGAAAACGACATTTGTGACTAGAATATTACTTTCATGTGCAATTTTCAGGGGGAGAGGTCTATACCTTTGGCCTAGGTCAATATGGGCAACTTGGACTTGGTACATTTATCTTTGAAACTTCTGAACCAAAGATGGTAAATCATCTGGAAAAGCATAAAATCTGTAACATTGCAAGTGGAGAAAACCACACAGCTTTAATAACAGGTACGCATGATGTTAACTCTGGTACTACATTTGCAGTGTACTAAGTGTTTTATGATATTAAAGGTCAATAGATCTTCATAGTCCTAAATAGATTTCAAAGCAATACTTTAATTGTTAATGTAAGCAATTTTTTTTTTAAAAGGTGACTAAGTTCACATGTAATTGTTAACCAATGGGTTTGCATTGGGATAGTGGCCTAGGTTAATTACTCAGTGTTACAACTGCTTTCTCATAGGTTCAGATTTTCCCATATGTTTCATTATTCTGAAAACAACAAATTGGCATTAAATGTGAATATGGCAAATTGTGATTTCTCTCCAAATCAGAAATGGAGGCAGTACAAATGATAATCATATTATTGCTAAGATGTATAAACTTTTATTGAAAATGAAAACAGGACGAACTCCTAATGAAAAGCCTATTTTACATGTTGAAATTCTAAAGTATAGAATTGCTGCTAGAATAACAGTTTTGTCTGCAGACTGAGGTATTAACATGTTTCTTTGTACTTAGAGAATGGTCTTATGTATACTTTTGGCGATGGACGGCATGGCAAATTAGGACTTGAGAAAGAAAATTACACAAATCAGTTTGTACCTACATTATGTTCCAGTTTTTTGAGGTTTACTGTACATTTGGTAAGTTCAGTTTCCTATTTATGTTTTGAAATAAGTATCATCTGGCATTTAAAATATCTGATTATTTAAAAATAGTATTATGCTTCATTTATTTTTTATTATAGATGAGCTCTGAAGTCATTAAGTATAATTTTATTCATCATTCCATCTTTACATTTTAGTGTACATTTTATTTACATTAACAAAAAATTGATTTAATGTTATCCAAATAAAAACATATTATAGCATGCAATGATAAGAAAAAGAAGAAAAAGTGGCATGATAAATGTTTCATTTCCATACAAACTTTTCATTTAGTTATATTATTTGAAAGATATTTTTAAAGTATTGTGCAAGAATGATATATTTCCAATATTTTCCTATATTTTTGGATGATGTTGATTGATACTTCTTTTGTTAATTACTTCAGTAAACATGGACTAGTCCATAATTGTTCATTTTAGCTTGTTTTTTTAACTCACTATATTGTCTAAAAAAGATTTCTGTAACAAAATATCCCATACCCGTAAGTTTTAGTCGTCTGTACCAGCTCCAGTCAGATCTTTCAAAAATCTAGCAACCCAACTTTATGAACTGCAGCCATTAAATATTCCACTAAGGCTGCATGTTACATTTTTATTTAATGATTACACTGGTCTATAAGGAGAAAGCCTCGGAAATGAAAGTAGCTAAATTTTACCAGAATTGGGTCACTAATAAAGGAAAATTAAGTCCTGAGTATTAATTGGCTCTGGTTTCCAAGATACAGCTTCAGGTCAAAATTGCATCAAAATAATTCAAAATTACAAGGGGCATGTGCAGTTATAACTTTTCTGCAAAATGTGATATAGCAATGATAATGGTGCCACACCAATCATTATAAATTTATCTTTTTATTGATACCAATAACATAACTTTCCATTCATTCATTTGGTTTTCCAGGTAACATTTTCATGCTTTTTTACTCTGCAAGAGGTTCCACTATTGTAATCTGGAGTCCAGTAGCTCTGCCTTACTCTTAGGCAATTCCAAATCCCTGACCAGGTCATTTAATAATAATAATAATAATAAAGTTGGAAGGGACCTTGGAGGTCATCGAGTCCAACCCCCTGCTCAGGCAGGAAACCCTACACCATTTCGGACAAATGGCTGTCCAATCTCTTCTTAAAAACTTCCAGTGTTGTAAAAACTTCCAGTGTGAAATTAGATGTGGTTCAGGAGGAGCATACGGTGGTCTAAACTTTGGGTCCACTGACAGCCCCGGATCAGCTGCATCCTGCTCATCATCTTTATCATCCTCTGAGTCTAGAGAGTAGGATTCTGGTGAATCTGGAATTGGCAAATCCTCACCATGGGGTACAGGACACAGTGCAGATGGAATATTTGGATATTCCATAATCCACTTCTTTTTTCTTGAGATCCCTTTTGCAATTGGGGGAACCATGCAAAAATAGCAGTCGCTACTATGATTGGTGGGTTCCCTCCACACCATTGGGACTGTGAAAGGCATGGGCTTTTTCTTCTTCTTTAGCCAATAATGCAGATAAGTTGCACATGTAATGCAACAATAATGAGGGGCCCAACTCTTGTCCTGATCCCCTATTTTGCATCCAAAACATAGGTGGTATGCTTTTTTTTTATCACTGCTGTCATATTACACTTTTGAGGTGCAAATGTAACCTAACCACAAATGTAGCAGAAGTTATCTGCATAATTTACACAGTTCTTAGGCATCTTGGCTTCTGAGGGAAAATATCACGCAACTGTTCCTTGGAAATGTTAGACAATGACGCTTTCACAAGACACCAGATGTAACTATATGATGCGTAGATCTGACCAAGACAAATGTGCCTTGCAATAAAAAAACAATAAATTATAGTTGAGTAATAATCGTTAGTTTCAAAGTGAAGATAAATTTATACACTTCCATGTGGTACCATTTTCATTGTTCTACCATACTTTGTTGAGAAGTTACGAGGCATCATGATCATTAGACACCTCCCTCACTTATAGGCAAACATACTCGCCTGTGTATAAATCTTTATTGTGAAATATCTTGAAAACTTTAGCCAACCAGCATCTTTACCAACTGTTTTCTAATTCATCTAATAAAAATATGTAAGAATTAACACATTTTATCTTGGAGGTCAGTTATTTCTATTTCAAAATTTGTAGACCAGTGTTACTACAAATTCAATAATGCCAGCTAAGGAGTACTATTTATTTGTTGTGCAATTTGTTCTATTTCCTTAAAACCTGTTCCCAAAGAAATTTAAACCTATCACAAAGTTACTATATATGGTAAGATGTTCCCCTAATTCTATATTCTACAATTGGGAGGTGTTTTTTTTTTAATGTATGAAACCTGTACTAGGAACTTTATATTCTATGAATCAGCTTTAAGGAAAACTCTTTAAAAAAAAAGTTTTATTACTTTTTAAGAATTACAGTCTTTAGTGCTTAGTAAACAATATGTTGTCTGGGTTCAAATATTTAACATTGACTTCTTCAATATAAATCTGTTCAATATTACACAATCCAGTATTTTTTCCTTGATCCTCCTTTCTTCTCCATATTTTTTCCATTTTCTCCTCATTACACAGTTAAACAATTTTTGGTACTATTAATGTATATAGAGTTAAATATAAGCATCTTCATCATATTTTACTAATATACAAATAACAATAATATCAATTCATAAATCAATAATGTCAATTTATTAATCAATATCCTGTTTTTCATGCTCTTGTTAAGGTTTGATTTCCCATCAGTATTTGAAATCTTTATCAGTTATGATTTTCTCAATATTAATTACATTTATGTAGCTAAAAGTTTTATTCATATCAATCCTCCTCTTATCTTCATATTACCCATATCAAAAGAAAAAGAAAAAAATGCTATCTTAGTTCTAAATCATATCTTTCATTTTAAAAGTCTAATTATATATAAGGGTCATCCGTTCTTTTAATCTTATTCAAACAAGTATTTAAACATATAATGCCCCCTCTAAAAGGTCAAATCTTCTGTTTTTTAAATCTGACTCTCACTTTCTTTCTTTGCCAAGTAGCTTTCCAAGCCAGGGCAATTAGATCGCCCAGGAATTTTCTTTCTATTTTTGTAAAAAATGCTTGGCATGAAGAAGACAATTTAAGTAGGGTATTTTTGGGGAAGAATTCCGCCCATTTATATTCCTTAAACAACTCCCAGTTCCTTTCTCCCTCCATTTCTCTTTTCATTCCCTGTCTCCCAAGTTGTGACATTTCCCCTAACAGCTCTATATTCCATTTTTTAAAATCTTCCTTGCCATCAGATATATTTTGCAGACATAAGGGGTAAAAGGTCTTTTGCATTTTCATTGTTATAGCTAAGTCTTGCAGTATTTTGTTTGTATATAGTTGTTTATATTTCCCTTCCTTTATCTCTTCCATCTCTAAATCCGTTTCCTCTGTTTCGTCTTCTGATTTCTGGTTTATTTGTTCATACTTTGTAGTTGTTATCTAGGAACTTTCCAGTTGTAGATTTAATTTGGAGATTTGCTCGTTTATATTGTCTAAATTGTTTTTAGTCTCATTATGATTTCTTTTTATGTTCTCTTTGCATTCAACAATTGTTTGGTGAATTAGTTGTAGCATAGAAAATATTTATTTCTGAAAGGTGTTTGTTTTTTCTTGAGGAATCATTCCTGGAGATCCTCTAGTACAGGGGTGTCAAGCTGCCGGCCCGCAGGCCGGAGGCGTCACCAGGAAACCGTGCCCACCCCATTGCTGGCAATGTGGAAAAAGCTCCGATACGTCATGTGACGTCATGTGACGTCGCGAGTTTGATATGTCTGCTCTAGTATCACCAGTCTCAGTAAGAGTAGATCAAAGTTTCCTCTAGTTTTCTGGTCTTTATCCTTTATAATCCAATAGATTCCAAAGTATAGGTTCAGTCCTGAAAGCAATATTTTATAGTGATCCTTTGTCTCAAGTATCCAAAAATTGTCAATCAGGCAAGGTTGTAATCCACAATGTTCGAAGTGTTCAAAATATTCAATCTCTCTGAAAACAGCTCAAAAGTTTCTCCCAGCCAGGCGTAGTCCAAGGTCAAATTTTTCTTTCTCTCCCACTGGCTCTTGAAGTTAAAAGTCCAAGCTCAGTAGGTATTTATAATCCAAGAAGGTCAGGATGATAAGTATGCCAAAATATTTTCCTTTATTGCCAGCTGTTCTCCCGAGCTAGGAATCACCAAGCAGCCAGGAAGCGATAGTGCTATGCACAAATCCACCACTAAATGTCATTCCAAGTCCATTTTCCACTCTTAAAACAAAGGATTACTTATATTTTGCCTCAATTTTTTTTTCAAAGAGAAAATCTTAACAGTTATCTCAGTTCTCAAATTTATCCAAACTATAGCTTATGTTACTTCCACTTCAGTATTGTATGTTTCTGTCCCGCTTCCATTTACATTCGGAGGTTTTTAGCTTCTTGGGAGCCTTTCCCAGGAAATTCAGTTATAAAATAGTAAAGAAAGGATCAATATTTTCACCCAGTTCCAAACATGCTGATTACAATGTATTAATTGGTGCTTTTTTCTTCTTCGGTTGTCAGCAACTAATGGCTGGCCACAGGAATGTAGCCCATCTTTCCCCTGCCAGTTTGGAGGGCTTTCCTTGGATCAAATGGAAAGACCACTGTCTCTCCGTGATCAACAAGGCACACCTCTTCTTCATCGTCTCTTTGGGGCATTTCATTGAATTGCATGAGATTTATGTCTGAGTACATATGCATACAATTACATTGTATTTTAACAGATATACAGTAGAACTAACTTACAGTTTTTTAAGCAATTTTTTTTCTTCTCTGCTGAACACCACCCTTTTGTATAGAATTATCTGTGTTTCGGAACACTTGAGATTAGAAAGATGTCTCTAACTATCTAACCACCTGCCTCTTGTAACCTCAACAAGCTCATTCTCTTTTCATCTTCCGACACTAAGAAGAAGAATGAGATTCAGAGAAAATACAGAGTTTAGTTTGCTTCTACTCCTGAAGCTATTTGGCAGCATGTGATCAATTAAAGTACTAATCCCCCTCACTGCATTATGCAGTTTATCTCTTCTTAACTATTAAACAATATTTTTATTAAATATTTTCCCATATATATTGCATTGTCAAGTGTGTGTAGATACAATGACAATTATTTCAATTTTCTCTTATAGTCACTGTTTCTTAAAACATTGGCAGTAGTTAGAGGAGACAGTTAGGAAGTAGGAACACTTTAGGCAGAGGCGAGTATATTAACAAGCTTAGGATTCAAGTTTGTAGTTTTGTCTATTTTTCTCAGTGGTTCTTTGGCTAAAGATTTGTAGAAAATGATCCTGGTGAAAATGAACATTAAGACAAAATAATGTTTTTCAAAAAAAAATCAGGCTTGATTTAAAAATCAATAAATCTAATCTTGCATGATAATGTAGTTTTTCCCATTTAGTTTTGGGTGTTTGGTAGATCATCTTAGTTCAAATTTCTGTGGAAAAATTATTTTTGTTAATTTTGTATTATGTGTTTTGAGATATTATTAAAAAGTCTAACTCAGGAAAATATTTTTCTGTTCAGGGTTATCCACCTGCATGTAGCACTTCTAATAATACAGTCTACTATGTTTATGTTATAGGCTGCTTGTGGTGGTTGTCATATGCTGGTTTTTGCCACCCCAAGGCCTACGAAATCTGATAATATTCATGAGCTAGAAGAAAATGAGCACAATTTATCTGTTAAAGTGTCCGAAATGGGTGGAGATGCAGACACCTTTCAGCAAACGTTTTCAGCACGTGTGCGACGGAGAGAGAAGGTACACAATAACTGTTCCAAGCAGGCTATTAAAAATTGTGCGTGAAAAAGATTTAAAAATTTAAAAGAATTATTTAAAAGTCTTTTAAGTTTTGGAACTTTTTATTGAAATGTTTTATCTTCATGATGAATTTTTATTGTAATTCTTGAAATCAGGGAGGAATAGGTCTGTAATACTTTCAAGGAATGAATACAAAAAGAGATCGGAAACCCTAACTGAAATTAATGGAAGGAAGGGAGATATTTATTTGTTTATTAAATTTATATGCCACCCATCTCCCTGATAGAGCAATCCTGGGCAATAAAAAAGTAAATCAATGACAGCACATAAAAAAATAAATTATTTTCTTTTTTGTCTTTCTCTAAATAAATAAAAGGTTACATTATTTCTAATTTATAAGTTTGAATTTGTACTCCAGGGTACTGTGAACTTGTTAAATCTTGAAATTAAGGTTTTAATTATATTAAATCTTAAATATGTAAGTTAACTCTGGCTCAGATAATTTAAACATTTCAACCAAAGTTCTAAGGGAATTAAACAGTTTTGATTCACAGAGCCTGTTCCAACATCTGAAATACAGTTAATATCATTAATTTAATATATCCTGTATATTATTCTTTAAGAATTTAATATAAATGCTGATTTGCTTTCTTCTAACTCTTTCAGAAGGAAAAATCACCAGAACAATGTGGTCGATTGGTGCGAACGCTTCCTCCATTGGGGAAAACTTCCCTAAAACCTGCATCAGGTGTCATCAGCAGTACTCTTCCACTTGGCAGAACTGATAGAAATAAAGAATCTGAATCCATTATGGATCATGAAACAGGTAAGCTATGTTTTGTTTACAAGTAGTCCTTGACTTACAACCATTCGTTCAAAATTACAATGGCCCTGAAAAAAGTGACTTATGACTGTTTTTCACACTTATGACCATTGCAGCACCTCCATGGTCACATGATTAAACTTAGGACACTTGGCAACTGGCATGTACTTATGACAGTTGCAGTGTCCCATGATCATGTGATCACCTTTTACGACCCTCTGACAAGCAAACACAATGAAGAAGCCAGATTCACTTAACAACCGTATTACTAATTTAACTACTGCAGTGATTTATTTAACAATTGTGGCAAGAAAAGTTGTAAAATGAGGCAAAACTCACTTAACAACTGTCTTGCTTAGCAATGGAAATTTTGGGCTCAATTGTGGTTGTAAATTGAGGACTACCTATACTTACAGGGATTATTTTGTAAGGAGTTTTACTATAATACAAAATTCTGGACAGGACAAAATCTTGAAGTGAGATATTGGTGGGTCAATCTCTACCAAAGCATCACTAGGTCAGAAAGAATGAGCACTTCCAGTCCCTTTTCTTAAATATTGACATCTGGTGTAACCTTGGAGGCATTCCTTCTCCAGAGCTTCCCCTGGCCCTTTGATCTGGAGGGCCCCTATTCTTATAGCCTTCTGGAAGACCAGGCAGACATGATTCTTTCTCCATGCATTGGGTTAAGATGGGAGTGAGTCTAGCAAATGTGGCTATCGAGAGAATATTGCATCTCAGGGATTTATGTTGTTTGTGTGATGGTAGTAATTTGAACTACCACATCAAGTTCTATGAAAGAAAGTTTCATTGTATTTTATTGTCTCTCTTCATTTGCATATTGAGACAAAAAAGTTTCTTCTGTTGTATTAACTATTAACAGGACAAACTCTTTTTCTCCCTAAAGAGTCAAAGTGTATTATATATTTTGTTTTAAAGGAGATAAGAAAGAGGAGAATAGTGATACAGAGGACAGCTCAACAGATAATGATTCAGATGATAATGAAGAAAGAACCCTTGGTGATACTACAGATGTCCTAAATATGGTAATGTATTTACTAGTGAATGGTTGAAGAGGTCTGCGGGAGAACCTGAAGATACACAAAATAGGAAAAATGTGTTTGATTTGTAACAGAACCATTGTGTGCCAGATTTCTGTCTAACTGTACTGAGTCAACTACTGTTCAACAGAAAAAAAAAACTGGAATGCTTTGACTGTTCCTAATATTAAATAACACAAAACATAACCAAGGTAATTTAAAATTAAATTTTAATTTAAATAAATAATAAGGATCTGGCACGTATGACACTGATAGATATTCTTACAGACTGAAAATAGAAGGCATTGTAATGTTTTGTTTAGGTGTGCCAACTTTTCCAGGACAAAAGTATTAAGCTGGAATGGAAAAATAATCAGAAATGGGGTTTCTGTAGGGAATCGGGCAAGGAATAGTTTTCCCTCTTGATTCAAGGGATTTTGTGACTGATTGTGTCTGATAATTATAGTTACAAAATTCTAGGTCTCTGACCTAGATTGAAAGTAATGTTTATTTTATACTAGGAAAAATATTTTTAAAAAGAGATGTGAAAAGTTGCTGTTTAAAATTCAGAATTTTCTTAGATAACATTTTATTACAAAATGTATTTTAGGAACTGAGTAAATTTAATATTTAGAATTAGGAAAGCAATGGGTGATACCTTTCAAAGTTACAGAAAAATTAGGCCTTGTTTAGAGGCGTAGACTGTTCATATTCTCTAGTTTTAATAATAATAATTTATTAAATTTATATGCTGATCTGCTCTACAGACTTGGGGGGGTTAGGGGAATTGTAGATATGTGAGTTTACATAATCAGTAAAAAAAATTATCCTGGTTTCCGATCACTCTTTAAAAAGTTATATTTTGTGGATGTAATATTCAGTCAAAATATCCATGATGACTGAGCTAAAACAAACATAGTCTGGCATTTAATAGAACTTTTTACTGCATTTCTCTAATTCTGTTTATTTTCTGGTTGTTCAGAAACTGATCCGAGATGTTCCAGTAAAAAACCATTTTTCATATATGTAAACCTTAATTGCTTGCTTTTATTACTACTCAGATAAAAATGTTTTTCAGACCCATGTGATGAGACTAAATCCCAATGACCAACTGGTAGAATTAGCACCAGTTCAAAAACAAAAGGTATAGTTGGATTGTTTATATATTTCATGTTGTTTACTTTTCATGCTTTTGTTCCAGTAGATGAAACCCAGGGAACCACTAGCCTGCAGGTTGAATGCACTCTCAAAGGTTTTAACAACTTACCCATGGCATTTCAGGTGCAATCCATCTTTCTCATGATCCCTCTTTTCATCTTGCCTTATATCAGGGGTCTTCAAACTTGGCCCTTTTATAATTTGTGGACCAACTCCCAGAATTCCTCAGCCAGCGTGCCTGGCTGAGGAATTCTGGGAGTTGAAGTCCACAAGTCATAAAAGGGCCAAGTCTGAAGACCCCTGCCTTCTATCACCTTTCCCATCTTTTATCAAGCGTTCAAGAGAAAGTTGGAGAGTAATGGTTTCCTCATCTTCGACAAACAAGAGAACCAATCCATTCTTCCCTGTGTGCAAAAAAGGTTTTAAGTGACCATCTTTTTCCTCCCTGTATGTGTAGGCAATCTTTTTCTCAATCTGATGCATTTACAGGAGATAGGATTTCAGCAGAGGGATCCTACCAACCCCAAAGTTCTTTACCTTGATTCTACATGTTTGAAATGAATAATTGTTGTACAAAACAAATGATGCGCAATTTTGAGTGGTCTCAGGATGTTTTTTCTGCATTAAAACCTTCAGATTATGTAGACCTTTATTTTCAAAAAGCAGTTTGAACCATGCACCTTAATCAATTCAAACGATAAAAACAGTTTTGTTTTTGAAAATATATATTGTAGTATATGATAGTATATTTTTTAATTTTTTTCTGCTTACTGGATACTACAATAACAATTTAAGATTATATTAATGCCTTACCTTGGCAATAAAGTGAGAAAACAAATATTACAATATTTCTTTGCATTGTTTTATCTGCTGAAAATTACTTTCTTGTTTACCTCAGCCAAGAGATTAACACAAGTCAGTTGCTAGAAGAAGTGGAATGCAATTTGCATAATTTACAGGGGGGAAAAATCAAGAAAAAAGAGTGTAACGGTGTCTAAAGTGGTTATACTTTTTTAGATGTTCGTGTTATTGTTTTAATTTTTTGCTTTTGCTATATTTAAGCCTCTTCTCCATTCTTTTATTGTCTGCCATTTTCATCTTCTGATGCCTTTTTATTTGCCCTTACTTTGTTCTTAATTCTCTCCTTTTTTTTTTCTTTTTTCCTTGCTTCTCACATGGATTAGAAGAAAAATAAGAATATGAAACTGAAAATTGATGGTAAGGGTGGGTTGAAAGAATCTGATCGTATCCAGTTTCAAGAGAGCTTAGAATCTGGCAGATCATCTTCTCTTTTAGAGTATTTGGCTTCAAAAAGTTTTGAAAAAGATTCTTGTTCCAAAAAAAGTAGCTATGAGGCTTTTGTGCAGAAAATTAAGTCTCGTAAAAAGTATTCAGGGAATAAATCTGAACAGATTTCTATTATTGCATTGAATTATGATACCCAACAAACTGTAAAAGAAGAATTTAAAGTGACAAAAAAGAAAAATATTGAAAAACTAAATTCTGGGCCAACTCAGCAAGAAGTGCTATGCAGCCATTCTAGTAATGATCAGCTGGAAAAACGACATGAAGATTATCAGAAAAATAAAGTAGAATCTAAACCTGATCAATATATGCAAGGTAACAACAATAGTGAAAAACAAAAAGAATATAACCACAAAAAAAGAATTACAAAAAAAATAGTAAGAATGCCATCTTCCTTAAGTCAAGAAGCGATGAATAAGTCAGCAACATATGTTTTTGAGATAAACCAATTTAATTTTGAAAATGTGACAACTACTGAAACAAGTATAGAAGACAGAAATAATAAATGGGAAAGCAATCAAGTTGATTATAAAAAAAAGAGAAATTTAAATGTTAACAACGTGCAAAATGAAAAGAAGAATATGGATGATACATCGGAGAAGGATACTCAGGAACATGAAGAAAACCCAAAAAAGGAGCAATGCAATGAAGATGAAGTAAGTGTGGAAGAGGCCAAAAGGGCATATGGCGCACAAGACAAAGAAAGTGACAGTGAAGAAAAATCTGAAGAACAGGAAGTTGAAAATGAAGCAGGTGAAGGCATGGTGGATTCTATGATAGACACCAAGAGTGATGAAGGAGAAAGTGAAAGTGATGAATTACAACCTGAAACAGAAAGTGAGCAGAATCTGGAGGAAGAGAACTTTCAGATAAGACAAAAGAAAGATGACACAGATAATAAAGTGCAAGAGATAGAGGAAAGGGACCTATATGAGCCAGAAAAGGGGGAAAAACCTAACATCAGGAATGCCCAAATTAAGGGCAAAATGAAAAAAATGGAGAAGGAAAAAGATAATGAAGAAATGGGAGGTGAGAAAGAAAACAGAAAAGAGGGAGAAGTAGAAAAGGACAATGAGGAAAATTATGAGGAATGTGAAGATGGAGAGGAAAATGGTGATGCTATGTTGATAAAGGAGGAGGAACCTGAAGAGCAGGATCAGGAAGAAACTGAAAGAGAGGAAGAAGGAAAAGAAAAGCAAGAGAGAGAAATTGAAAGAGAAGTAGATGAAGAAAGTGTGGGATGTGAAGAAGAGAAAGAAGACGAGGAAGAGGGAGATCATGAAGAGGTAGAAAATGACCCAGAGATTTATGAAGGGGAAGAAGAACAAAGTGAGGAGGAGGAGAAAGAAGAAGAGGAAGAGATAGCAGAGGAGGAGGAGAAAGAAGGCGAAGAAGAGGAAGAGGAGAAAGAAGAGGAAGAGGAGGAAGAGGAGGAAAAAGAAGAGGAGGAGTTGGACAAAGAGGAGGAGGAGGAGTTGGACAAAGAGGAGGAGGAGGAGGAGACAGAAGAGGAGGAGGAGGACAAAGAAGAAGAGGAGGACAAAGAAGAAGAGAAAGAGGAGGAGGAGGAACTGGAGGAGGAGGAAGAGGAAGAAGAGGAGGAAAAAGAGGAGGAGGAGGAGAAAGAAATTGTTGAGCGTAAAAAGGAAGAAAAAGTAGCCAAAAGCTCCAAAGGTCAAAAACATAAAGAAAATAATGAAAGGAGAAAGCAAAATACAAACAGCAAAATAAAAAACATTAAAGAAAAAAGAACACTGAAACAAGCAGTGAATGGATTTCAGCATACATATGAGTTTTGGAACAATGTTTTACCACATTACTTGACGCTAAAGTAATCCTGGAGACTAGAAATAATTTCTACATGAAGATCGTTTTCAGAAAGCTATAGTATAATGTCTATATACAATATCTGCATTAATTTACATACACACATACACATACAGTATATACATGAAATCGATAAAACTCATCCCTTGAATCTACTCTTAAACATCTAGAATGTGAATTTCTTTCCATCTATATAGGATAAATCTCACCAAATCTCCTTGGTCATTAGAGCCAGAATTCTTCATAAAATATTAATTTCCCTATTTTGGAGTATAATTCCATATCATATTTACATTTTTAATTCTTATGTTTTCTCTTAACGTATGTAATGACTTTAAATAAAAAAAGAACTATGTCTACACACACAGACCCAAAAATATCCTTTTTGAAAATATTTTTGAAGAGGCCAATAATATAGAACAAGATTTTTGGATGAATTAACTTTATCTCTAGGTCATAAGAAGAATATTTAACATTTTCCAATTTTCCAAAATTGGATATTCCACTTAAATCATTAAACTGGAAATTTTATAACTACCTGTCATATAAATTAACATGTCTAGAATAAACATGTAAATTATGGCCGCCTACCTCCATTTCATCATAAAATAGGAAGATGATATAGTGCAGTAGTAACAGGTCTATATAGAAACAGATCCCTTGGTGCTCTTTCTAATGTGTCCTTGCTGTATAATTCCCTCAAACATTTAACCAACTGCATTCACAGCCACTATGCTCTAATGCAGCCTTCCCAAGTTGGTGCCTCCAAATGTTTTACATTCAGCAGTGTGAGGGACAAGACGTGCAAAGTGACAGGAGTAGCATAAATATTGCCAGTTAACCTACATAATTCACATCCAATACTAATCCAATATACTGTTGGTTGATGTGAGTTGTTTTAGTAACCTAATATATTGGAGAGCACCAAGTTGGGGAGGGTATCCTTCAGATATGGGTTACCATTTAATATTATTTAGACACACCTTTGTATGTTTGCATTCAGTAAACATAAGGGATTAGTGTTAAAAATCCTGTTAAAAACAGTATAGTCAACGTACTTGATGTGCCTTATGACAATTATGACATACTTTAACAATTGTTATTCTATGCATATGTGGCTATAATGAATTTCATTTTGGTTTTACTTGAGAATTTATAAGAAAATGTCTGCTAAGGATTTGACATTTGTAATGTGGAATTTAAATGTGAGTATAGAAGAAAAATAGAATGTATCTGAAAATTTCCGTTCTCAATTTCCTCCTCCACATTCAATCCCTAATTATTCCTCAGCAGCACAATTTCAGTTCATTTTAGGTTTGTCTGATAGCAAAACAATTAAATTGGGGGAAAATACTGAATATACACATTTTAACATTGCTTTCACATTTTCAAACTGATTCATACAATAAAAATGATAATTTTATATAAAATTATAAAATACTTAAAACATATCTCATCAAAGATTGCATTAGTACCTTAAGACTTGTGGCCAAAACCTCTATGACAGAAAACAAGTAATAATGCAATCAAGAAACACCATCATTCCTCCTTATTCTGTATTTGTCAGAGTGCAACGAGAATATTCTAGGTAGAATATTTTAAGAACGATATTGATAAATTGGATACATTATAAACAGAAGGTTAACCAGGATGACAAGGCTGAAAAGAAACATTTAGGAAGAATGGTTGGAGATGTTAGATAATGTTTACCAGGGAGAAGGCTGCAGGGAGATGTGACAGCTGATTTCATGTATCTGAATGGGTGTCATTTAGAAAACGTGTCACATAATGTAGGAAGAAACAATAGATTTAAATTACAAGAAAGTAAATTCTGGTTAAACATCAAGAAAAAAATCTAATGGCAAATACTGTTTGGCAAAGGAATGGGGGGAGGTGGACCTTCTCTTTCAATGAAGGTATTTAAATAGAGGCTGGAGAGTTATGATGTAGTAATGGAGTCTTGTTCTAGGCAGTGGTTGGATGAGTTAATTTCCATAGTTCCTTCCAAACTTTACATTCTGTGATTCTAAACAACAAAACTATACTACAGGTAGCCCTCAACTTACAACCGTTCATTTAACAATGGGTTTGAATTAACAACAGCCTATGAAAAAGTCTGTTATTAACACTCTGAATTTCTTGATAAATATATGTTGGATAATCACATGCAAATTGTTCTGAAAAAATTCTAAGCAACGGGACATAATTTGTTAGCCTATTGGGCTTTTCATTGTTCAGCAAAAGCACATGGGAATAACATTAGAAATGATATGGTAGCTCTGCAGCTGTTTATCCTAGTCTCGTGGAAAGAGATTGAGACCCTACTTTTCACAGATATCTTCCACTGGATCATCTGATACTACACGGGTGTCAAACCTGCTGCGTCACGTGACATGTTGAGACATATCGTGACTTTTTTTGCATTGCCGGAGCTGGGGTGGGCATGGCCTCCATATGATGCAACCGGCCCACGGGCCGGCAGTTTGACACCCCTGTGATACTAGAATGAAAATGATCAGATGTAAGAAAATACAGCAGGTAGGAGGCTAGATTGTTTTCATTCCCTTGCATTGTACCTGCTATGAAATCAGAAAATTCATCAGATGCACAGGCAGATTGCACAAGTATACTTTGGGCCACTATTAAAATTGGCGCCTTCATTTTGCCTATACTCAATTTCAAATTGAGGCTATGTTCTAAGACATAAATGTGTCGCTTTACCAATACAAATGTTATTTTATAAAATACAGCTTTGCAATTGCTATGAGTTTTGTGGCCAAATTGCTGGGTATTTTTAAGTGATTGGAAGAGGTCCAAACAAAGTAGTATATTTGTATTTCAGTCTTAGGAATATTTGATTATAAACTGAACTTATTGTAAACAAAACAAGTTGTATCTCTGTTTTGTTTTTATTAGTACTCTTAAGAAAATGTTCAGTTTACCATGTCTTAATGTAATAATTGGAAGTTTTTCCAAAATGTATGCCATTTTATGTTTATAGTTTTTCTACCTTTGTGATATAGAGCTTTTGCATAGATTGAGCACTGATGCTTTTTGCATTATAGTTGATGGTGATGATGTTATCCATTCAGTTGAGTCTGACTCTTGGCAATTCTATGCACCAGGTCTCGTCACATCTTCCAATCTTCCAATTCAATTTCTTTGAATTTTTGCTATACTCTGGTTGTTGTCAGCTTTAATGGCATTATAGTTAAATAATTGTTTATATTAGGACACAGCGTCATTTGCTCTATGAAATGAGGAACATTGGCCACAATGATTTATTCCTCCATTTTCTCAATGTTTTGTAAGAATTGCTAATAATAAAATAGCAAAGAAAGCTCTGCTCTGCATTCAAACCAGAGTCTCTTCTGCATCAAAGAAGTAATTGCATCTTTAAATAATTTTTGAATTTCAGCTGATGCATAAGGGATAGTATGAGCTAATAGTAGGCTCCAAGTTTCATTTTGTTTGTTAGTATAGTAAATAAAGGTGGAACTTTATTAAATTTAAGATACCATCATATTAGCATTCATGTCTATCCATAAAATAGATCATGGTATTTAAATTACCCTTCTGTTTGTTATAATCAATATATTATCTTGCCTTTTATCATCTGGCAAAATGGAAATCTAATCAAGTAAATTGAGTAAGGTTTCATACAAGCCAGGAACAGTCTGCGAGGAACAGACAACTATGCTGAGATGTTGAAAGCGTTTGAGTGAGCAGGAGAGATTTTGAGTTTATGCTTAAATTAAAGAAATGTTCTAGGGAAGATCATTACCTGCATCATTAATGGATCAACTTGAGATGTTTGCTGTGGGCAAAAATTGAGACTTCTCTCCAGTTGCTGGCATGTTGGAAGGTAACTAAGTTCCTCTAATCTAACAATGTGAAGTTGCGTATATTTTCCCACATCCTTCTCTTACTTTTTATCAAATAGTCTATCCTCTCCTTTTTGAAAAAGAATCTGATTCAGTATAATTGGATTGAAGTGTTCAATAGCAAAAAAAGGGAAGTTGAAATAGTTGATTAGTTTAGGTACTTATCCTTATGTAGATAATGAGCATTTTTCTAATTTTCCAGGACTGTGGAATCTGGAAATGTAATTAAAATTTGAGAAGATGATAAAAAAAACTAAAAAGAGGCCTTTTTACAATTAATTGAGGAGAAAGATTTGATGCTCACTGGGAGTGGGGTGTGGGTATGAAGATACAATGTACATTGACTTAGAACTTTTGATTGATAATTGTTATTTTGTCATTCTCTAGCAGATAAACAGCTGGGATAGTTTTTCTTTATATATTAGACATTGCAACTAAGCTGCACCTGTTCTGCAAATGTTAATTATCAGTTAAAACATTTCTTCATGTTAATTAATGCCATTGTCTTTAGTAAAATACTGAGTAAAATGACAGAATACAGTTATAACTGATTTGGGAAAACAGGTGTATTCAGAAGTAGAACCAATCTTATTGGCAAGTTTATAAAAGATTGGAAAAATGCCATGTAATAATTGCATATATCAAATACCTCTGTTTTAGTCTACTCAGTGTAAAATAAGCTGTTTAAATAATTAATACAGCATTTAATCTCAATGAAACACTAGTTTTAAATCAACGTAATGTCAACATAAATTCAAATTTTGTTTTTGAAACTTTTCAAAATATTTTTATGCAATATGAAGAAAATGCTTATGAAAATATGCCAATCTGGTTTCCTGTATATATGAAATTGTATTTCAAATTAAATCCATGATATTTTCTGCTACTCCTGCTTTGGACTTAATTTCCAGAGAACTGTTATAAATACAAGACAATTTTATTAATGCAAAGTTTGTTGGATTTTTTATAATTTAAGATTTCTCTTCATAGAGATCTTTAAAACTATTTCAATAGGTTATTTGTTCAGACTGGTATTATTTCATATAGTATTGATAATTGAAAGTATTTATTATATTATAGTTCCCACTAGGTTTTTTGAGAAATTAGCCTAATTGAATAATAATTATTCCTTCTTCAGGAATTCTGGGAGTTGAAGTCCACAAGTCATAAAAGAGCCAAGGTTGCCTACCCCTGCACTATACCATGCTGGCTGCCAAATGAGTTTAATTTATGATTTGCATAATTTAAAAATATGTATTTTTTATATTTACTACATTTTCAAGATTTTAATGAAGTTGCAAAATGAGATACTTAGAAGTAATTTGCATTCTGGGCTAGAATTAATTTAGTTTCTTTTGAGGTCATTGGCTTCGCCAGTTTTCAGTTCAGTTGTTCAGAAGTTCACAGAATTTCTTTATAAACAAAATTGTTCTGGTCTTTAAATATCTTTAAATCACAAAATGTAAACTATATTATTTGATCTGCATTAAATACTGCAATGCAGCTATATTAATAGAAAGTTTTGTTCATTCTGATGTACACCTAATATCTGTCTTTAAAAAAAATACAGTTTCAACAGTCATCTGATGAGGAAGATAGAAGTGATAGTCATAATACCACAGAAGAACAAGAACAAAAAGAGGAACATCAGCAAAAACAATTTAATACTGCTGAGAATCCTAAAGAAGGAAAGAGCAGTAAATATTTTGAGAATGAAGAAAATAATCATATGGCTGTAGAAACCATAGAGGTAAATGCTGTGTTCATTTTTAGGAGTAAGTTTTTGGAAAATGAGATGCTATCTATCTCATTATCCACTGTAATGTTAGTTACACTGTAGAATTGTCAATCTTCCCCACCATTTTGGGGGTTGGGGAGAGAGAAATGAAGCTCTTATTATATCTTTCTAAAAAATTTTAAATGATGAAATTCTATTTTGCAGTGTCTGACCAATGTGAAAATTTGATGTGGAGATAAAAAGCTTTGATTCATAAACTTATCAATAAAATGTCTGTGTTCATATCAAAGGATCAAAAAATGTCTGATGAGGAAGCGACTTGTACTAGCAATGATGATGAAAATGAAAAAGACCATAATGAAAATAAAGATTGTGAAAAAGAAGAGAAAGAACCAGGTTCAACAGAATATTATGAAGATCAATCACTTGATGAGGAGGAACAAAGCAGTCTGTTATGTGAAAATGAAGAAAAGAATCTTACAAATTCGGAAACAACAGAGGTAAATGTTTTGTTCATTTTCAGTACGGAATTTCTTTGAAATTATAACAGCTTCTTTTTGGAGGAATAATATAGACCACAGTGTAGGGTACTTTTATCCTTTTATGGCCTGAGAAGATTCATTATACAAAAGTTGCAATTCATCTTTAAACAAAATTGCTAGTACTTATTTCTAAATCTTCTCACTGTAATCATTTACTTATTTAAAGATTTGACTTCCTTATAGACTACTGTGCAGCTTGCTTAATGTGTGAAAATTGTATCTTTGTCTGAAGGGTGAAAGAATGCTGTTGTTGTTTCTATTTACAAAGGGATAAGTAGCTAAAGTGAATGCAAAGACTACCCAAGAAGTAGTTTGTTAATTATGCCTGGGCCTTAACAGATTTCTGAGTGAAAGATACAAAGACGATAATTGGCAAAATTAGCAAGTGCAATACAGCTTTAAGCCAAGCAGGGGATAGTGTGATGGATGTGTTTATGAACTTACGTATAATAAAAAAAATAATTTTACCAATTCTTGGAGATGTTTTGCTTGTTTTTTTTCTTTTAGAAAGATAAACCTATTCCAGATAATAGCTCAGTTAAACAAGGTGAGAGACAATTCATTTTTCTCCTTTTAATTTTCATTCTTTCCTTTCTAGAAATATTTATTAGTTCTGTTCAAAGGAGATTATTTCTAGAAGTATTCATAGCTCTTTCCAGATTGATAATGGTTTTATCAGTCTCTTCTTGAAGGCTTCTGCTGCTCCAATTTAATAGCATAGCTTTCACATTTTTCTGATACAGTCACAGCAATTGTATTCAGATGGGAAAGTTTGACATCTACTGTCAAATGATAGTTCAGGACCTTAATGGAAAGGCTATTTGTGATATTCTTCATTTTGTTATCTGTTGTTCCTAAGCTTTTAAGCAAATATTTGATATGCCCACTCAATATAAAACCCTTATAAAACCCCTTGGTCATAAGTATCTGATGTCCAAGTGAAAAGCAAATCAAAACTAGTAGACTACAAATCCATATATTAAATAAAAGTTCTTGAGATCTGGATGTACAATTTGTATTTTACTAAATACCTAATTAGCTAAATAGTTCACCACTTGAAAATTGTGACTGAAGCAACTTGAACATATTTTAAAATGGTGGCTGATTTATTGTATTATTTTTAGCATGTGAGAATGCTGAGATTTATACAGAGAAAAATTCTTCACAAGCAACTACAGACAATCAAGATAGAACATCTGGAAGACTACTAGATAAAGCAAAAAGGGTAAAACTAAGATATGTTCATTTGCAACAATATCAAACAAGAAAAATTATTCCATATTTGACATGCACATCTGGAGCTGCGTAATGATCTATGTACCCAATTTTATTTGTATATTTCATATTTTGGGTTATGGTCTACTAGATTTATATTAATTTCAGTAGATTTTTGCTAATGTTCAGTATATTAATTTGCATTTGAGCACATTGTTCTTAAATATGGTTGGCTACTCTCCTTGCTATTTTTTATGAACCTGGAATCATTTCAGGTATGCAGAAATAATAACCCATTTTAGGTGTTAGCTATAGGACCTAGAATGCTCCAGATAGCCCAGCACTTCACTTCATTGACATCACTCAGTGTTAACTGCTACAGATTCTTAAAGTTTAAACTGAAATGCCTGCAAAAATGAAGCCAGATGACTTCTGTGTGAGGACCCTGATAATGTAGTTGATGGAGAAGCTAATGTACATTCAAGTAGATGAATGAGATCTATAGAGGAGTACGGTGATGGCCTTGAAGAAAATAACTAGCAACGATTAATAAAACATGATTTTATCCTGAGAATACAGGAAAGCATAAGAAGGAAATTCAAGATTGCCCCATCTAGACCCTTTAGTATAATAAGGAGGCAAAGGAAAATACTCTGCTACTTTTGCAATACTATTTATGTCAGACTGCAGGGGTGGGAGAGCTATACATTTAAGTTAGCGTGTTCTCTGATTTTTGCTTCCATTATCAGAAGCGTGAAAGTTAAGTTTTTTCAATAATATTCTGATTTTCCAATAAAAACATTGAAATTGAAACATGCAGTTTCCATAATACAGTATGAAAAATGTATGCTCTGTTCATGCATGTTTGAAAAAAATTAAATGAACAATGTTATATCAAATATGAATTTCCAAGATACTTGGGCCTTTCACAAACTTTTACAAAGTGTTCAAGATTTCCATAGCCAAGTTATTTCCTAACTTGGGCATTTTGAATGGAAGGAAATTAAAGAATTTAACCAAATTGGAAAACAATAGGATAGGATAGTTTAACAATCAAAAGAGCTACAAAAGCTAGTTTGAAAGCAAAGTAAGTTGTGACATAATTCTGTTTATGTTAGCAAAATACTTTGCAGTCTATTTGAACGTTGTAAACAAAACATCTGTTACCAATTATAATGTGGTTGCATAACAGTTTGTTACAATAATTCATTGGAACTTTAGTCCTTTATCCTAGTTCTGTTGGCTTTAGTATTTAAATGGCTGAAATCTGAAATATAGTGCAAGTTTATTTGGAAGTAAATCCTTGGAATTAAATGGAATGTTCTTTAGAACACATGATCCAAATTGCACGCGCGCGCACACACACACACACACACATATGCTGCCTTATTTTTCACTACTTTATATAGTGTTTTTTATGTTATTTGTTTGTTTCAGGGTTGTTTATTATTATATGCTTTGTTTTCTTTTTGTGTTTTAGTTTTCTTTCTTTAAAAGAAGGTCTATGAAGCAGAAAAACGCACATAGCTGTGATGAAAGCAAACTGGAAAACCTACCTCAAAGTGAACAGGATACAGGAAATCAAGCCAATGTATCTGCTGAAACAAGTAAAGATGAAAACCAAAACCATACTGGGAAAAATCAAAGGGGATCACCATCAATATATCAGAACAGAAAGTCCTCCTCTACATGTATAATTCTTTAGTAGAAGGCTTGTATATATGTGAGGTCTTACAAGCAGATATTGCAGTTTATACATGGAAACAATAATGGCATCTATGTAATGATTACAATATTTTTTTGTAAAATTTAGCATTTGGGGACTGATCTATATTAACTTGGACCAACCTTCCAATATTTATTTGTATTCATAATTTTACTATTGCAGCAATGGGAAATACAATCTTACTGATTTGTTGTGGCCTTAACTTTCAGTGATTTTAATAAAATATATTTTTGTACATCAGAAGTTGGAATAAGGACTATGGCTTTTTTTCCTAAAAAGGTACAACTGTATGTGCATATTGTAATTACTCTTTTGGTTAGAAATAAGCAGAGGAATAACTAATGAAAGTGCTTATTCTTTGTAGTCTTGCCTTCAGAAGGAAACGTTTGCAAACAATAAAACCTTAAGATAATTTAGCATATTCTTACTAAAATACTGGATATTAAAGTAACGTGTAAGTAATGGTTTTTATGATCCAATCAAAGTATTTTAACTCTTACTATCCCATTAACTTGAGCTTGGATTCAGTTTTGAGCTCTGTTCCATTATGAATTACTGTACAATAACACTGGCTTGGTTTTGTCTGTAATTTGGAAATTTAAAACAGATTACTGGTACTTGCCTTTGAAGCCAATGGTCAAAAGCTCAGGATTCCATTAGTTAGATACAATCTGTTTTGGAACTTTTTCCATTTAAATATATTGCATTGCACAGCCCTAATTTGTATAAGCTAGGCTTGCAAGAGTTTTTTCACATATGGGGGTAACTTCTCAAGATATGATTCATTTTCTGCCTGATGGCTTCATCTGTTCAAGGCATAGAGAAATTGTTGAAGAAGGATTTTGTGCAAGATGAAACCAGAAATGCTGGCTTCTTCCTGTGCAGGTTGTGTGTGTGTGTGTATGTGTCTATATGTATATATGTGTGTATATATATGCGTGTGTATGTATATATATATATGTGTATGTATATACAGTGGGGCAAAAAAGTATTTAGTCAGCCACCAATTGTGCAAGTTCTCCCACTTAAAAAGATGAGAGGCCTGTAATTGTCATCATAGGTAGACCTCAACTATGAGAGACAAAATGAGAAAACAAATCCAGACAATCACATTGTCTGATTTGGAAAGAATTTATTTGCAAATTATGGTGGAAAATAAGTATTTGGTCAATATCAAAAGTTCATCTCAATACTTTGTTATATATCCTTTGTTGGCAATGACAGAGGTCAAACGTTTTCTGTAAGTCTTCACAAGGTTGGCACACACTGTTGCTGGTATGTTGGCCTATTCCTCCATGCAGATCTCCTCTAGAGCAGTGATGTTTTGGGGCTGTCGCTGGGCAACACGGACTTTCAACTCCCTCCAAAGGTTTTCTATGGGGTTGAGATCTGGAGACTGGCTAGGCCATTCCAGGACCTTGAAATGCTTCTTACGAAGCCACTCCTTCGTTGCCCGGGCGGTGTGTTTGGGATCATTGTCATGCTGAAAGACCCAGCCACGTTTCATCTTCAATGCCCTTGCTGATGGAAGGAGGTTTGCACTCACAATCTCACGATACATGGCCCCATTCATTCTTTCCTGTACACGGATCAGTCGTCCTGGTCCCTTTGCAGAGAAACAGCCCCAAAGCATGATGTTGCCACCCCCATGCTTCACAGTAGGTATGGTGTTCTTTGGATGCAACTCAGCATTCTCTCACCTCCAAACACGACGAGTTGTGTTTCTACCAAACAGTTCTACTTTGGTTTCATCTGACCATATGACATTCTCCCAATCCTCTTCTGGATCATCCAAATGCTCTCTAGCAAACTTCAGAGGGGCCCGGACATGTACTGGCTTAAGCAGGGGGACACGTCTGGCACTGCAGGATCTGAGTCCCTGGCGGCGTAGTGTGTTACTGATGGTAGCCTTTGTTACGTTGGTCCCAGCTCTCTGCAGGTCATTCACTAGGTCCCCCCGTGTGGTTCTGGGATTTTTGCTCACCGTTCTTGTGATCATTTTGACCCCACGGGGTGAGATCTTGCGTGGAGCCCCAGATCGAGGGAGATTATCAGTGGTCTTGTATGTCTTCCATTTCTAATTATTGCTCCCACAGTTGATTTCTTCACACCAAGCTGCTTGCCTATTGCAGATTCAGTCTTCCCAGCCTGGTGCAGGTCTACAATTTTGTTTCGGGTGTCCTTCGACAGCTCTTTGGTCTTCACCATAGTGGAGTTTGGAGTGTGACTGAGGTTGTGGACAGGTGTCTTTTATACTGATAACAAGTTCGAACAGGTGCCATTAATACAGGTAATGAGTGGAGGACAGAGGAGCCTCTTGAAGAAGAAGTTACAGGTCTGTGAGAGCCAGAAATCTTGCTTGTTTGTAGGTGACCAAATACTTATTTTCCACCATAATTTGCAAATAAATTCTTTCCAAATCAGACAATGTGATTGTCTGGATTTGTTTTCTCATTTTGTCTCTCATAGTTGAGGTCTACCTATGATGACAACTACAGGCCTCTCTCATCTTTTTAAGTGGGAGAACTTGCACAATTGGTGGCTGACTAAATACTTTTTTGCCCCACTGTATGTGTATATGTGTATATGTGTATAGATGTATGTGTCTGTGGAGATTCTCAATCATCCAGGTTATAATTTTCTCAAAGGTGCTTTTTCAAATGCAACTGCACTTTTTTTCCTTGAGGAGGAAGAAAACGTTTTGCTTCTCATTCCAACTTTCATCCCTTCTGGCAGGTCAGGCAGGAGGTTGGGAGCGATTGAAGTAAAATATGCTTCTTTCAGCCCTGCCCCCCATCCTGCCAGAACTAATCCTTCCATGCCCCAGCATCCTGGCAGACCTGATGAAGCTTCTTGGATGAGAAGCGAAATGTCTTTTTCTTCAAGAAAAAAAAAGTCCAGTTGCCTTTTGAAAGAGCACCTTTGAGAGAACTGGATCTGGTTTTTCTCCCCTGCCTTATCTAATCGGTATCCTTTTTTTTCCACAATGGCCGCTTAGATACTCTGGAGGTTAAAAGTATGCTTCCAGTGTTGTTCCCCAGTAAAGGTGCCAGAGAGAAGCACACTGTCACATTCTTCTTGTGCACATTCTAGATGGTGCTCTGTTCGCTCTGGAATGTGCACCTTACTAGAAAGATAATAAAGAGGAATTTAAAAATAAACATTCTGCAGTGGTCCCAAATCTGTCAAAGCAGACCGAGTTTGCAATCGTCTGTTGTCTGCCCAGGCTGTAACCGCGGGGGGCTGGAAGAGGCAGGCTGCTCGGGCTGCTTTGGGTTGAGGCAGAAGGAGCTTCGGCTTCCTACCAACTTTATGGAAGTCTCCAGCCTTTTCTAACCATTTCTCTACAGCTTCTCTTCGGGAATTCAGAAAGAGTCAGCAAGAGAAACGAGAAAAAAAAGTGTTTTTGGAACTGCCTGGTGAAGGTTTTATTAAACCCTTGTTTGAAATCGGAAAAAACGCCGACACTCAACGTGTGAACAGGCGCTACCCCCTCTGGTAGAACTAACTGGAAGGCTAATACCCGCGGAAGGCACCTACGGCGTCCTCCTTCAGTCTCCCTGCAACTCTGTCCTGGGGTGTTGTGGGGAGGGGGTGAAAAGGGAGGGTTCAGTGCGCTTCGCCGGCGGGAAGAGGACGCAGGGGAGGAGTTTTCACAGAGCGCCCCACGGCTTGCTTGGCGAAGGGCTCTGTCCCTCCCCCGCCCCGCCGCTCCCGCCTTTCACTACGGCGAGACTTGGAGCAGCGGGGAACTTTTCAGCCGCCGATGATCATGACGGGGACTTCGGTATGCTTGGCAGTTCTGCTGGCGGTGGGCTCGCGCTTCAGCCTCGCCTACCAAGGTAGGAGAGTGCCTGGGGGCGGCAGGGGAGGGGAGGAGGCGCCCCTGGTCCCGCGGTCCGACGAGTTGCTCTCGAGACGGCGAAATAGCTACCGCGCTTCGACCGCGGCCACTTCTGGAATGTGGAAGCGCGTTAGGAATGCTCCCTCTTGTGTGGCGCCTGCTCGGGGGGAAAAAAAATGTGCCCATCGTGGGACTGTCACACTCCGCACTGGGAGCATCTGATATTTCCGGAGCGAAAGAAGGCATTGCTCGTGAAAGGCGCTTGGAAACGTTCTAAATGTCTAGAAGGCATTTATATAAATACAAAATGCTCCTAGTCAACTATCGAGCCAAATTGGCATTTAGCGCAGCGCGAGCATTGCAGCGCTGGCTCTTGTCAGTGGTCAGTACTACTACGATGCCAGCCCTGGTAAACGATATGCAAAGCAGGAGAGTGCAAGTGCTGGCTCTTGTTTGAGGAATGACACATAGGTAGGTACCTTTTCTCCAACTGCATTTACAACTCGGTCTTAGACAGGGATGCAGTGTTAACATATTGACACTCGGGGATATATATATATATACTCAATAATTAATCATGATCTATGTAATCTAATCTTAAATTTCTGCACTTAATCTTGAAAGCCATGAGGGTGTGTGTTCTCAGTGGGATATTGTTGCTGTATTATATGAATACAGTAAAGTAACATTATGTGGGAATCATGTCTTACTAAACTGGGAACTCTTTCATGATTGATATCATATTTTAAATCTCATCTCAGAAAATTTAATTTGCTATGCTATCATGTCTTGTATGTCATAACAATGCATACAAGCATGTTACTGTGTATGAAGATTTGTGTGTATGTGTCATATATTTTAATGTTCACAATTTCATTGCTTCTTCGTTCAGGATAGTTGTAGCATTTTGATTACAGTATACACATTCAGCATAGGGTCATTTGGTTCAAACAGATATGTCTGAATAGATCACTGTACTTTAAATGGATATAAAGTAATCACTGAATGACAGTTATTAACGTTTCTACGATCACAATAAAATTCCTGTCAAGTCATAATCTTGCAGAGTGGATTTAATAAAATCACTGTAGCTTAACCTTTATTCTATATAGTTGACATTAAAAGTCCAGGTCATCCCTGATTTACGACCACAATTGAGCCCAAAATTTCTGTTGCTGAGTTTTGTCCCATTTTATGACCTTTCTTGCCATAGTTGTTAAGTGAATCATTGCAGTTGTTAAGTTAGCAACATGGTTGTTAAATGAATCTGGCTTCCCCATTGACTTTCCTTGTCAGAAAATTGTAAAAGGTGATCACATGATCCCAGGACACTGCAAATATCATAAATATTAGTCAGTTACCAAGCGTCCGAATTTTGACCATGGGGATGCTTCAACAGTCTAAGTGTGAAAAAAGGTCATAAGTCACTTTTTTCAGTGCAGTTGTAAATTTGAATGATCACTAAACAAATTGTTCTAAGTCAAGGACTACCTGTATCTACACAAAGGATTTGTTTAGTAATCGTAAAAATTGTCCTTCACTCAAGCAGGTTTCAGTGTAACTTTTTAAAATGTTAAAACAATATTAAATCTAGTTCCAACAAAAACTGAAAGACGAACAAGATAAAACAGTAAAGTGCTGTGTTTTCTAAAAATGCTAAACAAACTCATTCTGTCAAGCTCTTTTAATTATGAATCTAACTGTGTCCTGGCTTCAGTGTTGATCAATCAGCATGTCATGTAGCTTGATTTTCTTCTTGCTTACCAGACCTGGGATCTTTTTGCTTACCAGTAACCGGGATTTCATCAAATCCTTCTTTGTTATTGATCTGGGCCTATGCTATATAAATCTGGCACAAATTTCAAACTTCCCATGCTGTAGCGTCTGCAGGAAATTGAAAGGTTTACAGGGGACTTGATCTAACACAGAAGAAGAAGAAGAAGAAGAAGAAGGAGGAGGAGGAGGAGGAGGAGGAGGAGGAGGAGGAGGAAGAAGAAGAAGAAGAAGAAGAAGAAGAAGAAGAAGAAGAAGAAGAAGAAGAAGAGAAGAAGAAGAAGAAGAAGAAGAAGAAGAAAGAAGAAGAAGAAAAGGAAGAAAGAAAGGAAGGAAGGAAGGAAGGAAGGAATAAGGAAGGAAGGAGGAAGGAAGGAAGGAAGGAAGGAAGGAAGGAAGGAAGGAAGGAAGGAAGGAAGGAAGGAAGGAAGGAAGGAAGGAAGGAAGGAAGAAAGAAAGAAAGAAAGAAAGAAAGAAAGAAAGAAAGAAAGAAAGAAAGAAAGAAAGAAAGAAAGAAAGAAAGAAAGAAAGAAAGAAAGAAAGAAAGAAAGAAAGAAAGAAAGAAGACAACTGACATTTTGCAGGGCAAAACACCAAACTCTAGCATAAACAAGAGGATTGGGGACAGAAGCCTAGTGATTTATTTAGAAATCCAACAGTTGTGGAGAAGACATACAATAGATATTTTGTAAAAGGATACAAAAGGATACCCTGCCCCAGTTGCTATTTTTGTCTTTTTGTTTGAGTTCTTGATATAAATCAATACCCATGTAAGGTCTTTCTGTCCTTAAAAATGTTGATTTGATGGTTGATTTGTTAAAGCTGCCTAATTCTAGAAGGATTCTGAATGGCTTATAATATATGCAATACAAAAGTTAAAATTAGGCTAAAACAGCATTTACATTAAAAAAGGGACAAATGGAAACCAAGCAGGATGGGAGCCATACATATCTTCACGGGGCTGCTGCTTCAGATGGCAGTGGCCGTAACAGAGAAGGCATTCTTCCTTTGTCTCATTAGATGATCACATTTAATGGAGATCATTGGATGGCAGAAATAACTGGAGACAGGTAGTCTTTCAAGTAAGGGCATTTCTTAGTTCATTATTTTTAAACTTTGAATGTTGTCCTTCAAACCTTCCCTGGCAAAAATTGTGCTACATTATTGGAGTGGTATAGATCAGAGGTCACCAACCTTTGGGGCACCAGGGACTGGTTCCATGGAGAGAGGTTTTTCTGCGGACCAAAGGGTGCGTGGTTTTGTGTGCTGCCTGCATCCCGCAGATGGGGCTTTGCTTGTTTGTGCGGATCGGTTGCTGGCATGCCGCGGCCTGGTACTGGTCCACGGAATGGGGGTTGGGGACCCCTGGTATAGATCCTCCAGTAAGCAAGTTAGTAAATATGTAAGTACAAATACATATATACATAAACAATACACAATGAAAGCAGCTAGCAGAGTACGTAAAAGTCCCTGTGTAGCATATACCTTTGAAATTAATATACAGGTATATTAAAAGATCTGAGAGAATGAATTTACCTTTGCCACCCAGAAATAAGACAATAAAATCATATTGTAGTAAAATTACTTTTAATACATACGTTACAGTTTTGGACTCTTACATTTGTACAAGTGTTGCTTAAAGAATGAACGCTGCTGCTTAGATCTGCAACGCTGCTGCTTAGATCTGCAAAAAATCTTTATAAATCTTAAGTACATTGTTACTGGAAGCCATAGCGTTAGCCAATTAAATAATCTTAAGCCAATTTGTTCGTGTACTTTTTATGTTTGGCCGGATTCAACTATTATCTAGCCAGGGAAGATACTGAAAACACATTTTCACTGTTTCATAATTTATGTTCCATTCTTATCAACTCACTGAATAACATTTGGTGCTCTCAAATTCTCATATTTGCTATTCTGATAGTTAAACTAAAAATAAATTATTAAAATAAAAACAGAACTCTATTGTCTGTACTTCTATACATTATCATTTACTGTCCAAATCCAACAGAGGTGCAACAACAATTTCTGAATGTCATAATTCTGGAAAAGGCAAATGCAAGAGCAGGATCAAATATGTACTGTGCCTTGCCAATATAGCAATTACACTGTCCCACAGTATAAAATCTAGATAGAACTTTGCAAATATAGAACAAATTATAGAACTTAATAGACATTGATGTGGTGGCCAGACTGAAATGCCTTTGCTCACCAAAAGGTAATAGCTACTCCTCTTAGCCCGCCATGAAGTACATGTGAATAAGCCTTGGTGATTCCATGTAATATGCTTAGTATAGAAATGTCTGCAGATGTGGGCAGTTTTCTAGAATACCACTGTGTATAAAACACTTCATGTAAATATTGAGCTGAAGCCAGTCTCATCTTGAATTCATGAGTGGCTTCTATATGTCATTAATAACATTCATAGTGATATTCTTTTGTGTGCTTGGATCTCCTAGCCCCCAAATAGGAAGTTGGCTAGGGTTCCAGTTTTCTCTTCTCCCTTCCCTTCCTTTCCCTTTGCCACTGCATTCCCAAAGACTTAATTATATAAATTATATTATTATATAATTAATATAATTAATATAAATTAAATTATATTAATTATATTAATTATATAAAATTAAAACATAGAAAACCAGTAACATAATTCTACTTATTTCATGCCTTCTTTAAAAGAACAATATTATTTTACCTAAAGCCTTCAATTTTTTTATAGGATTAGACTGTTAGGATTTTTTTTTTTCAAATACTCCACTTTATTACTAATTGTTTCATTTTCCTCTGTAGAAATAATATACTACATGTACTGTGGTTTTACTAAGATAACTGGTGCACATTATAAAGCAAGGAGAATATCTGCAAGATCATTGTGAAAATGATTATGCAAACTCCTTGGAAATTTTTGTTGTGTCTTACCCTGAAGTTGTACATTGGGTTAATAAAAAGGAGTACTATTACAGCTATGTGGTCAACTATTGTATAGACAGTGGACTTGAATTCATAGCTGCATGGCTATGCTAATTTTAGAATATTCTAAGCTGTATTAAAGTCAGTTGTTGTAATGGAATGTGTGGGTGACCTTGAGGGAATGAGGAGAAGAGGTGATGCCTAGGAAACAATCAGACAAGAGTGGGAGGAGCCCCCAGTGGATTAACGGTCAGAGAAAGAAACTTAGAAAGGATGCGCCCTAATTGTTTAAATGGTTAAAAGTGGAACGGAGGCTTGTACCTTCATAGCCAAGTTTCCTGTCTGGTCTACCCAGGACAACTGACATTATTTTGCTAAAGAACTGAAACTTGTTAAAGAAATTAATATTATAAAGTAAAAGGCTTTGGGGGGATTTATGGGGAACTGAAGACAGCTCTGCAAAAACAGAACTGATGACCACAGCAGAGACCAGGGAACCAGCGAGTAGACCAATTACTTGGAATCTCTCCAGACAAGGAAATGACAGGAGATTGTCTACAAGTGCTCTGGATGGCTGCTGTTTATGAGGAGACTGCAAACAGCAGTTTTCATGGATTACACACTGGGAAATGATGAGATCAGTCATTTTGCTCACAAGCGCAGTGGAATCTTTTAAAGAACAAAAAGTTTAATAACCTCACATTCTAATTACTTTCAGAAATTGCCTGTTAAGTATTTTAAAACTATTAAAGCTGTCATTCCAGAATGACAAATTTGAAAAGTCTTCAATGGCTGAATTTACCTCCAACTCTGAACAAATTAATTAAAGGCTTAAGAACATAAAGAATTTGAAATAAACAGTAAAAAGCTAAATCAGATTTTGGTCTAAAGAGGTTATAAGTGGCTACAGAATCCAGATAAATTTGGAATATTGACTTTTAGTATAAAATGTTGAAATTGACTATAAAGAATAAACAACTTCTCATGGGAAACAGACTTGGCAGTTGCAATTCATGACAAAAGATAAGTGATGATTTTAGAAACTGGATACTAGATGGGACTAAAGATTTTAAGCAGAAAACAAAGTACAAATTCTGATGTCACTTAATAGAAAACGCTATAACATTAGAAATATTAAAGGAGATTTTTGAAGAATGGAGCCATAAGTTAGTAACTACAATATCAACACTGTCAATAATGATGTCTGCTCCTATGGATAGACCATGTCTAAAAGATGTTAATGAAGGAATGACAGATGTGGACAAATTTTATCTGATAGATAGATAAAGTACTGAATGTGGAACTACAAATGACAAACCAAGAGAATGATCTGGAAAAGAACATATTACTGGATATACAAGAGAAACTGGGTGAAATTTTAAAAATTAAAACAGAAATAAAACCAAGAGAATGATCTGGAAAATGTTTTCTTACTGGCCTACAAAAGGGATTTGCTAAAGCCTTGAAGAAATCTGTGTGATAGGATAAAAAAAGAACTGCAGATAAATCTTTCAACAATATTTAATTAAATTAAATATTAAGACTGTTAAAAGTAAAATGAAGGAATATAAAGTTTATTTATTTGAGCAAGATTAAAAATAAGACATTTTTATGCAAAGTTCTGGTAAGCCTTTATGGAATTTTTATTGACAAAGGTTTGAAAAGTCGATGTTTTATGCATTTGCTTCTAGATAAAAGATTGGATATGGGTTTAATCTTATAAGGGGTGAAAAGTTATTAAATTTGTTTAATATTAAAATAAGCAAGAAAATGGTAAGAGAATCACTATCCGACCTTGACGAATATAAATCACTAGTACCCGACAGATTACATCCCAGAGTTTTGAAGGAGCTGGCAGCCATTATCTCAGAACCATTGCACCACATCTTTCAAAAATCCTGGAGCACCGCGGAAGTACCTGAGGATTGGAAAAGGGCTGATGTGGTTCCCATCTTCAAGAAAGGAAAAAAAACAGACCCAGGAAACTACGGACCAGTCAGTCTAACATCAATACCTGGGAAGATCCTGGAAAAGATAATCAAAAAACAGATCTGCGAACAACTAGAAGCAAACAAAGTTATAATTGGTAGCCATCACGGGTTTGTTAAAAACAAATCATGCCAAACCAATCTTATTTCATTCTTTGTGACCAAATTAGTAGATCAGCAAAACACTGTTGACATAGTATACTTAGATTTCAATAAGGCATTCAACAAAGTAGACCACAACCTACTCCTTGGTAAGCTAGAAAAAGGTGGAATAGACAACATCACCACCAGATGGATTTGTAGCTGGCTAACAAACCGTACTCAGCGAGTAGTCCTCAATGGTACTACATCCACATGGAGAGAAGTAAGTAGTGGGGTACCACAAGGCTCCGTCTTAGGCCCAGTACTCTTCAATATCTTCATCAATGACTTAGATGAGGGAATTGAAGGAGAACTCATCAAATTTGCAGATGACACTAAACTGGCAGGAGTAGCCAACACCCCAGAAGATAAGCTCAGGATTCAAAAAAAAAAATTTTTTTGTAATGTATTTTATTGATTTTTTAAAACATAAATCACTTAATAATTGGTGAACAGTGTGTTGTCTGGGTTTACATTTGTAAAACAATCACTAAAAATTTATTTCTATAATCCATAGTCCACATAATGGTTTTAGTTGATTTCCTCTTTTTCCCAAAATGTCCTCTTTTGCAAACATTGAGTTAATACAATCCTTATTGTTTTGATAGATAACAATTAAATATATAATTTTCCCAATATTCCTAAAAAATAATAATCACATCAATATATTTCTTTTCTATCCAATCATTCTGGTTGCCTTATCATAGATCCTGTTACAGTCCTTATTTAAATTTGTTTCTCCCACAAAATTCAAAGTATTCTTACTGGTTAAGATTTTCTCAAAAATTAATTACATTTAAAAATTTAAGTCTATTTTTTCCATATGAACCATCTCAGCACTTTTACATTTCTTTAGGAATAGATAAAACAGTAAAAAAAGAAAGGAGAGCAAGAGTAAAGAAACATAAAAAATAGCATACTACTTAAAATATATATCCCTCCTAAGTTAATATATATTTGTTTCTAAGATTTCTTATTCTTTTTAACCATAATTAAAAATATGTCTAATCTTTAAATATTCCATTTAATACATCTAGTCATCTAGTCCTTTAACTCTTATTCAAAACATTTTTATCCATTATAATTTTCTTAAATTCAATCACATTTAAATATCTAAAACATTTCCTTTATCTAAGCCATTTCAACTTTTTTATATTACTCATATCAAGAAATAGAATAAAAAAGGGGAAAAAAGCATACTATATTATTTAAGGGATTCATCCCTCTTAGAATGACATATATATTCCAAATCTTTTCTATTTCTTTAACCATATTCAAACAAATGTTTCTTTTTTAAGTATTTTCTCTGGTAGGTCCCATCATCTATTTTCTTGATTTCCACTTTAATCTTTTTCCTTTGCCCAGTATCTTTCTTGATCAATGTGTTTTGCTGAGTCGAAAGGTCTTTCCATATGTTCAGAAATGTTATTGTAGATATAAAAAGTAAATCAGATGAAGTGTCTTTGTACGGGGCTTCTGCCTTTCCATGTTTGTTGAAAATCTTTTTCTTTCTCTCCGCTTCTCTTATCATTTCCTTTCTCTCCGATGTTCCTGACATCTCTACAGTCCATTTTATCCAATCTGTTTTTTTGTCCTCAGATTTATTTTGTAGTCTTAAGGGATAAATTGTTTTTTCCAATTCTTGTGAATTTTTTTCCACTAGGATTGAATCATGTTTTCTTGTTTTGTTAAGTTCCATCTTTAAGTCTCTATTCTCAATTCTATATCCATTTACCTGTTTTATCTGCTCCTTCTCTGTTGTTGTTTCTGGGATTTTTTGTTGTTGTGGAGTTAACTTGGAAATAGATTGGTTTATATTTTCAAAGTTTTTTTGAATTTCTTTGTGGTTTAAAATTATTGTTGTTTGAATTAGTTGCAGTATACTATATATCTCCTCCTGTGGAGTATTTATGTTTTCTTGATATGCTCTTTCTACATGTCTCAGATCCATGATGGCCAAGAATTTGAGTTTTTCTCTTCTTTTCTTTTCTCTGCAAATAGCTTTAGAGTCCTGGTTAAATAGATATTTGTAATCCAAATAGTTCAAAAAAGATATATATTTTTTGAAATTTATAATTCTTTCTTTGTCTACAGCCCAGATTGTTGTCTTTTTTTTGTCACAGCTGTTCTTTGTTGTTAAAGCTTTGAAGGTCACAAACCACAGATTAGCTTTTCCCAGGTTTTGCCAAGTCTTATATAAAAATCATAGCTGTCATAGTCTTCATCCACCACTAGATGTCAGCATCTATTTGTTTTTCAATTTCCAAAATGAACAATTGTCTTTAGAATGAGAGTCTTAACCATTCAATAATATTAGATTTATCCAGATTTAAAATTTAAATTTCAGGTTTTATATTTATTTCACTTCCATATGTTTTGATCTTCCATAAAAAGATTAATTCGCCACTTCCGTTAGTATAAGAATGGGGTGGAAACCCCCCTCCTTCCCTTTTGGAGGTATTTTGCTTCTTAGGGATCTTTTCCAGGAAATTAAATATAGAATAGAAAAGAGAAAATCAAATTCCATACCCAGTTTCAAACGCGCTGTTCACAGTTGTGCTGGTTAGTACATTTGGACTTCGGTTGCAAGTAGCTTGGGCTGGTCGATGAAGTACGGCCAGCCTTTCTCCTGTCAGGTTAGAAGGCTTTCCCCAAGTCGAACAGAACGACCGCCGTCGTTCCAGAATCGCTGGGGCACCCTTCTTTCTTCGCCACCTATCCGGGACAACTTAGACCCATTTAAGGTCCCCAGGCAGGGTGAAATTAGCCGCGGGGGTGCGGAGAATCCGCAAGCCTGTGACCGGTCGCTACACCGCAAAACCGGAAGTTCCAGGATTCAAAAAAATCTTAACAAACTGGAACAATGGGCCCTATCCAACAAAATGAGTTTCAATGTGGAGAAAAGCAAAGTTTTACATTTAGGCAGGAAAAATCAAAGATATAAGGACAGATTAGGTGAGACCTGGCTCAAAAACAGTAACTGTGAGAGGGACCTTGGAGTCCTAGTGGATAATCACTTGATTATGAGCCAGCAATGTGCAGCAGCAGCCAAAAAAGCTAATACAATCCTGGGTTGTATAAACAGAGGCATAGAATCAAGATCATGCAAAGTATTAGTACCAGTTTATAAAACCCTAGTATGACCACACCTGGAATACTGCAGCCAATTTTGGTCACCATACTACAAAAAAGATGTTGAGACCTTGGAAAAAGTTCAGAGAAGAGCAACTAAGATGATCCAATGCCTGGAGACTAAAACATACAAAGAATGGCTGCAGGGCTTGGGTTTGGCTAGTCTAAAGAAAAGAAGAAATAGGGGCGACATGATAGCAGTATTCCAGTGTTTGAGAGGCTGCCACAAAGAAGAGGGGGTCACGTTATTCTCCAAAGCACCAGAGGGCAGGACAAGAAACAATGATTGGAAACTGATCAAAGAGAGAAGCAACCTGGAATTAAGGAGAAACTTCCTAACAGTGAGGACAATTAACCAGTGGAATAGCTTGCCCCCAGAAATCAGCGCTCCATCACTGGAGGTTTTAAAGAAGAGACTGGACAGTCACTTGTCTAAGATGGTATAGGTTCTCCTGCTTGAGCAGGGGGGCTGGACTAGAAGACCTCCAAGGTCCCCTCCTATTCTATTCCATTCCATTCCATTCTATGTTTGTGAAAAAGACTGGAAGTTATATATTTCTTTTATTTTTCTTTATTATATTCTCTCTTTTCTTTTTCTTCTTTCATGCACTTTTTATTCCTTTTTTCCAATTTCTTCTATTTTTTTCTAAGATTGTATTAGTTTTACTATTGTAATTAAAATTCTTAATAAAATTATATTTTAAAAAATACATTGAAACAATAAACTGTAACATTTGGAATAAATTCTATTATAAGAAGTGTTCAGAGTTAGAAGTGATTCTATATTAGTGTGGTATCAGCAACTCAGATTCCTTTGAATTCCATTTATCCCAGATTAACTTCAAGTATCCAGAATATTATTCAGCACTCTGCTTCCAACGGCCAGATTCATTTATTTATTTATTAAAAGTAGATCTGTGTTTCATTCTACAGCACTAACACATTAAAACCACCAAAATATTTGACATACAATGTAATGAAAAAGCAATTAACAAAAACTGAAATATAAAAATAACAGCAAACTAATCTTAAACTATATGGCGCACTTATGGTGTTTGGCCAAATATTTATATATATCTTTACCACCTCCCCCGCTTTAAAAAAAATAAAAAGTGCTTGCAATTTCAGTAGTCAGTGTTTTTGGACATAGCTCTCTTAATTGCTCTTTGGCAAATGAAATTTCACTATGTCCTGTAATAAGGATGCAGTCCTCTGCGTGCTGGTAGTTAATTCAGAATACATATGTATAAGGCTGTATTATCCAACAAAATAAATAACATCGTATTCAAAAGCCACCTTTCACTTAAAATGCCATCTGGAAAATGCCCATTGCCGCCAAATTTAACTTAACTTGACTACTATCAACTCTGTGTTTAGTTCATGTTGCATTCTGTTCTATTTTGACAGCTCTGTCATTACGATTATGATTTATAGAGGAGTTCAAACTATCATTACTGGTGTTTAAAATAATTAGTGCCAGTAATTTAGTTTGAAAATCACATGATTTTCAGTACTGAAAAGAGTTTGTTAACCAAAAAGTTTGTTGAAATAAGATAGTGCTTTATTTAGCTGGTACTTAGTTTAAGGATAAGGGAATATCTCTCTCCCTCCTTCCCTCCCTCTTCCCCTCCCTCTCCCTCCCTTTCCCTTTTCTCTTTTCCCTTAGGTAGGAGATAATCAAAGTAATTTTTAATGCAAACTTTCTTTAGTTAACTGGAAAGAAACTACTAAAAATTGGGGCTTAAGAATAACTTTCTAGTTCTATATATTGCTTTATTCCCCCCCCCCAAACACTTCATTCATTATACAATTGATCTGGCTATGATTCAGTCAGCGTGGGATGGATGGTTAAGCATGAATTAACATTAGTCAGTCTGTCTCCTCTCTAACTTACCACAAAGGGCAACTTTTCTGAGAACTGTGGTACAAGCTGGCAATTCTAAGATGATTTCTGTCCATCTTTATGCAGCTGATGTCCCAGTTTTGATGAGAAATGGACTTCAACTCCTATGTCAGAATCTAATTTGAAATTTAGTTTCCTCCCTCCCTCCCTCCCTCCCTCCCTCCCACCAGATTATTTTGCACATAAACACCTTATCCTGTTATTATTCCATACTGTACCAACATCTGTATTTTCTTGTTTATATATTACAGTACAAGATTTATTTCAGCGTTGTTTTCCAGTTTATGAATGTTGTATAAATAAATGAAACATTAAGATTGTTTGAATACTCACGTGCTTTACTTGCAAATAAATAGAAAAGCATTTAAATCAAATACTTTTAAAAGGAAAAAGTTGGAAAAGAAATGCCAGATCTTTATTTTTATATTTTATTTATAGCATATTGCCATAACTGAAAACACATGTTGAGGTTTACACTCAATTGACTTACAAAGACCTCACATGGATTTAAAAAAAAAAAAAAACAGAAACCTACTTTAGTATTTTTTTAATCTCATAAATATATGCAAATGTTTTATCTGCTTTTGGCATTATATTGTGCACTCTTTCACGATACCACATTATTCCTCCCAGGCCCAGACTTTTCATTGGCTTTTAAATTGTCCCAATTAAAGTAACTTGGAATACATTCTCTATGTTTTCTAGCTTTAGGAGGAAAGGTGAACTTTGCAAAAGTCTTAGTTACTAGATAATCTGATTTAGGACTATAGAAAAATTAGTTTAGCATACAGTGGCATATTGAATAACAGTTAATAAACTTTCTTTTAAAATATCTTTGCAATTTGAAATAGGCAGTAGGTATCTGAGCCGAGTTACGGAGCAGCTCTAGAAGTACTATTATAGATTTCTTCAGTTTGTTATATGCTTGGGTAGGATACAGTATTGCATTTCATGGCAGTCCATGGATTATTCACAAATGGTGGAAAATGGGTGGCTATATAAATCTTATAAATAAACAAATAAGCATTGCTAGTGGAGATACTTTATTTAAGTTGTATGCTCTGCAGTTTTGAGTTTTGTTTATCAGAACGACTGATATAGAAATGTTTCAGATGATATAACTGAGCTCTTAGTCATACAAAAGACTGCCATGTATAATGCAAAGCTATTTGTAAACACAGTTTACTGAAAATGCCATAGTTGGCATAGAAATTAAAGAAAGCCAAGTGGGTGACTTTGGTTCAGACTCTCTAGGCCAGGCATGTCAAACTCGCGACGTCATGTGACGTCGCGCGGTTTTGGCGTGACACATCCGGTCTGCGGGCCAGCAGTTTGACATGCCTGCTCTAGGCCCAACTCACCTCACAGGATTAATTGTGAGGAAAATAGGAGGAGGAAGGACGATTAGATATGTTCACTGCTTGAATTATTTATAAAAACAATAAAGGTGGAATAAAAATAAATGCATAAGATAAATAAATACAAAGACAAATAAACAACAAGCCTCCGTACATTATGAACGTTCGTCCTCCTTATCTCATTCTTGCAGATTTGGGTGGTTTCCTGATATTCTGTTTTTGTTATATTGTTTGTGGTTGGACCTTATTTTTCAGAATCTCCTAAATTGTTGGGGTTCCCCCCTTCCCAGACTTTTATCCATGGAATCTTTCTTACTTTTTCCCTTAGCTTTTTGAAACCAGCTTATTTGAAAACTAGAACACTAATCCAATTGCCTTCCATTCTTTCTGCCTGCAGTATGTTGAATTCCAGGATGTCACAGTCACTGTCTCCCAAAGTTCCTATAACTTCTTCTAGTGAACAAGCTTTCCTGTACTTTCATCTTCAATCTTTTGGACAATGAAGTTGCCTGCTTAGGCCCATCAGTGCCAGCTCTCCCATTTGCTGCAGAGTTTGATTCACAGTTGATGTAGCTGATGTAGCCACCTCCCATCAAGCCCACCTTTGATGGGGACCCCAAGAAGCTAACATTCTTCCTAAATCAGGTGTGGGCTCATCTAGATTGCTACGCATATGCCTACCTGGATGATGCTCAAATGGTGAATGCTGTGGTGGCCAATTTAGAGGGGGAAGCAGCCGACTGGGTGACCAACCTCCATGAAGAAGGGGCTCCTGAACTTCAGGATGCTAACCTATTCATGGAGCAACTGAGAGGCCATTTTGAAGATGAATCCCAGACCTTGCTGGCCAAGAAGGAGATCCATCGTCTGAAGCAAAGAGGCCACTCCGCTAAGGAATACGTTCGTGAATTCAGAAGAATTGCTAGTCGGCTGGGACAGTGGCTGGAATGATCGTTGAATCATTAATCAACAAGATGATTAGGGGACTGGACTAAAACATATAACGAATGGTTGCTGGAATTGGCTATGTCTAGTTTAATGAAGAGAAAGATGAGGGGTGACATGATAGCAGTGTTCCAATATCTCAGGGGTTGCCACAAAGAAGAGGGAGTCAAGCTATTCTCCAAAGCACCTGAAGGCAGGACAAGAAACAATGGAAGGAAACTAATCAAGGAGAAAAGCAACCTAGAACTAAGGAGAACTTTCCTGAATGCAGTTAGAGCAATTAATCAGTGGAACAACCTGCCTCCAGAAGCTGTGAATGCTCCAACACTGGAAGTTTTTAAGAAGAGACTGGACAGCCATTTGTCTGAAATGATATAGGGTTTCCTGTCTGAGCAGGGGGTTGGACTAGATGACCTCCAAGGTCCCTTCCATCTTTATTATAATTATTATTAAATCTCCTATTATCAAGGAAATCTATTGAATGCAAATTAAAATATGTCACAGAAAGAATGAGTTTCTGAAGACTATTCTGACATGGCATATGACTTTATTTGCAGCCTGCAGGAATTCTCCTCAAAATGAATTCCTTTCTTCTTTTCTTCACATAAACAATTACACCTGCATGAACTGCAAATAACTTTTAGCATATGGCTTGGAGGCTGAGCATCTGTGGTTAGATTTCTTCTGGTTGCTTTGTATGTCATGAATTAAGTGGATTAAAGTTTTGAGCACATGTTTTTTTTTTTAAATAAATGCATTAAAAGAAATAAAAATAGAATCCATCACTTTGGTACCTAATTGCAAGCAGATGGCCCATGGACCAGCTCTTCCATTTCTATGAGGGGCATTCTGGAGGAAGCCTGCAATATGTGAAACAGTCCTGAGATTTTGCAGAGGCACAAAGGCAGATGTAGACATTATTTCTTGTGAATGCTTCAGGAGTAGGGCAAATTCCGTGCCTTTCCAGACTACCTTTGCATACCACAAAGCTTAAAAGGATTGCTTTATTGACCATAAAAAATGCTTTCAGGCTAGCTGTGTTGACATGAAATATGATTTTCTTAATAGTGTCTAAAAAAAAGGATGCCCTGCTGATGAACCCAGCCTTATGAATTACTAAAAATGGAAATAAGAACAATGTATCGGACACAGGCCTTTTGTGTCCTGTTGTATAGTTTGGTTTTATGTATGTGCATTTTTCTTGCAACAAAAGTGCATGTGAACATATCATAGCTATCCAGAAGTCTTCATAGGTAGATATAGACATTAACCATAAATTATATTACTATATATTAAAAGATATAAATATAGTACTGTTACAAGGTATACAGCTTAATTTGATTCCTCAAATTAAGCTGTATACCTTGTAACAGTACTATATTTATATCTTTTAATATATAGTAATATAATGGGTTGTTAAGAGTACTTTCATGGTAATTATACTTTCCCTGAATGAGGACAGTGTGGTTGTTAGGATTGTTCATGCTTTGGGAACGATTCAAAAAAGTGCTCTGGAATTTATATTAGCATGCCTATTCTTCATGAAAACAGACTTCCATGCAAATCTGGAAAAAAAATGTGGATTTGTTAATAAATTAACTCATTAATGCAGTTGCAGTGTTAATTCTAGTTTAATGTGCATGATGCATTTCAGTGTTTCATGTGTTTGTGGTGGTTAAACAAGTTAAGAAATACTGGAGTCAAATAATTTGCAAAGGTGTGCCCAACTTTATATAGATTATACCTGTGCTGCTGCTTTATATGTTGTTGCTGATCACTCAATTCCCAGGCCCAGTGATTTGAATTTTGTAGAATAAGCCTTGATATGCAATGAGAGTAGAAAAGGAAGGTGCATTAATATCATAAAATGGCACATGTCTGTGCTTTTAGATGGCCCAATACCATTGAACAGCAGCTATGTCGTCTTGATTAGAAAACAATTCTCACCTGTACATCAAGCCATTATTGAAAATCACATGCTCATTAACACATATCAATTTTATCTCGATTTTATTGCAGATTTTAGTAGTTTGGTTTCCCTCATTACTGTCCATTTTAGGAATAGTTAAGAATAATAAATGAAAAGACAGTGATCTTACTTCTAAGCTAAAAAAGGATGTTGATGTATTAAATGTACATCTTTTAATACATAGCTCAAGAGCATTCTTCAGTTTAGATACATAATATCATGCTATGTTCAAACATGTTTCTCTTAGAGAATCTACTGATTTGTCTGCTGAGAAACCTGCAAGCAGACAGGAGCTGTTCGGTTCATTTTCAATTTTCTATTAAGCCAGCCATAAGAAGCAACTGGAATTTGAACAAGGCTTTTCTTTTCTTATTCCTCTGCTCCGCCAGGTCACAAGAATAGGTGAACTAGTAGTCTTCCTACTCCGTACTACTATATTACTCCATGCTACTATTTCTATTACTTCTTCCTATGTATCTATTATTATATACTACCCAATAAATATAAATTGTACAATACGTATTTATAACACATATATTATGTATTTACAATATACATTATACTGAATATAATATACAATTGTACAATTATATTGTATATATATTATGTATATTTACAATATACATACATTATATGTATTTTTGTATATATTTTGCAAGTATGTAATTTGTATTTTATAATATAAACAACAGCTATATATAATATAGTTATTTTATAATATATAAAATAGTACATTATACTACCCAATATACTTATTACTATTCCCTACTATTACTATTACTACTTATGTACTACTCCCAACTCCTAGTTTGCAGAAGTACTTATGGAAGGGAGGGTTTTTAAAACCCTCCAAAACCTAGGGGCTTTCACTTCAACAACAAAATCTTTACATTAATAATTTTAATAATATTGAGGCACTGAGACAGTATTTTAACAAGGACAACACCCATTGAGGGAAAAAAGAATTTTAGAAATAAACCATTGGCTAAAGGGTTAGTGTTGCCAAGAAAACTTTGGTTTCCTGGATCATGGACTGCATTTCCTATGCGAAGGACTCTTAGCAAGGGATGGGCTGCACCTCACGAAAACAGGGGAAAATGTACTCAGAAAAAGACTGGCCCAACTCATCAGGAGGGCTTTAAACTAAAATTGATGGGGAAGGGTGACCAATCTTTAGAATCTCTAGAGCCCAAAATCAATCATAAATCCCAAGAAAACAAATCAAACAATGAGGTAGGCACTGATGAGAAAAAAAGAAAAACTCAAACAACAATCAGGAGACACAGGAAACATACCCACGGACAGGCATAAAAGTTTTAAATGCTTATATACAAATGCTCAAAGCTTGGGGAACAAACAGGGCAAACTTTAAGCAATAGTACACGAGGGAGGGTATGACATAGTTGGCATTACAGAAACATGGTGGGACAAAACCCATGAATGGAATGGACTGATGGGTGGATACAAATTGTTCAAAAGAAACAAGTCTACAAAAAGAGGAGGTGGAGTTGCACTATATGTAAGAGAACACTACATATCTACAGAAATGCACATGATCAAAGATAAAATCTCTCCAGAATGTATATGGGTCAATAGAAGAAATAGATGAACTCTTTAGCAACCAGTTAACAAATGTATGTAGGAAGCATACCACAGTAGTAATAGGAGACTTCAACTATCCAGATATCAACTGGGAGACAAACTCTGCAGCAAGCGGGAGATCAAACAGATTCCTAACCAACCTAGCCGACAACTTTGTCACCTAAAAGGTGGAGGAGAGAACTAGACGTAAAGCTATACTTTAATTAATTAAATAATTAAATTAATTAAATTAATTAATTCTTACTAATAGAGAAGAAGTGATAGAGGAAATTGAAGTTGCCAGAACCTTGGGTGAAAGTGACCACGTCATATTGAAATTTAATTTAATGCAAACACTAGTAATAGAAAACAATCCAACCAGTGTCCAACTTCAAAACAGCTGACTTTAACAAACTCAGAGAGAACCTAGGAAAGATCCCATGGATGAAAATCCTAAAGGGGAAAACAACCCAAGAAGCGTGGGAAACTCTGAAAACAGCGATCATAGAGGCCCAGACCAGCACAATACCAGCACAACATGGCTGCACAAAGATCTCTCTGACAAACTGAAAGACAAAAAGGACAAATACAAAAAATGGAAATAGGGGCACATAACTATAAGGCCAATTATCAGCAGACAGCCAGAACATGCAAAGACGAAGTCAGGAAAGCAAAGGCTCAGAACGAACAAAGACTTGCAACAGAAATCAAGGATAATAAAAAAAGTTTCTTCCAACATATTAACAACAGGAAAAAAGTCAAGGAAACTGTAGGTCCACTAAAGAGAGAAGATGGCAAGGAAATAACAGGCAACAGGGAGAAATCAGAGCTGCTTAACTCATACTTTGCATCAGTCTTCACACAAAAAGAAACTACAGCCCAACATACAAAAAAAATCACTGCAAAAGACAAACTAGAAACAAAAATTAAAATAAGCAAGAAAATGGTAAAAGAACACCTATCTGACCTTGACAAATATAAATCACTGGGACCCGACAGATTACATCCCAGATTTCTGAAGGAGCTGGCAGATGTTATCTCAGAACCTTTGCAGCACATCTTTCATAAATCCTGGAGCAACGGGGAAGTACCTGAGGATTGGAAAGGGGCTGATGTCGTTCCCATCTTCAAGAAAGGGAAAAAAACAGACCCAGGAAACTACAGACCAATCAGTTTAATATCGATACCTGGGAAGATCCTAGAAAAGATAATCAAAAAACAGATCTGCAAACAACTAGAAGCAAACAAAGTTATAACTAGTAGCCATCACGGATTTGTTAAAAACAGATCATGCCAAACCAATCTTATTTCATGGTGAGCTAGAACAAGGTGGAATAGACAACATCACCACCAGATGCATCTGTAGCTGGCTGGCAAACCGTACTCAATGAGTAGTCCTCAATGGCATTACATCCACATGGAGAGAAGTAAGCAGTGGGGTACCACAAAATTCCGTCTTAGGCCCAGTACTCTTCAATATCTTCATCAATGACTTAGATGAGGGAATTGAAGGGGAACTCATCAAATTTGCAGATGACACCAAACTGGCAGGAGTAACCAACACTCCAGAAGACAAACTCAGGATCCAAAAAGATCTTGACAAACTTGAACAATGGGCCCTATCCAACAAAATGAGTTTCAATGTGGAGAAAAGCAAAGTTTTACATTTACGCAGCAAAAATCAAAGCTACAAGTACAGATTGGGCGAGACCTGGCTTAAAAACAGCAACTGTGAGAGGGACCTTGGAGTCCTAGTGGACGATCACTTGACTATGAGCCAGCAGTGTGCAGCAGCAGCTGAAAAAGCTAATACAATCCTGGGTTGTATAAACAGAGGCATAGAATCAAAATCACGCAAAGTATTAGTACCGCTTTATAAAACCCTAGTAAGACCACACCTGGAATACTGCAGCCAATCTTGGTCACCATATCACAAAAAAGATGTTGAGAGTTTGGAAAAAATTCAGAGAAGACCAACTAAGATGTTCAAAGGTCAGGAGACTAAAACATACGAAGAACGGCTGCAGGACTTGGGTTTGGCTAGTCTAAAGAAAAGAAGAAACAGGGGCGACATGATAGCAGTATTCCAGTATTTGAGGGGCTGCCACAAAGATGAGGGGGTCACGTTATTCTCCAAAGCACCAGAGGGCAGGACAAGAAACAATGGTTGGAAACTGATCAAAGAGAGAAGCAACCTGGAATTAAGGAGAAACTTCCTAACAGTGAGGACAATTAACCAGTGGAACAGCTTGCCTCCAGAAATCATGGGCGCTCCATTACTGGAGATTTTTAAGAAGAGGTGGACAGTCACTTGTCTGAGATGGTATAGGTCCTCCTACCTGAGCAGGGGGCTGGACTAGAAGTCCTCCAAGGTCCTTTCCAGTTCTATTCTCTTGTGTTCTATTTCATTGAGTTTTTCATTTATTTAACCATTAAGAAATTGCTTGATTGTGTTTTTGGGGTGGGGGAGGGAGGTAGGCACTGCCACTTCATCTGCTTTGCAAAATCATGTTACAGATGTGGCCTGCACTTATTTTAGCTGACATCTAGGTACATGTACAGTTTTTAAAAAACTGTGTCGCTCTTTCCTGGTTGTTGTTGTTTTTTGCCTGCAAATCGATTGGCAGTGTCAGCAAACGAAAACAAACCAAAAAGGCAGAGAAACGTTGATGGTTCTTCTCAATTGGAAAAGTAACCTTAAGATTAAAACAACAGTATAAGACTACAAACACATAGCTTGTTGATGTAGGTACGTTCTGTATATTTGAATGTCTTAGTTTTACATTTTTCAGTACATCTTAAAACTCAACAACAAGAAAGCATACTGAGCAAATCAACTAAAGCAATAAGGCAACAAAGCAATGATAATAATATTCCTTGTATTTATATTACCTAAGTGGCATAAATAACATTAATAACATACATGCATGCACATATAAAACAGCACTAACTTTTCAGGTTGGGTCATATGAACTCGTGCTCTTCCGTTTATATTCAACTCCTGCACCAACCCATCTAGTCCAGGCAATAACAACATAAGTGATTCTGTTCCTTCGGTTAAAAAAAGGCAATCCAATTACAATATATAAAGCAGCATAGTTGCTTTCAAGAATAAAAATAATCTGTGACCGATCCAGATTGGATCCTGCAAAATTAATCTGTATTATTCAAAATGAAGCTATTGATATATGTACTATATGCTGGTCTGATTTGAAATAAGTAGATCAGCAGTTGGAAGCTGGAAGGTTTTGCATATCCCTATGATGGAATTAGCTGATAATCTTGAACCTAAGTCTTTTTTGCAGTAACTCTTAAAAACAAGTTGTTGCTCAATAGATTCTCCACATCCATATTTGTCAACGAAAAGGCTACTTATAATCAGGCTATTTATCCTTGTCAAGCAAGGGATTACATCTTTTAAAATGGATAGCACAGATCTGCTGTTAGGGATTTATTTGTCTGGACTAATCTATCAAGGATGTACATCTTGAACAGTGGGCATGGGAACTATGACTGTGTACTTGCCAAATAATGGAAGGAATTATTTTAACAGATGAAGACACAAAGTGAAATCTCAGATTCCATTACCTTGTACTGAGTACCTATATTAAAATAGTATACAGGTTAATGAGGTATGGCAATATATCCTATGTTTAAGTTCCATTCAGGTAAGTAATATTATTTCTTTTGTACTGTTAATGCTTTCATTGGCTGGAATAGCTTTAGGTGTATCATCACTTTATCTTCATAACTAAGTCTTAGCATACATATAGATGAATGTAGAATGATAGTTACATCTGCATGACATCTCTGCAGTTGTTAGGATGGCTGATGTATCTTTGTATCGTTGAACTGTCTTATAGTGAAACCTTAAACAAAATTGATTTGTGATGTAAGATTGCAGCTGGATGAATTTCCTGATTTAAAATTGGGAACCAATTCAATTATCAATTTTGATGTCATAAATCAATAATTTTATGTGTTTCATTATAAACAGATTTTGCTATACATGGAAGCTTATGCAATTTGCCTGGCTGTATGGTGTTTGTTACATGCTAAATCTTCCTTTGCTTACCTTTGCAAGAATTTAACTGATGCATTTAAAATGCATTATATTTTCTTTCTTGCTGCATTGTTTTTTCTCTTTTGTGTTGTAGGATCAGGATATTCACCAATAGAAGATGATGAAGATGTGTATGCACACAATATATTTAAAGGTGAATGCTTTGCTTATATACTAATGAGGATCATCTGTTGCCAAGAGAGCTTTTTTCTTTTCCTGCTTGGAGCATGAAAGCTTAGGTCTGTACCAGCTAATTTTTGTACGATTTGTTTTATGATACATTGTGAACAGCCTGTTCAAATTTCATAGTAATTTCATAGGTCCATCAGAATTTTAATTTTAGCCCTACATCACTGTTACTTAGCTTTAATCCATATTTCTCTGTTATAGTCTGTGTTTCAACTTTTGCAAGCATTATGGACTTCTTAAGGAAGCTGAGTCTTGCATAGTGTGTCTAAAATATGATAATTTGAACCTGCTCAATAGTGCTCTAAAGGAACATTCTGATTTGATTTTTCTACATTTCATTTGTTTGTTTTTCTGACTATACATGATATCTTCAAGAATCTTCTCCATGACCAAAGTTGACAATCACTACAGAGTGCCATAGAGTAATGTGCTCATTAATCCAAAGATTACAACAATGAAGTCTGTTCATATATGTTGGAAATGAAGAAAATCTCATAGCATAGCATTGTATGTTCATTTCTGTAAATATATTCACAGTTTTGAAGTTGAGTGCCCAGGCTTTTTTTTTTATATACTTATATGATAACTCCTCATTTTTACTACATTACCATTGAATTACCATGTGAATTACTTGACCTACATTAAGTGATACAATAGTATTAGCATTATGCATCAATATATCAGACTCACACATTAGAACATGGTTTATAGAATGCACCATTTGATGCTTTATGCTCTTACCTCCATCAAATTCTAAAGTGACTGATGCAATCATTTATATATTTTGCAGAGCTTCCCACACTCCATCTAAGACTGCCATCTGATGCAGAAATGAGTAGTAATATTTTTCTTTGTATCTTAAAAACCTGACGCTTGCTATTATTTTGTAAATTTTCAATTGCCTTTTTAAAAAGACTTTCGCTTTATAGAAATCTTTGCTCCCCATCCCAAATCTAAATTGTCAAAGCTGCCATAGAAGGATTGAGCTCTCTTTCCAGTGATCATGAAAGAAGAGAAGGCACCCTTGACGCTCAGCTTTTAGGCAGAGAAATAGTTGGTTAAGCCAGAAAAGAGCAAACAGGATGTGTTGCTCACAGTTTGCTTAAGAAGTCAGTTATTGTGGCATGTGTCCCATGGCTGCAAAGCAGAGTACTTCCCCTCCAGAATTCAAACAAAGCAAGCCAAATAAATGGAAGATACTTCGGGTAAGGAATTTTCTTAATGGCAGTATCAGTGAACATATCTAGAAAGCTTAGTGCACTCCAATTCCAATCATGCTTGGCTGAAGGAAACTAAAAGCCAAAATATATATATTCCATACTTCTTTAATATATACCTCTTTATTAACCCATGTGCAGATCATGACACCGATAATTAATTGGATTTATGTGCTCTCTTTCCACCTCTTAAGGCAGCATATGTAACTCTCCCATGTTTATCCACCAACAAAGATAAATAGATTAGATAAACTAGACTGAAAGATGGCAAGTAGCCCAAAGTGACCCAATCACATTCTATAACTGTTGGTGGATCTGAATCAGCCAATGGAGAAAACCTGCTAGAGTGATGATACTTAAATGACGGACATGGCACTATCTTGCTTGCTGTGTTAGGTACACATTTTCTTTGGCAGTCCTCTAAACATGGAACCTGCTGCCCCTGGACACCCATGTGACCCCTATCCTTTGCAGACAGCACTTAAACCATTCTTTTCTATGGGACATTTGGGCATAGTTTTCCTACACTTATCTTTGTTTTTAAAATGTTTCTTTTTACTGTGAATGTTGCCCAGAGTCCAAAGATTGGGTAACATAATGCTGTAAAAAAGCAAGTAAGGATGGTTTAGTATAAGGTTTATGCTAATTAATAAATACGGTTTAGTGTCCTAAGACTCCATAGTACCTTGGTAGTCAATTTATTCATCTTTAGTATGTCAGAATCTGATGATACTGAAAAAGACTTCAGAAACTATCTACTTATTGAAGATGGGAACACTGATTGTGGGTAGGATGACAACTGCCAGGGAATCAATATGAAGAGTAGATTTTTTGTTTCTTCTCCTTTCAAAATTTGTTCGAAATATTCTAAGTCAATGGCTTCCAACCTTTTCTATACTCCGCACCCCTAGAACGCTTTTGATATATTCTCGCACCCCTTACAAAAGTTCAAAATAATGTCAACGAATTATGCATATACACTATAGTTTTGAAAACCCAGGTTTTCGCACCCCCTGGAATATCGTCTTGCACCCCCAGGGGGTGCGAGCACCCCTGGTTGGGAACCCCTGTTCTAAGTACATTTTTAGAAGTACACAAGAAATTCTTGTAAATGTTTAGACAAAATATGTTTGAATGAATCTGTATGTTAACAAAAGCTGGTACATTCTCTACTTATTTAAGAATAAATAAATCAACTCTACTTAGTAATTTAATTTATGCAAATAGTGGTTGAAAGGTAGTGAGTGGAATATGTTCTGTTATGTCAGTCTGGTAAGGTAGTACACACAGGAAGCAGGACCAGGTAGACTAATTCTACTTTATTGTACAGAAACTTGTAAATCTGAATATTTTTTGTACAGAATCTTGCAAATCTGAAAATACATTTCTTCCCCTTTGCCTTCACAGCCCAAGAAAGTAGAGAGGTTCTCTTCTGAAAGGTTGGCCACATACATATTCCTTTTGTGGGCTGAACTGCCAAGTCTTGTCTGACCATTCCCCTAGCTATGGCTGTCTGCCCTGTCTCCCCAAGTCATTCCCAGATACAGTCATGTCTTGTAAGAAATTAATTTTTTTTTTGGGGGGGAGCAAAAAATGGCTGGGAATGGGAGCATTCTTCTCACTTTGTTCCATGGATGTGAGAGTTGATTAGGTCAGAAGACGCAAAAATAAATAGAACCATGGAATTCAAGAAGTCTAAGTGGTTATCTGCTTAAGATCTAACAATACATCTTATTGTGGTTCCCTACTTGGAGTGATTACTGAGGTTTGGGGTCTTCAGTTGATAAGTCCCAGAGCTGACAATATGCTTAGGGTAGAAACTTCTTGGGGGATCTGATGATGATGCTTTGGTTTCTAGTTGCTTCAGTGTATGGGATGATTACTGCCCATGCAAAGAAAAAGTCGTAAGACAAAGTTAATTGGAAAACAGAATTTTGCTTGTGTGTGTGTGTGTGTGTGTGTGTGTGTGTGTGTGTGATAATAAAAAGAATAATAAGTACTCCAAGAAAGTAAATTAAGGAAGTAATGCACATTATTCCAAATACCAAATTTCCTCAGTCTCATGCCATTCAAATGTCTTCCAGAAATCTTGGGCAATCTTTGTCATGCAATTAGCAAGCTTTGATATCACATACTAATGTATAAATTCTAAGCCTTAAATGTCAATATAATTCCACATCAATATATTATAGGCCCGTATGCTTTAAAGCACATTTTCAAGCAGGCAGCAGGACAGTTTGAGGATGATGGTACATTCTCTCCATGGCCCCTTTTCCTGTTTTAGGGTTAGTCCTTTTCCTGTTTGAAAGTTTGGCATACACACAGTATGTGTTTAAGGGAGTCTGCTACACAGGAACCCCCTGCTTGCTGTGTAACTGTGTAACATCTTCTAAAAGGGGATCTCTCCAAAGTGTTTTTCAGCACTTGGCTTGAGTCAGGTTGATGCCTCTGACTTCTGCTTGAATTTGCTACCTGTGTTTCCTGCCTAAGTTAGGACTTCTTCCATTAATATTTTTTTTACTAGCAATCTGCACAGAGGTTTGTGAATAATTCACGGAGACAGCCTGCCTCCAGCTTCTTTTCTGGAAAGCTGGCATGCAGGACTGGCTGGCTGATGCAACTCTAAATAGAGTAGTGAATTTTGAACATGATCTACTGACATGGTAAAACAGGAAGAGACAAGGTAAAATGAGCTTTCATTAATTAATGTAATTAATTAACTAATGTAATTTGAATACAAGAGTGATTAACCGCTGTGAGGGGAGTGCACTGAGGTTCTTTCATTATGCAAGACAAAAAATAAAAAAATAAGCTCAAATCTGGAAACAAACAGGAAAGAAGAATGCTAGGATTAAAGGAAGAGAAAACAGTGTTGTGGTTGGATGGAGTTGCTAAGATTCCACAGAACAGAGAGAGAAGAGAAATTTAAAGGGCATAAGGCAATGTATGAATCAGATTATAAATGTGATAGATCAAAGATGATTTGCAAAGATAAAATGGTATGGAGGGTTATTGTGGTACTATTGTTATAGATTTAGATAGTTCTTTTTTTCCTCTATTGTCTTTATTTTTCTTGCTTCTTCTTATTCTACTTTTTTTGTATCCATTGCCTTATGTTGTTTTTCCCAAGAAGGAATACCATGAAACATATATAAGTATGTAAGTACTGGAATTTTATGGTGCTTATTTCACTATTTAAAAGTTCTGATGTACTAAATTTCCACAATCTGATGCCATCCAAATGACTCCCAGACTTCTTGGGCAGTCTTTGTCAGCTGGGAGCTGCTTTCCTCATGCATTTGGAAGGGATCTCAGTGAAGAAAACTATAATATACAAACCTTCCCATTCTGTCTTCTGTATAATAATCTTGATGCAACCTCTGTCTTCTTTCTGTCTTTGCTGTGGATGTATTAATAGAAGGTTTGGCCAGGTGAACCTTTTTTTTATTCCTTTTCCTGAAGTGTTCTTTAAACTAGATTGCCTTGAAGACATGCACTGTTGACACAGAGATTCATATGGATGGATAATTGGATTTTTTTTGTACAACCACTGTCATGGGATTCTCAGCAATAGACAAAAGCTTTAAAACATTCCTGGTAAAATAAAAGACATCCACAATATAGCTAAAGTCAAGGTAATTAGAATGCATTCTGAAAACCAAGCAGTATGTAAGGATAGTGAATGTGATTTCCTCAATTTTAAAAAGGCCTTTAGAAAAATTCCTTTCCAACTTGTTTCTGGAAGCCCAACAGTGTCAAGCTTTGTATGATTTCCAGGGGGAGGCTGTTTCATAACATGGGAGCCATGAAATGCTTCTTCCTAGATTCAGCCGCCTTGGTTTCACCAAAGCTGGGAATTACAAGCCATTTTTCCTGTGTGTATTCATATTGGATAGGTCAATTCTGATTGAAGGGTGCAGTCCTGCAGACACCTCAGTATCAAGCTGTGTAGTTGTATTACATATATTTTATATATTGAACACTAAATTTCTCTTTCATGTGCACCTCTTTTAATTTTCCTCCCTGGTGTATAAGTATTCATGACAAAAATTTCAGTGTGCTAGTCATTAATCAAATGAGACTTGGCTTAAACAAATTCCTAAGCTTTTGAGAATGGCTGTAAAATATTAGGAGAAGTAGAATTAGCTGATATCACACAGTAAAACAAATTAGTAATCTAATTTGGCTTATAAGAGAAGAATTAAAGTTTTTCTTTTTGAAGAACAGAGTACAAAGCACACATGGAATTAAGATGAAAATATTTTCTGTAAAATAAAAGGAGAAATGGGGTCGTGTTGTACTTGCCATTTATTTCAGTACATCATATTCTCAGGTAAATAAGTATAGGATAGCAAGAAACATACACAATATTTTATCCATTTTTAGTGCAAATTCAATCTACTTTCTTTTTGAAAGAGAAAAAAAGTATTTATTGTAACTGACCAGTTGGTGGCAGACTTATCCCATAGCAGGAAACTAAGGTGGCAGTCCTTACATCAGTACAAATTGCTGATTTTAAAAGTTCAGTATTTGTATAATTTTTTATATAATAATTCCTGGAACAAACAGGGAAAGACAAAGTTTTCAGTTCTGTAACATTGGAGAGTAAGGCCTTTTGATGATGTAGTTTCTTTTTTCCGGTGTAATTGCATAGTCTTGTTTTTCCCCCACATGAGCTGCATAATTAAAATAATTCTACTGTTCTTATGTCCTTTGTTGGTTTTCGTCCTGTGGTTTCTCTTTCTAGATACACCATGGTGCTCTCCTATCAAGGTAAAATATGGCTATGCAAATTGCAGAAGTCCTCAGGAAGGGTATTACAGAAATGTCTTGGGGACCACATGTGATATTCGTTGTCAGAAAGGTTATGAACTGCATGGCCCTCAGCACCTTATTTGCCAGTCAAACAAACGCTGGTCTGGGAAAGTTCTCTGCAAACGTAAGTGGCTCATTTGTTCCTGAAGATTGCTTTCAAGTTCTTTGCTTCTTGACCATCCTGTTGCTCTTGACTATATATAATCGAATTTTAGTGGGGCTCTTATTAGTTAGTGTTTTAGCAGAGTAAAAATTAGTTATGGAATTCTTTGCTTATACAGAAGAAACAGTAATTTTTAGCAGTGAGGTTTTTCTATGCTTTTCTATGCAGTTGATAGTGTTCAGTTTTATACAATAGAACACTTTTTAGTCTTCCTATATATTTCAAAGGGAAAAATTTATGTGGGTCTTTTTAGTTGCATTGGCAACATTAATGGTTGTAATTAATTTCATTTATGTCCCTATGTGTTTATATAGCTGCTTTAAATGTATGCATGTGTAGCTTTAAGGATTTGTTGTGAGTGGAAATGTAATTAATGTAGCTCTTATAAAAAAAATATACTGTAATTTTTAAGCTTTCCATGGGAAAAGAGTTGCATGAAATACATAGAAATAAATATAAACATCAATACTAAAAAGACAAAGGAAGAGATTTCAGACTTCAATAAGAAAAATAAAAGCTATTATTTTTCCTTGCAGTGCTTTTATAGATTTTGTGTTTTGGTCCCCTGTTTTTCTTTGTTTCTGACCATCCATGCTGCACTTCATGTAAAAGCAAGGCAGCAGAAAAATTATTTCTTGCTCAGAGCTGTTTCTTTATGCAAAATCACCCACCTTTCACTTCTGCATATTGCAAATATAGAAATATTTAATTTCCACAGAGAATTACAAAGGATATCTTTCAGAACCCTCAGTGTATCTCTGCCCCCCATACTCCAGTTTAATCCAGATTTGCCCTAGATATAGTCAAGCACAAATAAGCAACCTTCAGGACTGCCAGCAAAATGAGGAAGTCACCAGCTATGAGTGAAGGTAAATGGGTCCACTCTGAGAAACTAGGTGGATTGTTTGGAAAGTTTGGCAATTTTTCCTCACTTGGAGAATCAGGGGAATAAATTGCAGTTGAAAGCTGTTCTCCTTCTGAATTTTAAAGGATCATTGTCTCATGCAGTGCCATAATGACATTCAAGACAATTCATCCTTCGCTTAGTAACCAATCATACTTTGTCTCACACTATGAGGAATGAGACCCTCCAACTTTTCAATAAGAATTGGAGGGATACAGTAAATTCTGGAAAGATCTATGGTCACAAATTTACTTCACCTCAATTCTACAATACAGATTTCTCTGTAAGAAATGCATCTGCCCTTGTGGATTGGAAGTGATAGAAAATGCTACCCATGTTTTATTCCACTATACCAGTGATGGCGAACCTTTTAGAGACCGAGTGCCCAAGAACCACCCCGCCCCCCACCCCGCCCCGCATGCCCTCAGGGCCACCCACCACCTCCACGGTCCGCTGCAGCAGATCGGCCAGGCAGCCCTGCAGTGCCATGGTGGCAACGCCTTCTGCCCACGCCACGCAACATCTGCGCGCAACGGGGCGCAAGGGTAGAGTCTTGTCCCTGCTGCCTGGCTGCCATGTGCTTGGCTGTGCTGCTCCACGTGGGCCGCACCCGGGGGCAACTCTCCTCTGGGGGGGCTGCTGGTGAGGAGGGGGCCATGGGGGGAGGTGGGGCTGGTACTGTATATCACAACTTTTCTGTTGCATCACCCAGCCAATCAGACTACTACTATGTCTCTGTATTGTTTTCGTACAAAAATTATTTTGTTGCACATGATATTGTAAAATGTAGTGCAATATAATGTAGAGCCTGATAGGAAGTAATAATCATGTCTTCAATGATTAATGTTGATTTTCTCTTACAGAAAAACGCTGCCCAACACTTTCTATGCCACCTAATGGAGGATTCAAGTGTGTCGATGGTGCATACTTTAATTCCAGGTGTGAGTATTATTGCTCACCAGGATATCAGATAAAAGGAGATAGAGTAGTACAATGTATGGATAATAAAGCTTGGAGTGGAAGACCAGCTTCTTGTGTTGGTAAGTTGAAAATCATGATGATACACCACTGCATTTGGATAGTAAGAGATATACTAACTTGAAATGCAAAAGGCAATTAATACAGTTGCTCCTAGTATGTTTTCTGGCACTTGTTATACAATTTCCTAAGGATCAAAAGATTATAATGCAGCTAAAATGAAACCCAGAATGCAAATGGTGTCCCTGTGTCCTAATAAAAATGGCTAAAAGCAAATGAGAGCCATTATCATCCCTCCATTGTGTTCTCATTGATGACAAAACAGACATATTTCTCTGCATTCATCGCGTCCTAAATTAGGTATCCAACAGAGCTTTCTGAATATTTAATAGGCTATTCAAATTGGAGCAATTAAAGAGAGAGAAAATAACAGTGTAGTATAGTTGCTAGGTCTTTTGGACCCTTGCTTAATATTATATGTTCAAATCAATGTTCAGCTCTGAAACTTAATGAAGTCAGGCAAATCCTGTTTTCTCAATCCAGCTTTCATAAAGATAAAATTGATAGAGGATGGCACAGAATCACAAAAGACATAAGTACTTTAGAAGTGAAGTCAGAATTAAAAAAAATGTTAGATAGACAATCATCATGTATAAATGTTATTTCTCAGATTCCTGGTTAACATCAAGCATACATGATTTCAACAATTTTGCAACGGGTTTGGTATTTCTGGAAAGCTGTTAGCAAACTAGCACAGCTGCATGTGGCTTCTTTATGTATAAAACCATACATTCCTACCTTTTGCAAATTTGGGTTGTGTTTATCTAGTAAGTGTTTCAATGCAGTTAAACTGCATAGAACATTCTGGTCAGGCAAGAAGAATTTACAGATCCAGCAGAGCCTTGAGATACAGTTCCTATAGTAACACAGGATCATTGTATTAATGTAACTGAAATCTATAACAAAATATAAAGGCTTATGTTTTATTATTTAGTGAGGAGATCCTTAGAATTATATAGCTGAAGGACTGAAAATTCCAGAAACTGGAATATTTCTTTTTTCATTAATTTCAATTTATTATTAGGTATTGCCTTATTTACAGAGACTGCCTGTTCTTTGGGCAGTGCATTCTAAAAGGTTGCCTATCCATTTTTCACCAGCAAAATTTTTTCTTAACCAGCATTAACAACATTTGTAGTTGTGTGCAGAGCTTCAATTTACCGATGATTGATTAATTTGCCTTAAGCAGGAAGCAAATGTTACAATGCAAAGCTTTTTTTTTTTAAAAAAAAGACAGTAGTATTCATTGGGCCTAACAGATTCATATATTCCATTTTTGACATGTATGTATATACCAGTTTGATTTGTACAGATATTCTAAGAACGTGAAGCTAGATAGCTTCAGGCTATACGTACTTTACTGGAAACACAGTACCTTTCAGCAAAAATGGATATCCAGTATGAACTTACACATAATTTCAATTAGATATCCAAATGCAAGCAAAATATTTGAAAGTCTGCAGATGGAACTTTAAAGCTTTAGCCTCCTAGTCTTCTGCCATGCTTTTTAAAAATTGCCATCTTTTTTGACTTGAGTAACATTTAGTTTTTAGTTTAGTTTTTACAGGCTTGTAATGACTGTGTGAAGCCTCGAAGATTGCCTATACTATCTCAGCCATTATTGCTTCTTAGGTTGCCTACAGACTCAGGGGGGAGGGGAGGGAAGAATGGAATGCAGGCTTCAGACATCGGACTGCCAGCCGTGAGAACCAAGGTTGCTCAAGATTGGTTTACTGAGAACTAAAGACATTCCCTCATAATAATTCTCTGACTTATAACTGGACAATGTGATCTGCACTAATAAGGGAACGGAGGTTTCTCTACTTTTAACATAGCAACTTATGTACGAAATAACCAGAGCTGGTTTTCCTTTCATCTGTGCCGAATTGATGTGCTCAATAAAGTTTTGCATTAGAGATTACATCGTCTCAGCTATGCTTACTTCATTGGGTTCATCAGTCGGAACCTTGACAGATTGTCTACAAAGAAACCAAGCTTCCTTGAAATACAGCATGAATGATAAAAATGAAAAAAAAAAGTATTTTAGAAAAGTAGGGCTGCCAATTATAATGCAGTAAAAAAACTGAAGACCGTTTGAATAGAACAACTTTGTATAGAAAAAGCACTTATTTTTACAAAATTAGAATAATTTTGAAAAGCACAGATAACTAAAATTGAAGAGTAGGCAAGAAATCACTTTGTGTAAAACATTTTATATCTTTGCATAGGTGTTGTTATAAATAGTTCTCTTCTAGTATTTTGTTATTGTTAGTTATCTAGTATTTTAGATAACATTTTTATTGGTGTCATTTTAATATTCAACAGTTTAATTTTAACTATCCTAGTAGCAGTTTGTGGCTTAATGTTATTACTATTGTTTAAAAATGTTCTGTGCTTCAGTAAACACTAGCTTAAAACAAATCATCATGTTTGTGTTTTTATGTACAGATATGGAGCCTCCAAGAATTCAGTGTCCAAGTGTAAAGGAGAAAATAGCAGAACCCAATAAATTAACATCCCGGGTATTTTGGGATACTCCAGAAGGACGAGATACTGCTGATGGCATTTTGACAGAGTGAGTAAAGATGTATAGTTAAACAATAAAGTGACAGTACATAAACTTAAAAGCTGTACATGAAACACACTTTTTAAGTTTATGTACTTTTAATTTAGTACATAATGCTCTATAAGTTAGTATGAATTAAGAAGTTTACAGCAGTTTAGTTCCTAGTCTTTCTTTCAAACATGCAGTCCAAATAATTTTGTAGTCTAGCAATTGAGGAGTAACAAGATGCAAGATCAATTTTTATATAGTTAGTACTTACTTTATATCCATATATAGTGTTGCAGGATCCAATCTGGGTCAGTCACCAAGACCAGAGGTTTTGTTGTCTGAGCTTTCTGACTCGTGCTGGAGCCCATCTTCAGGGAACTTCTCTCTAGCAGAGTGTGTGCTGTTCTGTGTGTGGTATTTATAGTGCCTGTTGTAAGTGGCTTTTTAGAAGTTGCTTGGGGTGTATTTATGGCTGGCTTTTAACTCATTAGCTGTCATTTGTTTGTGCTGCCCAGCCCTCGCCTTTTAAGTACTTGATAGGCTGGTGGTAAATCAGCACCCCTGTTGACTGATGAGGGGCCTGTTTCTCAGGCTTTAATCACTTCCCTGGCTGTTTTTATGCCTGCTCGTCCAACAATCTTAGTAGCTGCAGACTTGAATGTGTGTCCTTGTTCATTGCAGTGTGAGGCTACCAGTGAGGCTATAATGTTATTGTTGTTGCATATCAATAGATGGTGTTTTAAAAAGTCAGATTCTCAGAAGTTCCAGATAAGTATAATATTAACAATTTAGTCCATATTTTCTAAAATATATACTGCAAGAATGAGACATTTCTGTTTTTTTAAAATTTAACACTTTAAACTTTATTTAAGCTTTAAATTAAACTTTACATTTTACTTTATTTCATTCATAGTATTGTCTTGAAAGGACTTCCACCAGGATCATATTTTTCAGAAGGAGATCACAAAATCCAATATACTGTGTATGACAGAGCTGGGAATAAGGGAACTTGCAAATTTTTGGTCAAAGTCAGAGGTAAGATCACTTTCCAGCTAAAAACAAGCACAGTCATTGAATCCAAACCACATTCACACGTTACTCGGACATGTGAACTAGTTTCCTGAATGCACCCATCAGGTGCATTACAGTTCCAATATATCTGGAAGGCACTACACTGGTACAGGCTAATGTAGACAGTACAAAATAAATAGGAGCCATCCTTTTCAAAAACATGTGGAGATAAGTAAGTTGATGCATTTTGTATGACTGAACTACTACTCCATAATCTCTATTGCACATAGTGCTGGGATTGACTATGGTTATCTCTGGAGGATAGCAAATTCTCTCTCAGATGTAGATAATTATAGCTTCACAGTTTAGCACAGTAATTTGTTATATAATTCTATAAAGGGTTAATTTGCTGATCAAATCTGAGCATTGCATTCTGTTTACCAATGTGATTTGTTGCACTTGGGAAATAGAAAAAATCCAGTTCGGATGAAATTCCCATCGTAGCAAAGAGGTATAACTGGTGGCATTATTCTGGCTTTAGGATCACTGGAAGTTCAAGTTTATAAATGATAGTGCGGTATGAAAACAGGATTGTTATCCAATCAATAACAATTGTTATTGTTATTTTATTATCCCATGACTTAATAAATTATATATTACTTATTAATTACTTAATTAGAAATAAATAAATAAATAATCTTTCAAGAAGGTACTAGATTTTCATTTAGATGTACCAGAAGTGGTGATGAATTACTGAATTCTGTATTTTGTATTTAAAGTTAGGCGCTGTGGAAAATCGAATGCCCCAGACAATGGCTACATAAAATGTTCTGGTGATGGCGATAATTATGGTGCAACTTGTGACTTTTCCTGCATTGGTGGGTACGAGTTGCAGGGAAGTCCAGCAAGAGTTTGCCAGTATAATTTAGGCTGGTCGGGAACAGACCCAACCTGTACACGTACGTGAGTAATGAATAAACCCTGTAAGAGGAGACTGGACAACCATTTGTCTGAAATGATATAGGATTTTCTGCCTGAGCAGGGGGTTGGACTAGAAGACCTCCAAGGTTCCTTCCAACTCTATTATTATTATTATTAGGGAAGAATATAGATCAGAATTATTTGCGTTATTTGAAACATAGCTTAACCTAACAGCCCCAGTTTCTTCAAGTTTTTTTGTTCATAATTTACATGTAGATTAAGTGGATAATATTTTGCCAATAAGCACTAAAAACCTTTATTTTATTTTGTAAATAGTCTGGCAAAATGGCAGTCAACATAATTGCTTTTTATCTTTGTATTCATTGTATTAAAGCCAAGAAAGTTCTCTCTTTTTCCATAGATCTTCAGTGTTAGAGATCTATGGAAATTTATGGAAAGATCTATAAATATACTTAAGCTTTCTGTTTTTTTCCTAAAGTTTTCTCCATTATAATTCTCAATTCTTTCTTAAACTTTCTTAAACTTAAAAAAACAACTGGTGCTGTAGTGTTCAGAATTGGAATGAAGAACACAGCCAATAAAAGGTTATCTGGATTATGAAAATTCATGGATGTCCTCTAACTTTCTTATTCTGTGGATTTCCTGGTCTTTCTGGATAAATGCTGATTATTAAAACCCATATAATAAAATTAAGAGAATTGAAGGGAGGGGTAGATTGAGATTTTATTTCTATCTTTTTTTTATTTTTTATTTCTATTTCTAAGACTGGGAACTCAAGGGGGAAAACATCCGCCAAAGAATGTAGGGCTGCTCACATAGCTCTTGTCTGCAGCTGCTTAAATTAAATGAGGCTTCTCCTGGGGTTGGGCTGCTGAGCAATCCAGGAAAAAAAAATCCAGCTGCTTTAGGAAATTGATGGCTGATTCTGCACGAGCAAACTCTAACTTTCCAAAGCATCTTTCCCCTTTCAAATGCAAAACTCTACGCCACCAACTTAAAAAATAACTTCAGATGTTACAAATTAATTACTTAGTTGGACTGTTGTGTGGTCTGGATTTGAAGGGGGTGGTGGAAGGATTTGGCACCCATTTCTGGCACTCTCATGGGACCTGTTGAAATTGTATACAAAAAGCTGATCTTTCTCCAGGAGCTGGAAAAACTTTGTAAACTTTGGCATTAGCTAAGAAGTTTTCTGTCATCTTTTCTATAAGATTTGTTGTTTATTTTCAAGTTTCTATATGAACATAGTAGCATCATTAATTTTTTAATATATCTTTTCAGCTATGAATATTAATATCGGTGTGCGGACAGCAGCAGCTCTTCTAGACCAGTTTTATGAAAAACGAAGGTTGCTTATTATATCCACTCCTACTGCATCCAATTACTTTTACAGAATGCAGCTGGGAATATTGCAGGTAAGGAAAAGTTTATTCGTAAGTGGAATTTAATTCTACTCCCAAATTAATATAGATGGACAATGTCTTTAATATTGTTTGCTCCTTCATTTAATACACATTTATGATAATCTGGACCCACATACATGCAAAGGGCTGACTGAATGAAATGAGTTCGTTCTTGTTAAACAATGGAGGTGATTCTCATAATTTCCCTTTAAATCCACCCCTACTTTGCCACTTTGCTAGAAAGAGTACAGAGAACAGCAACAAAGATGATTAGAGGTCTGGAGGCTAAAACATGTAAGGAACGGTTGCTGGAATTGGGTATGTCTAGTTTAATGAAGAGAAGGACGAGGGGGGATATGATAGCAGTGTTCCAATATCTCAGGGGCTGCCACAAAGAAGAGGGAGTCAAGCTATTCTCCAAAGCACTGGAAGGCAGGACAAGAAGCAACGGATGGAAACTAATCAAGGAGAGAAGCAACCTAGAACTTAGGAGAAACTTCCTGACAGTTAGAACAATTAACCAGTGGAACAACCTGCCTCCAGAAGCGGTGAATGCTCCAACACTGGAAGTTTTCAAGAAGAGACTGGACAGCCATTTGTCTGAAATGGTATAGGGTTTCCTGCCTGAGCAGGGGGTTGGACTAGATGACCTCCAAGGTCCCTTCCAACTTTATTATTATTATTGTTCGAGAAAGTCTTTAATCCATTCTAGATTGGATAGAACTGGGGCACGGGGTACAGACGAATCAACAAAATTGCTTCCTCTTCTCTCCCATTGCTGCAGTAATTCAGCTTAGGGTATAATGGTCTTCATACGATTTGGAGTTATGCTTATTTTTTCCTCTTCAAAATGAGTCTAAAAATTTTGGGCAGGCCTATAGGAACAGTCACTTTAATTCAGGGACCTTTATACCTTGACTTCTTCCACTCCACTTAAAGGCTGTTTTCCTGCTCCCTCCCCACAAATAAATAAATGGTTTATATACAGAATGAAATGGGACTCTTTTGTTTTTGGATATGGGCCAAAATGGTTCCAGGAAAAAACCAATCAGAATCTTAAAAGTGTATGTCATTAAACAGAATTTAGGTGTGAAAGTAAATTTATTTTCCATTTCATGTGTAACCACACTTTTTTTTTGCCAAGCTTTCAGAAGTGAATAGTTTAAGTGCTAAACTATTTCACATTAAAAATATTTAATAAAATTAGTTTCTATCTATTAATGTTGCCCTTGTCCAATTAAATTTGTAGAGAATAAGGAAGATAATTTAGATGGAAATTTGCAAGGACTACCAAAAGGAGTGACATGTTTTTTAGTCTAAAGCAACAAGATAATATTTGGAAGTGATTGAGGCAGATGCCTCACTAATTCACTGGAGTATAAGAAGAGGGAGGGAGTACAGCACAATCAGGCTTGCAAGATTCTGTTATTATAGCCAATATCAATAAAAATAGCTTTAGTCTTCCTGTGAAATTGACTTCCTGATCTGGTTTGCTTGGAGTGACTGACAGATTGTAGGTGACTAAGACATAACTGATTGTCTGAAGGGCCTCCTATGAATGGCACATTAGATAGGTTTGTGCAAAGGCCTTCCTGACCTCATCTACCATCTACCACCTGCTCTTTGAGCAGAGCTGTGAATCCAGGATAATCCCAGATTGTGATCCAGTCTTGAACACAGACTTATAACCTCATCCAAAACCAAAGATGAAAACTCCTCAGATGCAGGAGGCTCAAATAACCATAGCCATTTGATTTTGCCAGGATTCAGCCTAAGCCTGTTCCTCCCCATCCAGACCCAAACAGCCTCAATACGTTGGGTCAGAACATTGCAGCAATACCTGGAAGGCCCAGGGTCAAGATATTTGGTTTGGTATCATCTGCATATTGATGACACTGGACCCCAAGTGGATGAATGGCCTTCCCAGCTGTTTCATATAGAGGTTAAATAGACAGAGTGAGAGTGTCGAGTCCTGAGGTACTTTACAAGTGAGGGGCAATGAACCAACCACAGAGGGAGGAGAACCATTGCAACAGTCCCTTCCAAATCTTTGCAGCAATCCAGAAGGATACCATGGTTAAAGGTATCAAAAAATCACTAGGATATCGAGGACTACAAGGATGACTGCACCATCCCCACCTCAGCTCAGGCACCAGAGAACTAAGAAAGCATCATTGCCATCTCTTGGTTGATCATATAAAATTTTGTAAGCCAAATACAATAGCCTCACATTAATGATTATCACAAACACATTGTATGAATGCTTTTCATAATTAATTCAGTTGATTATCTTCCTATTTTACACAGCCAGCTCAATGTGGTTTAGATCTGCGGCACGTTACAGTGATTGAGTTGGTTGGGGTTTATCCAGCACAACTGGGAAGAATAGGATTAAGACTGATGCCTCCTGCCTTGGCTGTACAACTCAGGTAAATTAACACAGACTCTAAATTTCCTCTGGCTGTTTGCCTTTAATGTCTCGATTATATTTTTAGAGCAGGACTTTATAGAATGAGATTTTTTTTTATACAAGAGGATTCCTAAATAGAACACCTTATTTAAATATTTTACCCAAATTTGACAAATAAATAAAATAAAATTTAATGATCCCCACATTATAGTAAAATTAACATGTTCTTTAAAATATATTCTTTGCTTCATTAATTTGTAATAAATTGTTATATTCTGTTCACTGCACAGAGACTGTGATTGCCTGCTGAACTGTGCATGAGCATGCGTCTCTCTTCGCTGCGTTGCCAAGCAGCTGTGGGAACTACTAATGGTCTTAAGTTTAGGGTACTTTTCAATATTTAGTCCTATAAATTGTTCACCTGATTGAATTTCTTTTAGTTAAATGTCATGTTTCAAGGTCATAATGTGAAAACTCTTAACATTATGGATTGGTCCTAATGAAAAGCAAACAGCTTCCTTAAACTGTAAAACACCAACAACTTTTCTTACTTTGTAGTACAGAGTTATATTTCAGCATAAGGGCAACACAGCTGTGTTTTAAAAATGTTCTCTGACCTTTAGTTACACGAGTATACAGCTATCCTGGTAATGTATACCAGTTAAGAGTACCAGAGGAATGGAGTGTCTGTGCAATGAAATGTTTTCTAAAGCAAGAATAAAGTGAGCATGCTTACTGTCTAAAAACAAGATGGAACTTTGCTATATTCCTTGGAATTTTGAACATACTAGATATGCAAGGTATTTATTGCAGTACTAAGTACTTTAAATTTATTTCTCTGTTGGAGGTTTTGGCCACAGCAAGAAAATACATATGGTCAAAAATGCACTGTGAGAACTGGATTACCTTTGTTTGATATTTAACAATTATATCTGGAAAGAGGATTATTTTCCTTTTCAGATGTTGACTAAATATTGTATTCTCTAATCAAAAGGGAATATTACTGCACATAGGAATGAAGATCAATTTCACCCATACATTGACTGGAGAAGCAGCTACAGGAAGCTTGTTTAGTCACTCCCTTCCAAATAATGGTCAGCTCTGTTGATGATTGGTTTGGGTAGAAGAGAAGAATATTGGGGTCTCCTGCATCAGCGAGAAACCAAGGGCAACTAAGGGAATTGCAGAAGGAAGGAGGTGCATATGAAGGACTGTTCTTTTTTCCTGTCCTACCCTTTTCTTTGCCTGTCTTACATGTTTAGTTTGTAAGCTGCAGACATGGACTGATACACGCTGCTTTGGGATACTTTTGTCTAGAAACAGATGTTCTTGAGAGGTCCTGGCCATGAACATGGGCAGGAGCAGTGATCAGGAGTGCAAGGTAACTGCTTAGTGAAAGACAAAGGAAGTTGTTAACAAACTTGTCTCTTTTCATACCCTCAGGTTGTTACTTCGTATCCCTCACTATAACTTTTATATGGTAGTAGTTGATAAACATGGTGTGGACAAAGAACGATATCCTTTTCCAGCAACCCCTGCTGAGCTCTTTGCACTCATTGACACTTTCCCTTTGAGAAAAGAAGAGATGAAATTGCAAGCTGAAATTGGCCGGTCTTGTCCCTGATTTCAGACTATAGACGTTCAGATGCCAGTATTTTCGCTGCCTAAATTTTTCTGGTGCTACACAAAGCGTGAGATTATGAAAGTCACTGCTGTACAGAACCCTTTTTCTTGTATGTATGTGTTTAGGCTATGGGTGTTGCAAAACTTCTCATTTAACCTATAAATGATGCCTCTTTATCTTGTCAAAGATGTGAAAGGTTCTTGTAAAGATATTGAATTGCTTTGGTTGACCCTCCCATGTAAATGTTTTCTTTCACAGATCTTTTATTAATAAAACATTTTTGCATTTTACAGGTTTAGTATTTATATTAACACCACGTTACAAAGCTGTTTTTTTTCATTCAGCAAAAAGGCTCCAGACTACTGTAAGTTTGAAGGAGTCTCACTGATTTCAGTCAGACCAAACGTGACTGAATAGGGATTCATCATTGTTAGGCAGCCCACAGAATTTTCTCTTCTTCTGGTTGTATGGCCTCATTGAGATACAGGCAGTCCTCAACTTACAGCCATTCATTCAAAATTACAATGGTACTGAACAAAGAGACTTTTCTACTTGTGCCTAAACTTACAGCCATTTCAGCGCACCCACGGTCACACCAGGCCTTCTTACCAAGACTGACTTGCACTGTTCCCCAAGCTTTGCACGATTTGGAGAATTCCAAAGCCGCCAGAGTCACCTCGCAGCTGGATAGGCGGCAAACAAATTTAATAAATAAACAAAGCATCACAAGAGCAGGCTCCATTCTCAAGATTGTTTGGAAGCCTCATTCTTCCAAGTGTGGAATTTGGAGGTTTCCAAAGGATCATGAGAATGGAGTCTGCTTGGAGAATGGTGCAAGGTGGCCTTGGCCTAGTGTGGCCAGCAGCTACCTTGCATATGTAAGCAGCTGGAGAAAAATGGTGAACTGGGGTGCAGCAGATTCTGTGCAACTGAGGCTTGGCAGAATGGTGCTAGCCTGTCAGGATGCAGTGTGGGGCTTGTGGCAGCATAGATCAGGGTTGGAGAGAGGCAAATGGGGAGAATTGTGATGTCCCTTCAGTCGTAGGCACTGTTGGCCAGGTCAGTGGCTGAGACATCCTGGGCTGTGGCAGCTCTGCATGCATTGGTGGGCTGAATGGGTGGCAGAGGTATCCAGGAGCAGCTGCAGGACACACACCCACACCCACACACCAGGCCTCCCACGATCTTCCCCAAAGCCCTGAGGCACCACTGCATTTCTTAGCTGGAACTCTACTTAATAACCCATGAGATTATTTAACTCCCACAACTGGGAGTGCTGGGATTGCAGTCATGGAGCGAAGCCATCACATGACGTCTCACTTAATGACCGCTTTGTTCAACAACTGACATTCTGGTTCCAATAGCGGTCATAAGTCGAAGAGTACCTGTTCTACATAGACAACCCAGGTTTTAGTGTGATAATTCAAATAAAGTTGGAGCTTTAATATAAAGGATAAGTTCTTGTCTAAAACTTGTGGCAAGTCATTTGACAATTATATTACAGCATATACTTGCAAGTCAGTTTTCAATAATAAAGAATAGACCTAAAATTCTAATATTCTAATCTGGATGAAGTAATTAAAGCTATAGAATATTTGAAGATGATATGGCTAAGAATATTAGATACTTTTAGGCCTACTTGTATGATTCCTGGAAAAAGTCGTTCTTTGTAAGACATGATATGCTTGGCTAAATACTCTATATAATTAGGGTTATTATGAGTAATGACCCTTATAGACAAGGTAGAGTGGACTTACTCCTAAACACAATACCATTTTGTGGTATACATATGACAAGTGCCTTTTTAGTTTTGGTTATTCAGATGTGTCTTAGCTATCAGAATTTTTTCAGTTGAAGTATCTTGACCATGAATTAAAATATACATGATGAATTTTTAACTGCACATAAAACAAGACATTACTATAGCTACACATAACAACCCAACTTTCCATAATTCATGTATCTCTGTGTATAAATAAAAGAAGTGCAATATAAAACAAACATAGATGGAAAAACACTGTTTAGTGTGTGTTTCAAAATTATTATTTAGTCATTTATCATAGGATTTCTTCAAAACTGCAAAACATCAAGCAATTTATCTTAATATGGAACCTATGACTATTGCTTTATAAAAAGAAAAATAATATTGTGAAAATATATTTACTATCCCATATCTTATAAATTATAAATGAAGTTTATGTTAAGAAAACATTCAGTCTGTTTTGATATTTATTTGTGGATGTAGTAAGCGCTGAAAATTCACTTTCATAAAAGTATGTTGATGCAATCAGTAATAAGATTCTTAATTTTGATTTAAAGCTTATTATCTGAGAACGTCCATCTAAAAGTCTTCAGCTTCACTGAATACATTCAAGCTATTCAGAGAATATTGGTGTTTCATGAAAGATAATTTAAAGATTATTTATATACACTGTTCATACCCAACATATTTCCAAATGATGCAATTATAATAGAAATGAATAATATAGAAAAACATCTGACTGCTATAACGCAAATTTTTTTTCGTAAAAAACAAAACAAAAGCTTTCTGTTACATCACCAATACCATTTGATGAATACTAACAGAATCAAATTCTGCAGGGTAATAGATAAAACAAGCAGTGTATGTAATTTATTGTTACAGTTGAATTATACTAATGAATTTGTTTAAGAATTATGTATGAAAAATAAACAGTCCCTGATTTATTTAGAAGCTGTATTATTACAGGATACATGGCAATTATTCCATATTCTTCAAGACAGCTAGTCCAAAGACAGTAAGCCAGTAGGCAGTTGGTTCAAGTTAAACAGTGTCTTATAACAAAATGCAAGGCTGGCTCTGGAGATTCTGCATTTGAGAGATGGAAGAAGGTTCCATCACTTTCCCCATGTGCTCTCTCTTGCACTTCTGTTGTCTTGGTCTCACCATTGCCCTTCCCCAAGGCAAGCAAACTTGGAATATCTGTACACTGTGCGCTTTAAGCAGAATGAAACAGTTGTTCCAGACCACAAACTGGGAAGTCAGAAGGCAGAAAATGAGGATTTCTATTCAGTATGCCCCACAGTCTGGTCTATTCTTTGAAACTACTATCCTTAGTCAGGTAAAATGATTAACACTCCATCTATGTATACTATGTGTGGTTTAGAAGATCTACCGCTGTTAAATCCTCAACTTTCATTTCATTGTTTTAAAATGGATGTACATATCAGAAAGAGCAGAGTACATGTAAGTTGGTTGCAGAGTAAATGATCATAGCCTTCATTTAATTTTTTTCCTCAGCATTTCTGTGTATCACTACACAGAAATAGACTTGCTTTAAAGTCCATTTAAAGTGTGCTGTAGCTGCTGAAGCTAGTGCAGTTCTAGAACTAAGGAAAAATTTCCTGACAGTTAGAACAATCAGTGGAACAACCTGCCTCCAGAAGTTGTGAATGCTCCAACACTGGAAGTTTTTAAGAGAGACTGGACAGCCATTTGTCTGAAATGGTATAGGGCAGAGGTGTCAAACTTGCAACGTCACATGATGTGTCGCGATGTATCACGACTTTTTTGCCATTGCCGGCAATGGGGTGGGCGCGGTTTCGCTATGATACATCCGGCCCACGGGCCGGCAGTTTGACACCCTTGGTATAGGGTTTCCTGCCTGGGCAGGGGGTTGGACTAGACAACCTCCAAGGTCCCTTCCAAATCTGTTATTCTGTTAAAAGAGTTTATAATTTTAGAAATATTACCTGATGTCAAGATTTTAAGAACAAAATATACATTGAATCTATAAACAGGAGGAAATGAAATAATTGCAATAAATATCAGTAAAATGGTTGACTGCCTGTGTAACAATATGCAGAGAAAAAACAGAAAAAGAAATGTCTTAAAGCTACCAGCTTTATTTAACAATAGCTGGTAGCTACTATGAATTAAACAATTCTAGCAAAGGTGACTAAACTAGTCTTTCTTAGCCGTCTCACCTTCATATAAGGTGAAAATAATAGTACTTTTTAATCTTATCTTATTTTGAATTAAAATACAAATAGCAATCTGAAGATTATATAAAATGGAAACAGGCAAACAAATCAGAATAATTTGAAAAAAAGTAAAAATCATTCATTGTTTCACATATTTGTTTAAAATACAACATTTGTGAAATAAAATCATTTTTTCACTCTGTAGGTTGGTGCTAATATAAATCTATGGTCACTCACTCAGCCCAGCTTTTTGGGTGAAAGCTGGTGTTTCACAGTATTTTCATAAAACATCAAGACATTTCATGGAAAAAAACAATAAATTTCAAATATATACTAATGCAGTTCCATGCTAAAAAAAATATGACTTAGAAGTCATTTTTGTAGATTTACAATTTTAGATTACTGAAATATGAGTTGAATCCAAATTATTTAATCAAGCCAGATTTATAAATATTAAGCCAAAAACAAATCAGTTTATTGGCAATTTATATGTTAACCACATTTTTTTCTTCCTAGCTTTTTTTTTTTTTTTATCAACCAAGTGTTTATCAAGTGATTGGGCCAGGTATTGGCTTGTTGCCCAAATCTGACATCATGGACTATAAGAAAGTAATTGACCTAAAATCATCCTGCTGGCTTTCATGCCTAAGGTAGGACTAGAACTCACCATCTCCTGGTTTCTAACTTAGTGCCTTATCCAGCAGACTAAATTGGCTCTCACTTATGTGTTAACCACATATAATCTATTATGTGTGGCTTTAAGATAATTTTTAAGATCCATTGGTTTCCCTATGAATTATAGTACAATATAGTATAATTTGTATGCTATGGTATGGTATGGCATGGTATAATTCATTCTTGATGCCATCCATTTAGCCATGGAAAGTTTAAATATATAGTCTTTCCAATATCTGTTTATTTCAAAAACATTATTATACATAATCTTGTATCACTGATTGAACTTTAGAAATTCTTACAAGCTGGGGGGGGGGGGAATGAGTCCCTTTGCAAAAAGAACCAAACAGGATCATGAAACCTGGTTGATTGCTTACTTTTCTGTAGAACTAAGACAGTAACAGTACAATGAGGTGCCACCTGAATAATTTAGGTAGCGCATTTTTTCAAGATAATCATTATAGTAGTGACAAGGGGTTTTTGTACAAGTGCACAGTAATAAAAAAATCCCAAATAGAATCAATAGCTATACAAGAAGATTCCCTACCTGGAGAGAAAATGTCTCTATAACTCTGGACACACAGAAGCAACAAAGCATTTGTGCCTTTAATGCCTGTATTCACTGCAGAAATATTTGTACTAGCCTTATCTCACCATTACTGGATAAATACCCAGGGCACATAGGTCGATTCTACACTCCCTGCTGCTTTCAGATACCAACTATACAAGGTTGCTATGACCTACAAACTAGACTTAATGATAGATTTATGGTACATACTGAAATGCTCTGTCATTTCATACAGTCTTCCATATACTAACTTTTATGTTCCCCTACACCCATATAATGCTTTGCCTCTTTTATATTCTTGTTTTTTATACTTTGTTTTAATGTATTTTTATATCTTCTAGCTTTTCATCATTACTAGACTCTGATGTATTTTTTGTGCTTTTTAATTGACTACTCCATCCTCCTTATGCTGTTTTATGACCACAATAAAGATTTAATTTAATTTAAATTTTAATTTGTAACTGAAGCCAAAGCTATATTTGAAAACCTGCTCATGTCTCCGCCTGACATAGATCTTGATAGCAATGTAAAGTTAAAAAGGTCAAGGTTTCCCTGTCCAGCGTGTCCAACTCTAGGGGGCGGTGCTCATCTCCTTTTCTTGGCCAAGGGAGCCAGCATTGTCCAAAGACATTTTCTGTGGTCATGTGGCCAGCATGGCTGTATGCCAAAGGCACATGGATTGCTGTTACCTTCCCACTGAAGCGGTACCTATTAATCTACTTGGATTTGCATGCTTTCAAACTGATAGGTGGGCAGGAACTGCTGAGCCACCACACCCCTCATAGCAATGTACTCTTCATGAAAATAAAAAAAAAGGCTGAAGGATCTAGGTCTGCACTACAGAAGGAACAGATGGGGTATTATGAATAGTAATATTAACATTGACAAGTGCTTAAAACAGGTTTTGGCTATATACTCCATTCATAATTTCTGACAGGGAGGTAGCTTTACATTGAAATATTAGAAGTGATCCTAACTGAATTACAGTGCAATTAGCTAGTGAGGTTGTAGAAACTCCCTCTTAGAGATTCATAAAGAAAGCTAGGATGTCACTACTAATACCTGTTTTAGAACCAAAGTCAGATTCTGTGCTTGCTATTTTGCAGTCTTTCACATAATGTTGTATAATCTTGGTCAAAACAAAACAAAAACACTGAAGAATCTGTACAGTAGAACATCAAATATGACATCACCTATTCCTTTTGAGTGGCTATTTAATACTTTTATACCTTCACTTTTGTAGAAAGTGCTGAAATGCAAAAGGCGCAACTCCATAGAGATTATTATTAGCAATATTAGAAATACAATACCTCTAACCCATGCCATTCTGTTTATGAGCAGGTAACTTGAGACTCTCTAACTCTTTATTATAAAATCTATTAGGAACCATTTGTGGATATCAGCCTGAGAAAAGTAGGAATATAATTACTCCTAGAGCGTGCCTTCAATCCTGGTGCTCACTTCCCAAGCTCATTAGGCTTATTTGAAATGGGATTATAATGAACTAGCCTCATTATAGTCGTTAATGACTTTTCATTAATTTATCAATCACTGATATATCTTTTCTGAAAAAACATATTGAAATAATAAAGGAAATCTTTGAGACATATTCTGTAGAGGGTATTATATGTCCTCATTCTAACAACTCAGCAAATCTTGTTTTGGAGATGATTTTACTGATTTAGCCTGGGTAAATTAATACAAGAGCTACAGTATGGATTTAGGAAAGTGCCGAATGCATTCATAATCCATTTCAGAAAATTTAAATTCAGAGTAAAAGTAAACTTCCTTATGTTTACATGTGCAAATCATGACAGGAGACCAGTCTCCATTACATCTTATTACAATTTAAAATCACACTACTGTAGTGTCAGTCTTACGCAAATCATACTCCTCAGAGTTTGCGTTTCCCCATGCTGGATCTCAGCATTAATACACCTTCTACAGAATCTCCAGGACAATCAATCATTTTCTGCCAAAGAAGTCGCTCTTCTCCTTGAGAATCCATCCAGTCAACTTCTTTGCCATTGCTTATACCTGGAAAATTGCAAAGCACAGTGGTCAGCTGATCTTTTTTTTTCAATTAGAAAAATCATTCCACCATTCATTCTATTCAATATTTCATAAAAATCCATTTCACAATATCCGCAAAGTTTGTATTAGAGGTTCATAACACATGGTACTCCAGATTCACAAGAACTATAGCAACTCTTATCAAACTGTCATCTGTAGCTCTGATTTCTACCATTGGTACAGTGTAAAAGTTTGTTTCATTTAAAATGAGCAATGTTTACATTTAGACTGGGATGTTGTGTTTAGTTCTAATCACAGCAACCACATATGAAAGACTTAATATCTTAATATGAAAGACTTAATATCTTAATAATATCTACATTACAAACTGGAAGCTGTTGCCCTTAAAAAAATAATTCCTAGACTGAATTCTTACAAGAATAGTGGTATGGAAAATGAAATACTTTGAAAAACAAAATCTAAAAACTCCCATTTGACTCTGGCCATCTTATTTTTGTATTAATTATAGGACAAGATCTTAGCTGTCCTTTTCATTGGGAATTCTAATCAGATTTACTTGCTTCTTTTATTAATTTCATTTTTACTATTTATTCTTTTTAGCTTTGCCTTTTAGGCAAACATCAGAATGAGTTATCATAAATACTTTTAAATCAAAGGCAGACAACATTTTCTGGATCAGCCATCCATAAGTTTGCAAAAGGCCTGAGGGCAATGATAAAGACTAATTTTTCCTACCTGTTTTTCATATCATTTAAGAAACCATATTGATATATTTATTATTAGATTTCTATCCTGTCTTTCATTCAGAAGCTCAAGGCAGCATATATAGGAAGCTTTCACCCTATTTTCCTCCACAGCAGAGCTCGGCCGAAAGTAACCGAGTGGTCCAAAGTCAACCTCCATGACCAAGCAAGGGTCTAAAACCTGAGTTTTCTCCCTCCCAATCCAGCACCTTATGCATGGATGGGTGCATTTCCATTCCCAGAAGCTCTGCATTTCCATTTCCCACATTTTTACAATATCTTTTCTGGAAGATATGGAAAGTTTTCCCTATGAGCTGCAAGAAAAAGAGCTAAATGGGCCTCTCAAAGGCTGCTGTCCATATCTAAATATAAAGAGTATTCTAGATATTCCATTTGTTAGTCTCCCTTTCAATTCCATTCTATCAAAGGGTAGATCTATCCACACCTACCACTTCCAATACTCAAGCGAACACCTCCCAGGAAAATATTGCTGGCGAGAGACTCCTTGTCCCAAACAGTGAGTTCTACACAGACATTGTGTATATCTCTAGGGTTCAAGCCACTAAAAGTGAATGTATGATTCCAGTGGGGATTCACACTCTTTTTTATTACATGGGTTTTATGCTTCGAAGATTTGTTGTTGTCAGGAAGCAAATATCTAAGAGACAAAAGGAAGGGGGGGGGAATAAGAATATGGAGGTTTGTTATGAATGTCATAATAATTATAATTGAGAAGATGCTGATTAAACTATCTTAACCCAACCCATTTTTAAAATGTGGCCACTGGCACATCACTCAACAGCTATGTGTGATCCATAGCCCTTCCCTCAAAGGAAAAAAAACTATAAAAAACATTTGTCATAAGAGTTGGCCACTGCAACATTCATTGAGCCCTTTTTCTAGAAGGAAAGATTATTTGGAATATTTTTACTTTCTTAAAATGAAACTGACATGGAGCAATACTGAGATTTACAAATAATACATGGTCATATAAGCTTATTTTGAGATTGTAATATTAGCATGTAGTAGGAGGTAAATTATGAATTAGATCTGGACAGCAAATGCAAGATTACATCAGCTAACTGAGATTAAGAGATACAATACAATCCTGATATATGAACCGGTTGCCTACTATTATTTTTCTGTTTAAAATATTCAAAATAAGGCGAAAGGAAGTAAAGATTCAAAAATTCTAAATCTTGCCACCTGATGTTCACCGGACATTTCTGAGGAAATGAATAGATGATCATATAAGTGATCACCAGGGCAACTGGGATCGAGCATTCCATCGCTAAGCGATGTGATCATAAAGGGTGACATCACACATTACTGGCTCACTTAGCAACCGCAATTCTTGCAGTCTCACTTGCTGTCACCGAACAGCAATCTTGTTAAGCAAGGCACTCATATGATTCCCTGCCAGCTTTCCCATTGTCTTTGCTGGTGGGAACATCAGAAATCACAGTCACGTGTCTTCAAAGATGCTGTGACAGCCAGAACTCTTGAGGACCTATCATAAATCCCTCCTTATTTAGTATCATAATTTTGAACAGTCACTGAACCAATGGTCATAATGCAAGGACTACCTGTATTCAATACAGAAATACTAAATGTCTACTAGCATACATAACCAAAGACAGAATGGGGGAAATCACCCTTTCACAAACGTATCTGAAGTGCCTCCTGATTTCACCGCCATTAAATTCTTGGCTTCCTTGATGACAATTTCCAATATGCCTCCTGATGGTATTTGGGAGGCTGCCTTCTTTTCTTTCTTTGAACTCTTCTTTCCTTTAGAATAAGGGAAACAAGAATGGAGGAATATCTGGATATATGAAGCTTCCATAATTTGCACTGTAGCCTATCCTAAGGTTAATAATGAATATACATCAAACCATGCCTCTTAACCAAGCCACAAATATCTCTGTCCTATAGAACAGAGTGGATTTATGCTCCAGATACAACTTCAACATATATTTATGGCCCAAGACCAATCACAATAAAAAAAACTATATAACTATAAAAGGAAATTTTAAAATTGCAAATAAATCATAAAACAATTAGCAACAGTTAATAGCGTGAAGGAGGAATAGCATGAAACAGTTTCTAACAGCTATGGCTATTGATGAAATTTTCAAACTTCTTAGAGGTTTTTGAAGAATGGTTACCTAGGAGAAGGATAATAGCCTCCTGGTCACAATGGCAATTAGAGTTATTAATAGTTGAACCTATTAAACTTGAGATATAAGTGATGAGGAAAATGATGCTTTTCTGTTTTTACAACATTATGTTCACTATATTTTAACTCTGGATGGGTGTCATAAAAAATAATAAAAAGCAAAAAAGGTCCACAATAAATCCTAGCTCATAGAGTGATTATTTAAAAATTGGTCAGCACACCCCAAACTCTCTAACTTATCCAAACATCATTTTTTCTCCTTCCATTCAACCATGTCTGATTCTCAGAAACTGCCTGGACAGTTTTCTTGGCAAGGTTTTTCAGAAGTCATTTATATTGATTGATTGACTGATTGATTGATTGATTTATATTGGGCAATCTCTAAATTTATATATATTTATAAATTTATATATATAAATTTAGAGATTGCCCAATTCACTCACAGAGCGACTCTGGGCGGAGTACAACTAAAAATATGAAAATCTATGTTTATGGTTTGCCACTGCCCCCTTCCTAGGGTTGAGAGAAAGTGACTGGCCCAAAGTCACCCAGTGAGCTTTGAGCCTAAAGCAGAACTCATGATTTCCCAGGTTCTAGCCTAATGCTTTAACCACTACACCAAACTGCCTCTCAAATACCAATTACTCATCATTAAAAATAGTTTTCTGGTGGACAGGAGTCTTGAAAATTAGATTGCCTTTGAATCTCAAAAACCTTCTCCCTGTTTCTCAAGCCTCTGCTGAATTTGGGTGGGCACAGCTGACCGCCTTATCAGTTGTTCTCAGGATTCAGACAATCACACCAACCTTGGTCACCCCAAGATATGCAGACACAAGGGAATTTTGAGTAGAAATAATTGGCAGGCTTTTGCAGCATTTTGCATACAATGAAAATGTCAAGTCTTGTTATCCAACAAGATGACATTATAAGAAAATGCTGTTGAATAGGGAGGTAATGAATTTACAGCTAACAAATCCTGCCATTGCCTCCAAAAGATATAGTGTTGAGGATGAATAATATAGGAAGGTGAAATGATTTGTGGTTTTAAATTCTTTTAGAAAGTAATAAACCAACTGAACAGCAACAATTTCAATGTTTTGTGGATTTTTGTTCCTAACGTCTGCAGAAGACCATGAATTAAAACAATTCAAGGGAAACATTTCTGGATGCATCACATGGTTTTTTTTCTTTTACTTTGAATCTCTCCCAGGGGAAGTGTTAGGTTCCTCTCAGGTGGAGTGTACCGTAAAGCAACAATTAATTCTCCTTTGTACTGCAGCCCAATATCAGTGGCAATCTCCATCTAAAACAAGAAAGTAAAATAGAAGAAAGTCTTGTTTAATAAATATTCACCTTCACTTGTAGAGCATGTTGCACATTATTTTGAGGTATACATAAAGAGAAGTATACAGATGAAGATGAGCTTCAAATGACCAAACCTCTAGTTCCTACACTCTATAAGCTTCCAGCAAGGAAGTAGGAAGGGGTTTTCTTTAAAATGTCCAGTTCCTAGGTGTTTTTGTCTCTCTCTTAAGACAGCCTGAACCACCACAAAGCTTCTTCCAAACTGCCCAATACATGCCCTCTGTTTGCCCACTAGATAGAGGACAAAAGCGACCAACTTTTCCTCTGCAATGTGGAGGGTGCTGGTGAGACAGGCTTTCTTTGTTGGTGGTCATAGGAATGCAAGTTTAAGTTTAATAAAGAGCTTGGATCACTGACAGGTAAAAGTGGAGCTTTCCTGCAAACCCACTGCTAGTTCTTTAATAGGGACAGAAATGGGAACTAAGGGGTCTTGTGACGTTCAGCATTGTTCTAATATTTATGTAATTGACAGTAAACCTTGTCACTACAATTCCCACTTAACTCTAAGCTTTATGCAGACTTCAATAATATCACGATGGCTTTGCTATTCCTGTTTTTCTATTAAATTTATCACATTAACATATTTTCAAATTTCAACAAAACAAGATAAATCAGAAATAATTCAAGCATTAGGGTGGGGAGGAAAACAAGAAAAGGAACAAAGGTGAATACATATTAGAACAATTAAATATACAATGGTATCAAGTTTAAAAAAATGAAACCACGACTACATGGAGCCACATATGTTTGGAGAAGGCCAGATGTTTCAGGAAAGAGACGTAACTCACTATGGTATTTATCTGACTTGAGTGGCCCAAATTCTTCATGAATCCAGGTGCTAAAAAATTGTTAGGATTATTACTTTGACAATATCGGGAGAGTGATAAGTGAGTTAGAGGGCTTCCCCCAAAATAGATATACTTGTCTTCACGTGTAGATGCCTTTTCTCAACAGTAACAAACAAAAATATGTGATACAGGAATAATCCATTCCTTTTTGGACTACAAAAGCACAGAAGGTAAAAAGAACAGATTTCACATATTAGATTGCAAATGAAATGGTAAAACTTGCAGTTTGTTGGACAGGAACAAACTGATCTGTCCAAGCTACAAGAAAACACACTGGCATCTAGAGTTTGAGAGCCACTTGTGATACAGCCTTTGTGGGACATACAATTCTTCCTCAGTAGTTTTATTGTTGTGATGGCTTTAACTTCAAAACTCAAAGAACACTATACAGTGGAATAGACCCATCTTTCAGCTAAGTTGCCTTCAACTAGTGGATAATTTGGTTGCAATATAAATTTGCATGTCACTTCTCTAAACCAACAGGACCTTCTCACCTTCGGCTGAAGCATGAACCATTCATCAGCTTGATTTTCAAAGTTCCACGAGTCCAAGGGAATCTCTACTTCTCCCAGAAAGCTGTTATGCCCAAATCTGTCATAATGCCAGACAGAAAGTTGCAGAGTGCGAGTCTCAAGCTGCGTGTGGCTAATGACATACTATTGAGTGATAGAAAAGGAGCATATTTTTAAGGAAAATATTTTTAGGACCCAGTAAATGAGAGTATAGAACTTCTAAGTATATCCAAAGGTATTAACAGATAATAAATGAATGCAATATTTTCCCTTCCTACTAGTGCAGTTCAAATTATGAAGGGAAATGCATAAAATGTAATTATTCGCCTGAAAATTTGTTTATACATGTCTTAAACTATAGTCCTTCCATCTCCTCCTGTATGCATATTGATTTTGAAACATTACTCATAATTAAAATAGAAAGAAAATAACTGGTGATACTAAACTCTCCAAAACTGATAAAAGTATTGTTATTAAGAAAGTTGTTCTTTAAATTCCACAACTGTTTTACATTTTTTATCTTTCTTGAATCATGTAATTGAAAATCTTTTTAAAAAAACATTTTTTGTTTTTTGTGAGGTTTTTTTTCCTTAGTGATTTTTTACTGTTAGTTTTCCAGCCTTTGGGAATGGGAGGCATACAAATAAGATAAGCAAATAAATAAATAAATGAAGAATCCTTGGTGCTCTCTGAGTTCAGAGTGCACCAAGAAGTCTTCATTTCAACCCTGAGCTACAAATATTCTCCTTTAAATAAATAAATGGGAAGCAGATGCCCAGGAAGTACAAGGAAGTGTCAACTTAATGTCTACATTGGGCAAAGTCCTCAAACAAATTATAAAGAACATGTCTGTGAGCACTTGAATAAGCATACTGCAATTAACAAGAACAACCAAATTGTGCCAATGAACCATATTTCCTTCTTTAATAATAGAACTGCAGCTCAGTAAATCTGGAATGTTCTCAGGTTCTCAGCAAAGCTTTTGACAGAGTTCCTCATGGCACATATTTTTCTTAATAGACTCATGATATATACATTTCTTAATAAAGAGACCACCCAGTTATTTTGGAATTGGATGACACAAAAATTTAAAATTAATTAATTAATTACTTAATTAATTAAAATATGGGTAGAAGATACAACTGTTAAATGGCCTCAGTTGCCTGAACAATCTCATTTCATCTTGGACAAAAGAATCGAGTGGAATTTCAGTGATTATTTTTGATCCTATGCAATTCAAAATGTTTATCAATGACTGAGATGATGGAACTGGATGACACAAGGTTTTGTGGATGACACAAATATGGGAGGGTGACTTTAGATGAAACAGAAAAGTCAAAAATATCTAGACAAAGTGGACTGAAATCCCTGAGGAAAGTAGGAGCAAATCACTTACAAGCACAACCCAAAAACTAGTTGGACATGTCCAGAGAGTCACCAGAAACACAGCTCAGCTCAAGGACATCTTTACCATGCAGGTACTGTGCAGCATATAAATAATTTAAACCAACAAACCAGTCAACCAAGAATTTCTCATTTTGACCATAGAGGTATTGTCCCAGTTCCTACCTTACCTTAAGCATTTCATTGAATTCTGGATCAGTGCTATTACTTTTGATTTTTGTCTTCCTTTTGCTCTGGCGAGACTTGTCTGGCAGAAGATACGCTTTGACATAACTACAGATTAAATTAATAGACTATCAATTTTGCTAAAAGTTACAATATTAATATACAAACATGTAGATGTCCATATAAAGAAAATTCTTATGTATAACAATGCCAAAACTAAACCAGAGACGTCAGAATGGTTATACTTTAGCTTTATTTGCTCTCTCATGTATTGTGGTACATCAGATGTCTTTGTTTTATGTAGCAAGAGATATATTGGAAATATATACAGTTTAAATAAACATATATTTGTGGGGAAATATAGACATATATGTATTTACATAGAGGAACAAACAATCATATGATGCCCCCTCCTACTGTACATGCATTCTGAACACCACAACCAAGTCTGAGTGAGACTTATACTTCCTGCTCCTGATTTCCTGCCATGCAAATCAAAAAACAGGTGTCATCTTCCCCAAAAGGTTATTTGTTACCTAGTTCCATATGCTAACACCAGAAATATGCAGTCAGAAATCTACTGAAACACAGAATTTCATATAAACAATGTGAAGTACAGGCTGGAGAATTATTACTCTTCAAAGATTTGATTCACCACAAAATAAGGAACATTAGAGAAGCCCTGTCAGGTCCAGCCTATTCTTTGTCCCACAATGACCAACTGCATGTAGCTGGGAAGTTCACAATCCCAGACTGGAGAGTGATGATCTTTTCCATTATTGCTTCTCAGGACCCTTGAGAAAGATGGGGCATGCAGTTCATTTTTCAGAATGTAGTAAATTACCATTGCTATGTGTAGCTTGCATGAGCCTGTTGGCTGGAACATTAGGGCTTGTGGAAAGTTCCTGCCTTACTACCCAGCTTTTTATTCCTTATCCTGATTCCTTCCTACCATTTGTCCTCAGGCAGGTACAAGAGGCTTCAGTGTACCTAGGATTACTTTCACTTGTAGAAAATAAGGAATGAAGGGAATAAGAAGAACACAAAAGACGCCTCATTCTCCAATCTTAGTGCACTGAAAGAAATCTCTTCTCGAAGAGCCTTCTATTTGCCAGAGAATGTGGAAGAAAAGCTATAATCCTCTCATTTCTCCCACCATTTACTTTTTGGGCAGGAGAAGACAGAAAAATTCAGCTTCTTCCTTAAATTGATTATTTTTTACATAATTTTAGAGAAAAACTAAGGAACAATTGTTCCACTCTGGTTTCTTTTTATTAATCGTTACTGAATTCACACTACACTTGCCAGAACAACATTGCAGAGAATTATGGTCAGTTGACAATCAGAATTTAAATTTGTATTTTCTAATTGGAAAGTCTTTAGGATAAGAAAAGAGAAGTAAGAATACCAGCACAAGGCATTTAGCAGTAAACATGGGTTTTTCATTTCACCAAAATTAAGTCTTTTCTCACAGGCAGTGTAGCACTGCAGTTATCAAACTGGAAAAATATTCATACCAGTTCACCATCTCCAGATTTATTTATTTTATTATTAAACTTCTATGCTGCCCATCTCCCTGAGCTGATTCTGAATTTCACCAATTGAAGCAACTGTAGTTTCTCAAACTTTTCAAGGACTAAAAATGATATGGCTCTTATAAGAAGATAGGAGAAACTCATGCTGTCTTTCACATTTTGCAAACTCCAGCACAACGATAAGTATATGATATTCTACTGTCCTAAACAGTAGATCTGTGGAAGGCAAATCTAACAAGCAAACAAAACTAGGATAGTAAATAAATAGAAGTTTAGTTTAAAAAAGAGAGATTTGCTTACGGATCTGTTCTTTGTTTCTTTTCATCAGCAATGGCCAAGTTCTTGCATTTTTTTACAAGTATGTTAAGGGCTCCTGTTTTATAGCTGTAGCTGATTTGCAGACAAATTTCACCACTAATATTCACGTTGCCATAGTCCCCAGTTTCACTGTAAACACTCATCATACTGTTAATGCTGGCCTGAAAAAGAGATGGTGACAGGAAGTCTATATCAAACTGAGTTATATTCATATACTATTGTTAAACTAATCAGTCATTTCTATTAGGGAAACATCTCACTAAAGAGAAATAGAATTAGCCATTTGTATACTGCAGACGATTCAACCTATATGATATCATGGGTTGGTTGATGGCAAAATTCAATCTCAATATCCCATTGAAGAAACATACCCATTTTATTTTACTTGTTCAAATAAGTCAAAGTGTCTTACTCAGTTCTCGCGTACATGCACATCTGTAAAATTAAGCTCAGAGATTATCCTAAACTCATCCAGTAAACCCATGGATGGAGACTTCAGCGCCCAGTTTAGTATTTTAACTCCAAAATAACTTACTTATATTTTTAATTAAATAACTTCCTTAACTGATATATGTTGTAGTATATCTTACCTTCAGCAAAACATTTGAACAAATACAGGTAATCCTCAACTTAACTGTTTAGCAACTGCTATGACAGTCCTGAAAAAAGTGATTTATGACTGGTCCTCACACTTACAACACTGCAGTATCCCCACAGTCATGTGATCAAAATTCAGGCACTTGGAAATCTTATTGTATTTACAACAGTTGGCAGCGTTCTGATGTCATGTGATCACCTTTTGCAACCTTCCCAGCTAGCTTCTGACAAGCAAAGTCAATGTGGGATTCCACATTTGCTGAAGCAGCTGTGGCAAAAAAAGGTTGCAAAATCAGATGCAATTCATTTAACAACCAACTTGCTTGGTGATGGTAGTCCTGGTCCCAGTGGTGGTCATAAGATGAGGACTACCATGACATGCCAATTAGCACATTCTGGTCTGGATGGCACTCACGAGAAGGAAATATATAGCTGGCCTGAAAATCAGTAATGACCCTTCATCAGATCAGATGAAGATATCAAGCGGTGCCAGTCCTGGATCAGTCCTGAGTCCTCTACATTTCAATATTTTCACTAATTATTTAGATTAAGAGGTGCGGGGAATATTTATCATATTTGGAAATGATACAAAAATGGGTGAAATATGGCTAACAGCCAAGAAGAGAGAAGTTATATTAAAAATAACCCTGACAGATTGGAGAAACGAGCTGAATATAACAGAATAAAATGTAAAAGAGAACAATGTGATGGTCTTCATTTCAGACACATAAACCAAATGCAGGATTATAGGAAGTGTTATGTTCTCTGTTTGATGCGGCATTGAAGAGGCAGCAGGTGAAAAACTACTTTCTTTATTAAGTCAAAACAGAAACTAACAAGCACATGCTCCACCCATACTTATACACTCAGTCTAAAGGCGGCAGCCAATAGGAGCACAGTATTCTCCCACTTAAATGCATAACAAGTAGTCTGCAGACAGGAAGTCTGGCCTGCTGGCCACTTGGTCTGCTAACCGTTATTACACAGTTTTAAGCAACTCAATTCTCAGATTTTAACTCAATACATTACAGGAAGGGAGATACCTAACTTATTGATAATCGTTGCAATACAAGTTTTTTTATCACTAGTTGATTCCAAATGATAGCTGTATAATAGAGTGGCAAAGCAGGCAAGTGCAATGCTATGTGTTGGCATCCACAGAAATATCATTTGCAAGTCCACAGGAAGTGATTGTTGCCCTCTGCTTCAACAATCTCAGTCTGAACACTACACTTTAACAAGGATTTAGATAAACTGTAGCTGACCAATAAAAGGCAATGAAGATTATCATGGAATTAAAAACAAAACCTCATAAAGAGAAATTGAAACACTTGTTTTGTTTAGCTTTGACAAAAGATGGTTAAAGGAGGATATACAGCACCCTTCAAATACCTGAAAGGATGCCACACACCACAAGGGTCCTGCCATTCCAGAATGTAGGATACAGAACAATGGACTTAATTGATAGGAACACAGATTTTGGTTGCATAATACCGTAGGAGAGGAGGAAAGCTTCCAGTCTGATATTCCCCAGAGAGTTGGTTGGTTCCCTTTCACTGACTGTTTACACGCAAAGGCTAGACAGCCATCATTCCTTGATGCTTTCATTCAATGAATAGGAGGTTGGACCTGAAAGCCTAAATGGTCCGTTACAATCTATGATTCTATGTTATCCTCCATTCAAATAATCTGAATGAATAGAAAAATTACTTCTCCGTATATGTTTCTATTACAAAACAGAATTCTAACTTTTAAGAATATGACACTGTTATTGTCAGCCAGTGACTTAATGGAGCAATTATTATCAATTTAAAGACATTTGGTTTTGCTATTTATATATGTAGAAATGAAACAGGAACAGAGATGAGCTCTTGCATGCGTCAGAAAATTGAGAGAACTTACAGTATCACCATCTGCTTCTGGAACATTTAAGTAGTTCCATTTCCTTTCAGAATTTGAAGGAGAATTCTTTATGAGATAGGCAAAAGGCAAAGGAAAGAAGAACATTATGTAGCACCAATAGGGATATAGAAATTCAAGGAACGGTTTGAGAAAGTAAAAATGGATAAAGAAAAGACACAAACTACTGTATGGAGAAAAGTGACTAGTAAATAACCCCCATTTATAGAGACAGATATACAAGAAATTATGTTATCTCTCCAACCATGAATTTATCCTTAGGCTGAGCACTCATTTTCCTTTTGCAGTATTATAGAAATATTTGGATAAAAACATTTTGTTATCAAAGGCAGATGTCTATCTGCCCACATACCAGCAATCTGTAGCTAGTGTATTTTAATCAACCATTTAAAATTCCTTAGAACGCAAGATAGTTAAATGCTGTAATTACTATAAAAATTATACTACTTGCTAGTTGCCAACAATTTACTTGCCAAGCATGAAGTGCAATTATCCACTGTTTGGTGTAGTGGTTAAGGTACTTGACTGGAAGGTGGGAAATTAGTCCTTCCAGAAGCATGAAAACTAGCTATGTGACTTTGGACTGGACGTTCTTTCTCAGTCTAACCGACCTCACAAGTGGTTGTTATGAGGAAAAGAGGAAGCAGGAGAACTATATACACTGCCTTGGCTTTTACAAAATAAAGGAGGGATTTTCTCTAATAATAATGACAACAACAACCATAATAGTGCTATCTTAAATGTTAAGCTGTTATTTGCTTAATATGTGTAATGTACAATCTTCTTTCTAACACAAAAGGAAAATAATGATTGGATCCAGATTTCATCAGCCTGATGAACTAGGCCCTACCCTATGCCCTCCTGACATGTTGGATTAATTCTTATAAACTTCAATAATATAACTGAAACTTCTTGTCATCCCCAGTTATAAATAAACAAAAAGTAGTTACTGTATATTCATAACTATTGGCTATATTCATCAAACTAAGTGCATAATAGTGCTTTTGTTGAACAAAAAATAAAGTCTCTAAAATCCAAATAATGGCAATGGCATTTAATCTACTAAAACAGGAGAACTGAAGCTAAAAATCAGCCATGGAATGAAATACAACAGAATAAAATATATTAGAAAGGAACATGGTCCATGTATCAAAAATCTGATATACTGTAGGAAGAAATTGTAAAAGAAAGGCATGCATATGCATTTAATAGGAACTTACTGTAGAAAATCCACTTGCCAAATTACTTTGCCTTTTTGAAAAGCCAGAGGCTATAATGTCATCCATATCCTCTTCTGCTTCATTCAGGTAGTCCTAATGGAAAACCAAAATATACATCCACCGTTAAGGAATCAAATGATATTGTATTAGGAAGGGGGTGAGTGAAGGACTAAACAGGGAAAACGTTATCTTCTGTTGCTTTTTAAATAAAACCATTTACCTTAGCTTCAGTATCTCACCCTGTTTCACTTTTTCTCTTTAAGAACATTTTAGTGTTTGAGATATCGCCAGTTATTGTGAACATCTAACCCGTCATACTTAACAATAACAGCTGAAACTCTATCTTACAAATTATACCTAAAAAGGCTTCATTACACACAATTAGTTAAACTGTGTCCCCTAGTGTGGCTGATCCTTTCATAAGCCAAGCTGAGGCTCTGCTGAGACTGCAAAGATGGAAAACTGAAGAGAAATGCTCTCCTCTGCCTGCCAAGACTGAAAGCCCCGTGCAATTGCTCTTGTGGTTGTTAGACATGGAGCAGCTGCCAGTGATGTTGGAGTTCCATTCTGTATTAAAATGTTGTGTTCTGCTAGGCAGCTGCCAACTGCCACCCTTCACTTCAAAAGACAAAGCAGTGGTTCCTTGGTTGATATCTCTGGCTGGGCCAAAGGCTGAAGCTGTGCTTCAAGGGGAAAAACAAATCGATTACATTCACATCTTTGCTTAATTGTTTCATGTGCTCACTTTATGGTACTATGATAGAAGGAGGACAAAAAGGTGGTGACAGAGGTGGTGGTAATAACTTAAGTGGAGGTAGAAACTGAGTATGAAGCTGATCCTTGTTCAGAAACGTCTTCCCTTTCTATAGACAGATGAGAACAAGTCTCAAAGGCACATTTAACTAAGGATCTGTAAATTGTTTGGGTTGTGTCCATAGAGGGAGAAGCAAGAGATCAGGAACAGAATCCATGTGCAGATATCACATAGATGAAGTTTGCAAAGTACGTGTACTGCTGCCATTGCTCACTATATGAAGGCAACTCATTAGCTATTCGCATATCTTTGTACTTTTGATATAAACTGTGACATACATATGAATTACCGGAATCAATCAAATCAATGAGCCAGCAGTATGCTGCAGCAGTGTGCTGCAGCTGCCAAAAAAACCAACACAGTGCTAGGCTGCATTAACAGAGAGATAGAATCAAGATCATGTGAAGTGTTAATACCACTTTACAATGCCTTGGTAAGGTCACACTTGGAATACTGCATCCAGTTTTGGTCACCACAATGTAAAAAAGATGTTGAGATTCTAGAAAGAGTACAGAGAAGAGCAACAAAGATGATTAGGGGACTGGAGGCTAAAACAATAAGGAACGGTTTTTCGGAATTGGGTATGTCTAGTTTAATGAAGAGAAGGACGAGGGGGGACATGATAGCAGTGTTCCAATATCTCAGGGGCTGCCACAAAGAAAGGGAGTCAAGCATTCTCCAACAGCGCCTGAAGAAGCAACGGCTGGAAAACTAATCAAGGAGAGAAGCAACCTAGAACTAAGGAGAAACTTCCTGCAGTTAGAACAATAACCAGTGGAACCACCTGCCTCCAGAAGTGGTGAATGCTCCAACACTGGAAGTTTTTAAGAAGAGACTGGACAGCCATTTGTCCGAAATGGTATAGGGTTTCCTGCCTGAGCAGGGGGTTGGACTAGATGACCTCCAAGGTCCCTTCCAACTTTATTATTATTGTTGTTGTTGTTGTTGTTGTTGTTGTTATTATTAAAAGTTTACTATTCCTGGTAAAATAAAAAAGTCAAAATATTCTAATTTGTAAACTTTGTATCTTTCCAGCTCACCACATTATGGTCCAGTGCTCCAGGTACAGATTTACTTCTTAAGCTTAAAGTATCTTCATTTCCTTCTGAAAAGGATCCGCTGAGATCTCTCTCTGATCTACTACGATCTGCAAAATATAAGGAAAAGCCATATATAGTGTATTAGCAATCTATACAGAAGATATTGTATCTTTTAACTTTTTTGTATGATGGACTATTTATCTATTTTCCCACAACTTCTTGTTTTTACCCATCAATTTCCTCTTGGCCTAAAACCTACAGAAAAGATAAAATTCAAGAAGAAAAAAACATAGATTACAGGAAGAAATTCAGTGGTGTTTTCCTTTTCTTTCATTCTTTGGAAAATCAAACAAGTAGAGGGGAAATGTATGTCATGCAAGTTGAGTCTCTAACACTCCTGCAATCTATTTTTAGTAAGTGAAACAGTTATTAAGGTGTATCTTTCATCCAATTGCTATGCATATAAAAGTGTTGAATAAAATTTAGAGAAGAAATGATCAGCAAAGGCTATATTTTACAGATGTTTATAAAAAAAACCATCTCATCTTTGTTTTAAGAATAATTATGACAGACACGTAGCGATTTCTTCATTAAAGGGAAAGAACCACAGTTCTACAATAAAGTGTGCATTTTAAAGCAGAACGTTCCATTCAGCCCTATTCATCTTCAGTTGAAAAAGAATCAGGCAGCAGGTGACCTATGCCTGAAGAGCCACATTGAATCAAATAAACAATACTGCACCAGGATCCAGATCAGAATTACAAAAAGTGCAGCCCATCATTATCCTTTGATGGTGTCTGCAATCACAACAGAGTAGGTAAGCCAAAAATACGGTCGGCCTGTCTGTCTCTGTCTTTTTTGCAGTAAAGCTTGCAGGAATATTATAGGACATCCATTTCACCCCTGAGACCCACAAAATCCCATCTAAATTCCCTCCCTTTCCTCTTCCAAACTGCATTTGTCAATATAACCCTGAATTGATAGAAGCTCTGCATCTCTGATCTAGAATGACAAAAGTTGTCTGACCTAGTATAAGGCTAATTCTTAGCAATTCTAAAAAAAAAAAAAATCCCCAAGAGAAAAAAAAACATGGGAGAAAAAACAAGCTAAACAATGAAAAGGGGAAGTGATAGCAATTCACAAGTAGATCAAAGTATCAGTAAGTGAAAGCTCACCAGATGATAAAGATGTCCTAGAAATTGCCACAGAAGGTGTTCTAGATCCTTTCCTACGATGCCTTTTTGACAAATCTGCAGGGATACTTTCACTGATAGACATAACAATGTTGTTTTCTAATTCAGAATCCTGTTCACATAAAACAACATATATTTAATGAATCACACATATAAGAAAACTTTTTAACATACGTATGAAAATAGCCTAGTTGTATTTGAAGCAAATCCCCACAAGTTCAATCCAATAATTCTAACTTTTCATTGTTTGTTCAAAAATGGTTATTACTCAGAATTTGCTTTAACCATGATTTGTTAAACATGTAAGAAATAAGCCAGAATCATCTTAGAATGCACACAAATAAATTAAGACTATCAAGTCAATCTCAATTTGCTTTCTCCACCATGTCTCTGTCCAATACTCAAAAGACTGGAGCAAAACAAGTAAATCCGGATTCTAGATTTGTCACTATGAAACAATTATTTCTCAAACCAATTCCTTTTTGTACCAATCAACTTACCCGGCTGTAGTCAATAGTCATGCTGCGGGCACTCAGTGCTGGTGACCTTGGATAGAGTGGAGTGGAAGCATTGCTTTGGCTTTCAGCCTTTTTCATGTTGTCAGTTATGTCTCCAAGAACATGAATATCTGAGGAATAAGCGTTCTCCCTAGAGAAATTGCACTAAATTAGCCTTCTAATTTAGGTTGATACAGATAAACAAAAAAGGAGAAATTACCTATCAGAAATGATGTTCTGTCAGTAGTTCTAAAGTAGTAGGACATTTTAACCTTGCACCACCTGGATAGCAATCTTAATGCCATTTAATACCATTTTACATATATCTATCTAAAATCAAAGAGAACAAGCTGATTAAAATTCTCAATCTAGCATCTTATATATGTTTAAAAGTGTACTAACCAGGGTTAAGCAAAGAATACAAATTAAATTAAATTAAATTAAAAAAAATAAAATAGAACATGTTTCTAAAGCCACATATTTGTCATTTGCAGAAAATCTTGGGAGTTCTAGGTGACTTTAGGAATGCCTTAGCATGGTAACAACAAGGGATTGGGAAAGTTGTAAACCCCATTCTATTTTTCACTTTTTAAACACAGCTACTCATTGGGTTCTAAGTGGTCATTTTGTCAGGAAATCTTCTAGGGTCAATTGAATACCTTATCTTCTAGTTTAGCAAGAAGTTAATGTCTTCAAAAGTTATAAAATACAAATCAGTTTAATTGCTCCTGGGAGAAGACTGGATATATGTTTACAAAAAGCTTAATTAAAGAAGATGTTTCATAATATTTATTGCTTTCTTCATTCAGGGAGGTTCTTTATTGATTTCTTCTCGCCCCAACATTTTACATTCATTTTCAGAATTATCTGTCAAGTGATGTAAATGGATCTAAACTATGGCAATATATTTACATTTTACATTTCCCCAATATAAGCATGTAACATTTGTTATAGCTGATTAACAGACCTTCATGGGACATGCCCCATTATGTAGTAGTTTAGCATGTGGGCCACAGGACATGGCATAATTGTTCTGACGCTGCTTGTGGAGTTGTCCACAACAGTCACATTCCAAAGATATCTGAAATCTTAGTCACATGCTATTTAGCTGCTCCAAATACCTCCATCTGTTTGTCTTTTCCCCAAGAGGACTAATGTTCTGATGTACCCAGTTTAGTAAAGCAAATGATTCAGAACTTGACCTGCCTTACAATTCCTGCCCAGTTTGGATTCTTGTGACATTTCACAGAACTTTGTCTACTGTTCTTTTACTCAATAATTAACACAGGCCTGTATATTGATATGATTCTACACTTGGGATTTCTTAAGCGGATATTTACAAAATGTCGTTCTCATTGCGCAGGAAACTAATGTAACAGAAATAGAATGATACCTTTGCTTTATGTTTGTTTATTTATTCATTAAATTTGTCACCCAACTCAACCTCAAGGTGACTCTGCTTGCAGCTTTCAATGTTAAAAAGAATAAAACAATGCAACCAAATGTATACAATAAGAGTAAAACTCTATAAAATGTAAATGTTCTTTCATCTTAACTGATATTTTTAACTAAAATGTCATTTTATTTTATTATACAAATAATTTTGGGATTGTACATTTGTTTGGCCACCCTGTTCTTTCATATTCTGATTAGCTATTATGAAAAAACAAAATAGTGTTGTGAGTCTTTGCAACAATGAAAAACTGTAAGAGAAATAGTTAAGGCAGCGATACAATCTGGCAACTCATATTTACCTTTCCCCAACCTGTTTTCTGTCTTGCCTTTTACAAGTATGTTAGATGTGTAGATAAAAGGAAATGTTTTATTTATTCATGAGTTGCCTCCCTTACTTCCCTGCCCTTCTGCTGCTGGACTATACTATGGACTATGATACATTACAAGTTATACTCAATGGCCACACTCTGCATGTGAAATTGATTTTTTCAGAAGGTCAGAGTTGCTTTGTTTTGGTTTTTTTTGTATTGATGCCTGAGGTACCACTGAAATCTACCTTTTAAAGAAGGACATTTCTAGAATGGCCTTGGAATGCATGTAAGGATAAAAAATTTAATGACTGGAATTTTGCATATGTAGCTCACCAGAAATCTAGTTATATGAGCAGAAAACTCTTCTAATTCTTTGCTTTGTATCCCAGATATTTAAACCAACCTTCAAAATTCCTGAGCAACAGCATTAAATTTGGAGATGGGATGAAGGTGGCAGCCTACAAAGTGAAAGAAAGAAGCCCCCCCACGACTACAATTATTCACTACTACACCATCCTGAAATCTGGCCACCCCAGGTTTTGGTCATTAGGGCCAGATTCAAGGTGATTAACAGCCATGTATTTCTTATATTTTGCTTCTTTTCTTACACTAGAGACCATGAATGCAACAATGCATATGAGTAGCCTATAATTAATCTGGTACTTCCTATGGGCATGACAAAATCTGCATACTAATGGCATTTAACCATTAATGTGGCTAACTCACTCTGGGAGCTAGGCAAGGTGAAGTCTGTGTACCTCTCATTTTGCAAGTGAGAAAGAAAAATGTGTGTGTGTACATTCAGAGAATTTGAAGAGTACTTTCTATAAAAAGGCTTCATTGAGGACTGCAACAATTGATCACCTTACTGGTTTCAAGATCTCAAATAAGCACTATAGTGTTAAAGAAATTACAAAACATAATGGAACATTTTGAGGCCTGACTGAATTTGAAAAATATATCACAAAAAATTTAAAACTATTGAATTTTGTATTAAAAATGTATCACAAAAAATTCAACACAAAATTCAACACAATTCAAAATTTGTTGAGGTTTGTAGATAAATTGCTGTTGAAATACAATTCAAAAACTGAAAAGTCAAAAACTGTATGTTAAATGGATGAAGAATTTAAACAGAACAATTGACTTTCAGTAATGGGAATATCAATGGAAGAAATCTAACATACAGTGAATTTTTCACTTGGGAAAACTGGTACAAGATTTTATTCATATACTATTCCAGTCCTGATTGCTAAAATTGATATTTCATTCTATAAAATTGTTAAAACAGCAATAATCAGATCTTTTTTTCATAGTTGGTGGAATTCTGCAAAGCAATATAAAACAATAAATCTATTACAAAAGCAATAATTGAGGTTGAATACTCTTAAATATTACCAAATCTTATATTCTCATAAAATGTACTGGGCTTATATACAGTTACTTCTGTTTCTCTCTATGTTTCTCATTAGAAATTATATATAATCCCTTCTACAAAAAATAGCAAATTAAATTGTGGAAATCAAATATAACTTTATATTTGAAAAACAAATCTGATGCAGAATTTAATTCAGTATGGAAATTATTCTTGGATTATAATACTATATATAATCTTATAATTTGTACTTTTGGGTTCCTTATAATGTAAGGTTTCAACATTTAGCTTTTCTGTGACTAAGGACACAATTTTTAGACTAAAATTACAACGGAAAATTATCCTCATTTATAATTTATGCCAGGAGTGTCAAACTCAATTTCATTGAGGGCCGCATCGACATTGCAGTTGTCCTCGGGGGGCTGGGTAGGTGTGGCCAGGGTGGGTGCGGCCTATTGGGTGGGCATGGCTGAAATGGGTGTGGCCTACTGGGTGGGCATGGCCAGCTCTACATCGTTTGCGTCAAGGGTGCCTGTGGGGGCCTGGGCAGGAGTGGGACAGATCTGAGGGTCTCTGGCAGAAGGGGGTGGGACCAGGGCAAGCGCCAAGGCATGAGCCACTGGAAGAGCCTGCTGAAACCCCTCCCCCGGAGCCCATCAAGCCGGATATGTGAAGTAGGCGAGGGCCATTTGCTGGCCACTTCCAGGCGATGGTACATTTCTTCATTCCTCACAAAGGGTGACACCTCCCCAGCACGCGCCCAGGGGGCGGGGCCAATGCATCAGGGGCCGGTCTCTTGCTGTTTCCAGACGGCCTTGTGGAGCTAAGACTGAATGCCTTTCAGCATAGATGGCCACCACAAAATTGTACATTGGCTCCCGGGCGGCCTGGGCCGGGGCCAAGGCAGCGGGGGCCATTCCCTCACTGTTTCCAGAATGGCTTCGCGGGCCACATGAAACGTCGTGGGCCGCATCCGGCCCCCGGGCCTTGTGTTTGACATGTCTGATTTATGCTATACTTGTTGTTTTCATTAATTATTGTATATAATGTTGATTTGAACAATTAACTAAAGTCTTAAACTGACATAAGAGACTTTGTTACGTAGAATCAAATTAATGTTACTTTGAGATTTTTATTTTCTTTTATGATTGTACGGCAAACTTCTGCATACTTACTTTTGGATTTCCCTACTTTTAGTTCCTCTTGATTACTGTATGTTTTTAATTTTTTAACAAAGGTTTACAATAATTGTATTAGTTCTAAATAGCAAATGAAACATTAATATTACTATTTTATCTTACCAATTGGCAATGTGGTCACTTTGGACATCAGAGTCTGTGCTAATGCTTCTAGCATCTTCTGCTTTCATATTTACAACTTCTTTAGTGACTGCCTTAAGAACCTTTCTGTTGAATACACATATAAACATAAACAATATGGTGGTAAAGCAAAATGCAGTGCTACTATTTATACGTTACTTTGCTTGTTATTAAAGATATTCATCAATACTGATCTATACACTTTTGTAGCCTTTCCCTGTCTGATGTCTTCCAAAAAGACTAGATTACAAATCCCACTAAATTTCTGATCAGGACTAAGCTGGAGATTATATCATATTATAATTTTTGATAAACATTTTCTAGATAGTATATATGCTTTACTCAAACTCTAATAAAATACTGAGTGAAAGATCATAAGTGCACAAAATATCCCAAGGTCCATTTTCTTTACAGCCTATTAAAGTATCTATAACTCTGCTCTCATAGTTAATTTTCTTGCTATCTATGATTTCAAGATTTTATTGCAGCTATATCAGTTATGAGTAAGACTATTATTGCCAATATTTTTTCCATTCAACTTCAAAACTTGTATATCAGGCAATTGGAAGAAACTATTTGTAAACTGAACAATTTATATGAGAAAGATGAGAAATATTAGATGAGAAAAAGTTAGTGTTTAGGTTACTGAAATCCCTTTTTAAAGTAGAATTTTACTTTCAATCATGTAAATAAAATGAAATGACTATAATTTTTATGGAAAAGTTTTAAATGCTTATAATTGAACTAAACTGAAGATTTGTAAGAATTTTTCATTCATAATAAAAAAACTTTACTTTCTATTTTGGAAATATAGGAATATTTTACTACTTTATAAAAGGATACTTTACCCTATTTTCCTAGGCCCAGTGAGAACTAATTTTGTCCCACTTGTAAGTGAAGCTAACATATCTTGCTTTGATGTATCCTCTAAGGTTTTTGGAGAATGATCTTTGGATCTGCCTTCTAAGAGTTCAGAGGAGGAATCTTAAAATGAAAGAAACACATTATCTTAACAAAATTCCTACACACTGAAGAAAACATTTAAGCCAATTTCACAAATGATACATATTCACTAAATCAAGCTGGGATCACTGAAGGCAAAAGCACTCACAATTTGATATGTTTTTATTAGGTCTAGATATAGGTATATACCATGTTTCTCTTTTATGTATACTGTAATATTCTGGCCAACTAATATAAATGAAAAAATAGGGGGTGAGGGGCGGGAAATACTCCCCATAAAATCCTTTCACCATATGCCTATCAATAAAAAGCCAGATAGAGGGAGAGGGTAGGTAGGAATATATACAGTAATAGGATTCATTTTTCATAATATTAATCCCAAACCATTTAAGCTTTAAGCATTATTCACAGATATGTTGTGTTAGGCTCAAAAGTTTATCAGAAATCAAAGAGAAGTCAAGCATGCTTCATGTAACACAGGAAGAGTAGAATCATTGATAAATATCTATTTCTTGGTACCAATAGCTCCATGTGATTATTCTAATGCAGCCTTACTCAATCTGATGCCTTCCAGATACATTAGAGCTACACCTTGCAGAATCCCCAGCCACTTCCAATTGGGAATTATGGCCCCAACACATCTTGAAGACATTAGCTTGGGTAAGGGTACTGCAATATATGTAAGAAACTATATTGAATGGATAACCTTATAAAGTTCACTGTCTTTGGTAAAATCTTCCTTGGGAAGATAATATTAGAGTGTCTTACCATGTAAGACAGAAAGTTAGCTTATTCTTTATTAGGCCTGACTATATAATTTGCTTTGATTGGCAACAGTTTTCCAAGATGTTGTGAAATGTCTTCAGGGTCTGCATTTGCATTGTTATATAGTACTTGGCTTGAAGCATGTTATTTTTACCAATAAGATGATGGGATAAGAGACTAGCATTCATTGTAATGTATTGTACTGATAATATATTTGGAATACTCTAAATTAACTATGTTGCAAAAATGCAAAGAATAATTAAGAAAACAGCAATACTTTAATCAGTTTGGGACAACTGTGGCCCTTCAAAGTTGCTCAACTATCGGTACTCTCCCAATATGCAACTGCCCACTGGCCATACAAGCTGTTGGGAGCCTGTAGTTCAGCAATGCCCCCATATGTCTATTTGGAAGTACATATTTTGCTTTTCTGTTTTTTACCTGGAGCTTTGCGAAGAACAGACCGCCGAACAATATCAGTTCCAAGGAGCTTGGACTGCTTGAAGCGTTTTGCTCTCTCTTCAAAGAACCATTCACCTGTTACTACCCTAAGCTGCCTGTATTAAAAAAAAAATGAAAACAGTGAAGTCACTCTAACCATTAATTGGTATTAACAGAATAACAGAATTGGAAGGGGCCTTGGAAGTCCTCTAGTCCAACCTCCTCCTTGAGCAGGAGATCTTATACCATTTCAGACAAGGGACTGTCCAGTCCCTTCTTAAAGCCTCCAGTGATGGAGCACCCACAACTTCTGAAGTCAAGCCGTTCCACTGGTTAACTGTTCTCACAGTTAGAATAGCCACTTAGTCCTCTGGTTACCTTATCCATCCAAGATATTTGTGAGTATTGCTTTAGAAATTACTAAGACAAAAAACCCCACCCCACGCCTACGTAAATACAAGAGAATGAACTGGAAACAATGCACCAAAACGTGTGCCATTATTTACACTAAGCTACAATGTTTCATCAAGTCCACTTTAAGAGGTCATTAATACATTATAATGCAAATATATGCAATTAAAACTTAGAATAAACAAAGGATGTAGGAGAAGAGCAGGCAGAGCTGACGGGTGGAGTTAAACAGGCTATCATCTTAGAGTCCTTATGCTGCTACAAATGATCCAAGTCTAGCCCTCCTTGAATTTCTTTGACCCTTATGTAGTGCCAATTTAGTGCTGACTGTTAGTTGACTAAATTCTTGTGTATTGGCTTCAATAAATCTTCTATGCTGCAACTTAAGGTATGGTCCTCATCCTTTGCATCTGACAAAGAATGAAAGCTTAACACTTCAGTTCTTTGTTTTAAATATATCTCACCCAATGACTCCCCTCTGCTAGGCTTCCAAAAAAGTATATCTTAAGATTGAAAAGAGATAAAAACAAAAATAAACAAAAGTTTAGCTCTACAATTGTAACCCAACAGCCTGATGTTCATACCAAACAAAATTTTGCTGGCATGTCTCAAATACAAGGGCAGTCACTAGCACCAAGAGCCTTAGAAGAATCTCTCAGATGTATATCAGTTTCTCCTCTGTTGCCTGAATTATGAAGGCCCATGGCCATAGTACTAGTTCTGGGTTTTAGAGATTCTTGGGAAGATAACGCTTTCCTCTATCTTGCATCTATGTCCTTTGCTTATTTTTATTACCCTAAGGAAGTATACAGGACAAATGTCAGGTGCAAAGAATCAGAACAACACTATGAGCTGATCAGAGTTACTTCTTTATTGTTGCCTTCCTAAGAATCTCACCAGACTGCCTGCATTCTCTTGGAAACAACCAGATAAAGGCTTCAGGAATTCTCAGAGATCAGGTCTCTGTCACTTCCTTTCCTGCAAGAACTCCAAGCCCACCAGTCTTTTCCTTTCTTCCCCCACTCTAGTTGGAGATTCCAAGTTACACCAAGTTATTCCCTCATCTTCTCTCTTGAATCACAGCACGCATTTTCAGAAAAACAAGGCAGCAGAATAAATAGCAAGGAGCAGTAGCAACAGAGCCAGGAGGCTGTGCCCACTGATGCCAAGGTTTGGGCTGAGCCCCACTAGGCAACAATTGCTTTCTATGGATTTTATTTATCAAAATAAATATCTTAACTGTGAAAGGACCTTAGTGTCTCTCTTCTATTAGAGAGCTAAAAGAAATCAGAGGTTCATAATACCAAGACGTCAAGCAATAAAGTCTTGTGGTCATGAATATAAACAAACTAAGGTTTCAAATGGGTTACTTAAGGTAAATTGATACCAAGATGAAGTAATTAATCAAATTTGTGATTGCAAGGGGTCCTGTCGGTCTGAACAAGTAGCCAAATAAACCCATTAAAATTAAACTGTTGCATTCAGGGTTCTTGTAAAGTTCATCATACACTGTTATTAAAAGATTTTATGAAGCTGAAAATTAGTCTCTGAGTAGAAGCCGGCATTTTTTTTTCCTGTTGATTGCTGCAAGTCAGCTAATGAATGAGTGGCATTTTTTTTCTTTTAAAACCTTCCCTTCCTTCCTCCCATGAACCAGGCTGTAAAAGAATGGAGCTGTTTCCAGAGATCTGATCCCTTACAGTGGGTTTTTGGAATTAGACCAAGAACCACAAGTGACCCAAAGAAATAAAAAGCAGTGAGTTATGGTCAGAGCCATCATGTTGACTTTATCAGCCTCTGGTGGATGACTACCCTGAAATCTGGCCACTCTTGATTTAAGAAGGATCCCTTCAAGAAAACACCGGAGCAGGGAGATTAATATTTGCGACTATGATTACTATAAAGCATGCAATATATATCTTGAATCATGACTAATCCATCCAAGCTGCTGCCTACTCAAATATATCTCATGTATTTTTATAGAACAAGGAAACCCTCTGGTATAATTAGGTTTATTTACTAAATAGGGAGAGGCATGTGAAAAGCCAGAGTTTCAATTTGTTTGCATACAAAGTAAAAATGAAACCTTAAGCTGTTTATTTATAGCAATAAACAAAGCAGACTTAATAAAGATCTTAATCTAGAAATCTCTTATAGCTGTAGGATAAAAGACTAAGCTAGCATTTTAGGACCATGCAAAGCACTGACAGGGGCACTTCACCTTCTGTTAGATCCTGAAACAATGGTGGCGCAGTGGTTAGAATGCAGTATTGCAGGCTAATTCTGTAGACTGCCAGCTGTTCCGATTCTCACCGGCTTGAGGTTGATTCAGCCTTCCATCCTTCCGAGGTCAATAAAATGAGGAGCCAGATTGTTGGGGGTTAATATGCTGACTCTGTAAACCTCTTAGAGAGGGCTGTTAAGCCCTATGTATAGGTATATAAGTCTAAGTGCTATTGCTATTGCTCAAAACATTGAAGTAGCTGCTTTGGAAAATATCCCTGATTCTCTGCATGTGCATGAAGAGACAGTTCTTTGGAACTGCCCTGTATACGTATGGATGGACTTCTGCAAGGGCAACAATCTTGAAAGAAGCCACAAGAGCCTTTCCAAGGACACAGATTCTTTCACAATTCAAAGACAGATGCCTTGTTTGCATTGACATGCTTCACATAACTGAATTGGGCCTGCCCCAACTGTGCACAAAACAGGGGTGAATGCACTTTAAAGGGGGTCCTCCACATATTACATTTGGGCCTGAAATCTTGGTCACTGAGTGAGGTGGTTGTTAAGTGAGGAGCCACATGAATGCTTCATTCAATGTCCGCAATCCCAGCTTTCCCAGTTGCAGTTATTAAGTGACTGTGCAGGTTGTTAAATGGCCTACTAGGAAGAAGGCCTGAGTCTTCTGAATCTTCCAGTGAGGAGGGAAAATCCTGGTGAGTGCCAGCCTTCTGAAAGGCTCAGAATCTTGGCATTCACTGGCATTTTTGCCAGATTTCAGGTCTGTTCCTCCAGTACACGGGAGGATTTCTCCTCCCTGCATGGAAGGGAGGGGAAATCCCTCAGTGCACTGGGGAAATGGATGTCAAATTCAATGTCACCTCTGCTTGCAACTTTCTCCATTGACTCCAAAGCCATAAAAGAAAATTGCAAATGGCAATCACATGATCCCAAGGCACTTGGCAACCAATTGTAAATCGAAACAGGTTATCAGGCGCAGGAAATGTGGTCATGTGATTGGGGGGTCAGCACACCAGTTTACAATGGCCAGAAGTCCTTTATTGGCCCCTAAATCACTTGTTCCGAGGCTGTTGTGATGGTGAAATGTCATTCAAACGCTGGTTGTAAGTCAAGGAAAACATGTATTTTGACTCAGTCTTGCTATATCAACAAACACCTAAGTGAAATTAGTTTGTTAGGATGCTGTAGAAGGATGTCAAAATTGTCTACCCTAAAGATCTCTTTGATCTGAGCAAATATGGAGAGGATAGAATATGCTGTGTTAGTTTCTGCATCGTTCTGAGTTTCTGTTGCTAGGATCACATGAGCAGTTAAAGATTTCAGTGAAGACACTGAAAACAACAAAGCAATGAGCACTAGACATTTCAAGAATGGAGATTTTAATACCAGCAACTTTAATTACCCTGACATAATTTGTTAAAACTTCAGCTATATTTAAAAATTAAAATGTATTGGAATTACCTTACTATACATTAAAAACTTGGCAGTATTTTTTCCATTTTGAAGATTCATAGGTAATATCTTGAGTCAGAACCATGTCATTCCCTCCTCTAATTTTAACACCACTTCTTTGTAGAATATGGTTAACTGAGAGATGTCATTGGTCTAAGTCCCTCAATAAGCTTCCATGGCTGAGTATGAATTTGTGTTTTCTCATCTAACCTCCCTCCCAAAGTTAAGAAAGCTTCCTATGAGGATTTACTAAAATGTCTTTTGCGTGTACGTTATAAGTGAGACTTGATCTTTGATAATATGCTACACTGTTTCTTTTGTCATTCTCTTCATGTTCTGTTAAAAGATGTTTAGAAGTTCCATCGTTTTATATTTAAATATACAATAACACTAATAATACGTAGCAACATCAAAACTTAATTTTATTTCTGCACACTCCAGAATTTGAGAAGCTTTTTATTCTGGAGATCTGCTACATCAACCATTCACATGTCATCTAAATACATTAAGAATGCATGACATGCTTTGCTTTTCCTTTAACCTTCTTCCTGGTGCGGGGAACCATTATGCTATTGTACAAGGTATTCTTACAGATCACCAAATGTTCTCAGTATTACCACTGCAGTCTGTAAGAGGTTCTGAGTCATCACACCCACAACAGTTCTTGAGTCCTTAAAGCAAGGTAATGTTTATTAGCACCTCCCTGGACATTTTTCACTTCAGTGCCCTGTTAACAGGAAATGGCTGACCTCGGATGAATGTCTTGGTTCACCAAATTAAGCCCCAAATGTCTTTACTTTTCCTACCATCCCTAGCCTATTGATAATTATATTTTCTGGCAAAAGTAAGAGATCAGGAAAATGAATCTGGTATTAGAAAACAAGACTTACGCAATTTTATCACACACTGTGCACTTCCAACTGCTGTCAGTTGCTAAAACACGACACTTGTTACAAACTCTCAGGCCACATATTTGGCAGTGGTCACCTCTGTCAAAAATTAAGCCCAAATTTTTCTGACAGCGAATGCAGACCCTGCTGTTATCTTGTTGGTGATGCCGTCCACCTTTACGTTTCACTTCCAATAACTCATTCTTGAGTTTTCTAGAAAAGAAAAGAAAAATCCAGAAGGTTCACAAAAATATCTTGAAATATATGAATTTGCTGTTTCATTAATAGTCAAAAAGTTTATGCAAGACACAATTTGAGACAAGCATCAAAAACTGATGTGTATCTATTAATGAGGCATCCCAATATTTTTTCATAATTGTAATACTATAGTACATTAAACAAGCCTGGTAAGATATATGAATTGCCTGGTTGCATTTTGTATACTAATCACCTTCTCCATCTTAAAACTGAAGAGCAAAGAGGATGGGGTTAATACATTGAGGACCATCTTAGTTTAAAATATTTTTAACCCTTTGCTCCCAGAGAGCATAAAATATTCATAGGGTGATTTTCTACAGAGCAGCCTTGCAATCAAAAGGAAAGATATGTAAATCCCAATACAAAATCCATCTAGCTTGCAGGACTTCTGGGAAATGAAATGCAGGTATACCCGCATAAGGTGCGGGACTGGTAGTGAGGAGACCCATGTTCTAGTCATGGTCAATCATGGAAGTTTTCTGTGTCACTTTGGCCCATTTTCTCAGCCCAACATATCTGTTGCACAGGAAAGTAAAAAAGAGGAGTTCCATATATGCTACCTGAGCTCCTGAGTTAAACTTGGGATGTGTGTGTGCTGTCGGTTCAATGTCAACTCCTGGTACTAGTGTCTGCCATTTTCTTGGGAGCATTTTCAGAAGTGGTTTGCCATGGCCTTCTTCAATGGGGTGTGAGAGAGTACAGGCAGTCCTCAACTTACATTCACAATTGAGCTCAAAATGTTGTTGCTAAATGAAACATTTAAGTGAATTTTGCCCTATTTTACCACCTTTCGTGCCACAGTTGTTAAGTGAATCACTGTAATTGTTAAATTAGTGAATTTGGTTTCCCCGTTACAAGACTTTCTTGCTTCTAAGAAGGTCACAAAGGGTGATCACATGACCCTGGGATACTGCAATCTTCATAAATATGAGTCAGTTGCCAAGTGTCTGAATTTTGATCATGTGACCATGGAGACGCTGCAACGGTCGTAAGTGTGAAAATCATCTTAAGTCACTTTTTTCAGTGCAATTGTAAGTTTGAACGGTAACTAAATGAATTGTTGTAAGTCGAGGACTACCTGGAACTGGCCCAAGTCACCTGGCTGGTGTTGTGCCTATGGCAAAGAGTAAAACTCTTGCTCTCCTGGTCTCTAGCCTGGTGCCTTAACCATTATAACTGGCTCTTACAAGTAAGATAGGCTGTCCAAATGAAGGAGCAGGTCAGGACTGGTGACAGTTTCAGTCCAGACTGTTTGTTCTGTCATGGGTACTATAAAATATTTTATCCATTATAAAACAAGCTCTGCTCAAAAGTAGTTATAGGCAAAGGGATGAAGCAAATGGATGTGGAGTGTGAAATCATATTAACATGGCTGGGACATGTATCATAATTTGATTACCTTACAGCAAGAGACAAAGCTTTGTTCAATTTGGGTCAATAATTCAAGTGTGATACATTAATGTTTCACTGCATTAGATGGAGCTCACTCCTGAATCCCACAATGCAATTTTAGCCAAATAGCCTGATATTCTGCCTCCACAAGGCAATTATGCAGATCCTGCAGAGATGCAGTTGTTAAGCATATACAGCAATTTGTGGCTCATTTGTACAGCGTGATATGCATTTCCTCCAGAAAAGGAAGATACAGAAAATTACACCTATTATGAGCTATACAAAGGCATCACATTTGCTCCAAAAAAGATAAGGAAACCTTCAGAAAAATAATGCTAAAATACCCATTCTGCTATTTTTTGGCACCATCTCTTTCAAGTCAATACTGTTTTACACTCTGACATACTAGCTTGGCACTAGCTACAAAAGTCATCTTTTTGTCCTCTAACATTTGTACTGGCACTGATAAGGCACTCTGAGTCACACATACATTCATATGTTAAGGCCCAATTCACTTGACAAATACTGCATTAGTGCAGGAACCAGAAACTGTTTTAATATTATTTTTGCTAGCTAGTAGCTAGCAGCTTCCATAACAAACCAAAAGGGCACCAAAATGATGATAGATATGACTTCATCATGCAAATGCTACCAATACTCTGTTGTATCCCAACTTTTGACATAAGTATTTGCATGATAACATTAATGTGCAAATTTTCTTATTTCTCCCCACTCCCAGCCCCATGCAGATCCCCCCATCCTAAGGGGCAGAGCAGAGACATTGTGCAAGTAAGCATGAATAATCTGGGGGAAGAGCAGATGTCCTAAAGAATATGACTTTAAGCAGTAGCCCATCATCAACACACTTTTTCCACGTTCCAATACAACAGTGGTTCTCAACCTTTTCTTCGCCCACGGACCCCCTTTAAATACCTTTTGTGGCCACAGACCAAGGCCACGGACCCCAAGACCTATCTCAAGATTTAAATCATAACATTTCTTCAAGCCTTCACGGACTCCCTGTGACAACGGACCATGAACCACAGGTTGAGAACCACTGCAATACAACATAATTCAGAAGTGAATGGCAAACTAGAAATTTCAAATAAAATAAAATGCTCCCTTGTCTCTCATACCCTTTTGACTTCCATAAACTGCAAGTATATGTAAATAGCAGGCAAAATTACAGTTTGATAAAACAAAGATCTCAGGAGGGACTGAGGTTCACCAGTGTAAAGTCTGGATTAATAATAATTAATAACTCATTAATATCCCAAGGAAATAATGGCTACAATTTTAATTCGGTCAACATCCCAACATGGAACAGGTTTTGGTACTCCCAAGGAGAACTATTAATTCACATTAATCCAGTTAGACCATTAATCCACATGTGATACGGTAACTATCAGCAACTCTCAGGGATTGCAAAACAAGACAGTTCCTCAGGCCAATATGAAGATGTCAGAGGCTGCAATTTGACTGTTAATATGCAAAACACATATGCTACCACTTAGCAATGATTATGCTCTGAATCAAATTATTTGATTAACCGATGTCATTGGTCTGGAGCTGCTGTTCCAAACCTCTGCTCAAATATGCTTCTCCTTTATTCTTCACTATGCAGCAGAATTTATTAAATAAAAGACAGGCAGCTCTTCCAACGCTTCAGCTCTGTTTTCTGCAAAAATACTACTTTCTCTATCGAACTGAAGTACAACCAGTGGAAATCTAGGACTATTAATTTTCAGAAAAATATATTGAAGTGGTCTAAAAACATCCAAATCCAACTATTCCATTTAACTTAAGGACTATAGGTCTGACCTTGGCCAGGATATGAATAAAAAGAACTCTCCAATAATCTCAAGAATTGAAGAAAAGAAGAACAGAGATGAGATGAAGCTTGCTGCTGCTTTAGTTCATTATAAATTCTTGCAGCTGTGTTTTGCGTCTCCCTCTGGTATCTTCAAAACTGAATCATTTGATGATTGTCACAATATACTCTGATTTCAGAACTGAAGTAATTAAGAGTTTCTGAAGAACATGCAGTGGAGGAGGCAAAGGAATAAGCTGAACTTCATTTACTTTCAATCCAATTTCTAAACACATACTGTCTCTTGTATAATAATGCCAAATAGAATTTTCTACATCAGAACAAACTCAATAGCAACACAGTTATATACATGGAGAATAAGAACAGTTTTTGTCCAAAAGTGGGTTTTAAAAGGTAAAAATCTAAGTGCATAGGTAAATCTTCAAGATGCTCAATTAAAATACTGTAGATCAGGGCTTTTCAACCTTTTCACCGATTGTACCACTTTTAGGATATGGCAATATTCGAGTACCACCTAGCAGGGTGTCAAAAACTTGATGACCAAAAAAAAAACCTGTTCAAAGTTGCAATTGCACTGAAATGACTTATGACCATTTTTCACACTTATGACCATTGCAGCATGCCCAGGGTCATGTGATTTATATTTGGATGCTTGGCAACTGATTCATATTGATGATGGTCACAGTGTCCCAGGGTCATGTGATCCCCTTTTGCAACCTTTTGACAAGCAAAGTCAATGGCAGGGCTGCTGGTGGCCAAGTGCTAAGGTGGGACTTCCCTCCCTCCCTCCTTCCCTGCCTCCCTCTTTCTCATGCCCACCTCCTTCTGAAGGAAGAATTTGAAACCCCCTCCCCCATATTTTCTCTCTTCCATATATTCATCAAACAAAGAAAAGCCTCCAGAGACAGAAAAGACAAACTGCTGAGTGAACTAGCTTTAAAAGGCACATTCCCCTTTAAGAATTAGCTACTGCCTAGAAAGGATAGTTAAGGAGCGCAGCCAGCACTTAAGGAAGAAAAAAAATGTAGTAAGTATGGCTCCATTCATAAGTAAAGGAATGCTACAGGCAAATCCATTCAGGAGAAAAATACTTCAAAATCCCTTGCAGCAAAACTTACAGCTAACAATAGCAGAGCAATAGAAGCTAACACGAGACATCAGCCATCCCCAAATAGAAATTGCCAAACACTCCTTAAGAACACAAAGCCCACATTGCACAAATCCCAGAACTTCAAAGTCACAAAAGCACATAAGAATCCTTCCACTCTCCATCTCCCTCCCTCCCTCTCTCGTGCCTCACCTCCAGCCATTGCTGCCTTTTTTCATTCCTCTTGGAGGGCGACCCCTCCCCCATTGCATTTCTTGCCTGTTTGCTGCTACCAGCACAGGTGGCTGCCACAGCAGTTGTAGATCATGGCCGGCCTGCTTGATCTCCTCTCCTCTCTCCCCACCCTCCTCCTTCTTTTTCTTTCCCTTCGATGCAGCTAGAGCTGACTCCGCCTCCTCCCAAGGCTGCTTTTTCTCTCTCCCTCTCCCGCCCAAACTGTCTTCTTTTATAGCCTCTCCTGTCTCCGCCCCTCCTCCTCCTCCTTTCTCATGGGGGAGGGTGAGCCAGAAATGAGCCTGGGGCCTTTGCCTCCCGCAGCCACTCTGCAGCTCCAGAGGACTCTCTCACAGTAAGTCCTTGCCTGCGCTGGCTCTTTCCCTCCCCCACTACACTTGGCTAGGCAGGGCTGCGTACCACTTGCCACTCGTTAATGTACCACAAGTGGTACGCGTACCACCGGTTGAAAAGCCCTGCTGTAGATTATACACTTGACCTTCTTTCCTTTGAAATCAGTGAGTCTAATGCTTAAAAGAGAAACATTTTCATTGATTTGAGCTAATATGTGAACTTTAGTATAAGATTGCTTGGACTACAAAAGACAACTTTAATTCAAATATTATGAACAAGGTACATATGATGCAAATAATGCATTTTACAGCTCTATCAATGGATCTGGAATAATTACAGTATCAATATATTACCTTTCCAAAGAAAGACATCAGCCTATATATTATGTGTACATTATCCTAGGCTAGGAATATAACCAATTATCTTCACTACATTCTAACATATTGGCAACACTCAAACCTAAACAATAAAATAGCAGTTTAAAACAGAAAGCCAAATTCTGAACAGTTTTATATAGATAACTGGGAGAACAATGGTTTTGTTACCTAAGTGTACATGAGATATGTACAGGAGACATCCTGTACAGAGAGTTTTGCAAAGAGAATACTATAACAGAATTTTTTTCCCCTTCTGGATTTACAAAAGAAGCTTGTTAAAGTTTTTAGGAATTCTGTGTGATGAGACAAAGAAGAAATGAAGCGAAATCAAATTCTACAACAGTATTTGAAGGAAGATTATGACTATTAGAAGTAAAAGAAAGGAATATAAAGTTGATTTATTTGATCAAATTAAAAGAAGATACGGTGTTACCTTTGGCAACATTTTAAAGACTATCTGCTGACATCAGAACTGAAAAGATGATATGGATTTGTTTTTAGATAAATTATGGGATATGGGATGAAGAGATAATGTTTTTAACCTGAGAGGGGATGAAGAGTTATTAGATTTACTTATACTTGTTATAATGAAGGTTGGGGTTACAAGTTACTTCTTTATATATTTATTTTCCCTTTCCTTATTTTAGTCTTATTTTTCTTTCTCTTTTTTCTTGCCTTTTTTTCTTCTTTATGCTCTCTTTTTTTTAGTTTGTATTAGATTTTACTATTACAATAAAAATTCTTAAAAATATATAGGTACACCCCAACAACTCTGCAGACTCCTCTGTTACTGAAGAATCACAGCCTGCATTCTGCTCTGCTTGTTCAATCATCTTTTTGTTACTGACTCTGGTCTTTGTGGAAGGCAAAGTGCATCTAAACCCACAGACCTACATGAACTTACAGCTAATAAGTCTGCCCAAGAGCAACCAGTCAGCTTCTTAGCTGCATATTGATCTTTAAGATTTGAGTGGTATGGACTTTGGGCTGAAGATTTCTCCCTCTATGGAGGCTAATTTGTGACTGACTTCCTCTTCTATTCTCTGCAAAAGATTTATTTGATTTTTGGGCAATTTTCTATGCTTATCTATCTTGCTTAGAACCAGGATAAGTAGAAATACAAGCAAAGTACAAAACCTTAAAAGTAGTATGTAGTTTGAATACTAACCATTTTCTTAAATTGCCAACATCAGTTTTGCTCATGGCTTATTAATGCTTATTGTGCACCAGCAGCTTCATTTGTGCCATTTGGGTTTTAAATTGAAGCACATTATTTGTGTTAAGAGAAGGCAAGTGCAAAATTCTTTCCTTACTATGTATAAAAATGTAAGCAAAAAAAATACCAAGATTAGTTAATAGCCTAAACTATTTTAAAATGTACACAGAAATTAACTAGTGTGCTTTCTATAAAATATTGAAAAACAAAGAAATAATGATAGCCCATAGTATAGATTAATAGTTAATATGAAATGCATTCCCTGAGCTAGATAGTGGGTACTATAATATACAATATTAGTTAACTTAGAAATAACAATAAAAGAAGAATTTGTATAAGAACTTATAACCTATGAACATAAGCATATTATCATATATCAGCGAAACCAGAAGATATAACCATATTCAATAATTTCAACAAAGTATGAAATGTTTGTGCTGCAGTACTGTATAATTAATGTGTGTATGAATATAAATAATACATACACACAAAAATAATGTTAGTGCTAGATACAGCTTATTATTTTGGGCAACTTATCCCAATTTCTGTGAAACTATGCAGGACTATATTGTGCATGTGTACATGTGTTTCATACCAACAATTTCTAATTAGGCTCCAGTTATCACAAAGAATAATCTTTTTAAAAAGTTTGAGGCCAAAGCTGTGCACATGAAAAAGGAGCAAAATGTAACATTTATAACTATCGCTACTAACACTGATAACAGCCACACATTTCCAAACCAAGCTTTAGTATTTCGAAGTTTAAATAGTATAGATATTTTGTAATGATTACCTGATTCGTTTATCTTCCATTTTTTTCAAGTATTCATCTCTTTTTAATACTCCCAATATTGTTTCTCTTTCATGCTCTAATAAAAACGATAGATTGATTATTTCTGCATTGTTAGACATGTTCCTTCAATTGTTATATTCTTTAATAGAGGTGTTTTCTGGCAGGCAATAAGATGCAGATTTTAAGAGCACATCATTGGAAACATTCAAGTGCTATAGTTTCTTGTCAGGAGCTAATTCATATATTTCATATCAATACCAAAAGAGATTTTGGTCATTTTAGTGATTTGAATGTTCACTGGAACTTTTGCTTGAATTCCTGAACATGCTGTGAACTTCTTTCATAGGTTATTCTCAAGTTAATAATTGCCCTGGGTTGTTTTACCTGAAATGAAAACAACAAAATTAAGAATTAAAATTAAATATACATTTACTTAAGCTGTTTCTTGAATGATTTAATTGTTTAATAATTTCAAGACAATAGTGAATGCCCACCTGTTTGCACAACTGGAATATTTAATTAATAGAAATAATAATTGAAATTGAATGACAATTAAAAATAATAGCAATGACAATCAAAATGAAACAGACACCATTCATAACTCACACTGTCCCTTCCTCAAAAGCAATTTCCATCTTGATGACTAAAGTTCTGCTTAAATCCAGGGAAAATCCAAACTTTAGATATTTGATTCAGTATCACGTAGGCTTTTTAATGTCATGATCAGCACTTTGAATTTTACCAGGAAACAAAATAGTTAGGGAAGTTATTTCAACAATTGAACAATGTCTGACTGCAGCATTCTGGACCTGCCGAAGAGAATATTTTATATGATTCTAGTTAGATTTTTCATTTCCAGGAACAGACACAGTTGAAAAACTTGTTTTGACTGAACAAACTAATACTGATCCTTGAAATCGAACAAGGAATCCCTAGACTTCTGGATTCAGGCTGACTTCAGCAGTCCAGCTGAGATGTGCTTCTGAGTCTTCACAAAGATAACTCTGTCTAACAGAGGTTGAATCATATTTCCTGATCTTCCATCTGACTAAATAAGATTATAATATTTCTGTCTCCTCTGGATCAAACTTCAATTTGCCAATTTTCAACACTGAATATTGATTTATAACTTAAACAGTCTCTTGATTTTGACTGAAAGAAGAAAAAAGAGTGTTATTAGCATGGTACCTATTGTACACCAATGCTTGTACATATACAGGATGGATTTTGTTTGTGTCTGTGTAATTCAAGTATTATGTGGGAAGGTGAAATCATAGATGTTGCATATCCACAACAATACTGGAACCATAGTTTGTAAATAGTCTCTTTCAGTACCATGTACAAGCTAAATATTAGAAGAGAAGATGGACACCTAAAGGACATCAGAAGCCAACAGATTTTGGATGAAAGGGAATCTCCTAGCACTACCTTTTGAAATGATCCCTGCAACTTAACAAAAGCCATTAAGAAATCAAATAGAACCGAGAGAACTATGTTTGCTTTGTCTAGTTCTTTGTGGAGATTATTCAACTAGTCTTTCTCCCATAACAAGCCTTAAGCCAGCTTGAAATAGATCTAGGTAATTGATGTCATCCACTTTTCTAGAATACTATAGAGCAGTGGTGGCAAACCTATGGCATGCGTGCCAGAGGCGGCACTCAGAGCCCTCTCTGTGGGCATGCGTGCCATCACCCCAGCCCCGCCTCCCCCCACGGCCCCCTCCTCACCAGCAGCCCCCCCTAGAGAAGAGTCGCCCCCGGTCATGGTCCATGCGGAGCAGCACAGCCAAGGACATGGCAGCCGGGCAGCAGGTACAAGACTCCGCCCCCATGCCCCGTAGCATCATTTGCTGCGTGGCCACCATGGTGCTGCAGGGCCGCCTGGGCGATCTGCCATGGCAGGCCGTGGAGGCGGTAGGTGGCCCTGCAGGGAGCGGGGGCAGGGTGGGGCAGAGTGGGCGGGGCAGGGGGCAGAGCAGAGTGGGCAGGGCAGGGGGCAGAGCGGTTTTGGGGCACTCGGTGTCTAAAAGGTTCGCCATCACTGCTATAGAGCTATAATACTCCACTATACACTTCAAGACCTTGCCAAATATTACAATAGTGAATTCTGTTAAAAACTTAATAATTTACAGTACAAAATTTCACCACTACATTTTTACAGATGAAAAAATCATTCTGTATCACAAAGACACATTCATCATTTGCCACTGAGTCTGTTCTCCCCAGCCAGCAAGGGTCAAGCATGATGTAATACATCTCAACTCTGAAAAGAACCTGTCCATATTCTCATGCTACCTACATTGTAAGTTATCTATTTTATCTGGACAAGAACAGACCAAATTTGCATCCGATGAATCTATAGGATATGCCAATCAGTCTGACTTGAACTGAATTCTCAAAATTGGCATTTCAGGTAGTCCTTGAGTTGTGATCACAATTAGGCCAAAATTTGTGTTGCTAAGTGAAACATTTGTTAAGTGAGTTTTGCCCCATTTTACAACCTTTCTTGCCACAGTTCTTAAGTGTATTACTGCAGTCATTAAGTTAGTAACATGGTTGTTAAGTGAATCTGGCTTCCCCATTGACTTTGCTTGTCAAAACGTTGTAAAAGCTGATCACATGACCGCAGCACATTGCAAGTGCCATAAATATGAAAGTTGCCAAGCATCTGAATTTTGATCATGTGACCATGGGGATAATGCAACAGTCGTTAAGTGTGAAAACCGGTCATAAATCACTTTTTTCAGTGCTGTTGTGACTTTGAGCAGTCACTAAATGAACTGTTGTAATTCGAGGACTACCTATGTTTAAAATTTAAAGGCCACAAGACTCAAAATCTGATCTGACAGAAGAAGGAAAAGCATCCAAACTTCTGCAGTTTTTTAATGATGTGTGCATGTGTGTGGGTTGGCAGCATTGGATGAAAATAGTAGGCGTGGTAGATCTTTCCAAAGAAAGTAATTTTGCAGAGTTTCAACCTAAAAGTTGCAAGACCATTTTTGTAATTCTTTTTCATAACTTTCATAAATGGGTTGGGGAGAGGAGGCAGTACACTATGGGAAGAAGCAAAGTGGTCCCAGCTTTATTTTTCTGTGCAGCGCCTTGCTGCCCTGCCTCCCTTGGCGAGGAGGGGAGGGGGCACACTGCCCAGAGAGAGACAAAGCGGCTCACTACTTTCGCTGCTGGGTTCCCTGTTGCCTTTCTGAAGAAGCCAGCAGGGAAGGTCACAAGTGGCGACCACATGATCACGGAAGTCTTGGCAATCCATCATAAGTGCAAACAGGTTGCCAAGTGCCCAGATTTCAATTAGGTAACCATGGGGCTGCTGCGACAATCATAAGTCTGAGCATCAGCCTAAGTCCTTTCATTCAGCACCTTTGTAATTTTGAACGGTCATAAGTCAAGGACCACCTGTATTTTATTCCTGAAAAGTCTAATAGCAGTACTTTCATCAAATACAGAACTGATTTTTCAGAAACAGAATGGGGCTCATTTCTGCTCAAATTTAAGCAATAAGAAAGGTAGATCAACAGGCTTTGAGTAAATCATTATATCTAACAACTAACACAGAAATTTCCCTTATTTTATTCCTAAAGATCTATCAAGAGCAGCACAGTAACCTAGCATCCCAATATGATAGCACACACTTCAGTCTGATCTGTTGAGATTATAAAGTTACTTTAAGAAGCAAAGAAAAAAAGTATTATTCAATTACATCATTCTAGAATAAATCTTTGATGATTTTACAGAGTGAAATGATTTCTTATGCTATATTTCAAGCGGAAATCACAGAAATTTATAACTTTGGAGCATCCCAGTTTTATTCATTGCTCCAACAGGAAGTTAAAGTAGCAGCTACTATGTTAAACAAATGGCCTAATCAAACCTCATTTCTTACTCTTATGTTCCAGGATTGCTTAAAAAAGGGAAGTACACAATTACAGGAGTCTATGAATGTATATGGTTTTAAATGAGAATAATCATGTAAATGGCATTCTGATCAATCAAGCCTTACCATACCCATAGCTGAAACGTTCCTTCTAAGCAACTTTACAGGGTACTGATACTGGTTACTCTATCCGTTAACCTGAAAAACCAGCCGTTCTTCTATCAGGAAGCTATTTGCACAAAAGACACACCCAGTAGTATGATGCAATATTTATCACCAGCAGACAATTATCAAACTACAAGGAAATACCTGCAGTAATAACCCTATTAAGTTCCAAAGGAAAAAGGAAACTCTGTTTTCCACTGTAAAAAATGAGTATGTGAAGTGCCAGCCTTTTAAGAGTAATTATTGACTACCATTTCTAATCACTTAAGATGATTTTATTCCTATCTCTGTGTAAGGATAAATAACTAATCACCAATCAATCACAGATTGTCCTACTTCCTCCTGGGATCTAATATATACTGTACATTGTGAGTAGAATTGCTAAGAGTATAAGGTTTAAGAAACAGATTCGCCATACCAAGTTAGAGCACTATCTCTTCTTCCTCTAGTATTTCTTACATTAATTAGCATTCTTTTCCCACTGGCATCTTAAATTCTGGGTATTATAATCCAACATACCCAGAGGGCAGCAGATCAGAAAAAGCTAACTTTATTAGTACAGTTGGTTGCAAAGTCAACCAGATGTTTATACTGGATTTGACACTTTTATCCACCTATCAAGTCCTTCCCAAGGATCTGGGGTAGCAGATGTTGTTGTTCAATGAATTAAAGGTATCCTGGATGTAAGCTGTTCCAGTAAAGCTGCCTTTTGCAATTGACTGGTGGTGATTTTGTCAATGCTGATGGTCTTTAAGTGGTGCTCCAGATGTTTTGGGACCAACCATGTGATCAACTGCCGTGATTTGCTTAATAACTATGGCAAAAAAGTCATAAAGTCGGGCACAACTCATTTAACAAGTGCCTTGCTTAGCAACAGAAATTCTGGTCCCAATTTATTACAAGCCAATGCTCTAATCATATTATTATTATTATTATTATTATTATTATTATTATTATTATTATTATTATTATTATTATTATTATTGTTATTGTTATTGTTATTTATTATTATTATTATTATTATTATTATTATTATTATTAATTTATTTATTAATTAAATTTTTGTGCCACCCATCTCCCCTATAAAGCGACTCTGGGTAATTTACACATCATAAAAAGATAAATAGAAAAGTAATTAAAACATTAAAACTATGCAGATTAACATTTTAAAATTATACAAAAAAACCCCCCTAAGTGTAAGACAGTCTTCTTACTCTGTCAACCACCTCCAGCAATAAGAGCTCTCCTCGCACTGTGCACACGGCTACATTCTGCACCAGCTGTAGCTTCCAAATACTCTTCAAGCGTAGCCTCACATAGATTGTGTTGCACTAATCCAACCAAGAGATGACTTAGGGCATGAGTGACTGTGTGCAGGGCCTCACACTCCAGGTAAGGGCGCAAGTGGTATACAACACAAAGTTGCACCAAGGCCTTATGTACGTATTTGGCAATGAGCTTCTCCTAAATCCAAATGACATTTATTGTATTTGTCACAATTTATTATTAAGCTATACATTAACATTTCAATGCATGCTACTCTGTAGTACTTTATTTTGTCAAGTTTTGGTGCTGATTATCAGATAATAACTTTATCTGATTATGTAATAACTAGTCTTCAATTGCCCAGACTCCATACATATATTTCAATAGTTATGAAGACCAATGAAAATTTCTGAACAAAACAGGAAAATTTTAATAACGCATGTGTTTAAAGCTGCAGTATTTCATGTTACTCTTTTTTTCAATAATTTCCAAGGAGACGTTTAAAAGTGATAGACCTCATCCTCATGGAGGTTTTTCTAATGGAACTTAAAGCCAACATTTCAAATTAATGTTTCATTTTGTTTCCACGCAAAACATGTAATCACCATCTTAAAATTTGAAAATTTAGCATCCTTGCCTTCTGCTAATCATTTCCCTCTAAATAAATAATAATAATTCTCCCCTTTTATTTAATTACCAGCTCTGGTTCAGTTATATTATTTTGGCTATAACATTTTACTCTGTCCCGGCTAATTGCCACGCAGTGATTTCCCTGTACTCTTTTTTATCTTCCAAAGCCCAGCAAATAGCATTTCTTTTGGATTAATCCTTTTCCTTCTGTTTAAGGGAGTTTTAGATTATCCCCAAAGTCAGTGAAGAAGCCATCAGGAAGTTGTAAGTCCCAGTTTCAAGTGTTTTCATGTGTTTGGAAAACAAGCTTACAATATCTTAAAGCCACATGTTGGCTCATGTGGATCATGGGTACTATGAAACCTACCTGTGTATTAAGACACACAGTGATGATATTTCTGGTCTGGTGTACCAAAAAAAGATCTCTATGGGTGCTTAGTCTAAGATCATTATCTGAGCCTATTCTCAGCAGACACATAGACACACACAAAAAAAGCCCTGTCGTCTGAATTGTGATCGGAAGCTACTAGCTAAACAACATTTTAGCATAGTTTCCCAATTTTTAGAATGTTTTCTCCAGGAAGATTCCATTGGGAACCTTCATTATCATTTGGTAATTAGATGAACAGATACTATTCAAATATTTCATATCCTTTCAAGCTAATCTGAACTGTTTTTCTAAGCAGCAGTTATGCATGGTAATAAACCAAGAATGTATATTATTATTTCATTAGCATATTATCACTTTATTTGCTTATGTAGAGAGCTATAACATTTCAAAACATCTGCTTCTCTTTGCTAATTAATATTACAGATTCTTTTGCTTCATTTCCTTTTCAATTTTTCGAATTTTGGCTCATTACAGTTTCAGTTCACACATCACATTTATTTTAGATAATTTGTGATGTGTTCATGCATGCAGCCTTAAAAATTCCCGCTCCTAGCTTGTCCAGATATTGTTATATTAAATGGATGATCCTTACATTAAAACACATAAGATTTTTAAACAGTTGTATCAATATATTCTATTTTCCACTTTTAATTTTTTTATCATTCCTAAGATACTTAAATAGCTCTAAAAAGCTTTGGGGGGTTAGATCAGTTTCTAATTTGTGTATTGTTCTATTTTTAATTTAATATATATTGCAATTATTATTTATATTATATACTAAAATTATACAGGAGAGCAAAGAGATTCTTCTCAATTTAATTTAGCATTATAGTAGGCAACAAACTGCTTGATGGCTTATCTCTACAGTTGAGTTTAACAATTCATAGGTCACAGTATGAATCCAAACATTTGCAGAAAGACTCCAGGATATAGTGCTATTTGCAGTGTAACTACAATATTAATTCTTTCTGTCATTAAGGAAACATCTATTGTTCAAACCACAGAAAATGACATCTGGAAGAGTTTGGAAATATGCCTGTCCTTTCCAAACATGCAACTTTCAACCGTGACAGAAAGCAAACAAACATGTCAAGCAGAAATTTAAACATTGGTGGACTAAATGGCCAATTATCCAAATTAACTAATTATATTTACCTTTTTCTAAATATTCCCATTGATTGTGATATAGCGTAGAACATGTGTTCACAACGAGGTACATTGCAAGCATCTATGATCAGAGGACCTGCATATTCTCCATAACAAACCTTTCAGAATAAACTGCCCAATATTACAAATAGTTGTATCCAATCATTGTACTTCCTACATGTAGCACTTTACCATCACCTACAGAACTGTCAAGCATTTATTTGGACCTATATACCAAGCATTTATAAAGACCTATATACCTATATACCAATTATAGAAAGTTTAAACTACCATTTATCAAACTCATTTTGTTTGCCAGCTGTGAAGATCTCAGGAAAGCTCAGCTAACTCCAGAGATGCCACAGAACAGAATAAACCTAGAATCTTTGACATGTAAAGGCTTTGCTCTGCCCTAAAATGATATTTTTCTTCCCATGTTATAAGGTGGTAGAATCCTAAAAGAGACAGAGTTTATGTGTGTTTATACTAAACAGCCTGTTAAGTTTGATAGGCAGAACAGAAGAAAAATAATGAGTCCTTATCTAGAGTTTTACTCAGGATGAAATCCCACTCTTCATTTTGGCACCCCATTCCTTAGCAGTAGCTTCAGCGAGTTCAGTAACTATTAATTCACAATGCTAAACCAACATGTAGTTTGCTTAGAATTGTGTGTGAACCAGGCAATAGTCTGGTGGATCACCAAACAAATCAACCCAGAATTCTCACTCAAGGCACAAATGACCAGAGTCAAATTATCCTATTTGGACACATTATGAAAAGACCAAGCTTTTGGACAAGGCTATAATGCCAGGAAAGATAGAAGGAAAAAGAAGATAATGATGATCAGGAGCAAAATGGATGGATTTGGTTATAGTGGTGATAGGTGCACCATTAAAAGACATGAAAGCCCAGATTAGGGTCAAGTCATCATGGAGAAATCTATGAGGTCGCTAAGAGCTGGCACTAACTTTATGGCACATAATTAAAGTATTATATGTCAATATATAGTGGGACATCTAATGCACACCTAGGTAGGGTAAAATATTTATGATATTTCTCCATTCTCCCTATTTTCCAAGCATAGCTTCAGATGAAGCATGCTTTTTAAAGAAAGATACATAATGTTTGTGTGTATTGCAACAGAAGAATTACTCAGAGAAATATTTTAGAGTAGGCGGTTTATTGTTTCTCAGGAAAGCAGTTCCGAAGGTATTAAAAGAAAGTTGAAGTGAAAGACAAAAAAAATAATTTAACTATGTGACATTCCTCAGTGATTAGGTCATTCTTTTTACATTACAAGTTATAGCAGGTTGTTAACACTTGCTGTTCTCCTTTCATTTTCCTAATAGGGCATAAAGGTATATAAAACCTACTTCCAGTTACTGTTTGAAGATACTGGCTTGTTATTCAATAACCTTAAACCCTAGGAGGATAAAAACAATAATTAGCAAAAAGTTAGCTCATAAGAGTTTCATTTTAGTTGCTTAATGAAATAAGGAAAAATGTGACTTCATTACATGCCATATAGAGTACATAAAGAAAAATAAAAGTTCTAATCTTACTATTAGAACCTTTCAATAAATTAGCTTGCATCCAACATGAAAATAATTGCTTCCAAGGGTGTTTTTCTGGACTCCATAGAATGTGTTTTCTAGAACTCTTCAGTTCTAGTTATAAAGCTAGGATTGCCAGTCTCTTCCTAATCTTTGAGAGAAGGCATTTTTTGAGTGCAGTACCTTTAAAGCCAGACACAAATCATGGATGAAAGCAAATGCATTTTCTGTCAAATACGAAGTCTGTCAGATACAAAGTCACTGATATAATGAGATAACTTTGCTAAAATTATTGATGTTTAAGCATGTCAGATTAATATTAATGAAGCATGTCACTGCACAGTATTGGTTAAATTTAAATTATTCAGTGGCATGATTTATACCCTCATCAACATGACCCCTTTAATATATTTTCAATATTTTGACATTAAAAGCAAAAATTATTCTTATTATACAACAGATTTCTATAGCACTTTACAAATGAAATGGTAGGGATTAAAGTCCAAACTTGGACATATACTTTAAAGAATCAAGAAGAACCAAGACTCATCTCTCTTTCTGTAGAAGAACCAAGACTCCTGAAGCACTGATGCCTTTCACTAGATGGAACAATACACCAACTCAGGCTGTAACAAGCAACTTACTTAGATGAGGAAACCATATAAAAAGGAAAATCATAGCAGTATGTTTGGGTTCTTTCCATTGTAAATCTAGCTATAATTCAACTTTCAAGCCATTCTTAATTCTTAAAATGCATAAGTCTCTGTAGAGAAGAAAATTGTAATGAAAGCAATACATTCATTATTACTGGCATTTTCTATCATAAGGTTTTGAGAGCTTGGCCTGATTCTTGCCTAGTCTACAAAGCAGAAGCAAATGTTTAGCAATAGTTCTCACCAAATGGTTAGATGAATCTTTTATTTAGCTTATTCCCTGTTGAATACTATCACTCAGAGGAAGATTGATTCCAAAACAGAGATATGTTGTTTGCTGGATGGCAATACACTCAGTTCTACAGCCCTGGGTCCATGTTCCAATGAAAATCAGAATGCTGTGTGTGTGTAAGATTTCATGCGACAAGTGAAGCTTTTATATGGCAAGCCTTTTCCAAGACACCTCATATGACTAAGTATAATTAACATTAAATTCAAAATGTACCCTTGATTGAAATAGGGTATCAGTCTATGGAGATTCTTAGTCATCCAGGTCATATAGCAGTTATCCCAAAGATGCTTTTTTTCACGAGGCAACTGTACTTTCTTGTTTTTCTTTGAAGACGTTTCACTTCTCATCCAAGAAAATTCTTCAGCTCTGACTGGATGGTGGGGGAATTCAAAATTGAACAGCCCTCTCTCAACAGAGGGGGAGGGATACGACATCATCTATCTTCAGTCCACAACACTGTCCTTTCAACAGTTCCAAAAAGGCTCCACACCCATTTGTACTACTCAGGTGACCCTGACGACACATATAAACCTCCAGGTGGCATCAACGACTCTAAAAGAATGCAAATGAGCAGCTGTCTGCAAGGAGTATAAATCCTTCCATTCCCCACCATCCAGTCAGAGCTGAAGAAGCTTCTTGGATGAGAAGCGAAAAGAAACAAGAAAGTCCAGTTGCCTCGTGAAAAAAAAAGCATCTTTGAGTGTCTTAAAGAACTGCAATCCTGTGCACTTCTGAGTTACCCAAGTTGGCTTATTTTGAATGAATTCCAAACAATCCTACGGGGGGGGGGGAAGCACAGAACTTGATGAAATGTTCTGAACCCTGTCCTAAAGTAGATTTTAATTGTATGATAAAGAAAGGAGAGAGTGTGACCTTCAGACTTCAATATTGGTGTTAAAGAACAGTTTTATACTGGTATAAACAAAGATTTGTTTACATTTCCGCTGAAAGAACAGTAAAATAAGGTTGTTCGGAGATATTTGTAACAAAATTGAATTCTGTCTTTATAGCTATTATTATTATTTAAAAAAATAATCTATAGCGTTTCTTAGATTTTTAGGAAGAGATCAGTTTTCCCGCAATGGGAAGACTTGACGCCGCTGTCTTGATGCGGCTAGTAGGGGGTGGTCTTCTCATCACCGCCGAGTCCTCACTGCCAACTCACTGCCGCCATCTCTTTTCAGGACATCTCAACACTGTAAATTCACTGCAAGGATAACTCGCTGCGGGCACTAGATGGAGAGCCGGGAGGGCAGGCGAGTGAGCAGGGTGTCAGAGGGGGGTGGCGATGGGAGAGGCTGCGCCGATGGGAGAGGCTGCGCCAGATGGGAAGCAAGTGGGGTGTCAAAATGGGAAGCCTCCGCTGCCCTGCAAGTTTTTTTTTTAAGCCACATTGCTTAATGCATGAAGGTATCTTGCTCTGAAAATAAGAGCAGCTTTGGGAAGCAATGGGGTGGGGAAGTGAGTAGGGGTGGGGTGTCAAAATGGGAAGCCCTTGCCACCCTGCAATTCATAGTGTTTCTGGTCATGTGCTGAGTACTTTCCGCCGAAAGCCCGGTGGATGATTTCATGGTGTTTCTCGTCAAATGCAGAGTGTTTTTCCCCAGAGCCATGGTGTTCATGGTGTTTCTGGTCACGTGCAGAGTGCTTTTCTCCAAAGCCGGGTGGATGATTTCATAGTATTTCTGGTCATGGACAGAATGCGTTTGGACAGAGAATCACAGCAATGTTCCCTCAAAACTGACACCAATGCTGTGAAAAGAGTAATGCTGAGAAGAGGGTTTTTTTCAGTTTGGACTCCAAACTTTCCTGCCCATGCAGCCCCATTTCCGTAGTGCATGAGACTTGTAATTAAATGCAGCTGCAAACTTTGCAATCTGCTTGATGGGCAAGTATTTGAATGCAACTCGAAACAAGCCTTTTTAGTTTTTAAAAAAGCTGACATCCCACCCCAAAGCTGCCCTTATTTTCAGAACAAGATACCCTCAAACATTAAGCAATGTGGCTTTAAAAAAAAACCTTACAGGGCAGCAGGGGCCTCCCATTTTGACACCTCACCCCCACTCGCTTCCCATCTGGCACAGCCCCGCCCATCGCAACCCCCCCTCTGACAGCCTGCTCACTCGCCCACCCTTCTGGCTCTTCATCCAGCGCCCGCAGCAAGTTATCCCCACAGCGAATTTATGGTGTTAAGACGTCCTGCAGAGATGGTGGCAGTGAGTTGGCAGTGAGGACTTGGCGGTGGCAAGAAGGCCGCCACCTGCTGGCCATATTGAGGTAGTGGTGTCAAGTCATCATAGATCCCAGTTTTCCTTCCATGTGTAATAGAACGGAGTAACAGAGCAATTTTCTACTCTGAAGCCATTGTGGATTAACCAGACACTATAAAAGGTCATATAGGCTCCTACTTAATGCCAGAAAGTCATACTACATAAACCACATTACTATTTTCTATTTTATAACAAAATCCTATTAATACTTTTTAGACAAAATATTACCATTGAAAGCAACATGAATATAATCTAAATTTCAATATGGAGAATTCAACAAAAAATTCAACAATATTCTATATGTTTTTTCTAAAATGGGCATCTAGGAAAGCAAAATTTTCATCATGAACTTTGTTTAAACTACAGCATCTACAAAAATTGCTAAGTAAGAATGAAATGTTTGCAAAGTAAGAAAGTCAGACTATACGTGGCCTCATTTAATTTCAAACAGGACCATTTTGCATCTGAAAAAGCTGCAGAATGGTTAGAATAATATTAAAAAACTTCCAGTATGGCTGATTTTTTTTATTCCTAGGGTTTTCCTGCAAGTGAATATCTGTTTTAAACTCAAAACAAGGCCATTCAAATTAGAAAAAGGATGGTTTATGTTCAAAACATTTTAATTTGAAAACATTTTTCCACATTTCTGAAGTAAAATTCTTCTTAATCAAATTTATCTTACTAAAATTCTAGATCACCTGTCTAGACTATATATTCTTTCCATTAAAATGAGATAATGAAGCTTGCAATGTGTTCTCATCAGATCTCTCTATATTATTGAAAGATGAGTATCTTTTGAAACTTCATATTTTTGTGATTCAAATGCAGACCTGTTGTGATATAAATGTAGTTGGAACAAAAACTTTCGAATTTGTTTTGCCAAGTGACAAAAATTAATTACCATGAGTAAGTGTTGCACATCAGCTTAAAACGTGACCCTGAGCAGAAAAATGGCAACTGGAGAGACTGCTCATCTATACCTTCCTTAAACACGTGCAGACACAAACACAAATACAAGCCATATGAAATAAAACCTATAATCAAGAAGCAAAATCTAGAAATACGCTTTCCTTGTACCAGCTTTGAATTTGCTCAGAAAAAAATATTTTCTTAATCAAATGCTGTGACTCATATTCTCTGCTTGAATCATTTTCTAAAATGCAATTCTACAACCTTGAACTGAAAATAGAAGAGACCTCTTCAGTAGAGAATATAATCTCATGGCACATTAATAATATATACCGAGTACAATATACTGTAAATATTATACATTATAGTGGAATGACGATGAATGGGCATACCCACCATGTTATTCCATTCTGGGGTAAGTAGCTTCAAAAACGGGTGGGCTTCGAGGTTTAGTGATTGTGGTCTAGATTGTGGTCCTGATGTTTTGCCAGCAACTATCGCTGGCATCTTTAAAGACAAGGTGATCTGCGTAGCCAGCCATTTAATTAGAAGCTCACTAATACAATGTTACAGGACTAAACCCTGCTACAAATTTATTTGCTTGCCAATACCTTTCATTTCACCATTGTTGTTCCATGCCTACAATTAAGAGTAAAGAAACCATGCTGGGAGCCATTTAGAATGGAGAAATTATTATACGTGGTACAATCATTATTTTCTAAAAGAATTAAAATAATCTATGAGACTCCCATTTAGGTGGATTTCCCTATTATACACCGAATTAAGAGTTAATCTTTGTTGTTCTCCAAGTATAGAGTACACTTTTCCTTCGGGAGAAGCTAAGTAACATGAGCATGGACAGGTGCTTCTTGTTCCTAATTCAGCAACTTTATAACATCTCCTTTAAAATTAAATGCAACTCTCAAGGCATCATGTCTAAACCAATCTGTTTGAACAGGTGTCAGACAAGGCTGCATCTCAGTTCTACCTTATTTAATCTCTATTTAAACTCCCTAACAAGCAGATTAACCAACCCAAGTTTGCATCTTTCCAAGATTGCTTGAATTGATATTCCACTATTTTTATATGCCGATAGTGATGCTGCTACCCTTTAACAAGCACCCTGTAGAATTTAGATGAGCACTCACAGCTTTCACTTATTTGTGCTGAAAGCACAATGAACAGAAATCCAAAGTGGTTTTTGCTAAAAACCCCACAAGCTTTAAATGGACCACTGAAGGAAAAGAAATTGAGCAGGTTAAAAGCTTTAAGTACCTAGGAGCAGTGGTCCATTCTCAGGTGCCTGGAAGATGCACATAGATTGTGCTAGTTGATAAGGACAAAAGAGCACAGTAATTATTACACTTTATTTTATTTTTTGGACCAAGGGAGGGGAATGCATACATGCAATTTTGAAACTTTTTATAGTAAGACCCTTAGCCCAAATGTTGTAGTATGGTGCTCAGATGGGACCATTCCCTCACTATAAATCATTTAAAATCATACCAAAAAATTGCATTTTTTTTCAGATATCTAGATCAATGTTTCTCAACCTTGATAACTCTATGATGTGTAGACTTCAGCTCCCCCAGAATCCTCCAGAATTCTGTATATCCAAAGAGACACTCACAAGGCAACAAAAAGTGGAGGTGGGAGCATGGCTGTTAATATAATACTCACACATTGCCTCAAATGCCATTTTTTCTCACTAGGAAAAACAGACTAGTCCCACTAGTCCCAACAGACCAATTTTACTCTTCATGGCAACAAGCAATTCTGGCTTGTTGTTGTTAGTTACAAAGTCGTGTCTGACCCATCGCGACCCCATGGACAACATTCCTCCAGGCCTTCCTGTCCTCTACCATCTTCTGGAGTCCATTTAAGCTTACGCCTACTGCTTCAGTGACTCTATCCAGCCACCTCATTCTCTGTCGTCCCCTTCTTCTGTTGCCCTCAATCTTTCCCAGCATTAGGCTCTTCTCCAGTGAGTCCTTCCTTATCATTAGGTGGCCAAAGTACTTGAGTTTCAACTTCAGGATCTGGCCTTCTAAAGAGCAGTCAAGGTTGATCTCCTCTAGTACTGACCGGTTTGATCGCCTTGCAGGCGAGGGGACTCGCAGGAGTCTTCTCCAACACCATAGTTCAAAGGCCTCAATTCTTTTGCGCTCAGCCTTTCTTATGGTCCAACTTTCACAGCCATACATTGCAACTGGGAAAACCATGGCCTTGACTATACGTACTTTTGTTGGCAGGGTGATGTCTCTGCTTTTTAGTATGCTGTCTAGATTTGCCATAGCTTTCCTCCCCAGGAGCAAGCATCTTTTAATTTCTTGGCTGCAGTCCCCATCTGCGCTGATCTTGGAAGCCCAGGAAAATAAAATCTGTCACTACCTCCATTTCTTCCCCATCTATTTGCCAGGAATTGAGAGGGCCGGATGCCATGATCTTGGTTTTCTTAATGTTGAGTTTCAAGCCAACTTTTGCACTCTTCTTCTTCACCCGCATCAAGAAGCTCTTTAGTTCCTCTTCACTTTCTGCCATTAGAGTGGTATCATCTGCATATCTTAGGTTGTTGATATCTGCCGGCAATCTTAATTCCAACTTTTGATTCATCTAGCCCTGCCTTTCTCATGATGTGCTCTGCATATAAGTTAAATAGGCAGGGTGACAGAATACAGCCTTGCCGGACTCCTTTCCCAATTTTGAACCAATCAGTGGTTCCGTGTCCAGTTCTCACTGTTACTTCTTGACCCGCATATAGATTTCTCAAGAGACAAATAAGATGGTCTGGTACTCCCATCTCTTTAAGAACTTGCCACAATTTGTTGTCATCCACACAATCAAAGGCTTTAGCATAGTCAATGAAGCAGAAGTAGATGTTTTTCTGGAACTCCCTAGCTTTCTCCATGATCCAGCGTATGTTGGCAATTTGATCTCTAGTTCCTCTGCCTCTTCGAAATCCTGCCTGTACTTCTGGAAGTTCTCGATCCACATACTGCTGAAGTCTAGCTTGTAGGATTTTAAGCATAACTTTACTAGCATGTGAAATGAGTACAATGGTGCGATAGTTTGAACATTCTTTGGCATTGCCTTTCTTTGGAATTGGAATGTAAACTGACCTTTTCCAATCCTGTGGCCACTGTTCAGAGTTTTCCAAATTTGCTGGCAAATTGAGTGTAGCACTTTTATTGCATCGTCTTTTAAGATTTTGAATAGCTCAGCTGGAATACTGTCACCTCCACTAGCTTTGTTGTTGCTCAGCTTTCCAAAGGCCCATTTCACTTCACATTCTAGGATGTCTGGCTCGAGGTCAGTGACTACCCCATCATGGTTATCAGGGACGCTAAACTCGTTCTTGTATAGTTCTTGTGTGTAATTTTGCCACCTCTTCTTAATCTCTTCTGCCTCTGTTAGGTCCCTGCCATTTTGGTCCTTTATCATGCCCATCTTTGCATGAAACGTTCCCTTCATATCTCCAATTTTCTTGAAGAGATCTCTGGTTCTCCCTATTCTATTATTTTCTTCTATTTCTTTGCACTGTTCATTTAAGAGGGCATTCTTATCTCTTCTAGCTATTCTCTGGAATTCTGCATTCAATTGGGTGAATCTTTCTCTTTCTCCCTTGCCTTTCGCTTCCCTTCCTTCCTCAGCTATTTGCAAAGCTTCCTCAGACAGCCATTTTGCTTTCTTGCATTTCTTTTTCTTTGGGATGGTTTTAGTTGCTACCTCTTGTACAATATTGCGAACCTCCGTCCATAGTTCTTCAGGCACTCTGTCTATCAGATCAAATTCCTTAAATCTATTTGTCACCTCTACTGTATATTCATCAGGGATATGATTTAGTTCATACCTGAGTGGCCTAGTGTTTTTCCCTACTTTCTTCAATTTAAGCCTAAATTTTGCAATGAGAAGCTCATGATCTGAGCCACAGTTAGCTCCTGGTCTTGTTTTTACTGACTGTATAGAGCTTCTCCATCTTTGGCTGCAGAGCACATGGTCAATCTGATTTCTGTGTTGACTGTCTGTTGATGTCCATGTGTAGAGACGTCTCTTGGGTTGTTGGAAAAGAGTGTTTGCTATGACCATCGTATTCTCTTGACAAAATTCTATCAGCCTGTGCCCTGCTTCATTTTGTACTCCAAGGCCAAACTTGCCTATTATTCCGGTTATCTTTTGGCTTCCTACTTTAGCATTCCAATCCCCCATGATGATAAGGACATCATTTTTTGGTGTTGATTCTATAAGGTGCTGTAGAACCGGTCAATTTCATCCTCTTCAGCAGCAGTGGTTGGGGCATAGACTTGGACTACTGTGATATTGAATGGTTTGCCTTGGATTCGCACTGAAATCATTCTGTCATTTTGGGGATTGTATCCGAGTATTGCTTTTCCTACTCTTTTGTTGACTATGAAGGCTACTCCATTTCTTCTGAGGGATTCTTGCCCGCAGTAGTATACCTGATGGTCCTCCCGCTAAAAGGACATTGTTGCCAACGTTTTGAGAGCGCGGCTGGGAGCAAGACTAAAGGGGGAAGGTCTAGGAAGGCCTGGACTTTGGCGGCCCTTAAGGGGATAACACTACATAAGAATGTTATAGATACAGTTTGTTTTAATTTTACAGTATTGCATTAGCAATCCTAGCATTTAGTTATCTTTTTATCACTGATACATTTCATGGAATTATTGAAATGGATATAATTTTCCTTAGTGTATTTTATGCTAGTCTATGACCAAAATGAAGTTTGTTGTTGTGATGGTGTGGAACACTTGAAGCAGGATACTGCTTTTCAAGATTATTTTTTTACAAGAATACTAACAGCATTGATGTTTCAGCATTAAGCTAAGAAAGAGATGCTGCTGCAAAATTTTTATATTCCTCTTTCCCTCACATTCTTCCAAGACAGAAGCTTGCTTTAACAATTGGTAAATATCATTCCGTATAGAGTCACATCTTTATTCTGTAAACAATATTCAGCCATTACTATAAAGTATAGCTAAGGACCTTTCCCTGGTAGTGAATTATGCTATCTACCCATCCTTTAAATGGAAACTACAGGCCAATTCCTACCCTGTCTCAAATTCCTTTGTTTCCAGTCACTGAAGTCCCCTGAAATCCTGCTATAACAATGTTTCTTAACCTTGGCAACTTTCAAATGTGTGGACTTTAATTGTCAGAATTCCCCAGACAGTATGAGAACATAAAGGAAAGTAACATGTAACATCTTAACAGATTTCAGTCCTGGCAATAGCACTAGCAACAGCACTTAGGCTTATATACCACTTCATAGTGCTTTACAGCCCTCTCTAAGTGGTTTACAGAGTCAGCATATTGTCCCCAACAATCTGGGCCCTCATTTTACTGACCTTGGAAGGATGAAGGATGAGTCAACCTTGAGCTGGTCAGGATCAAACTGCAGGTTGTGGGCAGAGTTTGCCTGCAATACTGCATTCTAGCCACTGCAGCCCCACAGTTCCTCAGGCCACTCCAGAAGGCATTGATTTAAAGACTAACATACCACTTTAGTACTATACAGCCAAGGGCAACGTAAGATCTTACTTAAGAGCTGGCTATAAAATAAAATGAGACCTTTGTTACATATAGATTAGTATCCATAGCTGTATATTAATTTACAATTACCCAAGTGTTCCACTTTATCACATTCCGGGTGATTAGTGCATAGTTAGGGGGATGTTCTCATAAAACGACTGCATGGATATATGAGTAATATGAGCTCTAATATGAGCAAGAACAAGAATATAAAAAATAGGTAATAGATTGCAGGGCTGACTCCAAATAACTGTATTTAGAAGCAGGGATGAAATTTAATAGTCCACTATAGCAGTACAGTACTCCCTTGTTTCTTCCATTTGAGCAAATGGTTCCTCATTTGCTCCTTTGGGAAAAAGTAAAAGTGTTACTACTTGATATTACTGTGTTGAGAGCAAGGCCATCCTTCATTCCTGATGCTGCAGGGCATTCTAACAGAAATTCTATAGAGAAATGTGTCAACAGTGTGCATATGAACTGGCATATGAATTCCCCACTCTGAATAGCAAAAGATACTGTAATATAAAAGATTCCCAATCTATATAACCTTCTTTACCATCATAAAACTGGAAACGCTGCAAGGGGTATTTCAGATATTTTTAAAAGGATGACATTATCTTCTTGATTATATGCTGCAGACGTAACATATCTATTCAAGCTATCTGAAGCTTACAAATTTTGCCAGATATAAGCCTTAACATACTCCATCAAATTGTTTAATTACTCACGTTACCATTACTTCATATTAATAATGTATTTTGAATTATTTATTCATTGGATTTTTATCCCACTTGTATTACTTTATAAGTAACTCAAGGTGGCCAATGTACACAATACTCCTTCCTCCTATTTTCCCCATAACAACAACCCTGTGAGGTGGGTTGGGCTAAGACAGGGGTAGGCAACCTTGGCTCTTTTATGACTCGTGGACTTCAACTCCCAGAATTCCTGAGCCAGCATACAACAACCCTGCGAGGTGGGTTGGGCTAAGACAGGGGTAGGCAACCTTGGCTCTTTTATGACTCGTGGACTTCAACTCCCAGAATTCCTGAGCCAGCATACAACAACCCTGTGAGGTGGGTTGGGCTAAGACAGGGGTAGGCAACCTTGGCTCTTTTATGACTCGTGGACTTCAACTCCCAGAATTCCTGAGCCAGCCATGCTGGCATGGCTGGCTCAGGAATTCTGGGAGTTGAAGTCCACGAGTCATAAAAGAGCCAAGGTTGCCTACCCCTGGGCTAAGAGATAGTGACTGGCCCAAAGTCGCCCAGCCAGTTTTCATGCCTAAGGCAGCACTAGAACTCACAGTTTCCTGGTTTCCAGTCTGATGCTATAACCCAGTGATGGCGAACCTTTTAGAGACTGAGTGCCCAAACTGCAACCCAAAACCCACTTATGCATCGTCGAGTGCCGGGTGGGTGTGGCCCATTGGGTGGGTGCGGCCAATTGGGTGGGTGTGGCCAATTGGGTGGGTATGGCTGCGGTGGTAACGGCAGACAGGGTGGGACTAAAAAGTTCAATCAATCAATTCCAACTTTGCAAGATCTTTTTTTTTTCCGCGAGAAGTTGAAATTGACTGATTGAACCTTTTTTTTTTTTTTTGCACACGGCGGTGGAGGCCTAAAGTGAAAAGGTTTTATAAAACCCAGCTGAAGGCCTAGGACTGGGGCGACAGCACGTGTGCCCACAGAGAGGGCTCTGAGTGCCGCCTCTGGCATCCGTGCCATAGGTTCGCCACCACTGCTATAACCATTAGACTTCTAAATATGACACTAATATAATTATTTTTCCTTCATCTGCATAAATCAAATGCTCCAAGGTCTGCATAAAACAGTCTACTAGATAAGTGGTATCTTATCTAGATACCTACACAAAATTTAACATTGTATCTCAAGAAGACTTTGTAAAACATCCAGACTAGATTGAAATCTAAAAATTCCCAAACACACATGAATACAAATTACGGTTGAATAAGATATTATCCACTATAAAAAAGTATTTGCTTTTGAGCTCATTTAGTGTAGTGGTTAAAGCACCAAGCTAGAAACTGGGAGACCCTGAGTTCTAGTTCTAGTTCAGTTGGGTGACGAGGCCAGTTGGGTGACCTTGGAGCAGTCACTCTCTCTTAGCCCTAAGCAAGGAAGCAGTGGCAAACTGCTTTCAAGAATCTTACATTTGGAATTAAAAAATGCTGATCTGAGGACTAGCAATCCAACAACATCTCCTTTACCCTCAACACTCCATATTAGTGGGCTGCCTCTTTTTTTTTTTCAAAATTTGCTGCATTAATTGGAATTCTGGACGGGGTTTTAAATGGCCATAGGATACTTTAAGTCTTCCAGAAATGTAAAGGATCTACTTTACTCTTTATAACCTTCCTTCCAAAATAAAACATGACTTTCCCATTTTTGGAGTCTAGCCCTTGACAGGGCATGCAAATTCCTATCTTAAATGAAAAATTACTTAGGTAATTCATAGATGTACACATAAATTAATGGTACTCGTTGGCTGCCTTCTGAGCATCCTTTCATGGAATTAGACAGTATTGAAAATACTAAGTCTTTCTTTAAATGCCTATACAATTGGACCATTAATATTTTCTTTGCAATTCCTTGTTTATTCAGTAACATCTGCACTGATACTTTGCAGAAAGCTAAGGAGGCTCCATTCTGAAGTCTGAGGAATTTCAAAGGCAATTTATGAAATGGGTGGTGATCCATTACTCAAAAGTGAAAAATTCCTTTTGGCATGTCAATTAATTCTGCCATACTACAGTTTCTATACTACAGTTCCTTTGATCTCAAAGGCACTTTGGCTTTCAGAAACAAACCAAAAAGCCTAGTAAGAGGGCAGCACTTTTATTTTAGTGCTCAGATTTTTCTTTCAGTGTTGAGCTTTCAGATTGCAAAAGACCCATCTGCACAGTTTACTTTCCAAACTCAATATGCAGAGACTGGGGGGGAGGGGGGAGATAAACAGCATTGTGAAAAGGAGTGTAATTAATCACATATTAAACACTTATGAAGAGCCAACCTACAACTCCTGCTCCATTATCTGAACAAAACAGCTATTGAATTCAACTGGATCAATTTTGGGAGAAATGAGTATCTTTGCAAATGCATAAAACGTTGGTAAAGTCATATTATCTAGCCATATTGGCAGAATGAAGCAAGAATTATGGCTGGGTGATGAACATATTGTACCACATTCTGCCCTTGTTTCTAAAGTAATCCTGATATTCACCACGGTTGATGTTTAAGAGGCACCTACGCTCCCCCTTTCTGCCTCAGATCAGAACTGTCCGAAGCAAACTTGGTTTTCAAAGATGGGGAGGGGGGAAAGTAAACTACTTGTTTTCAGTTGTTCTCGACTGAAGGCAAGCCAACAAGCACCTTCACTTTCCCGCACACGATTACTCCAAGTCGCCTCCTCCCTCTTGCAGAGCACACTCTCCCCTCGCTACGTGGAAGAAAAGAAAAACACAAGTCTAAAACGGAAGCGTCGACGTCGACCCTCCTGCCTTTCGAGAGGCCAACTGTAAAATTCTTATAGAAAAGGGGAAACCGCCTGCAGAATATGAAAGGTGTGCTCGTTCCAGATCATCTACCTCACTTTTGCCCTGGACTGGTGAGGCACCAGTCAGCTTGCACCGTCCGGGCTTGCGAGGGACAAGCGGGCGACATCCATAGTCCTCCAACGGTGGAAAACCGGCCGGGGGAGAGCCAAGTTAAACACAGCGTGAAGTCAGTCCCCGCTTACCTTTCCCACGGCGGTGACTGCTGCTGTTGCTGCTGCCGTCACGGTGCCGGTTTACCTTTCTGCACCGCTGCGGGCTCGCAAAAGAAACCTTCCCGGCCACCCCTCGTTGAACGTCGGGAGAGTTTTTCTGCTCTAACTCGAGGAGGAAAAACAAACACGAGTTGCCACTGAAAAGAATGGATGCCTGTAAAACAACCTACGGAAAATCCGCCGTCCCAGTCCTGGCGCAGATCTTCTCGTCCTCCTGGAAGGGGGGCCCAGTAGAGCCTCCTGCTGGCTCCGCTCCGGAAGCGCAGGGAGATGCGAAGGGAGGCGACTCGCAAGAAAAGCCAGCTGCATGCAATTCCCCACGTTGCAGAAGGATGCGGGATGGAATGGGAGAGACTTCAAAGACAATATAAGATAATGACAGAAAAAGGGGACCGGAGTCCAGACTGACAAGCAGCCTCAACAAATGCGTTTGCCCCGTTTATGCACATGCAGTATGTTTACGGAGCAAGGGTGCTGTTTTAATGGTAATAGAGGAGGTGACGAGGACTGAAAAGAATAGGGAGTACAGTCATGATCTGCCACTGTTGATATTAAATGGTTCCCAAGGCTGCTATTTAATTGCACTGATAAAAATTTCTGAAATGTCACTTCAGATGTCTCATATAAATAGGCAAGCAGATGCATAATGCTGTATATCAGTTCCTGAATCTCTTGGAACAGGTTGCTTCTGCTTTGGGGGTTCATGTATTTTGGATTATGTGGAGCTCCAGGCAGAAAGATACATGTGAAACTGGGATATTGCTGATGGTCTGATTTACATTTTGTACTATTTTATATTTTTTCTTAACACACCATAAACCATAATTGAGTAGATGCACATTATTTTCTAAATCATATGCCACAGTACACGCTAACTCCAAACTAAAGTCAAGCTCAGCTCAGTGGAGACTTGGCCCAGTTATTTTAAGGAATACAATTATATGGCTCTTTTTTGCTTTGCTGTAAAATGTACCCTGTTCAAAATAAACATAATCTCACTCCTGGTGATGCAGAGCTCATCAATTCAATGTCTACATTTTGTGTGTGTGATCACAAAACACATTGTATCAAGGATAGACTTTGTATGGACAAGTATAATGAAATATGGGATTCATTTATACAAAATACAGGTTAAGCATAGTTATAGTTATATACTATAGTTATATACATGTGGTGATGTATTGTTATCTAGTTTGGTAATGAAATATTTGCAAATTCAGCACCAAAGGACCCACAGTTCAACCCTGAGTTACAAATATTCCCTCCTATCAGTTATATACTTGCACAATATTTGCATCAGATAAATATATGTAGAACAGCAACTGCTTACTATTATAACAAAATATTACTGTATAGTTTTTCTTTTTTCCGTTGGATTTTTGTCACCTTTTTTAAAATCACTTGTAATGCATTTTGATAATGGATGTATTTCGTGATTATCTTTGTATTTTTCTTTTCTTTTTCTGCTTTATTTTAAAAGCAATAAAAATAAATTTTAAAAATGAAACACATTAAGCCATAATATAGTTTGATTTTGGCCTTGTACAGGATGTGAGCTATATTATGTTTTACAGCTTAATATATTAACTGCTGTTAATGCAATAACATGCTTAAGGAAACTGGATTTTTATGAACATCATCATATACTGTAATTAGGTTGTAATTCTTGCAATAAGGATTATTGAGGATTTCAGTTTTTATACTAGAACATTAAAACCCCAACTCTGTAATTGAAGGATTGTTCCAGACGTTATACAGGAAATGGCGCTGTGTACTGTGAATAAGAACTGAACATAAAAAAATAATAATAAAATCCTCAACTTACAACTGGTTGCTTAATGACCATTCACATTTATGATGACTATGGAACAAGTGCTTTACAGGCCGCAAAATATCACCTGACTGTCATAAATGGTTGCACCACTACCCATATGGTCATATGATCACATGCTGGGTGCTTGGCAACCAATCACCTTTACAACTGATCATGGTCACATGAACTGGAAGCCAGCAAAAATCACCCATTCAAATGAATGGATTCACACTTACAACTGCCACAATCACTTAATCACCATGGTATTCACTTAATGTCAAGCACAAAAAAAGCTTGTAAATATCTTCTCCAAATTTCAATTATGCACTCCATCCCCAAAACTGTAAGGATCCTTATATGTTAAAACAGAGGTCCCCAACCTATGGGCTGCAGCCCACTACTGGGCCATGGCCTCTTGACCACCAGGATGCGTGAGTAGCTGGTCAGTGCACGCGTGCATGTGTGCGCGCTCACCCCCTGGCTTTGCGGTGGTGCTAGCTAAGCCGCGAGCTGTGACGCTCTCGCTGGCGCTAGCTGAGCCGCGAGCCAGGAGTCTCTCGCTGGTGCTAGCTGAGCCACGACCCACATGCCAGCACTAGCTGAGTTGTGAGCCACGCACTGGCGCTAACCGAGCCACGAGCTACATGCTGGCACTAGCAGCCCCATTTGTGGAGCACGCATGCTCACAGCCCCGTTTGCGCCCACGCGCATGCAGCCACATTTGCCTGTGTATGAATGTGCACATAAAGGTGCCTGTCCCTCCGTTTCCCACCAGGCCACCAACCCATAAAGGTTGGCAACTCCTGTGTTAGAACCTCTATAGGGCTGGTAATTTGTTCTTTTGGAGATTCTCTTAATGGGAGAACCAATATACCTATTTATATAAATAAGGAAAATCGTAGCAAACTTTCAGAAAAGCTATGATTAAAAGAAACAAACGGAATGTAATGTGATTGATACATGCTTAAAATATAAACAATAAAGTTTGAAATATATGACTATAATTATGTAGATTATTTGAAATGATTTATTATTTAAATTAACCACATTTAACCAGGTGGGTTATGCAAACCCAGGTATGTAGCATTAGGAGATTGGCCTGGAGGCAAGCGACAAATGTTTGCTTGTTACAATTTTGCAATACAAACCCCATTTTTTATATAGGACTGCCAGTCCTCAGCTTACAACCATTCATTTAGCATTCATTCAAAGTTACAATGGCATTAGAACTGGGGTTCTTGCACTTATGACTGTCGCAAAAACCCCATGATCATGTAATCAGAATTTGTGTACTTAGAAACAGGACATGTATTTATGACAGTTGCAGCATCCCAAGGTCATGTGACCGCCATTCATAACCCTTCCAGTTTCTGACAAGCAAAGTCAATGGGGGAAGCTGGATTTGCTTAACGACCACAGTGATTGCAGTGACTCAGTGATTTAACAACTGTGGCAAAAAGGTAGTAAAATCAGGCATGACGCTCTTAACAACTGCCATGCTTAGCAGTGGAAATATGATCCCAATTGTAGTCATAGGTTGAGGATTATCTCCACGATGTTGGGATGCAAGTATAAAAGGTGGGAAATTGCAGTTGATGTAATAGTCCACTTTTCCTCATTTTTGCTTCATTTTCCTTAGCAATGGACTCCAGTGCTGGGTGGGTCATGTGCTATGCAAAATCCCAACAACTGGATCAAGTAAATCAAGTTTAAGAATATTGCAAAAATAGTGTGTCACCCAGTATTTTTAAACATGATTTTTCTGAACAAGCCATTGCAGCCCGAATTGCACATAACATTAAAGCCAAAATGCTTGTTATGCTGAAAGCAACTCAGCCACTTTAATTGAATGATATTTGAATCCAGGCCTTTCCCAAGATGGGAATTGTCATTTTTCAAAATTACTTTATGTATATGTACAAAAAACCCCACATCTTTGATGTTGAAGGAAAAGTCATCATGATTCAGTCCAAGCCGGGAATAAACAACATGGCGACTGCATTAGAAAGAAGGTTGCAATTTATTGAAGAGGAGAGCCAGACAGAAAGATGGCTCTGGAAGAAGAGAGAGAGCACATGTAGGGAGTGGGTTTTTATCTCCTCTGGGGCTCTTGAAGTTGTTTCCTGTTCCTGTTTGAGGCTTTGTATTTCCTGTGTCATGTACTTTTGACCTGAGTCTGGGGGCCTCCAACCTTCCTGAATGGATTATTTACATCTGCATTTCTACAGAGCTGGTTTCTGCTTGGGGGAAGGAGACTTGGGGCTATTAAGAAAAAACTGGGCATGCTTTTCTGCCTCTTTAAGATCCTTTGAGGAAATATAATATTCTGCCTTTTTAATATTTCCTTCTCTGGGGGGGGGGCTGACTTCCCACATTGATTTAAAATGGGAATCCTGTGCCCATTTATTTTACAATAAGTGCCATAAAAATTATTGAACTTAGATCAGAATAAACATATAGAGAATTGGATAATTTCTAAACGCAGTAAGTGTTGCCTATGCACAGTATATTCAGCCGAGATTCCGGAGGTTTAGAAATCTTTTTGTTTCTAAATATTTAAGGCTTCTTTCTTAATATTGCAAACAAACAAGCAAATCTGGGGATGAGCCGGGCAACCCCTAAACGAGCTTCGGAGACGAGGAACCTTTCAGCCGACAGAGGGAGTTGTAGAAAGAGGCACCCTCGTGCTCCGGGCTCAGAGGAGGAGGAGGAGGAGGAAGTAGAATTGCTGAGCTAATACAAGGGCGAGGCTGGGAACCGGGAGGCTTCTGCTGCTGCTACCATCGCTGCAGCCATGGAGGAGTTTCATCCCCTTAACGATGAGGTAGTGCAGTTATTCTTTTCCGCGCTGGTCAGCAGGAACCTCCGAAATCCCGCTTCTCTCGGGGTAGATCTTGCTCGATCGTGGACTGAAAGGCCCTCGAGGAACACAAGGTCGGCTTTCCCAAGCCCCGCTAGGCGGGCTGCGAGGCAGGCTCGCGTCACCTCCCTTCGGAGAAAGATGATAGATCTCCCGGCATAACAAGACCGGTCGAGTTTTTCAGGCCCGCTCGTTCTTGAAGCTTTGGGCAGCCCCATGTTTCTCCCTAAAGCCGCCGCCTCGCGGATGCAATGTATACTTTACAAAAATATATAAGGCCAGTCGCAGTTGATGCAGCCAAGTCGGAGCAGTGAGACTTTATATTTACGAGCAAAGCTACAGCCCTGAAGTATCACGAGGACATACACTGTATGTGTGTGTGTGTGTATGCATGTGGTGACTTTTCTTTCGGGGATGGAGAGGATGCATCAGCATTTTAATTTGTCTATGGGGGAAATTACTTCTTTGAATTCTCAGTTGTCCACTAAACCATTTTTCCAGGTAGAGAGTTAAGAAAAAGTCTCACTTGCTCTGCTTTGCCTTGCTTCGTTATATGTGTATGTGGCATCATTCAGAGATGCTGCCACGTGTATTTCTTCCTTTGCCCTGTATATACACAGATTTGGATTTAGGTATTATGCTAAGCTGTAATTTGCTTCATAATGGTTTATTGAGAAGACTACAATTGACTGACTTCATATAATGTACTCAGACATAAGCCTTTGTTTACAAACCGAATTGCTTATATTTTAGCATTTCATATGACCCAGTTCAGTGGGAAACACAGCAAGCTTGATTCTGCTGTTCATTTCTATTTTAAAACGCTGGATTTTAAAATTTCTTTTAAATAAATTTCTTAGATTTGGAACACTACCATGACTTTCTCATCAATCCCTTGCATTGCTACAAATGCAACATTAATGAATTCTTGTGGCTCGTATTAGTGAATTAGTGGCTCACAAACAGATCTTTGATGTTAAGGAGTTGTACTGAATATGGATGCTACATGCTGCTTTCTGGAGCATCTTTTTCCCTCTAAAGCTCTGCACTTGTATTATTCTCTAGGATAATATACAAGTTTTAGTTTCTGATTTTTCAAGATAGACATAATGAAATTAAAAACCCAGCTAAACAATATATTTGAAACTGCGTTTTAGTAGTAGTATACATATTTGTTAGATATAATAACTTGGTTATAGTATATGATATTATGTTTGGTTATATATGTATTAACTTCATAAATTAATATTACCAGTATGAATGAAGATTATGACTATTTATTTTGCATTTGAAAGAGTTGTATGTTGTTGTTTTTTAAAAGTGTCCTTTATATTTTTGTATTCTGAAGTTACTTGATATGCTGTACTGTTTATTTAGTTTAAATTTGTATACATTGCTGTGCACTCAAATTCGATGAATTTTGGTAAAATATTAATAAAATAACTTTGCATGTGTTGATATTATAATTACAGATGATCTTTAACACTGAAGAAGCCCACAATATTATTAAAGATGTGAGTTATACATTTATGTTTTGGTAATAAAATACATTTTTGATATGTTTTCTTTGAATCTGTATTAAAAATAGAAATGATAGATATCTCTTACAGACTTGGGCTATAGTCCTATGTGCGTTCCATTTGGTGTATCATCAAATTTTTGGAAATAAATATAGATAGATATGGTGATAGCCATACTTTGCATTCAAATTTAATAGATGTTTCAGGTTTTTAACATTTTAATATCAAGACAATGGACTGAATTTTAAATGTCTTATGAGTGGAACTTGAACATCAGAGGATACACACTAGCAGAAAGTTATTTCTGCCAATTCTGTTTCCTGCAGCTTGCTATACTCTCAGACTAAGGTATAATTGGATGTGGGTGATATCCTACCTGGGATTATCAAGAATGGGCTTGAATGCGAAGAGAAAGGTGAATCGGTGACAATTGGTGTTTAACCATTTAAATTGCAGAATTGTGTGGTAGATTGGAGATCTTTCTTTGATTGGAAGGCTGTTTAGGATCTGAGCCAATTATGATCAGCATTACACAGCAACAAGTGTTCTGTTGAATTCTTTACTGGTAGTAATATGCATACGTAATTGTTTTGTAAGGATGGCAAACTGTGTTTCTGGTATTGCGATGTAGCCTTTTCTTGTGTTTAACTAGAAAACTGAATCTGTATCATATGATGTTTACAACTGTGCCAGAACAGCCCAGCATTGTGAAAACAAGATGCTGCTTTTATTTGTTGCATTAATATGTAAATTCAACACAATGAGATATTTTAGACATGTTGAGATAACTCAGATTATTGACTGATTGCTTTTGTAATTAATATCTCATAATTTCTAGTCTAGACTTTAGAAATTTGAGTTATTTTCCATTCATTATATGAAATATTTACATTTATATTTCTATAAAAGTCTTTTACTTGTTCTTTTAGTGTTTCTTTTTTATATATGTTTGTTTTATCATAGAGAATAAAATACAGTGTTTTCTTTTCTTTTTCAGTGCATAGAAGGTGTTCTGGGCAAGGCGGATTATAACCATGACAATGTGAATAAATGGACTGCAGCTGTAGTAGAACAGTCTCTAACAAATCTGGTAAAACTGGGAAAAACATATAAGTATATTGGTAAGACTCATTGTGAATATACAATACAGTACTCTGGGTGAAAACTAAAGACCATATACTAACAGCTTCTCCTAAAGCAGTTTTCTTCGACCTGAATCTCTCCAGGTGTATTGAAACTTCAACTCTATAATCAAGAAGACATATTTAAAGTGATGTGCGATTAGGATTTAACTCTCATTTACCATCAAGCAGAAACAAATATAAAAGGAGCAGGACAAACACAAAGAAAGAGCTTTGCTAATCTTTTTTGGCCAATATTACCAAATTAAGGGATTACAGGGTTGTAAAAAAGGAGAGTTTTTAAAATTATGTTATAGAGTAGAATATTTTAAAGCAGAAGCATATCCAGATATCCCCAGTGAATATATTTAAATCAGTAATAGAGCTATAGAAAACCAAATTTTTGTGTAGCTGTCTCAAATCTGGTATTGTATTATCTAGTTTTGTTGGACTAAACAAGTATTCATAGCCAGTGGTCTCATATTTTTAGATATGCTTAGATGCTGTGCCTTTTAAGTGCAATAGTGATTATTTTGCAGAAAATTAGAAGTACCAGGAAGAATTCTTTGCTGAAGGGAAAGTTAGCCAGTTTTATCCTCAAAAATCTATACATTGGGTTAATTAAAATCTCTAGAATTGATAGTGGAAAGATTTTTTTTTAAGGAGAAGAAATGAATCTCAATTTAATTTTTCTGAAAAAAGAACTTAAAACTTGTAGCATAATTGGAATAATTAATTGTTGGGGGAAAAATTGAAGATTTTCATGTATATTTTGCCACTGTAATGATGGAAGCTTTTCTTCTAGTTGGGCTTTATCCCCAACTCCAATGAAATCTTCATTAGGAAAGTCTGCAAGTTTGAATAATTTATCAGTTTTTTGTTTTATTAATGCTGAATTTTTGCTCCATCCATTAGTGACCTGTGCTGTGATGCAGAAGTGTGGGGCTGGTCTGCATACTGCAAGCTCATGTTTTTGGGATACCACAACTGATGGTAACTATCAAACTGTAGCAAATAAAAGCATCAGTTAAATTATGTAATATAGAAGTATCACTTCAATTTTTAATGGAAGTATATAATGAAAAGTGCACAAAACTGCAGACCACAGGCATCCTGTATCAGCTGAAATACAATTTGACAACTCCCATAGTGTACAGATATTGCTAGTGATTGAAATTAGGGTTGTTTGGCTAAAACCTGAAGCAATGTAATTGGAAGTGATGCCTGCGATCTGCAGTTTTATGCAATTTTCATTGTTACAAAGATTGGGTTCACAATTATATTAGTCTAGAGTTTTACCAGGATTTATTGAACAAATCAGAGTTGGCTGACTTTACAAAATTTGTTGAGCCCAAACTAATAAATTGTACAGTAGCTTTACTGTAATTTAGTGCATGGTTTATATTTAACAAAAGTTTGATTGACAAAATGTGGTAAACCTTAGCATCTTTTGGTTTTTCTGAATCTCAGCTTTCTTTTAGCCTATCCTAAAGTTCACTGGGTTACTGTAGGCATGCATTCTTCCTTTCATCCCAACTTACCCTAACAAGGCTTTTGTGAGGTAAAATAGGAAAGGCATTAATTAGATTACTTTGACCTGTAAGAGACCTGTAGAATCTCAATCTAATGAACAAACAAATAAATAAAGTGCATCACAACTTACTCTGTATTGGAACCAAGGTCATGATATCTTAAATATACAAAGTAAGGCTGAAAGAATTCAGACGTACTTTCTAGAAAACAGCACAGTCCAATATGACCATGAAGTAGATATCTGCTATTCCCTGGGGTGAATATAGGCTATAAAATATTGGTTAGAGATTGCCATTTTACAAATTGAAAAGTAATCATTATTTTTCTTTAAATCCATTACAGGTACTTGCACAATCAGATGGGAAAACAGAACAATGAATTGTGTGGTTAGTGTCTTTGCTGTGGCCATAAACTTGTAGCAAATATTAAAGATTGTAAACTGGATAAAATAAGTTATCCCAAAGCCTTTTAAATTAGAAATTATGAAATACTCAGAATGTACTAAGAAGTATTAAATAGATATTATTAAGTCTGAGAAAAAAAGGAAATGTGCTTTTAAAAATGTTTTTGCAAAAATGTTTATATTATTCTAAAGCCTTTTTTCTGTCAGCTGGGAGATGGCTATATATATATATGCTGATTTTAAAAGGCAAACATTTGAGTACGCTATAATTGTATGTTTTGTGTTTCTGTCCTACAAAAAAGAATAATACAATTATTCAAAAATATGCTGGATTATCACCAATACTTCACATGTAGGAAATTAGGAGAAATACCTGGAGAATAAATTATTTATAATATATAAGAAGTTGACATATATTTTGCTTGAGTGACAGATCTTAGTGTTTTGGAACAAGATTTTTAATCTGCTTCAGAATTCTTTGAAACTTCTTTATTTCTCAAAATAATGACTGATAAGCTTCAGCTTGACTACTGAAATCTAATTTTGTGTATTCCGAGACAAATCTCTGAAACTGGCACAGAGAGAACTGAACTGGGTCTCTTGAGATAGAAAGCACACCATTGAAGGATTTCATGGTTGTGGTTTAAACTTATATGGAGAAAAGTTTCCACAAAACAGTAAGTTTCAAAGCCTACTATTTAGGTTTTGAAAACCTGTTTTAAAAAGTTATGTAGTCAGAAGATATATGCGGTAAATGAACAGGACAATGGTAAACAAATTTTAAGAGTTTTTTTGTTACTTGTAGAATGCAGGATATCCCCAAAACCAAAGTATATATATTCTTCTTTACAGGGCATGAATATTTTATAAGTGAATGTAGTTTTCATGCTGGAATTCACCATGATGAAATTCTTAGGACTTATTTATAAAATTGAGAGAATCTTGTATAGTGTTGATATTGATAAATAGTGTACAGCAGCGTTTCCCAGCCTTTCTGCTCAGCAGACTGGCGGGGTGGGGGGATGGTTTCTTGCATGTATACCACTTTCACAAATGCAGCTTTGTACATGTATAGGCCATGGACCAGGGGTTGGGGACCCCTGGTGTATAGTAATGCTGCATCAATAAAAATCATGAAAAAATAGCATTATGATCTTTCAGGCAGATACTCAGGCACAATTATGCAGCTATTATGTTACCTGTTTGCTATATATTTTCAATGCTGATGTTTCTAAGTAAGGGCCACCTTTTCTCCTTTATGTCCTTGAATAGCATTGTGCCTTAATCATTTAAATATATAAAATAATATTTCATCTATTGGACTTAAAAGTACACATTCAAGTGTGGAAGCAGGCTTTATATTTTAAAATGCACTTAAATATAAGTATGAGGTTACAGAACAATTAACAATAGTTGTACTCTGTTCATGTTTAATTGATAGTTAATCTCTTAAACTCAGTAGAGTTTGTTTCCAAATAACTTTGCTACGTATGTCTGCTTAATAGTTCTGGCATTATTAAAGTAAAGCTTATTTGACAGTAAATTAATTGAAAACCATGAGACTAACTGTTAAGAAAATATGCACAAAATCAGTAGTATTTATGATGCTTCCTAGGTCTAATAAACAGAAAAACATCAAGGCAGTAATTCCATTAAAGGAAAACTTTAAAAAATTTAAGCATTTCTGCAGATATATTTGTGTTTCAGGGAATTTCATGCACTTATTGTGTTTGAATCTTGAAACCAAACTCTTTTATTTTGGCCTTTTAAAAATATCAGGTTTAATGAATATTGTTATAAGATTTTTAGAAATGGTTTTTGACTAGTGCAATGAATTTGGTTTTATATTAACATTATTTAAAGCATCAGAATCTTAATATTTATAATGAATTTGTTGCAATTTAATACTATTAGCAGTAGAGCCCAAATGATTGTTATATAATCAAAGGTGAACCTTATTTCTGAAATTAGTACATATATCTGCAACACAAAAGCCAAAACTATTTCATTATATATCATATCACAGTTCTAGATTCATTCTTTTGCTTTTATTCTTGTGATAAGATGTTTTAATCTCTTTCCTGAAGTAGCGAAAGACAATCTGGATTTTAATATGTTTTTTGAAAGCTGCAAATATAATAGACTCCTGTTTGCATCCTGGATGAAATAAAGACTGATTGCTTTCCAGAGGCAGTTATCAGCAAACAAAAGCTCAGCTGTTTTTATTATGTGGTGTATGCAAATGATGGACTAGAAAAAAACCACTATGTTTGGCAAAGTTGAAGGGAAAAGAAAATGAAGGCAGTGGGCAGAATGAAAATGGGATGAAGGTGAGTGGAGGAAGACTACAAGAGGAAGACCTTTGAAGACTACAGCAGTACTAGATGATAAGCTTCTGTTCATCTGTTGGACTATCTACTTAAATCAGAGAATTATACTTTTAGAAATCTCTCTCCCTCACACACACACACAAACATGACCTCCACCTTTTTTCATAAATGAGAATATTTTGATTGGATTTCATGTATTTATAATGTATGTAAAAATCAATTTTGCTGTAAACTTACTTTATACAGAGATTCGGAAATTCAAAACTGACAAGATTGCACTATAATTATATTGATATTTGTCTTAAAACAGCTATATTTTGTTTTTACTTAAATAAATTATATCTGCCTTAGTTGTCACTTATGCTTTTTTAATTAAACTAATGACATAATTCTTGATTGGGATGTGACTTTTTCAGATTATTTTAGGCTTTTCTTGATATTTTGGATTCAATCATTTCATAATATTAAGAATTATTCTTCACCTAACATACATCCACTGTTCTAACTTTCTGGAGGGTTTTCCTGAAAATGGCCTTATTGAAGAGGGTGAGGGTTTTACTACAATTCCATAATTGAGTCATTTCACTCCAGATAGGCTTGCATAAGGGAAAACCATCATGTATTCTCTACTCATAAACACAAGCTTGCAGGGTAAGTTGGCAAATGGCTCAAAGGATTGTAATTGTTGGGAGACATTTTCAGTTTGGCAAACACATGTTCTTTTCTTTCCTTAATATAGACTTTGAGGTGATGAGTCTGGAGCAGACAACTTGGTCTCATCCTTTGGACTTCTATTGCCCCTTGGCTATTACTGTGAGAAATGGAAGAGCAGAGGAGCAACTTTCCATTTCCTGTTCTGAAGATGCTGTCCAGTCAACCTCCAGAATATGATCTCAGTGAAGGCATGGCTATAAAAGATGGAGGGGGGGAGTAAGGAAAAAGAATATAGCTGCTACTTCCCTCCTTGCTTCTCAGGGCTGTCAGGTTTAGGCTGAGTTCATCCACCTGGCACTATTTTCATTCTTACTTATTCAAAGGAGTCGCCAACCATGTGATTCCTACCAATCTTGAAACAAAACAGCATGAATCATTCTGTGATTCAGCTAACCAACAGGAGACACAAACCTTACTGAGACTGCCCCATTTTCTGAGCTATAGCAGATCCTGGAATAACAAAAATCACCTCTGCACAATCTTGCTGCAAATTTAAGGGAGTGGGGAATTACAGGGAGTCCTCAACTTACGACCACAATTGAGCCCAAAATTTCTGTTGCTAAAAAAGACATTTGTTAAGTGAATTTTGCCCCATTTTACAACCTTTCTTACCACATATGTTAAGTGAATCACTTCAATTGTTAATTTAGCAACAGAGTTGTTAAGTGAATCTGGCTTTCCCATTGACTTTGCTTGTCAGAAGGTCATGATAGGTGATCACATGGCCCCGGGACACTGCAATTGTCATAACTATGAGTCAGTTGCTAAGCAGCTGAATTTTGATTACGTGACCATGGGAATACTGCAATAGTCATAAGAGTAGAAAACGGTCATAAGTCACTTTTTTCAGTGATGTAACTTCAAACGGTCACTAAACGAACTTGTAAGTCAAGGACTACCTGTACATTCTCCATGTTGCCTTCATACTGTACATTTGTGGGTGGGTGTTTTAGAGGCATCCCATAGAATTCCTTTGAGTTGTGATGATAGCAGTAACCCATAAGTTTTGCAGCTTGGTGCTTTCTCCAATAGCTGCAGTTATCACTGATTCACAGTTCAGTGTGGCACAATTCCCCAGTATGGATATTCTGAGATGGAAGAAAAAACTAATAGTGGAAATAAAGCAGGAATTTAGTTCACCCTAGGAACGTGTTTCCCGGAAAATAAGACCGGGTCTTTCTTATTTATTTATTTATTTATTGCCTCCAAAAGAGGCACCAGGTCTTATTTTCGGGGGATATCTTACCTCTGGCACCAACAGTCCCGCCTAGCTGGTCCACTTCGGCCAAAGGAGCAGCTGCATTCCAGCCTGCATTTTGCAGTCAGGCCTTTCCGGAAGGCCTATGCAGATGAGTACCGAGCTATGGATAGAATCTGCACGGCTTTCAGGAAAGGCCTGTGACTGAGAAATGCAGGCCTGGCTGTAGAAGACGCCTCAGAAGAAGTGGGCCGGCGAGGAGAGGCCTGGCTGCAAGGTAAGTGGGTGCGGGGCGCATAGGGCAGATCCAAACACCCCCACCCTTGCTTGATTTTTAAGTGTGTGTCACCCCAAAACTAGGGCTTATTTTGGGGGTAGGGCTTATATTAGGCCCGCCCCCAAAAAATCAAGTTAGGGCTTATTTTTGGGGTAGGCCTTACTTTTGGGGGAAGGGTGTATATGCAGATAGAATCAAGTCCCACAGTTGTTAAAGGGATTCTGAACTTGACCAGGAAGATGAAGATTGTTTTCACTCCTATTGGTACTTGTGAAATACTCTCCAGCCAGAGGAAGCAAAAGAACGCAAACTTTCCCATAATGTGGAAACAGCTTGTGCACCAGTTCCAAAATGTTCCATATCACAACACCCAAAAGGCACATTTTTTTCACTCATCAGATATTTTTCTTCATCAAGTGTTAAAAATCCATTTTTAGACTACTTGGTATGATTCTTCATATACATCAAGTTTCATATTTCTAAAGTGATCATATTCCTTTTTAATGTATGAACAATATAATGTAATGTTTAGAGAGAGAAAAAGCAAATAAAACAATTCTTCATAAAGAGCTTCAGCTGCCTTGCTCTCCCTCTATGTGTCTAATACTTCACATATTAAAGCTCCTTCATACCTGATGCAAAAACAAAAAAATGCTCTGCACTTTAGAAATTAATGTCATTGTCATGGCCTTCTAATGTGGTTTTTTTTTTTTTTTTTTTAATTGCTCATCCATAGAGGAATTGGTGCCAATTCTAGTTCTCATCCAGAAAGTCTCTGCAAGCTCTCCCATTTATAGTAAATAGTCTTCTTAGGACTGGAAGTCAACAGTATTTTTCTTGCCCAGCACTTAAATCTATTTCACTTACGTGGTTTACAAAACTGCATATAATTGCACAGTGTTTGTTCATTTATATCTAGGATCATAGCTCTAAGATCCCAATGAATATTTACATGGAATAATATCTCCAGAGAAGTAGAATTAACTGGGAAAGCTAATATATTTATAACTAATATCTATATAGAATTCAAAAACACAGATTTGGAAGAATTGCCAACTTAACTTGTCTAACATGCCTTGAAATGAAGGATGGGCTTCATACTCAAACTTGTCTGCCTCCTTCCTTCAGTCCCTGAGCAAGATGAATTCCAATTAACAAGTTTAGGGAGGTTTTCCTTATTCAACTGCTTGATCAAATCAAAGGAAAGCACATTTGGCATAGAAGAATAGGAGGTAGGGAAGATTAACTATTGGAAAGACCGAACCATAGAGAATTTCAAATAGTATATGAGGATGCTTGGTACATCCTCATGTAGGTAACTAGATGTGCATTGGTTTTCAAGGAGATCTCAGCCTTTCTGTACTCAAATATTTGTAATAGGTGATGTTCAAGCAAGTAATATTAAAGAATGGGTTTGGACAAGAATGAATTCACTGTTCAGACAGAATTATCCTATCTAAAATCATAACAGCCAATATTTCTCCTCAATATAAATAGATGTTATGTACCTAGTTATAGGGGATCATTTTGTTTATGTTTTTGTTCTGCCACCACTAAAACCCTTTTCTGATTTAGAATTGTTTCCATCTCTAAGATAACAATGGACAGACATTGTGAGGATAAGGAAGAGCACAGACATTTAGTTAATACAGAATCAGAGACAAACATATTACATAACTAAAATAGTTTAAACAGATTCATTTACATCTTCAAAGCGTCAATTTTTTGCCAGCACTAGTCTATCCCAACACTAAAAAAGTCCTAATCTTGTTCTTACAAGAGAGAGATATTCCCTGGACCAGGACCCTGGGGTTTCCTCAGCTCTGTCCTTCCACCCATGCCTCCCAAATACCGTCTTCCTGCAGATGGAGTTTTACTTCTGAAGAAATACCCTGCATTCTCAGCCTTTGATTGACAGTGCCAGTTCCCAATTATCACCTATGTAAAGAAAATGTAAAGAAAGTTATATGTATGTTGCTTCCAATATTGAAATACTGTATACCCCCTACCTTTCCAAAGAATATGTACTATAATAATAATAATAAAGTTGGAAGGGACCTTGGAGGTCATCGAGTCCAACCCCCTGCTCAGGCAGGAAACCCTATACCATTTCAGACAAATGGCTGTCCAGTCTCTTCTTTAAAACTTCCAGTGTTGGAGCATTCACCACTTCTGGAGGGTGAATGGTGAATGGTGAACATTTTCTCTGCAAAAATATAGATCTTAAAAGCCAATTTTAATCAGAAGGAATTCAATCCAAAAGACTATTCCAACTTTCTAAAGAAGCAAAGAAAAAAAATCATTTTATGATTATTTTATATTTTAAGACTTTGAGAATTGTAGAATTTCTATACTCTACAGGAAATAAGAGATGCATAGTAAAAGTAAAGGATCTTTCAGATGAAGATGGCTATAGACTGATAATTATAGATGGGAAGATCAAACATTCCCACCCATTCAATAATAAATTCCAGCAATACAGATGGAAATAAAAGTTCTTAAGAAAATATATATAAACCATACTCAACGAGTAGTCCTTAATGGTACTACATCTACATGGAGGGAAGTAAGTAGTGGGGTACCACAAGGTTCTGTCTTAGGGCCAGTACTCTTCCAATATCTTCATAAATGACTTAGATGAGGGAATAGAAAGGAAACTCATCAAATTTGCAGATGACACTAAACTGCAGGAATAGCCAACATCCCAGAAGACAAGCTCAGGATCCAAAAAGATCTTGACAGACTTGAACAATGAGCCCTATCCAACAACATGAAATGTAATGTGGAGAAAAGCAAGGTCTTACAACTGGGCAGGAAAAACCAAAGACACAAGTAGGCGAAACCTGGCTCAGAAACTAACTGTGAGAAGGACCTTGGAGTCTTAGTGTACGAACACTTAAACATAAGCCAGCAGTATGTGGCAGCAGCCAAAAAAGCTAATACAAACCTGGGTTGTATAAACAGGCATAGAATCAAAATTATGTGAAGTATTATTACCGCTTTATAAAGCCTTAGTAAGGCCACACCTGGAATACTACATCCAATTTTGGTGACCACTTTACAAAAAAGATGTTGAGACTTTGGAAAAAGTACAAAGAAAAGCAACTAAGATGATTAGTTTCTCTCTCTCTCTCTCTCTCTCTCTCTCTCTCTCTCTCTCTCTCTCTCTGGCTGAGTTTTTAGGATTGTCTCTTCCCACTTTCTTAGAAGCAGAAAGTCACTGATCTAATCTAATACAATGTAATAATAATAGAAATAAGTGCATGGTTTATTTGTTTACTTGTTTATTTAGAAAATTTTCAATAAATGTAATGCACTTGGATCATCCTGAAACCCCCCCCCCACTCCCCCCCATCCCATCACACCCCTGGTCCATGGAAAAATTGTCTTCCATGAAACTGGTCCCTGGTGCCAAAAAGGTTGGGGACCTCTGGTCTATGCTATAGATGGCATGTCCTGATTGCAAGTGGCATCTACCAATACCAATTTGGTTCCGTGGAAAGGACATCCCAAATCCACAGTACCACACTAAAGTCAGCCCTCTCCTACATCTTCACAGCTTTGGGTTCTTGAAGGCAACCCCTCCCCCTACCCAATTAAATCCCCAAAGGGCTTAAAAATCATTATTAGAACTTCTAAATTTGACTGTTCCCATCTATGCAGCCAGGGCATTTTTATTTTTATTTTAGAAATGTGTTGTCAGGTCTCATTGCTGCAGCCTACGTGACTTTCAATACTTTGAAGGCAAATTTCATACAGGGCAGACTCCTGTAACACCAAATTCATCTACTAGGAAGAAATATATTTTGGACATAGTGAAACCCCAAAGTTATTTGTACCATTAGCTTTTTGAATGATTAAAAATACAGTATGTTTGCCAGCATATTTGAATTATGAATCCTAGGTTGGGTTTTTTACACACAGCACAGAGGAACACAGTCTCTGAATGAACATACCAAAGTGTGTAGTTAAAGTACTTAGTAAAACTGCAAGTTTCATTAACCTTTGCATTTTCACTATTTGTGCTGCTTAATGTAAACAAATCAATAGTACAGTGTCAATTTCTTAAATATTTAATGGTTTTTGTATTTTTTTTCTTCCTGTCTTTTCTTTGTTTAGCTGTGATCTGCCCATTTTGTGATATATGATTATGGTAAGACTGTGAGTATTTGAGGAAAATGCATATAAGAGAATAATACATAACTGAAATAAGAAATGTTAAAACTTTTCTGTTTGCCACTTTTGTCATATTTTAAGATCTAAATTATACACATTTTATAATTGTTTCAGACACTATTTTACAATTTGATTATCAAGGAAACAATAAAAAATATTTAAAATGCAACCCAGTGTACATGCAAACTATGCATGCAAACATATTAAAATTATGCATTCCTGCAAAATTTTAAGTGAACAACAAGGGAAACTAGGAGATAAATGCTTTTTCAGACCAGGAAACATGGAAGGCTGCAGTGAGCTGAAGTAATAGAAAAAACAGAAAACAAAACATTCACCAGCTAGCAACAGTGAAATTCATATGTTTGTTACAACTGTTAGGAAAGATTAATTATACAACCTTCCATATTTTAGCAAATCAAGCAAGCAAGCTACTTACTCTTTTCCTTTAAACATATTTTTTTCTTTCATGAAGTTCAGCAACCTGGTTATTTAAAAGAAAAAAAGAAAATGAAACATTTGTTTTACTTTTAGCCAGTGCGACTTTTAAAATAATAAAATGCAAATACCATTAAATCACCACAGTTCCATTTTTTGGAGACAAGCAAATCTGTGTTGCAAGCATTCAGACTACCACTTACGGCAGAAAGAGCAGATTTGGTAATTGCAGCAATCTGGTAGTCACATATTTTTAAAAGTATCCGGCACCTCCACCTCAATCATTGGTAAAACAGACTGAAAAAGGCTATCAGTTAATGTGAAATGTTTGCTATATCTTTGTTTTCTTTCTCTAGACCTTGGAAATCATAACTCTTTAATAACTCTTTCTACTGAGAACACTCTTTTTGTGATTGTTACTACAGTATTGGCAATTGGGGTGGGACAGGTGAGGTAAAGAGAGGATTACCAGTGTGGGAAGTCAGCCCCCCAGAGAAGGAAATATTAAAAGGGCAGAAAAATATATTTCCTCAAAGGATCTTAAAAGAGGCAGAAAAGCATGCCCAGTTTTCTTTATAGCCCCAAGTCTCCCTCCCCCAAGCAGAAACCAGCTCTGTAGAAATGCAAATAACCCAGGAAGGTTGGAGACCCCCAGCTAGAAGATTAAGAAGACAAAGACACCTAAAATCTACATACCCCATCCAAACTCTAAGACAGGACATAATAGGATTAACTCACAGATGCCAAAGGGACACAGGTCAAAATACATACACAGGAAATACAACGCCTCAAACAGGAACAGGAAACAACCTCAAGAGGCCCAGAGGGTATAAAAACCGACTCCCTACATGTGCTCACTCTCTTTTCTTCCAGAGCCATCTTTCTGTCTGGCTCTCCTCTTCAATAAACTGCAACATTCTTTCTAAAGCAGTCGCCATGTTGTTTATTCCCAGCTTGGACTGAACCATGATGAAGACTTGTCCTTCAACACCAGATATCTGAAGTGCAAAGGAAAACATGGTCAGGGAAAGGAGGCCAAATTGTGGGAGGGGGCAAGGAAATTATTTTTCCCAGTATCAGTAAGACTGTGTCACCCTTACCAAGTAGACCAGACAGGAAATATGGTCATATAATTGTAAAGCTGCATTAGGACAATCTTGCAAGTCCAAAAGTACAATTCTTTGGCCATCACCTTTATAGCATGTTAACTTAAGGAGAATCTCTAAGCCTCTTGCTCCGCACACTATGCAGCTGTGGCTTAGTCTCCCTTTTATGTGACTGTTCCCTAGGCCAGAGGTCCCCAACCTTTTTGGCACCAGGGACCAGTTTCATGGAAGATAATTTTTCCATGGGCGGGGGGGGGGAGATTTCAGGATGATTCAAATGCATTACATTTATTGTAAATTTTCTAAATAAACAAACAAATAAATAATGCACTTTATTTCTATTGTATTAGATTAGACCAGTGACTTTCTGCTTCTAAGAAAGTGGGAAGGAAAAGAGACAATCCTAAACTCAGCCTTCCAGCAAAACAAACCAAAGACCCAGCACGCTGAGGAAGTGCTGAGAAAACCATGAGAAGAGGGGGGACCAAACCAACTCAGCACTGTGCAAGCGCCCAGCAGTCTTAGAAAAGGTGCAAATGAGAGAGGGATTCCCTTGGAGACACAGTGCTTAAGGGGAAATGTAGCTTCTCCCCTCCCCCCTCCCCCATTGTAAGCTGGGTAGGAGTGTGCTTGGCTTGCAAACTTGGAGAGCTGCAGGAAGAAAGGAGGAACACACACACACACACACAAAACACACACACAAATACACCAAATTAAACCTTGAAAAGCATGCAGGATGTTGCCAAAATATGAGGCACCTGGAGCATCAAAATAAAAGCAAAAAACTCTAGTTGAAGTGCAGCGGAGCCCAGCGGTCTTAGAAAAGGTGCAGACGAGAGAGAATCCCTTGGAGATGCAGTGCTTAAGGTGAAAGGTAGCTTCCCCCTGCTCCTATTTGCACCCTGAGAAAGACACCCTCACATACACATACCTTGGGGGGGGTCCCACTTCAACAAGGCTTTGGGGGGAGCCCCTGGTTGCAAGCTGGGCTGGCGCACGTTTGTCTTGCAAACTTGGAGAGTTGCACGAAGGGAGCATGAGCCTAGCTGGGGTGCCAGGATGGGAGAGGAGAAAAGTGAGGAAGAAGAGGAGGAGAAAGAAGAAGCAGCAGGAGGAAGAGGGAGCAGGATCAGGAAGAGAAGTAGGAGGCAGAAGAAGAGACAGCAGGAGGAGGGAGAGGAGGAAGGACGTGGAGCTCAGAGGTTGCATCCATCGGAGTACCCTGCACTGAGAAAGACAGTTTCTGCCCTACCACTCTCCCGCCCCTGCCCAGATTCCTGCAGACTTGCCGCATTCCTGGAGGTGGAAGATGCGCTTTCAGCGCACCTCTAGCTGTGCAGCCCGATTCTTAAGTGCCTGCGGCCCAGTACCGGTCTGCAGACCACGGGTTGGGGACCCCTGCCTAGGCAGCATCTCTTCACCTAGACTCTCAAGATCATTCCTGCATACTATTACAGACTGGTTTTCTCAATTGTAGTATTCTTCCAACAAATCTTTATTTTCAAGAACACATGCTAGCAATAATATTGAATCAACAACGATGCACTTTTCAAATTTCACCATACAAATGTATTACACGTCATGTGATCTACAGACCACAATTATTTGAAGGTGCTGGATTGAAGCCGATTGTTTAAATCAAGAAATAAATAATATAAATCTAGGCTGTCAAGTCTATTGATGGATGAGGGAAAGAAGGGAGCAGACAATTTACAAAGTCACAACACATGAAAGTTTGAATAATTACTGTTGTGAAAACAGTAAAAAATAAATAGAAAAGGCACTCAAATTATATTTGATTTTAAGACTATATCTCCATTCACTGGACATCTGGTAACCCTAGATAAAAAGCAACACATTTATAAAAGTTAGGGGAAAACCAAATTTTGGGTGTGTTTAAAATCTCTATAATAAGTATTATACAATAATCTTTATTTTTTGCAAAATTACCCTCATGTACACAGTTGAATTAAAATTATTTTTTATTTAACATTAAAGATAATAAATCAGAAATCTGGGAAGCAGAAGGAAGTTAGTTGGGTGTGACTATTTTAGTAAATTGAAAATAACAAATTTTACTGAAGCAGAACTCTCAATTTAAGTAGAAAGTTTAAACAGGAAAACTTCATCTGCCATCGTTATCACATTCTCAAAGAATCTAAGATAATATTCCCATAATGCAGTACTCCCATGTTAATATATTTGGAAAAAATAGCATTTATTTTAAGAAAATACACTGAAAAGTACTAATAAACTGTTTTAATAATTTGAAAAGAAGAGCTTTATTTGTATTATATGCTTTATGCTGCACTTATTTACATACTTTGTAGAACTCTATATCAATAACCTTCGAATCCAGAATATACTGCTACTGAACTCTAAATAGACATGCATAAATGGCATTGGAAGGAACACACTATACCAACATTTTATTGTATTGTATGATGTTCCAGAATTGTTACATTATAAAAAATTTAAATACTGAACACATTTCAGTCAAGTTTAGATTTAAGTTGCATTGCGTTTTTTTTTTTTTGAGGAAACTGTTCTATTAAAATCATCAGAATTTAATTATTTCCTATTGTGCAAATCAGACCTTATTCTTACTTTATTTTTCACAATTAGGAGTAAAAGAAAATATTGCCATTCAATGAAGTATTTTCTCATCAGTTTGAACTGTTTCCTATTATATCATCCTTTTCTTTCCTTGACTCCCAACTAGGAAAAAGTACATTCAAAATTCATTGACTAGTATTTTATTCAGCTTCACATCAAAAATTATAAAATATGAAAAAGGATTAAGAAGAACAGAAAGAGTACAAAAAAAACAAGTAAATGAGTGCATAAAATACAAAATAAGCGGAGCTAAAGCAGAATATGAATTCAGTTAATGCATACTAAGGAAAATAACATTTAAGAGGTTAATAAGTACTGTATTAATAGTTTTAGTGCTAAGAAATATATTTACTAAATGCTAAACTGGTGGCTTATTAGTATATTAAAAGTATATCTCAGCAAACCAATAGATCCCAGTAGATTTTATAACAAACTGCTAGGATTTCATAAAATTAATAACAAAACAGGAAATAAATTTGTTCAATCAGTGATCAGGGTAAGTATGCAATTAAGCACTATCCAATCAATGATAATGGTTAAAAAAACCTCAGATCCTTCAGTTGGTTTTTCTATATCCAGGCGTTAGTTATTTGTCTGCCAATCTTATTGCTGCTATGCAAAATTTGGCAACATTAGCAATATTACATAATTTAACAAGAAGAAGGCAATAAGAACATTTTCATTTTGTCCAGTTAATTATATCAGGAACAATCATCATTTACCAATTGCCCTAGTAATCAGAGCAGTGGAGTAGCAAATATTAGATGGTCTTAATAAAATAGTTCCTGCAAGGACAAGTTCTTTTAAACATGAGGGCTAAGAAGTGTGCAGAGTAAGATAATAAACTGAGCTCTAAAATGCTCTTTAACGGGCAGCAGAAACTAGTACAACTAGATATCTTCTTGATTTCCATCTGGGATATATTATACAAACTCTAATGTGGACTGGAATATGGCTAATCTCATTCTGATATTCAGCATTTTAAACCCTTTCTCTAATATTTCTCCTAATTTGAGAATATTCCAAGAACAGTTTGCATGTAAGCCATAGTGAGTCGGTTTCTGCACCATTATTTTTAGCAGGAAAATTGGTCTACCAGAACTAATAGAATTAGTCCTGCTGGGAAGAAATGACATTTAAGCTAAAGGTGAGTATTAGTAATCTGTCCTCATTCATTTTCAGGTGTGCTATTTCTATTCTAGGAGTCACACCAGATGCATCTTTAAGTGCTTGAAGCAGTGATTGCAAAATTTTGTTTATATAGCCTCAAGAGATTTATAATGAGTGAGACATTGTAATTGAGCACCCTAGAGCAGAGGTCCCCAACCTTTTGGGCACCAGGGACTGATTCCGTGGAGAGAGGTTTTTCCGAGGACAGGAGGGTGTGTGGTTTTGTGTGCTGCCTGCATCCCCCGGATGGGGCTTTGCTTGTTTGTGCAGACCAGTTGCTGGCATGCCGCGGCCTGGTGCTGGTCCATGGACCAGGGGTTGGGGACCCCTGACTTAGAGTATTTGGGCTATAGTTTTAGTGCTGCTTGTATACACTCTCTGTCCTTTGTTTACCAGTAGCAACCTATTGAGATAGGTGATACTGAGAGACAGTGATTGGTTCAAAATCACTCAATGAGTTCTGTGGTTGAATAAGGAATTAACTCTTGATTATTGGCAGGCTGGGGGAGTCAAAAGAGTCCATAGTCTGCACATTGCCTAGCTTGCCATAAACCTTAATCGGTAATCCACAGTATATTTGGATTACACACAAACCTAAAACAATGCAAATCCCCTTATGGTTTAACACAATATATGAACTTAATCTGTATTTGACAATGCTAATATATCCTAAACCTTTTAAGAAGTCTTGCCATGGGATTAAAAAAGGATCAGTTTAAAACTGCATATTCTTCCTCTAAAGTACATAATATCAAACACACCTGAAACTTTTAACAAAATTCCAAAGAAATATTAATTTCTCATTAATTGCAATTAATTCACCATGGCTGAATTAAATTTTGTAAGTACGTCTTCAGAAATTTTCTTTGTTGAATATAAAGTGTATGCCTCTTGGATCAGCTTCTGAATTATTAATGCACATTTTATTTAGAGTTTCAGCCAAGGCTTCAGGTCCACATAGGAAAACACCAACCCTGGAACTGAAGGTATAAAGAGAAAAACAGGAATTTAGGTTCCAAGTATGGTATATAATATAAGTAGGAATATTGAATAGGAAACTGAACTGTGTTACAAGCATTATAATATGCACAGCCTTATGTTTATCAAAATTCTCATAAGGTAAATTCACCCTTTAACGCTGGTGGCAACATTCTCAGGTTGTGTCAGGTGCAAGGAACCAGAATGACACTGAAACTGATCAGAACAGTAACTTTATTGCTACTTGCCTATTTACAAGAATCTCGCTAGACTCAGTACCAAACAAGTAGATGAGCACTCCAAGGTTTGGGGGGGGGGGAGAATCTGTTTTATATCGCTTCTTCCCCTTCAGTGATTTCAGGCTAGCCAGTCTCTTAACTCCTCCCCCCACTTCTATAAGAGAAGCACTGGCAGAGCCGGGGAGGAGTCAAAGAGGGATCAGCCTAAAATCGTTATGTAACCACAAACTAAGTCCAATCCCCCCTCGATTACCATTATCTTTATCTAACTATAACCAGGTGCTGACCTTAGTTGAAAAGATTCCTGTGCATAAGCTTTTAGCAATAAATCAATTAAACTGAACCTTAATGTATGGATTTCATCTTTCACACCTGACAACTTCAACTGCAGATCCCACCATAGGTTTTGCACAAAGTCCAAAATGGCAAAAATTAACAGGAACTAGCACTTACTAAACCAATGAAACAAAAGTAATGATATATTGATATAATAAAATTTAATAATTGCACAAGAAACCTACTTTGGATGTTGGCCTGCAATTGTCTTGAACTCATTTTCCCAATTTGGTCTTCCATACTGAGTTTTCTGCTTCAAGCCTGTAATCACATCTTTCTCTTCATCGTGATGCATTGTAAAATGAGTCGCCTAGAAAATTAAAAGCAAGAAATAGCCTTATTAGAAGATTGTTAGGTAACTTTTTGTAACAAACTAGAAGATTGTTATGTAACATTTTGTCTTCCAGTTGCAATTCCTAGCCAGCACAACCCACAGAAGTTGAAATCCAATACAACTTCCAATTGAAGAAAATAAATTGGGAAATATAAGCAGAGTTACTGTGTTTGATATAAAAGAGAGAAAGAGAGAGAGATGGGTTCCGAATGATAACCTCCAAATAACCCAATAGTATCCAACAAAGCAGAGAAAAACTAACACCAAACCAACAAATATGTACTGTATACATTGGAGGAAAAACTAAGGAAGAGGCCTCTCAATATTTCCTAAGATGGCGTGCCGGAATGTGAGTATAGTATACTGCTTCTTGAGGCTAAGAATGCATGATGTCATTTTTGATCTAATTATTGCAAACAACCCAATGTTCCTTGCTTTGCATCAAAAAACAGTATTGTCTTACTTCTGGTGGCACAAGCAGCATTTATGGGTCTTTTGGAGTATTTCATTTAATTGTTGGCAAATGACTCCCCACCACTTGGCTACTGTGCATTGTGGTAGGAATGCCCACTCCCTTTTGACCATTTTGTCCTGGTCAGTTCTGAAGGTACTGTCCCCTGATGGGTTTTGAACCTCTGTGTTTTTTTCTTTTTCTTTGATGCAATAAAAGTCTGGGTTTTTTTAAAAAAAATAGTGACCAACGAACCCAAGACATTTTTTGTTTCTTCTGACAGGCTCACAAGTGGAGGGTTCAAATGGTGGACTTTCTTCTTTTTAACTGAGTGAAATTGATAAAAGTTCCACTAGAGCTCAAATGACAAAAAGATTGGTAAAACTCCGATCGACCAGTGGATGCACTGGGTAGGAAAGTGTTGAATATGAAGGAATGTCAATCAAGGAAGGCTCTCCCAAAAGATCTACATACATGAAATGAAACTAACTGGTGCTTATTTTCCGAGATGGATGAGAGGGATAAAAGACCAGGGCAGTCCACTAATCAGAGAAAAGATTGCTAAACGGAATACCTGGCTGCCTTTGTTGCCAAATCTGAAGAGCAATTTCTTAAGCTGGTTTTATTTCTATCCAGCACAGAAGACAAGCACCTTAAAACTCCTGGTGCAGAAGATCCCTTACCATGCAATGCATATTTACTGAACTGCAGTCATCTTCATGCAGATAATTTTCATTCTACCATATTCTACCCCACAGTCATTTTAAAAATAACCCAAACATATAAATTTATTTTATTTTATTTATTTTTCATATTTCTAAACAACCCAGCTCCTTCAAAGAGGGGTTCTAGACTGCATAAATCACAACCACAGCTTACACTGATTTCCTTTAAAAGAAAAATTATTCATCTTTCTTTTTCAAATGACAAGTCTTTCTCCTAATAATCATGCATGTAGTAAGCAAAATTTGAACGGTTTCTTTTAAATTAGAGGGAAGAAATAGAAATTTTCCTATACTTTCAGAAAGAACTGAGTCATACTGTATGTCTTTCAAAAGGCTGCTAGCCTCAGAAACAAGGAGTTGAAACAAAAATCTGTCATGCAAAGATAACATTACACTAATCCCACTTAAAATATATCATTTTCATGGAGAAAATCTATCTCCATAGTCGCTTAGAGTTGACAGGGACTTAATGGCATATAATCAACATACAGTATATAATTTACTTATTTCTAATTCAGATGGTAGATGAAGGAACGAGTAGAAAGCCTCTCTCCTTGAATAAAAATCATATGATATTTTCTACTGAAACATCTACAAGGGTAATGAAACATCTGCAAGAAAACAAGCAAGCTCAGAGAGCACCAACGACCCCTCATTGCAACCCTGAGCTACAAATACTCTCCTTCATTGGTAACACATGTACCCACACAAACAAAACACTTATTTTTACAGATATGAGAGCTATGCAAATATTTTGAAAGAAGTGCTTCAGAATGCATAATGCTTCCAAGCTGCTTTTTCTGTTGTATAGTTACAGATATGCACAGCTCTTTCCTCCTCCTCCCCCCTGGGAAACTGTTCCTAGTTCTCCCTGCACAAGCACGACTCAACAGAATGACTGTTACTGTTATATGCATGAGAAGACAACTGGAGCAGTTTTTGAAGCAGCTTTTCAAACAGCTATGCTTGCCTGGAAAAAGATGCTGCTAGCTGCTGCATCAACCTCTCAAAAAGCAGCTTCATACACACTCCCATGCATTCCTGAAGAGCCTTTTTTGAAAGATTTGCATTGCTGTAATAAATATGCTTGCTTGAATGCTTTGCATGAATGTTTGTTGATACCCACTTGCCTTTGATTCTCAGCAATAACACTTTAGTCTTAGAAAACTGTGATCGCAATTATCCACAAGAAAATGCCGATCTGTTGGTATATCTAGATCTGCTGCCATCTGTCCTTATTTACTTTTCAAATATTTGTGGTGGTGCCTCAGTGGTGGAATTTGTAATGTGACAACTAGTGAAAATGGCCAATAAGAGCCTGTTGGATTCATGGGCAGTAGCAACTCTGACAATAGCAACTCTGGATCTGGTCCCACTATCCAGATCCCATTGCATAGGGCAGTGGTAGCGAACCTTTGGCACGTGTGCCAGAGGGGGTACTGAGAGTCCTCTCTGTGGGCACGTGCGCCATCGCCCCAGCCCCGCCTCCCCCCGCAGCCCCCTCCTCACCAGCAGTCCCCCCGTACAATCGCCCCCGGGTGTGGCCCGTGCGGAGCAGCATGGCCAAGGACATGGCAGCTGGGCAGCGGGGACAAGACTCTGCCCTCGCGCCCCATCATGCGCAATGATGCCATGGTGCTGCTGGGCTGCCTGGGTGATATGCTGCAGCGGGCCGTGGAGGCGGTGGATGGCCCTGCGGGAGGGCAGGAGCGGGGACAGTTTTTGGGCACTCGGTCTCTAAAAGGTTTGCCATCACTGGCATAGGGGATATGCAGTGATTGACTGCCTTTCCTAAAAATTCAATTGCTCTGATTCAATAGTTACCTGAGATTCATCCCAGCCAGTAAGATAGATGTTGTAGCTGAGAAAATCTGTCTGATTCTTTTCTTGCGTTTGAGTCTCCACTGATTGCAAGAGATCAGCAAACCATTCAAAGGCATGGGTATCTCGGCAGAGCCAATAAAAATAGATCTGGAAGGAATAAAATTGAACATGTTCACATTATTAGATCCTCTTTGGTTAGGTGAATTCGTTCACTTTTTCCCCCTTAAACCCACAAAGTACTGTCACATGTGACAATCCCTTGGCTATAATAATGTAGATATCAACTTAGCATAAAAGTGAAAGGAACAGAAATATTTAAAATATGAGTTGATTTTTTTCATTCATCAATATACAACTGGAAAAACCCAGCTGTCTTTCCCAGTTTCAACTGTCCTAATTATCATTCTTTCAAGAGATCAATAAGCTCATGTTTTAAAAGCCAGTCTACTGCATTTTCAAAAGAACACTAAACTCTTACTTATAGTGAGCTTGAATACCTGATAAGTGTCAGACATCACTCAGGCAGATGTTCAGTCTCACTAAGCCAAAATAGGTAGTCTCTGTCATCTGGGTCTTACTGATTTTGTCACCTCTGGAAGCATTGCTGCTTTTCTGTGGCTTTTACCAATAAGGATTTTGTGTGACCATATTTTTTCACTGTTCTTATTATTACTATTTCTGACTCACTAGAAATGTCTGTGGCTGGCCAATAAGACTCACATGCAGTTCCAATTTGCATATTATCATTTGTGTAGTATCGCATTTAACTTAGTTCCCTTGGGAAAGTGCCATTTTCTCTGTTCCATTCCAACTTTGGAAGTTTTTTGTTATTATGCCTGGAGCAATAGGAGCAGGCAAATGTCAATTGCTAACTGCATCAGCAACCAAATAGTCAGTGAAGAATGCCTAATTTTTTCATAGAAAATTATGTAAGAAAAAGGGAGAAACACTGTTTTAAAATCAGGAAGAAAATGATTATGTTAAGCTGCTTTTGATATTAGCTGGGGTAAAATAAAAGAAATATGAGAACAAGTTTATGCTATAGTTAGAGACAAGTGAGAACAATTCCTAACTTACACAGTCTCTCTCCTTATATATATTTAAGCATCATATTATAATATAAATATGTCTTCTTCAACTCAGCCATATTAATTGGAAATTGTAAAGTCCAAGACATCTGATAAAATGGAGAAGGGTGGAGAACATTTGGATGTGAAGTACTAGTTTTGCACATAGACATACTCATGAATGAATCACAGCTGAGCGTATATAGCTCCCCATTTTTATATATGCTATCGAATGCTAGAAAACAAATGTTGAATGCTCAGGAACGGATCGGGGACAAACCTTTTTGAGTGTTAGGTCCATGGCATTATTGCAGTACTTATACCACACAGATTTGAGGATTGATGCAAAAGGGGTAACCCCAATGCCAGCTCCAACAAGCATCACAGTTTCATAACTGAACACATCTTCACTAGCAGTACCAAAGGGACCATCTACAGCTATCCTAGAATGGGAAGATAAAATTTCAGATTTTATTGTTTTATTGAACGATTATAGTATGACTCATTATTGCTGAGTCATACTATAATAATTTACCACCAGGCTGAAGCCAACCTTATTCTATTTAGGGACTATTCCATATTTTGAAGAATTGTGTTAATTTATTTTAAGTGTGATCAGAGTTCATAATAATAAAGCAAAGATAGTACCAATAATAGGCACCTTGGGTGCAATCCCAAAACCTCTGGACCATTACTTGAACACATTGGCACTGACAAAATCATCAGTCAGTTACAAAAGGCAGCTTTGTTTGGAACAGCTTATATCCTGCAATAAAACCTTTAAGACCATCAAGCAATGACATCTGCCTATCCCAGGCAGCTTTACTGCAACAGCTTACATCCACAATACCTTTAATTCATTGAACAAACATCTGCCTATCCCAGGTCCTTTGGAAGGACTTGATAGGTGGATAAAAGTGCCAAATCCAGTCTAAACATCTGGCTGACTGTGCGACAAGCCATAATAATAATTGTAATGCACTCTCGTTTGAGTTCCCAGTGCTGATAAACTCATCTCTTTGTGTCAAGGAATATCTAATCTTTCATAGTACAATTAAGCCATTTTGATAGTGAATAGTACTGAAAGGGTCCAAACTTAATTTTATGATTGACACTTTATAACATGACATTTCATAGAACATATTATTATTATTATTATTATGAGTACATACTTAGGAAGTTTCCAAGCTTCTTGGAGTTGTTCTTTGTCACAGCCACATGCTTTAAACAAACCTTCTGTCCAGTCCCCTACAACACGTATGTGAATGCTGAAATAATCTTCTTCAGGGGCCGAAGTCAGTGTGAAAGGATGCCATTCCAGTACAGACACTTCAGGACATTTGACAAAAATGTACTGTCCAACTTCCATCTTAAAGCCTTTCTTTTTCATCTGGAGCTCAAAGGTTTGGAAAGGATGTGTGACAACCTGACACAACAAATAGAATTCTCAGAAGGCCAGAGAAAATGAAAGTTTGTCCTAAGTTAACACAAGTTTGATAAAGGAAGTAACAAAAGGTATTCCAATCTTTATTTAGAATAATGATTTGAATGAAAATGTTACTTCCATAATGATTAAATATATTAATGCTGGGAAGAGACTTCCAAATAAATATATTAAATACTTTGATGATTAATTTGGAAGTTTCTTCCCAGCATTGGGTCTCAATATCTGTAGGTATCACTGATGACAAGGCGACAACAAAATGACTAACATTTTGAGTGGCATGACTCTTACCTTTGTAACAACCACTTTTTGCTGTGAGCGCCAAAACCTCACCAGTCTCTCACAAACATACAGAATCATAGGGCCAACGACCCACTTCCATGTCTGTCAATAGAATGAGTAAAAGGAGAATGAACAATTGTTCAAATTTTCTTAATGTTCACACATGACACTATTCCGTGAATTCCTCTAACATGGTTCAACTGAAACTATAGTTTTCAAACCACAGCGGCTAAGTACATACCACATGTTAAACTAAAACCCAATCACTTTATGATTTAGCACAAGATGTGAATCCACTCATTCTCTTAAATAGAAAGATGGCTGCTTTGTATGTACCAGAATTTGTGTCAGTTGTGCAATTGGACAGGGCTGATTGTATAGCCCTCTTGTATAGATAAGTTTGTTGTCTGCAAAAGCTTACAGTAATTGGTTAATAGAAAACTGCAACTTTCTCAAGTCTCTAATTTCAGAAGTCTATTTCTGCTAAGAGAGATGTTGTCCTTCATCTGAAACTACTCTTGAACATATGAATGAAAAGATGTTTACATCAAATATTTATAGTGATGTTCATATAGGTTATGGTCTGATTGAACCCGCAACTCTAACTTTCCTTTCTTTCAGCAAACTCTAACATTAACATTAAAAATTCAGCAGTCTTTCCAGCTGTGTAGTATTATTTTTTTTTAACAAGGAAGCAAGAGATCATACCATGGGAGGATTTCCAGCAAACAGTGGTTTAGGACATGAAGATATTTCCCCCCAGACTGTGTAATTTGTGGCACATTTTTCTGGTTTATGCACCTCTAAACTCTCAGGGGTCTGCCTACGAACGATTCTTCTGCAAATAACACCAAGCATTAGTAGAAACAATACTGATGCATTGTAAAAACATCCACAGCAATTAAAGCATGACCGGAATATTTCCCACTAATTCTAAAAACAACAAAACAACAATTCTAAAAAAAACAATTTACTGATATATATTTCCCATGATAGTCACTCATCATATTTCAGACATTCACACCAAGCCATGGTGTAATCATGGTATGTTAAACACACCACACATGTTGTGGTTTATACATCACACTAAATCAGAATGAACAAACATTGTGTCATAGTACAATATATGAACTAACAGTATGTTCTATTGCTTATCAAGTAATTTTAATTTATATACCTATATTTTAGCTACTTTCTAGTCCACACATATGGGCTATGTAATTTAAACAGTTGCATATTTTGAACAACCACCACCGATCCAATTACATATATCTTCAAGTTCAGTGTTAAAAAGCAAAACATTATGAAAGAAGCCCATTCATATTAGCTGTTTCAGGAGCTCACATTTGGTTATTTTGAATTATGATTCCGTCAGCCCCAGACTGCATGACCAGTTGGGAGTTATAGTCTAAAGCAGGTGCCCCCAACCTTTGGGCACCAGGGACCAGTTCCGTGGAGAGAGGTTTTTCTGCAGACTGGAGGGGGCATGGTTTCATGTGCTACCTGCATCCTGCAGATGGGACTTCGCTTGTTTGCGAGGCCCGATTTCCGGCATGCAGTGGATTGGTGCCGGTCCACAGACTGGGGTTTGGGACCCCTGGTCTAAAGCTATCAGGTTAAAAATGATTCTATTACAGACTACAGTCATTTATTGTTCTGATAGATCGTCCTAAGATAGCTCCTTTGATACCGTCTCTAGGCAGTTCTTGAATGTGATATCTGAATAAGTGCCAAAACTTACCCGAATCCATGGATGACAAGACCAGCAAAAAAAATAACAAAGAGATGGTGAGTAAACCAGAATACTTCAAAGTATGATCTGCGAATGGTTTTGGTGGATGATGTGATAATTAGTATTAGACACAGTGTAATGATAACGCCACTGAGGCCAGCCAAAGTTGTAAATGCCACATAGAGGCCACCGATAGGGTTCTGGAAAGGAATAAGCAGGTTGATATAAACACATCAAACACATCCATTCTGACAGAGTTGCACAACTTCTCTTGCTTCAAAGCCGAGAAACAATATCCCCAAGAAAAAGCATTCTGTTAGGGGTAGTGATGATTATAGGGAAAAATAAAATCTATCTATATGCATGCGTGAGAAACAATAATCCTCTGGTTACCATCTCCTTACCGAAAGTTTTTTTCTGGCAAAATTCAGATACGTTTCACCTGACTGATCACCCAGATCAGACAGTGCAGCCTTAATGCTTCCGTTTTCTTGAGTGCGTGCATCCACCAATCTTTCAACGTTAAATAAATGTGCAATTGTATGGATTGCTGGCAAAAAATAGAAAATAAATAAAAAATGGGATAGAAAAATATATTAACACATTAAAGAGATAAATCACTTTTCAAATGCTTTGTTTTTTCATATGGAAAGGTGCCTTTTTTGCTAACTATTTTGAAAACTGAAACATCCTATAAAACATAAAAATAAATCTATAAGACACATACTTTACAGATACAGCTCATTTTGTTTCTACTCTTACAGTAAGTTGTATACGTAGTTATTTTAATTGCATTATTTTTCTCCTGTTGTAATGAAGTGGCTTTTAAAAAAAATTAACTGAATGGTTTTGTGCAAAATTTGAAAAAGTAGACATTTTAAGACTAAATGTTTGGAAATAAATATAAAATAGCACAAGAACTTTGACAGCAAGGCAGAATAAGTGCATTTAATGATGAAGGAATTTGACAGGACATGAAAAAGATATATTGCTAGAACATGTTCACAATAATGAAAAACTTCTAAAGCCCCAATAAATTTGTATCAAAATTAATTATGTTCCTCTTCTTTCTACTTTCTTTTAAACCAAAAAGTTCACAAAGGTATTTATTTTTAATATTTTGTATAGGAATTGATGACCTGACGCATCTAAAATTAAATATAATTATATAGAATAAACTTCTCTTTCATTCATCCTCTACAGGTTTTGGTAGTTGCTCAGCATTATAATCTGGGTTTATATACTGTACTAAATCATGGCTTACTTAATCATAATTTGTTGACTATGATTGGATTTGTACAGCAGAGAAAGTTAAAAACAGTGGTGGGATTCAGCCGGTTCGCACCACTTCAGCAGAACCGGTAGCTAATTTTTTGTTGCCCAGGCCCAGAACGGACTTCCAGAAGCGGCATCCACACAGAGAACCATTTGTTCACATATTTGAATCCCACCACTGGTTAAAAACCATGGTTTATAAAACACAGTGGCTAAGTTCATTCCATATCCAACTGTATTATGGTTTAGCAAATGGTCTAGCACTGATGATGTTACCTACTGTGGTAATGAAACATCTGTAAGAAAACAACTAAGCTCAGAGAGCACCAAGGACCCCACAACCCAATCCTGAGCTACAAATATTCTCTTCTTTCAGTTTAATAAATGTTTTGTCTTCTTTACTTCTCATGCCTTTCCAGAAACTTGTTCTTTCAGTATGAGTTTTGTTCATTAAATTGATGAGACTTTGAATAAAATGGAACACCCACCAGTATGTAGTGCAATCATCCAGGCCACCAGTTTGTGAAATGTGAGATTTCTGTCCAACTGTCTTCTGACACGCACTGAGCAACACTAGATTCAGAAGAAAAAGTGAAATACGACAATACAATCTGTCTCTCCTGGTTCTCTCTTCTGAGTTTGAAGTGCTATCTACCCATTCTTGGCTGCTACTGAACAATGCCTCATAATGTTTGCTGATTCCACTGCCAGTCACTGCCCTCCCTCCACTGAATCTGTTTCAGGCCTGATCAAATGAGGAGGCCTTGGCTGTGAAAGTGCCTTCGGTTATAAGTAACATGACCGTTTTTCTCTTCTAGCTTTAAATTATCATCATTTCCATATCCCCTTTTTATTCATCTGGGTGGACAATGGAAGTGCTAAAACAATACATGTTACAATTATGGAGTAGTTAAGGAGCAATAAATTGAAGTTCAATCTGGACAAAATGTATGTGCTGTTAGTGGATGTTTTATACATCTGGATATATTGTTTTCAATTCATTCTGGAAAAGTTATATTCCCTCTGAATCCATTATTTTTATTAGGGATATAAGGGATCCTATGGCAAAAAGTGATTTCTTGCAGCTTACACTAGTGAACGGGTTTCAAACGGATATCACTTGACGTATTATGACGTTTTTGCCTTTGCGGAGCCGGGGTGGGTGTGGCCTGCGTGTGATGCATCCGGCCTGCAGGCCGCCAGTTTGACACCCCTGCACTACTGTGTCAGCTATGACCTTTACTGTAGCTCTGATATAGCAGTTCATACCCTGGTAACTTCATATTTAGACATATTTACAATGTGTTTTATATGAAGCAGCCTTGAAATTCAGTAAGCACAGAATACTGCATCAAGACTACTGGCGTTATAAAGATATTCTACCAATTTTATTCAACGTTCTTACTTCATTTTTAGTCATAGATAAGATGCTAGTAATAACTGACCAGGATTTTCATCGTTTGGGACCACAGTATCCAAGAATACCTCTTTCTTTTAAAAAAAAACAACTATCATATTTTAAGACTGAAAGATAAAGAATAACAAGAACTAATAATAAGAAAAAGAGAGGAAAAAAAGAGTAAAGAAACAGAGAGAGACAACAGAAGTATAACAAAACAAAAAAAATAATCAGAAATATAAAAAAGAGAGAATGACTTCTGACTTCTTTTACAACAGATGTAAATGAAACTTACATCAATCTCAGCCAATACCATCAACTTTACTAATCATTCTTCCGTTGTAGGTATTATTGAGACGTTCCACCATTGGGCATATAAAAGACTCACCACCATTATTATACATAACAATAGAGTAAAACATACTCTTTTCAATTGTTTGTCCATCAATCCAACAGAAACGTCTTTAGTCTTGATTGTATGTTGATCTTCATTAATCTCCTCTCCAGTCTCATCCTCTTGCCAATCTAAAAAATCTGCCAAAGCCTGAACAGCCTTTCTTCTAACATTGTCCTGGAATTTCTAGAATGGCTCTAAATCTGAAATAAATTCTTTTTCTCTAAGCTCCAGCAGAGCTTAATTATCCATTCCTCTTTCAAACTCTATATCCCCAGTTCCCTATTTATTCTCTAAGACAGCGGTCCCCAACCTTTGGGCTACGGCCCACTACCGGGCTGTGGTCTCTTGGCCACCGGGCCATGTGAATGGCTGGCCAGCGTGCACACTCCCCCCTGCTAGCACTGCCCTGAGTGTTGCACGGGTGCTAGCCCCACCCCCAGCATCACGCACACACTTGCGCCACCCCCATTTGCATCGCGTGCGTGCACGCAGCCCCATGCCTTCCCCTTCCTTTCCCTCCGGGCCGCCAACCTAGAAAGGTTGGGGATCTCTGCTCTAAGATGTCCATTCTGTCATTAGTTTATTTCTCCAGAGATTTGTTTTGTAACTTCAGCATTTGTTTTACAAAATTATCCATCTTATCCAGTTTTTTCAATATTTTTTTCAAAAGACTTAAATATGGAATCCAATTTGAAATTCACTGAGACAGTGTAGATCCTAATTTGTGAAACATTAATTTAATTACATTAGAAGATTGGCATATCTTGTTTCTCTTTACCTTCCTTCTCCAATGGCTACCCCATAGAAGCTATTCCGACATTCAATTGAGCTCTTTGTATGTTTTTGGTTTAGGATAATTTTAAATTAGGACCAGTTTGTGCTTTCTGCTTATCCCTAGTTTGCTTTTTGTGCCTCTTTGCAGCATTCCCTGACCTGGACATTCTTCAGATATATTGACTTCAATTTCCAGAATTCACCAGACAGCGTTATCATTCTGAGAATTTTGGAAATTGAGGTCCACAGTATTATAGATTCCCAGTTTGGAGAATACTGATTTTCCCTTGCAATCAATAAGATATGAGGAAATAATACTTTTAAAAGTTGGAAAAACAAATCAGAAATAGCTTTTTAAGTCCAATCATACTGCTCGTATTTAAGACTGGAAGTAGTCATGAATTGTTCAGAAAATCATAATTAAAAGAAACCATAGCTTAGTATGCATGAATAAACCCATTTATGGTTTAGTTTTATATCTAACCAGGTCACAATAGTTGATTTACCACATTGATTAAGAAAATCCTGGTTTAATATGTTGTCTGACCTGATCAGTAACTGGGTGGGCACAAGAGTCCTTTTCAATCAATGACTCTGCTCTGAATAGTCTCATGTTTTAGCTGTGCAAAGAAGTCAGAACATCATCTTCAGAGAAACTTCATTCACTATCACAACATTTGCATTAATAGTAGTTAATCTACAAAATTAAAAGAATAGAAGACAATCCTCGTTTGCTTAGGATGAATATTTTTTTTCATTAATAATAGCAAATACTTACTGCACTTGAGCCTCTGAGAAAGGAAAGCAGATTTCTACAGACAGGAAGCAGAATTAATAGGCAGTTGAAATTCAGACATGCCGCAGGTGCCCGGGCCAATGCCAAATAAGGCTAAACATCAAACAATGGGATCACAATTAATCAAGCAATATCATTTAAGGATATATTGAAATAGAACTAAAAGCCCTAATGGACTGGGTTCCCTGCACAAAAGGGAGAATGAACATTAAAATTGTATAGGGACTGTGGGTGTTATTGAGCTATTCTCAGCAGACCTGGCCAATATGATTAATAGAAAGGGATGCTGGGAATTGTATTTTAGCAACATCTGAAAAGTCATGGGCTTCTGGGGTGCCATTTACAAAAACCTATTGCAATATATATGAATGTGAGGAAAAATTGGATTACGTCTGAATCAAACACCAATTGCAAATTAATGTACACCAAGAAACCTTGCATTGTTGGCATAACATAGACTAACTGATACTAACTGAAGGTCACAGTATGGTTCTAAGAGACAGAGTGACATTTAAATTCAAAGCTTCTATGGAGGCAAGAGCTTATTTTGTGATCCTATGGATGACCATCTCACCCAGAAGAAAGGTTATCAGAAGATGGAGCATAGGGGAAAAGATCACCGTAGCATTGCTTAAACACAATTAGGGAAGAAAAGTATTTTAAGAGGAACATGAGGAGTTTCTCCTGAGACTCTAGTTACTATTGCATACTGCCCCTGTGACTGTTCATTGGTTTTGTTGTTTTCTGTGGCACTCTCTTGACAGTTACATCTGATTTGTAGCTTCCACCCTTCTTATCCAGTAACTTTCTCTTCCCTCCACTCTTAAAAATATTTCTGCTCAATTCAAAAATTATTAATTTGTGGTAATTTTTGGAATTAGTTTCCCTTCAGAACTTTGAGACCCTTTCATTTGCTGTTAGGCTGAAAAAAGGGAGGCTGAAAAAAGGGAGAAATAACTAAATGTTTTTTCTGCAGCAGGGATGTCCAACCTGGCTGGGGAATTCTGGGAGTTGAAATCTACAAGTCTTAAAGTTGCCAAAGTTGGATACCCGGCTATACAGCCTGCATTGCTCTATATCTACACAGGCGGACAATACTAAACCAGATGAATTTGTAATGTACTGTTGTTACTATTTTCCTTTGTGTCTTGCTCAAACTCTGCTTCCTATTCCTGCATAAAGCAAGAAGTATCAGGTTCTTGATGGGGCAATACTGTTAAGCAACACCTAAGAATATTTCCCGGAAGACCACCCTCCCCTTGTGGTAGTGGCACAAGTTCATCCCACCAGAGCTGGGAGGGTGGAGGAAGGAAGGAGAAACAAATGATTCCTGATGCACCATGCATTGTTTCTTCTGCTTTGTAATAGATGTAACAGAATAATGAAGCCGAACTTCCAGTAACTTCATTTTGGGGTGTTGGTGGTGGTGGTTTAGGATTATTATCCTACAATTATTATTTTTAAACAAGGAGGAGTGCTATATTTGGTTTGCTTGACAATTGATTCAGATATGAAGTGGAAGGACAAAAAAAGGGGAAATGGGTTGAACAGAGACTTCTAAGATTGCTTAACAGACAGCTGCATTTTATAACAGTCAAGCTGAAACAAAGTTGCAACATTTCAGAGAAAAAGAGATTGACTTTTTATCACAGAGAAAGATGGCTGGGAGATAATACTCTATATATTGTATCTAGATTTTCTCTCTCAACATAATATCATACTGTATTATTTCTTCCTGATGTATTTTCAGCAAAAAACCCCTCGGATATTGGTCTATTAAAATTAACAGCAGAGGAAGCGATAATCAGAATCTCTGGGAAAAAGTTAAATCTAACTTTCAGTGCTTCTGATCAGGATCATTGGGTGGGGCTGGGTTTAACTTTGCTCTCTCCAGTAGTTTGTCTCTTACTAAAAGAAGCAATGAAAACGTATTTTGTCTATGCCAGCATTAATGGGAAGAGAGTTTTAACCTCAAGTCTTTTCCCAAAGCAAAGAGAAACATTGAGGGTTTAACTGGACCTTTGCAAGCTGCACAGAAAATGGCTGCAATCACAGGTGGGTTCTCAATCAATCCAATTGTCATATGGACAACAGAAAGAAAGGAGACTTACTGTCAAATTTGGGGGGGGGGGATGAGACATTGCTGGTAACCTACAAATTATGAGAGAGTAGACCAGTGTTTCTCAACCTTAGTAACTTTAAGATATGTGAATTTGAAGTCCCAGAATTCCCCAGCCTTTTAGCAACTTTAAGATTTGTGCTTGAAGCTGCCTGAGAAAGTCTGGGATTTCCAGATGACACATCTTGAAGTTGGTAACCGCTGAAGTTGATTGACTATGAACAGAGTCATAGGAATGAATACAGCCAAAGGAACTTTAGATCTCATCAATACAGAATAAACTGAGACACCCATTTATCACAGAGGAGAGAACCAGAAGACTAAGCACTATTACATATAGATTCAGGGAGAACTCAGATAAACTTCCTGGAGCTATCTTTATCTGCATCTTAAAATTAATAGATTCAATTGGGAACATATAGATTTTAGTGGAAATAATGCATGGCTATTTTGGTTAACTATCTGGGAGTTCCCTGAGAAGCTGCTGGCATTAATGACCTAGTGCCATACAGACTTTCGACATAACACCACTAAAGAAAAGCTGAGGAGGGAGACTTGCATGCAACATGGTCATTTGCCTGCCTTCTCTTGTGGATTTGCAGAAGCTATCACTACTCTTTTTCAGAGCTGATCACCTTGAAAAGTTAGAACTGGCCATATAAGTCAGAGATGCACATTTTGAGCTGCAATTAGCAGTAATATCCAATAAACATTAGAACAGTGATGAAGTTCACTGAAACATTGGAAAAACAGCATGTGGTATAGGACTTACCCCAAGAAGTTCTCTTGTATAATAGTAAGGCTCCCCTTGATCATATACTAAGTAGTAATACGCAAAGAGGAAAACATTTAAACCCAGCCACACTAGCTGAAAGAAGAAAAACATGGCCTAAAATTATTTTCAGAACTTCTATTATAATTGCAAGATCTAGTGATCAGAATAGGTTCTGCAAACTCTAGTCCAGATTATGATAAAAGCAGCAAAGTCAAAAGATTATGCACCTCAATTTGAACTAATTCTACTTTTAACAGTTCCATTTAACAGTGAGTCCAAATAGGTTCAGACAATTATATTGCATTATATTCCATGCAGGCTGGGCTTCGTTCACCAAGTGCAAAGTGTGCACTTTTCAATAGTATCTTAATATTACGATGGTCTTTAGGTAAACGATGATGACACTTAGAACTGCATTGCTCTTTTTAAATTTCAAATCACACCCTCAACCTAACTGAGAGCAATAAAAGAGCACTTTTTATTGGTCCTTTTTCCATGTCACTAGCAGAGGCAAGATGGTGACTATTCCCTGATTTCCCCAAAGACTGATCCCAGCAATGTTAAATGCGGATGAGGTTTCTCAAAATTAAGTGGAACATCTTAAAATCTTATCCTTAGTGGTGGAGGGTTTTTTTTTTTAACAATGATTGTCAATGTCATTAACTCTATTTGCTTACTGATCAAGCACTTTAATTATATTTTAGTATGCTTCAAAAGTTGCACAGAAAGCTAGTCCACATTTTGGAATCTACCTGGAAATCTGAGCTTCTTTTGTTATATATGACTACTTTAGTAACATAAGTAATTACTTAGTTCTAAAGGAAATATCTACAATAATACATAATTAGAAATTCTAGGAATTGGGTAAAAATTCAGTAAGCCATGTTCTCATGGTCCAGCCTAGTTTTACACTAATCCTAAAGAACTTTGGTCGTATCATACTGGTATCCAAAAAAAGCATTCAAAGCTAGCTAGGTAGAGAAAAAAAGACACAATTAAAGGCATACATAAAATGATATAAAACAAAAAATTAAAGCTATAAGAAATACTATAATCCAAGAAATATATATTTTAAATGGACAGACCATCTACTCACATAACAATTTATAATAATTTATAAAAGGTATTAATTTCTTTTGCAAGCCCTGAAATTGCTACCACTCTTTAACTAAACTTGTGTTTTTAAAAAATCATATTTATTTCCTATTTTTTTCAGCAGGACAGTTCATATTTCATTAAGAGTTCTCTATAATTAATTGTTTTTAAAGCTATAACACACTTCTTGCTTAAAATGCTGCATATATACAATGCATTCAAAACAGGAAGACATTTTTGTTTAGATTTTCGCACCTCTTGAACTGAAGATGCTTTTATGAAATTAAATGGATTTTAGTTCTGAGAAAACTAGTCTTAAAATGCACAATGAATGTACTTACAATGACAAATATGGAGAGTCCCTCATTCTCTACCCAGTTGCCCATGATGCCGATGAGAACTGTTGTGAGTCTGAGCTGCGTTTGATTATCATATAGTATGTGGTTTTTTCTCCTTCAGAAAGGGAAGTGCAGACTAAGGCTTGCAACAATCTGTTTCCTTATTTCATCTTGCATGCATTAGATAAACGTCCATGTGTTCAGAATAATGTCCATCTTTTTCTCCTTAAAAATTCATACTTAAAACTCAAATCTCATAGAGAATGCAATTATTGCAGATACTGTCTTCTACATCTCTTTAGAGCAAAGCATACTTGCTCTAGCAATGTTGTAACACCCCTGGCAGGGTTGTGATATCAGACTATCTATCAGATTGTTTTCATTTATATGTAGTTGTTCAAAACAATGTATTATTCTTTCTGGCATTAGATAATATCTATTTCATTCACCTAGGTTTTTGAAGAATGCACTCCTATTGGTGATCTGGCATTCTTATTTGAAATCTGAGTGTTACATTAGTTCTTTTCAATCAGTTTTGGTCACTTTATTTTGTCCTTTGATTGAATGGGAGTTGGCATGATTATGATCAGGAAACAGATCTCAGCATAGCCTGATTACAGTGTCAATACAGTGAGTGGTTGCTGTAAAGAGAAGGCAAGTTCCATCTAACAAATCATTGGAAAGGGAACTGAAAATTAAAATGTGGATACATTAATCCCCTTTTTATAAACCTCTGGAATTACCAGATTTGAGTGCTGTCTACAGCTCTGGTTACTGTACATCAAAATAAAATAAAAAAAATATTATAGAATTGGGAGGGGGGAGTATAGAAAGTATCAGTCAGAATAAGATTTTAGTTTAGAACAATGTTTCTCAATCTTAGCTACTTACAGATGGGTGGTCTTCAACTCCCAGAATTCACCAGCGTGCTAAAGTTAAAGTTGCTAAGGTTGAGAAACTTTGGTTTAGAGGAAAGTAAGATGAGAGATGAGAGATGAAATCATACATGGAGTAAAAATGTAAACAGAGAGTTTTATTCATTAGATATCTATTGACTAAATATAATCTTTACATAGATTTCCCCCCCTCTATTCAGTCATGTCCGATTCTTGGAGACTGCCTGTATAAGTTTCTGTAGTTTTCTTGGCAGTGTTTTGCAGCAGTGGTTCACTATTACTCCTTCCTAGGAGTGAGAGAAAGTGATTAGCCCAAAGTCACCCAGCTGGCTTTGTGCCTAAAGCAGGACTAGAACTCACAGTCTCCCATTTTCCAGCCTGATGCTTTAACTCATGGGTGTCAAACTTGCCATGTCACGTGATGTGTCACGACGTATCGTGACTCTTTTTGCATTGCCGGCAATGAGGTGGGCGCGGCTTCAGTATGATGAAACCGGCCCATGGACTGGCAGTTTGACACCCCTGCTTTAACTACTACATCTAGTTGGCTCTCTGCGTAGGGGTATTAGTGTTTATTAAATTTCATTCAGTCTATTTTGTCTTCTCTTGGTTTGTGCAGGTAGCTGGAATCAGTGAGTTTTGCGGTATGTTCTGCAAAAAGAGAGATTTCACAGAAATGGAAACAAGTGTTTTACCTTCCTTCAAATGTCTCAACATGTCAAGTTGAACAGTGTGCAGTTGAAACCCCCTATTGTTCTCAAGTTGACTTTCATATCCCCAAGAGGAACAGATGCAGACATTAGAGAATTTGGAAATGAAACCCAAGCAGCAAAAAATAAATGGCTTTCTAAAAATATATGTTACACTAAGCAGATCCCATATACTGCCATATTGATTATAATTATTACTTGTTTTTATTAAACTATCGAACTTTGGTAGACCAAAATAGAAGCATCAAATCAGTATTAGGTACTTCTATTGTTTCCAATTTTTGTTAAAGTAAAGAGGTGTCACAAATGTTATCAATATGGAAATCTGCTAATTTACATTGGAAAAGTGGTACTAAAAAGATCTCTACTTAAAGACTTGTGTGCTACAACTCCAAGTTTCATTCCAATTAAAACAAGGTTTTGATTTCAAGAATTGTGCTCAAGCTAACATGCAAATCTCAGGTTATCTCCCAAAGAAAGCACAAGAAAGCACTTTTTCTTGTTTTATGTCCACTTCACTTGGCATGGCACCTGGTATACTCCAGCACCACCACGGCATGTCTGATCATCATATTGTATGCCCTCATGATCAATTTCATTTTCTCCATCTAATTAGACAAATTTATTGCAATCTGCTTTTCAGGTTTTATTTTGAAAGTCATTATGTTAAAAGTGTTGTACAGTTAGGAAAAAGATACAGATAATCCTCAACCTATGACCACAATTGAGCCCAACATTTCTGTTGCTAAGTGAGACAGTTGTTAAATGAGTTTTGCCACAGTTAAGTGAATCACTGCAGTTGTTAATAACACGGTTGTTAAGTGAACCTGGCTTCCCCATTGACTTTGCTCATCAGAAGGTCATAAAAGGGGATCACATGACCCTGGGACACTGCAAATGTCATAAATATGAGTCAGTTGCCAGGCATCCGAACATGACTGTGGGGATGCTGTAATGGTCGTAAGTGTGAAAAATGGCCATAAGTCACTTTTTCCAGTGCTGTTGTAATTTTGAATGATCACTAAATGAACTGCTGTAAGTTGAGGATTATCTGTATTTACTTTTAAAATTTTAATTTAATTTTATTCTTTTATTTGCCACCCATCTCATAATGAAAACAACTCTGGGCTGCTTTCATTCAGAAATTCTACTTTTATTAAAATTCTGGACATAATTAATACTTTCAATGAAATCAAAAGCTTATTCAGAAATTTTCTCAGTGCTTGATTCAAAGTTTAGAATATTTCTGAACAAATTAATCACATGACCTCAAAGCAGTATGAAACTTGTACAGAGAAATAGCTATCTCAGATAGTTTGGAAAAGTGGATGAAATGTTGTTTTTATAGGTGGAGTTTTCAGCTTGACTCAGAAATGTTGTTTTTATAGGTGGAGTTTTCAGCTTGACTGGAGGAGAATCTAGGATAGGGGTCTTCAAACCTGGCCCTTTTATGACTTGTGGACTTCAACTCCCAGAATTCCTCAGCCAGGCAAGTTTGAAGATTAGGGGACTGGAGGCTAAAACATATAAGGAACGATTGCTGGAATTGGGTATGTCTAGTTTAACGAAGAGAAGGACGAGGGGGGACATGATAGCAGTGTTCCAATATCTCAGGGACTGCCACAAAGAAGAGGGAGTCAAGCTATTCTCCAAAGCGCCTGAAGGCAGGACAAGAAGCAACGGATGGAAACTAATCAAGGAGAGAAGCAACCTAGAACTAAGGAGAAACTTCCTGACAGTTAGAACAATTAACCAGTGGAACAACCTGCCTCCAGAAGCGGTGAATGCTCCAACACTGGAAGTTTTTAAGAAGAGACTGGACAGCCATTTGTCCGAAATGGTATAGGGTTTCCTGCCTGAGCAGGGGGTTGGACTCAATGACCTCCAAGGTCCCTTCCAACTTTATTATTATTATTATTATTATTATTATTATTATTATTATTATTATTATTATTATTATTATTATTATTATTATTATTATTATTATTATTATTATTATTATTATTGTTGTTGTTGTTGTTGTTGTTGTTGTTGTTGTTGTTGTTGTTGTTGTTATGACCCCTGATCTACGAGGTATGGTTGTTAGTTCTGTTTAAGCATAGCTTTAAGCATACTTGATTGTTCATACTTGATTGTTCATTTCTTACATTCATGTCCCTTATTGAAAGCACCAAGATTACCTGCTTCTTAGTTATAACAAACATTCCAATTTATAGCATTAAAATGTATTGGTATCAACTCTCCATGAAAACCTCATATTCCCAAATACGTCTTAAGACTCTAAGACTTAAATCCACCCATCTCCTGAAAATCCATCATCTCTGCAGTAAATATAAATATAATATACTCAGCTGCAGTTTGCACATCCTGGAAAACATTCTTCCTGATTTTCTGCAAGATACATGATACTTGATAGATAGGAGGCTGGAGTCCTAATGACTCCATTAGAAAACTGACAAAAGGATGTTTTTTCTTTCATCTCTTCCTCACGCAGCTGCTATTGCTATGTGAAATCTTAGGATTTTTTTTTTCTCCTCCAGTATCTTGCAGTGTTTTTCTCTGATTTTCTTTAGCAAGGTATTGGGAGATGCATTATGATTCACTGTTTATTAATTACCATAAAGTAGCAAACATATTTCATAAAACTGTTCTCTGAAGGTAATAATACATTTTCCATTAGTTTGAAATACATGTGGGCTGCAACACTTCAGATGACTACTAAATGACAGCAAAGAATTAGAACAGTGTTTCTCAAACTTGGCAACTTTAAACTTTGTGAGCTTCAAGTCCCAGAATTCCCCAGCTGTCCACTCCTCTTAAAATTACCAAGTTTGTGAAATATTCAGACTCTTTTGCTTCCCACTAGTCAGAAAGTCAGTTATTTTGCAACCTTCTGATCACAAGAAAAAGATGGAAATAGATATTTCCAAGTTCTTGTTTGTTCAAAATTCTCCTTCCTTTTTTCGGTACTTTCTATACCAGAACTTTCCTACATTGAAGCTGGAGGTTTCAGATTTAATTCTTTTACTCCCTCTTATATGTGTATTTAGTTACTATGAGCACCCTTGTGCTCAACCTAGAAAAAGGTGTATTTCAAAAGTGAAATGAGTGTTAAAGGTTTGCTGTTACTTTAAAAAAAGAAACCCTGGAAAGACCCTGGACAATCCAATCAAATTACAAGATGGGGAGAAAATGTGAAAACAATAAAACTGATTAAATGCATTAACAGAAAGAGAAATACATTTAATATCCAAGGTAGTTTTGCCAAAAAGGTTCTAGATTTGATTTTCTGAATTGAACCTTACTGGATGGCCTTAAAGAAGTCCACTACTTCTTACATTCTTTCAGCTGTGAAAGTGAATAACAACAGATTACATGCTGTGTATATTTTGTTGTTAATATAAGCAAGATATTTAAAGGTATATCCATAACAATGAGTTATGGTAAAACCACAAATATCAGAAGCATGTAACTTGATGCCTTACCAGTTCCTTTCCTATCATTTAAGCCTATCACCCATTCATTGTATTGTTTACTTTTAAAACATCAAGTATATCCTGCCAGCTTGGCACTTATATCAAATCCCAGATGGAATCTCAGTTCTACTAGTCATGATTTGCACCTGCCTAGGAAGAAAAAAGAAGTTGATAAACATAAACAAACTAGAGAAAAAAGAAACGGCACCATTAACTTTTAACATGCTTTAGTAGTTCAACCCTATGTTTGAAAGAAGAATGCCCCCTTGTGGACATTCCTATATTATTAAAGACACCAAAATAAAGTAGGAAAAGGCAGCTTTCAAATGCATCAAAATTTGGTAAAGAAACTTAGAAATCAGCCTTTATAGATTTTACACATCACATTGTTATTCAGATCACTATTTTTGAATCTTTGGAGACAATCGTATCTGTCATCATAAAATATCCTAAAAAGGAAAGATAAGAGCAGAAGCATGCTTACGAGAACAGGTTTGAAAGAAAACAAAACTGAATTGAAAAGGATAATCTAGATCAGTGGTGGCGAACCTATGGCACGGGTGCCAGAGGCGGCACTCAGAGCCCTCTCTGTGGGCACGAGCGCCTTCGCCCCAGTCCTAGGCCTTCAGCTGGGTTTTATAAAACCTTTTCGCTTTAGCCCTCCGCCGCCGTGTGCAAAAAAAAAAAAAAGGTTCAATCAGTCAATTTCAACTTCTCACGGGAAAAAAAAAGATCTTGCAAAGTTGGAATTGATTGATTGAACTTTTTAGTCCCACCCAGTCTGCCGTTACCACCACAGCCATGCCCACCCAATGGGCCACACCCAGCCAATGGGCCACACCCAGCCAATGATCCACACCCACCCGGCACTCGACAATGCATAAGTGGATTTGGGGTTGCAGTTTGGGTACTCGGTCTCTAAAAGGTTCGCCATCACTGATCTAGATTGAGGGTATAATGTGTGGGCAAAAGTCCTTGGTAAGCTGATTAAATACGTTGAAGAAACACAGTGTACCTTTTTTTTGTAAATATGCTCCTTAATCTACAACTGTTTTGGGCTACCAACAACTCGTAATAGGGAAATCTAATCTGCTAAATTTAATTTAATTTTGTTTAGCATATTGCTTATCCCACTAAAGATCACATGAAATGATGATATGTTATTTAGAAACATTATTTTACCTGCTCAATAAAAATATATTAACTATAAAGAACTATTTTTTCTTACATTGTACAATGTCTGTATTTGAATTTCTGTAAAATAATTTTTCTGCAAATTAGTTAACCTGCATTGTTATTCGCCAGGCTTTTGAAACAAAATTCTTGAGTGTTTTAAGTGGGCAACTATTTAATTCAGAAGATGGGAGGTTGGGAATGGCTGGCAGAACAGAATGGAGTTTTTTAAATCAGGTTTATTGTGCAGTCATCAAGAATGCAAATATAAAAAACCATTCTAAAGCACCTAGTTGTTTTAAGAAGAGAAAACAGAGTATTTTTGTTTAAAGGAAAAAGCAGTCACAGTAATTTAAAGAATGCCCATCAGTAGCAATAAAAAGGCAAAAACATAAAAATATACTAAAGCTAAAATCAACCCAAATTGGAAGTAGGCAAAGAAACAGTCCTGAAAAAAATTAAGAAACAAAATTATTAAGCTCATCATCTTTTACTGAATCTGTATAGTAAATATCAGAGTCCCTACATGAATTACCATAACCTGTAGATATTTATTTTTGCAAGGGTAACTTCTATAAAAGTCCACAGAGAACCATAAATATTTCTAATCTCTCTTGCATTCACCCCAGTTCTAGACAAACACATTACATACAGTAATTTCTTTCCATAGTGATTTTTATTCTCGGAGCAAAACAGTCTATCAGATACAAAACTATGACGTCCTTCATCACATGTGCACAGAAGTACATTTGATATATAAAAGATAGAATGGAAAAACTGTTAATAGTTCTATGGTGCATTGGCCTTAAATACTGCAAAGCTGCCTGGGTCCAGCCCCAAATTAGCTGCTGAGAAAACTGTCGTGAGAACTGGAATGAAGCCCTGAAAGGCCGAGATTTGAGTTGCCCTATAGTGGGACAACTGTCAGACTGTGGCCAAGGAAGCAGGCTCTACTATTTTAAAAAATTCTCATAGAGGAGATAAGTAGCTGTAGAAAGGCTGTCGATTGAATTCAGTTCCCTGGCTGGCCCTTCAACATGCTGGGTAGCTTTGCATCAGGTTCTTTGATCTATTGTCTGGCATTTCAAGGAGGCATAAGCTGTAGTAGAATGCACATTTTCTTGAGTTGAGCTTGATATCTTTCTGAGTAAATAGGCTTGCACGATAAATACCTCTAACAGTGAGGAGTAAGGATGACATTAACAACCAAAGATCATGATTTGGACTTGTTTCTTTCAACAACTTTGAAAGAAAATTTAACAGGGCATTACCAAATTCATGAATTTAGTAGAGCAGCAATTTTTCCATGTTTAATTCTGGATTCAGGGGGGGAAAAACTGTTCCAGTTTTGAGAGTCAGATGAAATACCATTTGCTACATAGATAAACTTGATAGTAGGTGAAAAACAGAATAACAGAACAACAGAGATGGATGGGACTTTGTAGGTCTTCTAGTCCAACCCCCTGCTCAAACTGGGGACCCTATGCCATTTCAGACAAATGGTTGTCCCATCTCTTCTTAAAAACCTCCAGTAATGGCTCATCCACAACTTCTGGAGGCAAGACTGTTTATTGGTTAATTTTTCTCACAGGCAGGAAATTTCTCCTTAGTTCTTGGTTGGTTTTCTCCTTGATTTGTTTCCATCCATTGCTTCTTGTCTTACCTTTAGGTGCTTTGGAGAACAGACTGAATCCCCTCTTCTTTGTAGCAATTCCTCAAATATTGGAACACTATCATATTATACCTAATTCTTCTTTTCACAAGACTAGACTTACCCAATTCCTGCAATTGTTCTTCATATGTTTTAGCCTCCAAACCCCAATCATCTTTGTTGTTCTTCTCTGTACTTTTTCTAGAGTTTCAACATTTCTTATATTGTGGTGACCAAAACTGGATGCAGTATTCCAAGTGTGGTCTTATCAAGGTATTATAAAGCAGTACTAACGTTTCATGTGATCTTAATTTTACCCCTCTGTTAATGCAGCCTGGGATTGCATTGGCTTTTTTGGCAGCTGCAGCACACTGCTGGCTCATAGTTAAGTGGTTGTCCATTGGGACTCCTAGATCCTTCTCACAGTAGTTCTATTGAGCCAGGTTGTATCTATATACTATACTTGTGCATTTGGTTTTTCTTGTCTAAGTGTAAAACTTTACTTTTCTCACTATTGAATTTCATTTTGTTAGATAGGGCCCAGTGTTCAAGTCTATTGAGATCCTTCTGGATCTTGAGCCTATCTTCTGGGGTGCTGGCTATTCCTGCCAGTTTGGCAAATTTGATCAGTTCCCCTTCTATTCCCTCATCTAAATCATTTATGAAAATGCTGAAGGTTACTGAGCCTAAGACAGAACCTCATGTCACCGCACTGCATATTTCCCTCCATTTAGATATACTTCCATTATGGACTACACACTGAGTGAGATTTGTCAGCCAGTTATAAATCCATCTGCCAGTGATGTTGTCTATCCACATTTTTTTAACCGACCAAAAGTAGATTGTATTCTACTTTGCCAAATGTCTTATTGAAATCCAAATCTACTATGTCCACAGCATTTCCCTGGTCCACTAATGTAGTCACTTTGTCAAAGAATGAAATAAGATTTGTTTGGAATGTCCCTGATACAACAAATAGGTCCATGATGTTCTGTTCCTTCCTTTTCTATTACACTTTTTAATCCTAGAATGTTTCTTGAGTAAGTTACTTGGTCAATGTATTGTCATATTACATGAGCTAGGAGAAGCCCACTGGGGCAAAGTGTTTGATCTGTCGGCATCTGGACACGGCTTCGTGAACTACATAATCCCAATAATCACAATCTGTAGCTAAGCGTGGTTGGCATTTCATTACCGACACACTTTCTGCACAATCAAACCAAAGTTGCAACAACTTGCTAGGAAAACATGCTTTCTATCATAATAAATACAAGAGCTTTGAAAGGAGAAACCTTTGTACAAACTCATTGCATACGATAAACCTACAAACATTGGCTAAGATATAATGTTGACACATCCCATTTATTATACCTGTTTTATGAGCAAAAGAAGGTCTGAAGTGCTATTCTTTGCAGGGTCTTGTGAGACTCAGATACCCTCTCTATGCATTAGAAGATACACTCTGCTGAGTGCTTCCATTTTGGGATTCATTTGCCTTGTAACTAGGCTGGGCACCATTTTCAGTATTCTCTGGGGATTTCAAGTTCTCCTTTTCTACAGAGTTGCTAGATGTCAGAGGTTTGCAGACATGACAAAACAACTTGAAGCATATGACCAATCCTTCATAAATATTGGAAGAAAAAAGCTTCTTGCACGGATGGCAGAACTGGTAGAACACAAGCATAAAAAGGACAGCTATGCAGTAGCCAATCAGCAGTTGCAAGAACAGCATTGGAGCACATACATATGTGTAGACATCTGTCTTGTATGTGTACCACATTAGTAAGAGAAAAGCATTCTCAAAGAACCTCAGCAAATAGTACACAGCCAGCCTACTCCAGTTTGGGGATTTGTCAATTAAATCAGAATCATTAAGCTTCAGCTGCACCGCTGACCAGCAAAACATATTGATGCCGGCATACAGGAAAGTGAGGAGACATAAGACAATGGTGGTGCCTACTTTGCTCAAGGCCTTCTCTATGTTTTCTGGCAGAGTACACTTGCTTTGCCAGAACTGAATCCAAGGATGAAAGAAAAAAGCAAAAAAATTCACCAGCACCACAGGCAGGATCCAGATCTGAAGAACTGAACTGAAGAGGACGAGGACTATCACCCTTGTTGCAATCTCAAAGCTCCTCCAGAGGAAAATGCAAAGGTAGGCAGCAGGCTTCACACTGATGTCATAATCGTCATACTTGATCTTAATGGCCAGAATATTGCATCGCAGTGCTCCATACACAATTGACAGGAGGGAAAGAACCATGAAGATACCTTGGAAAAATAAATATGACAAACAATAGGTTTTAAAACAAAACAAAACAGCACTGTCCAAACTGCAGGAATGGGACTATATTGGAAATTAAAAACCATACAGAGCACTAAAATATTATCTTTCTTAAATAAAGCAGTTTCCCAGGCCTCTTTTACTTATTTTTTCCAGAAAAGCTATACAAATAAGCACAAAAACCTATGTGAAATAATACTAGAAACCCTACACTATTTTTCTGAATGACTGGCTAATGCATTACACAAAACCACAACTTTCTTAATTATCAACTTATATTTATTAACCTCGCAGAAAGGATATAGACTATTGCTTATAAGCCACAAAGATCGGCTGTACGGTGTTCATCAAATTACAACAGTGATGAAAAAAGGAACTTTATGACCAATCCTCACTCTTACAATTCACAGGTCTTTAATGAAAAAAAAAAGCTGGGTAAGATCATAAGGACAGTTGCAGTTCCATTTAGCAACTACTTTGCTTAACAACTGAGTTGCTGGTCCTAATTGTGGTTGTTAAGTAAGAACAACCTGTACTATTGTGCTGAGCCAAAACAAAACACACTGCTTTATGGCACACCATAATATGTAAAGCCATTATGTACACAAAGGGAGGTTGAAAAGATCAGTCAAGCACTTCATATTTTAGCTCTTTAGGGCTTGAGAGAAACATCATACTCACACCTCAGCAATCCTCCAAACCTCTTTACAAAAGTCCGCCCAAGGATTTGAGCTTCAGATCTCAAAGTGTGCAAAGTTGTTGTATCACTTAATTGTGAAGTCTATCCCCTACCAGCCAACTGTTATTCGGGCTCCTCTTCTTAATAGAAGCATGTTGAACACCTACCAGCAGTAGGATTGAGCATGGTAAAATGGCTGCCTATTCCCACTGCCCATCAACTGTTATTTAGGCTCTTTTTGAAGATGGATTTAGTACGCCTTTCCAAGAGCATTGTATCCTATTTGAAAATAACCATATAACAGCTGGCTGATAGGAGGATTATTCAAGGGTCCTTTACGCACAGCCCTTTTTGGAGCTGTTAATGGAACAGAACATAGAATAACAAAGTTGACAGGGACCTTGGAGGTCTTCTAGTCCAACCTCCTGCTCGAGCAGAAGACCCATTTTACTATACAATTTTAGACAAATGGCTGTCCACTCTCTTCTAGATAGTCTGTTATATTTATATAGATGTCATTCAGATATATCACTATATTACAAGATCACCCATCTTACCACAAGGCAACTCTAAATAACGTGGTTTACTTGGCTTCAGTTTAGTGAGTTCTGTGAATATAGACATTATGATTATAAAGTATGCTTTATTGCTTATTGTGTGAAATAAATCTAACCAAATGTTTTTTTGTCAGTAAGCCATGTTTAAGCAAATGGTGACTTGATGCAAATATAGGCAATTTAGCCCCTATCAATCATTCTACTTGAAAAACTCTTTGTTGGGGGTACCTTTCAGTGGTACAATGCTCTCAGTTGGGTCTCGGGTGAAAAAAATTACTTTGAAAAGCATTTAAAATTCTAGCTTAATCTAATATCTGAGATTGCAGTCGTTTTTATTTTATTTTAGTATATAATATTTGTTTTAAAAGCATTGGCACCTACAACATTGGTAAATATCAGTGCTTTTTTTGTAAAAAAAAAAAAAAAAAAGGTGCTGGAACTCACACATGTCATACAACCCACTTTGCCTACCCTACAAGGTTCCATCCAAAAAAGGTGCCTGAACTCCGTTCTCAGCGTTCTATGAGAAAAAAAGCCCTGCTAAATATTATGATGGTACCAACTGCCTGAAAATGTTGCTGACAACATTTAGTCACACCACAATAACTTCTTTTAACCATTTTTCTGAACCTTTCTAAAAAGAGAGAAAGAGAAGGTTTAGTCATTACTTACCTATAATTCCCTTCTCAAAGCATTTATTGAAACATAAATAAGAGAAAAAACAGTTGTACGTACTTCTAGCTGCTGTGATCTCTTGTTGCAGGACACAGATGTAAAGCTGAAGTGTTAGCTGAGGTGCAGATCCTAGGAAAGCTTGAATCACTGATGCTCGACTAAATGCAGATCTGTGTGTAAACAGCTTCCCCTCTGCCTGGCCTACTTCCTTCTCAACTTCTTCTGAATGTCCATCTTTTGGCATCTGTCTTTTCTTAGTGATACTGACATAAGGCTCCTCCACTCTACCTGCATGAAAGTAAATATAAAATACTTCCACGCACCTGGAAGGAACAAACAAGAGAAACTATCACATATTTCAAAAATGTAATGGGTCGCATGTGCATTTATTTCCCCACTGTCACTCCCTAAGACAATCTGTATAGACACCAATCAGCTAACTCACACTTAAGATTATTAAAATTACGGATCATACAATAGAGCAAGGTAATAGCACTAAGTATCTTATATGAATATCCAGCATATTCTAAACACTCCTATGGAAAGAGATTGTTTAGAGAAAAGCTTCTTTCTCTTAATATGTTACTATTTGGTTACATGCTAATATGATCCACATTCAGCATTATTGAATTTACATAGCCCAACACATATCTTGAGAAGCACTTTGGCATAATGGTTAAGGCACCAGGCTAGAAACCAGTAGACTGCGAGTTCTAGTCCTGCCTTTGTCACAAAGCCAGCTGGGTGACCTTTGGTCAATCACTCTCCCAAGGTCCTAGGAAGGAGACAATAGGAAACACCTTCTGAAAAATGTTACCAAGAAACCTGTAGGGACTGGTTGAGACACTCACCAAGAGTCAAAGCTGACTCAGAGCAAAAAACCTTAAACCCATACCACACATATCTCACAGTACTCTGTATGATTTATTTATTAAATAATTTTATATTGCCATCCAATTATCTGACAGTGATGCTAGGCGGGTTAAAGGAATAAACCCCCCAAACAAAACCCAATACACCCCCTCGCCCCTGGTGCCAACATTCAAACAGCCCACCACCTGATGGGCTCCATATTAGCCTGGATCACGAGGCCCACTGGGAAAACTATGTTTTCAGGGCCCTTCAGAAGAATATGAAGATGGGTGCGAGTGTTATCACCGTAGGAATGATGTTTCAAAGATAGGGAGCCACCATAGAAAAGGCCCTTATAGTTGGTCCCACAAGGTAGACCGTCTTGATTTAAGGGACCCATATCATACCCTGCCTCCCTGATTTGGTGGGCTGGATAGATATAATTGGGAAAGATGGTCTTTCAAATAACCTGGCCGTAAGGTATGTAGGGCTTTAAATGTGATAACCAGCACCTTGAATTGGACCCAGAAGCAAATCAACAATCAGTGCAATTTCCACAAGAGAGGTGATGTGTGCTAATCTAGACTTGCACAGAACCATGCAACTGCTACATTTTGAACCAACTTTTCAAGGGCGTTCCATGTAGAGTGTATTATATTTATATTTTATATATACAAACTATATTTATATACTACAGACCATATTGGTGCCAGAGAGGCTTAAAATTCTTGATTCTTTTAAAAATCCTCGTATCCCGATACTCAAATGATAATTTTGAATTTTAATATTTTACATTGTGAGTTAAAGGCCCAGGGCTCCCTAGCCAATCGTGCCATTCCATGAAGTGTGTGACAGCTTGTTATCATGGGCTGGTGCCATTCAGGACCAAGCATTTATTGCATACAAGAAACAATGATTAGCTAAAAGTTAAATCACTATTTCTCTTTATGCATCCCATTTCCAGAGAGACTTAAAGTTGCCAACATTGAGAAACATTAATATCGACTTTAGTTCATTCAAAGGAAGGATTTATTAACACACCATATTAAGCTGGTTTTTTAATGATTTTTTTAAAAAGATTCTCAGACAGCTAAAAGGAGAATAAGCTCTTTATTTGCTGTAGGTGTCCGACCACCTACTTCCCTATAGCAATGGATTCATCCCGAGTCATAGAGCCAGGACCCCCTCACCAACGATGCCATTCTGTGCAGTGTGTGACAGCTTGTTGTCCTGGGTTGGTGCCATTCGCGAACAAGGGCACCTCATTCATCTTGAAGGGCCCTCCGGAGAAGAGCCCAAGCCTTGGGATTCCTCCTCGGTGGAGCTACCGTCCCACCCACCTGACAATGGGTCCCAGCTGCAGGATGTGGAGCAGCAACACCAGCGGCCTGTCCCGGCTGAGGTCGCGGTGGATGAAGACGAGGCTGAACTGGACCAGGATGCAAGGCAAGAGAGCGAAGAGGAGCGTCAGCGATTGCCAAATGCGGTCACCAGCCGAGCGGTAGGTGCTGCTCAGGTACAAGGCGATCGCCGTCTCGGCCACGAAGAGGAACAGCGAGACGAGGACGGAGCCCGGGAATTTCATGGCCCCTTTTTTGCGGCCTGCCCACCGGCAGGCCAACCGGCGGCTCAGGGGGCTGCAAGGGAAGGCGGATGCCGTGGCAGGCAGACCCGCAGCGGAGGCCTCCTGACGCCCATCTCCGTCTTCTGCAGCGGCGCTTCGGTTTCTTGGGCGAAGAGAGAAGCGACTGGCGCTTGCAATGCATGGCCGCTAGGAGTCAGGCCTGAGCGGGCTGCGGCAGTCGCCGAGAGCGCCGGGCATCTGAGTCCGGCTTTCTGGGCTCGGGGATGAACAAAAGAGCCCCTCTGATCACAGCTCGGTTCGTCTGTTAACTCCCGGAGCTTGAGAACAGTGGACTCTCTCTACATGGGAAACAAAGATGGAGGCATCCGCTATTTTTTCCACATGCTGGAGTTTGGCCCTACCTCAAATCAAGCCCAGATATACCCCATGTTAGTTTGTACAGGCAAAGGAAGAGGTTACTCTCCTTCTCAAACAGCACTCACTAATAAAGACTCGTCCAACCAGATATTCCACAGATGTCCTAAGTACCTGCTACGAATTAGGATACCCTTTGTATTCCCAGATATCGGGAGAATGCTCTTAGAAAAACCGTGGTGTAGTAGACGCTGAGTGGACAGAAATTTACCTGGTGACAATTGCCCCCAGTTTCATGGTGGTAAAAGTCTACAACTATGTACTGAGATTGGGTTGGCCACTCAGCATTCATATGAATTGTGTTAAGAAAAAATGGCAATTCCCCTTGACGCGAGAAAGCAGGGAATGTATACTTCTGCTTATTCTCTGCAGAGTTGGGTAGCCATGTTCACATGCTATTTACCAGTCCTAGATCTACTAGCAGAAAAGTTGCCTCTTCAGTCTGAGAAAAGTTGCCTGCCCGTAGAAAAAAAGTACTCTTCCTAACCTGGAAGGGAGCAGAAGTGGGTGAGAATGGATGTTTAGAACGGTGCTCCATTCCAAGAAGAGCTTTCCTTCAGGCTACTTTTGAACATGGGTTTAAGCACTCTTTTGAAAGTGGCTGGGAAATTCTGGGAATTGAAATCTACATATCTTAAGCTTGCAAATTTTGGGTTGAGAAACACTGTGCTAGATCATATCTATGACAAAAATTACAAAGATGGAAAATACTTCAAAATAAGTAGCTAAATATAACTTTTCAGTAATTGAAAACTGGTTCAAATCTGTATGTAGAATAACATCAATATAATGGATGTTAATAAGTGGAATAACTTCACAGTGTGGGGTAGGGATGTGAAATATTTTAATAATTTCCAGTAGTCACCAGAATGATAGAAAAAAACAGCTTAGGTAGACTAAAATTAAAGAAGACATCATGGGAGTTTGGTAAAAGCAGGCACACAGGCCTCAAGCTATGGGGCTAGAAGACAGGGTTTTTTTCCAGCGGGTCCCCCAGCTATTATTTGATCCAGAAGAGGGGAGAAAGTCTGTGTTGGTAATTGTTTATTAATATAGTACAAAGCAAAAGGTACAAGCAAAGTCCTCATCTGCAAATGTTAAGGCAGCCACTTCCTATGGAAGGATCATATGGTGGTGGGGTTTTTGTTTTGTTTTAGAAAGCTGTCTCTGTAATACTTCCCTTGAGACAAATGGCAAAATCGAGCAGCAGGGTTTCAGTTCGTAGAAAGTATCCACAACGTATACACTATAGTTCTTTTTTATTTGGATTAAGGAAAGCAAGCATATATATTTTATATAAATAACATCAATTGGTAGAAGAATTTTGTTATTCTAAACCACTATTTGGATCACCATTTTAAAAAGCTAAAAAAGCATCTTATTCTCTTATATACTTCTCTAGTTTACAATACAAAAGTAATAGAATAAAGAATATTTTTGAAATGAAGTGTTGAAACTACTATACTGGCAATATTTTTTTATTTAACATTAAGATACAATTCTACAGAGAACATTCATCTTAATTTCAACTGACAAGAAGTAGATATCAAAGCTAGGAACAGTTTTGTAATGTATGCAATGTTCATAGCACACTGAAACAAATAGGCAGAGATTAGCAATAGTGGATACATAACAGCAACATAAATTGTTTGTTGCTTTTGAAATATGAAATTAATTTTACAATAACTTAATATAGATTGCCATCCAACTGGAGCTTTGCAAATATACTCATTTATTAATGTCACAAATAATTCCATGATCTACAATGACTTTAGGCCTGTTCCAAATCCATTTCAGTCAAATACCAAATGAGAGTAGCAATGATATAGTAACAGTATATTATCCAGAGCTGAAAAGAGAATTCACGTACCGTGCTAAGCCATATTGTTTGGTCATGGAATTTTGTGTTCTGCAAAATAAGTCACTGTCAAATGTAAATTATGCTTTATGGCTCAGTGTATTAGACAAAAGAGGGTGTTTTTTGATGACACTAGATTAAATAAATCATGGCTTAGCACATTTTAGGAATGTAGTTGATAAATGAGAGTTTAAGACTCCACAGTGCTGAAAAGCAAGTGAGCTCTGGCCCATTTTTAAAAAAATCATACACCAGTGAGTAAATATTTTATTGATAATGTAAATGTGACATGTGTACTCTCTAACAATACAGAATTAAAAATTAATTAATTCTTCTTGTTATTATTGCATTATTTCTTCTTTACCAGTCATGGTACTAAAGATTAAACATTGGATGAAATGTTTGTGATTAGTTCTCTTTTACATGAAGCTAATTTTAAGACTTTCCTGATTGTTATATACAATTGTTGTGTAGAAAATAATCTATTGTTAGATATAATACTTAGGAATATTACTACATCATAAAATATTTTTGAAGCAAGGAAATCTTTCAAAATGAATTTCTATGTTGTTACATTATATTGTTATTGTTGAATCTAACTTATTTCAAGGTTTTAACAGAGCATGTTCTATATAATTTCAGTACCAGAAATGACAAGTTTTTTTTTAAGTAAGATATTCTTTTACCTAGGAATCTGTGTTTTTAAACTAGGACAAACTTGTGAAGAGCAGTTCAGGTAGCTGAAAATAGTAATACTTCAGCTATAAATGAAGAAAGATCTGTCTATGCTTTATCTAGTTTGTAGCATCACTTTCATCACAAGACTATTCGGTGGCTATACCACTAAACCACTTGTGTCAAAGTGTGCAAATTAATAGCAGTAGACACAACTACTGACAATTTAATATTAACATGAAGTCTTTATCAATGCAGAGATGTCTGAGGAAAGTTTGCTATAATTAATGTTGATATAGTCAAGGCAATCTTATGTGCATATAAATAGACATGTACATAGCAAGTATCTGTGCTATGTTTTGGGAATATGCCTTGTCATATCCCTAAAACTGTATTGTTTCATGGCCCCTGAGTATTGATGGCTTATGGCTTTGTATTATATATGTGTTTGTCTTTTGATTGTTTTCTAAGACAACAATCCTAAATGCATTGTTTTAAATAATTTTTATGTTGTATAAATATGTTAAGGGTATATTATAATAATGTAATCTGTAAGATAATTTCTGTTTGAGTACACGTGTGTAGGATTGCATAGTTCATTTCTTAATTTTACCCTTACCATTATAGCTTAATCATTGCCATCTTGCAAAAGTAGATCTCTATGTGATTTCTGACTGAGGCAGGAGTTGATATAAGCACTTCTCTCTCTCTCTTTTTTGGGCTTAGTTAGCCTTAAGATCAGAATGTAGCATATTTCTACTCTAATAATTATTTTCTGCTATAGTATTGTAGGTAAATATGAATATTGTTTTCTATAGTTCTCCAGATAAATATTTTTTAAGTCTAATAGAACCTGTCACTATATATATAATGTTTAACAGCATCGCTCCCAAACACCATTTCTAAAAAGATGCATGTGCAAAACTTTTGTTGCAGCATAAATTATTTAAAATTCATGTTCAGTTATAACTTTACATGTAGATTTTGATCTCATTTGCTTGGCCACTTGTTGATTGTCTTATTCAATAGGAGATGCAACTGAAATGGATTCTTTGTGGACGGATTTTTCTGCTCTTTCCATAACTCTGAACATAATGCAACATAGTAATGGTTTGAAGAAATACATGAAGACATACATGAATATAAGGTTTAAAATAATTAGGTGGCAATAGGTGGAAAGTTCCCTGAAATATGTTATGTGCTCAACATTATAAAAGAATGAAAGAATATAAAAGAATGACAGATTCACCTGCTTAGCCATCTTCTTCAAAATATTTTTAGCAGTTAAAAACAATGAGGATGTAATGAAACAAAACTTAGATCACATGATTCCTAAACATGGCAGTGTTATAGCAAAAGCAATAAACAGTTGCTAAAAGTACAAATTTATTACTAAAACAATAGCTTGTTTAATAATAGTATATAATTATTTTTATACTTTATTCTACAATTATATATCACTAAGATGGTAGCTCATCAGTCACTGTGACCTCTTTTCATGAAAACTAACATCTTCCATACTAATTTACAAGCCACATCTATCACAGGTAGGCATGCAATGTATAGCAAAGATAGCAAACCCTAGTACTTCAGATAGATATTGGATAAAATGTTAGGTAGGTATAAAGTAACATGTAAAGAAATTATTATCATAGAAGAACGGAAAACATTCCTAAACAATGTAATACCAAAACAATTTACAAGTAAATCTAAGCAATTCAGTAAGATCTGCCTTTGGACATATAGAGATATAGAAGTATGCCATCAGTTTTATACAGCATCCTATTCAAAGGTTTATGAGCAGAGGTTTTTTCATACTGTTCTTTGTCATAATAATCTGTACAATACATGGTTAGCATTAGATCTCTAGAGTGCTTCTGCTAATGGACTATGGCTTGCTAGAAATCAATAGATGAGTTCATGGATAAGATTATACTTTTATAGGAATTGTCTAAATACATGATTACCATTCTAATCACTAGCATCTGCCATAGGAAATGTGAAGTTAAGCTGTGTCTTTGACAAATTAAACTGTATATTTACTTTGAAAACTATTTTTATTTCTTTAGGTACATATTCTCTATGATGCGGGAATTCTTCACAGAGAAGTGGAACATAGCTGCCACATTATTATTTCAAATACTATAGTTTAATAATCTGATACTCTGTGAATTTTAATAAGAAAATAATTTGAATTTGGGGGAAAGGACTTTGAGATTTCCTATACAGTATACATTTTCTTGTTTGCATAAAGATCAAGACAGTTCATGACAGTTTTCTTTGATATCTTCAAACAATGGGCCTAAGACTTTCTGGAGACTCTCTAGATCTGCATAATTGTACGAATTCACAGCAGAATTCTAAGAAAAAGTACCAGATACAAAGAAACTTCCCAAAGTACCTGTCCTGAAATTTTCCAAACAAAATGAACAGGTTTTTCAAATATAAGATGTTGAAACCTACTAAGGTGATCTAGGAAAAAAGGTTCTCTGCAATAATAAGCTCCAGATCTCAAAAATCTATTCTCTACCTTGACTGTCACAATGTATTTTCTAAGCACACCTAGCAAAGGGGAAGAATGGAAATTATGCTAACGTCTGTCAGGATTCATTGTGTTTGGCATGCAATAGCATAGGGCAGGGGTAGGCAACCTTGGCTCTTTTATGAATTCTGGGAGTTGAAGTCCACGAGTCATAAAGGAGCCAAGGTTGCCTACCCCTGGCATAGGGAATATGGTGAAATATAGGCCAGAGCTGCAGGAGGGAGGGGCTCTTTCCTAGGGAGCAAAGAAGCTTGGAATTTTTGGTGTGCAGAAAGGTAGAGGAAAGGTAGATTCCCCCTAGCAGTTTGCAGGGTATATCTAGTAATTATGCAGATAACTGCTTTAGTCTGACAAGATTTCTGTCTATAGGAGAGCAACAATAAAGAAACTACTCTGAAGTAGCTTATCATATTGTTCTTAGCTTCTTGAGCCCGACAGGGAAAGATCTTAACCTTAATGATTTGAAAAACATCCAGTTGTAGTTTGTTCTTATTTCACTTTATTTTCATGGTTATTCATCAAAAAGTTTCACATTGTTCAGATATCACAAAATAGAAAGTATGGCGGAGAGGCAGGAGAACTGTTATCATCCTTCTCCCTCTGCTACAGGTCCTGAGACTAAAAGATTTGAGCAGCTTCTTGATCTCGTGCACTGGTCGTTTTGTGTTGGCCTTTCCCACCAACCATTTTCTCCTTACAAGCTTTCTCTTTTATAATGCTTTAAGAAATGCTATATTTAAAGGAAAGCTAAAATCAATAAATTGTATTTCAATATGAAAGAAGAAAATGAAAGTATGATAGTAGTAGTCCAGATCCTGTGTAATTATACTGAAGTTCAAGCCCAAATGTAAGCCATAATAATCATAGTTCTTGTCCTATTACAAGTGTTGCTTCAAATATCTCATTCCACATAGCTGAGCTTTCACACTACTGCTAGAATATTACCTTTCACCTCATTTAATGTTTGCTTGTATTGTAATGAAATCAGGATAGCAATAATTGCTTCTTCCTGCTCTTCTACTCTACCAACCTGATGCTGGCAGGGCATTGGGTGTGTAAGAATACTCATTTGGGTTCAGTAGAATTGTCTAAGAATGAATTCAAAGATCAAGGAGCATCATGATCAGGTCACTTCTTTGGGCATTCAGTCATGCATCACATGATCCTGGAAATTCTTTTAGCATCTATCAAACAATCATTACATGTTAAAAACTTTGCTTCCTGGATCTCCCAAAAAAAAAAAAAAAGGCAGAACATTCAATTCTGGAAAAACATAGTCTGTTTGATTTAAAATGACTATTATTTGAAATCATATGCTCTCTTTCCCATCCATATGCATGTACATATAAAAACATTCCCTATCTTATTTCTTATTTCTTGTACAGGAATGCTGAAATGAATGTACTTGTTAAAAAACAAAACAAATGAAAATCTATCCTTTGTAGTGAATTGAATTTGTGCCTCCAGAATGATTGTCCTGGATTAGCACTGGAACTTGTCACACAAAGATGCTAAAGAGAGGGAACTCAGCCTGGTTAGGTTGCAGCAAGTCAACCAAGAAACACACTGTCCCTGAGAAGCCTTCAAACAGACTATAAACATTTTCCAATGCCCTGGAGCCAGCCTTGAATTCTTCAGTAAACAAAAACTCAGCGAACCTAAGAAATAAATAAGAAAAACACATATTATTGGCTGTAAGTCAAAGAAATAAATGGATGTCTATATCCCATGAACAGGTTCCTTTTTTAACTGTATCTTGTGGCATATTACAATATTTGTTGGAACAGCTCCATTTTAGCCCTCTCCTGCTTGTTTTCTCTATTAATATAATTGGAAGTGGCCTTATCTGTGCTTGCCTTAGAATCACAGGGCTGGTTTGATTGGTTCCAGGTTAGTGATGCTTGGTTGTACTTTAGCATTGTGGTCAAGTAGTCAAGTCAAGCACTGTAAAGATGGTTAGGTACATAGTACAGAACCTACAGTCCTGATGGCAAATAGTAGCATCTAAACTTGATTAAACATGTAAGGCTCAGTAGGGTTTATATTTCAACAGGGACCCTTAGAATATTCTAGGGCAGCGGCTCCCATCCTTTTCTGTACCCCGCACCCCTAGAATGCTTCTGATATATTCTCGCACCCCTTACAAAAGTTCGAAATAATGGCAATGAATTATGTATATACACTATAATTTTGAAAGTTTTTGCACCCCCTGGAATATTGTCTTGCACCCCCAGGGAGTACGAGCACCCCAGGTTGGGAACCCCTGTTCTAGGGCTATAGACTCAGTGAAAAATTTAAAAAGTAGTGATAAATTGTTTGGCTACTGATGCTGTTAATATCCCTAATTCTCAACCAACAAAGTATAATATTATGCTACATTATATTAGCTACTTACATAGTTCTATCAGTCAGCACTGACCTGATGGCACATAATGAATCATAAGGAATTATGCTTTGAGTTCTGAAATCTAACACATCATTTCCTGATGATACCAGGCCAAGAGAAAACTGAACTATGGGATCACAGATAAATTTCAAAACTGTGAACAATGTGCATGTATATTTGAGAATTCAAACTCATTATTTCTAAAAAAATCTAGAGAAAATTAGAGAAGTTTGGAGTAGGAAGGACATATATTTGCACATTTTTCTACAGCAAATGATAAATGATTAGAGGAAGCATATTTACATCCACATACACATGCACATATTTTCAATTCTAAAACAACGTAAGTGATAAATTAAAAGAGTAACACAAAACACTTATTGTAACTTGAATGATCTTTTGTATAATCTGCAAATTTAAAGATTCTATTCAGTTACTAACCTTTGTGCTCTGTACATGTATTTAGAATTTCCTGTTAACCTGTATAGGAGCAGGAACACATAAGCACTGCCAGCTACACCATGACATATTCCGGGTCCTTTTTTTAGTAGTCCTTTCTGCCAAGTTAGCTCTCCACAGCGGATACAACTGTCTAGATACTGGGGTTTTTTAGAAACCAAATATGCTTTTGCAAACATGTATGCGATGCCTGAGGAGAAAAGAAAGTGATTCTGTAAGAACCACTGAAGAATAAACTATTGTATGAAAACAGAAAGTATGCACTGTTAGCCTAGAGATATAAGATGCAAATAAAATGCCAGATAAAATCGAAAAGCAGTTCCTTTTTTCCCTTCTTAAAAGCCCACCAATGCCCAAGAAATTCTTTCTTATTCTGTGATAAGATTGTCTGAATGCTCAGATTTCCTAGCAATACTCACTGCTATTCAGTCTATTGTCACTAACAATGTTTTGCTCCCTAAAAAAAATGAGATGATCATGGTTCTTAATAGCACCTAGAAATTAATTGGTAAGCAATGGGAGCTAGTGTATGGAAAATTTTTATGGAACGTGGGGTAAAAAATAGTTTGGTTTTATTTGATTATTGTAGATAATGTGTTGCTTTCAAATGGAAAGTTCAGAGAACACAATTAAGCCACATGAAAGACAGCCCAATAAAATTAATGATGATATCCTTAGCAGATGATTTATGGAGTCATAAGAGGATAGAGAAACACACAACAGAGGCATTCATTCTAATAGTCATTGTTACCAGATTTTTCTACTTTTAAAATAACTTTTGTGAAGAGGATCCATTTCTGCTTTTCCTCAAACACCACATATTTAGGGCCAGCCTTTTATATTTATGCTGTGGGCCAGTTTTCTATTCTGATGTTCACATCTTTATACAAGGATAGGAATATTGACAGAAAGCAAAAAAATACACTCACAAAAAGAGGGACCCTATTTTATCCTTTGCAACAGATTTCGGATTCACCAGCTCTCTAGGATGCGGTTATACACTACAGTATAGACAAGGCATTTTGAGGACAATTGTGGAGAAACTCCTTCACATTTTCAGTGGAGGCTATAGGAAACTGCACTGTTCAGATGCTTAAGACAGCTCTCCATTACTTAAACTTTGATCCATTTCAGTAAGAATAAAGCTGTTAAAGTAACAATAGTAATTTTACTAATGCTGAAATTTTATTTCAAATGTATAAATAACATTTGCCCTACTTTTTCAGCAAAATGGAACTAATTTGGGGAACTATTTTATAATATCTATATGAGAACCTGGAGCACCATGACACCAGTGTACAAGTTCATTCTCTCGTTCAATCATTTCTCCCAATTCCGGAGGCCAGTTGCAATTCTGTTCTTGATCCATGAGAAAATCAACACTCTGCCATACAAGTTCCTGATCAGCAGGTGGGACATATTCATAATAGGAAAGCAGCATTTGTAGGATAGATGAGAGTCCATGGGCAGCTCCTGTGAAGAGCATAAGTAAAGTAAGTAGTGCAGGACTATTTTGAAAGGGATCAGAATGATACTATATTCCAAGATCAGCCAATAAAACCAAATGATGGCAGTCTCTGGGCAAATAAAAAAACCCAGGATGATACAAAAACAGCGGATTGAGTTAAAACAAAACAATGGTGCCACAAGGAAAACAGACGCCTTCAAGACTTTACACAAGCCTATGAAAAAATAGATGTATTACAACTAAATTATGCTGTATAATGTATTATTGTGATATATACTGATTGTTGCCAAGAAGAAACATTTAAAAAGAGAATTGCATTCAAGGAGGATAAGACCATCAATGGCTGCTAGGTCAGTCATAATAATTATTAAGGCTATATATGACTTCACATTTGACTCCAAAAAGGCATGAAATCCCATTAAAGTATACCATTGCTATAAAGACAATGCTACATGTATGTCCCCATGCTCCAAACCCATTTTTGGAATTGAATTCAAAGTGTTGCACAGCTTTAATATTTAGGTCACTTTGTAGGCAAGGAAATGTGTAGAAAATGCTATTGTTCTCAAGTCCTTTCTGCAGTCTTCCCAAGGACATTTGATTGGCAAATTTGGTGGAAGATTGGTGGTGGAAAGATTAGCTGTTTTTGTAAATGTCCACCAGGATTATGTTTTGGGTTTTACATTACAAAATGTCTTGCTGTCAAATTAAGTAGATCCTAACAAAAGGGAGAGAGACTGGGCATAGTCTTGGCATGTGTTAATTCCCACCTTGACAAGTCAAAAGAAGGAGAGACATAGACTACTTCCTTTGAAATGGCAAGTCGCTAGTGGATCATTAACTTTAAAATATTCCTCTTTAAAAAACAACCCATCACCCATTTTGTGTGGCTGAAAAGCCTGAGCTATCTGAAGCTCTTATTCTGGGCCTGCCCAAATTAGATTTCTACTTCATTTTATTTTTCAGTAGGGCTCTTAGGCGAAAATACTTAAACTGAATGTTTCTGGGTTTGATTACTGTACTGTCCCCTTCTTTTTTATTACTTTTCGCCATAACTCTGTTCCATTGTCACCCCTTAATCAGATTTGGTAGTGGTTACCAACTAATGAAAGAAATATATTTTCATTTATCAGGCTGTTAATTTACTCAACAGATACCTTGTTCACTGCAAACAAAAATGATGATGCCTGAACACAGTTAATTGCAAAGCAAGAATTCAGGTCCTTTAAGTTTCTGTGCATGACAATTTAAATTCTCAACCCTTTTTCTCCTATATGTTTGAGTTAACAGATATTTGGCAATTGGCATGGTGCCTTTGGGTAGCTCAGATATAGTTATCTAATGCTCTTCTCTAGCTTGGAAACCATCAGCTTCAGGCCTTGCACAAGAGGACATTCCATCCTGGATGGGAAAAGAGGGTCCTTTACAGCCTATGGAATATAGGTTTCTATCTCAAGTGGACTGGATATGATATTCTGTTAGAATATGATTAGTCCACTGTACACTTAAATGCATTTGTGCATAAATAAAATAATTAAATTTGTATGGTTTTGTACCTCTTGATGGAAAGGATAATCTCTTTGAAGATAATTCTCTGGGTTGGATTTTTCTCCCAACACTATCATTTTGAAATAATGTTCTTATTTTGAAAAAGCATTTTGGTTATTTCTGATCAAATGTTTTTAAATGATTTGTAACCTTTAATCTAAAATAATTTCTATGTTCTGCATCAGAGAAAACCAAGATACTCTTGAGAATCATACATACTCACTGTCTGTATAGTATACATTGTTGTGATGCAGAGATTTCATCCTGAACAGTACAATCTTATTCCGAATTTAGCTTCATTAAATTTATGTGCCTTATTTCTAAGTGCATAAAACAGCTTTCTTCAAGCTGGTGCTATTCAGATGTGTTGACTTTCAACAGTCAGCATACTTCTGGCCTTATTTTTTTGAGAAGATGACAATTATAGTCAATATATTTGGAGGACATTAAGTTATAGAAGCATAGGGTACATAGTAATCTTGATGCCAAACAAGATGGCTGTATTAAAAAAAAAAACAGAAATAAGACACTGGACAGAACTTGTGCTGAACTAGAAGTTTTTACTTACCAAGATATTCTGTCCCATAGTACGAATACATGAGGGGAACTGGTTTTCTTTTCCTCAGCGCATATTGTTTCCCAGATTCTAACATTGCCTGACAAATTGACTTGATTTGGGTTGGAGTCAGTATCTAAATGTGGGGGGGGGGTGGAGGAATGGGGAATGGGGAGAAAAATATCAGATGTTATAGATGTGAGTTATAATTTCTAAAAATTCTTTGTAAAGTATCTAATTTATAATTAGTAAATCTCTACATTTCTGTCAGCTGATCAACCTATTATTCAAGGGACATTTCTGTGGCCTGCAAATTGGTCCATGAAAACAATTAGATCCACAGCTGAAGGTTTGGCAGATGCCTACTAATTAGTATATAACTTATACTTTGCTACTGAACCAGACTGTTCCATTGTTTTACAGATTTTATATTTTTTCCTTCTATTAAGATCAGTGCAGGTGGCTGCAACATGTATCCATTATTTCCTGTCCTAATTTTTGTGGTATTGGAAATTAGTTCATGACACTCTTCCCTGGGGCACCCTTTTATGTACCTGAACAATGACATCATCATATCTCTCTTAAGTTTTCTTTTTCCAGACTAAACACCCTAGATTCCTTCAGCCTGTCCTCACAGGGCATATACTCAGGTCCCTGATATGATGAAGTGCATGCTGCAAGATACAGGTTGGCCGATAAATATTAGAGAGAAGCAGTTAACTCAGTGAGCAAAACTGTTTCCCATTGAAAGCCAAAGTCAAAATGCTATATAGCTGTGGCAAGGAAGGAAGCCTAACTCAGGGCACATGAAAGTGTTGAGTTCTGAAGTGTATCCCTATTTGCCAAAAGAAAAGAGAATTAAGCTGAATCGCAGATGTGAGGAAGGCATGATGGTTGACTATTCACATTACTGCAGGGGATGGAGAATCCAAGATCTTACGACAGCAACCATTAAACTATCCAATACTGGTTGTTTTGATGCAAGTAGATAATAACCATGAGGTGTCAGATTTTGTTCCTTATGTCCAGATAAGTAGTGAGTAGAGACCGTGAGCTTTGAAGGAGATCTGTATTGCATGTCCCAAACTCAACTGCGTGGCAATTGAGCATCCTAGCCCACATGCTCCAAGGGGCACAAGAAAGGGTCCCTCATGAAAACTTTCCTACTATGTCAAAATGAGCAAGCACAATAACTCTGCATATGGAAGAAATAAAATGGATGCCAGCCACCGAAAGACATTTTTAACACAGCAACAGCAAAACACATAAAAGTAGATGTATAGGGGGAAAAAATATCAAGGTTAATATCCTCAAACTGAAGCCATCTGGTTTTGAGGAGTTAGGGAAATAAAGTATAATGTGCAAGCTTCAAAAGAGCATCTACAACATGAAGTAGGCAGTTAGAGTCAAGAATAAAAAGCTGAACCAGATGCTTGTCAAGTATGGTTCACAAAAGGTGAAGCACACTGTTATTTTTATTTCATATTCAGAAACAATAGATGAAGACTTTAGTATATATTACCAAGAAGGATAGCCAAGACACTGCAAAAAAAAAAAAAAATCAACAAGGAAACAGGTGAAAGATGGGAAGTAACTCCTACTACCTTTGCTCCAGAAAGAAAAAGAAGTTGAAGATGGAAGATAAAATATAGACAAACTCCCAGAATGCTTCTAAACAACTGAAAACTGAGAAGCTGCTTATCATTAGGAAATGTAATTCACTAAGCATGTATGAATTACTTTAGGCAGCTAATTTTAGCCATTATATTCAGCAGATTGAACTGGGACATAATTATAAGAATCATTTTTATTTTCTCTGAAATAAACAATTAAATGGTTCAGGAAGAGATGATTGGTAGAAGAACCCAATATCAAAACATTATTTTCAAATCTCAGAACAATTGAACCATATCTTTCAAAGCCAGCACAGTCCTAGGCTGTGGGATGCCATAAAGAAAGGTGCCAACGCACCTGAAGGCAGGACAAGAAGCAATGGATGGAAACTAATCAAGGAGAGAGAACCAGCCAAGAACTAAGAAGAAATTTCCTGACAGTTAGAACAATTAATCAGTGGAACAACTTGCCTCAGGTTGTGGGTGCTCTAATACTGGATATTTTTAAGAAGAGATTGGACAGCCATTTGTCTGAAATGGTATAGGGTTTTCTGTTTGAGCAGGGATTGGACTAGAAGATCTCCAAGGTCCCTTCCAACTCTGTTATTCTGTTAGAAGACAAAGATCAAGTGTAGATGTATATGAAGGGGGATATCTGTTTGTTAATAGTGTTTATAAAAAAGATCTAGAAATAGTAATTGATCACTAACTAATATGAGTCGGCAGTTTGATACAGATGCTAAAAAAGCAAATTTAGTTTTAGGCTGTATCAAATGTGCATAGCTTCAGAACAACATGCATAGCTTCTAAACATGGGAAATAATGATTCTACGTTATTCTGCTTTGGTTGGGGCACATTTGAATATTGCACTCCTAATGAGTGCAAAGCATGATTATTTTAAGAAGGATTTGTAAAAATAGAACAAGTGTAAAGAAAGGCAACAAGAATGATTAGAGGACTAGAATCAGTCCTATGAAGAGAATGTGAAGGAATTAGGAATGTTTAACCTTGAAAAGAAAAACTGAGAGGAAATAACAGCATTTCTCAAGTATCTGGAAAATGTTACACATGTCTAGTTTCTAACATTCCAAAATGCAGGATATGGAATAATGGATCTAAGTTACACAAAATCAGATTTTGATTGAATATTAGATAAACCATCCTAACAGTAATAGTCAAGTACATTCAATAGTTGAGTCAATTATGCAGAGAAGTATTGAACTGTTGGATGCATTCAAGAAAAAAATCAGATAGAAATCTGTCAGGATTGCTTTAAACTGGATTCCTACAGTGAGGTTGGACTTGATAGTTTAACTTCCCACTTCTAACTCTTATCATTCAATAATTGTTTCCTTGGGGGATTTTCTTTTATAGAAACAAGTTAAGAAAATGGCATCTGGACCCTCCATGAAATTCCTTAAATAAGGCAGTGTTTGAACAATAAAACTCTCATCTGAAAGCACTTTCAGTCAGGAGGAAGGTATGATTATAAGGAATAAAGATACCCTTTTCTGAATATATCTAAACTGGTTGAGATAATATTTCAACCAGAAATATTAACTTATCATCAAACCAGCTAGCTAACATAGCAACAAAATCTGGTGATCTTTCCGAATGGGACATTGGTCCACAGTGTAGTTAATACAAGAGTTAGAATTTCTCTCAGGTTGTTTTTTTTTTTTGTCCTGATTTAAGAACACACTTATTAGTCATTGATTGCTCTTCCTTTTCTCTTCACATCCACCCACTCCCATTTTTTAAATAGATGCTTTACCATTAGCTGTGCAATTCCCCAAGAAACACATTGTTGCTTTCTTGCTATAAAAATAATCTCAGGACTATACAGCCAAATTTTATAAAACATTTTAATGTAGCAAAACAGATGGATTCTTCTTTCTTGATCAAAACCGAAGTTGGTGTCTATTATAATTCCAAAGTTAACTGCACTGTTACAGTAACATTCCTTTTATTCCAGTAGCTGGATTACACTAGGAAAATTATTTGTAAAGTATATTGAATGCTATTTAATATTTTTCTTCTGTTTATTACCAATTTAAACATGTGGCCGTGCCAATTAGAGTGGATGTGACTGAGTGGTTCATATTTTAGTTCAATGGGGCATAAAAAAAACCCTGATTCTTTTCATTTATGAAATTGAAACCATCATATTGCAAAAAAAAATTTTTTTAAAAAAACTTTGGCTTTCCCCCTGCTGAAAGAGACTTGATAAAGAGGCATGCAAAATGTATCCATGCTCTGATGTCCTGGCTCTTTTTCTGTCTGTGGTACATACCAGATATTTTGCAAGTAACAAATTGAAGATTAATTTATTCCATCTTTTTCTAATGTTAAAAATAACATTTGTCTGATGTGGTGTCTGTTTGAATATACAAAGATATCAGTATATAAAAAGGTTAAAGATGCAAATCCTATACATTCACATCAATATGTATTTTGGATAACTTTCCTCAATAAATCAGTGAACAAGTATGATATTTTTAACTAATTTGTTTAACTAACTTACAGGACGTGTGAAGAACAGATCGTGTTTTAAGTGATTTTATTTTGCAGAAATATTGACAATTCAAACAGGTTCACAAACTTTTAAACAGCACTGTATCTATAAAAGTATTTTTAAAATTAAATACAATGCTTTTTCAATAGTATTTAATTCCATGTATAATTTTTAAGGGAATCTACTAATAATCTCATATAAACTGAGGTTATTAGTAAGTTGATTTATAATAGAAGCAAGTAACTGAATTCAGCCCCCAAAATGTAGTCTTAGCTTAGTATAAACACAAATTCCCCTCACAAATTCAGAAAAAAGAAATTGATAATTTTAATTTACACCATGTGAAACACACACAGCCATGTCTTGTCTTATTCCCTTTGTTCTAATGTTTGGAGGCATGATGTAGGAGATGCAAACAGGAACTAATAAATGCTTCAGTTTTGACTGATAACCCTGTGAGATTACTGTAGAATTCAAAATATTACTGTTCACTGTTTCTTAATAGTGCATTTAACTTAAAATCCAAGTCAACCAAAATGCTTAATGTACCTTGTGCTCTATTTCTAATTTGTCACCTCAGTACTAGATTGGACATGTAGCTTTGAATCAGGTTTCAAAAGTAACTGCTAATTTGGTCTATATCACAAGAGAAATGAATAAAGATTATTGGAACTGTGACAGCTGAAACATCATTTCACTGGGATTATAAGGGGTTAGTTAGTGTAAATACAGGAAAAGGAGAAAAAAGAAGAGGAAGATCTTCTAATAATATTAGATGTGTATTTAAAAAAAAAGTAAAGGTTTCCCCTGTCTAGTCATATCCAACACTAGGGGATGGTGCTCATCTCTGAGTCCTAGCTGAGGGAGTCAGCGTTGTATGAAGGCACTTCCTTGGTCATGTAGCCAGCATGACTATACGCCAAGGTGCACAGAATGTTGTTACATTCCCACTGAAGTGGTATCTATTTATCTACTTGCATTTGCATGCTTTGAAACTGCTACTGTAACAATAATCCTTTGTCTCTTCTCCATATTTTCTTCTACCATCTGAAGAAAAATTATCTTGTATAACTTCTGAAATGAAGCTATACTAGATAAAAATACTTTGTTTCTCAACTCTAAAATATTCCTGAAAGCAGCTACTTTAAAACTGTTGGGTGCTGTGCCAAACTCTATGAGCACAGGCTTCCATACTGCTTCCATTATGCAGATACAAAGTGCTTTAAAGCTAAGCCATATGTCTGCTCTAGATTCATCTTTATAAATATTGCATTGTCAGGAAGTGTTGACATAGCAGTTTTTTTTGTTAAGAAATTTTCAAGAACAGAACAGAAACGATTAATCATCAAAGGTAATAAAGTGTTAAGAGTGCACAATATTTTAAAGGACTGTTTAAGAATGATGTACAGTTTACACTAGTCTGTCATTCCTTTCCTATAGCAGCTCTTTAATCATATTTAAAACTTTTATAAGGAAGACTGATAGTATTAATTATAAAAAGTAGACTTCTTCTTTGGAAGGGGATAATAAAACTTTGTTTTATATTTACATGTTATATGAACAATCATACTAATAAATATAAATAACTTGTTAAATTTATTAGTGACCTTTTGGTTAGTGGTCCTCACAATATGTTATGATACTGAAGTAATCCGTAAATTAATTCTACCTCATATTTTTATACCTGGCTGTCTTATAGAACAAAATAAGTGTTTCTGTTCATTTTTGTTTATTTAATGAAATTACTTATTTTTGTTTTTGAACTGATTATTTGTAAGTTGTCTTACAACCAAATGTGGCTATTGGCAGACATACTGGAATAGTTACAGAGCAGAATCAGAAGCTGCCATCAGTACCATCCACCCTGGGTGAAGTGAGTGATGCAGCGGACGTCCTTTCTTGCTACTGGAGGCTGTGGGGGTCTGGATGGGAACAACAGATTTAAACTAAACCCTGTTAAGATGGAGTGGCTGGGATTGAAGCCCCTTGTATCCAGAAGTTTATTATCTTTGGTGTTGGATGGAGTCACATAACCCCAGTCAGACCCAGTGCATAACTTGGGGTCCTCTTGGAGTCACGGTTCCTGTTCAAGGAGCAGGTGGCAGCCATGACCAGGAGGGCCTTTGCCCAACTCCACCTTGTGTACCAGTTATGCCCTTTCCTGGACAGGGAGGCTTTCTGTTCAACTACTCATGCCCCATCTCAACTACTCATTGGTCATCTCCCAAATGGATGATTGCAATGTGCTCTACATGGGCCACCCTTGAAAAGTATCTGAAAATGTCAGCTGGTGCAGAATGCAGCCATGTGAGCTATATTGGGTGCCCAAAGAAGGGCACCTATAACATCTTTGTTCTGTGAACTGCTTCAGGGTCCAATTCAATCTGTTGCTCATCACCTATAAAGCCCTACATGGTATGGGGCCAGGCTAACTATCTACCAACTGGCTTTGTCCCATCACATCTGCCTGTCCCATTTGATCAGGTGGAAAGGGTCTGCTGCAGATTCTGCCAATCAAAAAAAATCAACTGGCAGGGTCTAGGAAGAGAGCCTTCTCAGCAGTTGCTCCCACATTATGGAATATCCTTCCCCCAGAGTTGAGAAAGGCCCCCATTTTCCTGGCCTTCCACAAAGGGTTATGTGGCCTTGTGGGGTTCATGCAATCATGGGGCTGGCTGGTGCCATGAGAGCCCTCTTCCCACCTTATTAACTTAATTGTCTTAGAATTCTTATTTTTATTTCTTTGAAATTTATAATTTCAATGTTATAATTTTTAAAAGTTTAATCCTAAATTAATCTTAATATTTAATTGTTAATTTTATATGCTGTTTTATATATTGATTATACTGTGCACTGCCCAGAGCCCCTCCTTGAAAGAGATGGGCAGTCTAGAAACATGAAATATGCATACATACATACATATATACATACATACAAACGATGAGTATGCCATCAGTTATCATAACAATTTGTAAAGCACAATGCAAAGTAGTGTGTCAACTTATCAACATCTCACAAAATATTTGGAATTGCAGTGTCTTCTCCTAATCCACAACCATTCTCAGAAGCTCACTTTTTTGCCTATTCCATAACAGATAGGATACAGATGCTTATAGAATGTACAGAACTCTATATTTATAAAACTTTGTCATGTACAAAAGAACTTGCCTTCCATTCAAGGAACTGGTAGCCTCAAATTAAATTCTATAAAGAGGAAACAGCAGTGGAAAGTGAATAAAATTAAGGGATATAAACTCAAAATGAATATGTGTTTATTAAGTTTATTTAATTTCATTTATTTAAATTTAGTTACACACTAAATTGTAGCAACATAAGGAAAGTAGTTTTATACAAAAAAAACCAGATCCAAATTTGGAGGATACTTCCAAATTTAAGGGGCATCAACAGAGACAAATGGGGTTTGTTTGAAAAAAGAGTATTGAAGTTAAGGAATTAAGATTATGAGTAGGAATGTAAAAGAATATAAGAAAATATATACTGTCAGAATTAAAAACGGGATAGAGATCAGGGCTAAGAAGTCTTTGGAAGTAAGGACCAAGGTTTGCTGTAAGTGAAAGTAAGCAGAGAAATAAGAATAGGGATTCAAATGAAACCCTCCCATAATCAATATGAAAGGAAATGTGGATTATTCTGGTAGCAGAGGGATACATGAGTATATCAGAGGATTAATATGAAACAATAGAAGACCAAAAAGAAGACTGGTAGTTTAAATAAAGGATAACAAAATGAGCTAGTAGGGCAGAGAAAAGAGCCGTACTTTAGCAATCTAGGAAATTGAAAACTGTCATGATTTGGCTATAGATTAAACATGGTAATAATCCAAAACATTTTGGTACCTGAGGTAGGCAGCTCAAATAATGGCTCCAAGCATCCCTATTTGATCCAACTTTAACACTTCTCAATTCCGTCTTCTTCCTGTTCTATTTTTTACATAGTTCTATTCTGTTCCATTCCCCAATAAAGGAGAATTAACAATTTAATATTTAACATTTTCAAACATTTTAAGAAATTTTTAAACACCTACACTGCAAACACGACTTTTCTTGCTTGCATAATGAAAACTGATGGGGTTGCAAAGATTTGATCTATTACCTGAAGATCCACACTCTATTTTCTGTTGAGATTGTTGCAAGGCTGACCAGTCTCTTCTGTGTCAGAGTGAAATGTCGATGTCTGGAGAATCAGCATTGTCCCCTATCAACTATTATAAGAAGTGTTTGGTGTATATGCAGAGCAACAAAGCATTTTGAAGAGAGTGATCATCCTATTTATGTGCTCGTATTACAGAATAGCCTTTTAGAACTGATCCTGCTGAAATGTATCTTTGAAAGGGTTTTTTGTTCATCACCGAGGAGCTTGCATGTCAGTGTGTATCAACATTGTCTATGGTGCCTTAATGTATACTGTATGTTTTCCAGACGTTGTAAGAGATTTTGGAATATTATACAACATCCTAAATATAGTTCTCTGATCAGCATAAACTGTTTTTCATCTGACTGTTTTATGCACACCAACACTTGTTTTGAGTCTCTTTTGGGATTACCCCATGCACTGTATACCCCATGCACTATATAATATCTTATTCTGTGACTCCTGAATTTTTGAATGAATGGTGTGAAATTCCTCTGCCAAGCTCCATGCACTCTTCCGAATGTTTTCAAATTCCTCTTGTAGTAAAATTATAGGTATTATTTTGCTTTGTCTATTTGTTCCATTGTTTCAGATATATCAAGTTCAACATGTTGAGGCCTCTTGCTTAGTATTTATTTCAAACAATATGCCCTGCCATAATATTAAGCTACACAGAGCTTGGAAGTTAAGTATATTTTTGGTAATGCTATTTTCCTTTGTTGCAGTTTTCCTATTGATGGTGCCTGTCAAACTATTACCTTATAAAGACAACCATGACATCACTTTTGGGTAGCAAGCATTTTCATGATGGCAAATGAGGCTCTGCAGAGTGTTTTGCCAATAAAGATTCTGATGCAATCTGGATGTTGAGCATTTATGGTGGCTTGTAACACTGCTTTCATCTCAAGCTCTTTCCACTTATGAAATGCTTCCTAGTGATTGAATACTTTCTCGTGGCACGTCTAATTCCTAGCCTTATTTTTTCCAGCCCTTTGTTCCTGTACAGGCCATTATGGATGGAAGATTAGTTTGGAAAGTCTGTAATTAAAAAAAGTATGTTGTATTTGGGGGCTTTGAGTATGTCAGCCTTTTAGCCTCTTTGTTGCCATTGGGGATTTTACCCATGTAATCTTTTGGGTGGAAATTTCTATTGAATTGTTTTAGGAACATTACATTTTTCAACTGTGAGGAAAAAGAAGTTCTGGAAGTGACTCAGACTACTGATCAAGTAGCTTCACTATCATGGATCTCTTAGATGTTCTGTACTCAGCAGTAACTATTTCCTGCACAACAATTTATCTACAGTTTCCTTCACGAACATGCATAGTTGAATTCATTTGAGATGGAAAGCCTCACTGGACCTGGAAGACTTACCATGGACAAATGCATCTGTCTCTCAGGAGAGATCCTTCCTACTTGGAAAGGCATTATTTTTCTGAATGCTGACCCAAAGGGTCTTTTTTTCCCCATTTATCTATAGTTGCTATATAGAGCTATAGTGGCTCCCATGATTCTGTTTGAAACAAGCAAACAAATTGACTGGTAGCAGGATCTAAGTGCCTTCAGAGTCTAACTGGCTTCCCCCATCTCTGAGCATCTGAATGCTTGTTTTCCTCAAGTGGCTTTAGGGAAGCAGAAGGAAGCTCCTTGCAAAGCTAGTATTAATCAATCCAGGTGCCTAGGAGGCTAAGGAGATACATCAGATGTCCCTGCTCCTATATCTCCCTGCAGCTTCCCTCTCACCTCCTCTATTGTTTGCCTCTCTCTTGAACTCTCAAATGTGGGGAAAAAAGAGAACAAGCAAAATATATAATCATATTCCTTACATAATTCTAAATACACCTTTTGGAAACTTTCCTGAGGCCAAGACATTTAAAAGTGGCTTTTATGGAGATGAAGCTCTCATTTTCCTTCTGATCTGTAGCAGGCAAATTTCTCTTTGCATGGTGCTGCCTATGCACTCTGCCTTGTGAAAGATCAGGGCTTGATTTATCTCAAGCTTTGCCTCACCTTGAAGAAAATACACTGACCAATAAAAAACATGATGACTACTCTGTGGCTTTGAGGCAGGGGCTCCTTTGCAATTGAAGGGATGCCCTGCTCAAAGCCTCACTCTTTCAAAGCTCTGAACAGTCCTAATGTCCCTGGAGCTTCTTATCAGAATGCAGAATATCTCATCCGAAGGAGATAAAATACAGCATTCCAAAATATGGCATAGGTTCAGCATTAGTATGATCACCAGGACCAGCCATTTGTGCGGGAGCTAAAATTTTGGATGATTCTACCACCTTCCCCATTTCACATAAAATAACTCCCCAGATTGAGAGGTGAATCTCAGTTCTGATGTGGAACACACTGTGTGCAAGAGTCACCTTTTAAACCATGATACATTACATTTTCGATGTGTTTCACATGCTATTTCATTTCTCTAAGATAAGCCAAGTTAAGTAACTCGATATCAATATAGAAGGGAAAGAGCTGTTTATAAGTGTCAAGAAGTGAAATTTGAGCTATCAGCTGCTTAGATGATAGTTTGACTGCTCTGAGCCATTGTGCTGTACCTGCCTCTTCATCAGCTGAAGGACAAAAAAGGTGGTACATATTTTAACATAACAGAACATCAACATGTATAATATGGCTTGGAATGTTCAGATGGAAAATGCTGCAATTATGAAGTTTGTTACATCACTGCGGTGATATTAACAAAATGATCAAGACAAATATTTACATGCTATGCTAATAAAATATAACAAAAGTTTTCAGCTGACTATATAGAAACAATATAAATATATTATAAATCATGGACTACCCATTTGAGTAAGACAGAATCCTTCATAATTATTTAAAAATAAAGAAAAAAATCCCTAGGAAACTGCATTCATTTTATGGCTCTGATCTTAAAAATGGCTGCCAATTTCATTAATTGAATTTCATGTAAATATATGACTTTATTAAATGTCAAAAAGAAAAATAAGCAATTAATGGATATTAACTCTAACAATAGAACAAAGTAGATTTATAACAGAGGGCTTTATAAATGACTACTTATAAATAAATTTACATTGTGTAAAATGCCAGTATGTTTATTTTTGTTACTGTTATTTTCCTCAATAAGTTTGTTTTAGGTAAAAGTTGTTATGAAGTTCAATAAATATAAATCTGAATACATTGCCAAAAGTTTTATTAGATAGCAGTGTTTTAATCCTTCTCCTATTTTCATTGGAATTAAATTAGATTAATTTCCAATTATATTTATTTGAGTTTCTTTCTCAATTGCATTCATTTCATTTTGAATTTTTCATTATAAAAATGTAATTCTTAGAATGCTTTCATCAGTGCCTTCATTACTAATATTGATCTTAAATGTAAAAAAAGATAAGTAAACAGTTAATGGGCATTTTTACACCTACTTGATATTATGCATGCCTAATATCTTATCAGGAATGAGATAAAAATAATAGTCTGATTGCAATTAGTCAGACATAGGAGGAATCATTGGCAGAGATGTCAGAATTCTGAAAACAGCACATTATTTGGACCTAAATGCTGATCTAAAACCCTTGAGCCGAGACAATTTAAGATATGGGGGTCATTGTACATTTTTGAGAGCACTCTTTCTCTCTCGTTCCTTATTACATTACCAGTATGAAGCAAGGCAAAAGGGTTGCAATAACAAAAATTTCTTAAGAATAGAAGTAGCAACCCTTTCTCTGTCCAGATGCTGCTGTTCTTTGGAAAATAAGCCACGAAACTGCATTCAAGACAATAAAAGATTCACAGAATTTAGAGTCATCCTTTACAAAAGCAAAACGTTTCGCTCCAAGCATACTTGACATTTGACTCAGGTGTATCTACTGCAAATGAGAAAGCAAATTCTACCCTAGCATTTATTTAGATAGAAATGAGTAGGAGAATGTAATAGTGGTCATACCACATATTTCCATATGTGTAACTGAATTAGTAAAGCAATGATACTTGTTTACCTTTATCATCCACTCACAAATCCTTAATGGGCATTCTGACAATGGGCATGAAGTTATGATGCTGCTGCAGTATTCAGCTTGTGTTCCACTTCTTGAACATTAAAAAAAAAATGTTTGCTTCTAATCAAAGCAGTGTTTGTGTGGGTGTGGGTGTATGGAGGGGGGATTTGCCTTTTTTGAAACACACAGTTTAAAAAATCGACAAAGAGTAAACCTAAGGAAACCTCTAAGCATAATTTTGCTGGCCCACTTCTGTGTTTTCTTTCTGCACAAATAAGTGTATGAGAAGGGGCTAGAGAGGTTTGTGAAAAGAAATTTAAATGCCTCTAGTGAATGTTACTCCAAAGTCTTAAATAAACAATGGAAAGATAGGCTAATATGCCTAATATCCCATCCCATTTCTGTTCAAGTTTTCTTCCTGCAACTTGAGCCTTAGACTTTTCAGACTTAAACCTCAACCACAATCCTTCTGAAAGGGATGCAAGGGAGGGACGGAGCGGGGCGGTGGCAAAGGGCAGAGCAGGACGAGAAAGGGCAGGGCAGGAGTGGCACAAGGCGGGGGTTCAAGCGCGGCTACCTCCATCCCCAGCTTCTGCTTCAGCACCAGGGCAGCGCACAGATAGCCGGCGCGGCCCACGAAGAGCTCGTCGGAACCGCACTCAAGGAAGGAGATGGGGACGCACAAGTCGCACAGCTCCCGAAACTTGCCCAGCGACTTGGCCCAGTCGGGTAGTCCGAGCGCCTGAGAGACCAGGGCGGCCACGGCGTAGACGCCGGCGCCCCCGAGCAGGAAAGCGGCGCGGGTGTCGGGGTCGGCTTCGCCCCAGTCCTCCTCGTAGCGCACGCAGGTGTCGATCAGTTGCTTGGCCACCCGCAGGTGGGCGTCCCGCGCCTGAGCGAAGAGGGGGCACTGCGCGACTTGATACAGCATGTAGGCCACGCCGGCCACGCCGCCGTAGAGGCCCCCCTGACAGCAGCGCGGGCCGCCTGCCGCTTCGCTGCCGGCCAGCGCGGGCAGCTCCTTGAGGATGCGGTCGACGGTGGCCGTCACCAAGGGCAACGCCGCCTCCTTGCATTTCCCGGCCAGCAGGCTTCCCTTGTAGTCATCGAAGCGGTTGGCGAAGCAGCGCTTGCTTCCCATGCCTGGCGCGGCCCGGGGGCGCTTGCCAGCCTCCGCGCGGTCGTCTGGTTCTCGGGCGCTGGCCGTCGGATGCTCTGGGCTGCTACTTTGTGTGCTGGGCGCCGGCGGTCTGCCCGGAGAGACCTCGTTTGCGTCGGCCGATTGAAGGAGAGAGCGAGAATTACTCGGCAAGCTTAGCCAAGGGTTTCTTAGGACAGCTTTTGCCCTCAGCCCAAAGCCGGTCCAAAATCCGTCTGTCTTCTTCCTCTCTCGCTCGCCGCGCTCCGTCTCTCAGTCGCCAGCCCGACCTGAAAGGTCTGCAAGAGGCAACTGTCCTCGCCTCGTCCCCTTGCTTTTTTCTCTGGCGCGAAAAAGAGGCGGGCGCCCGCCTTCAGTCCTGGAGAGCAGCAGCTTCTGACAAGCTAGCCAGGTGCCTGCGTGGACAATGGACCTCCCCCCAACTCCACGCAAGCAAACCCCCACTCCGTTTCTCGATCTTGAAACAAGGTATGTCATGGAACAAAACACGTCCTTCCCACTGGAAATGAGACTGCAGGTTTTAGCACAGTAGTTGGAATTAAAGGATCCCTGCAGGCAACAAAAGGGAAAGATCTAATTATTAATTGATGGCGAAGGTTCATATTTCTGTCGTAATTAGGTGGGATGTATATAAAAGGAACAGATAGTGATAGCGATTTTAGTGCACTTTTAAAATATGTTCCCAGTTATATTAATAAATCCAGCTTCTCAGCAGGCAGCTGATTGTGCTTCCCTGAATCTCCAATATTACTTCTCCCAACTGTACGTTTATAACATAACTCCTTCTTCTGTTCATTTGAAAGGTGCATTGAAAAGGAGACATTTCTTCCTCTGCTACCGTTATATCTCCTTTGCAAATATGTAGTGAGAAATTTAATACCTTTGCCACATACAGCATCAAGCAACCTAATTAGTGTTTTTCAGATAAGAAAGACAAAATATGAAACACAGTTAATAATAAATTGTATCCATGATAATTTAGCACAATGTTTCTCAACTGTGGCAACTATAAGATGCAACAACTTCAATTCCCAGAATTCCAGTCCACACATGTTAAACTTGCCAAGGTTGAGAAACACTGACCTAGTGATATTGGGAAGGATTCTTCCAGACACCCAGGAAAGCTCTTCTGAATAAGAATAAGCAATAGAGCATTACATGCACAAATATGCCTTGCTCTGATACGAGGGCGTCATCTCATATTGTTACTGTAATTTCTGCATAGTTCATTTGGTCCATCTCAGGATGTATACTTTTACAATTATTATACATTATTATGTACACAAAAATGTGAAATCACAGCTGCCAGTTCTTTAGTCGGTGTTGACTTTCATATGCACTGAGTTTTCCCCAAGAACCTAGGATGTGATAAAATATTGGCAGATCCAAGCAGTGTAGACTTTTCAGGCACAGTTAAATCTGTGTGTTATGAGCCAAAACTTTTATCTATTTGAATTTGGAAATCCGATTTTTTTTAATATAATTATTATGGTTTAGACTGGATTCGGCATTTTGATCTAGCTATCAAGTTCTTCCCAAGAACCTGGGATAGAAACATGTTTGAAGGTTTTATAGGTATCAGAATGTAAGCTATTCTCTGAGACTTTAGAATTCAAACAGCCATATAATACTGCAGACTCAACAATTGTTGATGATAAAGACAAAAATGTCTGGATAGTGGTTGATGCACTACCTAGAGACAGCAGAAGAGAAGAGAAAGAACTGGAGAAACCCACAAAATACAAAGATCTGCAAATAGAACGACTGTGACAAAAAGAAAGCAAAGATAATATCAATAATAATAGGCATCTTGGGTGCAATCCTGTAACATCTAGAGCACCAGTTGAACACCATCAGCAATGACAGTATCATTATAGTCAATTGCAAAAGGCAGCTTTACTTGGAACAGCTTACATCCTGCACCAATACTTCTGATACCATCAGACAATATCTTCCTATCCCAGGTCCTTGGGAAAGACTCAATAGATGGATAAAATGCCAAATCCAGTTTAAACACCTGGCTGACTGTGCAGCGAACCATAATAATATCATCCTTTACCATCCCTGTTTCCTAATATATTACCAGTTCCACAATGAGATGGAGAAACACTCTGATGTAAATTAATTGATGATCCTAATATGTCTAACTCTTGTTACAGAATCTTAATATCTGCTATTAAAATCTTTCTCACCTGGCAAAAAATGAAATATAAAGTTCTATAAATTAGCACTGTCTGTTCAAGTCTCCTTTATACATGTTTGAAAAACAAGTATGAAGTTTGCAATAGATTAACTGAAACATTTATCTGAATGGATGCCAAGATTCATTTTTTGCTTCACATTCTTTTATCTTTCTTCTATTTAGCACTTCGCCATTTCTGTTTTGTTATTAAAGCAAAATATGGTATATAGAAATTATAACATGAAAAGAGTAATGTTTGTAATTACAACTTTTAAATTATAATGCTAATTTCTTATATTGCTACTTGTTTAGCAAAATACAATACAAAATTATCCTTATTTTGCAATACACTTTGTAATGAAAAAGAATTCTATTACTAGCTTGGCATCTTATTTTTGTAAAATACTGTCTACTTTTTCTTTTTTCAACATTGTACATTGCATTTTTGCTTTCTTATCTATATCTTGTGTTTATATTTAGAAATTAGGTCCAGCCAACATAGAAACAATAAAACTGAGCCACAGGGCTGTATAAATATATATAAGACTATGTGCGCTGCACCATTTATGAATTCTTTCAAACCCAAAGGATAAAATAAAAATAACCCATTAATTACATAAGGAAATATTCCATTCTTCTAGTAGCATTGTGTTTACATACTGTGACTTCAATTTTTGGATGTGATGCTAAAAACAGTCTTTTTAGAGATAGGCTCTAGTCCAAAGATACACTTAAGTCATTCAATCTGATTCATGCTCTTACTCATCATTTCCAAAATTTTTGATATCTGTTATTCAAAGGCAATCTACAATTACTTGAGGCCGGTGGGACTTTTCTAGTTCCTGATTTACCCCCTCAGTCCAACCAATTTATGATCTTTAGAAGATCTATAATTATTTTACGTTTGTCACTTATATATATTATTTATTTGAACTGTAGTCACATAATCTTACTGGGATACTTTGGCTTCATGTTTTCATGTTTTGAAAAAATATATTGCTTATTGAAAGACTTTTATTTAAAGCTACATAAATTATGTGTGTGAGAGAGAGGGAATGTGAGAGTTTAAGTAAATATATTGATTTAATGACATATTAATTTATTCTTATATTAATATCAGTCTAAAGCTTTGCTAAGGCATCTAAGTCAAGCTTCAGTCAAGATAATTTGTCAGGTTAAGAGATCCCACATAGCCTCTTTGTTGTAAGTATCCCATTCTGGCTGCTTTTCATAGGCTTTGGCTTCTGGAAGATTTAACTAGTTAACTTGCTAAACAATCTAAATTTAATTGAGATCTTTGCAAAGAGTCTGTGCAACTCAAGTCCCCAAAGTTGTTTTTCCTCTAAATTCCAACATTTCCATTGAGATAAATTGCTTATTAATTTGATTGTAGGTAGCTATATTTATGTATTATATACATATTTATGTATTATGTTTATTCATTCAATTTATATGACCGCCCATTTGAAATAAATGTTTCTGAGTGGCTAACAATAAAAGAAAGACAAAAGCATCATTAATAATATATGGCTCCAAGAGGCACTGCATGGATTCAAGATCTTACCTGGTTCAAATTTTTCCTCTGGTTCATATCATTAGGCTCCCTTGCCCCCTGAAATACCATATGGCATTATGATCTGGCTTCTTAAATTGGATTAACCTCATCATAACAGCTCAGCTGCTTGTTATGTGTAAGAAATATAAGAGGGAGCTGCATTTTATGCAACTACACATGTTCTGTTGGAACTATAGAACATTTTTTATTTTTTTTTATTTTTGGTAAAGTGACAATCTGATAAAATTGCAGAGTTTAACTATAATGAATTTTAACAGAAGTTTAATGCTTCCTCTAATCTAATGCCATGAGTTGAATTTCAGCTTGCACAATTCCTCCAACCAAATAATGGATTATAACTTTGTAAGCTTGGCTCTATTTATTAAAAAAATCTACCTTGTAAATTCACATTGCCTTTTCATTTTATTTTGAATAATTTGAATCATAATTTTAGTTCAGCAGTATACAGTAAATTAGGGAATCACTGGCTAGAAAAATGATATTATTATTGTTCATCAGGTATCAAAGCAGAATGAAAAGGATTGACTTTCTACAATAGGCATGAGAGAGTCCAGATAGGAGAATTAGATATTTGATTGCCAGTATTTCCACTGGCAGTAATGAAGACATTTACTAGAATCAGCATGAGCTGTTAACTTACTGTAATAGGAAAATATATAGCCTATTATTTTGCAGGTTATATATTTTATTTTTTAGCATTACAGAATTAGGCTGGCATATAATGGTTACTTTTTGCCAGCATTTAATGCTTAGACACTTCTTCCGTTTGTTCTTCTTATTCACTGTGTTTCCATAAATAGACAGACTTCATTTGGTCCCTTAATGACAATAGCAAAACCAATCAACCCACACACACTTTGCTTTATAACATTTGCAGTCAATAAATCGAGTGCATTGTGCCTCAGAGCAAAAGGATTTAAAGCATTTTTCAAGTCCAGATAATGTTGAAAAGTGGCTCAAACACAAACCTCCCCAATTCTATAAGGAGAAAGAGGTACAGCACAATTAGACTTGCAATCTCAATAAAAGTAGTTTTAATTTTACTATGATTTCCTGGCCTAGGCCTAGGGCTAAACCTCTGCCCTGCCCAAACTGGAATCAGCCTTGAAGGAAGAAGAACCACTGAAGAACCTCCCACTCCCAACTCTGTCAGCCAGCCCCAAAGAACACCATAATTAAGTAGGATCAGGATGGCTATACTACCCCCATCACTTGCCCACTAGTAGTCATCTACTAGTACAGGGGTCCCCAACCCCCGGTCCGTGAACTGGCACTGGGCCGTGGCATGCCAGAAACTGGGCCGCGCAAACAAGCAAAGCTGCTGATTTGTTTCTAAGTCAATTTCAATCTCCTATCCAAAATCTGCAGAGAGGGAGAAACATTTAATCATCTTGAACACCTCAGAGGAAAAGCAGGATATAAAAGTAGTAATAAATTAACCATCTCCTGCCCTATTATTAGAAAAAGGTTACTGCTGCTTTCTCTGTTCCACAGTGTTATTTCAAAATATGCTTCCTCAACTTCATATTATTTTTATACAGGTACTCCTTGCTTATCAACCATTCATTCATTCAGCAACTGTTTAAAGTTATGGTGACACTGAACAAATAGTACTTATGCCCAGTTCTTGAAGTTACAGCAGGTTGCAGTGCACATTTATGGTCACAGGGTGCATTTCAACTCCTCCCATTTACTTATCTCTCCCCTTTTGTAGGCCCTGCACTCCACTGCTCCTGCTGCCCTGCACTCCACCACCTCTGTCACCTCCATTTCACCTTTGCAGTCTTCTTCCTGCCACTGCTGAAGAGGCGTTCAGAGCCTGGGCCTTTTCAAAGCAATGGCTGGCCATAGGAAGGCCTTTCATGTCTTTAAGAAGGCCCTGAACAACCAGCAGCTTCCTCAGGAAGGGCCAGACTGTGCATGCCTCATCAGCAATGCGAAAAAGAAAATGGAGATGAGGAGTTGTGAGCAGCAGGGGTGGCAGAACACTAAGCAGCTTGTATGCCCTCCTGTCCCTGGCAGAAGTCACCTCTCAGCTCTGTGCGTGGCAGCTACTTAACTCCCTACTACTTTTTTTGCAAGCCGCCTGGGATTCATGACTTCCTGCTGGCTTCCCCATTGAATTTTCCTACTGGAAGTAGGCAGAAAGTTGTGAGGAGGTCCACGCTTAATGACTCATGATTCACACTTAACAATGGTAATAGGGATTGCTGTTATTAAATGATGCGATACATTTTACAATCCTATTATTAGCAATGGAAATTCTGGTCCCAGTTATCGCCATTGATTTAGGACTGCCTATAGATACGTATTAAAACATTTGTACCTTGACTTCTAAACCAAGGAAAAGCTCCATTATGATTATTTTAGTCCAAAATAATATTAAAGATGTGTTTGCTTTATATACCATCTTTCATTCAGGAGCATATTTTCTTCACACAACAAAACTGTGAAGAAGTTTGTGATGAAAGTTGAGATGAAAAAATGGAGAGCCAAAGTCATCAGGAGGTATATGTGTGTGAGACTGGACTAAAACCTGGTTCTCTCTGGTTTACAGTAATTTGTACATGACTCTACAATGAAAGCATAATTTATTAGCAAAAGTAATAAAGGCTGTTCATCATGGTAATTTCTGCTTTAAAATATGTTGTCTTATGGGATGTAATTACTTAACGTCTATTAAGAATATTTTGGGACAATTATCCTGCTTATGCACTAGCAGAATCCAAAGCCCCAATATTCCATTAAGGCTGAGATAGCAGGCAGAACACGATTTCTGGAATTCTATCCAAACTCTTAGAACATAGCTCTACTTTAAGTCATATGACTAGAAAGATGAAGGGAAATTTAGCATGGAGTGGTCAGCAACATTTTAAATGATTGCCCAATTACCTTTCCCATATGAATGCACTGGGATTTTTTCCCCCCGGCCCCTGGCCAGGTCTGTTGAAACTTTTGTTGAAATTCAATAGATAATTAAAATTGACCTGATGACAATTGCTTCTCATTATAGTAGGGCTTCCACCCCCCGAGTGCTTATAAAGGTACCTTGCGTTTTCTATAACATGTATCAATCTATAGTTTTAATAATAACAACAACAACAACAATAATGATCAGAATGACGTGAATTGGTATTATGGAAACAAAGGTAAAATGACTACTAAAACAAAAGGATATAATAACTAAGTTAAATAGGAAACTGAGAAAGCACAACTTAACATAATCACCTCCAGTTATTTTGACTCAAATTTATATGACATCTGGATTAAAAAAAGGACCCTAGATGAGTAGTTTACAGCATTGGTTCACCTATTTATCAGAGGCCTCGCTATTGGTAGATTGGAGTTCTTGCTCTCATGTTCGTCTGAAGACAGAAATAAAGGACCATCAATGTTCAACAATTATCTCCAAGGTTGGTTAAACTGAGAATTATAGCTTTTGTAAACATTGTAATTGTACTACTTACATACAGTGATTATACTGCAGGAAGAAACTAAGTTGTACTTTTTGTTTGTGGTCTAGATTTCTGTTGCTGATTACATGTTAAACCTGGTAATTATATGACTATACTTACAAATTTCTGTAGTAACTTTTCCCCAGCTGGTGCTGTCCAATGATATTCAGTGACAACCCCTAATATCTAATCACTGTCATATGATTGGTTAATGTTGTTTTAGGAACAGATTCCTAGAGAATTTTTTTATTATTATTTTTTCCTGCTTATGTTATGTATAAACATTTCAGAGAGTTACAATAATGTAAAAAATGTACAAAATCTCAATATAATTAAATGAGGCTGAGTCCAACCCCTTCTCAGTGTAAGAATCCATTTAAACTATAATCCAATAAATGTATATTCAGCTTATTTTTGAACACATCAAGGGAAGATGAGCTCACCCTCTCTACAGATAATTCACTCCATTGTCAAATGGTTTTTATAGTTCGATTTCTCATTGTTCAATTTTTTCTCATATCATGTACAGTCTCAGCAAAATTTATTAACTGCTACTGTCTTAAAGGAAACTATTATACTGGTGTATATATCTAGCATATTTTCACCATTCATTATTTAATTCAGTTAAAAATTCATGCATGCATTTTGAGCAGAAGTTCTACATAGTTGAAAATATAATAAATTAGAATGAAGTCAAAGTTTGAAGCTATTATTCTGGTGCTGATATCAAAGGATCAAAAGGAAAAGGAAAAAGACCCAACCAATTCTTGTAGTGACTAATTGGAATTTTAAAAAATCTGCAATTAAAAATACTGTGCATAATCATCTGAAGAACCACTAGTGCCACTAGTTCAATAGAGAATCAGAAAGAATGATATATTTTTTTCAACTGGTGAAAAAAAATCAAATACACCTATTTTTGCTACCAGTCTTGTTACCCAAAGGAAAAATGTCAACATTCCTTACTAGGAAAGCATCTTCATTAGCCCCACATATCACTACTGACATACATCCTTTTGACAGCTACACTAGGCTACATGTCATCAAAAGCAGATGCTGAAAAGAGAAAAAGATTGATGATAGCTTAGAGACTGAAGCTGCAGAATGGGAAAGACTGCAGATACTTCAATGCTGCTGCAGTGTTTGAAGGTGCCCTTAAGACTTCTACCACATACATTTTCAACATTATAACTGCTGTTATCTAGAACAGTTTGCATTTTTTGGCAAAGCACTTTAACCTCTTGACTAAAGGCAGAGAGAAATTGGATAAGCTGGAAATCAAACTGGATAGTATACTACAGGGTGGTGGTGGATTCAAATGAGCAATACAATGACATAAATACCAAATACCAATCCCAGCTTCATGTAACACTTTATTTTTAATACAGGATCAAGCTGCTGAAATGTATTACATAGTCTCTCACCAGTGGGGATGGGGCAAATAATGAAGGTGGGAATTGAAAAAAATATCTAAATCCATTTGCTAATAAATACAAGGGAGACATCTGGTGACAAATTTAGGTAATGCAACCTGAAAACCAAAATACATTTGTATTGAAAGTTATTCATATTTATTCTGGTTGACTTCAGCAGAACATTCATTCAAGTGGATACACTATTATCAATAGGTTGAAAAGGTAGAGCAAGATTAGATAATAAAGTGCTGGCCATATGGTTCCATAGGACTCTCTAACTCCCATAAATGCCTGCAAGGATTTCATTTGTCAGGGATATGTATACGATATCCATAGTCCAAAACATGTGGAAGATATTCCTTAGTAAACCAGGAATTATTATAAAATGGAAGGTAAACCCTATGTCTTCCTGTATCTCATGATCTTATATGGCTTGAAAATCGTGATGGCTAGACAGTGATGTGTATTGTGATACTGTTTCATGATTCAGGTTAACAGTTCATCATAATTTACTAGTGATACAGGTAACAAGACACCTCAAGACAAGACCACTTAAAATATATATTGTGCCTTACATGCACTGATTTATAGAAGCAAACAAATGCCTGTTCTTTGGCTGCCAGAATACATTCTGAAAAAAAGTGGAGCATGCTATAAATGAGAGCTGGAAAAATAAATGATTAGGGATATTATTATCTAGACTAAAAAGTGGAGGGTCTGTATTTTAACAAAAGTTCAGCATACAATTATCTTTCCAAATTGATCTGAGTCTTGATTAATTATGGTATGAAAAAAATTATGTTATGCCATACCACGTCTATTTATCTTCTATCTTATACAAATAGACCCTGGTTAAAAATAGACTGACCCTTACTAGTTCCCCCAGTAAAGTAGGTTTTTTTTTTTTAAAAAAAACTACTTTCTACAGAAACACTTCCTTTAGTAATTTTTTTATACAACACAACTTTAGAAATAAATTCTTCTCAAATTAGCTCTGACTTAATTGATTTCTATGCAAATGTGTTTGTTTGTTTATATGGCTGCGCTACCAACATGCAACTCTTGGAAACTAGCAATCAACAAAAGCCACAATAAACATTAAAAACAAAGTATCATTGTATGCTCAAAGCACAACCCAACAATCACCATGTTAAATGAGTTTCTCTACCTTGGCAACTTTGAGATGTGTGGACTTCAGCTTCCCTAAATTCCTCAGCAACACTGGGTTGCGGCAACTTTAGCTTATTCTCACATTCTCAAGGCAGGTTCAGGGCCATTCAGATCTTGGAGATATGCTGATTAGGACAGCACACCTATAAATCGGTGTATCTCCAAGCATACCTTGGGCCCCATTAGATATTACATATGGTAAAATAAAATGCATGTGTAATTTATGGTTTTTTTTCTTGCACATTTCACCCTAGGAAAGCACATGAAAACCTGTTTTGTCTGTTCTAGGACTTGACAATAAACTGATTCATTGTTGTACCTATTCTCATTGCTTTCTGAAGTGCGAAGTTTGCTATATTTATTCTTGTGCCTCTTTAATAAACCAGTTACTAAAAAAAGAAAGTATCTTATGCCCTTGGATTTATCAGTCTAATTAAAGCCATTATCTTATGACAGTTTAAGTAACCTCTGTGAAGATCAAAGGCATGATGGAATGAGTTATGAAAGTGAAAGCTGAATGCTAAATTTCCTGAGGTCTCCTGTGAATTGTGATTCTAGTTAGATCAATTCTTTAATCACAAATATTAAATAAAGCGTATTGATTTAATAGATTATATCACAAGCCAGGTTCCCCCCCTTTAATTGGGAAAGGTAATTGTTATAGTATTAAAATATCACTGTAAGAAACATTTTAACAATCAGAACATTTCTTTGTACTATAATCATCTCTACTTAATAATCAACATAATGCACAATCAGCTCCACTGATATAGCTGGTAGACATATTTAATTTAGCAGAAAAAATGCTGCAACTTATCTGAATAGTGTCTAAATTGCAAAAATACTATGAAGGCTTTTAATAAAAAAAAAGAGCTTCTCTTTATTATCTGGAATGCCAAGTTAAATTCTATTTTTTGTGTAAGTTTTAACATTATTCCTTAGAAACCCATGTTATACATGCATCATGTACCTTATTGTCATCATCTGACAATAAATATGAGAAAAATAGTTGCTGGAGTTATTTTGTATGCAGTAGTGGTTGGGATAGTTGAGAAAACAATATGGGAGAACTGAGAAAACAATTAATAACAATGTGTCCACAACTCCCCTATGTGTGCTGATGCAACAGTCCTGACAAACTAAAATTGGTGACTCTTTTCTCATAGACTTTTCATTTAAAGGCTGTTTTAGCAGTGACACACAGATCACTAATTCCTGTTTACAACCATTTACTTTAACTTCTAAAGTTTGGTAAGACTTGATGTTTGCATGAGTTAACAGGTTGAATACTATGACCTTAACAAACTGAAATGCAGCATCAGTTTCTGTGCCAGAATAATGCTCCTTTACAATTCTAGTCCCTACAATGGCATGTATTGTGCTGGCACAGCAGATGTTTGAAACAGTCAGCACATACATAGACTTGCTAATAACATTTTTAAAAATCAGAACTGTTCTAAAAGGTACACTGCTCTGTAATTTTCTGGCATCAATATTTTCAAGTCTTTTCTTTTTAGATATCATGTTACAATTTTCTAAAACTATGTTACCATAGACAAAGATTAGTTTATGGAAGATATTTATAAACCAAAATGATTAAATATCTGTTGTTTCTCTTTGCTATTCAAACCCATCACTTCCTTTTTACAACCCTGAAGTCGTTATTTGGGGTAGGGCAATTGGATGGAGCTGAGTATTTACTGGCTGGATGCCCTTCCTAGCACCTGCATGGAGTTCACAGCAGATATTTTTTCTTTGCCCCTTAAGAGAGAAACATCTGCCGCTACCTAGGATTAAACTCTCAACCTTCCAAGTGGGAGGCAATCTTCTTCACCATTAGGCCACAATGCTGCTTGCTATTCAAGCCTATTAAAGGATAAAATAGTCTGAAGTTTATAAAAGCAACAATTAATATATAAAAAATGGATTAAAGTTTTCACAAGATATATCTGTAATATAAAGCACATAGCATGATATCTACATGAATGTTTGGGAAAGGTTAGTTAATATCCAATATATAATTAAATCCCATTTTATTTATATTTTAACATAATCTACTTGCCTCCATCTTGTACGGGAAGTTGATAAAAGAGCCATCTCATCTATGGATGCACTGCCAGTCTCTGGAAGTACTTGGAAGATCTAGTCTCCATTTTGCAGAAATGATTCCTGTAGGCTACCACATAAGTATGCCTATTATTAGAACTGTGCAATGATTTGGAATTGAAAACAGAGAGATGCTTTGGAGACACAGAAGCACAAATAGCTGCATGATTTCAGGGTAAGCTGCAGCCACTTTAAAAAGCTTCAGACAGCTGCTACTGTATATTTCTGCCTTGATATTCAGAAGCGTGAGTTAGTTTTTAAAACCAAACATTGCATGGCCTTACTATTTATAAGCATTAAATTTATAACCATCCTATCGGAAGTACACAATCTATAGTTTTCAAATCCTGTTTAATTCCTGGGAATATGGTCAACACTTATATATTCTATATCAGTTCACCAACAGCTATAGAAACAGGTTGCATAAATTATTGTTTATAACAAACTTCACCAAATGCATGGGTTCAGTGATGTTCATATGTTAAATTGGCACACATTACCATAATTAACAAAGCATGCCACATAATACCTTAAACATAGATTATTTTAATCCTCTCCAGTTCCTTAAAAGTTTTGCATTACTCTCCTGCCTTCCAGCATTACACTGATAAATAATTTATAGAACATCTAATTATCAGTCCAGAAATAAGCTGTAATTATCACGGCAGCTTTTCTCCTATTTTGTATCCATCAAATAAATTCTCTGGCCTTCGTGAATGGAAAAAGTAGTAGAATTTGCTGGTCTTGCCAATGTCAGTGAACTCTATGCCATTTGCAGCCAGAGCTGAATATATGCAGTATAGAGAAGAGTTTACAATATTATTTTGAAAAGCTGTTGTAATGTGACACACCAGTTTTTTAATATTTCAGTTTGATTAGTCTTAGCCTGCAGTATCTCATTACAACTTCTTGATCTAAAAAAGACCAACAAGGCTGCAAAAGAACCCTTTTAGCAATGTTAGTTCCACAGAAAAAAGAAAGAATCGAAGACATTCATGTTTTAATAGCTTTATTTAGCATATGAAGTTGCCCCAAGTGTTTTAAAGTGGCATAATTTAAATGTAAACCATATATGTAAAATATTTAATACTGCAATAAAATTGTTGTTATGCTCTGAAGACTAAACAAGTTGTTGCAGAGTCTAACAGTTATAGACAAAACAAATGGCTTCTAGAGTATTAGCCTTTAGAAAATTTAGAAGCATTTAGAGATATTCAAAATAATGTTACTGTTATAGCCTGATGGAATGTATCATCTTGCCCATGTTAATAATCAACTTAAAACATAAGCTTAAACGTCTGTAAAAACTGAGAAGATTGCATGTTCCACTATATGATCTATTGGAAGGCAATTATTTTGTTTCAAAAGAATTAGTGTATAATAAACAATATAAGCTCTATATAAATCATAATACATTGAGATAACAAAAAGGTAAAGCATAAAAAAAAAGCTCAATGGAAACATCATTTTCAATATTTCATAGAAGTGGACTCAATATAATTGAGAGAAAATATATCTAAAATGGATGAGAAAAATCTGACTTGTTCTAGCCAAAGATTTGTATGTTTATTGAATCGCATATGAGGTAACCTGCCAGAAGAACGAACTCTTGTTCTGCATTATCATGTTGGGATGAACTAATAAGACGAGCCTCTGGGGCTCCAAGGTTTATATACCTATAACTTAATAATCCAAATTACAAGAGACACAGTTCACATCTTTTGCTCAAACAATTCACACAGAGTGTCTACGCCCCGGCAAACTAGTGATTTGCTCATGTTTCATTAGCATGTTGCAGATAATTGTTTCTTTTAGGGCGTGGGCATCTTCCCTGCCAACCAGCGTTCTCTGGTACAAGCAATTCCCACAGATTTTTGGACCTGGAGTGCAACCCAGGTCATTCACACATATTTAATGCCTGTGCATTAAATATATTTAAACAAGTCAAATTCTGCATCCAATACAGATATACATGAAAATTATGTCATCTGAGAATTTAACTAAACACTGTAACTTCAACTATCCGAAAGTATGGGAGCTGACCTGAAGTTACTCTAGTTCATGCCCTGACAGATGTGTTGGATCAGCTCATATGAATCCCAATCAGCAATGTTCTATGTTTGGAAGACATTAGATAAAAAATGCTAGCAGAAGGAATGGACAAAAATAAATGAAAGTAGATATGGGATGAGGAATTTTGTTTCCTCCTCTTTTCTTCATATACTATTTCAATCTGCTCAAAAAAGAAACAGAACTATAAAGTTTCAGTAAAAGGAATATAAGTGAAAATACTCTTTTCTCTCATATCTTTATTTCATTATCGTTTTATAATCTTGGATTGGGGGGAGTAGATTAGCAACAAGGAAGAAGCAGTACTTTTCAGAACCCTTTGTGGCTCAGGTTTTATGCATAGTCAAATTCTAAACCAAGCTTCTGTTTAACTAAAAAGAAAGCGGCTTCACTATTCTAAAATAATTTGTTTTCCAATAGCCAAAAACAATTGATTTAAAAATATCTTAGTGTGCAAAACAAAAAACAGGCTTAAACATAGAAAGCAGAGGATCTTAAGAGAAGTTCAGCATAGAAAAAAGTACACCCAGGCCATGCTTTAAATTTAATTCAGATCAACAGGCCACCTTCACTTTAAGGCACAAAAGTAATACCAAGTGGTACTAGTTGCTGAAATGCAACCAAACACTGATTAGGTAATTTCCATTTGCCACAGATAAGCAAAATGGTGGGATTACCAAATAAATGTGCTAATGTCTGAAAATTATGTAAAAAACAAAATCAAAACAACTTACATTCAATGAAGCAATTACTGTATTTCCTGTAATTTAAACAATGAAAGCTTCCTACCATATTTTCCTGAAAATAAGACCTATCCTGAAAATAACCCCTAGCTTAATTTTTACGTGTGTGCCTAATATAAGCTCTACCTCAAAAATAAGCCCTAGTTAAGACCCCACCGACTCCGTCCGTCTGGTTGTATGAGGTGGGGTGAGGCGCACACGGAAAAATCAAACTAGGGCTGGGTGGTGGGGTGGAGCTGCCCCACGTGCCCCGCACCCGCTTACCTCAGGGCCCCTGCAGCCAGGCCTGCCACACCTCGACACCTACTTTGCCTTGCGGCAGTGGCACCAGCAGCAGCAGCCCCATCCAGCAGGAGCTGGTGTAGCCATTGGCCTACTTTTTCTGGTTGCTGGTGGCCGCTTGTGGTAGGAGGCCACATGGTATGGCATGCTGGTGCCGCAGCTTGGGGCAGGCCACGTGGCGCATTGTGCCGGTACCGCCACTCACGGCAAGAGGCCACATGGTGCAGTGCGCCAGTGCTGCCACCTGTGGTAGGACACCATGTGGCATGTTGTGCCATGGCATGCACGAGGGATGGCACCAGCACAATGCACCACATGGCCTCCTACTGTGAGTGGCGGCACTGGCGCAATGTGGCCTCTTGCCATGAGTGGCGGCACCGGCACAACATGCCATGTGGCCTCCTGCTGTGAGCTGCTGTGAGCAGCCAGAGAAATTAGGTGGTGGCGCGACAGGTGTCGAAGCGTGGGAGGCCTGGCTGTGCCGGTCCTGAGGTAAGCGGGTAAGACATTCCTCAAAAATAAGACCCAGTGCCTCTTCTGAAAGCAAAAAAAATATAAGACTGTGTCTTATTTTCGGGGAAACATAGTACAGGAAGTTTTTTATAGAAACTGTCCTCACTAACACACACATTTCTTCCTCAAAGGAGAATAGTTGGAAAATAGACAGAGAAATTTAATAAATATTAATACTATTACATTTCTATCTATTTCATCTGATGTGAGAATTTTGTTGAAAGAAATGAAAGTGGATGTATATAACATCATGTTTTTGCCCCTTTGTTATAATGGCAGTAAGAGTTGGGTGTGTCAGAAGAAACATAAAGGCTGAATACAAGGGAATCGGTGAAATGTATATGGAAAATAAGGAGAAGACTGAGAAAGTTGTGGTTAGATGGAATTAATAGGATTAAAAAAAGATCTTTAAAAGAAAAGACATTGTATGAAGCAGTGTATGGAAACAGTGGAAGCAAAGATGGTCACAAAAACAGAAAGTTGTGGAAAGGTATAGTGAATGGTGATGGTATACACTAATTTTAGATGTGTTTCCATTTTTTTTTTTTAAATCTCACATTTTTATTTCTTTGGATTGCTATTTCTCATTCCTTTTCTATACTCTCTGGCATACTACTTATTGCACAAAGGAAAATTATTTTAATACTGACTACTAACTCTGTTCAGGCCTTATTTAAACTGGAAGGGTTATTATTTTCTTGGCTGATGTCATTCCAATGACACTGGCTGCCTAAAAAATTCACTCATTTTATGAAAATGATTTTAGAAGACATCTTTATTGGGAAAAGCAATACTTTTACTGAGATGCAAACCAGTGTGATTACTCTTCTACAAGCATTTATACTAAGTGCACAAATGCCTGAAGCCATTGCCATTAGAGTGATGCCAGCCAAAAGAGAACATGGTAAGTGGTCCAGAATCTTAAGTCTTTAAGGCGCTTACAAATGGAAGTATAGATCAAAGCATCACAAAACCTCTTTAACACTCTTCTGAAGAATCAAATATATGTGCTTGAATATAGTTAATATCCATACATCAGTTTTAATTAATGTTCATTGTAACAAGTAGAAGCATTTTAGAGACAAACCTGACTATTCCTACTAAATGATTTGCTTGGTTTTGCTATGCCAGGTTTCCAAAAAATACTTATTTCGAGGGAAAAATTGTCAGCATTTCTTGCTGTTATCCATTTTGTTCAAGGTAAAGTATTTTTCAAGCCAAACTGCTGATGATTTCATGGATACATTTATGTAGTTTCCTTGACAGCAACACAGAAGTGGTTCACCTTTCCTTCAAGCTCTTTCCTTGACTTCCTAGTTTAATCTACAGTCTTGCTATTCCCTGGAGGTTTCCCATTGTAATAGAAATCAAGACCAATTCTCCTTAATTTCTGAACCTAGATAAAGTCAGTCCTGTGTTGCCAGCTGCTTAGCCAATCAATTTTTATAATTGAGCCATTTATTAGCACCACTTTTAATAATAGAAAAAGTATGCCACGACAATACCACCACACATAGTGTTATATATGCTCACGCTGAAGACTATTTTGTTTCCCCAAATGTAGGGGAAATTTGGAGAGTAAGAATTAGCGCTATACAGTAGAAATCTTTGAAACATCAAGTTGTAATAAAGTGCTAAAAAGTGTTAGGGTTCATTTGCTTCTACAAAGGGAGCATATACTCTTTCTCTTTCATTTGATGTTAACTTGAGGTACTGAAATACTATTCACAATGTCCTCGTACTGAGGAGGAGGATCCAAATGATTTGCAAACTCATTTCTCTCTGTGCTTCTTTCACCAGCAACTTCCTCATAGGATGGTGGTGGTTCAAAGTTTGACAACGGGATTGATAAGAAATCCATAGTTCCCTCTGTGTAGTTCAGGTGCCCTGGGGAGCGTCCACTGCCTTCAAACATTTCTTCTTGGGGAGAATGAAGAATGCTGAATGACTGAGGGATGGGATTTCTCCCATCAGGAATGGCTCTGTCACCTGTATCTTCCCTGTTTCTGCTCTGTGTGTACATGGATTGTCCATGTGGTTTTTTTTGGAACAGGCATCTCCATGTGACAAATATAATAAGAACCACCACCAAAAGGCCAATGATTAGAGGAAACGTTAGGTAAAATGGGTACCAGTTCTGTCCTGCGTGATTTCCTCCATAGAGTCCATTGGTGTAGTCTTTCCAAAATTCTGCCTAAAAAAATAAATTGTGGGTTATTGTAATCAATTTTTACCTACTGGTGCTATAATTATGGTTGTTTGCCATTAACTTTGATTTTGTATTTAGATTATTGCAGTATGTTTGAATGACAAGTGGAATAGAAGCATTTGAAATAAAAGAAAGCAAAAAAAAAAGAACAAAGAAAAATGAGTTCTTTTTTACAAATTAATCTCTAAAAGGAGGAATTTAAATTGGGGATCTCTAGAAGTCCATCTTTTCCATGTTAGAATAAAAATAGCTGTACATTCTGATCACAGAAGATAAAAATAATGTAATCTTATAAGCCTGCTGAAAGATCATTCTGGGATGATTTAGCAAAAAGGAGCTGACTCAGAGTAAGGATCATCTAGGTCCAAAATTTAAAGTTTCATATTTAGTAGTTATTTTCTAGCCTCATTCTTTAAGAACACAACGCATGCCTTAGCTCTAATGCAGTATCACGTATTATATGGAAAAATATTAGATAAATTAAATATGGGAAGAATGTTTTACATTTTTAGTAGGTAACTTACCGTCTTTTCATCATTTTCAAATGCTTCTCTTGCCTCTTCTTTATCACAGCGTTCTTCATAACATTCACGCTCGATGTTTCCTTTTTTAAGTTCTTCCAAAAGTCCATTAGCCCGTGGGTATCTCTTTAAGACAGAATTGGCCTTAGCCTCTGTGAAGAATACTGCAGAAAACAAGGAATTACTAATACTTACAAGTTAAGAAATGTATGTTCAGGATATTAAATCAATATTCTGCAGCATGAAGACGTGCTGTTCGTGTCTACTTGGCAGCAAAGTTAATTCTACAACCAGTTCAGTTAATCAAACTGAATTCATCATAAGGATGAGAGTAGGTAGTAAGATTTAAAACAGCATCAAGTAACATGTTTCAGATATTTCAGATATAAACTCATCCTATCTCTGTAAAGCTTGAATCTATTGGATTATGCAAACATAAAAATTTACTATACTCATAAATATTTGGGGTTGTTTAAATGCTAGAACTAACCACATAGCAATAAGAAAATGATTGAGAACACTTAAAGTCTAATTCCTAAGTGTTAAAATTTAACAGACAATTAGTATACAAACATCCAACAGAGCATGCTCAACTGATGTGTGCTGTATTGCTTACTTTAGGCAGGGATAGTAAAGAAAGGCAGCTTTCACAAAACAAAACAGCAAGTATTAGCACCTTATTTGTCCTATATTCAATGCTTTTCTCCATGCTGGAGGAGAAATAGTGGCATGTATATAGAACTTGGGGCTGGATAATAAATAACTATAGAAAACTTTGGGAAAAGATCCAATGTGCAGCTACAAATAATTTTCCCTTGATCTGATCTGAAAATGCTTAATTAGTGCCAGATACTGGAGGAGGTGGGGCGGGGGGAAGGGGGTTATCTTGTAATCTACCCATCATGGATAGTTCACAAATTAAATTTAATGTTAAAATAATGATGCAATTCCTGTCAGGTTGAATTGTTGGAATGGAGAAACTGATATGAAGAATCTTACCCTTGAAATACATATAAGCTAGGTAGTTAGGCATGCAAAAAAACAAACAAAAAAAACCCCCATCCACAAAGATAAAAAGGTACTTGTACAGCATTACTCATTTTTCAAAGTGAATGTTCAGATAGATAATATGCACGTACCACTATCCATGTTTAATACTTTTCTCTAGAAAGTGCTGTAAGGAAAAGAGAAACAACTTTTGTTAATGGGATAAGAAAGTTTTAAATCAAGAAGTAGTGATTATGTGGCACAAATTGAATTACAGGTTAATCTGATAATGCAGATCTTACTATTCTATTCTTAAATCTCATTTAATGTGACTATGTACATAACACCATCATTTCATTTAAAAAATAAAGAAAACCATGCCACGCTTTTGTCAAATCTGTGTTTCACATCTGAAATGACTGATTAATGATTTCCATTAATAGAAAGCCTTTGAGTAGTTCCTGGGTAATAATGCATAAGACCATTTTGAACCAGAACAATCTTATAAGAAGATTGGTGCCCTTAGTTAAAAGAAAAAAACTGAATTGACTGCACTGAATTAACAATTTAACATGTTAGGAAATGTAAATAAAGTTTATATTAACTATTTCTCATCTGTTTTCAATTGTATGGAATGTTTACCAGACCTTTGGAACACACAGGATGGAATAGTACTGTTGCAGAAAAGATTTGTTAGTTCAGAGGAAAGAGAAAGTGTGAGAAACATAAAATAATCCTGCCTTAATGTTATTTGTAAGTTGATCTGGAGAATTACTTTGGCAGATTTCACTGGTCTACAAATTTTGGGAAATTATCGACCTCCGAGATAAAATGTGTTAATTCTTACATATTTTGAATAGCTGAATTAGAAAACAGGTGATAAAGGTGCTGGTTGGCTAAAGTTTTCAAGATATTTCACAATAACGATTTATACATAGGCAAGTCTATTTGCCTACAAGGGAGGGGGGTGTCTAATGATCATGATACCTTGTAACTTCTCAACAAAGTACAGTAGAACAATGAAAATGGTGCCACATGGAAGTGTATAAATTTATCTTCACTTTGAGACTAAAGATTATTACCTTACTGTAATTTATTGTTGTTTTATTGTAAGATACATTTGTCTTGGTCAGATCTACGTATCATAGAGTTACATCTGGTGGCTTGTGAAAGTGCCATTGTCTAACATTTCCAAGGAACAGTTGCGTGATATTTTCCCTCAGAAGCCAAGATGCCACAAAACCAGGGTGGATTTTATTTAAATCAAGTCGATTTAAATCATGATTTAAATCACTAGTAAAAAGGCTTGATTTAAATCAACTTGATTTAAATCATAATTTTTAAAGAGCAACTGTCATCTCTGTCCCGCAGTGGCTCCTCCTCTGACCCTCTGTTGACTCATAGACAGTCCCATTCACTTTAATGGGACGGCTGGAGATGCGGCAGTGACACAACGAAGTGAGGGACGTGGCGGGCAGCAGGTGAGTGGGATGCCCGCTAACAGGCGTTGCCATGATGGATCTGAAATGACAGGTGCTCTTTAAATGTAAGGACTCATTCTTGCTGGTAGTTAGAATCTTTAATATTATTATTTGCAAACAAAATGAAGGTTTCCTATTTAGAATAATAAGCTGTCAGGTTAGTAAAACAGCGATATCAGAACTGATTTTAGATTAATAGGTTAATCACACATAGTTGGAAAAAACTACTCAAATTCTTTTATTTAATTAAAACACTTAGAGCTTGGTATAGATGCATTTCTCTTCAAACAATCATACAGATTGTAGTGTACACAGATTTGCAAAAAAATGGGATAAAGTAATATTCCTGAACTTTGTTTTATGATTTATCTCATGGTTACTGTGAAATTGTGTGAATGCATCAATGCAGTGCATGTTATCTCAGCTTGCAGAGCTTGGATTCATTGAATGAGTTTACCAAAAATGTAAATATATACAGCCTCATGCTACATAACTAAACTCCATTTTATGCTGAATAAACTAAAGTACTAATGTGTCTTAAATAAAAAACTATATTTAGATAGATTTTTTACTCCAAAAGCATTTTATTAAAATAAATTTGATAAAAATAAAAAAATCTGATTTAAATTTTAAAATTTAATTTTTAATTTTTTTAAAAAAATCGATTATTATCCACCATGCACAAAACTGTGTAAACAATGCAGATAACTTCTGCTACATTTGTGGCAAGGTTACATTTGCATCTCAAAAGTGCAGTATGACGGCAGTGGTAAAAAAGGCATACCACCTATATGCAAAATAGGGGATCAAGACAAGAGTTGGGCCCCTCATTATTGTTGCATTACATGTGCAACTTATCTGAGTCATTGGCTAAAGAAGCAGAAAAAGTCCATGCCTTTTGCAGTTCCAATGGTGTGGAGGGAACCCACCAATTCATAGTAGTGACTGCTCTTTTTGCATGGTTCCCCCAATTGCAAAAGGGATCTCAAGAAAGAAGTAGACCATAGCATATCCAAAAATTCCATCCGCACTGGTCCTGTACCCCTTATGGTGATGACTTGCCAATTCCAGATCCACCAGAATCCTACTCTCTAGACTCAGATGATGATGAAGACGATGAACAGGATGCAGCTGATCCGGGGCCGTTGATGTCAGCAGACCCAAACTTTAGCCCACCGCATGCTCCTCCTGAACCACATCTAATTTCACAGAGTGAACTAAATGACCTGGTCAGGGATTTGGAATTGCCTAAGAGTAAGGCAGAACTACTGGGCTCCAGATTACAACAGTGGAACCTTGTCATTTTATCTGATGTTAGAGCTTGTCAGTTTTTCATGCAGAAAGCATGAAAATGTTACATGAAAAACCAATAAATGAATGGAAAGTTATGTTATTGATATCAATAAAAAGATAAATTTATAATGATTGGTGTGGCACCATTCTTATTGCTATATCACATTTTGCAGAAAAGTTATGGAACATAATTGCACATCCCCCTCGTAATTTTGAATTATTTTGTGACCCAATTCTGGTAAAATTAAGCTACTTTCATTTCCGCGACTTTCTCCTTGTAGACCAGTGTTTTCAAGATTCTGTTATATTATTCAACTAGCAATGAAAATCATTCCAGAAATCCAAGGGGTGTTTGGATTTCTGGAATGATCTTCATTGCTAGTTGAACTTGGGGCTGGATAAGTTTCCTGAACTTGCTAGGTGTGAAGACCTTGACAGACAAAAGCATTTTCACCATGATTTAGAATAAACAAGCTCACAAGAACACAAAAAACTCCAAAAGTAGATATTGCAATGGACAATATTGAAGTTCACATTCTTATTTCTTGATATTAGGAACAAGAATGTTCTTTTAAATGTTATTAATTTTTCTAAGATTGTTAATATTTTTTATGTTTTAAGTAGCAAAAAACTAGTTCTTTCTGGAGAGGAAAAGAAGCAAATTACAAACTAAATATGGCCAATTAGTATTTCTTAGTATTATCTTCTACAAAATCTTATTTCCCATTCATCTGGAACAGAATCAAGAATTGATTCATCTTAAAATACTGTGGCTGAATTATGTATCAAACTATGCTAGGGTTTTCCAACAAGTCATAGTGTATTAAGCAATAATGTGAAGTATTGATTAGGTTCATGGAATGAACTGATACAGAAACAGCCACATTACCACTTAATGCTTTGAAACTCACTGAATTTGGTACTCAATGCATTTTGATGCAAAAATTTTGTCCCGGTACTCAACATACAAGCTAGAATTTGGCTGCCTTGTGACACATTACATTATTCTTTATGGGAAAAATCTGTTTGGTACTCATTGTTTTTGGTACTCATCATGCCTTCCGGAATCAATTAACAATGAGTACTGAGGTACCATTATAATTTACACCTTGCTCCAAAAATTGAACAAATTTAGAAGGATTAAGAGGAAGTAACTGGAAGACACTGGATGGTTTAGGACAGTGGTGGCGAACCTATGGCACGCGTGCCAGAGGCGGCACTCAGAGCCTTCTCTGTGGGCACTTCTCTGAACTGCTGGTGGCAAGCTGCGGAGCCCCAGAGTGCACCGGTCGAGGGGCCAGCAGGCTGTGGCTGTTGACAGACACTGTTGGCCCCCATGCGCTCGCTGGCCTATGTGTGCGGGGGCCGATGGTGTCAGGCAGAAGCCGCCCCGGCCCCTGCCTCGCCTCACCCCACAGGATGAGCCTCCTTCCCACCACCCCACCTGCCAGAGACCCCCTGGATCTCCCCCAACCCTGCCCGGCCCCCACAGGCGTCCCTCCCCACGAGCAACATCGAGGTGACCACACCCACCTTGGCCACACCCACCCAGCCTGCCATGACCACCACAGCCACGCCCACCCAGTGGGCCATGCTCACCTGGCACCCGGCGATAAATAAGTGGGTTTTGGATTGCAATTTGGGCACTTGGTCTCTAAAAAGTTCGCCATCACTGGTTTAGGAAGAATTAATGTAGTTTATTCTCTTCCCTGCCATTTTTTTTCCAAGCATACATAATCCATTAGAGAAACTGGTACTGTATCTCCATGGCAAACTCACAACTGAATTTAGAATTAAATGGCTTAACAGCTAGTTTTGTTAAAAAAGAACTTCAAATATTTGCAGTTTTTCTTGAGACCATGCACAAAATATTTGCAGTTTTTCTTGAGACCATGCACACTATTTAACATCATTGTGGATCTCTCCTGTAAAGCAATATTAAGACTTATTAGATTTATATTCCACCTTTTCTCTGGGAGTTCAAAATGGTTTAAAATGAATAATAAGAACATTAAAGCAAATTCTTACAAATTCACAGATGGACCAAAAAATAGATTGAAAACAGTATACACATATTGAAAACAGTATACACATATTTATTCAACTTTTTCTTTTTAATTCCATCAGATTCAAGCAAAACCTTAAGCTCTGAAATAAAACAATCAACATTGTAAATATAAAAAGGAAAGCGCTGTAGTATGAGTTTTGCAGAATTAAACAAAACCAAAAAGTATTAATTAAAACAAAAATGAGGAAAAAAAGTAGAAACTGAGCTCAAACACATAAACAACACATACACTGTCTCTTTTTCTGAACCTCAAGTATACTGTTATCAGACGTTTCCTAATCATCATAATAATAATCCCACCTCCTTGACATGGATGATTTGAAGCTGTATGGAAAAACACCAACTGAAATAGAATCACTGCTCAACACTCTCTGTATATACAGGCAAAATACTGCAGTTGAGTTTGGACTGGACAAATGCGCCATCCTCACTATCATCAGGGGAAAAATAGTGAAAACTGAAGGAATCAGGATGCCCTATGAAATAACATCAAGAATCTGGGTAAAGATGATCACTGGGCATCTTTCAAGCTGACAGTGGAAAGCATACTGAAATGAAGGTTAGAAGTGAATATATCAAGAAAATGAAGATCTTAAAGTCCAAACTCAGTGAAGAAAGAAAAAAAGGGCATTTGAAGAATATCTGAAGGACAGTGAAGAAGATGGACTGAAGCTAGTACACCATGATGTCTTACTGAATACTAGAGTGAATGAACTGGCCTACAAAAACAAAAACAAAAAAAACCCCAAACCCCAAACCAAAGTAGGCAAAGTAGTTAACAATAAGACCTGGCAACGGCTCAGAGCAAGAACATGGAAGAGACAAAGGAACTAATTCTGGTTACACAACACAAAGCCTTAAGGACAAATGCATATAAAACCAGAATTGAAAAGATAGCAACAGAAAGCAAATACCATCTCTGCAGAGAAGTTGAAAAAGCAGTGGATCACCTGGTTAGCTGCTGCAAGAATATCATATAGACTGATTATAAAGGAAAGCATGATAAAGTAGCAACAATTCTATTATTTGCCTGCACACAAGAACTGTTGGGACCACAAAATAGACAGAGTAATAGAAAATGAAACTAAAATGCATGGGATTTTAGAATTCAAACAATCACCTGCCACATAATATCCCAGACTTAATTGTTGATAAGAAAGACAAAAAGTCTACATAGTAAATATGGCAGTACCTGGAGAACAGCAGGAGAAAGAACTGGAGAAAATCACAAAATACAAAGTCCTGTAAATAGAACGTAGCAAAAGAAAGCAAAGATAGTACCAATAGTAATAGGCACCTAAGATGGAATCCCAAAACAGCTGGAGCAACACTTGAACACCACTGGCATTGACAAAACCACCTTCAGTCAATTACAAAAGGCAGATTTACTTGGAACAGCTTACATCCTGGACAATACCTTTAATATTATTGAACAACAACATCTGCCTATTCCATATCCTTGGGAAGGATTCAATAAGTGGATAAAAATGCTAAATCCAATCTAAACAACTGGTTGACTGTGCAACCAATCATAATTTAATAAATGTATATGGTGTTAGATTCCCAAAGGCAGTTTACAACATTGAAAACATTTCAGAACAAACAAACAAAAAGATCATTCAAAACCCAAAACACATAGAAGAAGAAAATGGGCCGAACAGAACAAGGACAGCAAAGAAAACAAACCCAGAGGGGAACAAAAAAGAAGGAAGGGTTTGCAATAGTGGCAAATATCTGTAGCTGTGAAGGATAAGGGTGAGTTCATTCTCTGAGCTTGTGGGTTGGTTTTCGAATGTTTCCTTACCAGGCTACATAACATCTTTGCCTACGTTTGCCTATATGGGAAAAATCCAAATTCCATGCTTGGGTATATCTTTATCAAGATCAAAGTAACATAAGAAAGTGTAAAAGGTTCTGAGTAGTCCAAAACTGTCCATGAAGGTATTTTTTTAAAAAATGAGAAAGTCCAAAAATTAAGTTAGACGTTTTAATCAATAAAATCTCCAATATAAGATCAGTACCACCATATAATTTGTGCCAACTGAATTATTACTGGCATCAGATTACAGGCACGGAAATTTTTTGGATCCTGTCATTCTTTGGCTGTCATGGCACATTCTCTCTGAGAGTGACTAGTTCAAAGTCATCCAATAAGTTTGCCCCAAAAGGATGGACTTCATCCCAATTCATCTAACCACTACACCATGGTTTGAGTGTACATAAATTATATACAATGAGTATATGTGAAGAGAATAAAATATAAATAATGCTGAGAGTACAAGTGTAACTTTGATTTACAATAACCAGTTTCTCATAATATGGAACTGGCTGGATTTCCAAATTATTTCTAGGAATTCATTATGTAAAACCACTATTTTTTTGCAACAGAAATGTAATATCTATTTTAAAAATCTGTTTAAAAGATTTTAAAAAAATGTCTATATATGATTGAACAGGCTTAAATGCTCAAAATGCAGAAAACTTCATAAAAATGCATTACAAGATATATACCTCCCTCAAATGTATATATTTGAGTCTGATGTATAGAGATATTGTCTCTTACACTTGCCCATGTATTTAGTCCTGTTTCACACTACAAAACACAGACGCTTAAGCAAGTTTAACATGTTTCTTGAATTTTAAAGAGACACACATTCTCTTTGATTCAAAGTACAGATTGTACATGTGTACTGACATAAATCAAATCATAGCTTGTAGCAACTACTGTCAATGACTACACCAACACATTAACAAACCTGAAAATTAATTCTGAGACTGGTTTGAAGCATTTGATATAGCCAGCAAAAATACAGTCTATTGTTGACAGACGCCACGAAGAACAATAACACCACCACCACCATGTATGACCTGGGGCAAACACTACAACAGAGAAAAACTAAAAGTGAAACAGCTTTTCCCAGCAAATATTCTCCAGTTGGACTGCTATTCCCATCATCCTGAACCAACGCGGAAGCTGCGTGAAGAAACAAGAAGACATAATGGAGGAGTTTCCTGCTAAACTCGACAGGATTGGATTGCAACACGAGTGAGCGATCAACGCCGTGAAATTGAGAGAAGTTATTTTTTAAGGTAACTTCATTGGGATGAATGAAGTTCGAGGCTATCTCCACTAGAGAACGGATATAGTCTAGGCGTTCCCCTAAATTTTGCCGCGTCTGCTTTAAAATTAATCGTTACATTAAGATTAATTTACCACTAGATTTATTAGCATGCACTTCCTGTCCCGAACGTTCTTCCAAATCCTCAAACTCCAGCTTCTCGTCGCGGTTTTATGTGCCTAGCTTCCTAACATTTAACTTACTCCGGAAAAGGGCTGGAGTGCATTTTCACAACCAGGTTACCACTTCTCAAAGAGCCGCTGACAGCAATACTGGGACCAGCTTCATACAGAGTATCAGCACGAGGTGCCTTTGACAAACAGCATAGGATCTTCTTCAATACCGGACCTCAAGCTAAGATTGGGGGAGGGGGTCTGTGCTTACGTATCGGACTATCCCATTAGAATCGCAAGCGAGTCCATCGGCCCACCAAGGATCTCCAAGCACGGGAAGCCAAGCTGACCTTCCGTCCCTTGGTTCAGAGTTGCTAATCCAAGCCTTCGTAAAACTTTCTTACGGCCGCTCCAAAGCAAAGCCCTCTTCCTGGGAAATTGTAAGAACAATTTGTTTTCCGCAGATTGCAATACGCTCCTTCCCTCATCTGTCCACTCACCCGCCGACTGGGCGCCCGTTAACAACCCCGAACCCACCTTCTTTTTGCCTTTACAGGCGGCTTCGGCACTTCAACTAGTCCTTACAGCTAGAACACTTTGGAAAAGCACACTCTGCGCAAGCGTCATTCCAAAAATCAACTCCACCCTATAATTCCTAATGGTGGAGGACGAAAGAAAGCCAAACTGTATGGGAGGAAAAACTGTGCGAGAAGAGGCCATAGCCCCGCCCCGGCTTATTCTGATTGTTTCAGTACAGTAACCCCTCCCCTGTTCTTTTCCCTTCTCCCCATATAAGATAGTTTGTGTTTCCAGTTCAGTTAAGGGCACAAGGCAGCGGGAATGGTTTCAGAGTTTAGGCAAAGAACTGAGTGACTTTCCCTAAAAGATAGTTTTTCAAAAACTCAACTAAAATACTAGCGAATACTTCCTCAGTTTTACTCCTGGAAAGTCTGCAGGACTCATGATAGGAATTGGTATATAAGTGATCTGACTGAGGGAAAGAATATTTTAAGATACAGGTAGTCTTTGACTTACAACAGTTCATTTAGTGGCCAAAGGTAAAATGGCATGAAAAAGTGACCTGACTGTTTTTCACACTTATGACCCTTGCAGCATCCCCATGGTAACATGATCAAAATTCAGACACTTGGCAACTGATTAATATTTATGATGGTTGCAGTGTCTGGGAGTCATGTGATCACCTTTTCTGACCTTCTGACAAGCAAAGTCAATGGGGAAGCCAGATTCACTTAACAACCATGGTACTAACTTAATAACTGCAGTGATTCACTTAACAACTATGGCAAGAAATGTCACAAAATGGGGCAAAATTCATTTAACAACTGTTTTGCTTAGCAATATAAATTTTGGGTTCAATTGTGGTCATAGGTTGAGGACTACCTGTATTTTTTTCTGAACAGTACAGCCTCAATTATTCTTATGGCCAGCATTTTAAATCACATCTCACTCAGGAAAAACCTTTAGGACAGTTTAATTGTTATGTAAGGCCAATTTTGTGAAACTAACAGCCCTTCTAAAGTTGATTAAAATTACCTAAAAACTTTACTTAGACATCAAACAATGCTTAGTTACACTAGAAAAAATTAGGTATATTATATATTTTGAGTGTTAATAGTTAAACCATTTTTAGCTTACACTACAGCGTTAGCATGTTTTCTAAATAATTCCAAAGAAGGATACAATAGATCAATGCAGTCATACAAAATTCAAGCTAAAATGATAAAAGACAATGGCAATACTTTTAAGGCTATGTTCCCACTTTAACCTAATCACTGCAAAAACCTATCCTAGCAAATGTTGTTTTCTGAGGTGTCCCATTATATTGGAATTTATCTTGTCTCAGCCCATGAATACCAAAGGTTTAAATTGTTCTTAGCCTGTTAATCATTTCCCACTTTTTCTGACACCACTTAAGGGCAGCCTCAACATGTTCAACATCTGTTTGTCATTCATTCCTCAGATGGAAGTCAGGTGACTGGCAGTGACAAGAAAGAGGTGTATAGTGATCAGCTATAGAGACAGCAAATTACATGCCCTATAGTTTTCTGGGCACTTAAGGATGGGTGGAGAATGCTATACCTTAATTGTGGGGAAAGGCCCCATATGACACACTATCTTAGTTCAGTCAAGGCAGTGTGATCAGCTAACTAAATCGGTGCTAATGGTAAATAGACAGGAATTCTGTAACCTGGAGGTTTGCATCACATATGAACTCATAAGATGCTGCATAGTCGATGTATAGCAAGTGATACATGTTGATTTTTAATTCTGGTCATGCAAAAAGCTTGTGTGACTCAGCAATGATCCAGGTCCATGGAAATGAGGCTTTATATTTTATGACAAACATCTTGAATTTGGCTTAGTAACACTGAGGTAGCAGATGGATTTTTAAAATGTTTGCAAATCACCCTAGTAATTTTTTGGCATTTTATTGTTAATGAACTTCACATTTTTCTTGACCTGGACTTACCAGCATGGCCCTCAGTGGCTGTTTTAGTTCTTTATACTCTAAGCCCATATTTGGGATACCAGTGATAGTATCTATACAGCCTGTACTTTGCTGGATTTTTTTCCTTTTGCCTTCATTATTCCAAATGTCAGGGTCTTTTTTGAATGATGTGTCCAAGATACCATACAAAGTTCTAAATGAATAATTTATAATAAAAATTCTGCTTCAGGAATGGCACCACACAGCCTCTCTACTGCATAGTGAGGCCGAGGGGAGGATTGCTTGCTCTCCTTCTCAAATTTCCTGGGTTTGGGGAGGAGGGTGTGTGTGTGTGTGTGTGGGAGGATGTGCTTCAGGGAGTAGGATAGGTCCTGAGAGGCTCAGGCCAGACATGTGTGAGGTGAGGAGGTGCTACATTGTCTGGGCCTATGCTAGGCTTTCCAGAGCCTTCCCCATCCCTGAGGCACCTCATGCTCCACTTAGCAACCCATGCAGTTGCTTAACAGTTTTCACAGGGAGAGCAGGGATTGGGATCATTAAGCAAGATGATCATATGGGCACCTCACTTAACAAATGTCATTACTTGTGACTGTAATGGGCAGGCTCCATTACAGTTATTAGTTGAGGACTACTTGTAAGTGCTACAGAACAAAAAACAAGGAAGAGGATGTGCAAATGAATAGCAAGGTCTGTCTGGCAACATGGACGTAGGAGACTCAGATGGTTCTTCCCCAACCATCCTCTCTGCAGTGAATATAGGCTGAAATAAAACACCTGAATCAAAGAAGTACTAAGTAATTAATAGTTTTGTTAGGTAGAATGTATTTAGCATTGTCTTTGCATTAGGCTGTTGCCTTCCCATATTTTCATTAGAGTCCCATTTTCTGAATAAACTTCTTCTTACATCTTGAGATTTGGTTTGACTGCTTTTAGAAATTAATTTCTCATTAAAACTTTCCAAGGCTATGTGGTTACACAGCTACCTCAAAAAAAACCATTTCTTTTTAGATTTCCTAAAGCTCAGCTGAAGGGTGAAGTCCAGCCTATAAAGCTTAAGAACTCTTCAGCCAAACAGAAAAGGAGTGTGAGGCAACCTTTTGTAATTATTTTATCATGGGGAAATCTTGCACAAAGGTCTGCCAGGGAAGTTTTCAACTTTTAAAGCGTCAATTTAAAAATTCTCCAGTAAGAATTGTAAGGCAGCCCAGAAGATTTAAGCTCAAAAGACAGCAATAAAACTATACTTCCAGATTAACAACAACAACAAACGTACCCTACAGAATAGAAAGGTAATAGAGTAAAGATAAGCAATATAAAACATATCTGGAAACACAAAAGGCAAGATGCATACCAGAATGTGGTATGTTTAAAACTTGTGGAATTCATAGTTCTTATGAACAGTTACCACTGTTGTGACAATGGACTGAGAAGGGTTTAGCAGATTTTGAAATCTTCATATGCAGACTTTATCAACCAATTTAAATAGTTGGTTATTTATTTATTTGTATCCCGCCTTTATTATTTTTACAAATAACTCAAGGCAGTAAACATATGCAATACACCTTCCTCCTCCTAGTTTCCCCACAACAACAATCCTGTAAGATGGGTTGTGCTGAGAAAGAGTAACTGGCCCAAAGCCACCCAGTTGGCTTTCATAGCTAAGGTGGGACTTGAAAGCACACTCTCCCACTTTGTAGCTTGGTGACTTAATTACTACATCAAACTAGCTCTCACAACCAGCTATAACTGGTTGTAACTCCTTTTCCCCTCAACAGAATTATTTCATTGCTTCAAGAACTATGGAACATTTATACAGAATTATAAGCTATTGAGATATTTGAAATAGAAGTTCTTTGAAACTAATCTATTACTCCAAGCTGTAGTCTGTCAATAACTGTATCCTCATGTTTTAATGTGAATGAACTAGACCTCTCAATATATGATCCATGGAAAACGTGAATGTGACTAATGACTGAGACTTACACATCAACAAATAATAATTTTAAAATAGACTGATGATCTAGAAAAATGCAAAATAGAGACTCTGAGCTCCAGATGATTCCATTTTTCTCCCAGAAGAGGCCATCAGAATGATACATTTCTGGAATAAAAGAACCCTAGCCTAGAACATTCAGCCTGACTCTTTATAAAGATTGAACACTGCAGCAGAAAAAAAATCCAAAGCTGATTTACTCCAATTTGCCTATAAGCATTAATCTCCCATCAAAATTGAAAGGCATAAATGTAATAATGTGGCAAGCTTTTGCTAAATTAGAGAAAATGGGGTTACTATCAGTTTTATTGTAATTCTCAGTATTTGAATTATAAACAAATTACACACTCATCCTCCATAATAACGAAGTTTTCCTTGTCAGGTCACCTCTGCACTGATTCTCTCCCTCATATAAGACTCCAAGTTATTGCAAAATCAATAAAGCAATGAAATAAATCCATTTAACAGCCAAATGCTACTGGAATTTTTTTCACTAAGAGCCAGCCCAACAGATCTAGTTGCAACTGCTACAGCTACAGTCAATAATCACTTGGCTTTTTTACAAATAGCAAGATGGGACAGAGAAATCTTTTGCTCAACTCTTAATATAAACAGACAAGATAGTCATGTAATGTCTAAATAAATTAAATAAATAAATTAATTAAATAAATAAAAATGTGTTTTTTTGTATATTTGCTTTTCAATGCCAGTGTGATGCAGCTGCCAAAAAAGCCAATGCGGTCTTAGATTCCATCAAGAGAGAGAGTTTAAAGATCACGTGAAGTGATAGTACTTCTTTATACTGCACTAGTGAGACCACACTTGGAATACTGCATCCAATTCTGATAATACAAAAAAGATATTAGACTCTAGAAGAATGCAGAGAAGAGGAACAAAGATGATAAGGGGTCTGGAGGCTGAACCATATGATGAAGAATTGAGGGATCTAGGTAAGTCTAGTCTAAGGAACAGAAGGGCTGGGGTAATATGATAGCAGTCTTCCGTACTTGAGGGGCTGTCAGAGAAAAAAGGGAGTCAACTTATTCTCCAAAGCACCTGAGAGCAGAAGAAGTAATGAGTAGATCATTAAAGAGCTTTTCAACCTAGAACTAAGGAGAAGTTTCCTGATAAGAACAATTAATTAGTGGAACAGCTTGCCTTTGGAAGTTGTGGGCACTCCATCACTGGTGGTTTTCAAGAAGAGACTGGACAGTCATTTGTCCGGAATAGTATAGGTCAGGATCTACTGTTATGGGCAGAGGTTGGACTAGAAGACCTCCAAGATCCCTTCCAATTCAATTATTCTATGTTCTAATGTTATTTCTACAATTTTTAATTGAATTTGAACATTAAACTAAACTTCTAAATTGACACAAGCTCAACTGAGATCTTGTTTTCAAAAAACGAGAAAGAGTTTATTTATTGTTTGTAGATCTATGTTATGATCTGTGAATCTCCAAGGCTGAGCAGACAGATCTGTGGGTAAGCAGACATCTGTGCCATCTCTGCAAGACTCTGAGCAGACTCAGTGAAGGGCCTGATTCTGGCAGGAGTCTAAGCCCCCATTATGTTGGCAACTATAAAGGGCAGAGCAAAGTGACTCATCAAGCTGTACGAGCTCCTGGAGCTATGTAACAACGTTCCTGTTTCTTCCATTGTTTGGGAACAATGACTCTGGGCTCATATTCCTTGTCCTTTAGTCAGACGTTCAGACTGGCTTATGCAATTCTCTGATGCTACTGTATATACCCTGGACTGTTACAGACAATGCGTTTACTTCTGCCTTTGTCTTGTTAGTAAAAAACTGCTGCCTCGTATTTGGAAGCAAATCATAGCGCTCTCTAGCTAATTGTTCTGGCTACTCTCAGTAAGTTTAGGGAAAGACAATTGTGCCTTTCCACTTACAGAATAACAGAATAACTACATTTGCTTGGTTTTTGGTTTTACATCATTTGGCTCCAGCCTCCAACAAACATAAGCTAGGTGGGAAAAGAAATTACTCGAAGAATCTAAATGATGGTTGAATGGTGTACAGGTAGTCCTCGACTTACAACAGTTCATTTAGTGACCATTCAAAGTTACAACATCACTGAAAAAAGCAATTTATGATCATTTTTCACACTTATGACCATTGCAGCATTCCCATGGTCACATGATCAATATTCAGACAGTTGGCAACTCAAGTTTATGACAGTTGCAGTTTCCCAAGATCATATGATCACCTTTTAAAACCTTCTGACAAGCAAAGTCAATGGGGGAAACCAAATTCACTTAACAACTATGTAGTGCATTGATTCACTTAACAACTGTGGCCATAAAGGTCATAAAATGGGGCAAAACACACTTAACAAATGTCTTACTTAGCAACATAAATTTTGGGCTCAATTGGTTGTAAGTCGAGGACTACCTGTATTTAATTTATATATGCTACTAGATAATGGTATCCTTCCCCTTTTAGTTAATGTGAAAATAAACATTTAGGTAACTAGGAGCAATCTTTTTCCTCATTAGATAATCTGTTCTAATGAAAGGACTTTTCCTTCAGCCTATAAAATATTTGTTTCTAATTCCTTTTTTTTCTGGTTCTCTTATGGGTTAGTTTGGCTGGCAAAAGTCTGAAGAAGGGATCAAGTTGTATTGTAACTCTGATGTAGATTGCAAAGCCACAGATTTCAAGGCTAAATTAGAGAGGTCATTCTGAAGAATAAAGGGGGAAGTGGGATATGGAAAAGATGAGCTTAGAAACAAAAATTGGTCTGAGGTAAAGAACACTTTGCTGAACATTAGAATCGTGTCTTTAAACAATCCTCCTTTATGAGACAGTAGTGGTCAGTGCAGTAAAATTAACAACAGATTTGTGATAAAGATAGTAGGAAAACCCACTATCTGTTGTACATTACAGATAGTGTGAAGCTGTATGGTTTCCCAAGAGAGAATTTGATTTTTTTGTGGGAATCCATTGGATTCTTTCAAAGGAAATATGACAGTCACTCCAGCTTGGCATAAAGTTTGTACCTATGAAATGCTTGAAGAACTGCCTGAACTTGTTCAGTTTGGATTGTGGATGTTTTTGAGTAAATCAGCAAATGAACTTGTTTATCCTGCTGTGAAAAATTGATTCATAAATCTTATACATAAATCTTTACCCAGACCAAATTGCAATCCCAGGAACAATGTTTGTTGTGGGAATTCGATCCCGGGGTCCAGCGCCTGCTGGACGGACCAGTGACGTACGTTAGCCTAGGCCAACGGACCTCGCGTTTGGTAGATAGGAAACACATGGACAACATGTTTCTTCAGGTTGAGTTAGCATGCGAGAGCCCAGAAGGATCTGCGTGCTTCTCTTTTATTGGCATTTTGACATCATAGCAGGAGGTTCATAAAGGGCGGGTTTAGCCAGGAAATGAAACTTAAAAGGCATACCTTAACTTAACTCAGGAAATGGAAACTTAATAAGGCATAAAGAAACCTTAACTTGAAGAGTGCTTCCGGTGTGTGCTGACTGTAGACCCGGGGAAAATTGCTCCGCTCCCCGGGTCCGAAATTTCTTCGCTGGCGGGCCCATTTGGGCTAAATGCCACCCTGGAGGGGTGGCCACCGAAGGGCGAACCTTTGAGGAACAGGAGCCGGCGGTAGCCGGCTTACTGAACCCAAAGCAGCCCCTGGAACCAGCAAAAGAAAGGCGGATCGCATTTATGCGAGCCGCCATTCCCAGCTGATCGTCGGAGACAGAAAACAGCTGATTTGGAAGGCAAGCAGCTCGGACGGGTGAGAATACGCTTCTTTTCTCTTCATGAAGTGGATTTAATGGAAGACTGTCTTTAAAACGAAGCTGGAAGGCTGAAGGGGGGAAGGAGGTGGATTTATTCCCCCCCCCTCCCGGATAAACGGCGGTTTAAGCGTAAGAACCAATTTGGATTACTTTAAAAACTTTTCTAACTGGAGAAAATATCTTATTTTGGAAGGAGAGGAGGACTTAATTGGGAAAGCTACTCTGTTTTTTTTCTTGTTGTTACTTTTACTAACTTTAAAGAACTTTAAAGAACTTTGAAACTAAGTTCCCACTTCGGACATCTTTTTTTCTTTTTTTTTACCACTTAGAGGCTACATTGTAATTTTCCTCTCTTTGTTCTCTGATAGCTTTGTTTATTCAGCTGCAAGACTTGGCTGTAAGCCCAGACATTCTTATCTCTCTCAAAAGCTACTGAGAGGGAAGTTCCCAGCTCCTTCTGTGAATGTTTGGTCTTTTTAATTAGCTATATATTTTCTACAGCAAAAAATAGGGTTTTGTTTTTTCTTGTGGGTGACTGTGAAATAATTTTTTTTAATTTACAATTAGATCATTTTTCGTTATAATATTTTTGTTTTTACATCACAATTCTTTCTTTTTTCTTCTTTTTGATTTTTTTTTTTTGGGTATAAATACATCTCTTTTTTGGCCCTTCTGTTTGCTCTTTTTACTTTTACTTTTTTATTCTCCCTCCTTTCGGGATGGTTCCAGAAATTTTTTGTTGTTCCCCTTTTTTTCTTTTTTTCTTAATTAATTTTTGTTGGAATTATTAGCACTTTTTTCTTCTTTCTTTTTTCCCGTTAAAAGTACATGTGCCTTGTCTCCTGATAATAGGAGGGCATTGGATTACAATTGGCCATCGGGCCCTCTGGTGGATTATAAATAAACACAACAACTAGAAGATGAGCATCTCAAATTTGGCTAAAGGGGTGAAGAAGGGCTCTTCAGCCCCCGCTTCAACCTCAGTGAGCCCAGCTCCTCAAAAATCAATTACTACATTTTTACAACAGGAAACTCAACAAAAAGATACGCAAGCGATACTCCAAGCAATCGCAGACTCTAAAATGGAAATGAAAAAAGATTTGGATAAAAATTATGAAGACTTGAAAAGTGATCTTCTTAAAATGGATCAAAAAATGGAAACTTTCCAACAGGCGATGATAGATACTCAACAAAGAATACAAAAAATAGAAGATAAGTCGGAGATGGTGGATCAGAAATTAGAAACATTACAAGATGAGAACCAGAGATTGGCACATGTCAATGCGGAATTGGAAGATAGCATCGCTGTCTTGGAGATGGAACGTGCGTCATACTTTTTGAGATTCCAAAATATCACAGAAGAGAAAGATGAGAACCTGTTAGAGTTGATGTGTGAGCTATTGGCGGATCGACTTGGACTGGAAATGGATCAAATGAAAAAAGAATTGGACCAGGTCTTTAGAGTCAACTCAAGCTATGCAAGAAGAAATAGAGTTCCCAGAGAGGTCCACGTAAGATTTCTTAAAAGAGCAATACGAGATGAGATTTTGAGAGCCATAAGAGACCAACCACTGAAATATAAAGATAAAGAACTTCTAGTTCTTAAACAGATTCCAAAGAGAATAAGAGAAGCACGAAGAGAATATCAATTTTTGACAAGGAAACTACTGAACAAAGGAATAAATTTTAGATGGTTGGTCCCAGAAGGATTATTAATTTTTTGGGACTCGAGAAGATATAGATTGGATACCCCATTTAAAGCAGAGGAATTTTTTAACAATCATAGAACATTTCTGGAAGAAGGCGATATCAGATCTAAGAAACCAGAGGAAGAAGCAGGAGCATCGAAACAAACAGAAGAGGAAGAACCTAAAAAGACTCAATCAGAAGAAGACGTAAGACCCAAAGATCAGAGACAGATAACTTCTCCTAGAAGACTGAGATCTAAGTACAATTAAAACTATGGATGAAATTGGAATTTTTTCAACAAATATAAATGGTCTTAACTCCCCATCAAAAAGGAGTAAAATATTTTACAGATTACAAAAATTAAAAATGGACATAATCTGTCTCCAAGAGACACACATAAAAAGACAACACTTTAGACTTCTAGAACAACCAAAAATAGGCAAACTTTATTTCTCATCGGCACTGCAAAAGAAAAGAGGGGTAGCTTTCTATATAAAAGAGAAGATGAGCCCAAAACAAATTTATGTTGATGATGAAGGAAGACTATTAATGGTGGAAATTACATGGAACCAAAAACAAATTTTGATGATTGCGATATATGCCCCCAATGAGAAACAAGATCAATTTTTTCAGCAACTATATGATAAGTTAATGGAATTAAATTATCAAAACCTTTGTATTCTTGGAGACTTTAATGCGATAACTGACGCAAAACAGGATTACAAGAGCCACAAACAAGGCAAAAAAGGGGGAAACACCTTATCTAATTCCTTTCTAGAGATGAAAGACGAATTAGGTATACAAGATATATGGAGAGAAATGAACCCAGATAAAGCACAATATACATTCTACTCAAATAGACATAAATCCTGGTCACGAATTGACATGATATGGACTTCCTATGATTTAAAGACTATGATACAGGAGATTGAAATAGAACCTAATATTTGGGCAGACCATAACCCAATTAGAATGACATGGAAAGGAACTAGAAAGAAATTAAGATGGTGGTTCAACAAAGCTATATTGAAAGAAAAGGAATTTTTGCAATTAGCAACGAAAGAAATGGATTTTTTTAAAAAAATAAATAAGAAAGAAGAAACTTCTATTCAAAATGTATGGGATACAGCGAAAGCATATTTTAGGGGAGTGGTTATAACCTATGTGGCCAAAAAGAATAAAGAAAAGAAACAATCACAACTCAGATTGAGAGAACAATTTAGTAAATTGGAAACGGAGCTACGAAATGATCCACAAAAGAAAGAATTGAAGATACAGATGGAAGTAATAAAACACAAGCTAAATCTAATGGAAATGGACATAAGGGCACAACAGATTAAACGAGGTAAACAGAATTTCTTTGAAAATGCCAATAAACCCGGAAGATGGTTGGCATATAAATTGAAAAAAGAAAGGGAAAAAAGATTGATAAGTAAACTACAAGATACAAAAGGCCAATTGTATTGTCACAATGAGGCAATTAAAAAAATTACTATAGCATATTATGAGACACTCTATAAAACTGAGGTGGTTTCGAATGAGACAATACAGGAATACTTAAAAGAAGCGGACCTTCCAAAAGTACCAGAGAATATACAATACATATTAAATGAGAATACAACAATGATGGAAATTACAGAGGCAATAAAAAAACAAAAAAAGGATAAAACTCCGGGACCTGATGGTCTCCCTGCAGAATTTTACATAGCTTTACAAGACATTGTAAGCCCGATTCTGAAAGACCTTTGTAATGAAGCTTTCTTAGAGACAAAAATACCAAATTCCTGGAAAGAAGCCAACATTTCTCTTATACTTAAAGAAGATACTGACTGTACACAAATTAAAAACTACAGACCAATATCTTTACTAAACGTGGATTATAAAATATTTACCACAATAATGGCAGAAAGAATGAAGAAATTTTTGATTGAATTCGTTCATCCAGACCAAAATGGCTTTTTACCAAAAAGACAGATAAAGAACAATTTAAGGATTATTTTAAATGTGTTGGAGTATTATGAAAACCATCCAGGGAAACAGTTGGCACTTATATTTCTTGATGCGCAAAAAGCTTTTGATAATCTTAATTGGCAATTTTTATTTCAACAGTTGAAGGAGATGGACTTTGGCGGAAATTTTATAAACGCAATTCAAGCAATTTATAATAAACAATCAGCAAGGATACTTATAAATGGAGACTATACAGACAGCTTTGACATTAAAAAAGGCACAAGGCAGGGATGTCCATTGTCCCCTTTGTTATTCATTTTTACATTGGAAGTGTTGGCTAGAAATATTAGGCAAGATATTGAGATTAAAGGATTGGAGATAAAAGATCAAAAATATAAACTACAGGCTTTTGCGGATGATTTAGTTTTTATTTTGGAGGAACCACTAGAGACGGCTGTTAAACTCTTGCGGAAAATAGAGAAATTTGGAGAAGTCGCGGGGTTGAAGATAAACAGGGAAAAGACTAAAGTATTAACGAAGAATTTAACAGATAAACAAAAAATTCAATTTGCTAAAAAGACAAACCTTCAAATAGCGAAAAAAGTTAAATATTTAGGTATCTACTTAACTTCAAAACATACAACAATAAAAGAAGACAACTACGAGAGATTACTAAAACAAATAAAAGTGGATTTGGAGAAGTGGAAAAATCTTCAATTATCATTATTAGGAAGGATAGCGACTGTTAAGATGAATATTTTACCTAAGCTAATTTTTCTCTTTCAAACAGTCCCTGTCAAGTTAAATCAAAAATTCTTTGATGAACTAAACGCTACAATAATTAGATTTATATGGCAAGGTAAAAAAGCCAGAATTAAAATTAAATTATTACAAGATTCTAAAGACAGAGGGGGCTTTGGACTCCCGGATTGGAGACTTTATTATCAGGCAGCTATTTTGCTTTGGCTTAAAGAATGGATTACATTGAGAAACAAAAGGCTTCTTTATTTAGAGGGGCATGATTTGCAATTAGGTTGGCATGCATTTTTGTGGTATGAGAAAAATAAAGTACACAAATATTTTCAAAATCATGCTATAAGGAATGTATTGTTTTCAGAGTGGGAAAAAATTAAACATAAAATGTATATGAAAATACCTGAGTGGATTTCGACAATGGAAGCCTTTTCCTATCCAAATTTAATTAACTATGATAAACTTGTTAGCTATAAAGATATTTTGGACAAAGATGGGAAACTTAAAGACAGACAAATTCTTCAGCAACAGGGTATTGATTTAACATGGTGGTCTTACTTGCAAATTCAGACAAGACATGAAAAAGATATAAAGTCTACAGGATTTTATAAAGAACAGACACCGTTAGACAAAATATTGTTAAAAACTGATGAACATTTGATTAAAAAACTCTATAAATTTCTGCTAAGCTGGAAGATGGAAGAAGAACAAGTAAAAGAAACAATGATAGTATGGGCTAAGAATTTTGGATATTCTATAGACTTAGAAGATTGGCAAAAACTATGGGATCGAAATATGAAACTTACTAAAGCGGCCGCATATAAGGAGAATTTATATAAAATGTTTTATAGATGGCATATGACACCAGTTAGACTAGAGAAAATGTTTAAAAATGTATCAAATATGTGTTGGAAATGTAAACAAAAACCAGGAACTTATTATCATATCTGGTGGATATGTCCTAATGCAAAGATATACTGGCTTAAAATTCATAAATGGCTAGAAAAGATGACTCAGATACAGATAGAATTTAAACCGGAATTGTTTTTATTAGGAATATTAAGATCTAATTACGGAAAAGAGAATGAATATTTAATCTTACATATATTAACAGCCGCGAGAATAGCATTTGCCCAATTTTGGAAAAATGAAAAGACACCACCTGACCAGACTATTATTATGAAAATATTGGAATGTGCAGAAATGGATAGACTAACTTTAGAAATTAAAGAGAAAGAAGACACAATTTTTTTTAAAACATGGGAAAAATTTTATCAATGGTTAGCAATAAGACAGAATGAAAAAGGATGATGAAATTAAATAAGATAAATGATGTATTTTCTTTTGAATATTATTTTTTTAACTTTTTGGTTAGATGTTTACATTTAACTATAATTAATTATAATTAAAAGCGTTATATTGATATTTATATTTAACTATATTTACTTAGTAATACATCACTAATAGTATATTGATTATTGTTACTTATAGAATGAATGATATGTATTGGCTTAAGTTTTTACCATTAATAGTGATAAATTCATTAATATAGCTTTTTAATACTATGTTAATCATGTATATTTACTACGTATACCCGGACGATAGTCTGCTTGCTAAAGCGTTGATTTAGTGTTGGGGTTAACCCCATTATTGTATCTACCCCTACCCTTGGTTTAATCCTTGTTTTTTAACCCCATGTTATACCTCTACCTACCCTTCCCTTTCTATCCCGATAAAAAAATAATAAAACATGTTTTTTTTAAAAAAAAAGAAACCTTAACTTAACTTAGGAAATGGAAACTTAATAAGGCATAAAGAAACCTTAACTTAACTTAGGAAATGGAAACTTAATAAGGCATAAAGAAACCTTAAGCTATTGAAATGGTTGCAACATCTCCACTGTTTTTATTTTTTAAAGTTCAATCTCTATCCTACTCGTAGCCATCATCTGCATCCTCCGAAACAGAAGAGGGCAACTCCATAAGAATGCGAGATTCTTGCTTGGAGGCAAGAGCCACCATGGCTAAGTCTGATTCAATATCGGAACAGTTGGAGTCCGTGTCAGACAGTGTCAGTAGGGCAACCTTTTCAAAGGGGTGGAATTTGGGTTTCAAGGGTTCATATATATTGTTTGAGGCAAGCATAACATCAATCTTAGAAAGATTAGAATCCAGACCAATTAATCGGTCCTTGAGAAATTGCAAAAGGCGTGAAAAAACACATGGGCCAATCATACATATTATAAGCAAAATTATACAAGGTCCTAAAATAGCAGAAAGCAATGTAGTAATCCAGGGAGAGAAATTAAACATGCTTTGATACCAGGATAGTTGGGAGAACCTTTCCTGTTCCCTGTCTTTTAATCGTTTGCGTAACTCATTCATAGAGTCGCGCACAATGCCAGATTGATCAGAATAAAAACAACATTCTTCTTTTAAGGCTACACACGTTCCATCTTCCTTTAAAAATAAAAGGTCGAGGGCACGCCTATTCTGCAAAGCTACTTCAGCAAGAGACGACAAAGAAGTTTGAAGGGCAGAAATTGAAGTCTCAATGCGGGAAAGATCATCATCTATTTCTAGACTAAGTTTTTGTATTTGTTGTTGATTAACAATCAAAGCCGCAGCTCCAGTAGCTGCTCCTGCAGCACCTAATCCTAAAAGAACTGAAAGGGTTAGGGCTGTAACTATTTCACGTTTGGCACGTAGGTGGTATTCCGGTGGTTCCATAAGGGAAACAAAATCAGAGGGAATAATAAGTGATTCTAGGGACTAAGCGTACCTGAATACAAAAGGCCTTTTGTTGTATAAGGACATCCCCTGATACACAGGCTGTGGCACCTGTAGAGCAAGCCCAGATGGAGTTGTTGCCGGGGATGAAGAATTGGCCCTTTAAGCTGGCAGAGATATTACCATTACTCAAGGTAAAAAGAGAGTTATAACCTGCCGTATTTACACTGCCCGATCTTTTCTGGGTGAGCCAAACATCACATTGATATTTGCCAGTGGTGATATTAGCACAATATTGAGAATAATTTGCAGGAATGTTTCCCAAGCAACAACCATGTCCCGTAATAGAAGTAATGGTAATAGACGTTGAGTTCCATCTGCAGGAATCATCTTTTGTAGCATTCTTAATAGGTTCAATAGAGCCAACGGCGTCATAAAAGGGTGGAGTGGCTGATAAACAGAGCCAACAGTGGTCGGTTTGTGAAGAAGAATTAACAGCACTTTTTAGCAAAAAGGAAGAAGCATTGACAAGGTTAATCAAGGGATTAGGCATATTATGTACAACGGACTGTAAAAAAACAGGTTGAATGCTTTTGTTAGGACCTATAGGAGGGGAATGTGGTGACTGGATTGTGAGACGAATGGAAAAAACTCCGCCGTCGTTTCCAGAACCGCTCCATTCTCTACCACCCCAAGAATATCCGACAGCCCATTGCTCTGTAGTCAAAGTCTTTCCTTGGGATGTGAAGGTAATGTTCATTGGATTTTTCCGCTCACCACAACAATGCAAATTAGAAGGGCAGGAAGAAGAAGGGGGTTTGCCATTACTACGGGTAATGGCGATATAATCATTTGAGCGAGGGGCAGTCCAGGATATAGCGCCCGTAGAAACACAAGACCATGAGGCACAGTATTTATCCAATAAAGTGCCACATTGATATTTTTCCTCAGGTGTCTTTGGTTCGGGACAAAAATACAGGTCCCACCATGTTGCTTCTAGTGGAGAAGGTGTGCACGAACCTTGTTTGTCCCAAATGTTAGTTTGGAGAGATTTTGAAGCAAATTTGTTGACCCCGGTACCCATTTCGGCAAAGTCAAAATGTAAGATAGGGAACCAGGGCCATATTGTGTATTTGGAGATTTGGAATAATACCTGATTTTCAAAGTCACGAACAGTCCATGTGTAGTTGAGAGGTCGATGAGGATTAGGATCAGGAGATCGCCGTCGTCGAGAATGAATGATGCGTTGGTGTGAGCGAGGTTGCTTTATGGAATGAAAGTGTTGTAAGTGAGGTGAGGTAAAAATACGGGCGGCCAGGTCTAGGAAGGAGCGGGGATGAGGAACAAAGTTGTAAGCAATTAAACGAGGAGACAAAGGAGGTTTTGCATAGCTCGCCACTGATGCGAGTTCAAAAGAATTTATAGTATAAGTACCATAGGATGAAAATCCAGACACATAATAGCGCCCCGTAGTCTCAGGGGTCACAAGAATAGCAAAAGTCATGTGACAAGGGTAATGAGCATAGGTGAGGGAAATAGAGGGAGATGGTGGAAGAGGAATGCCACGATTAGGATACTGAGAAAACACAAAGGGACAAAAGGATTGACCTTGGTCATAACAATGGAAAAGGGCAGTAGTATTGAGATCAAGAAAAGAAAAAACAGGACCACAATATAGGCCTTTATGAAAATTTAGAGGAATTCTCAGGTGCTTTGTCATCATGGAAAGGTGCAGTGTGGACATCATGGGGAAGGAACTTGTCAAGAGTGTCATCAAAAGCAGGGTCCACATGATTGATGCAAAAGTGTTGGACCCCTGGACAATATGGGTGGTGCAATATGCAGTTGTTACACCAATAACAGCATGTACATCCGCACTCACAAAGGCAATGATGGCACATCCGATGGAGTCGGTGGGTTGTGTGGAGTGATGAAATATGGGCGAATACAACGAGCAGGGACCCACAAAACTCTGTCGGGTAGTTGAACTGCAGCGTAGCCTCTTCCCCAGGTGATGAGTTCGGCTGGACCTTTCCAAGTTGGATCCGGGAGCTGCCTGTAGTATACAAGTGGTCTTGAAGTTGGGACAACAGGTTTAGTAAAGTGTCGAGACGCAGCAGACAAAGAGGGAGTGCCAGTGAGATTTAGAAAATTGAGAGTATACAGACAAACATTTAACACATTTTGCAGTGCCGGGAGGTTTGGGGGGCATAAGCCCTTGGACCCCATATAACGATCTAATGCATTTTTTAAAGTTTGATTTGCTCGCTCAACAATAGCCTGCCCTTGGCTATTGAAAGGAATTCCAAATTTGTGGACAATGGACCAGTGATGACAAAACTGTGAAAATTGTGAGCTGACATAAGCTGGGCCATTGTCTGTTTTTAATATTTTTGGACATCCCAGCACTGTAAAGGTACGAATACAGTGATTAATCACTTGTTTTGCAGCTTCCCCTTTTTGTGGGGTTGCCAAAATAAATCCGGAGAACGTATCTACTGTAACATGTAGATATTTCCACGGGGCAAATGGAGGATATTGAGTTACATCCATTTGCCAGGTATCACAGGCTTCAGTGCCTCTAGGGTTAACGCCCTGTGGGATACCTTTAGACTGTAGGCTACAGGTTGGGCATTGTTGAATTATGGCTGTAGCTTCAGCCAGTGTTATACCAAATTGTTTCATTAAGGCCTTCTTATTTTGATGAAAATAGCTGTGACTTTCCCCCGCTGTCATGGGAGCTGGCTGTGGAACTTTGATGACAACAGGTAAAAGTTTGCAGGCTTCGTCGGCCATATGATTCCCTTCTGAAAGAAATCCTGGTAAATGTTGGTGACTTCGAATGTGTGCTAGAAATAAGGGATGGACACGATCATGTAATAGTGTTTGTAGTGAAAGAAAGAGTTTCATAAGGACAGGTGGAATGGAGGGAGACAGATAAGAGTCAAAAATGTTGTGAGTGATATGGGAAACATATAAGCTATCTGTAATGATGTTTAAAGGTTGTAAAGAAAAGGAGCTTAAAGCCAAAATAAGAGCAGCTAGTTCTGCTTGTTGAGCTGATTGTTGAGGCGAAGTTTGCTTTTTGTGCCATGTTCCATTGTATTGCCAAGTACAAGCACCATATGTTTTTGAACCATCAGTAAAAATGGTAAGACAGTCCTTAAGGGGTGAAGGAGCAATAGGAGAAGAAAAGGAAATAGGGACTGTCTTGACAAGTTGTAAGCGAGGATCTGCGGGCAAATGACATGAAATATGCCCATGCCAGTTTAATTTTTTGTCAGATATTTGAACAAGAATGGCAGTGAATAGAGAAGGTGTTGATAAAATCGCAAGGGAAAAAGGTGTGTTGTTCAAGATATTGAATTTATATGTTGGAGAGTGGTGTGATGAACATCAGTAAGATGTAAAGTGTCAGCAGGGTGTTTAAGTATAGCTAAGGCTTGAAAAAAGGGAGATAGAACAGCCGTGGTAAGAGAAAGATAAAATCGTGCCCAATTAAGTGTTCCTAAAAATTGTTGCAATTGTACTAATGTAGGGTTGTTTGGAAAATTGAGTTTTGGCAGCTCAGGTGTGGCCGCAGAGGCTAACATCTTATGTCCCAGATATGAAAAAGGTTCCAATTTGATCAAATTCCATTAAAAAGAAACAAATTTTCATGAAATAGGGAAAACATTTACAAATCTAAGCAAAACAATTCAGTCATTTCTTTTGGTTGATGGATGTATATGTCTAACTAAACAATTTAAAACTCAAAAATTTGCAAAAGAATTGCCCAACAATTACTGCCTCCTCTTTCGAGTAAAAAAAATAGCAAGCTGAAACTGCAAGAGTGGGCATCAAATTTCACATCCACCCCCCTTCCTCAACCCAGACTTCTAGGCAGAGGAAGAAGAAAAAAAAATAGTTAAAACGAACAGCTGCCCCCCCTCCTCTGTCTGCCCTTCCTTCGCTCTTAAAACAATACAGCCAGCGAAAAACGAAAGAGTCAGGAGGGGGGAAAAGAAAAAGAAATTTTACAAAAATCTCACCACCAAAAAAATTCACAGGCATTTTCAATAAATTCATTCACAGATCCTCCATAAAACTTTTCTCATGGAAACTCTTGCTATTGCGTTACCATTTTACAACAATAAAAACTACAGTTTTACTGTTCCTTTCACAGCGTGGGATGGGTGGAGGGGTGAGGGCTAACACACACACATTTACACCAGCAAATTAACTCATTCACTTCCATTCTATTTGCTTACACCATTTCACATACAAATATTTCAACATACGTTTTCCAAGCAAACTTTTTATTTTTAATTAAGGCCTTTTTGTTTGTTGTTATCAAAGAGGGTTTTGACCCTTTTCCAAGTCTTGGAAATAACACAGAACAACACAGACAGACATATATACACAATTACCATTAAAACAACATTTATTTAGACATATGGCTTGTCCTGCAAGAAGCGAGAAAATCATGAGATGATTCCAACCAAACATGTGGTTTTTATAGGGCCCTTTAACCATCTCCTATTTTTCTCACCATTCCAAGTCCAAGCATAACGTTCTAAAAGTTAAACATATATAAAACAAAACACACACATCAACACAAAGCACCACCAGACATTGTCTGACAGGGTTAAACTTAACAGATTACAAAAGAGTTTCAAAACATTCCAATTGTTCAAAACGCATTGCAGAGGAGTGCAGTTTGAGTTAATTTATATCTCTAAATTGTTCTGAAAATTTATTGTTTGGTCTACCTCAAAATAGTTTGATGAAACGGAAGCATTGAGTGCGGTTGCAAAACTCTGCAGAACAGGATACAGGGTTGCCTGTTTCTGTTTTGGAGGAGAGAGAGAAGGATATAGTGAAGAGGGGGGTTCCTTTGGCTGTGCCGACTTTGGAGCGTCCTCCGCAATAGACACAGGTTGAGAGGAAGGGTCTGGGGATAGACAGTTGTTCCGTTAACTTTTTGCAAACAATTTGCCTTTCTGACTAAAGAGGAAAGTTCATCCACATGCTTGGACAGAACTTTGAAAATTGAGGAGCCGATACTCACGATAATCAAGCCTTTGCCAGGTGCATGGTACAGGAGCCAGAGCAGCGCTTCCCTAGACAGAGAACACGCCGTGGAGTGAATCACGTCGTGGAGTGAATCACGTCGGGGTCACCAGTTGTGGGAATTCGATCCCGGGGTCCAGCGCCTGCTGGACGGACCAGTGACGTACGTTAGCCTAGGCCAACGGACCTCGCGTTTGGTAGATAGGAAACACACGGACAACATGTTTCTTCAGGTTGAGTTAGCATGCGAGAGCCCAGAAGGATCTGCGTGCTTCTCTTTTATTGGCATTTTGACATCATAGCAGGAGGTTCATAAAGGGCGGGTTTAGCCAGGAAATGAAACTTAAAAGGCATACCTTAACTTAACTCAGGAAATGGAAACTTAATAAGGCATAAAGAAACCTTAACTTAACTTAGGAAATGGAAACTTAATAAGGCATAAAGAAACCTTAACTTAACTTAGGAAATGGAAACTTAATAAGGCATAAAGAAACCTTAAGCTATTGAAATGGTTGCAACAGTTTGTAGCAGTTGCAGGATGAGTGGGAAGAGCCAGAGCCTGCATTTCTTCCTTCCCAAATGAGCAGCAAAATCAATATCCCAGCACACTTGTCCACTGCTTCTTTGTCCTTTTCCCTATGAAAGCAGTGCAGATATTCTTTATTCAAAAAGTTGACCCAATAGTAGCAAGAATAAAAAAATAATAAAACAGTAAAAGATGAGATAAAGGGATGATCAAGTGATCTGAGAATAGAAGTAAAATAAAATGAAAAGTAGAATAAAAAGACTTTTAGGAGGAGCGCATTGTAACCACATTACCTTCTTGCCTGCCATTATGTTGAAGGACCTGAAGTGTAATAGGGATTACTTCAATGTCTACTACTATGTTAAGATCTAATCTTAATATCAGACGTTCTCCAGTTGTGTTCTCTCTATTAATATTTTTTAGGCTTCTGAGCTGAGCAAATTACTGCCATTTCTTTCCCCATGAAATGGTTATGAAATTAACAAAAATAAATTACATTATTTTTCTCATGCATAAAATTACTCCTTTTGTGGTATGAAATAATGCCAGTATCTCACAAACAAATTCCACACTCTGTTGTTTTATACAATAGGCAATTCCAAACTGGATCCTTGGCTCACAAACAATTACAAATTGTTGTATTACACTCAGGATATGCCCACTTTAGGGCTAATTACCCTCAGCTTAAGAACCACTGTTGTTGCAATAGGTTGGCTGTTTTAACCTTTTGGTGTGAATATGTATTTGAGAAATATACCACAATAAAAATAGTTACAGTTGCATTTATAATATCTATAAAATCTTTGCCTTTGTTAATGTTACATAATCACCAATTAAAACTGACAAAATATTATTGCTTTTTTATTTTTTATTGAGAAATTTTACTTGAATAAAAGAAAAATAAAAAATATATAAAAAGAAAAAAGAAAAACTGCAGGAAACAATACAAGGAAAAAAAGAAACAGATAAAGAAGTATCTTCCAATCTTCATAACAGCAGTTACAATCAAAATTATTATCCCTCCTCCCTCTTAAACATATCCATAATTCCTTTGTCTCCTTATTCATCACTTTTCAATTGTCTAATCTAAAATTCATTATTTTAGCTCTTTCTATTTGCAGCAAAAAGTTCATAAAAAGTTCAGTATTCTGCAAAAATACTTGTTATTTTATCTTCTATTGTGAGTATTTCAATATATCACCATTTTATGGACACATAATAATCTTAATAGCTGACAAAATAATGATTAATACAAACTAAAAGAAAAAAAATAAAAATAGTTACAAAAAAGAAAGAAAAGGTAGAGAAAAAGTAAAGAAGGAAAACAATAGTAAAGAAAAAGAAAATGAAGAAACGACTTAAGAAATTTGAGAATCTTATGACTTCCTCATAAAATACAACAAATGCATGAAGAAAACCCTTTGGGAATGAAATCCACTTAAGGTTAGCATTAGGTCCATATGAAATAAGTCAGTCAGAGCAATGTGACAGAAGGTTTTGGAGATTCTTTTTATGGTTATTGGGGCTCTTAGTTTTCCCTGTTTCCATATATTATTCTTCTGGCAGATGCATGGAAGTCGCATCGCTATGGAAAACCACCTAGGGTTAAGTTAGGTCCCCATTTACTCAGTGAGTAAATCCAACATGACAGAGAGGTTCAGATAAGCAGTTCATGGTTAGTTGGCCTCTTACATTTCTGTTCTATCTTATATTATGTTTTTGGGCGGGGGATGCATGTGGAAATCTCAGTGTTATAGAAATCTAGCTAATTAGGGTTAGTCCCTCATGAAATCCGTTAGAAAAAGCAAGGTGGGAGAAATATTTGGAGGGGGGGGAGAGAAACTATATCTGGTGAAGCAAGGGGAATTGACTCCCATACTTTCCATAAATATGGATATCTGATTTTTGTGAGCAGACAGGAGAAACCATCATTTTTACATCCACTTTCAATCAGTTGTGGGTCGCCAGTTCCATCATACAATGAGTTTTAAATGCAGGCTTTGAAGGACTCATGGTTTGACTAAACCTCATCCTTTCAATCATTTCAGAATTTTATTTGTTAGTTTTTTATGATCAAAAAACTTTTAAAACCACAAGTCTATAGTTGCTGGGATTCTTTTCAATTTGTTTAAAAAGAAGCAAAATTATGCCCTTTCAACATCATAAGAGCTTTATTTTTTGTTATTTCTAGTTCTATACAGCAAAGATGTGATTTCTGTTGTTTATGGAACACTTTATAAATGCTAGGGATTTATGAAATTGACTTAAAGAATGTATAAGTACAAAGAGCCTCATGTGGGAAAAATCTGTCTTATTTACATATGGATTGCAAACAAGACTTTGAATGTCAATTACTAGAGCACAGGATGGCTGTTTTAAAGGAAATGTTTAATTTATGAGTTGCTGAAGTATTCAAGCTTTTTAACTCTTTACTGAAACCAACAATTATTACTGAAGATGAGCAAATTCCTCTGGATATAATTGTAATTGATTTTAAGGCTTATTTAAAAATTACAAATGAAAGATGTGGAAATATTGAATGTACAATTGGATGATAACTTAAAAACTGTAAAGGATATACAAATAATGTATCAAAAACAGCAATGTGGACTACCCACTAAAATTGAAATATAAGAGATTTTTTGGAGCTACTTCAGGGAAATTACAAGTGGACTTCAATAAAGGTAAGAATGTTGAGAGAAGAGGTAAAGATGATCGAAGGAAAGAGAAGTTAGCATTTCATTTATTGGGAGGAAGAAGCAAAAAATTAAACTGATTTATCTGATCATGGTTTAAAAAAAGAGTTCCTGTTTCTGCGGTGCTTTGTGGTTATCTGGATTGAATAGTTTTTCTTTTGCAAAAGTTAAAATTGTAATGGATTTTTTATTATGTTATTTTTGATATTTAAATAAGGGCTTATTATTTTGGTAATGTTAAATGGTTTTTAATTTTTTCTGCAATGTTTATGTGAGATTTATTTGCACATAAAAGAGGATCCAGGATGAAATGGATTATCTGGACCCTTTCAGTTAAGATTCAGGCCTGGATATGGATGAAAATGGTATTGGTTGCACTTTTCAATTATTTCTGGCAAATGATATTTGGATGGAAATTCACCTAGGATTAGGGTTAGGCTCCTGTGAATTTAGTGAGAAAAATGAACATCAGAGTTATATGGGGAGACACATTTTACTGATTATGGGGCTGTTACATATGCAGCTAGTTACATTTTAGTATCTTGGCAAAATGCATGGGAAATTCCTTTTGGCTATAAAAACAATTCATAGAAATTAATGTTTTAACGTGTTTATATTTAAGCTTCCATGAAATCAGTGAGGAAAACTAAACTTACTCATTCATTATGAGGGCCCCTTTATGTTTCTTTTATTTCTGTTGTGCCTGGTTTTAATAGCTTGGTAAATGGATTGGGAGATCCTATTTGGTTGGAGATTCATGTAAGGTTAGGATTAGGCTTCAATGAAATTGAGAGAAAGCAACATCACTGATATGGAGAAGCCATGTATATATAGTGGGTGTTGCAACATTTCTGTTCTTCCACTTTTAATTTGTAAGCAAAACACACTGGAAATCCTTTTTTGGATGGAAATTCATAAGGCTACAGGACCAGAAAATGTATATAGACAACAGAGTGAATATGAGCAGGTCACTATCTCAGCCTTAGGAAAAAGGTAATGACAGAGCTTCTGAAAATGTTACCAGGAATCTAAAAAATATGGATTAAGAAAAAATATGTAAGATTGCTCTCTCTTCCTCTTACAATTATTAATGTATTATGTTGCACAGGTAGTCCTCAACTTACAACCACAATTGAGCCCAAAATTTCTGTTGCTAAGTGAAACATTTGTTAAGTGAGTTTTACTCCATTTTTATCAGTTGTTAAATGGATCACTGCAGTTATTAAGTTAGTAACACGGTTAAGTAAATCTGGTTTTCCCATTTTATAACCCAGAAGCTTATAAAAGCATGATCCCAGGACACTGCAACCGTCATAAAATGAGTCAGTTGCCAAGTGTCTTAATTTTGATTACAGGATGTTTCAGTGGTCATAAGTGTGAAAAATTGTTGTCACTTTTTTTCAGTGCCATTGTAATTTTGTTCGGTTACTAAATGAACTGTTGTAAGTCGAGGATTACCTGTAGTTGGTTGTTACATCTCATCTATCACTGAATCATATATTCAATGCTTCTGTGATTAAGAGAAAGCCATCGCGATCAATGAGCAGAAATTCCAGCTGATCAGATTCTTGTCCTTACTTTATAGTACGATTGTGCCTTCAGAAATGCGGGAGCAACAAACACCAAAATAAAGCTCACCCCCCTCCCCCCTCCCCATCACTCATGTGCAGCGTTTCTGATTAGTTTGCTATTGAACAGCCGCATCTTTCCCTTTGCAGGACAAGGATTCCCTTCTATTGGAGGCTCCGCGTTCACGGGCGGAGTTTCAGTTTGAAGCCTAGTCGCCAATCAGAATACGGATTCCGGTTGCGGGGCAACAGCTCTCCAGCCGCTGTGTGCAAGAGAAGCTTGCGTCTCCTTGGAGACACGAACTCTCGGCGCACGAAGCTGGCTCGCTTAGAGGCCGCCATGGGCTCCCGCGGAGGCGAGCAGGGAAGCGGCGGATCCATGGACGTCGACGGAGTGCGCATTACGCCGCCCGAGCTACGCTTTGTGGATGCGATGCCCGGCAGTTGTTACAGAGCGCTGCTCAGCGTCCAAAACCTGCAGACACGCAGCTGTTCGCTTCATTTACTACCTCCGGAACGGCCTCAGGTGGGACGGGAACAAGGCAGTCTCAACCAAGGGAGTGGAGCGAAGAAGTTCGAAATCTTAGTCAGGACCTGACTGAGGCTTGGGAATCCCTCTGCTGCTTTACCGTGAAATTAGCTATTTCTGTAAGCTCCGGACAAACTGCTTTTTTAGCCGGTATCATATTGGACGGAGTTAGTTTTGTTTCAGCAGCATCAAACCTAATGAGTCTTAATGAGAAACCTCTTTAGCAACAAATCTTTAATTTGGATGTCCATCTTTGGGGAGGGAAGCATACTTAAAGAGGAAAAAAAAGGATACTGAGTGGGTTACTGGAATTCACTAATTCTTTTTGAAGAACCATGATTATTATTTCTTGCACTATGATTAGTATATGAAGGGGGAATAGTTTTCGTTCCTCCAGTTATTTATAGGTTAGAAACATACTTGTCTACAATCTCAAACAAAGGTAGTTCAATAGTAAGATGAAATAAGAATTCAGTCAATAAAAAGTTAAAATTCAATGGTAGGAAATAACTTTCCATCAGCACAATATTGTCTAGTAATGCAGGTTTATTATACAATTTTTGAATCTGGTGCTAGATCTATTACTATGCCATCACCAGTCTATTACAGGCATAAAACTCAGTGGCTGGAAAAGATAGAAGATACTCAAAATATCTGCAGGGCGTAAGTTTGGGAAAGAATCTTACAAGATATTACAGGGTAAATAGTTCAAAGAGAATAGGAGGCATGAATGAGATTACAGTCCCTTTAAAAAAGCAGGTGACCTTCCTAATTGGTACTTCCTCTTTCATTTTTGTTGTATGTTTCCTATGTTTATGATAGTTTCACACTCCTTACCACAGTACTTTCTCTTGCAGTATTGTTTCCTATATCTACAGCACAATTTCTATATCCGTCCGTCTGTCCATCCATCCATCCATCCATCCATCCATCCATCCATCCATCCATCCATCCATCCATCCATCCATCCATCCATCCATCCATCCATCCATCCATCCATCCATCCATCCTGTTTTGCTTTAGTTGTTGCCAGAATACATCATGCAACTAAAAGAAAAATGTTTCCTTTAAAAAATCTTTATTTGCACTATAATTTGCTGAGTGATAGTTGTATGGTGGTGAAGATCCTCATGTTCAGATAACATTTGTAAAATTGAATGGTTTCTTAATTTTGCAGTTCAAACTAATTGTGGAAAATCCAAAGAAACCTGTTGCTTCTGGCCTTTACATAACAGCCACTGTGGAATATCACCCGGACAATGAGGAAGACCTTCATGATAGGCTCCTCCTTCAAGTAGAGAAAAAAGTAATTGAAATTCCTCTGATTGGGTATGACATTTCAACATAAAACTCTACTGTTGGTTAAATATTTGGCAAGCATTTGCACACTAAACCCCAACAAATGGGCAAAACTTTAGCTTAAACTATTGTGATGATTAGTTTGTTTTAAAACAGGAAGTTCTCAAACTTTGTGGCTCTGCAAAGCTCTAAAATAATCTTTTGTGACCTCCAGCTAAACCTAATTATTTAATTAGAATAGCATTGGATGAGAAAAAAATACACCACATTTAATAATTAAAATTTTAATCTATATATTTCAGGGGGTCTCAATCTTTGTTGTACTGAAGCAGTCCATTGGTCTTGCACTAAAATGGACTGTTCCTCCATTTTGTCTGTGCAAGGCCGATCAGGTGGAAAAAAACCATTAACCTTACTTATAACTGCTTGTGACTCCTAACATGCAATTTCAGAAGTTCTTAATTTAATGTGCTTTGTTTAATCTGCTTTGTTATGTGTGAAATATGGCAGTGTCTCTTACACCAAGTATTGTGAGTTTATGTAATACTGAATTAATATACAGTGGTACTTTTGGTACTCATTGTTAATTGGAAGGCACAATGAGTACAAAACACAAGTACCAAACATATTTTTCCCATAAGGAATAATATAGTGAGTCACAAGGCAGCCGACATCAACAAGTTCTAGTTTGTACATTGAGCACCAAACAAACTATGAATATTGGGGTAAAATGTTTGCATCGAATTCGATGCGTTTCAAAGCAGTTGAGTACCGAGGTACCACTGTAATAGTACCAAAACTATGGTGATATTTCAGGTATTAATTGTGTACTAAATTATTATCTTGAATAGAAATAGGCAATAAGTATTAAATATTTTGACATACAAAAATTTCAAGCTAAATAAAATATAGTTGCAAATTAATGTGATTTCATTGTGCTTACAATACTTAAAAAAACATAGCAACATAAGTACTAAGTTAAGAAATGTAGTTAGTGTATCTGTTGAAAAAGTCCAAAAATACTTTATTTCCCTTGAAATGTATTTAAAAATTAAATCAATAAAGTGATATACTGTAAAACCAATAAATACACTTTTTTTGCAGATTACGTCCATGTTGTTTCTTAGAAATTGAACCTGAGATAAATTTTGGAACAGTGATTGCGAACAGTAAAATAATACATGCAGTAACTAAAATTACAAACTATGGATCATCCCCAGGTAAATATTTTTATAGAGTTTAGTGTATTTAGCTAGCTGTACACTTAGACAAATCATAATGTAATTTATTTTTGATTCAGCATGAAATATGAACACATCGAAGTAAAAACAAATGACAATATGACGTAGCTCAATGGCTGGACATAGCTTTGGCTATTTCATGCGACATAGTAAACCATATTGTACTTTGATTTAGGACAGTGGTGGCGAACCTATGGCACGGGTGCCAGAGGCGGCACTCAGAGCCCTCTCTGTGGGCACGTGCGCCGTTGCCCCAGTCCTAGGCCTTCAGCTGGGTTTTATAAAACCTTTTCGCTTTAGGCCTCCACCGCCGTGTGCAAAAAAAAAAAAAAAGTTCAATCAGTCAATTTCAACTTCTCGCGAAAAAAAAAAGATCTTGCAAAGTTGGAATTGATTGATTGCACTTTTTAGTCCCACCCTGTCTGCCATTATCACTGCAGCCACGCCCACCCAATTGGCCACATCCACCCAATTGGCCGCACCCACCCAATTGGCCACACCCACCCAGCACTCGACGATGCATAAGTGGGTTTTGGGTTGCAGTTTGGGCACTCAGTCTCTAAAAGGTTCGCCATCATTGATTTAGGATATTAACTAGATTTGAAGCATGGCATACATTATGTAAAGACTGAGTGCTTAATCAAAATATGAAACTGGTTTATTTTACGATAGTGTATCTCAACCATCAATATATTATCAAAACTTGAATCTGTTGTTTATCCCCTCTCTTTCCTCTCTCACTCTCTCTTTCCTCTCCGTCTTTCTCTTTCCTCTCTCTTTCTTTCATCTCCCTCTCTCTCTTTCCTCTCCCTCTTTCTCTCTGTTTCCTCTCCCTCTCTCAAGGCATCCTGTTATCCTGTTTTTGGAACACCCTCATTTTTGTCAGCTCCATAATCAAATTATGTCTCCTTACTAGTGTCCTGGGGAGGGAAGGGGGGCAGGAGGCAGCGGAGGGCGCTGAAAGGCGCCCGGGGCACCACAGACCCGACCGGGGAGACGCATGCCCGGCTCGGCGGCCCGGGGACGGCCCAGGAAGCGATGCCCCTGCCGCTACTGCCACCGGGACTGCCGCCCGGCCTGGGGAGACGTATGGCCGGCTCGGCGGCCCAGGGAACAATGCCCCCCGCCGCTGCCACCGCCGCCGCCACCAGGACTGCTGCCCGGCCCGGGGAAACACGCGGCCCAGGAAGTGATGCCCCCGCTGCCGCTGCCGCCGCCACCGGGACTGCCGCCTGGCCCGGGGAAACACATGTCCGGCTCAGTGGCCCAGGGAGCAATGCCACTGGGACTGCCGCCCGGCCCGGGGAGACACATGGCCGGCTCAGTGGCCCAGGGAGCAATGCCCCCACCGCCGCCGCCACCAGGACTGCCGCCCGGCCCGGGGAGACACATGGCCGGCTCAGTGGCCCAGGGAGCAATGCCCCCACCGCCGTCGGGACTGTCGCCGCTGCCAGCGGGACTGCCGCCCGGCCAGGGGAGTCACATGGCCGGCTCGGCAGCCCAGGGAAACTCGTGGCCAGCTCGGGAAGTGGCCCAGGAAGCGATGCCTCTGCCGCCCGCCGCCCCAACCAAGACTGCCGCCTGGCCCGGGGAAACACGTGGCCGGCTTGGCGGCCTGGGAAGTGGCCCAGGAAGCCATGCCCCAGCTGGGACTGCTGCCTGGTACAAGTAAGCCGCCCTGCCCCGCGGCCGCTTCGCAGCGGTGCTCCGTGGACTTGGAGCCCCCTCCCTCCCCCCCGCCACTGACCGTCTGTCTCCGGCTCTGCTCCTGGCTGGGCATCGCAGGGGCTGCTCTCCCTTGGGGCCGCGGTTTGCGGGAGGGCTGGCCCGCTCAGCGGAGGCTCCGGCGGGCCGCTCCCAGCGGGGATCCAGGAGCTTCCCCGCGTGGCTCCCCGGCCACGTGCGCCTCGGACGGGGCCAGCCCAGGAAAGGGACTTCCTGGCTGCCCTTCTCCCAGGGGGCGGGGCACCCAGGCGCAGGGCCAATCAGGAGCCCTGCGAGGGGGCAAGTCCCTATGAGAGAGAGAGACAGAGAGGGGAAGCGCAAGTGCCTCTCTCTGTCTCTGTCTCTCTTTGCAAATGGCAGAGGAGGCTCCGGAGCCGCAGGAGATGGCTCAAAGAGCCGCATGCGGCTCCGGAGCCGCGGGTTGCCGACCCGTGTTCTAGTGCATGAGCCGCTTTTTATACTTTTTAAAATACTTTTCCCCATCACACAGTCCATAGCCATAAATAGGTGCCCCAGTTGAAGAAAAATGAAGAATTGAAGAATGACAGATTAGTCACTTAACCCAGGTTAATGTTGTATGACCCTATGAATGGTGTTAATATATATAAAGAGAATATGATTAAAAAGCTAATGTCTATATAATCCATATATATATTAATTACATTGGTGATTTTCCTTTGATCCTTAGTGAAAGAAGTTTCATGTAAGTTTAAGAAATTAAAGAAAAAACCTCTTGTTGGAAATAAACAGCAAAAAGATGATTAGAAGCTTGATTATGAAAAGTTTTGAAATGGACTAAGGGGCCAGATTGACTGGAAATAAAATTATGAAATAATTTTAAGAATATTTCCTGTGGTTTTTTCAGAATCTTATCAATATAGGAAGAATTTGAATTTAAGTGTAAGAAATCTTTTCACTGGGAAAATGTTGTGGAGTAGAGAAAAACATGATAAAAGGAGACTTTGGCAGCAGGTTATTAAAAGCAACCATAACTCAAGATTTTAATTAAAGAAGATGTCACACTAATATAGAATGAAGAAAAGTCTTTTAACTCTGGGAGAATTCAAGGATTTTTGGCAACAATGTACTCAGAACTTCTTTTTCAGATTATCTTTTAGTATAATAATGGGCTCAAAAGAGGAGATAGAAGATGATACAACTGAGAATCGGGCTGTTTTGGATATGGATTTAAAACTGACAGAATACAAGAATGATGTCAAAGATACACTGAATTTATAAATAAAAGTGGCTGATATTTTAATAGCTAACACAAATAATCAGAAAAATGACTTAGAAGTGTGGATGTCAAGAAAGTTGTCCAAATAAGTCTTTTATTTTGGAATTACAAAAGAGATAGGTTATACTTCTGAAGAGGTTCCTGAGAAAAGATGAAGCAAGAATGAAAAGATATTGACTTCAGGCAGATGATTTAAAAGGAATAAACATCAAGATTTCAAAAGTAAAAAAAAAAGATTTATAAAATTGGATTATTCAACCAAAATTAAAATCTGTATTTTTTTTCTAGCAGCTTTTTCTTTTTAAAATAAGGACTGAATGATGAGACTTTAAATATTTGTTTCTAGATAAGATATGAAAAGAAAAGATTTTTTGTTGTAGTTTTAGAGAAGAAAAGTGTTATATTTCCAAAGGAATTTCTGAGAGGAGATGAAGAGAAAATGATAAGAAATCTCTAGGATATTATTTGATGGGATTAAATTTCAATATGTTGTTTCTGGTAGCTCTTGATCTTTTCTGATTCCTTGAATGGTCAGGCTTTAAATATTTGCTTATAGATACAAAATATGGAACAAAAATATTTTTTTTGTATTTTTACAGAAAATAAATTAGGCAAATCACATCAAAGTAATATGAAATTTATTTACTTCTTAGATAGATACATAGATAGATAGGATGAAAGTTTAGAGAAATATTAGAGAAGTCATTGTTCTAACATTGCTAATTTACTGAAACTGTACTTGTGTTGATGAAGGGAGAAGTCATTTTTTAATATTTTCCACTCTCTTTTATATATTTCTTCCAGCCCTCCCACATTCTTTTTTCTCTTTGCACTTTTTGCTTTTTTGCTTTTTGTTTTTTTCTTAATTTGTATTAGTTTTTTATCTTTGTATTTTAAAATTTCAATAAAATCATTATTGAAAATTATTTTTACTTATGCATGAATTATAAGTAACTAATGCTAGGTTACAGGTAAAAATAATAAAAATAGTAAAAACATATTCAGATGCATCATAGAACCTGATAATTTTTGTTAAAATGACAAAAATAGTGTGACAGCACAATGACGTTTTTGTTTGTACATTCAACTCACGATGTACAAAAGGGCTGGCACTTGTGTTGTGATGGTTTGACATTGGTCTTTTGTCCTCCTATGAATGAAAAATAAAGATATATTACATCATGCAAATGATATCAAATAATAAACTCTCATAAGCAGTAATTTCCAGTTAACTAGCATCCTTTGCCTTGAAAGCTTATTGGAAAAGCAGTCTTCACTGCTGTCCAAAGTGTAAGCAGGGAATAGAGTATTCCAGAGGAAGGACAATATCATTGTTTTGGTATTTCCTCTCCTGTAATATCTTGGGAGGGGGATTTGCAAGCTGCCATTACAAATAGGGTGGAAGGAATGGACAGGCTTAAATGTTTAGTTTTCATATAAAGCTAAAGCATAGCAATAGCACTTAGACCTATATACCACTCCATAGTGCTTTACAGCACTCTCTGAGCGATTTACATTGTCAGCATATTGCCCCCAACAATCTAGGTCCTCATTTTACTGTCCTTGAAAGGATGGAAGGCTGAATCAACATTGAATTTGTCTGGATTGAACTCCTGGCTGTGGGCAGAATTAGCCGGCAGTACTACATTCTAACCACTGTGCCACTACGGTGCAGTATATAATGATTAATATATAATGGTTAAATTTTTAATTCTTTCATTTCTATGGCTGTATCTACGATAAGAGGAGTCTGCTATTTTGCTTGAGTTGTGTGATTGCTTGGGATTAACATTTATTGTTAGCTTTACCTCAGAGGAATGTATAAGTATACATTAACTGTATCTGAAGCAAGACTGTACTTTTTATAAACTTAGAATGATGTCTTTTTCAAAAAGAATAATGGATGTGAACAATGAATAACTCACTGTTCATCCACATTATCGTACAATATGACTGAGGAGAAATAGCTGAGGAAGATAGACAACCTTGATGAGATGTCTTGATGATGATGCATCTTATTATGCTGTTATTGTGATCCTTTTATCATTGGAGGCAAAAAGATTAGTATTTAATTTTATGCGTATTGACTAAATGGTTTTGTTTTTAATTTATTTAATTTTTATATTTTAAGGTACATTTGACATAAAATATAGAGGAAGTGTTCCTATTATTATTGCACCAATCAGTGGCGTGATAGAACCAAAAACAATGAAATTGATTAAAGTGGAGATATGTACCGATGTACCCAAAATAATTAATCAGCTAGCCTCGTAAGTGCAGTATATTTAAATTGCAGTGTTGTCTCTTTTGATTTACTTCTTGAATTAAACTTTATGATACATATAAATAAATGGAATCATATGCCTTATACTGTAGTGTTCTTTGCCCTTTCACTGCATAGATATGTTTAATTACTTGTGTCAGTGAAGTAAGTAAAAGTATTGCCAATTCAAGTGCAGTCTATGTAATAAGAACAATTTGAATGATAGAACCTTTTTATTGCATACTACTCAATTTCCTATCTAAAGAATGGATGGCTGTGCTTAAATAAATTATATGACAGTTCAGTGCATTGGGTATTACAGTTTAATTAAATCAGGCTGTTTAATTTTATTTAGATAGAATGCAACTGTAAACTTCAATTCTAAGTAAAATCTAATTTGAAGCCTCATTTAAAAATCCTTCTTATATTGAAATTTGGTGTTTCCTTTATTATTCCAAATTGGGGATAATGAAGAATTAGTTCAGTTATAACTCTTCTAATATTATGTAATATTAAGAGCACTTACTATTCTGATAAGAAGCATTGAATGTTACAAATAGGCAACTGTTATAAATTTAAGTTATAAATGTGTGTGTGTGTTAAATATGCTAATAAAATCTTAAATTCCAAATGATTAATATGGCATTATTAATCTTAAACTGTCATTGTCCTGAAGCCCACAATTCCTTTTTATCTGTTGTTATCCAAAGTGTGGAGTTGCAGGGAGGACCCACTGCTGAGATAAAAATCAAAGCCAATATTGTGGAACAAGTTCTTGAGGTTTTAGGTGTGCCTCACTCAAATACTATCCAGTGTGTTAATTTTGGATGTGTCTACTTTGGAACTTCCAAGATGGAAGAAGTTATTCTTCACAATAAAAGTCCAGAGCCTGTGGATTGGGTGGCAGTCTTGATGGATAATGCTGTTGGTGGAGAGATGGTAAGTAAACTCTTGATTTTAGGCCTGCTTTTAAACAGCTATCTTTTTTTCAGCAGAATTCCCTTTCCTCTCTGTCATACTTAGAAGCTATCAAAGGAGAAATAAAGTTTGTTACTCTTTTACATTTTGGCTACTATTTGTATATAAATGTGAGTTCCTATTATTCTTGCCCTTGATAATGTGAAAAGGTAAGAGTATAACTATAGGCCAGATTTGGGCTTGTTGTATTTTTAAACACAGTTCATATAAGCGTTCAAAAGCCATTTCAAAAGGCAGATTTAGATTTCATTCCAGTAATGTCCACAAATTTACTTCTTCTTTTTTTTTTTAAATATATTTTATTAAATTTTATATGGGTATGGGAAGGATAGGGATAATATGGGTAGAGGATGGGGTTAGGGAGTGGAGTTGGGATAGGGATGGGAATAGGGGTAGGGATAGGTACAGTAGTGGGGTTACCCCCACATAAAAAATCCAACGCTTACACAAGCAGACTCTCGTCCGGGTACACATATTGAATAACAGTAATTAATACAATACTAAACAATTATAGTCATTAATACTAAAAATAGTCATAAAATAAAAGCTTACTAATTAAGTATAATTTAGCTCTAACGTAATGCTAACCACTGATAAAATTTTTCCCATGTCCTAAAATACACTGAATCCTCTTTCTCCTTAATCTCCAACGTCAATCTGTCCATTTCTGCACATTCTAAAATTTTCATAATTATAATCTGATCGTGTGGTAGATTTTCATTTTTCCAAAATTGAGCAAATACAATTCTTGCTGCTGTCAATACATGTAATATTAAATATTCATTCTCTTTACCATAGTTAAATCCTAATATTCCTAGCAAAAATAATTCTGGTTTATATTCTATTTGTATTTTAGTCATCTTTTCTAACCATTTATGAATTTTAAACCAAAATTTCTTAGCTTTAGGACACATCCACCAAATATGATAATAAGTACCTGGTTTTTCTTTACATTTCCAACAAATATTCGATACATTTTTAAACATTTACTTCTGACATCTCCCACAAATAAGTGAATGGTATGAACATGGACAATATGTTAAAGTGGAACTAAAACCTACCCATTGCTTTGATATTATATGACTTTTATTATTTACTCTTAAGGTTTCATGAGAAAGCTGTGGGGATCTTATACAGCAGATGAATGTTGTAATAGTTTTGGTATTTCTGAAGTACATGACTGTCATATCAATGGACATTTGTTGACGAATAATAATTGTAGACATTTATTACTTTTAAAATAATATGCTAGCCATGTTTTAAAGGAAAGCTTAGTGGGGTCTAGACTTGGTGACAAGTTTTGTTCACATTTTTATAACTCTTACCTTTTCAGCAAGTTTATAGATCTTATATATGAAACATCCATGTAAATACATGGGGTAATTAATTTTTAGCATATTCATTTTATGTTTTCTTAAAGGGCACAGATATTCAGCAGAGTTCAAATGCTGCTTTGAAAGATTATCCTGAAAATCAAGGAACAGATGTTTCAACTTTGATTACTTGCATTCCTAATGAAGGAACACTACAACCTTATCAGAAGACTGTGGTTTTTCTTTCTTTTAGTCCAAAGTAAGTGGTTTTGTAAACTGAAGTAATGAACACAATGAAAATGATAAAAGCTGTAGTGCGTGTGTATGTATATATGTACGTAGGTGTGTATACATGTATACATACACACAAAACCCAGGTATGTATATTCCTAATTTCATTAAACAGAATTTATTTTCTTCACTGTAGCAATAATCTGTATCTATTGTATTGTAATTAGCCTATTTTGATGTCACCCCCACAATGTAGAACATACCAAAATATAAATTCCATAGAATTTTAAAACTATTCTTTTTTAAGATGAACTGTAGTAATATAATTTACCAAATCCGATTATGCTTTCCCTCTCTTATATCCATGTGAATTGGGGCTCCGGTGACTGGCTATGAAACATTTACACATACCTTCTTGTTTTGGGCTTAAGCAATGTTCTCCTTCTCATTGCTTTGGTAAGAGATTTGTTCTTTGTCAAGGTCATCTTCCTTACTCTCTATATTAGGTGAAATGCTTTAATGAATTCCGTTTTCAAGAAGCAGTGAAAAATACGTATGGCTCTTCTTTTTATTCTTTCAGATAGTAGGAAAATAAGGTCTCTATCACTTGTTTTCATTTCTTGCTGAGGTGAGAGTTTTTTAGTACAAAAAGATGATCGCTCTTATTGTTAAAGGATTATTGAACTATGCAGCCTCAAGGTCCCCCAATAGTAGAGGCTAATATAATTAGGCAACCCAGCATCAGAAATTATAAAAAGGGGTGGAAATGCCAAATACTGTATATGCATATGTGTTCAATGATTTAGAAGTCGGTAAATTGAAATCTTAATATCAAAATAATGTCATTGTCAAAGATGTCAAGAAAGTTTTGAAATATTCATTATCCTGAATTGTGAATAACATAATCTAATGTAAGTATTACATGTGGCCTTATGATTAACAAATGAGAATATTTATTATGAAAAGATTCTGTTGAATTACATAGAACATTTCAATTCTACATATCCTGATTTTGGATAAGTTAAATTTACAGCCTGTGGTTCCTTAAAATTATGGTATCTGATGCCCTTTTATTTTGCTATGGAGTTTGATATCAGCAGTTACAAATCAGTAATTTGAATGATAGAAATGTAAATGTAATTTTGAATTTTATAGGCAGCTGCAAATTGACAGGGACTTTGACAGAACTCCATCACGAAAAGATTATGCTGTCTTTTTGAAATTTGAAGCTGTAGGAAGCAAAGATGATTTCTTACACACAATGCTTGGTGCTGAAATACCCATCCAAGGTATGGTATGGGTAAATACTGAATTAAGTCTAAAATAAATGTATTTTCTAGGAAAAGTAATGAGATCAATATATGTATTGTTAAAAAAACAAAATTAATTTCTTGATGAGCATTTAATAAGAACAAGTTCTTCTTTCTAATGTTGTGTATAAGATAAAGATTTTTTGAATGCTATAATGCTGATCTCATGGAATTATTTATATATTTCACTAGATAAAAATTATAACCATAATATTGATTACAGTTATTGCATCCTATGGAATTTCTTGAAAGTACTTTAATTTATATTCACAAAATAACATTTCTAATCAGTTATGCAGCATTTGAGAGGCCTTATTTTGTTAGCCTTTCTGAAATTATAAATTCTGGTTCTAGATGGGACTGCCAAACATCACAGTTTGGGCTTTCAGGTACTGTTGAATGTAATGATGAACATTTCCACTAGAATAAATTTGAAAATTATAGCAATAGAGTATATGTAGAGTTGTTTAAGATTGTTTGAAACTATAGCTTGTACATAGGTTGTTATAGGATACTGAGAATCTTGAATGTTTGAACTATATTTGGAAATCGCGGTTATTTAATACTGCTTAGTTCCAGAATATAAATCTTTATGTGGTCTTCATGGCAAGAGTCAGGGATATTGTACTGGCCATTATTTCATGTCCATTTTAAAAAGAACTCTAATTCATTAAATCAAAGCATTCATGAGCTATGTATTGGTTTATGCAACCTCATTACTTGTTTTAATGAGTGAATGTGTTAATATAGGTAATTTAATATTACAACTGAGTTTAGAAATATTAATCATTTTACCCAAATAAGATAGATTTGTTAAGTCAGTTTAAGCTAGAATTTTTTTTTGAAGAATCCTGAATTGTTTTAATATGGCAAACTGTAACTCCATCTTCAGACATCACACTAAGCTAGTCATCCTCATTTGTGTTTTTGTTCATAAAATCAGCTTATGAACAGGCTACTTGAACTATCACATAGCTTATGCCCAAAGATACAAACAATACATGATTATGGCTATCTTCTTTGTTTTGATGAATTCTTAAATAATTACAAAGAGATCCCATTTCATGGGATGCAGAGGATGCTAGACATTAATATAAACAAATGACACCATCAATTTCCTTGTTCTCTATGGTCAAGGTTAATCTGACAGGGCAGATTAAGGTACTGCTAGTCCATCCACTCCCAACTTGCCCCTCTCCTTCATTTAATTATTTCTGTTAATTCAGCAGGTTTAAAAAGTCACCTACATTTGATGTATTTAATAATACCTGGGCTTTCCTTTAGGAGTTTTCACTTAAGGCAGCAACTGCATAGCTTTACCATTTGAGTGCAACCATTTGTTTTCAAGAATGCTTTATTATTCATGTGAACAGTTCTTTGTAGAACAGATTTTTGTTGTTATTAGCTTCTATAAGTTTTTTGGTGCATTAGAGAACAATATTTGTATTTGTAATGCATTATTTGCTCCTTTATAGCAGTATATCCTATGAACACTTACTGGTATACTGTTACTCTCCATCTCAATGTCTTTTTCAGGGAATCCCCACTGTGTTGAATTGGGATTGATAGGCTCAGGGCTTCCAGTCATGTTGACATTCACCCCAGGACCAGTTGTCAGTTTCAAAGAGTGTTACATTGGTGAACACACAGATCTTGTTTGCACACTCCAAAATGAATGTGATGTTCTTCCAGTGACATTTGTTTTTCATAAGATTGCACATTATAATATTTGCCCTGAAAAGGGAAAAATAAAAGGAAAGTCTGCAAAGGTATTAGCATATTTTCTTTCATTCTTTATACACTATATATTTAATTTTTAAGATATTTCATGTTAGAGTGTGTTGCATTACATAATATTGTACATTTAAAGAAAGAGTCCTTTTTTTAGGGCAGAGAAGGTAGCAGAAAGCTATAGATGATGTTTGGAGATGGAAGAACTGCTGCTTTTCTGTTCTTTTTCTTCAAACATGGCAAAGAAGAGAATGTAACAATCTGTCACATATCACCACTTTCCATTCTTAGCATTAAATCCTTTTTCTCTTCTTCAGTTTTTGGTTAAACTACATTAGCCATTTTATTGCTTTCATATGCTGCTTCTCTCATTACTGTTCACAGAATTTGAATTGTAACTCATTTTCTCCTAGGTAGTAGTCACTATTATTTTCTTTATATTTATCTCTCAGGCACTTCATCAATTACAAGTTTATATTCAATTCTAAATTATGTTTCCTTGTCTTGCATCTTCCTTATTTCCTCTTTTCTTTCTATCCTACTCAGCTGTATTTTGCTGGTGTTCATTCACATCCTCAAACTTTTTCTTCAACTGCTAAGTGGAATGCTCTCTTCTTTTGTTTTTTAGAATATTTTATTATATAAGCAATATGTACCTAATTTCTAATTTACTTCTCTCATTTTATTTTATCATTATTTGTTTGGCACCCTCAATTTCTCTCTTTCATTATCCATTTGTATATTTAAATGTTATGTCTATTTTGTATGTGAACGAGAACATGATAATATATCATTCAATTCTGTTGCATCATTTCAATTAGAAAATTTTTACGATTTTATTTTTTAAATATAAGAAACAAATCAAATTAAAATTTTAAGTAAATAAGAGTAAGCATAATGTAACAAATTGAACTTTTTATAACTTGCATTAGCTTTTGGTTTCCTTTTTCTATGCTTAATACTTTTGTCCTTTTATTTTCAGGATGTGATATTTTCATTTATCCCACGACATATAGGAACCTTCACAGTGAGGCAGAAAGTAGATATTATAGGACCAGTACCAAAGAAAGATGACTTTCGGGTTTTAGAGATGAAACCATTTCATCAAATACATTTAGTTTTTTCTGGCCTCTGCAAGTCGGTATCCGCTAATGTTGTGCTGAAAAGCAACCCTGGTATGTTATTAATTAAAAAGTGCTAAGTTTTTACTGAGTTAGAAATATGTTTCTTTCTGAGAAACAATTTAGACATTTTCCCAAGATAGAAGTGATCTATTTATCACCTGAAATGATAGAATTCAGACATGCTGTCCTTATGAAGAAGTAACTGATTTAAATGCATTATTAATTTTGAAAATTAACTGGAGGTCCATGCAGCTTAACAAAAATCTTTTTTGAAATGAATTTTAGTTTTCAGTTAAGCTTTTTTGTAAGCATTGATTTCATTCCTCTGTGACTAATATTCCTTTTAAGATAAGTAGGATACCATATATCTCGAGGATTCTAAATAGATTATGGAAAGATGGGAAAGCTGGACAAGCTAGCTGTTTTTCCTGTGATTTTTAAAAAAAAACTAAATAGAAAATTTTAATGTCTCAATTACATTTTTAAACACGTGGATTTAATTTCCTATGTGGGTGGGAGGTGTTGATTTTAGTTTTAGCCTTTTACTTTCTGTTTTACAATTTATAATAAGCTTAGCACTTAGACTTATATACCGCTTCATAGTGCTTTACAGTCCTCTTTAAGCGGTTTACAGAGTCAGCATATTGCCCCCAACCATCTTGGTCCTCATTTTACCGACCTCAGAAGAATGGAAAGCTGAGTCAACCATGAGCCAGTCAGGATCGAACTCCTGGCAGTGAGCAGTGAATTAGCTTGCAATATTGCATTCTAACCACTGCGCCACACGTCTGTAATCTAAGTGCTATTATAATCTGCTTTTTTGTGTGTGGGGGATTGGATATGAAAAATATGCCATGATGTTTTCTTTCCATTTGAAATCTAGGAGAACAGCTAGTTCAATTTTCTTCAGATTAAATTTAAAAAAGATGTGTTATTTACCTAAAAGTGATAAGTGTTAAAACCCGTAGTTATTTAGAAAAAAGATATATGGGAAATGGAAAGGCCAGATGCCTTTCTCATCTTCCAGGAAACTGTTTGCTTCTACCCTTTCTGGCCCCAGGAAGAACCTTGCTGCCTTGAAGATATATATAGCAAGCTATTATGAGTTAGCATAAATTGGTTGGAAGTTGATTTGAGAGGGAGGTGTAGTCAAGCTACAATTTTGTTCATAGAAATCAAAGGTGCTAACTTATATGAACACTGTTAAATATTCTTCTCCTGGTTTTGGAGCTCTCTAAAGTTATGTTTTCCAGTAAAAGATGATCGTGATTGTCATAATTTTACTGGGGCAAAAATATTAATGTAATATTAAACCATATGACTAGTCTGTAAGTTACAGATAGTTTTTAACTTAACATCTGTAATTGACCCCAAAACTACCAATTTTACAATTGTTTTTGTGGGAGTCATTAAGCCAAAACAGTGATTGTTAAGTGAACCTGTTTTAGCCAATGGATTTTTTTTTGCTGAAAAATGGAAATAAATATTGCTTTCCAACAAAAAATATCAATTGTGGTCATGTGACTATGAGATGCTGCAAATGGCTGTAAATGCAGCCTGGTTGCCAAACACAAAAATATGTTTGTGTGATCGCGGGGAAGGACCGTTGGAGTCACAAAATCAGGTCCTAAGTATTTTTTGAAGGGTCCAATGTAACTTTGAATGATTGCTAAGTGATAGGTTGTAAGTTGAGAACTACCTGTACTCTTTTGGAATGGAAAACTAGGATTGCTAGAGCATTTTGGAATTTCAGATTTCTAACATCAGTTCAGAGGAGCTCTATTTCCTGAAAGTCTCCCCTGGATTGTTCAAGGCATGCATGCTGATTTTGCATTAAAAAAATATTTTACTTAAATGTCAAGCTGAATAGCTGTGGGTATATGGAGCACTACTAATAAGCTAATAAATGAGTAACTCAGATTATTCAGGTACTTATAATGTGTAGAATGCATGCGGATGCTTTGGATTCTAATTGGTGACAAGCAGAAACCGCAGTTGGTTTCCTATATTTCAGAATGATGTTCCTTATTTCCATAGTTCTTTTTTAGTACAAGAATACCTTTTTATATAGTTCCTGATATTTGTTTGGAAGTGAGCTATAATTTAGTCCTGAAGCTTAATGTTTTATGTGGAAAAGTACGTTTTGCAACAGGATCTTCACAACCTTTAGTGTACTCAACTAAAAAAATACTAGCTCTTTGGGATATTTTTGTAATTATTGAATGCTTTCAATTAATTTTTATTATTTATTTTTATTTATTTATTAGTATCTGCTCTCACCTTATCTATGAAAAGATTGAAGCCACCTGCTTCAATTTATTTTTGAGTTATCATTTGATCATTATAGAAATATAACACATGAACACATACACAAGCACATAATGATTTAATTAAATCTCTTTTTGGTGTTTTATATTTGCCTGGTTTTAGGAATAAGAAACGGAATTAACTTATGCATAAATTCTGAAACATATTACCATAAAATAGAAATCAAATATGTGATACTAACTGGTATATTTTGAAATTTAAGTTGTGTGTAATATCTTAGTTTAGCTCTTTGAATGATGCAGTGTATTTATTTTCTTTGTGTTTGTTTTCTCCAATCAGTTTTACTGAAACTCATTTTAGATTTTAAAAGGCTCAGTCTGAAAATTGTTACAAGAGGTTAGGTGTGGATATGATCCTTAATTGAATAAAATGTTACTGTGAATTTAATATTGTAGAATTTGTGGGAATAAAGTACAATAATTTATATTTTGGTTTACTTGTCCTATATAATACACTTTTTATTTAAATCCTGACCCAAGGTTTAACACCATTGATTTCCAACGCTACGGGGATATTTATAGCTAACAAGGGGGATCAACTGAGTGATGTTGCACCAATAGCACTACTTAAATCTGATAAGACACAATTACATGCTCACCGGATTAATAGGAACTTAAGCAATGTACTAGTAGCTGTTCCCAATGATCGTCCAGCCAGCATAAGACCCGCTGAGTTGCATAAGGATTACAGGTAATATAAATAATGATGATCTTAAGACAGATTATGTTTATTATTTTATATGATTGTTTTGCCATAGTGAATATTATGTTTATATTGGAAATTATTTTCTTCTGTAAGTGATTTTTATTTGTGCAGAAGTATGTGTGCTGTTAATATTTTCTTAAATCAAATTCCAATTATTTTGTCCTTACTTTTGTGCTCGCCAGATGAAATGATTAGTGGAATAATGGGATATAAAAATATATATAGTAAAAGCAGTAATATTTTGATTCTTCAATGCATATTTAAATATTCCATGTACTGATGAAGTTGTATGTCATTGTTCTGATTTAGGACTATTTTCACAAAAGTTCCCAGATATTGTTATATAGATCCAGAGTTCTCTTACACAGTATATGAAGAACTGGAAAAGCAAATGAATAAAGACTACTATGCAGACTACATTCACAATTTAAGAAAAGTCCGTTTAAATAAAAAAGAAGCTCAGTAAGTTGCTTCTAGATGAAATACCCAAATCTATAATACTGATTATATATCTTTACTTATTCTAATGTCTTTAAATCTCTACTTATTCTACTAAGCCTTTGGAAAACAATACTTCAAAGAATACGGAGGCAGAAACAGCCTGCAGACTTTAAAAGTAGCGGTGTCTTTTCCTGAAATAATTTAGTACAAGGTTTCTCAACTGGGCTTCTGCGAAACCCTAAGGTTTCATAAAAGATCATCAGATGTTCCCCAGGAGATCTTGATTTATTTTTAAAAAGCAGAGACCAAACTCTCCAACATTGGGTTGGCCTGCTAGATGGGGAGGGGAGGATTGCTGAGGAAAAAAGACAAGTAGCGGGTGCAGCCTTTTTGCAAGTGCAGTGGCTGGGGGAGCTCTGTCTCAGTGCAGGAGATCCAGGACTAGGCTGGCCTGGGCACCAATGGTAGCAAGTGCCACCACAAAGGGGGAGGGGGAGGGGGAGGAGGCAAGGGAAGGGGAAGAGAAAATGGTGGTGGAGGCTTTGGCATTAGATTTCAGGAGAGGTTGAAGGGTCCAAATACAGTGGTACCTTGATACTCATCATTAATTGGTTCTGGGAGGTGCAGTGAGTACCAAAAACCAGTATCAAACAGATTCTTCCCATAAGGAATAATGTAGTGAGTCACAAGGCAGCTGGCACCGACACGTTCTAGTTTGTTCATTGAGTATCGAACAAACAATGAGTACCGGGACAAAATTTTCGTGTCAAAATGCATTGAGCACCAAATTTGATGAGTTTCAAAGCAATTGAGTACCAAGGTACCACTGTATTAAGGGGACGGTATTGGAGGTTGCAAGATATGATCCCCCTTCTAGTTTTGTAACGGGGTCTTTGGGACAAGGAAGGGTAAACTAGATTTGGGGAACAAGCTTCATGAAATGAATATAATAATTTTATAACTTCTGGTCTATATTTGAGCTTGTATGTGCAGGAATTCCCTGTTGCATGAAAAATATTTCAAGGGCTCCTCCAGGCTTAAAAGGTTGAGAAAGGTTGATTCAGCAACTGCAATGGGAAAAGATAAGATTGCTTCAAAGAAGCTGCAGATGGCTGATCACAAATACTCCAAATTTTGGGGTATTATTCAAAATTATTTCAAAAAGACTTTGAAGTCCTGTTTTCTGATCAATTTTTGTAAAATGTTTCTTAAATGCTGAAATAATTCTGTATAGCTGAATGAATATTAGAATATAGAAATCTATGTACATTCCAGCTTTACTTGCTTTATCCAGATATCAGTTCTGATCCTAACTACTTACAAATTGATCTCACATTTGTGGTGTCACTTCCATTAAGCTGCATTAGAATTTTAAACATGTTGTGCTGTTAATACATAGAATTATAAAATACAAATTAAATAAGCAAGGGAATGTCTATTTAAATAACCACCAAGTCAATAGTTTAAAAATCCTCAGATTCTTGCTGTATCAGAATTGATTGTTGTGAAGTGAAATAACTGCCTCTCATTACTTTTGAAATGTTTGCTATTACATAGGGTTTAGACTTCTGGAGGATTCACATGATTATTTGTTATTATAAATGAGGCAAGAAAACATTGGTCCAGTGGTCTTGATAAAGATTTCAAACAGGTGTACCTGGCATTTCTGAGGCTGATGAGCCAAAGAGGAAGAAAATGCCACTGATTTGGAGTAGCCTAATTTGAAGATCTCACTGAAAGGACATCGGGTAGCAATAATATTGTTAAGAGAATTTTATTTTCATAATCACTTTATAGAAAGTTGCCTTTGGAAAATAAGCAATAATTATTTTTGAAGAAAAAGTTCAAAGGTAGCCGGGGGAACTGAATATCAATCAGAAGTTTCAATAACAGTTTGGCAAGACATTTTGTGTAAGAATTTTCCCTTCATACGCATTCAGTTAATAAAATGCAGCAAACAAGTTAAGTCAAAGTTTTGCAAAACTGTGTAATATATGGGCTAGATAGTTGAATATGACATTTTTCATTATTCTGACACAATAGGATCTTCAAAATGCTTAATAATCCTGTGGACATAGGATTAAAGCCAGCATCAGGGCTAAAATCTCCTATCCTCAGAATTTTAAACCATGATAATATGGAGAAAGAAGCTGTTTGTGTAAACAGAAATAGCCTGTTAACTAGTAAACAGCTAGGAGAAATCGAATCTAGATCTATACAAAAAGAGGTACGTTTACTATTGATGAATATAGTCTATCTTACTTTTAGCTTCTCATAATATACTTGACTTACACTGTTTATCCCTGCTCTATTAACCATTTAAATGTACTTTTCATATTCTGTGTATTTCCTCTGAAGTCCCATTAAAATTAATAGGATTTATTCCTGGAAAAGAATAAATTATTTGCAGTCTATTGCATCGACCTGAAACCCCTTTCTCCAAAATCTAGTACCTTCTAGTAAATGTGCAGCTTGCAAGCTCCTTCTCTATATTCACTGACAGCCAATGAGAGTCTGAGCTTTAGTCAACATTCAGGAGGGAGAGTTTGGCATAATCCGATACACCAATCCTCCTTCTCCTGGATAGGTAAACTCTTCATTTTTTTTAAGAACCAGAAGCAGAAACCTGGGGAAGCTGTGTGATACGATTGAGAGGAGGAGCAAGCTACTATTGATCTCCTCCAATGTCTGATTAAAATGAATTACCAGGGAAATGGCATTTTCAGTTAGCAGAGCCTATAGCACTGGGGAAAATTTATAGCTAGAAACAGTACTGATATGTTTATAATACTCTATTTTGCTATAATTTATGTAGAGACTTTTGAATTGGGGAGGGGGTGCTATAAAATTATAAAATAAACTTGAAATGTCAAGTTTGTTTTACCATACTTGAGATTGGCAGGAATGTATTAGATTTATTTGGAATATTTTTGTAGTCTATGTTATACTGTAGCATTGCATATTTCACAAAGGAGATTTTGCCATTTGTAGTGAACCAGTGCCATCTTGTGGCCAACTAGTATATATTACTAAATCAGGGCATCTCTATAATTCATTTTCTGCAGTTTGGCATGTGGATATTTAAAATTAAAGTATTTTTTTAACCTCCCCTCTTTTAAATAAGCTTTGATTTTTTTAGAAACCTTGTGAGTTATTTTATCTCTTAAAGGGAGAAAGGGGGCTCAAACCTCTAGTCATATGCCTATACTCCATAGGTTCAGGAAATTATAATGTAGCAATTATTTCATTTTTTTCCACCACATTTACTTTTTTTATTTGCCAGGAGGGCACCATATCTGTCTTTCTCATGGGCTGGGGATAGCAGGAGAATGCCAGGTGAAAGCAGTTGAAGAAGTTGCTGTCCATTAGTTAGACTAAGGAATGTATGTTTTATACATTGATTCGTAGTAATTGCAGACATAGTTTTTTTCTACATGACACATTTATCTTGATCCAGTGTTGTTTTTCTTAATTTTAATATTAGTAAATTGAGGTGTATGTGTGAAGGAGAGATATTTAAGTGAATAAGTATTACATGGGAACAAATAGCCCCTTCTCTGAATAAAAATAGGATAACAACTTATGGATTGAATTTAAGAAGGTGAAGAATGTGGATTCATTGTAGGAATGCAAAAATAAAGGTGAACAGGAGGAGATTGTTGGCATGAGAAACTAAATAGGAATGCTTACAAAACTAATATATTCCTGAGCAAGAGCACACTATTTGAGCAGGGCCTGCTGTTTATCTGTGAGAAAGCAACGAGCCTGGTCATCCTGAATACCAATCACTTGCTTCACAGCTTTTACCCATCAACGACCTAGCGATTTCTCAGAATTGCTAGAAAAAGTAGCTGTTTGGCTCTGTTGTTGTTGTTATTTTTTTGCAAAGGAGGTAATCCATGAAACCTTGAAGAGTTGTTTCTCAAGTGGAAAATTGGCTCTTAGGAGATGGTGGAGCTTGCAGTCCTGGGTACCTCTTTAGTAGGAATGACATTTCTTCAAGGGAGGTGGTGAGTTTTCAACAAATCTTGGAAATGGGAAAAGAACAGTGAAGGCAGGAACTCTGTCAGCCTGCCAGATTTTCTGAAGCATTTTAATTTAGGAGTCACAAAAGCACAATTTTTTGAATTCAGTCTTTAGGACTTTCATATATCATCAGACAAGAAAACAGATGCAATACTTTTGTATCTAAACAAATTAAGCTCTTTTAATAATGTGTGGGGTGGTGTTGGCTTTTTTTTTTTTATAGGTGAATGGTTGTCTTAATCCTGAACCATTGTCTCAGCAAGAAGTTGAAGACTGCAGTCTAATTTTGACACCAAAACAGCTTCACAAAATAGTCATTGGTAAGATAGTGATTTGCTAAAACATATTTTCCTATCTTAAATTATCAACTATTGTATAGGTCAGGGGTAGGCAACCTTGGCTCTTTTATGACTCGTGGACTTCAACTCCCAGAATTCCTGAGCCAGTATAGCTGGCTCAGGAATTCTGGGAGTTGAAGTCCACGAGTCATAAAAGAGCCAAGGTTGCCTACCCCTTGTATAGGTGAATGGAAAATTGGAGAGAGATAGAATAATTCTAGAAGAGCATATAGATGAATTAGCTTGAAGAATATGGAACCTTAGAGATTAAATGCTCCTGAGACTATTGCTCTCTTTTTCTCTCAAACCAACTTACTTTGAGCAGTTGACTTGTGGAAACTTTTCTTGATCATATGTACAATAGTATTTGGGTATATTTGCCAAAAAAGAATTACATTTTCCTCTTAACTTGTACAAGCTGAACTTTTGTTTGAGCAAATCTATTGTCATTAATCCCTTATCTGCAGAAAGAGAGAGGAAAACCACAATTGCAATTGTATTGTCATGTTTTCAGTTTTTAAAAATGTAATTTTCAAAATAGGTATAATAAATACAATAAAATATAGGAATATATAAATCCTCTGAAACACGACAAAATAATAGACCACCACAAATAATAAACAGGCAATAGCTAAAAAGTTAATAAAACCAACAATACTTTAACTAAGCTAAATAAATATTTTAATTAAATTAAATATTTTTAACTTCGATACAAACACTTCACAGTAAGGACATGTTTAAATCTGTGGGAAATTTATATCACTAGCTGGGCCTCATTACAGGGAATACCCCTCACCACAACTGAGTGAATATAAACAATGTTGTAGTCAGTAATGCATCCTGTCGTACAAAGATTGAATAAATGAACTAGATATAAAACTATATAAAAACTCTTTGAAAATGTCTTAGTAGTTAACTGGCAGGTGGTACTGTATAATTAGGGGTTTCACTGAGTAACCTAAATACATATTTTGCCTTTGATGTGGTCCTTGCACAGCTTGAAGGGGAGTTCCTACACAAATGTGTAGTCTGAAAAATGAATTGTATGTGGAATATTGTACATATATAGGTGTGTGCTATGATTTATGAGTATATTCCCCTTATCTATAAAACTATTATGCCTTTTCTATTCCTTCCAGGTCCTTCCACTATTGACTTTGGAGAAGTCTGTGTGCATTCTACAACTATCCGAAAAATGCATATCATAAACAACCTACCTGTGCATATATGGATACAAATAGAAATTAAAAGTGAAGAACTGCAACGGACTAATTCTTTGTCGCATGTCATAACACCTTTTACGAAAATTTGTATTCCTGTGGTGTTTGAGAGGGACACATTAGGGAACTTTAAAAAGTAAAACTAATTTCTCTATGTAGTAATTTGGTAGTCAAGAAATAATTCTTCAGTAATAACACTCTGAGATGAAGGGCAGATAGGATTCTTGTTGGAAAGGAGTTGTAAAAAGATAATTAAAAATTAAGTATTCTTTTGTAAGGAGATTTCATATATGTTGTCCTAACCAAATTAAGTTGTAAGAATTATGTGTAGAGACAGTGTAAGAGCTTAGCAAGTCTAAGTCAATTTCAATATTCCTAAGTTAAATATAATCAATGGCACAGTTTTACCATTGGTGCTGCTTGGTAGCATGGTAGTAATAATATTTCCATTTGTCAGTTACAAAAGGATACACTGCTTGGATCTGCACATATACTATATGATACATTATAATATCCAAGGTTCTTGAGAGGAGCCCAATGTGCTTGAAAACTTGAAAACCCACCAGCTAAAGAACTGGTAGCTAAATAAAATATAGGTAGCATGTAACATACAAAGTTAGTCTAAAATCTATAAAAGCTAAAGCAAGTCTAAAGCTATATCTAACTATAGAAACCTACTGCTGCCTATTGTCTATAAATGTTTTATGCTTTTGGATAGTTTCTGAGCAGAATTTTGCCACTAAGTTGGAATGTTAGGTAAGCCATCCTTCAGTAGAAAATGGGGGGGGGGGGCGAATTTTGTAGCTTTCCCACCCAATTTCTTAAGGAGTGGAATAATCTTCCATCTCCAGGCTTGCTCATAAATAAAAAAATTTAGAAGGGTGTTTGCTATAGATTCTATTTCTCTTTATCCATAAGATCAGACTCTTTCAAAATAAGGAGTCTTGTGATATTTGTCCTCTGTTGCTGCAGAAGGATATAAATTAATGTGTACACTAAAGAAAGCCCATTTGTATTTATAAAAGGTTAAATTATATAGGTATTTAGCAGGAGGTCCAGGAGAGACTTTCTGAGACTTGACAAATCTTTGTAGGATTCTCTTTCGGCTATCCTTGATTTGACTATGTTAACAGCATCCTCACAGCTTATGTGATGTAGAAATTCAAATGAGAATCCATATGTCTAACTTTTTTCCCCAGGTTAAGTGCCAAGTGTCTTTGTACTTATCTAGTAATAACAGATTAATAAGACACTAACGTGGGTTAACTATTCTTAACCAGGCTTGAGATTTAATACTAAACATTTCTGTTTCTAGCCTTAATGTTGTATTGAACACACACCTTGGTGCACCTATAATGGCCTTAAGGAAGATGGCATGATAATGATGTTTTCTTAGCAAGTGTTTGGCTATGTGTAATTGCACCAGCAACAATAAGGGACCACAATATCACAATAAGCATACATAAATTGAGGGAAAATAGTCATCTGTTCCAACTCTAAAACTGTAAGCACAATTGAAAAAAAATGCAAATTATAAAGCAAAATCAAATTCTGAGGTTAGAAATTTTAAACATATACTATATTCAGACATTATGCTAGAATTTGACTTCCTTTTTATGACATTAAACAAGGTATCTTATAATAATTTATATTTATTGAAAAAATACCACTCAGTTGGTTTTTAAAGGGATCAATGTAAGAAAAAAACTTTTGTAAATGTCAAAAATTGTCAGAAATTTTCAAGATGCTGCAAGTATCATCTTTACCAAAAAGAAGGACAAATTTAAATTTAAACTCAGGCCTCCTGTGTGTGTGTGTGTGGAGGAGGGAGAGAATGAATTATTTGCACTCCCACCTTGTCAAAATGAGCAATCTCCCACCTTGTCAAAATAGAATTGCTAATTCCAGGTGAAATTAGTGTTGAAGCTTCTTCTCCAATCCAAAAATGTGCTATATATGCGTGCAGTATGTAGGTGTGCATATATACCTGCCAAAAGCCACACTCCAAAGAAATGCAGAGTCGAGACAAGAAATGAATTTATATTAATTTAATATACTATTTTGACTACTAATTTAAAATAATTCCCTTTAAAATAAGATATTCCACTTTCAAAATTAATTTCCATCTACATAAACTAATCATTCTTTCTCTCAGGCAAAGTACACACATATACCCAGAAATACCCATCAATTTTCCTTTCTACTTCTAGCAAAAATAATAACAAGACAAGGGAGAAGTGGGGTAAAAGAGGGAGGTAACTGCAATGGGAAAGGAAAAAAAAAATTGGATCTGACTTGGCTAGAAATGTGATGAAGCAAAGAGACTGCTGAGTAAGGAAAGAACTTTGCCCTGTGACTACGTGGATCTTCTATTGAGTTTCTTTGGCAACATAGGAAATTGGTTTATCTTCTTTCAAAGGTTTTTTTCTTTTACAGTCCTGGGATTTCCCAGTGGTCTTATCCTGATTAGCACTTTTTCCCTCAGCTCAGTCAGCTACAGCTAGGAGCTTCTATATTATTGCATATATGATACTTAAATGAAGCATCTGATGAAGAATTTTTTTTTTGTTACAGGTCTTTCATGTATTCAATAAACCAATACCATGTTGGACATATTTTAGTGATAGCAAAAATTGTGCCAGTTGCCTTGGAGCTATCTATGAGGGAATTGACTTTAAATCCTGCTTTTAGCTTTCTAGCAAAAACTGGATTTAGAACAACAGTCACTCTATATAATCGAAAAAACTACCCTGCACAATTTACTTGGAAGCCTGACATCACGGATAACGGAATGGGATTTTCCATCTGTCCAGAAAAGGGTGATGCATAATGTGCTTTTTTTTTCCAATCAAAGAGCAATTTTCAATCAAATATGTAATGAGAGAATATTAACTTAAACCTGAGGGGACAAATCACATATAGTTAGCTTTTCTTGAAAGCACACTGTATGGTAATAATTTTGTTGTTCAAAATATTTATAGTTATCCAAGGTTGGTTATGTTTCATCACTTTCTTAGCCAGCCTAACTGCTATGCATGGTCCATGTTTATTGCAACCTAGTCTCTTAAATTATGATGAGAGATAGTGATTTGGGGTCCAAATTCATATTAAAACCCTTTTGGAGAAGAATTGATCCCTGGCTTTCCAACACTTATATTATTGATGCTGTATTAGCTAATAGCATTTCTATTGCACAGTTTATATCAAAACTAAGGGTTACTGAAGTTATTCACTTACTGAAACAGTTTATCAATAGATTAAACTTCTTTATGTGTAATGTCAATATTTCTTAATAATGTTTCCATGTGTTGGACTGGTAAAAAATATGGAGAATTGTAAATGAAGATAAATGAAGAATGGTTTATAAAATGATATAAAAGAACCACCCTAATCTGGATACATGATTTTGTGTTGCTGTCTTGTAATGTTTAGTTGTCTAATTGTATATTATGTCAATGATTAGCAATCATGTTTTTATAAATATATTCTCCCCGTTTATGTATGCTGAAATTTGAGTGGGAAAGGGAAATCATTGTTTTTCAGTACTCACCTGAATTAAAATTAGATCTTCCATATGGCAGGTTTTTTTTAGGGATGGCATGGAAATAGGAAATAGCACATACTGGCTGCAAACAAACCTACACTAGATAATTATTTGAAATTCAGTAAATTAATTTTGGGATATTCCAGATCAATTAAAAATACAGCTGTAATTAATATGGACAACTTTATCAAGTAATTGTGTGAAACGACTGAATATTGCAACGCATTAAAATTAGTTTTCAAATTACTATTCATCTTTCATAATAGTTATATTTTTAACAGCTGTAATGTTTTCTCTCCTTTTATATTTAGGTATAGTAGAAGCAAGTAAAGATCTAGAATGTGAAGTAGTTTGGCATCCAAGTTTCTCCTCTTCAGCAACTGGAGAATTTGATTTGTGTGTGCATGAAGGAAAAACACTTAGATTAAAATGTTTTGCAAAGGTATTAGTATTTTTTTGCCAAATAGTTAGCATTTCTTTTATTTGTAATAATGATACCTATGTGTGTAATACGTATAATTCTAAAGAAATAAACAATGCCAATACGTTAAGTAAATGTTAAAGAAACATTCTCTCTTCACTAAATTCAAAGCTATCAAGAGAAATGTTTGCCACAGTGGTACTTATAACTACCGATAGTCCTCAACTTAACAATCATTCATATAATGATGGTTCAAAGTTATGATGGCCTTGGGAAAAATGATTTATGACCTCAAAGTTATGACCATTGCATCATCCCTGGAGACACAAGATCGTAATTTGGCCACTTGGCAATTAACTTGCATTTAAGACCAGTTGTAGCATCCTGTGGTCGCATAATTGTGATTTGCAATATTCCCAGCCATTTTCTGTCAGGCTGCAAAAACCATATTGTGACTCTTCCGAACAGATTTCTTTATTGTTCCTCGTCCAAAGACAGAATCTTGCCAAACTAAAGCAGATTACCAGTCACATAAAACATATACTCTGGGAACTATTAAGGAGGAGCTGGCTTTACCTTCTTTGTCTCACATAAACTGTCTGAACTAAGTTGTCTCTTGCTCTTCTGGAATGCACTCCTTCCTCCTGGGAATCCAGACTACATGTCATCACAATTTCCAGCAAACGGTCAGTTGGGGAAGTCTGAATTTGCTTGGCAACCACGACATTCAGTTAAAAACTGCAGTAAAAATGGTCATAAAATTGGGTTAGGTCACATGATGACTTGTTTAATGGTCACACCGCTTAGCAACTGGAATTCCAATTCCAACTGTGATCCCAATTTACGATCACAGTTGGGATTGGAATTTCAGTTGCTAAGCGATGTGACCATTAAACAAGTCATCATGTGACCTGACCCAATTTTATGACCATTTTTACTGCAGTTTTTAATTACCTGTATGCTAGCATAGAGATAAGTAATATTGTTGTGGCAATCTCTGAAAGAGGTGCTTTGCAATAATCAGAGTATAAATGTACTACTCTTTAAATAATTACAATAATTATCTTTTTCCAGGTGTACATCAATGCTTAGTAAGCTGCTATATATGCACATTCATGCATAGCCAGTTTATTTAATTTCCTTAGCAACAAAATAATGCTGCCTCAATAGTAGTAACTCTGTGAGGGATCTCACAGTAATAATCAAATTTATCATGTTTAAGTGATTGTCCGCTAGATCCATTTCACAGTAGTAACTGTGAAAGGTATCTAGTGGACAATCACCTACAGTAAATATGAGTTATTACAGTTATTACAGTAAATATTAACAGAGGGATGGAATCAAGATCACATAAAGTGTTAGTACCACTTTATAATGCCTTGGTGAGACCACACTTGGAATACTGCATCCAGTTTTGGTCGCCACAGTGTAAAAAAGATGTTGAGACTCTAGAAAGAGTACAGAGAAGAGCAACAAAAATAATTAGGGGACTGGAGGCTAAAACATATAAAGAACAGTTGCTGGAATTGGGTATGTCTAGTTTAATGAAAAAAGGACCCAGGATGACCTAATAAGTGTTCCAATATCTAAGGGACTACCATAAAGAACAGGGAGTCAAGCTATTTTTCAAAGCAACAGAAGGCAGGACAAGAAACAATGGATGGAGACTAATCAAGGAGAGAACTAATAAAGAACTAAGAAGAAATGTTCTGACAGAACAATTAATCAGTGGAACGACTTGCCTCCAGAAGTTGTGAATGCTCCAACACTAGAGTTTTTAAAGAAGAGATTGGACAACTATTTGTCTGAAATGGTATAGGATTTCCTGCTTGAGCAGTGGGTTGGACTAGAAGATCTCCAAGGTCCCTTCCAACTCTGCTATTCTGTTAATGCTGATCCACTTACAAACAGTCAGAAATACTTTCCAAAGCAGCTGCCTGAGGCTGGATAAAATGTTGAAAAATGTCTTGTTCATTTTTATTTGCCCACCAGTGAATTTTGGGTAGCAATTGTATCTGCTTATTTCAGCTGTCTTACATTTCCCCCCACCAAATGAGTTACGGTTAGGGTTATCGATTAATGGTTGACAGTTACCTCTATGAATATATGTTATGACAAATAACTTACATTGTGTAATCTGCTGTAATCACAATAACATCACACCAATCGATATTCATGGCAGACAAAACACTTTTTGGATATGAGATTTTAACACTAGTGGTGGGCAAATAAAGATTAAGATGTCTGTTCAAATGCTTAAAAGAGATGCTTAATATGAATCCCCACATATTGCTAAGAACCTCTTCCAAAGGATGTTCAAGTTCTAGTAAATAAAGCAAAATCATGGTAAGGATTAAGATAGGCACAGTAGAATCTGATTTTGATAGGATTAGAACTGGTTGATTAGCCGATGGATGGGGAACTATTTTATCAACAAAATTCATAGACATTCTACTACTTTAAGGACATTGGCCAGTTCAGTTCTGCTGAATGTGCCTCTTTAGAGAGTTCTCATGTCCTTAATGGTTTGCTGTCTGGATTTGAGTTTGATATCTCTGATGTGAATGGTAAATTTAAGGTACCTGTTAAATGAATACTTTTGGGCTAGAAGCATAGCATTTCCACTAACAAATGTAATGCATTCCTCAATTTCTGAGATCAAGTTGTTTCATTTCAGAGGGTGAAATTTCAGACAGCAGCTGAGGTTTCACTGATAGCTGCTGACCTATCACGAGGAAGGAGCAACTATCCCCATCTGTTTTTATTCTCTGATGATAGTAATAGGTTTGGGCCCACATAATAGAATTGAAGTGGACTGTCCAGATAGAATTAGTCATCTTGCAAGATAGAAAGTAAAGAAGTAAGGATAGAAGGGCATTCTGTTATATTTATAATTTCAGTTCTTGCTTTGTAATACAGATACTTATTCAGTCCTTTTTCACACCGACAATTTTAATTTCTAAAATGATTTGTAGAAATATTTCACATTTTGACAGTAATATGGAAAACCCTACTTTCATTGGATTTTCTCTAATATACAGTATAGCTTGACACTGGTCAGCTTTTTTTCTAAACAGCATACTTTTTTTTGTCCTGTTATTCTACTAATCCATCAGTTTTCTTTTCCATATGCAAACTAAGAATCAACTTCTCTCATGGACTTTTCCTTCTGAAAATAAACACTGATAGCAGTGTTCCAATATCTCAGGGGTTGCCACAAAGAAGAGGGAGTCAAGCTATTCTCCAAAGCACCTGAAGGCAGGACAAGAAGCAATGGACAGAGACTAATCAAAGAGAAGCAACCTAGAACTAAGGAGAAATTTCCTGACAGAACAATCAGTGGAACAACCTGCCTCCAGAAGCTGTGAATGCTCCCACACTGGAAGTTTTTAAGAAGAGACTGGACAGCCATTTGTCTGAAATGGTACAGGGTTTCCTGCCTGAGCAGGGGGTTGGACTAGAAGACCTCCAAGGTCCCTTCCAACTCTATTATTATTATTATCCTTAAAGGAATAAAATTCCAAAGAAAAGAAGAAAACAACAATCTACTCTTTCTGGTTATCCTTATTAGCAGAGGAAATTATTTATGTATGTATGTATGTTTGTGTGTGTGTGTGTATGTTTTACATTTCTTAACTGCCTATCTTCCTCGGAAATGATGGCAAATTAGAAACACAAGTCTATCTTAAAACATCCCTCACTACTGAGTGCTCCATTACCCAAATAACAACCCAGCTTCCCACAAGAAGAATTGTGTAAGAACATTATTCAGAAAGGCACAAACATACTCTAGCAACCCAATACATCAGAAAAAGGAAACAGACTAGCTATATAATATCTTCCAGCAAAATGGATACCCAAATACTCAACCCACTACAATCGATCCAACATACTTTATTCATGTTGCCTTTTCATTCTTTTGAAGCATAATGTCCGAGGGATAGTGCAGTATATAGCATCTCAAAAGGATGAGACATATTCCTTGATTGTTTTTAGAAAAAAAAACAATTGTTTCAAAGGACGTTCGGTTCATAATGTTGCTGAATTCATGCCAAAAAGTTTTTAAAAAGCTGTAGAAAAGTTTATGGCTTTATTTTTGTTAGTTGTTTAAGTTTTGCCAGTTTGCCATCCAGTAAATGAGTGATTTGTCAATGGCTTTGTCACTGTTGGCGGTTCTGCATTAGAGGTAAAAAAATGTATTAATAGAAATTAAAATTTTTAATATTGATTTACTGGCAATGATTAAATATATTTTTAAGAATGCTAGGATGTATTTAATGGTTTTATATATTTATAATGCAATTAAGATATGCTTCTGTTTTCATTATAATTTTAATTTCTCAAAAAGAAAACAAAATTTTATGTTGTTTCCGTAGTGTACTCACATTATTGTGAAGTGAAAGAAAATTTGTCTGCAGAAAAATAGACATTTGATACATTTTTTCTTTTTTCACAATATTAGCTTGGCTCTACAAGTGTTCAGTTTAAGGAGCAAAGGATTACCGTTAATAATGCTCCTCTCCATTTAACCACTTGCAGAACAGCTATTCTTCAAAATTTGGGACATAACCATGCGTATTTCCAGGTAAGGTATATTCACAATGGATATTGGGGTGTGTATAATCTAGCTTTACCATGGATATTCCAGCATGTTTGGTGATAGAATACTTCTAAGATTAGTGGGGAAAAAGGACTTTTATAATACTGTACTTGTTTTTATTGACAGGTCCTTGATGTCAATCCAGTTCCTGGAATGATTATAACTCCTTTTCAGGGTGTAATTCCTGTGGGAGGCCGTACTGAAATTAAAATTTATTTCAGACCCAATGCATTAATGAAATTTGACAGCAGAGTAGAGGTATTTGAATTGTTCAAAAGCTTTTATTAACTTGGATAATAAATAAATAAATATTGTTTTCAAAATATATGCATATTTTAATGTTTTATTCTGTGAAACTTGTGATTAACCATGTTTAGTTGAATTTCTGTAATAACATAAAATGTATATTAATATTCTGTTTGCTGAAGGGATAAAGCAGCAGCAGACATATTGGTTGATTTTTGCTTTTGTGAGATTCAACTGAAACTTCTCACACTACAGTGGTACCTCAGTATTCAACTGCTTCAAAACTTGTCGAATTTGGTACTCAACGCATTTTGATGAGAAAATGTTGACCTGATACTCGTGGATTCTTTGGTACTTGGCACATTGTAAAAGGAAGAGAGGGACGGCCACAGAGGGTGGGCAGGAAGTTGGCCATGCTGGGAAGGTTGCTGCAAAAGGAAGAGGGGGAAGGCCGCAGAGGTTGGCAGGAAGTCGACCATGCTGGGAAGGTCACTGATATAGGAAAAGAGACAGACAGTTTTCCTGGCTAAAACAAAGGGTCATGAGGTAAGTCACTTGGTTTATTTGGCACTCGTAGTTTTTAGTATTCATTGTGCCTTCCAGAACCAATTAATGTCGAACACCGAGATACCATTGTACTTTAGAAGCAAGAACTTGAACACAGAAAGGAAATTGAATACTACAAAGTTGACAATGAAGAATCTTAGCAGGAAATGCAAAGAATTCATAAATAAAGTAGAAATGAAACTGAAAATGAGAAATTAGGAAATCACTGTTTTTCCCTCTCATTATTTAGGTAGCAATACGCAATGCAAAATCTTTGGAACTTAGGATTGGTGGATCTGTAGAGGTTCCTGACATATATATCAGTGTGGTAAATATGTAACATTTTGTGCATCCTTTAGGTTCTAAGATTTATAGTACTGAATATTATGCATTTATTCATAGGGAAGTCTCATTCATTTTAATGAAAGGTATGATAAGATTTAAAATGCTCTGTGGTGCTAAAGGATCTATGTGTATAGGCATGTCCTCAATCTCAAATATGTTTACCTGAGATAATGTTATTACAGAAATCAATATTTTTAGTCTCTCAAATAATAACACATCCCTTTCATAAAATAAAAAAGCAGTAGCTGATAACTCCAAAGACTTAATTATTCACATTCTGTTTCTAGAATGTTTATTAGGTCCTGAGCATGTTTAAGACTGTTACTTCTTAGCTCATGGCAAACTATTCTTTAAGGTAATTACAGATCTTTGTCATGATCTTTATGGTGATGCAAATCCTTTGGAACAGTTTTTGTAATATGCAGGAGAGTATATGAGGCACCTGTCTTCAAATTATTAAAGCAGATTTATTGTTTTTCCATATTGATGTGGCTGTTTCATAAGCTATCCCATAATAATGCCATATATTCACAACAATAATATTGTTATATCTCCATATGCATGTAGACATCCTATCTCTACAGCTTCTTCAACAGAATTGTTTGTAATTTTGTTTCTTATCATTACCTTGGTCACTCAGATGATTATTTATTCCTTTCTTTAAAGTGCTCTTTTATCTTCCCTGGTGTTTATGTTGATTCTACTCAAGAAATTCCATTTTCTATTGAGAACAAAGGAAAGTCATATGCTAAAGTGACAATAGATTTGTCTGAACATGATGACTTTACTCTACATTTTCAGCCAGGTATTTCTTAATTTAAAATTGTAATTGTCTAGAAAAATCTGTTTAGTTTTTTTTAAAGAAAGGCTGTTATATTTATCTTAAAATCTAAACTTTTAAAATGAATTAAATATTTTCTATTTAAGTACAGACATTTATGTATTTATTCAGAGAGTTCCATTTAGTAATTCTATTAAAACGTTCTGTGTTAAATGAGATGAAGATTAGTTGTAAGCCTGCACATATTCTTTTGATGTTCCTACATCCTATAATAAAGTAATATCAACCTGAAAACTATACAGGATATATATCTGTGTAAAAATATGGCCACCATCTCCAGCACCTTCCTCCAAAAGTGAAAACTGGATAAAAATTATCCAGAATGATTCAGTTTAGGGGGGAGAAGGGATGGGAGGAAGCTAAAATAGATGTGGCTGAGTTAATAGCCTCCAGAACTCTGTCCAGTTTATCAGGCCCAAACTCTTCACTTTATCAGGAACAAACTCAGTCATCTCCACAGGATTTGCTTCTAAGCTAGAGTCCAACCTAGTGTGAATCTGATCAACTTCCTCCTTTAGATTTCTAGCATATTCCTTACATTGACCTTGTAGATGAACCTCTGAACTATCCCCTCCCAGGAGGGCTTGGGTAATCTAAAACAAGGCTGCTAGACAGCTAGTTATTATGTAGACAGAGCAGAAGTATATTGACATTTGATTGCCATTATCACCAAGAGATAAGCCCTAATAATGGCTCTAACTCATGTTAGGTAAAATTTGCTCCAGTTGTTCCTTTAACCAATTCATCTCTCTCAGCTCCTATAAAAGAAGGATAATTCTGGGATTCCTGAGAAAGGAAAGGCTGCTTGGACAAAATCTGATTCAGACACCAACTTCCTTTTTAGTGTTTGGGGCCACTGTGGTTTCGGTTGGATCATGTAGCATACCCTCATAAGCAACTCTAAGTTTGCTTTAGAAATCAACTGGGTCCATCTGTTACTTAGTACATATGACTGATACTCATATATTGAAGTCTGGTCTCTAATCAGTTTCAGATAATTGTTACTTAATGCATGTGCCAAATGGGTTGCAGCTTATCTTCTTCTCTCAGCTATTCATCAAGAAAGCCACTCCATGTTCACCACATGGATCATACTGGGAGTAAGATGCAAGGGGAGTGTGGGCAGTGCTAGGGTCCATGTGTGTGATTGGGAGATAACTGCAACCAGATCTTCTTAAATCTTTGAATGTTGTCACAGACTGTGACAATTTCTTGTTTGTACTATTGGATATAGTTGCTGCCTGCAGATTACTTATAGCTTTCTGTGTTCACCATGAGCAGAATTTAAATCTATAGAATAGAAATATACTATTATAAAATTGAAAGTACAAATAACTGATAAAATTATTTTTATATTTTCTGATAGATATGTATAATACATCAGAGGCCTCTCGAGTATATCGTATGACTATAGAAGCCAATACTATTATGGAATGTTCTCTGAATTTCACACCAAAAGAAGTAAGCTTATGTTTTAGTGAATATTAATCTATTTATATTGTTTTAAAATGTTATTTCCTATCTTCCCTGCCCAAGTTCTTTTAGGCTGCCTCATCATGGCAGTGTGTTTGTGTGTACGAGTATGGTAGGGGGAGGGGTGTTCCTGGGAGGGATGAATGAGAGGGTATGCCAAGATTATATATTCCCACTAGAGTTACCCACCATGTAAAGATCATCCCATCTGCTCAGCTAAAGTAAACAGGCACCTACCTATATTGGCCAACAGCAGTATAGAAAAATACTAGAGTGACAGTTGCAAAGTCATCAATTATTGTATGGGAGAAAGGGAAAGTAAACCACACCTATATTTTTTATCAATAAAACCACATGGATAGAAAATATACAATGATTAATGATATTACACAACATCTGTAAAAACATTGAAGATGTAACCAAACAAGGAAATACAAGGAAAGTCTTTTAAAAGATTTCTGAATTCAGATTCCAATCTTGAATTGGGCATGCTAAAGAAATCCAGGGGATAGATCATAACCAATTTAAAGGTTATCAAACAAAGATAGAAATAGTATATTGAAATACTATATAGTAGAATTATCAACATTTAAGATTCCTTAAAAGATATTTCCTGCTTACATGAACCTCTGGTACTAGATGATGAAGTTAGATCAGCATCCTGATCATTACCCAAATCAAAGAGCTACAGGAATCAATGGAATACCCAGCCAAAAGAACAAGGTTGGTCAAGGCTGGTTAAAGTTCCAGCCAAACTATGCCAGCAAATCTGGAGAGTGACACAGTGGGCACAGATTGGAAGAGATGAGTCTACATTCCAGTATGTAATAAAGGAGTGTGCAAATTATCGTACATACTGTATCCTTAATTTCACAAGCTAGCAAAATAATGGTTAGGATTATCCAATGCAGATTAGAACCCTATATGGAAAAAGAGATGTCGGATGTTAAAACTAGCTTTAGAAAAAGCTGAGGAATATGAGGCCTAATTACTGTATAATGGAGAAAGCGAAAAAAAATAGAAAAGAAGTTAGTATGTCCATCAATGATTATAAAAAAGTCTTTGATTGTACCAGTAACATCAAGTTGGAATGTGCTAAAAAAAAAGAGAATTTCAGAATATCTCATTGTATTCATGAGAAATTATATACAGATCAGGAAGCCATATTATGGACAATCTGGCTCCGGATTGGCAGAGGAGTGAGACAAGGCTGTATATCTTCTCTTATATATTCAATTTATATGCTGAATATATATTAAGGGAAGCAGGAGTAGAAGCTCTTAGGGGGAGCCTGGAACCCCCACAGAGTGCGTCCCCGGGTGGCGGATTGGGGGGCCCTACCCATTATGCTTTTATACTGTAATGGGCTGGAGGGAATCAAATACCTCCCGTGGACCAACAGGCCTGGTGAGTGGCAGCTGGCTCCCCAGTATCGACTGAAGGCGGAGACCATATTGGTTGGAACGGATTCAGAAGAACAGCACACGGTGTGGTGGCAGCCACTTGAACAGCATGTGCACAGCGGTGTAGAAAGCAAAGGGGAGACTACTACACTATATATTTCCCAGGAAAATCATGTTAATGGCGGCAAAACCTAACAATGGCCCCGAGTACGGGCGCCCCTTAAATGGGGCAGGGGTGCTAAGAATCTCCCGGTCCGCTAGAAGCATGATAAACCCAAAACTACGAATTGGTACATGGAATCTGAGAAGCCTATACGAAGCTGGGAAAACACACAACACTATCCAAGAAATGTCCAAATACAATATCTCTATATTGGGAGTGAGTGAAATGCGCTGGCCTGAAAATGGAATGTGTAGAATAGGAAATTATACTATCTACTACTCTGGTGAGAACAGCAAACACCATCGAAATGGAGTAGCTATAATCGTAAACAATCGTGTAAATAAATGCATCAAGTCCTTTATTCCTGTATCCGATAGAGTGATGATGATCCAAATAAATAGTACTCCAGTAAATATGAATGTTATACAAGTTTATGCTCCCACAGCTGACAGTGATGAGGAGGATTTAGAGAAGTTCTACGAAGATATAAGCAGTGTACTGAAAACCCTAAAAAGTAATGATATCACAATACTCATGGGGGACTTCAGTGCAAAAGTGGGAGAAGGAAGTGATGCTCCTGTAGTTGGAAACTTTGGCTTAGGAACCAGAAATGGTAGAGGTGACAGATTTGTAGACTTCTGCAAGGAACATAGGCAATGTGTGATGAATACTTTTTTCAAGTTGCCAAAAAGACGCCTCTACACTTGGAGATCACCAGCAGATACACGAAATAATGTAGTAAGGAACCAAATTGACTATTTTACAATAAACAAAAGATTTAGAAACTCAGTAAAATCAGTAAAGACATACCCAGGTGCAGATGTACCATCCGATCATAATCTACTACTTGCTGAAGTCCAGCTGAAACTAAAAAGGATGAAAAACCCAAACCCGGCTAAACCAAGAATCAACAGAGACTTCATCATTAAACATGGAGGGAAGATTAAAGAAGAACTAGAAAATCATTTAAGGGAAACCAACAACCTGAATGATGATGATGTAGAAGTGAACTGGAATAAATTTAAAAATGCAATAGTAGAGGTAACAAACTCAAAACAGAGAGAGGGGTACCACAAGAAACAACAGTGGTGGATGACGGAGGAAATTCTTCATCTCATGGATGAAAGAAGATCTTATAAAAATAAAAACAAAGAAAAATACAATGAATTGCAGAAAACAATTAGAAGAAAAATTCGACTGGCAAAAGAAAAGTGGTTTGCAAAGAGATGCAAGGAAATAGAAGAGACAGAACGTATGCATGATAATTTCAATTTACACAAAAAAGTGAAAGAAGCAGCAGGCCTCTACAAAAAGAAAACCAACAACTTAGTTGACAAAGAGGGGAAAATTATCTTAGATGAGGATGAAAAACTAAAAAGATGGAAGGAATATATTGAAGAACTTTTTGAGGACACTAGGGATGATATAGATATGGGAAGTATAACAACTGGACCAAACATCACTATGGAGGAGGTTGAACATGCAATAAAAATAGCAAAAACAAGAAAAGCCACAGGACCTGATGATATCCCAGTAGAAATTTTAAAATTGCTGGAAGACAATGGGAATTTTTTTTTACTGCAGCTCTTCAATCAGATATACGAAACAGGAAAGATACCAAATGATTGGCTAAAATCAACCTTTGTGACAATCCCCCAAAAAATAAATGCAGAGAAGTGTACCAAATACAGAACAATAAGCTTAATGAGTCATGCCCTGAAAATATTCCTGAGAATAATTCACAAAAGAATATACAACAAAATTGAAGACCGTCTAGGTAACACACAATTTGGTTTCAGAAACAATCTTGGTACATGAGATGCACTATTCAGCATTCAAGTTCTTGTACAGCGTTGTAGAGATGTCAATCACAGTGTTTACATGTGCTTCATTGATTTTGAAAAAGCTTTTGATAAAATAAGACACAGCAAACTACTAGAAATCCTGAAACAAGGGGGACTAGATGACAAAGACATCCAAATAATAAAGAATCTGTATTGGCATCAGGTAGCAAATGTGAGACTAGGCCAAAAATACTCAGCTGATGCAGAAATAAGAAGAGGGGTCAGACAGGGATGTATTCTGTCTCCACTGTTGTTCAATATCTACTCTGAGTCAATCTTCAAAGAGGCACTGGAGAACATCGATGCTGGCATCAAAGTAAACGGTGTTTGGATCAACAACTTAAGATATGCTGACGATACAGTTCTGCTTGCCAGTAAGTATGAAGACCTTCAGCTCCTCATCAACAGAGTCACTGAAATATCTGGAAAATACGGCTTGAAGCTTAACACCTCAAAAACCAAGATCATGGTCGTCAGCAAACAACCCGTTAATTTACCACCAATAAATTCAGAAGGAATACCACTAGAAAAAGTTGAAAGGATCACGCACCTCGGTTCTAATTTACATGAAAGCTGGGACATGACCGCTGAAGTAAAGACAAGGATAGAGAAAGCTCGAACAGCATTCTTCAAAATGAAAAAGGTCTTCTGCAGTCACGACATAAGCCTAAGACTGAAAATCAGGCTTGTCAGATGCTATATTTTTTCTATCCTGCTCTATGGAGTAGAGAGTTGGTCTCTGACAGAAGGCCACCTGAAGAGACTAGAAGCATTTGAAATGTGGATTTACAGGCGGCTGTTACGTATAAGCTGGGTGGACAAGATCAGAAATGAGGAGGTTTTAAGCGCCTGGGAAAGCCAAGGGAAATCATCAAAACAATTAAAAAACGAAAGCTAGAATATTTCGGACATGTGATGCGACACCCAGAAAAATACGGCATACTCCATTTAATCCTCCAGGGAAAGATTGAAGGCAAACGAGGTCCAGGCAGAAGAAGAACATCATGGCTTCAAAATCTAAGGGACTGGTTTGGACAAAACTCAGCAGCACTTTTCCGTGCGGCTGCTGATAAAAACAGGATCGCCAACATGATCGCCAACGTCCGATATGGCACAAAAAGAAGAAGAAGAAGAAGAAAAAGGAGTCCGACCCATCGCGACGTGTCCCCCATCGCGACACAACGTTCCTCCAGGCCTTCCTGTCCTCTACCATCTTCTGGAGTCCATTTAAGCTCACGCCTACTGCTTCAGTGACTCCATCCAGCTACCTCATTCTCTGTCGTCCCCCTTCTTCTATGCCCTCAATCTTTCCCAGCATTAGGCTCTTCTCCAGTGAGTCCTTTTTCTTATTAGGTGGCCAAAGTACTTGAGTTTCAACTTCAGGATCTGGCCTTCTAAGGAGCAGTCAGGGTTGATCTCCTCTAGGACTGACCAGGTGATCGCCTTGCAGTCCAAGGGACTCGCAGGAGTCTTCTCCAGGACCATAGTTCAAAGGCCTCAATTCTTTTGCGTTCAGCCTTTCTTATGGTCCAACTTTCACAGCCATACATTGCAACTGGGAAAACCATGGCCTTGACTATACGTACTTTTGTTGGCAGGGTGATGTCTCTGCTTTTTAGTATGCTGTCTAAATTTGCCATAGCTTTCCTCCCCAGGAGCAAGCGTCTTTTAATTTCTTGGCTGCAGTCCCCATCTGTGGTGATCCTAGAGCCCAGGAAGATAAAGTTACCCACACTAATTCACGGTGATTCCCTGCTGTTTTCCTATTGTCAACTTTTCATAATCATGTAGTTTTGACTTCCCCACATGGCTCCTTCAAATGTATTTTATCAGTTTCCATACGGTTGCACTGCACTTCTGAAAAGTATCAGATTGAGAAAAATTGATATAACACAACATTTTAGATATAATGAATAAGCCTATATGAACCTCAGGCTGGTATGCTGTTCTTTTGCTATCCTGCAACAGGAGGAAGGAAAAAGGAAGGATTTTCACTTTAAAAAATGGTACTTTGTACTGAAGACAACTTTGGAATTATTTTCATCTGGCAGAACATGATATAAATAGCTATTTTAGCTAGAGTTCTACGGGCTTTATATTCTGGTTTTTTCTAAAGATGAAAGTAGAAGATTCTTCTTCATCCAATTTTATATTCAGGATATAATTTTATCCAGATATAATTTGTAGTTGATAGCTGTGAGCCATGCTGACCTGGCATATGAAATAAGTAAATTTTAAGAGCTCTGATACAGCTTGTTAACATGCATAACTGATGAGGGCAATTTGACATCACTATGTTTCCTCATAAGTTTTATAATATGGGAAGCAGTTCAATATTTGATATTAAAGTATTATTTTTAGTTTATCTTCTATTAGGAACTGGAAATGTTAAGGTTTCAAGGCGAGTGGTCTTTGCAAGCTCACTACCTTTATTTATTTATTTATAAACCACTAGGATAATGATGTATACACACATACATGTACATATATGCATATGTATATAATAGTGTATGTATATATCATTATCCTAGTGTTTTTCCCAGTGCAGTTTGTTCCGCTTTTTGGGTCAACAAGTGCCATTTTGTGTGATCAAAATGAGGCATCCGGATCCAACGACCACTTTTCATGTCTGCATTTATTATATCTGCATCTTTGCTTCGGCCTTCCATTGTGGTCACTTGCCATCTATATTAAAGTGGAAGGAAAAGCAGACCAATGGTATGGAGTGCTGCTCGTAGAACATGGCCATACCACTATTTTTAAAAGTTACGTATGTATAAGAACTCATTATTCCTAAGAACTCAATATTTCAGGAGTTATCTATTGGATAACTTAGTGTCATCTCTTCATACATTATAGCTCATCTCTTCGCCCACAGTAAACTCTGTTATCAAGTTTCATCAGTCAATAGTGGAATTATTATTATTTTTAATATATTTTATTGATTTTTTACAATAGCAATCTTTAGTGCTTAGTAAACAGCGTGTTGTCTGGGTTCATATATTTAAAAACAATATAATTAATTTCTATAATTCATAATCAATATATTATTAATGATATATTTCCTTGATCTTCTCTTCTTCCAGTAGTATTCTCTTTTGTCAACATTAAACAAATAATTCTTAATACTTTCGATACATACAAGGTTGGATATAAACATTTTTCTTGTGTTTGTACAAATAAATAACATCAACATATAACATCTTTTCTGATTGGCTTATGTTTCAATTCTATTTGTAAAAGTCAATCTTATTAAGTCACTATGTTTCCTGTTTTCAAGATTCTTATTTAAGCTTGTTTTCCCCTCAGTATTCAAACCATTCTTATCAGTCATAATTTTCTCAAATTAATTACCTTTAAATATCCAAACTTTTCATTCACATACACCATCCCAATATTTTTACATTCATATATTATAAAAATACTATACTACTTATATATCTTATCCCTTACTGTAGGGCCCTTTATATCCAAAATTTATCTATTCTTTTAACCATATTCAAACAAGTGTTTAATCATATAGTACTCCATGGGTAAGTCAATCAAATCTCTTGAATCTAACTCTAGCCTTCTTCTTTTGCCAGGTAGCTTTCCGAGTCAGTATTTCCGCTTGCCAGGGGATTCTTCCTGTATTTTTGTGAGTTTTTTGGGAATGGGAAAGACAAGTTAAGTAGGATGTATGTTTTTTTGTCTCCCAAACTCTAATGATTCTCCTGGCAGCTCTATAATCCATTTTGGAGTTTGAAGTCCGAAAATAAAATATCTTTTCCATTTCATTGTTGTGGCAAAATCTTGCAGATTTTCTTTTGTTTGTATTAGCTGTAGTTCTTCATTTGTAGCTTCCCTATTTGGGTCACTTTCCTCTGGTTTTGTTCTGTTATCTGATTTGTTTGTTCATTCTTTATCGTCGTTTTCTGAGAGTTTTTTAATTGTAAGTTTAGGTTGAAGATGTGCTCATTTATGTCATCAAAGTTGTTTTAATCTCATCATGGTTTGAAACAATTGTCATTTTGAATCTGTCGCAGCATTGCATACATTTCCTCCTGGAGTATTTGCCTCTGAAGATCTCTGATGTTCCAGGTTGGGGCCTTCAGAAGGGAATATTAGGTGTGGTTTCCTGTCACTTTTAGATAGGTATGCAACATCCATTTTGTCTCCCCCCTCCAGATAGTCTTTCACATACCATAGTCTCTATGATTAGCCTTGTCAAACCAGCCAATCTTAAAATCCAAACAACCAAATCTTATATAGTTCTTATCTTTATATATGGTTTTTGTAATCCATGCATTTCCAATTGTCAAAGCACCATTAAAGCAGTGTTTTATAACAGTTCTTCTGTTCAGGGGTCTTACAATTATCAACCAGCCAAAATTGCAGTCCAGAATGTTTAGCCACTAAGAGCTTTCCAGTAATCCCCCCCTAGAAGATTAGCCAAAAGTCAAGGTTTTTCTTTCTCTGCAAACAATTCTTGAGCTTAGAAATCACAGCTCAGTAAGTATTTATAATCCCAGAAGGTCAGCAGTTTTTAAAACAAATGTGGTTCTCACTCTGTAGTAGATGGCCCAGTGTATTTTCTTTCTCTTTTTCCCAGCTGTTCTTTATTTGGCTAAAAGACACTGAGGTTCAAAGAACAAGTTTTTCTCTATTTCTGGGTCTTGCCAATTTCTGAGTCAATGCAGCTGTATTTTTATGCTCTAATCCTCCACTAGATGTCAGTAGCTATTCATTTTCCAACTTTTAAGACAAAATTATTTTCTTATAATTTCATCATACTCTTTCAGATGTGGAAATCTTAACAGTTTTCATAATTTTCAGATTTATCCAGACTGTAGTATTATTAACTTCATTTCAATATATTCTGTCCCCCATAAACATTAATTCGCTGCTTCTCTCTATGGAAGGGTGGGTGTAGTCCCCTCCCTTCTCACTTTCAGAGGATTTTTGCTTCTTGGGGATCTTTTCCAGGAAATCAGTTACAAAATAGGAGAGAGAAGATCGATATTCTCACCCAATTCCAAGTACGCTGTTCACAGTTGTTCTGGTTAGAGCTTTTGGACTTTGGCTGCCGGTAGCTTGGGCTAATCAGCGAGGTGTGGCTAGCCTTTCTCCTGTCAGGTTGGAAGGCTTCCCCCGATCAAACGGATCACCGCCATCATTCCAATCAGCGGGGGGGCTCTCCTTCATCGCCTCTCATGGCGACTTTTCAACCCATTTAGGGTCCCCTGGCATGGAGAAACCAGCCGTGGGGTGCAGAGCCCCGCAATCCCTCGGCTGTGAGCTACAAATGCAAGACCGGAAGTCTCAGAATAGTGGAATTATTGTTTCTTAGAAAATACATTGTACTCTTGCCATTTTTTTTAAGTTAGAATCAATTATAACAGCAGCCTTTTAGGGCAATCACCTATGAATTTTCTCAGTCATTGTTCATTCTAAGGAAGACTGTCTTGTTTCCTCTCCCCTCTTTTCTCACTCTTTGATGGATATTCCTAAATGAGAATGATTTTTCTAGGACGGCTAGGCAACTTGCTCTTTTATGACTCGTGGACTTCACTCCCAGAATCCTGAGCAGCCATGCTGAGGGGAAAGGGAGAGGTTTCCAAGCTGAGCCATGCTGGCTCAGGAATTCTGGGAATGAAGTCCACGAGTCATAAAAGAGCCAAGGTTGCCTACCCTGTTCTAGGATGATAGAATAACTCTAAATCTATCTGATTTTATTTTTGCCAGTAGTAACAGTTCTCAAGGTATTGATAAAGCTGAAGTGGATGGATAACTTGAGGTGTGAGGTCACTTCACCTCCCTCCCTGCTGCCACCATTTTTCTCAATGCCTCATTCTATTGATCCTCGGGAAGATGAATTTTGGTTATGGTGGTGGAGATCTGAAGCACCAACTTTCATCATGAGTAAAATAAGCAAGTCTGAGATTATTATTTGTTACATTAATCAGTTAATTGCTAGCTGGTTAGAATAATGCAGTCCTTATAGCCTCCTGACCTATTGCCCTTCTGGTGGGCATTCAATCGGGGTGATGAGTATATAGTTAATCTCAGAAAGAAAGTGGGCTAGTGGTGGATGGTGATGACTAATAACTCTCACGGTTGTGTGAGGGTTAGTTGAGTCAAATCTGAAATGAAGGGCTTTGAATCTGCTTTGTTTGACATCTGGTATCTAAAAAAATGATTTGATTGATAGTTATACCTTGCATCTGTCCTGCTTGTGAGTCATCTACTTCCAGGATTGGACTTGATGACGCCTGACACCTATGTTCATCCGAATACAAAGGCTTAACAATTTTGCTTTAAGGAAGGGTTGATTACAGCTGAAGTGCAATCTGTAACTTTAACTAGTAATGCAAAGTATAGTTATATTATTATTTAAACTGCCTGCTGAAGCAGATAATCCCATTAAAGAAAAAAAAAAAGTAGCCTGCAGCTCTTATTTTCTTAATGGCATTATTTAAATCTGCACTGATATTTAGTTCTTCACTCTTAGCAAAAGCACATTAACTAAAACAGCTGCACATCAAAATTACATTCCATTTCTAAGTGTTATTTTTTATCCTTTTTTGTTTAGGTAAGATTCCAATAGAGATTTGTTTAGATTCTATTATTTATATAATCTGATTTTAATATACTTGAACTTTCAAGTATTATAATCTTAGACACTTAAAGATGATGGATGCTTCACTCATAATTATCCAGCAAATGGTTTTGATTTCCTTCCTATCACTATTGTACATCAACCCACTAAGGCCGTTTGGACATTTGTTATAATTGATACGAGTAATTCTGGTAATTAATGAATCATTGGGGAGAGAGAAGTGAGAGAGAAGAAGAAGAAAAATTACATTTCTTTTATGGTGAGTCTGCAGTAAAAGGGCACTGTTTAGTTTTTTTTTGTTTTTTTCTGATAAAATATTTATGTGTGACGCATCTACTTGTTCTCCTTTTAAAGTTTGATTATATATGGCAAATAAGTCTGTTTTAATTTTTATGGCAAATTATCCTGAGGATAAATAGAATGTTTTTCTATACATAGCTTTTGAGATTTTGCTAAGCCAGATTTCTTGTTCATTATCTCAGTTCTACTATTGCTTTGAACTGATTTCACTCCACTTTGTTTTTTGTAGAAAACAGTTCTAAGAAAATTGTCCCTAGAACTCCATGTTCAACCGTGTTCCAAATGTTAGATCTGCTATATTAGGATGTATATTCTCTATATAAGATAATGTCTGAAGCTATAGGTTTGGTATCATCAGTGTATGAATAAATACAATACAGAACAAATAATTGTACCATAACACCACAATACCACTGATATTTATCTAGACTTCTTACTCTACTGGCCCTGCTATTACTATTTGTAACTCGCTTCTGAAAGCAGGGATAGGTGGAAGACAATGAACAAATTGAAACTGAATGCGATAGGTTGTCCTTCTTTAATATAAAGCAGTTTTGTATTTCCAATATACTCATCAGTGCTACTGTTAAAAAAGCAGAGGTTAGGAATGTGGCGTTTCAGCTGCATTTGATTCATTGTCTTCTTCCTCTACTGAGATTCAACTTGAACCGTTATTTCAGATTCAAAAGAATAAAACTTTGAAAATTAACTTCTTAAAAGAATAAATGGTAAAGTAGGGCTGTCCTCAAATATTGTTTGAAAACTAACATTTTGGGCAGAATGTGGCAGTCCCAGTGGATCTAGTTCTTTTGCAATACCTGCTGATAAACTTCCAAGTCCTATTTAAAGTGCTATTAACTTTAACTTCTTTCATTGCATGGAATGATAATTCATGGAGTGCATAATCTTTTATACTATTCACTTGCTTTTGAGATAATTTTCATAGTACTTCCTCTTAAAATCATCTATATAGGTCAGGTTGCAAGAAGTTCTTTGAATATTTGGCGGAATGAAGGCCACAAATTTAGTTTTTCACCAAAACATCGTTTTTTTTCTAATTTTTAGAACTATATTTCCATTTACAATCTTTTAATCTTAATTTCATTTCTTTATGGAATGACTTTTCTTTCTCAGTATTTGGGAATATGAATTGACTACTGCCTGAATACAAACTTTGCTGGTTTCTGGTATTCAAACATTTGTATTGTAGCAATAAGAAAATTTAAATTTATATTCATCCTCTAGGTGGCAGCTATGACTTTACTCTTCCAATAAAAATTAATGCTGATGAAGCTCAGTGTTCCACAAAATACTTCAAAAAAGTTAAATTCTGCTAGTCAGCAAAGCATATGGTTGTTCCTCGACCTCAACATTGACTATACCTACTCAAGAATGCAAGTTCAAAGCAACTGGTATGTAAGCCTCAGTGTAAATATAGATGTGTATATACAGAACATCCTTTACTATTTTTAAATTATAAAATGGACAAATCAGCTGACAAGAACAGATGTCTAAATTAAGATTTTTTAAAGGAATTTATTTATTTATTCACATTTTGAATTGCCCATCCCCCTCAGAGAGGGGCTCTGGGTGGTGTACAATAAAATATAAAAATAGTATATAGGAATTTAAAAAATAAAAATAAAAAAAAATAGAATTTAAAAGGAGGCAGGATGATTGCACCTTGTTAAAAATAGTTAAAAAGGTGAAGAGAGGGCTCTCGGGGCGCAATCATGGCTTCCCAGATGAGCCACTGAGCCTTGTTTTAACTGTTTTTCAGAGGCCAGGAGAGTGGTGTGCGCCTTACCTCCAGGGGGAGAATATTCACAGGGTTGAGGGTGACAGCAAAGAAGGTCCTCTTTCTAGACATCACAGTCAAAATTCTTTAGCTGATGGAATCTGCAACATATCTTCCTTGCCTGACTGGGGGAGTGGGCCAATGTATTGGGCTGAAGATGTTTCCAAAGGTAGCCTGAGCACATACCATGTAGGGCTTTATAGATCACAACCAATACTTTAATTGGACCCTGAATCGAGCTATCCAATGTAGTTCTCAGAGCAAAAGTATTACATGCACCCTTTGGGGGCATCTAGAATTGTTCCTATGGCTGCATTCTGCACTAGCTGAAGTTTCTCGATACTTTTCAAGGTCACTCCCATATGAAGCTCATTGCAGTAGTTCAGACAGGAGATAACCAGGCCCTGAGTGAAAATTCTGTATTTAGATACTTTCTGTGTGGATTCAGACTTGAGATGTTCTTGATTACCAGATGAATGATCTGAACTGAGAGACAAAAACAAGAGAAGTGTGACCCATTTGATATTTATGGGTCTTTTAAGGATCATTGACTATGTTATACATACTTTCAAGGGCTTAGAGAGGGAATACCTTGTAGTGGTTCCAACCTTTATCATTCTAACAGAAGTATTACTGAGATATCTACTCAGATCTTTTTATTTTCTATATCATATGCTGCTCATTTCAAAGGACCTATTATTGTGTACAGTATAATAAAAATGACATAATAAATCAATAAACCAAGTACATACCCTAAATAGTAGTTTTTGAAGATCACATCTTCTAATACAATAAAGTTGATAATGATATAGACATGCTGTGACCAATTATCAACACCCCCCCAAACACCCTGTTTTTCCCAGCCTTCCTGAAGTTCACAGATGAAAGATGTCCTCCTGGTCTGCAGTGGGAGGATGGTCTAAAGCGGGGTTCAACTGCCCGCCCACGGCCGGATGGTTCGTTGCGAAACTGCGCCCACCCCATTGCCGGCAATGGAAAAAAAGTCACGATACGTTGCGACATGTCACGTGATGTTGCGAGTTTGACGCCCCTGGTTTAGAGGGTGGGCATTGTACCCCAAAGCAGTCATTCCTTTCTGTCTCCTGAATTTATGATGGGAGAGGAACTATTAGTATGTTTATTTAGGATGAATACATTAGACAGATAAGAACCTCTCGAAATCAACTGTCCTGTGCTACTGGAGTACCAAATTTTGTTGAGCTTTGTAAGTCAGAATGAGTATTCATTCCTTTTTTATATTTTTATTTATTTTGCATGCTTCTATGCTGCTTTAGACATGAGACTCTATGCAACTTAATGCAGAGCATTCAATATATGCTAAACATTAGCAAAATGATCAAATGTATCAATAATAGTAATAATAATACAACTAATATAAATTCAACATAATGCTATTATTGTTCTAAAAACAATGCCATCTTTAATACCAAGCAGACAGTTTTATTACCCAATGCACATCAACTTCCATTCTTACCTCTGTCCTCAAAGATGTACTTAAAAAAAAAAACCCATAAAAATATATTACAAAAAAAAGATGAATCAAAAACTTAATCCAAACGTGTGAGATCATCCATTGATTCAGAAAGCGAGAGTTAGATTAAAAAATAGAAGATTGACCTATTAGAGGGAGCAATCATATGTTTAAATACTTGTTTGAATATGATTAAAAAGAACGGATGAACCCTTAGATATAATTAGACTTTATATGAAATATATGATTTAGAATATTAGAAAAGAAATAATACTTAGGAAGGAGCAGAATCACCCTTAAACTCTAGTGCCCTGTAGAGATACCATGAAATCAACATTGCTGAGAGATCTAAAAAGATAAAGAGGTATGCATCCATATTCTCACACAGGATCTCACCCAACACTATAACCAGTATTGGTTTCTGTTCATGCCTAGGCCTGAATTCTGGATGAAAAAATTCAGATAAACTGATTCTATAGGGGTGTTTGCAAGTGATTGGACACTGGATGTTAGTTGTCTAGCATGTCTAAATCCAGAGATGTCTTCTCATGATGGGGTGCACTATTGCCTTTTTCAGGTCAGAGAGCACCTCCTTTTTCCACAATGAGGCATTGACCATTTTCCTGATCCATCCATTGCTCCCCCTACCTGCTCCCAAGATCCACAGGATTTTTGTAGTTTCACTTTTAGAGCAATCAATGTACTATAACAAGTATCAAACATTTTAGCTGTATCAAAAATATTTGGCTCAAAGTCTGAATGACACAGTGACATTATCAAATATGAGTTCCAAATTAACAGCCCTGCTTTGGAGAATTTGTGAGTTGTTCTTTCAACATAAATAGATATGGATGCTTTAAATTGGATTTATTTAATCTTTTTATGATTTGAGAATCTAAAACCTTCTTAGAAATATGTATTAAATGCATAAAATAAAATACATAGGTATAGATTGTATTACAAGGGAAACCAATTGTCTCAAACTAGCTTATTAAAAATACATAATGGTAGTACAGTAATATATATGATTATTAATCCATAAATCAATAACAAAAGAATACCCTTGTTGGGGCATAATAATTTTAGATATTGAGATTTACAAGTTAGCAATAATTTTGGAATCTAGATGTCATAAATTACTTTCTGCCTACATACATTATTGAATGAAAAGCTAAATTCAATTATAAGTTGTTGAAAATAAAGTTTAATTTTTTTCCCATCCATCCTCCTAAAATCTCTTCATAGACCTTACACCAGAACACTACTTTAAATTATTGCATAAGTTTTCATGTTAATTTTGCTGTGCTTAGCCGCAACTCCAGACCCAGCCCTATTTGTAATGTTATGAGATAATGTTATGAGATTTTTCTACCTTGAGTGCTAACTTAATTTGGCAAACCTATACAGGTCTGATAGAGCTTCAATTTTATCTCCCCATCAGGGTACCCTGAAGTTTCTCTATATAGGTAAGCGGAGGAAGATATATCCAGTTTTTTATTCATGTACTGATTGTATTTCTTGCCATTTCAAATCACCAAACGTTTGAATCTGGATTCTTTATTGAGTCTTGCTTGATTTGAAGATTTTCCAATTCTAGTCAAAATTACTGATTTCATCCAGATTTAATCCATGTGTAGTTTAATAAATCTATGTTCTTGAGTTAAAATAGTTGTCTATGTTTGTTTGTTCTACAGTGTTACAGCCCCACTGCATATTTTATCCTTTAGAGCTCACCTTTCACTAGTGTAAATGTATCAACATGGGTGTTATAAAGTGACAGCAGTAATATAAAGGTTGGTACATATTATAGGGAGTGTGGATACTTCTAATTGTGCCCACTGTTGTTCTGAAGTTCTGTTTATGTAGTGTTTTCAAACAACAATTAGTAATTCAAATGCTGGTAATTTTTGCTCACACTATTTCTGTATATTTTCTTATATCTGCTTTTTGATTTCCTGTATGATGGCAGAATAAAAACATTCCACACACGATCATCACAATGCATATATACCCTAAAATTATAGTGCTTTTTTATATCTAAAATAAATCAAATATATGTTACATGAATATAGAATACAGGATTAACAACCAAGAAATCTACTGCAGATTTAAAATTTAAACCGAAAGACCTCACTGAAACATAAGGCTAAGCTACTAATCAAATTTATAAGCCTTAAGTCATGCCTTAGGTTCAGTCCTCTGATGTGGCCAAAGATAAGAGAAAAGTTTTATACCTTTTTCTCTCTCTTTTTCCTTTAAGCACAGTTTGGATTATTTCAAATTAATGCTGAATAGTGGTCATTTTTTTTCCAGAAAAAATGTGTATTTATTGCATTTACATCGGGTTTTTTTCCTTGAATAAAATTTTATTTTATTCAGAAATTAAGGTAAATAAATAAAAAAAAAGATAGAAAGAGAGAGAAAGAAATGTTATAAAACAAACAAAGGATGGAAAAATATTAGATAGGAAAGAGAAAAATGTACATTAAAAAAGACAAAATAAAAAAATGCAAAGTAATTAACGGGAACAAATGGCCAATTAAAATTCAGAGCCGTCTGTTAACATCTATTATTGTATTTAACTGTAGAAAGCTTCTTATCTATCATAAATCACTGCAGTCATTGTCTCTGATCTGTCTGGGATCAAAGATCCTTGTTTGATTTTTAATAATAAAATTTTCCCTTAGATTTTGGTTGAGAACTTTTCCAACAATTGTATCTTTTCTCCCTAAATCATAAACCTCGTTATTGATCAATTTTCTCAAAAAAGTCCAATTGAAATTATTTTCCGTTAGATATAGTAGTAGTTCCATCCCCAATTACAAATCATCTTTAGAAAGTCCAGTTCATCATTCAATTCTGTTAACTCCAATTCTAGAATAGAATAACAACTTTATTGTCACTTTTGAATGTACACTAATTGGCATACATTAAAATGAAATTTTGTTGCATACGCTCTCAAAGGTCACCACCTCCGACATAAATATGACAAAAATAAATAATCAAAATTATGCTATCCCCATATATTATAGACACAGAGAAACAACAGTCTAGTTCAAAATTCACCCTGGCTGCTGAAAGAAAAAAAACCCTGATAAATTCTCTCCTTACCTAATGGGTCTGTAAATATTATTAACTTTCTCATTCTTATTAACACAAACAAATATTTCAGATGAGGAGGTCTCTATCTAATTTTTTCTTTTTTTCTTTTATTTTTTATATATATTTATGTTGGGTCTATTAAAAAAAGAAAATTTCATCAACATAAAAAATTAAGATCAGAGCTTTTTTCTGTATAGTGAAAATCTGATGCAAATGAAAATCTAAACAGGTCACTTTCACTACCCAGAAAATCTCCATCAACTTCCATACAGAGAAGCCACAGTAATTCAGAACAGCAGAGTGGAAAACAGTGAAAAACATTAAAGAATTCATGTTAAAATCCAGCAGGGGTTAGAATAAATCAGCTTTCAACCAGTCAATTAACTTTAAAGAAAAATCAAGATTAAAAAAAGAAAATTCAAAACTGTACAGTTAAAGCCCAGGTGTGCTTAAAAAAAATCAACACACTGGGAGGAAAGACGGAGATTTGACTTTCCACCGCTCCCACTGGAAATTGCAATCCTCCAGATTCCTACTTCCCAGGAAGAGTCCACAGTTGTCCGAGGATCATCTTGATCCTTATCATCTTGATCCATCTTGATAGACTTGAACTCTGGGCGTTATCTAACAAAAGAAATTCAATGTGAAAAAAGTAAGGTTCTACATTTAGGCAAGAAACCAAATGCACAGGTACAGTAGGTGGTACCTTGCTCAATAGTAGTAACTGTGAGAGGGATCTTGGAGTCCTAGTGGACAATCACTTAATAGAGCCAGCAGTGTGCTGCAGCTGCCAAAAAGCCAACACAGTGCTAGGCTGCATTAACAGAGGGATAGAATCAAGATCACTGAAGTAATACCACTTTACAATGCCTTGGTAAGCCACACTTGGAATACTGCATCCAGTTTGGTCACCCATGATGTAAGAAGATGTAGAGACTCTAGAAAGAGTACAGAGAAGAGCAACAAAGATGATTAGGAGACTGGGCTAAAACATAAAGAACGGTTTGCTGGAATTGGTATGTCTAGTCTACTGAAGAGAAGGACTAGGTTGACATGATAGCAGTGTTCCAATATTCAGGGGTTGCCACAAAGAAGAGGGAGTCAAGCTTTTCTCCAAGCACCTGAAGGCAGGACAAGAAGCAATGGATGGAAACTAATCAAGGAGACACCCAACCTAGAACTAAGAAGAAACTTCTGACAGTTAGAACAATTAATCAGTGGAACAAATGGCCTGCAGAAGTTGTGAATGCTCCAACACTGGAAGTTTTTAAGAAGAGACTGGGCAACCATTTGTCCTGAAATGGTGTAGGGTTTCCTGCCTGAGCAGGGGGTTGGACTAGAAGACCTCCAAGTTCCCTTCCAACTCCATTATTATTATTGTTGTTGTTGTTTGCCGTCGTCATCAATCATCAAAATCTTGGGCCGTTTTTAGCTGTCCATTCAGATCTAGGAACCACTGTCAAAGAACCCACTTTGGTGGCAAAATCACTGTTTATCGACAGGGAAACAGATTCCCCTTCGCTCAGCATGCCATCTTGGAGGAAATCCAACAGTAGAATGAAACAATTCAATTCTCACAATTGCCATAGAGATAGGAAAGGCCGCCTCTTTGGGCATTATTGCTTCAAACGTGACCTGATCAGTGCTCCTTCAGTAAAGCTGAAGTATTTTTTGTATCAAAATGTATCGAAATATCTTTTGTTTGGATTTCTAAAACTTGATTCTGAGCATAGCATTTTTTTCTATTTATTGCATGCTATCAAATGAGTAATTTGTTCGTACAGCTCAAAATTCATGCAGAAACAGATCTTCTGCATTTGTCACTTTTACATCACTCATTTTAATTAGCAATCTGAACACCCCACTACTATTTTGCACAATATTGTAACTCTGGAGTTTTCAATAACACTCCTAATTTGGAGAAAATATGCCTGAAATTTGGAGACACACATAAATCTTTTGATGATAGGTCTTTTTGGTGTCATTAATTATTCATAAAGTAGCCCATTCTTATATCATGTGGCTTCCTCATCTCTCTGCTGCGAAACTGTATTTGAAAAACATCTCAAAGAAACAGCTACTTGGCGATTTGATCTTGGACGCAGCAGGCAAAGCCGTAGATGATGGTATCTTCAAATTTAGTTTCTACTGGAATTCTCTTTCCGGGACAAAATACAGCTGTTACCATATGCTTAGCCTGCCCATGTAAGAATTTGTTTTCCTGTCTACTCTGTATATGTTTTTTAAATCAATATTCTACATTTGAAATGCTTTATAGATACTTTCTTTCTATTTTCTACATTGACAAGTTAGTTATTTCGTTTAAAATTATTATATATATATATTTCTGTGTTAATTTAGATTTGCCAACAAAGAATTAAAGGGAGAGTATAGCTATTTCGAGCTATTTAGCTCTCATCAGCTAGCCATACCCTTCTGAATATACACATACACACACACACATTATGTATAGTATATATATATATATACACACAACACAAAACCCACAAACAATAGTATACTGTATAGAAACATACAAAGTATATACAGTATTTCTTGTACATTTACTTCATTTGCTAGGCTTGAATGAGCATAGAAGAAAACCTCTAAAGATATATTTTCCCATAGGTTCTATTGTAATTTAATGACTTTGAAAGAAGAGATGCTTTTGTTTGAAAGTTTCAAAGAAATTAATCAGTTTCCCGCCTCTTCATTTAGTTGGAAGGTGACTGAAAATTACCATTGTAGGGGTGATATGCCTTGTCTCAAATCATCTCAAACAACATGCAAAGCTACACAATCACATAGTATACATTATAGGTTAGCCTTTTAACTTTTCAATTAGTAAATGATTATGGTTTTTTCTAAAGAGGAAGGCTATCAGACTTTTCCTATACAGTAATTATTCTGCCTAGCCATAAACATGTGCACTGTCTTCCATCTGGAAAAAGATCTACAGCAGCTTTATTTTTGAATATTTATGGCTGCAGCACCGATTTTAAGTCAGTTGAAACCATTGCATTTAATCACTTATAAACTGAAAATATTAGTGCAGTACCCTTTGTACTTTAATTGTCTGTTGTTGTTTTTAATGAGATCTTACACCATTCCACAAATACCTTGATTGGTCTAATCACTTTAGCACTAGAAATTTATAATGTATTTTACCTTCTCTGAAGATGTGTTATGAATCTTCAGTCACCAAGACTCATTAATGACATATTAAATACATATTGTAGTATAATTACTTACAAAAGTCTGTAACTTTAGAATGATACTGTATCTGCAAAATAAGTAAGGAAGAAGTATAGTCATATCATGAGATGCTACAACTGCAAACTGTTTTCTATACAGTAATGGAACTTTTTAAAGATATCAGCTGTGAATGAAGATTTTAATGCAGATATGTATATGATTCCTTGAAGGTATCACATATTAATTACTGTATATTCATATAGTGATTCATATAATTAAGCAAGACAAAATTTTACAGAACTTAGTTAAGGAAGCCAAACAGTTTGGAAACTGAACTATAAACTGAAATTAGAAGCTGACATCTAAATATTCACTTTTACTGCTTCAGCTATAAATATTACTTTTCCAACTTTTCTTTGACTATTTTTGTTTCATATGTGGAGATCACTTTCTTAATCTGGGGTATTGTTTTTCTTCAAGACTGAAAAGCATACACAAAACTGTTCCTAAGTTTTCTATTAGACTGATTGCTCTTTTTGTGAGTTGTTAAAGTTATACTAACTCTTTGCCCCTTCCACTCTACAGAGAGATTTAATTTTCATTCCTTGTATACGGAACAAAGTAGCAGAGGAATTTTGACAACTTTAGTAATAAGATAGATAGATAGATAGATAGATAGATAGATAGATAGATAGATAGATGATAGATGATAGATAGATAGATAGATAGATAGATAGATAGATTATAAAGACTTAGATGAGAATTGAAGGGAACTCATTAAATTTGAGATGACACCAAACTGACAGGGACTTGGATTTGGCTAGTCTAAAGAAAAGAAGAAATAGGGAGACAATGATAGCAGTATTCCAGTATCTGAGGGGCTGCCACAATGCAGAGGGGGCCAGGTTGTTCATCAAGCACCAGAGCGAAGGATGAGAAACAATGGTTGGAAACTGATCAAAGAGAGAAGCTACCTGAATTAAGGAGAAACTTCCTAACAGTGAAGACAATCAAACCAGTGGAACAGCTTACCCCCAGAAATCGTGGGCGCTCCATCACTGGAGATTTTTTAAGAAGAGACTAGACATTCACCTGTCTGAGACAGTTAGTTTCTCCTGCTTGAGCAGAGGGCTGGACTAGAAGACTCCAAGGTCCCTTCGAGCTCCTATTATTCTATTCTATTCTATTCTATTCTATTCTATTCTATTCTATTCTATTTACTATTCTATTCTCTATTCTATTCTATTCTATTCTATTCTATTCTATTCTATTCTATTCTATTCTATTCTATTTCTATCATTCTATTCTATTCTATCTATTTTCTATTCTATTCTATTATTCTATTTCTTCTATTTCTATGTTCATTCTATTCTATTCTATCTAGTCTATTCTATTCTATTCATTCTATTTATTCTATTCTATTCCATTCCATTCCATTCCATCCATTCCATTCCTTCCATTCCATCATCCATTCCATGAAACGCTTTCCTAAAAACATATAATCCATTCAAAAGACTTCACTTTTTAAATGATAGATTTCATGTGATGTTCCACATTAGGTTACTTGATTTTGCAGTGGAGATCATCAAAACACAAGATAAGAATGATTTGTAAAACTGTATGTTTTGAGACAGTGTGTATGTCCTGAGAATTGCTGTTTTATCCAATGTGATTGATTGAATTATTATTTCCAAATAGAAGGCAAAGTTTTTTTGGAATGAGTTTACTAAACAAATGAACAAGGACTCTAACAAGAATTTGGTGATGGAGTTCAAACAGGAGATTCTCAACATTTTTTTTCTAAGTCAACAATGTGCTTTGGCTAATATGAGAGCCTGGGATGGGAACAAGAAATAAAAACATTTCTATTTGTGGTGCCTTGAGAAGCAGAGGTGAACATAAATGGACATGACAAGGCAATAATGACTTGCAGTACTTGTGGCATGTTTTTGTTCTTGCTTGAAAACAATTTGGCATATATTTGCAGCATACAAGTTTGTAATAGTACTTGAAGAAAAAAATAGGTTTGCAGCAGTATTTCAGCTTTTCAAAAAGATTTATTACACAAAACAACAACAACAAAAAGTCATTACCAAAGGAGTTGACAGAATAAATTTCTACAAGGAGAAGAAAACAGGAAAGAGAGCAAGTCCAGTGGATAAAAATGTCAACTAAAAGAAGAGACATGGACTGTTAAAGCATTCAGAAGAGCTGCTTTATAAACCATTTAAAGTTGCCCCATCATGGGGAGGTTCACTAACTTTTCCTATGCATGTATGGACAGCAATTTTATTTTTATAATATTGGAAGTGTTGTTTGTACACAAGCAAGGGGTTGTAGTACTTGGTGAATGTGATAGAACATTTGCCAAGACTGAGCACTTCTTCCTTATTCAATGCAGAGAGATGATACTATTAAGAACACATCACCTTGGCCCTAGAAAGAAGCTGAAGAACTTGGACCTATCCTTTTCCTCTCTGAAATATTAAAGCAGCTGGATCCTTTTGGAAAGTTTATGTGTGTGCATTGAAATTCTGACACTCGAAGGTTCAAGTATTTTGAGTACATGGAGGCTGATAAATTAGCTTTCCTGAATAGAAATAGTGTGATAACAGTTATCCAGAGTTTATTGTTTTGTTATTAGACCGAAGTTTTTTTATGGGAATCATCAGTAATACAATGTGAAACAGTAGTTGGTAACCACCATGTATTTTGTACAGTAGTACAAAATAATGTCAGATTTTAACAAGAATAGTACTTCAGAAAGTGTCTTGACAGAATTTTAAAATAGTATCTTCATTACTCTTGTTTTGATCCAACTAAAGATCCTTATGTTGACCTTTAATTATTCAAGTCTGCTCGAATCTCAAATCATTAAAAGTCAGTCTTCATATCTAAAGTCATCTATTGATGGTCTTCAGATCATGTACAATTGGAACAGATTATGATTTGAGTGTGATTGTAAATGTGCCCACCTTAAAACTTATGGAACTGCTGCTGGAGATGATCATCTGCTATATAGTCTGTTGTTTTTTAGGAAACATAAACCTCTTTAATCTCTCAGGCTTTGTATTATTCTATTTTTTTTATTCTATCTCTTCCTCTTCCTCCTTCTGATTAAACTTAAAAAATAAATGTCGTGGAATCTTTTATGAGTTGGAATAAATACCTTCCCCTGAGTAAAGAAACTACAGTAGGCCAGCTAGTACCCCTGGCACTTATAAAGGCTTCCACATGTCCCATTCTCAATTATACAGCTCTGAATGATGTGAACTAAAAATTCTGGAGAATACTTCACTGAAATGTCAGTTACATGCTCTCGGTGCCACCTGGCTGCATTTAATACAGTATTCTAGACTGAAAGTCTTCATGAGATTAATTTTGTATCATCAATAAAGTTAAATTCAGCATCTTACAAGCACCATTTTCTTCTCCTGAATTTCACCAAAGCCAGCAATCTCAAACTTGGCTGCTATGTAATAATAGTCTGCTAGACAGAAGAGGTTTTGTAAAGTGATATTTAGTTTGAACATTTTCCCTGCTTACTCTTAAGATTTTCTATTACTTTTTGCTGGAAAGGTCAGAATGAAAGGGCTAGGGATAAAAGGGAAGATGACATCAAAAGTATAAATGGGTCAGATTTGCAGAGGTGCTTGCCCCAGGATCTGAATTGTATGTATCAAGATGAATGTAAATGATTCAAAGAAAACTACACTATTTTTTCTTCTTTTTAAATACACTGCCAGATAATACATATTAATATTAGTAAGTTGTAACTTATAAATGAACAAAACATGAACTTCTGTGATACTTTTCTGTAAAAAACGGAGGGATTTTTTGATTTATCATAAGTCACTATGAGCAATTATGTTCAAACCTGTCAGTTATAACTGATTATAAATGATACACATTGAACATTAATATATATAAGAAATGTATAAACATGCACAATATTGGTGAGGTTAATATATCTTATACCTTTGTATACTATTATACCTTCATTAATATCTTAAAAGAAAATAAGGTATATGCTCAAATATATCACGTTTTAAATTGGCCAAATTTGAACTGGCTGCACAAAAATCATGTAAATTATAAAATCAATTTATTAATGGCAGCCTTTGGCATCTTCATAAAATGAGTGATAATGTAATTTTTAAAAATGTATAAACATTGATCTGAGAATGGAGTTTCAATTTCTGTTTTCTATCTACAATTAATCTGTTTAGGATAATGGGTTCTATACTATTTGTGTCCTTTCGAGTTAAAATATTTTCATTCCGTTTTTTCATTCTGTTAGAGAGCCACACCATGGAAAAGCATTTAGGATATATTAAAGGATCATTACTGGCAAAATGCCACTGCATTATCAGATAGGTACAGCTCCAGCAACATTAGATGAGTTTGCATTCTAAAATTAACTGTATAGATGCTTCATAGCTGGCTGATTTAGTGAAGAAGAGAGACAAAAGAATTTTAAAGCAGAAATACTATTTAGGTGCTTCTGACCAGATAAGATGCAGTTGCTTCTAATTTAGGTTTTTGTTCTGGAAATCATTGTATTTCAATCAATCCATAATTAGAGGAACTGTTCTTTGCGATGTGTACAAAATTGCTATTGCTATAACAAAAGCTGTCTTTGTTGTGAAAGATAGGAGGTAACTTGGAAGACCAAAATTCAATCTGGGTATTGGATTTAATACATTGATGGATTTTATCATTAATACATTCATAGCAATTCATACATAACTTTTTAAAATATTTTTTGTAGAAAGAAGTTAATACAGATCAGAAATTCCAGTCCTATATTATGTCCTCATGCTTTCATTTGGTAATAGGATTTTATAACATCAATTTGGCCTGTTACATAAAGAACTGCACACGTTGCCAATTGCACTTTTCCCCCCCTTCAGGTTGGCCTGGAATATATACTGCTCAGCTGCCTGCATTTTTGAATGATGAGCAACTTGTTTACAGAACAATCACATTATCTGGAATTGTGAAATCAAATAAAATCAACTTTAAACCTCAGCTTTTGATATTGACGCCTGTTCCTCTCAATGTTAAAACAGGAGCAGATGTCTGTATAATTCCCCAGGATTATTTAAGGTAACTAACAATTCAAATTTTGACTTCATTAGGTGTTATTGTTTATTGTCTCTATATAATTTCAGATGGTGAATCTATGCAATTAATAACAAAAACAATAACTGTAGCAAGTAATGAATTTCAACTAATTTAAACCTTTTCTCATCAACTTACAAAAATATATGTGGATATTTGAAATTATTCAAATTAACAGGATATTAAAAGTGATAAGAACAAAATTACTGAATAATAGTAATTTAAGAACGAATACTAAAATTATAGTGAATTGAGTGAATATATAGACATATGAATTTGTGTGTATGTAAATGTGTAAAAGCAAAATCATATTGATCAGTGATATTTGCGGCAGGAGAAAAAACTTAAATATAAGAAACTTGAAGAATAAAATAAAATTGTACATGGCTGATGAGAGAAATTTTACAAATTTCCTAGTGATTTTAATGTTGTGTGACAACAAGGAACAATTGAGATTGTTCTCAAGGCGAAAAGGAGCTTTGTTTGCGAGTGGCTGTATAAAGATGGGGTATAAGTTACTGTAAAAGAATCCAAAGAATATGTGGGCTGAGGTCTCAGGGAAGAAACACAAAGTACATGGGACATTTTGCTCTGCAAAAGGAATATTATAGTTTCCAATAAAGCAAAAGGCAAGACATTAGAGTGTAAAGAAAGAATATAAAGAAAGTTCTGCATAGTGATGTGCAGGTGATGTTCACTACATAGTTAAGATCTCCTGCTTGTATACTGCCAGTTATAATGGTTACTAATCATTGGTATAACCAAAACTGTAGTCCGGTATTGACATGCACAGTCCTTTTTAGGAAAGAATTAAGTGTAGCCAGAATGGACACTTGATGTGTTAAAATTCTTTTTGAAAAATCCATAGGTCTTTTACTGTCTTATGTAAGTTTCATAAGCTGCACAATATTCTGAGGCAACATTTCAACTGAGCTACAAATAATAATACATATATTATTAGTGTCTTAGTATTTTCCTTAATATCAAATAACAATTATTTTAAAATCTATAACAGACTGTCAGTGCCATTCTTTTACTTCGATCATAGTACTGAATTTAAATTTGCTTTAGTGAACACCCAAGGAAAATTATCTAGATAGCTTTTATTCACTAAATTACACTGATTTATTTATTGGATTTAGATGCCATCCAATTCCAGAACATCTCTGGTTGGCTTACTGCAAGAAATAGAAAACAGTAAAAAGAAAATACTATATATTTGGACAAATGTACTCTCTATAAGATAAAACAGAACCAAAAGGGAGAACAGCTGATTTCTTAAAGACTTCCAGGATATCATGGTGGAAACCAAATAGATCTCTAGAGATGGTTGGGATATTCCACAGGGCAGGAACCATGACAGAGGAAGTATATTTCCTTGTCCCAATTGATGACTTTGTTTGATTGAGGGGACCAAAAGTGATTCAATTCTGCCTGGTTTTTCTTGGAGGGGTAAATGCCATGGGAGAGAGTTGATCCTTCCAATAATCTGACCCTATGTATTTCCCCCCGTTTTTACATATTTAGGTCAATTACATCATTTCTTAGATATTGGCGATAGAAGGGATTCAAAGAACAATTCAGCATTGCATTGCATTGCTGAATCATTCTGCACTGTTTTTCAGACTTTGAACCTAAGTTTCTTAAATCATGTGGAATTGAACCATTCAAAAACGAGGAAAACAAATCCACTGAATGTGACCTTGATTACACCAGAGGTTATTTGGGCCAAACATTGAATACAATTCCAAACTGATTTAAGATAATTGGCATTAGAACTCAACAAAGGAAAATTAGTGCATTATTATATTATACCATGTAGGCTACTTCACTTTACATTTTACTGCTTAGGAAGCTAGAAATATAAAAGTATAATTAAAAATGTGTAAAGTTAAATATCTCCTTCATGGATTACTGCCTTGTCGTGGTGAAGGGGCTTGCGTAATTCAATGAAGCTATGAGCTATGCCGTGCAGGGCCACCCAAGACGGACAGATCATAGCAGAGAGTTCTGACAAAATGTGATCTACTGGAGAAGGAAATGGCAACCCACTCCAGTATCTTTGCCATGAAAACCCCATGGACAGTACCAAAAGGCAAAAAGATATGACACTGGAAGATGAGCCCCTCAGGTCGGAAGGTGTCCAATATGCTACTGGGGAAGAGCAGAGGGCTAGTACTAGTAGCGCCAGAAAGAGTGAAGCGACTGGGCCAAAGCCGAAAGGACGCTCAGCTGTGGATGCATCTGGTGGTGAAAGGAAAGTCCGATGCTTAAAGATCTTTTTTCCATAGGAACCTGGAATGTAAGATCCATGAATCAAGGCAAGCTGGAAGTGGTCAAACAAGAGATGACAAGACTGAACATCGACATCTTAGGAATCAGCGAACTAAAATGGACAGGAATGGGTGAATTTAACTCAGATGACCATCAAGTATACTACTGCGGGCAAGAATCCCTCAGAAGAAATGGAGTAGCCTTCATAGTCAATAAAAGAGTAGGAAAAACAATACTGGGATACAATCCCCAAAATGACAGAATGATCTCAGTTCGAATCCAAGGCAAACCATTCAATAGCACAATAGTCCAGGTCTATGCCCCAACCACTGGTGCTGAAGAGGATGAAATCAACTGCTTCTATGAAGCCCTACAGCACCTTATAGAATTAACACCAAAAAATGATGTTCTTATCATCGTGGGGGATTGGAATGCTAAAGTAGGAAGCCAAAAGATAACTGGAATAACAGGCAAGTTTGGCCTTGGAGTACAAAATGAAGAAGGGCACAGGCTGATAGAATTTTGTCAAGAGAATACGATGGTCATAGCAAACACTCTTTTCCAACAACCCAAGAGATGGCTCTACACATGGACATCACCAGACGATCAACACAGAAATCAGATTGACTATGTGCTCTGCAGCCAAAGATGGAGAAGCTCTCTACAGTCAGTAAAACCAAGACCAAGAGCTGACCGTGGCTCAGATCATGAGCTTCTCGTTGCAAAATTTAAGCTTAAATTGAAGAAAGTAGGGAAAAGCACTAGGCCACTCAGGTATGAACTAAATCATATATCTGATGAATATACAGTAGAGGTGACAAATAGATTTAAGGAATTAGATCTGATAGACAGAGTGCCTGAAGAACTATGGACGGAGGTTTGCAACATTGTACAAGAGGTAGCAACTAAAACCATCCGAAAGAAAAAGAAATGCAAGAAAGCAAAATGGCTGTCTGAGGAAGCTTTGCAAATAGCTGAGGAAGGAAGGGAAGCAAAAGGCAAGGGAGAAAGAGAAAGATACACCCAATTGAATGCAGAATTCCAGAGAATAGCTAGAAGAGATAAGAATGCCTTCTTAAATGAACAGTGCAAAGAAATAGAAGAAAACAATAGAATAGGGAAGACCAGAGATCTCTTCAAGAAAATTGGGAGATATGAAGGGAACGTTTCATGCAAAGATGGGCATGATAAAGGACCAAAATGGCAGGGACCTAACAGAGGCAGAAGAGATTAAGAAGAGGTGGCAAAATTACACAGAACTATACAAGAACGAGCTTAATGTCCCAGATAACCACGATGGGGTGGTCACTGACCTCGAGCCAGACATCCTAGAATGTGAAGTGAAATGGGCCTTAGGAAATCTGAGCAACAACAAAGCTAGTGGAGGTGACAGTATTCCAGCTGAGCTATTCAAAATCTTAAAAGACAATGCAGTAAAAGTGCTACACTCAATTTGCCAGCAATTTTGGAAAACTCAACAGTGGCCACAGGATTGGAAAAGGTCAGTTTACATTCCAATTCCAAAGAAAGGCAATGCCAAAGCATGTTCAAACTATCTCACCATTGCACTCATTTCACATGCTAGTAAAGTTATGCTTAAAATCCTACAAGCTAGACTCCAACAGTATGTGGATCGAGAACTACCAGAAGTACAGGCAGGATTTCGAAGAGGCAGAGGGACTAGAGATCAAATTGCCAACATACACTGGATCATGGAGAAAGCTAGGGAGTTCCAGAAAAACATCTACTTCTGCTTCATTGACTATGCTAAAGCCTTTGATTGTGTGGATCACAACAAATTGTGGCAAGTTCTTAAAGAGATGGGAGTCTTATTTGTCTCTTAAGAAACCTATATGCGGGTCAAGAAGCAACAGTGAGAACTGGACACGGAACCACTGATTGGTTTAAAATTGGGAAAGGAGTCTGGCAAGGCTGTATACTGTCGCCCTGCCTATTTAACTTATATGCAGAGCACATCATGAGAAAGGCAGGGCTAGATGAATCAAAAGTTGGAATTAAGATTGCCGGGAGAAATATCAACAATCTAAGATATGCAAATGATACCACTCTAATGGCAGAAAGTGAAGAGGAACTAAAGAGCCTCTTGATGCGGGTGAAGAAGGAGAGTGCAAAAGTTGGCTTGAAACTCAACATTAAGAAAACCAAGATCATGGCATCCGGCCCTCTCAATTCCTGGCAAATAGATGGGGAAGAAATGGAGGTAGTGACAGATTTTATTTTCCTGGGCTCCAAGATCACTGCAGATGGGGACTGCAGCCAAGAAATTAAAAGACGCTTGCTCCTGGGGAGGAAAGCTATGGCAAATCTAGACAGCATACTAAAAAGCAGAGACGTCACCCTGCCAACAAAAGTGCGTATAGTCAAGGCCTTGGTTTTCCCAGTTGCAATGTATGGCTGTGGAAGTTGGACCATAAGAAAGGCTGAGCGCCAAAGAATTGAGGCCTTTGAACTATGGTGCTGGAGAAGACTCCTGCGAGTCCCTTGGACTGCAAGGCGTTCAAACCGGTCAGTCTTAGAAGAGATCAACCCCGACTGCTCTTTAGAAGGCCAGATCCTGAAGTTGAAACTCAAATACTTTGGCCACCTAATGAGAAGGAAGGACTCACTGGAGAAGAGCCTAATGCTGGGAAAGATTGAGGGCAATAGAAGAAAGGGACGACAGAGAATGAGGTGGCTGGATGGAGTCACTGAAGCAGTAGGCGTGAGCTTAAATGGACTCCAGAAGATGGTAGAGGACAGGAAGACCTGGAGGAACGTTGTCCATGGGGTCGCGATGGGTCGGACACGACTTCGCAACTAACAACAACAAAGTTAAATATAATTTTCAGTAACTTCCCTTTAGGTTTAGCTATTTTAACAGAGCATCTTCATTGATAACTTACCTTTCACTGTGTGTGTTTCCTTTGAAAATTACTATTTTAGCCTAACAATGAGATACTGTAGGTGTCAAATAAATTGAATAAATAAATAAATATTTTAAATCCTGTTATTTTGAAATTTCATGTCTTACTCTCTTGGTTTTAACAGGCCATCAGTTTTACAAGCTGAAATTCCAGAACTTGATTCTGGAGATTATGAGGGTGGTGGTGATATTAGTGCTCAACAGAGACATCCCTTAACAGTGGACTTTCCAGAAGGCAATAGAATTGAAATAACACCAGAAGGAAACTGTATTGGATTCAGCTGCCGCATCAGTTTCATTTCTTCAAAGCCATTGTCTTTTTTGAAGAATCTATGCTTTGTTGATGAAGAAAGAAACAGGTAGCTGCAATATGATTTTTTAGATATTTAAGTAACTTAAGACATTCAGGGCTCAACATTATTTTACTTATATGATATTACATGCATAATTTGAAATGCTTTATATATCCATATTTTATTGCTAAAATATTAACAATTTTTGGCTAGTTATAAAAGAAATAGTTTAATATTACTTACTTTAGAAGAGTGTCAGCATATACCATCTGCTATGGGCTCTTGTTCAAAAGTTAGTATATAGAAAGAAATACATGAGGGGAATTGTTCATTCTCTCTGTGATATAACAAGCTTGAGTTGGAAATGAAATGGCAGTAGTAGCCTATGTAGAAACTCCATTTCAGTTTTGAATTGAAAGATATCCAAGATCAAAAGGTGTATGTATATATACAATTCATGTACAGCAATAACAGTGACAAATATTGACAACCTTATGTGTGTGTGTGTACACACACACACACACACACACACACACACACAAGGTTGTCAATATTTGTCACTGTTATTGCTGTACATGAATTGAACTGGGGTAAAAAATCTAATAAACTGTAACTGTAATTGTTATTACAAGGAAATCAGTATCATGGGGGAGATAAATATATTTGAAAGAGATTTGATCAAAATAGGCAGTGCCACATAATATTCCAGTTTTTTAAAAAAATAAATACATTTAACTTAAAATACTGTGAAGAGCAGTTTTGGTTTCCCAGCTTCCAGCTATTCAACTGATTTACAATCCTCTAATAACTTTACATTGCACAGTGAACAATTCTCCCTCCTAGAATGACAATATGTTGTAAAAGTAATAGTGACAAGCCCGTTTTATTTATTTGGAAGCATTTTCCATACATAATGCAGTGTTTGCACTTTTGCATGGATGCCAGGACAGTGAGGAAACTGAGAATTTAATTATAAAATTCTGCTAATAGCAGGGAAATATTCAACTATATTTTTAATGAAAGTTGTTCTATTTTTAGATTCTCACTTCCAGTGTCTGCAACAGCAGAGAATTGCCTTCTTACAGTGTATCCCTACTTGGCCTGCCACCTTACTAACCAACAAATTGTCTTGGAAAGTGGTGAGTAGTTTCTGATTTGTTTTTATATTATTCTGATTAGTGTTGCTTCAAACATTTAACAAATTGAATGTGCTATATCAAGATTCTAGGTTTTTTTATTGTTTTGGGTCACCAAAAGTCCTTAGTTTTTACACAAAGTACATCCTGATGCTTGGATGGGTGAGACAGTACTGAAAGTTATAAAAGTACATTTGAAGAGTTATACATGATTGAGTATACTAAAATAAGGCTGGTAGACATGAAACAGTGGGATGAAATAAGAAATAAATAAGATTGATATACACAAAGTTTAGAATGGATATTAAAGTTAAGCTTTCTAGTTCCAAAAACAATTGATTAATCTAAGTTTTCTAGAATGCTAAAACATAATGCAGAAATATAAAATAAGAATTAATAATTTGTTTAAATGAAATGAATTTGATGTATCTTAATAATTTTAAGTGTTTCACAGCTAGTTATAGCCTAATGCTTTAGCATTAGTATTTAAAGAATTTTCACTAATTGAAATTGTTTTTTCTTCTTCTTAATTACTTAGAACATTTATATTCTTACTTTCAAAAATTCCAAATTATTTTCTTAGCAATTTAAAAGTCTTTACTTCGCTGACATGCTTAGAAGTTAAGAATTTGTCATGAATGTGATGGATTAGCATTAGCTTATGCTAGTTTGAATTCATGATATATTTGTGCATAATATACAGTTAAATATTTTAGAATGTACTTTTAGAATGAACTGAATCTTGCATGATAGCTTTTGTGTGTGTTTTCATCATATTTAGATTCTAGTAAGATAATTTACAGCACTGGAGATACTTTACAACATCCCTGCTACATTCCTGGAACATGTATACAATCTTCTTCCAGTATTTTTGATCCAGTTACCAACTCTGATTATGAAAATTCTGTTTCAGGTATAATTTACAAATGATCTCTAAAATGAAGGAATGATTGAGAAATATGGTTGAGCTTTTCAAAAGTTATTTGGAGATAGTAAATTTTGTGCTCCATTCTAAGACTTGCAGCTGGCTATAATTGGCACAGTTGTTGAACAAATGGGATATCTATTTGGGAGGCCTGATTTATATAGCAAAGAGAAGTTCATTAATCAGATTTTAATTTGCTCAGTTTTCAAATATATACTTAAGAACTAATATCAAATAGTTCCATCTTTGAAACTAAAGATGCTAAATAACTTTTCAATGAGTAGTTTTGGTTGTGATATACCAAAATAGTATAATATAATTCTGCACTGTGGATGTTAAAAATTACATTGAAAGTACCAGTTGTCATTTTATGTCTTATTAATACTAATATCTGGAAGAACAACACAAAATGGTTTCTTTGGAAGATTTCTGTAAAAAAAAAATTATACGAAGGAAAGTACTGTTCAGGTACCATCTGCTTTATTTAATTCAAAACTAGTTCTCTGAACCTTGCTTGGGAATTATTAATCAGCCAGTGGAACTGATGCAAAGAAAAAGAAGAAATTTAGTTGCTTTTTGTAATAGTTTCAAAGGAGACCAATATAGAATTAATTATAATCAAGACAATTAAGACATGGTTCATCATAGCAAAATCAGAACATTTCATAAAATATTATCAAATCTTATTTTGTGCAAAAGATCTTCTGGCAAGAAACAAGTTGCTAGGCCTTTCGCTAGATCTAAGAATACTTCATAGTGAAGGATCAGAGTGAATATAAACACGTCTAATACCAGCTGAAGATCCAAACTGAGATCATTGCTAATTGAACAAAATGGTTGCCAGAAGCCAGATTACTAGATGCCAGCATGGGCTTTTTAAAAATAGGTCATGCCAAACAAACCTTATTGCCTACTTTGATAACGTGACTAAATTAATGGGCAAAGGAAATGTTGTGAATATAGTATATTTAGGCTTTAGTAAGGCATTTGATAAAATAGGTCACAGCCTACTTCTTAGAAAGAGAACAATGTAGGACAGACAATATAATCACCAGATGGATTTGCAGTTGGTACTCAATATGTAATCCTCAATGGAACTATATCTATGTGGAAGGAAGGAAGCAATGAGTACTTCAAGGTTCTGTCTTGGACCCAGTTCTCTTCAACATCTTCATAAATGAGCTAGATCAGGGGATTGAAGGGGTCCTCATCAAATTTGCAGAAGACACTAAGTTGGGGGGAATTGCTAACACTATGAGTGATAGACTCAAGATTCAGAAGGATAGATAACCTTTATTGTCATTTTTTACTGTGGGCACAATGGCACACATTAATGAAATTTAGTTGTTGCTCTCAAACTGTACACATACATAACACACATTTAAACATAATATATACAATATACTATATAAGGATCAGACTTGAGCATTGGGCCAACCAACAAGATGCAGTTGTTAGATAGTGTGAAGAACAGTAAGGACCTATACTTAGGAAGCAAAAACTAGATGTCCAGGTACAGGATAGGCAGTACTTGGCTCAACAGTAGTACCTATGAGAGGGATCTAAATGTCCTGGTAGACCACCACTTAAGTATGAACTAGCAGTGTGTTGCAGCTACCAAAACAACAACAACAATGCAGCTGCATTAACAGAAATAGCATCAAGGACATCTAGCCTGGAAATAAGGAGGAATTTCCTGACAGTCAGAACAATTAATCAGTGGAACAACTTGCCTCCTGGAGTTGTGGGTGCTCCATTGCTGGAGATTTTTAAGAAAAGATTGGACAAACATGTATCAGGATAGTATAAGGCCTCCAGCCTTAAGAAGGAGGTTGGACTGGAAAACTTCCAATGTCCCTTCCAGTCCTCTGCTTTTAGGATTCTATGAAATACTACCACAATACCCACATTTCATTTCAATATAATAATGTTTATCCATCCTATTTCCAACACTAATCCACCCCTATTTTCACAAGAGAATCAAAACATTTTTTTCAGATAAGTTTATCAACAGGCATAGGCTACAGTAACTAATCCTCATCTCTTAATTAGTCAACTTCTAGAAAGTGAGATTGCAACCCCCCTTTCATCTTCCCCCCCAATTAAGACATTAAAATAAAACTGTAGGGGATAACATGGAAAAACATGCACCCCCCCATATATTGGCTGGACATTTTTTTTATAATATTAATTTTCTCATTTTACAATTGAGTATTTAAAAAGCAACGTGATGACTGGATTAATCAATAGTTCAATAGCGTACATACGTCTTTAGTATAAATCTCATGTTACAACATTAGATATTTCCTCTCTTTTTCCCTTAATATCTACTATCTCATATTGGGCTAGTATAGTTCTTATTATTATCAACTAAATTAAAACATCTTTGTTACAATTATCAATAATTTTTAGCTTATACATATCTTAATTGCGTTTGCATTCGATCCTTATATACAATCAATGTCCTCTTATTGCTTCCCCCCCCCAAGCTTTAATTTCCCATCAATATTCAAATTAACATTTGTTATTTATGATTTCCAAGTATTTTATATTTAGGTGATAAAAGTTTCCATTATCTCAACTTCTTCCTTTTCCCCTTTTCATAACAAAGTCTAATATTCTAGATACACATCTTATCTATTTGATTATAGTCTTGTTCTGTTTTCTAAAGATTATCTATTTTGCACCATGTTAAACCATCTAATTAATAATACAGTATCCCCTGTAATAAGTCAAAACCATTATATGTGTTGTCTAGGTTAATCCATAATTCAGTAATATACATAATTTTTTTAGTTTAGGTCTAATATTGGAAGCTCAAATACTCCCTCTCTTTTTCTAGTAATATCTGTTATCTCATATTGGGCAAACAGAATTCTTATTTTCAACTAAGTAAAAACATTCTTGTTACATTTATCAATACTTTTTAGCCTATACACAAACTTTAATTTCCCATCAATATAAACAAAAAAGGAAAAAAACAACACTATTATTTATGATTTCCAAATATTTTATGTTAGGTGACCAAAAGTTTCCCTTATCTCAACTTCTCCCTTTTTCCCTTTTCATACCAAAGTCTAATAGTCTAGATACACATCTTACCTATTCAATTATAATGTTACTCTATTTTCTAAAAGTTATCTATTTTCCACCATATTCAACCCTCTAATTAGTAATATAATATCCCCTCTAATAAATCAAAGCCATTATTTTCTTCAGCCTTACTCTGGCTTTCTTCCTTTGCCAGCTAACCTTCCATGTCAGTGCCTTTGAATCATCAAATAGTTCTTCCTCTATTATTATATATATTATTTGGAATAAGAAAGACCATTTGGTTGAAGTTTTTTTGGAAGAACGAGCCCATTTGCATTCATTAAATCACCTCCCTATTACTCCAATTTCCCACAATTGTCCTGATAGGTTTATCTTCCATTCAGTCTGTTCTTCTTCCTTTTCCTTAAATTTCTTCTGATTTTTGTAAAAAGTCTTTTCCAGTTTCAATGTTGTCACTCCGTTTTCTGATTTTTCTGTTGGCTGGGTCTGTTGGTCAGTTGGGTCCTCTATCTTAGTGTTTAGTTATTCCAATTTTCCTTTTATTTTCTGCATTGTTAGTTCTTTGGTTGTAGTCAAGATCTGGGTTTGTATATTTAAATTGGCTCCTTGTTCCTTTATGTTGCTTCTTATTTTGTCACAAGCTCAAAGTATTGATTTCAGCATGGAAAGGATTTTTTCCTGATTTTCATCCATATTCTTTTGATAGTATGTTAAGTTGGCTGGACATTTTTATAGGGGTTGCTTAGTGTATGCGGGATTAAAGTGGGGTATAAATTACAACACATAAATAAATGAGTAAATTGTGCCAATAAATACTTATTTCTGAGGGCTCACAGGGAAGGAAGAAAAAAGAGAAAAAGTTAAAATGTAATAAAGAAAAAGACATATATGAAGAAATGATTTCAATCTTAATCACAACAAGCGTAAATAAATTAAGTGACTATCTCTTCTAATTTTATAAACAATTATTTCTTTATCCCATATTTATTTATTTACTAAATTTATATTCCACCCATCGACTCTGGGCAGCTTAAAGTAGTATAAAAACCCTAGATATAAAAACATTAAAAGCATTAAAACTAAGATTAACAATTAAATTCCCTTATCTATAGACAAAACCATAAAGCATCATCTTCTCAAGCTTGGTTTCAGCAGAATTCCATAAAGGATTGCCAAAAGTAACAACATATCTTCTTTTACCCTTGAACAACTAAATCTACTTTATATTCACTTTTTTTTTTACTTTACCTAAAGTTTTAATTTTCATTCAAATATTGTCATAGAATTTCATTTTTCTTCTTTGTCTCATTGTACAGGGTTCTTCAAGACTTTAACAAGCTTCTTTTGTAAATTCCATAAAAAATTGTCCAGGTCACTCTCTTGGTTTATCATTTGTATTTGCCCCTTTGAATTTTAAAACAGCAATAAAATCCTTCTCTGGATCTTGTAAAACATTCTTTTCCAAGTCATATGCCTGTCAGTTTTAAATGTATTTTTGATACCATCTCTACCTTGTGGGCTAAAATGTGTTATTTCATTTTAATAGATCTTTTGGATAATAGTCTACCCATAGAAGGAGACATCATTTCTGATATTGTTAATATTATTCTGACTCCATTCTTCAAAAGTCTCCTTCAGTATTTTCATTGTTACTATACCTGTATAGTAATTCAGTTTCATAGAAACTGTGATTGATTGATTGATTGATTGAATGATTAGGTACACCATCAATTTTATCAATCAAATAATGGCATATTCATAATCAGTCTAACCCATCCAATATGAAGCTATGAATTTTATTTTATTCGATAACTACTTATATTTCCAAAGTAAGAAATAGATACATTACTAATTATTGGATCATAATCACCTATATTTGGGCATACCTGAAGTATTTGATCTTGTTTTCAACAAAAACTGAATATTAAATAACTAAATAAAGTTTAATTGTTTGCTAGAAAGTGGTACAATGATAACCAAATTATTGTATTTTTATGCAGAACTGGAAAAGATCCTTGAAAATGAAAAGATAAAGAAGTGGGAGGCTATCATCCAAAGTAAATGGGTTAGGAGGAATACATGTGATGAATTAGTTTTTCCTGCAGAAGACACAGCAAAATATACTTTTTTCCAGAAAATTGTAATGGCAATTCAGAACTGGTTTACTCTTTTTGGCTGGTCTAAAGGACCAAATCCAATTTCAATTCCATATACTCTAAGACGGTAAGAGCAGATTGTTATCATAGACAACTTTTTTTTAAAAAATGAATGCTTTATTAAACTTAGGAAATATTTTAGTATGAGTTGAAAGAAAGAGCAGCGATTTATATTTATAGTTGTAAACTAGACAACCCTTGACTTATTGGATCATTGTTTCGCTAATATTTTCTTACCAGTTTTCTCAGTGTTTTCAACAATGGCAAAGCATCTAATGTATTGCCTTACACTGGAAAAGTTCCTAGAAATTCAGAAAGATGTTCAGAAATTTATCTTGAAAACAGCTCATGTTGAATTGTATAGCAGTCAACATCAGGAACCGATTACAGGAATGTTTTACTCCATTTTGTATTATGTCATAAAACATCGTATAAAATTTGCCATATTTCAATTCCATGGGAGTCATGAATTCTGCCTTGTGAATGTGTCCTGTATTAGGACCCCAGAACTGTGCCTTCTCTATAGCAGTACCCACCCTTTGGAATGAGGTTCTCCCTGAAATCTGCATATCTGTTTAAAAGGCCTTGAAGACCTGACTCTTTGCCCAAGCCTTTGGTGAGATGGATGAAGCCCCCTTGCTTCCTTTTTTGAGGCCTCATTGTTTCTGCCATCTTTTATTTTTCATTTATTATTAAATCTGTTGTTCTTATTTAGTTTTTGTATGCTATCTAGACTTGTTGGTAGTAAGACAGTATACAGAAATAATAAATGCAGCTAGTCCTCGACTTACAACAGTTAATTTAGTTACCATTCAAAGTTGCAGTGGCACTGAAAGAAGTGACTTATGACCATTTTTCATACTTATGACTGTTGCAGCATCCCCATGGTCACATGATCCATATTTAGATGCTTAGCAAATGACTTATATTTAGGAAGATTGTAGTGTCCCGGGATCACGTGATCGCCTTTTGCGACCTTCTGACCAGCAAAGTCAATAAGGAAGCCAGATTCACCTAACAACCGGGTGACTAACTTAACAATAGCAGTGATTCACTTAAGAACTGTGGCAAGAAAGATCATAAAATGGGGCAAAATTCACTTAACAAATGTTTCACTTAGCATCAGAAATGATGGGCTCAATTGTGGTCATAAGTCAAGGACCACCTGTACCAGAAAATAACAAAATAAACCAGTAGGAGGTTCTTTAATTTACCTTACTTTTAATAATAAAACAGATTTTTTTCTATCCTCTATCTAGTGATATTTGTAAAATTCAAATGACTTCATCAGATGAAAAACTCAAGCTAAATCTTGGTAAAGATACCAAGACAATTTATGACTTGTTGCTTCATTTAAGTGGACAATTATTGCCTGGAATTAGTTCAAGTCAAGTTTTGCCTTTTGATCCCATCCAACGAGTAGTGCAACTTCACTGGCAACATTCTACAATGATCGCTTTTCTCAAGTATGTGCTTTGAAAGTACTAGTATGATTTGCATGTAGTTTCAAAAGTTTTCCAGATCTGTCCATTTTTACTGAAGTACTAATATGCTAGACCATCCTGAAATACAATGATATTAATTTTAAACTGTCCTCAAAAATCACAACAAAAACACATATATATTATAGATAGACTGGCCAGAGGCCACATTCCATAAATGAGCAAGGTAAGAGCAAAAATATAAAATCAATATCAACTCAATTAAAAGGTGTTAACTTATTTCACAGGCAAATAGTTTTAAATATCTAATTTGTAAAATCAATAAAGTATATGAAAGTACATATATTAACCCTCATTTCCTTCCTTCCATCAAATGCAGTAAATAAGAAGATGGTAATAAAATGAAAGGAGAAAGGACAGACCTGGGAAGAGATGAGAAAGGGAGTTACAATTTGGGATGGAGAAGAAGAAAAGAAAATAGCTGTTTGCAAAAAGCTGAATAAGCATTCATATGCATTTTGCAATCATAAACCTATGTATACTTATCCTATAGAAAATTCTATTGAGTTCAATGGTTTTTATTCCCAAGTATTCTTAGGATTCCTATTCTTTGGTTGTGAAATCCTGCAATAGTCTACTCCTCTATTCAAGAGGGATAAATATTCTTGTGAGAAAAAGTAATCTGTTAATTATCTCTTTTGGAGGATGTCATATTTATAAGATTTCATATTTATGGCTATGGATAAAACTTCTTGAAGTTAGTGCATTCACAGGTAGTTGAAGAAAGGGTCATTCTTTTCCAATATTTTGCGTTGTTTTCTATTTTTTATTTTGCTTTGATGTTGACTTTAGAAGTCAAGGAGCATCTCTTTCCCACATTATGCCTCAGTTTCTTCTCGACTCTGAAGATTATACGATATGGTCCCGTTTACAGCTTATGCTGAAGGTAATTTTTAATCTTAATGTTAATATACTGTAATTATTGAAAAGATGTTTTCCTCTGGTTGTATGAATAATAGTATAATATGTAAATCTACCACTTTTTATTTTGTTGTGAGTTATTTACAAGCTATGGCCAGAATGTAGTGCTTCAATGAAACTTATATCAAGAAGGAAATATACAGATTTGTACAAGGGTATTTGCTCGAAATATAACATACTTTTTTTGTCTTTCCTGCATGGCAATCTATTAACAGCTCACTGAAGCATATTTATTTGAAAGCATATCAAGTTACCAAATAAATATTGATATGACTAATACTATTTTTATAGTATTTATAGAATTTTAGACACAGTATTTTCTGCATCCACAGATTTACTACTACTACTAATTTATGAGACTTCAGTGTCATCCAAATGTGCAGAACATCTTAATAATAATTTTATTTCAGATAATAGTTAATATTAGTTCATTGTGGTAGATGATGAAAGAAAACCAAAATGTAAATCAGAATTATTTCATCTTTATCTAAAGATTCAAAAATCTGATGAAGGTGACAATTATATTTATGTTTTGGATGACTCTGTTTTTGAGACTGTGAGTAAGCGAGCCTGGACAGATGTGCTGCTTCAAATATACAAGGTGAGATGAATATGTCTTTATTCACATAAGCTTGATTGACATAACGTAAAAGAATTGCTTGTTTTAGTTATAAAGTGCAATTGGAGTCTATGAATTTGGTTGTATGGGCAAGGCACATATTGCACAAATCGTGACTAAAAAATTAACTTCACATTATCATTTATATCAATCTGAAAATTGATTGGATAGCTTAAAAGCAATTTTGTACTTAAAGAAAAATAAGATTCCTACTGAAGAATGTAGACTGAATCTGGACACTTGAAATCTTTAGTGAATTCTCTGAAAGATTGGAAAAAGACATCCTGTCTGATAAAAAAAAAACTATCACAAAAGATGCTGTGTAAGAACATTATTCAGATGAGTACAAACATTCTACAGCCCCCCAAAACACCAGACTACCTCTACAACATCATCCAACAGAATGGCTTCCCACGCCATTTATCAAAAAGTGTCTGACCATTCAGCCTAGTACAGCACAATAAGCACAAGCTATGGAAAGGTTAACACTGCCATATTTCAAAAACATCTCAGAAAGAACAGACAAACTATTATAACCGCACTCATCAATGTGGCACACAAATCAACTAAGCTCTCCAAAACATTTTACTATAGGTTAATCAAAAGACCCAGTAGCCCAAGAAGAAAAAAACAGGAGTTACTTACAACATAGATGTAATGACTGTAACAACTACTTTGTAGGACAGACAAGACTGAACACCAACTAGCAGTCAGAAGACATGATGAAAATTCCTTAATCTCACAACACATGGACAGATCAACCATAGTTTTAACTGGGAAACTGAACATCTTAGACTAGATTAAATCCAGAAATGCTAGGGAATTTCTGGAAATTTGGAATGAGCCATCAATAGATACATAAACCACATTTACACACCATTCAAAAGAGACAATAAAAAACAAAAAAACAAAAAGACCAGAATACATCCTCTCCAGCAGCCAACACTCAGATGAACTTGGATTAACAACAGGCAATCAATCAATCAACAATTAAGGAACTACCAAAGAAAACTACATCCCCACCGAAACTGGCAGGTAAAGCTCCTCTCTATATAAAGGGAGCATAAGCTACATTCACTCTCATTATTTAGTTGGGTAATGAAATGTCTGTAAGCAAACAACTACGCTCAGACAGCAAAAAAAATGTTTTCAAAATGCAAAGAAAATGACGAAAAGAGTGGAAGTAGAATTTAGTCTATTTGCTAGAGATAGAGACAAAGCTAGTGGAGGTGACAGTATTCTAGTTGAGAAATTCAAAATCTTAAAAAGACGATGCAGTAAAAGTGCTACACTCAATTTGCCAGCAAATTTGGAAAACTCAACAGTGGCCACAGGATTGGAAAAGGTCAGTTTAAATTCCAATTCCAAAGAAAGGCAATGCCAAAGAATGTTCAAACTATCACACCATTGCACTTATTTCACATGCTAGTAAAGTTATGCTTAAAATCCTACAAGCTAGACTCCAGCAGTATGTGGATCGAGAACTACCAGAAATACAGGCAGGATTTCGAAGAGGCAGAGGGACTAGAGATCAAATTGCCAACATACGCTGGATCATGGAGAAAGCTAGGGAGTTCCAGAAAAACATCTACTTCTGCTTCATTGACTATGCTAAAGCCTTTGATTGTGTGGATCACAACAAATTGTGGCAAGTTCTTAAAGAGATGGGAGTTCCAGACCATCTTATTTGTCTCTTGAGAAACCTATATGCGGGTCAAGAAGCAACAGTGAGAACTGGACACGGAACCACTGATTGGTTCAAAATTGGGAAAGGAGTCCGGCAAGGCTGTATACTGTCGCCCTGCCTATTTAACTTATATGCAGAGCACATCATGAGAAAGGCAGGGCTAGTTGAATCAAAAGTTGGAATTAAGATTGCCGGGAGAAATATCAACAACCTAAGATATGCAGATGATACCACTCTAATGGCAGAAAGTGAAGAGGAACTAAAGAGCCTCTTGATGCGGGTGAAGAAGGAGAGTGCAAAAGTTGGCTTGAAACTCAACATTAAGAAAACCAAGATCATGGCATCCAGCCCTCTCAATTCCTGGCAAATAGATGGGGAAGAAATGGAGGTAGTGACAGATGTTATTTTCCTGGGCTCCAAGATCACTGCAGATGGGGACTGCAGCTAAGAAATTAAGACGCTTGCTCCTGGGGAGGAAAGCTATGGCAAATCTAGACAGCATACTAAAAAGCAGAGACATCACCCTGCCAACAAAAGTGCGTATAGTCAAGGCCATGATTTTCTCAGTTGCAATGTATGGCTGTGGAAGTTGGACCATAAGAAAGGCTGAGCGCCAAAGAATTGAGGCCTTTGAACTATGGTGCTGGAGAAGACTCCTGCGAGTCCCTTGGACTGCAAGGCGTTCAAACCGGTCAGTCTTAGAAGAGATCAACCCCGACTGCTCTTTAGAAGGCCAGATCCTGAAGTTGAAACTCAAATACTTTGGCCACCTAATGAGAAGGAAGGACTCACTGGAGAAGAGCCTAATGCTGGGAAAGATTGAGGGCAATAGAAGAAGGGGACGACAGAGAATGAGGTGGCTGGATGGAGTCACTGAAGCAGTAGGAGTGAGCTTAAATGGACTCCAGAAGATGGTAGAGGACAGGAAGACCTGGAGGAACATTGTCCATGGGGTTGCAATGGGTTGGACACGACTTCGCAACTAACAACAACAAAGAGCATTTTGGAGCTGTAGTTGGTAATTGCTTGAATATAAATATAAAGGCGAAATCTAAAAAGTATTGAGAGTTTGGCAGCTAAACAAGAAATAATAATCGAATACTCTTCTTCAAGATGGCTGGAATACTGAGTCAAGAGTGCTGAGATGGATAATGTGTTGCAATATTCTGATATAGATCTCACTCATGATAATATGTTACTGTTCTAACTGATCTTAGAAATATTTACTTAATTACAGGCATTTCTGTACAGGTAATCCTCGAGTTACGACAGTTCATTTAGCAACTGTTTGAAGTTACAACATCACCCCCACAAGTACTTATGACACAGTACCGAGGTTACGAATGTTGCAGCACCATGGCAGTCGTTCCCCCTTACGAACGACCACAGAGGCACTGCAACATTCACCCTGCCTATTCCCCCCCCCATTGGATCTCCACAGGCAATGGGCCACTTACCTTGCAAAGATCTAGCGAGCTGTCTCCTTCCCAGCCTTCCTGCTGCAGTTTCTTTGCCTGCTTTGGTGCTTCAGGCCTTCCATGCATTCGCAGAGAATTCGCTACTGATCTCACGTGATCTTGCGCTATTTCAGGCCTCCATTCTTTGCAAATGGAGGCCTGAACAAGATCTATGCCAAAAGGCTTTGCAAACAGATGGGAGACTTTGATGTTTCTGGCCTTCCATCCATTTGCCATTTCCTTGCTGAAACCTGCAGGGGCGGGAGATTGCATCCCTGCAGGCTCCGGTGGTCTTTGCAAAAAGCTTTTGGCACAAAGAATGGAGGCCGGGAGCAGCGCACATGCCCCTCCCAGCATACCCCTCCTGCCTCTGTTTTTCGTGCAAAAAGCTTTTTGCAAAGACGATCAGAGCCTGCAGGGATGTAGGCAAAGAAACCATGGCATAGAGGCTGGAGACGCCACAGCTTGCTTGATCATCGAGATCTTCAAAAGGTAAGTGAGGTGGGGCAGGATGGAGGGAGGGAAGCATGAAATATCTCAGTGGGCTGGGGGAGGCCTTGGGTGGTCAGAGGCACTAGGTCCCACAGGGTCTTCCCCACCCTGAGATACCTCATGTGCAATTAACGACCTGAGTGTTTGATTAGCAAATGCATTGGGTAAATCAGGGAGGGATCACGTTCATTTAACGTGATCCGATTAACAAATTCCTCGGGTTACCAATGTAATTGGTAGGCTTTATTACATTCGTAAGTCGACGACTACCTATACTTCATGTATTGATTTATATGTCCACTAGATAGCAGCAGAAAGATACAGAAAAAAAGTGTTGCCATCTAGTGGTTATCTAGATTTCCACAGCTCAGATTTGGTAGCCCCTAATCTTTAATCCAAAACCGAAACATTGAAAGATAGTGATATAGGTTTTGTTTGCTATAACTCGGGTGAGGGAGAAGGAATGGAATGTGCCGTAAACAATGCAGGGTCCATCCTATAATAGTATTACTATGCAACCACTGAAATTACTGGTATTTTGGGCCCTGGATAAGAGTGGAAAGAATTATAGCTCCAGTGGACATAGTTTGTACATTGTAGATCACTATTGTAGCAAAGAATCAATTTTCTTTTTCAAAAACACAAGCTTTCATTTACTTGGGTTTGTTTCTAACACTGATAGTGACTTATAAGCCCATGTGTGGCATTCAGCAAAGATAAATATGAAATGTGAATATTTTCATAGTAGCATTACTAGTTATAAAATTTAACTGTTGCATAAGTAGAAAGACCACAATATTAAAGTTCATTTAATAGGATTTTACATAAATGTACAACTGATTATTGGTAAGAAGCATTATAGCTTGCTGTTTCAGATTCTGATTCTCCAGCGAGTTTCTGTTCTTGAGGACACTAGCCAGACCGATACAGAAGACACAGAACACCTTCCAAAAATAAGCATCGATCCTTTGTCAAGTAATATATATTCTTCATCTGAAAGAATTCTTCTTATTTGGATGAACAGACATTTTGAGAAGACACGAAAAATTGTGTGGAAAAATTGCAAGAAAGGTGGGGAAAATCACTGAATTCATTAAGTGTTTTTATAGATCCCCCCCCCGCTGTACAGGAAAGAAGTTCATCTTATACTAGTGCTATACAGTAATTTCCTAGTGCAGTTTTACAATTTTAGAGTTGGTGTACGTTATTATAATTTTCTCAAATATATTGCATTACTAAGTTCAGAAATTTAATTTCTTCTCTGAACAAAATTTCCATTTACACACTTTTTTTTTTACAGCTGTTGTCCCTTGACTCTCCCTTGTCTTAATAACTTCCATTCATTGGTAGATTGTTGTTGGGAGTGCAGAAGAAAAGATCATATTTTATCATTCTTCTTGTCAGATAAATTCCAAAGAGAAACTACCAGAACTCTTGTCAATAGTATCTGGGATGAAGAAAAAAAGTCCACCATTTTTTAAGGTGATAGGTTCCTTTCAAAGGGGGCAGGCAGTCTAACAGGCCAGGATGAAATCACTATGAAAGCTTGTGATCAGGGACTACAAGAGAGAGGCACTCTTATTATAGCACAGAGTAGCCAACTAGTTTATTACGTCACTGAAAATATGGTAACTATAATGATAAAACAATTTTGGGGGTATTGATTGCAGATGCAATGCAGAATTTCAGTTTGATGAGCATTAATATTTAAAATAACGTGCAAAATATTCTTTTAGTTGAATTATTTGAAATATATTTTGTTTATTTAAAAGAGATATATTACATGGCTCATGATACAAACATATAGTATAAATATACATAGGGCATGACCGTATGTATATCTTGAAAAACATTTTGAAAGAAATCCTCTGGACTTGCACAAGCATAAATTCCTGATACTCATTAAAGCACACGTAATTTTTTAAAGGTTATTCTTCATCCTAATATAGGAGTTACAGGTATTAATCAGTCCAAAAATACTATAAATACAATTTTTGTAAAAGAATAACAGAAACAACAATAACAAATTGCAAAGCAGATAGCTGTTGATGCTACACATTGACTTTATGATTACTACTTTAAATAGGATTGAATTGTTTTTAATAGCCATGCTATTTTGTAGTTTTAGTATATATTTTTACAGTTGACTAAGGTATTTTAATATATATAGATAAAGAGTGAATAGGTGAAGTACTTTTAGATCTAACATCTAGATCAGGGTTTTCAAACTGCCAGCCCACGGGCCGGATGCATCATAGCGAAACCACGCCCACCCCATTGCCAGCAATGGAAAAAAAGTCACGATACATCGCGACATGTCACGTGACTTGCGAGTTTGACACCCCTGATCTAGATGTACATAACAGCAAGAAAGGAATTAAAGAAATCATGCATCTTTTTCTTAACTTAAAGCAGGGGTGTCAAACTGCTGGCCTGCGGGCCGGTTGCATCATGCAGAGGCCACGCCCACCCCAGCTCCGGCAATGCAAAAAGTCACGATATGTCACGACACATCACGTGACGCAGCAAGTTTGACACCCTTGACTTAAAGGGTTAGACTTCACATAAGGTTCAGCTCTTGTACCTTAAATTACATGTATTAACTTGTGAACAAATTCAAGTTGCCAGTGACTGTCCAGTGACTTTAAAGAAAATGAGGAAGCTCTGACTTCATACAAAATCATCCTCATGCTTTCTTGTTAATCTTCTCTTGGCAATGCTTCAAGCTTTTAGAACTGAAGTACTTTAATTACTTTAAATATTAAAAATGTCCAAAGTTATGCTTATAAATTGGGTTACATTTTAATTCATTATAATATTTACCCATGAGTCCTCTGCTTATGATTGTTAGTTGTTAAATATTCTAAGTGATAAGCTGTATGAAATATTGAAGCACATAATGTGATTGTCAGTCAAGACATATGGGGAATTCTAATTAATAGATTTCCTAGTTATATATTCATAAAAAGAACAAGTAATTGTTGAGATTTGAAAAAGCACACACTGAAGCAGAGGTAAAGCTAGTCAACCTAGCTATTCATCAATGAATGAAAAACGTTGTTTCGTTTACATAATAGAATGCACTTTCATTTGTTAGAGAATTAAATCTACATAATTCAAATGCATTAAACAAATTTATCAGGTATTGTATACTAATATTCAAACATAGATACGTATACATAATATCATAAAATAAATCTTTTTAGAAGTAATATATATTTAATGATATGAACATATGATTAATTTTCATGGTTTCCAAATGTTATCTACAATACATACATAGACAACAGACAGATATATCCTGCATGCCTCCTTTTAGAACAAATGGAATATTTAATTATACAATTATATTCACAGAGACATTGGCTTGCTCTTAATCGATCCCATTTTAATAGTCAGAAGTCACAGGTCAAATAAGCAGGTAATAGTTGTCATTTCTCCACAGATCTTCTAAATCATGGGTGTCAAACTTGATTGTATCACATGATGTATTGTGACATATTCTGATGTTTTTTTTGCCTTTGCGGAGCCAGGGTGGGCGTGGCCTGCATATGACACATCCAGCCCGCGGGCCACCAGTTTAACTAAATTTCAGGATTGTTAGAAGTTGAGAAGTACTTTCCCCTGATTTCATTATCACAGAGTAGGTTAATACAGCTCTTAGAGTGACTGACAGTTAGGCAGTGTGATGGGCAATATGCTAAATATATTCCTACATTTTTCCTGCCATCCAGATAGTGTGTTTGAGCAATTAAATGGAATTCCATAGAAGACAGACACTTCACTTAGTACCCTTTAATCCTAGAGCACCGCTCTATGTAAGTAACCTTACAGAAAGAGTTTGGAAAAATAAAACCCTCTCTTCTATTTTAGTAAGGTCTCTGTGACATGTTCCAGGGCAGCATTTTCATCAAAAATTAAATTCTGAAATCTCTGCCATTAAAGATCAGGAAAATTACATTGGAGATGCTGTGGTCAGTGGTCAACCTTCCTTGGTTAAACTATAGTCTGAAATGAAGGGGGCACACATCAGCCTTTCCCCCTTTCCCTTTAATGGCAAGTTGCAATTTCCCACCCTATATTCTCCTACTGCTTTCCTATTTGCTCCCGGGCCATTTTGTATTCTTCTTTCACTGACCTCAGTCCATCTCTTTATAGCATTCTGTGATGCAATCAAGGATGCAATTTGTTGCCAATTAAGAACTGCTGCCTCAGTAAGCATGTACTCTATATAGGAAATTTAGCTTATTCCTACGGCTCTATGAACATTGAAACTACTGAACATATCTCTTTCTATTGTTCATTTTATAGAATCATGCAAAGTCTGATTTCTCCAATATTTGTATCACTGCCAGGTTGTGCATACCAATTTATGTTTTCTCACTAGTCTCGATAATTATTTTATGACATGCAAGATTGCTAAATTTGGGGCAGGAGCTTGTAAAAAGTTAATTAGATGCAACAAAATCCTTACACATTTGCACAGTTGTGTTGTTGCTTGCTATGTGTTTGGTTATTGTAGTCATTTCTTTTATTTAATTATTTAATTTCTATACAGCATTTGCCCATTTCAGAAAAGTAACTGTGCGCAGTGATCAATCATAAAACAATTAAAACAATTACAATATAAATAAATAAAAAATAAATATATATGGCAGCCGATCCTTTCAGCAATCCCAGACTGTTCCACGCTTGTTTGCGCTCTGATTCAGGTGACTCTAAGGACACAGTTTAACTCCAGTTGGTTTTAACACCTCTCAGAGTGCTAATGACTGGCTGCTGTAAAGAGTATAAATCTTTCATTCACCATCAGTTAGAACTGAAGAAGCTTGTTAGATGAAAAGTGAAATGTCTAAGAAAAATCAAGAAAGTCCAGTTGTTTTTAACGCATCTTTGGGATAGCCATGATCGGGATGACTGAGAGCATCCTGACATGTGGCAGCTGAGAAAAATTTTCAAGATAGATATCTATATAGTCAGGAAATAGAACCTTTTGCACACTCAAGATCCCATATCCACACACATAACCAGGTCTTCAAGGGCTTATGAAAGGCCAATAAGATTGGAATCATCCTAATCTTTAAGGGAGAATGTTCCAGAGGGCAGAATTATGGTGGAGAAAGCATGTCTCCTAGTCTCTGCCAGTTGACATTCCTTGGCTGACAGGACCCTTAACATGACCAACCTGTTGGACTCATTATGACCTATACTCTATTGTTATTGTTTGTTTTTATTTTCATAAAACATTTTATTTTTTTCATATTTTAGATTTATTATATACAATTTAATTGTTTTTATAGCCATTTTCAACTCGTCATATACCTATATTAAAACATACTAAATATATTTTAGTATTAATATAATTCATCTTTAAATTATTTGTAGACTTTAGTTTTCCTTGTTTCTGTGCTATTAATTTTAATCCTTTATATACATTCCTCATAATCTATAGAGATTGTAAAATTTTAGTTTTAGGCTAGTTTATGCTGTTCTATGGCCAAAAGAACTAACTATAAGAAAACAAAGCAATGTATTGCTCATACTCTTTTGGAAATGACCTTATGCCCCAGGATGTTGTACCTCTTCTGCTCCATTCTGAAGCAGCTAATAAGATTTTGGGCAGATGTTCTACATTGGGAGTCGGGACCAATTCCTAAGAAGAAAGAGCACACTCTGGGTGCCACAGTGTCTTGGAGCTGTAATCCTAAAGACAAATTAGAAAATGAAGCAGCAAGAAAGAAAATTACTCCCTGTTTCTCTTAGTGTACCTACTGTATATATAAGATTTATTTCTGCGTCAGCTTGCAACAGTATGATCTTTTGTCTAGCAGAGAAATTGGAAGCCTAATATAATTCAGTGAGGGAGTGATAATTTATAATAGTTGTAAGAAGAGTTAGGCTTAACAGATACATTGCAACATCTTTCCTATAAAGAACAAACACAGCATTTTTATAAGTCCACAAAATTTGCATTGTGAAATTCTAAAATCTCATTTCAAATAGGGGACATACCTCCAACAAGATGGATAGTTAACTTCGATAGAGATCTTCATGATGGGCTTGTCCTTGCTGCACAATTGGCAAGCTATTGTCCCTATTTGGTAAGAAAGATTTAAAAAACTTTTTCATAGAAATGTTATTTTATGTTTGTTTATAATACATTTTAGCATATTAATGGAAAGAGCTAATGTGGTACTTTCATGAAGTTTGAACCAAACAAACAAAAAATACAAATTTAATTATTTTATAACTGTATAAGCTATTTATTTAATATGGCTATATTTTAGCTTGTATATTTTATGTCTCCTCTTCTAAGTATGTTACTTTTTAAACTATGTTCAAACTCATTGCCAAACCTCTTTTATCTGAGTCGCTCACTCCAGTATTGGATCTTTTCCTTTATCTTTAGGGTTATTTATTTTATTCAATTTGATGCCACCTCACTCTAAAACAAATATGGACAGCTAATAGCACAGTGAATAGAATTTTTTTAAAAAAAACCTAGATAAATAAAACAACATAATACAGAACAAGAAGCAAACTGGAAAAGGGAAGAGAAGAACACAGTGGGAAACTGGCTGAGAACACCAGAGCATATTTAACCTGCACCCAAGGGGTTCCAGATGCCTTGACTCAAGGCCTGCAGAATAGCCAGGTTCTTAAGGACCTCTGGAATGCCATGAGAGTGAGAACTACCCAGATCTCAGGGAGAATTTCATTTCAGAGAGCAGGCACCACAGTAGAGGAGGCACACTATCTAAGTCCTGATAGAAGACACTGATCACAGGAAAGTATGCCAGCATTATTTTTTTTCCTGTTCAACATGCTATTCCCTGTGTTTGAATTCAACTGTTTTCTTTACCTAAAAGACTGCCTCTCTTCCTCACTTGGGTGTCCACTGAACAGCAAATAATTAATGTGTGTGACAATACAAATGCCACGGCTTAAGTAGTTGTATCAGGTGTCAAGGCACAAGTATGTAATTGGAACATTCATGTCACGAGAGCCCTTTTTATCTATTGCTGTTTTGGTACCATTGCAGCTTGCTGCAAATGCTGCTGCTTCCTCATAGCTGTTCTAAAGACTCTCTTGCCTAATGTAGCTTTTCTTGAATCATCATATAGTTATACCGTTTTGTAACTCTGTCTCAGTGTCAGCAGCCATATTCCCAACTATTTCATTACAGCAAAGTTACATTCTCTCTGTGTTGAGTCTCAAGTAGTTTAGATATCCTGTCAACATGATGGCTAAATAATTTTACAGTGGAACTGTTCTTGTTTTACTAGGCTCTGAATTTAGTTCAGGTAGTTTCAAGGGAGGCATTGGTTGAACCACTGAGTACACTTGAAATCACAGGAATGGTTGAAGATTTGGTTAGGGAGCAAGGGATGAAAAGAGCAAAAGAAAGATAGGTAATATTTATTGTAATATAATTTTGTCTTGAAGAAACTAGAAAAGAAAAAATTAAGAGTAGTCTTAGTAAAGCATATATTTTTATATAGTTTCTGAATAAATCTACCAGGGAACAGTTCTTGGAATGATCTTTGTACTGAAATGTTGGAGAGTTGCTGCCTGACAAAAGTAAGTAAAGATAATCCTTGACTTACCATCAGTTGCTTAGCGACCGTTTGAAGCTACGATGGATCCCCCAAAAGGTGCTTACAACTCAAAGTTGTGCTCTCTGGGCCCCTCTCATGGCCATATGATTGCATTTTGGATGCTTGAGATGTGGTCATTGGCCGTTTGCAGCATCTTGATATCATGTAACCATGATTTATTGATTCACATTTTTTTTGCTGAAAATTGGATTTACGAGGGCAATTTGGAAATAAACCTCCATTTGGTTATCAATGACAGACACCCACAGATACAGAACTTTTATTATACACATTAGAAAACTACAACATTACATTACTTTTTGACATAATCGCCATTCAAATTGAGGCACTTGTCATAACGTCTTACAAGGTTTGAAATTTCTTGGTAGTAGTCGCTCAGCGCCAAATCTGGGCAATGGGGGGGGGGTGATCAAAAACATCCCAACAGAACTGCTTCAAAAGTTCTTGGGTGTGTCTAATGGTGGGTGGGCGAGCATTATTGTGAACTAATACCACATCGGAAGTGGTACCATAGAAAATCCTGCCAAATGTGAAGATGCCAAAGGAGTACTGCTAGTGAAGTTCATGGAGCGTGGTTCGACCATCAATTCAGAAGTCTACTGTGAAACGTTACAAAAACTTAGATGAGCAATCCATAACAAGCGTTGGGGCATGGTGACTTCCGGTGTGGTGTTGGTTCACGATAATGCTCGCCCGCACACTGCTAGACACACCCAAGAACTTTTGAAGCAGTTCTGTTGGGATGTTTTTGATCACCTCCCCCCCCCCATAGCCCAGATTTGGTGCCAAACGACTACTACTAAGGAATTTCAAACCTTGTAAGATGTTATGACAAGTGCCTCAATTTGAATGGCGATTATGTCAAAAAGTAATGTAATGTATAATGTGTATAAGAAAAGTTCTGTATCTGCAAGTATCTGTCATTGATAACCAAACAGGTGTATTTCCGAATTGCCCTCATACTTCCAGTTTATAGTAAAAAATCCCCATTGCAAAGAATAGGTTCACTTAATGAACATGGTGTTTATTTAATGACTGCCACAAAAAAGATAAAATTGGCTGTGGTTGTGTGGTGATGTAAAAGTGGCATGACTTACAACCATAATTCTGGGCTCAATTATAATCTTAAATCATTTGACTACTTGTATACCATTGACCGAACTTTGTATAAGGAGAATTTAAATATTTGCAATAGTAGAAGAAAGAGGGGAACAGTTGATTCATGAAGGGCTAAGAGGTAACCAAATGTGGATTATTACTATACAGATACAGAAGTGCCCTAATCAGGTAAGATGTTATCAAAATGAGTTGCAGTTTTCAAAAGAAAGAGGGAGAGGGAGAGAGGGAGGGAGAGAGAGAGAGAGAGAGAGAGAGAGAGAGAGATTTATAGGAGTGGAACAGATATATTATAATATTCAGGATTGGTCAAATAGGGTTGCCAATAAAACACTTAGATATTGGAGTGTTCCGATATCTAAGAAGCTGCCGCAAAGAAGAGGGGGATCAATCTATTTTCCAAAGTCCCTGAAGGCAAGACAAGAAGCAGCAGATGGAAACTAATCAAGGAGATACCTAATCTAGAACTAAGGAGAAATTTTCTGACAGTCAGAACAATTAATCAGTGGAACTCCTTGCCTTGGGAAGTTGTGGGTGCTCCAACACTAGAGGTTTTTAAGAAGATATTAGACAGCTATTTATCTGAAATGGTATAGGTTTCCTGCTTGAACAGGGTTTTGGACTAGAAGGCCTCCAAGGTCCCGTCCAACTCTGTTATTCTATTATTATTATTCTGTTATTCTTCACCTGTAACTATTCAATAAATTCACTCAGAAAAACTTTCATTTTCATTTTGGTTGCAGACGTCAACTCACTTTGTGAATATGTACACTCATCCCACAAGTTCTGAACAGTATTTGCACAATGCCTTGATACTTGTGAATGCTTTTCATGCAATAAATCTTGACATAGATATAGTGGTAAGTGGTCCTATATAACAAATACTCTAGAAGTAATTATATTCTTTCAGCTATACTATTTTATATTCCTATTTTTAAAGTATGCACATAGGTAGTTAAATTAATTATTATAATTCCCATTATAATTGGTATAAAACTATCTAGTTAGCTTATTTTAACTTTTTGTAAGAATAAAAAAGGGATTAAGAACTTTAATTTTATGGTGGTTTGTAATGTTTCAAAATATGGAGGCTTTGAATTAATTATGCATGAATTTATTTGGCTTATATTTTGCCTTTATTTGTCATATCAAGTCAGTGTACATAGAACTCCCTCTTCATATTCTTACCACAACAACAGCGCTGTGGGGTCAATTAGACTAAGAGAAAGAAATAGATCCAACATCTCTCAGTCAGCTTCCATCACTAAGGAAGAACTAGGATTTACAGATTTCTGGTTTCTAGGCCAGCATCTTAACCATCACATCAGATTTTAATATGTGTGGATAGGAAATTTGCTTTTCAGAAAACCACTAATGCTATCCATGTTGTAAATCCAACTAAAAAATGGCAATTGTTAGAGGAGGTTAGGATGAATCACAATTTCGCTCTGCTATCCAAAGAATTCAAATTATCATATTTTGAATACAATTAACAAAGATTTAGCTATCTGGAGAAGTTTATAATTCTGGGAAAGATGCAAGGAAAAAGAAAATAAGGATGGCAGCAGCAAGATGGACAGTCTCAGTTACAGCAGTAATGAGTGTACCATAGAAAAATCTGAAGAACTAGGTTGGGGACAGGATGTCCTGAAGAAAATTTATTTTATGTGATCACTTGGAGTCAATGCCAGTTAGATATTGGATAATCATCATTAAAATGCAAACTTTTTTTAAAATGAGTATGCAATACAATAGGCTAGAGCTGTATGCATCATATTCAAACCCAAACCAAACTAAGTCAGTACCAATAATACTGGCCCAGTTCCAGATTATTGTCCAAACAGTGAACAGGGTAGCTCCTAACCTTTGGAGTTGGGAGAGATTTAAATTCAGCACGTATCCTGTTATTCTAATTGTCAGCTCAGCCTGGTCTTGGATTTTGTTTTACCAAGAATTGGGTTGTGGATACCTTTCTCTTAAAGAGTTTGCTCTTGCTGCTTATGTTGAACATCTGCTGCAAAAGAATATTGTTTTTTAAAAGTAGGGAAATCACAGAAAAGAGATAGTTTTGCATGAATTGTTTTATTTATTTAGTTCACAATGTATAATACTTTTAAGGTATTTTTAAATGGCTTTGTATGTGTTTGATTTCCTAGTCCAGCTTTCCTTTCCTGCACTCCCATCCAATTAGTAATTAAACCATATTATACATAGCTTTTTGAAATCTATTAATAGAGTAAGCAAATGATTAAGTGAATCAGTACATAAAGAAGTAATAAAATATTACTTGAAGTTTTATTTTTGGCTTGAAAATTGTGTTTTTATTATTTTGTTTACATATAACTTTTTCTTCTGTTACTTTTCTTTCTTGAATGATAGTTCCTTTACAGGAAACATGTGATAATCTGAATAAATAGATATTTTGTACTTCATATATGTAAAGAGAAAGTGTTATCCTTCTCTGTAAATTTCATTTCCTTGTGGAAGAAAGTGAAATTTACAGAGAAGGATAACACTTAGTAATCCGGTGGAAAATCTATCAGAAATAGGAAAAAAATCATACCTCATCCTTCACCCCTCAGAAAATAATGACTTTTTTGTCTTTTGCCTTTAACATACTGATTTCAAGAAGCTGTATAATATACTGTATTTATTACTGCTAAATATCATACCGGTAGTAATTGATGCTGTTATTACTACTGAGCAACCTAAAAGCACATTATCATGAAATAGCTTTTCATTGATTATTGTTCATTTCATCAAATAAATGTTATACTAAGATAGCAATAAATACAAACCTGGGAGTTGGTATAAAACTATAAACAATGAATTTTGCAGAAAATAAAATTTGTAAAGTACAAAAAGTAATACTCCAGAGTATTCAATATTATTTCTGTATACTGTATATTTATGAATATTAATCAGTTATTTTGAACAGTCAATCTTATTGCTTTAGTGAAAAACTTTGAAATAAAATCACAGAAATAAAGGAGTGAATATATCCTCATTATGATTGTTCCCTCATCTTGATTATATGCCATCAATCATTGTTGATTCTTAGCAACCACATACAGTAGATAGATTTTTCTTCATGACAATTTGTCTATAACCAGGTCTTTCAAATCTTACAATGGTGCACACATTGCCACTGTAACTGAGTACATCCACTTTGCTGCTGATTATCATCTTCTCTTTCCTTCCTCCTTTCCCAGCATTAGAGCCATGGCCAGACAGCTAGGTCTGCGTAATATGTCCGAAGTAGAATAATTTGACCCTGGTCATTTGTACCTCAAATGAGAACTCTGGGTTGATTTATTCAATGATCCATAGATTTGTTTTCTTGAATGGTATTCCCAGGATTCTTTTTTCAAAACCAAAGTTTCTACTCTAGAGAAACATCTAACTGAATTTCAGTAAGCTGTTTTAAAAGTGTATTTTAAGGTTTTATTGGTATATTAAATGTAAACAACCAGTCACTATAAATATATTTGTATGAAAAGAATTGTGAAAATTTAATATTTTCTGTATTACTTACTTAATTAGTACTTAAATATTTCTGTAAATTTCCCCTTGTTTGTAACACAATATACTCAAAGGGTTTGTTTCTCAGATATCTGCTTTTATCTACTTTATGTTGATGTTTGAAATAAAATTTGTTTTAGTTCCTACGTTTTACTTTCTGTTTTGTACTGGCTTTATATATGGAATATCATTAGTTAAGAAGATAACTAAAATTATAATCTCTTAACATTTTTTTCAAAGATTTTATCTATAGCATCAATTTACACTGCCTTATTTTTAATGTAAAATTAGGCTGCTGACATTTGTGATCCAAATCCAGTCATGATGCTTATGCTTTGTGTCTATTTATATGAGCGGCTTCCTCAGTATTTACCTAAGAAAACCCTTGAGTTTGTTGGCCAACTTCATGCTACTATTCTTAGAAAGGTATTTATATATAAATTTTTTAAGTAATTATTGATAGAATTGAAAGTAGGCCTGGGGATTTCTGCTACTAATAGTAGAAGAAATGAACCTTTATAAATAAGCATTATTAATATATACTGGAAGATAGCTATAACATGAGGGAAAAAGAACCTGCACTTACTGATTCATAGCTAGAGGGATGGTTTCTGAATTTTAACCTTAATAGGCAGTCATGCCATATCAAATATTAGGTTATTATCTGCAGATCTGAAAAATGTTTTCACACTGTTATCCAGATGTTTTACACTTCACTTTCCATAATACTTGCGAATACTGGTAATTAAATTCTTCTAACACTCAAGATAAAGGTTGTCTCATCTTTTACTATACTTTAACACTTTTACTATTTGAAGTGTTTTTGATAATGAGGCAATTTATTTGATTGTTTTCATTTCTTTTAGGAATTAATCAATTTTTATTTAGCATAATTTTTTTAATGTTCTGTGATTTTGGATGTCCCTGTTTTGTTACTAGAGCTATCATCTAATAAAAGATGTAATTTAAAGTCTCAATACAACTCACTATCTTTTAGCTTTTCTTTCATCTGTAATATATGAATTATAATTCTGTCTTTTTTAGTGATATGCCTCTACAAAAAAGCATATAATATATAGCTTGCTGCTTCCCCCAACATCTTGTTGCATTTACTGAAATGAAAAAAAAAGTAATATCACTTGTCATGCTTTTTCTGCAGTTTTATGTAAGCCTTTGGGGGTTGCTCTGAAAAGTAGAGTAAACAGATTTAATAAATGAAATATTGTATTTTTGCAACAGATACAGTTCAAAAACCCCAGCATAAGGCCCTTGGTATACAATGCTACAATTTTAGGAAAAGAATCCTCTACCTTTTCATTACCTAAGGGAAATACTGTCACAATTTCCCCAAAGTAAGTAAAGTTCTATTTGGTTTATGATTGTAATTAAACTTTTGATTTACTTTGATTTCTGAGTATTAGTTAAAATGTGTTGGTTTTATGTGACTTGGAATTCATTTATGGCAGAATTCTTGAAATTAGGGCTAGATCAATACAATCTTGTTATCTATCCTGAAATTTACACTTTCGTTGCTTTTTTTGGGGGGGGGGGAAACTGCCTTTCAAATTGTTTTCCTTGTTTTTAGCAGCCATATATTTTTATTTCCTTTGCCATTGTAAAGTAGCTTAACTACTTCAAGTAGGAAAATAAGGCTTTTTTTTTTTTTTAAAGTAATTTTATTATCATTTCTGAGATTGGTCTATCTACCAGAGAGAGAATGAGAGTGCTTCCCTAGTCACATATGGTGATTTATGATTGTAATTAAACTTTTGATTACAATCAAAAGTTGATGCTATGGAATTTATTGCATTTCTGTTGTTGTTTTTCTGTTTGATAGTAAGATAAAGTTGCATCTCATGTGCTAGGGTTAGTGAGGCCTGAAAGATGTCTGTAAGATACATATTTGTTATCTTACCAAGTATACACCAAAGAAATAAGATGGACCTATACTATTGAAAACCCAGAGGAACTCTAGGAGTGGTACTTTGAGAACTCACTCCAACCTTTCACTAAATGGGCTGAACCCTCATATTACATATTTACTGAATTATACTTAAAATATTTTTTTCAAAACAACATTCTTTAATGTTTGTAATTATTGCACTTTTAATTATCGTTTGAAAAAAATGACCAAACATTTAGATAATACTATAAACCACTGGTTGGAAAAAGAAATGCATAATTTACTCAAATTCATTATGTAGACCCTATCTGAAAGTCTAGGTTGAAATATCCATAGAAACACAAAAAATATCTCAGTTTAGGTATAATTGGATGTATATCTGAATACAACAGCCAACAATGCAAGTACAATAGTAAGTGAGCAAAACTGGCTACTCTTCGGGACATTAGAGAAGTTATGTGAACTAAAAGGAGGATAACATTCCTTCTGATTTAGCAGATTAGGTCAAGTAAAAAAAGAGCATTATAGACAAACGTGTGAAATGGTTTGAGGTCCTTGTGTCCAGAAGTGTTAGTCAATATTTTTTCCAGTAACATGGAGAGCAAAGCATTGCACTTGGTAAATGTGAAAGCTTTTTTTATGAGATGGACATAAACTAATGGCTAAATAGACAATTGCAGAATAGTCTTCCAATTAAACTCATCCCTTACAAAAAGTTATTTGTGCTCAGATTTCTCTGAATATCATTCCTGATATTGCATCTGAGCCAATGAGGCTTGAGTAGGGTTACATAGTACGGTTACATAGACTATAGCATTTTATATCCATATCTATGCCTTTCTTAAATACAGATAAATAATTATTCTGTAAGATCAATGAAGACAGGGAACCATCAGTAAATACTAAGTTAAGCCATTTGAGGCATCAGAGTTCTTAAATTGTAAAGATTTTTCCAGAAATAAAAAAATGTTGGAGGTGCACTTGGGGACTCACAATAAGGCTTTAAAAATTTTAGACTGGATTATAGAAACCTTAAGTATGATGATTGTATATATGTCTACCATATAACAGATGGCTAATTAACTTTGCTCTGTGACTGGTGCATAATTGTTGCCATTACAGCTGGCATAACATAAAATGGCATTTGCAGGTCTGTGGGTCTAGACAGAAACAGCCATTGGTAGTTCTTTCCAGAGTGCTTGCTTGATAGTGAAAGACAATGTACAAGAGTTTAAAAATCCTAATTTATCCACTAGAGAATTACTAATTTTCTGAAAATTTCATTGTGAAATACCAGTTTTCAAATGTCCGTAGTTTTTAATTATTTTGTCGACTTGATAGATGGCAAGACTTGACTAATGCAGTCTGGGCTAAGTCCATTTGGACCTTTTTAGGTGTTAGACTTCCAGGGAATATCAGAGCTATAGGTTAAATCTGGAAGTAAAAAAAATGTCCCAAAATGTAGCCATGGGAAACGCCTTCTATACTGTTGCTTAGACAACTTCATGGATATGTCCATAAATTCACAAGAAGTTAAGACTTTACCTTTCAGTTTGTTTTAGCAAAAGATATTCAGTATCAGGTGTATAAAGCTGTTGCACTTTGCCTGCCATAATTACATTAGAAGATATCTTATTATTCCCCAATTCAGGAGTCAAGTAAAAGTTAATGTGGAATTTACTAGCCGTTTCCTGTATCCTGCTGAAGCTGTACTTTTGCTTGTTTCAAAAGCTTTAACTGGAGTAGCAGGCTTTACAATGGCTTTTTCTTTGAAGACAAAAATTAACTCTGTCAAACCTAGTGTAAGTATATATTTTGAGGAAATCTAGAAAATATGTAGTTTATTATAATTAATCCATCTATAACACTCCATAAAATTAAGAGCACTTACAGTTTAAATATAGAAAGAAGAAACTCATTCATGCATGTAAAAAACAACAACATTTTATTTATAGATGGATACCTGGAAAGAGGAAGAAGATACTTGGCAAAGAAGACTATTTGATCAGTAACATATTATGGTTCATTCCTGTAACCAGCAAAAAAGATACAATAGCCTTGTTCTATTTTCCTGCTTCTCTCATTTCTTCATAGGCCCCTTCTTTCTGAATTCAAAGTTTTCTTCAATCTATGTTTGGACACATTTAAGAACATGTTACTGGAAATATATTTCAAATTATCATTGTGCAGTAAAATTTAAAAATCAGGAAAATGAAATTTAGACTCTTTGTAAATCATTTTAGGATTTTGTTACACTTTTTTTTAAACTCAAAGCAGCAAACAAACATAATCTTTCTTCCTGTTCCTATTTTCAGCAAAACAATTCTGTGAAGTAGATTGGGTTGAGAGAGCGTGACTGGCCTAAGGTCACCTAGTTGGCTTTCTATTTATTCTTTTCTATCTATCAAAATGCCTAGGATTATTAAACAACCTGATATTTTCTGGAAGTTTTGGAGTTCCACGCCTTTTTAACATTCCCACATAGCAATGAAGGAACTCTATACAACACGGGTGTCAAACTCGCTACGTCATGTGACGTGTTGCGATGTATCATGAATTTTTTCGCATTGCCGGAGCTGGGGTGGGTGCGGCCTCCGCATGATGCAACCGGCCCGTGGGCCGGCAGTTTGACACCCCTGCTATACAATGTCTGGCAGGTACTTGGTTGCCTTCTTCAGCTGCAAAGTAAGTTAAATCCCATACCTTAAAATTTCATAGACATTTATGCCTCCATCTAAATCAGCAGAACCTGTTCTACACTTTTCATTGAGAAGAGTTTCTGAAAATCTGGTCCATTTGTACTGGTCATGCTAAAAGCTGAAAGAGGTTTTTTTTTTTTGCTTACAAAATAGCAATTTAACAACTGTGTTTTTATTTCATAAGCTATTGATGTGAATTCCCAAGCTAATACATGTTTCTATTTATCTAAAGGGCATATTAAAATGCAAATCCTCATGTTATGAGTTGAAAAAATATAATCTACAGGTTACTAGTCCATTCAGAACTGAGGGGCCATTCAGGTATGCATTTGTAATAAAAAATGTAATTCATTCTGAAAGTAAAATTACTGAGTCCTTCCTCCCCCCTCTATGCCCCCTCTTGTTTGATAAAACCTGACAGGAGATATGGCATGTTGTAATTGAGGGGAGGAGCTCATGTTTTAGATCATAAGCACTCCACATTTTCATCTGTGCTTCAAAGACTGGGGAAAAACAAACAGTCCAGATCTAAATAATTTAGTTCCATTTATTTTCAATGGAAAGGAAATTTACTTAAAAAAACCAGACAATAGCAGGTGCAAATAATCTTTCTGTCCACATTTCCATCATATTAGTATTAGGCTGCCAGCATATTCAGGTTGCTCGATCAATGTTGCTTTATAGCTCAAGACATGGAAGAAAATCCATGAATTGCTAATAAATTATTTTCAAATATATGTTAGGATATATGGTATTATACACTTTAAACATTTCCTTTGGCTTTTCTTCTCCAAACAAATTCATTTGATTTTAAGCATTTAACATTTTTGGCTGCAAATATTATATTCTTTCATTTATTTATACTCAAAAAAGAAATTCTTAGATTGAGGATCACAGATTGATAAATGATGGTTTCCCCCCCACCATGTACATAGATAAATATATTGCATCATATATATATGTGTTCTCCAGATAGTTTTTTGAACCATAAATACAAATAAAGGGTAAAATAGAACATCTGGTGTAGATATAAAAAACACTGTTACTTTCAAGGAGCATTAAGATACATAGGCCTAAATTCTAAGCATGACATCAAATGTTATGGGAGTTACCAGGACCTTAGCCAAACTGCTACACTGGGATTTGAGTAACCCATATGAAAAAAATGGATTATGATGGTATTGATGGGGTGTTGGGGGAAAAGAAAGATGGGACAAAATTTTGGGGTAATTCTCATTAACCCTCATACCATAACATTGGCTATACAGGAAGATTGGCCATCTATTCATGCAATATTTTTGCAAAATTTGGATGGGACAAGAAGTCTGCTGATAAGTTGTTTTCATAACTTTCCTTCTGTCAGTACCAAATTAGATATCATCCTGGAAATCTAAATAAGCATTATTGTATTCTGGTTTTTGTAAAATATTTTTATTTTATTATTTGTGAAAACTATAGACTTTCTGATAATTTAGATTTCTTTTTGCAGTGTCGTTTTAATTGAATCAACAAATTGCATCATGGATCCTGAGACACTTGATCACATCAGCAAAATAAGGCAAGGGAAAAATAAAAGGTAAGTCTTTACTAGGACTATACTCATAGTACAGTTTGTCAGGCTGGTGTTGAAGCTTAAAACAAGTTGGCTACTTGAATGTGTAACTGAAAGATGCTGTGTTCATGGTCATGCCCAAAGCATTATTGAGATTATGCTTCTCAGTAATTTCTATTTAGTAATGTTTTATTTATTTATGAATTCATTTGCCTCCTCAATCCAGATTTTAGGCAGTGTACAGATACTAATTTTTAAAGCATACACAGCCCTGGTATTTAATCTTATATTATATTGTACATATTTCTTATGTTATGTAACTTTGTGTTAAATCAAATCTGTACTATGTCAAGAAACCTAAAATGCAATTTAATGTTAAAATCAAATTGGCTTTTACAACTGGAATCTTAAGTTATTTCATTGTTTCACTTCTGTTTCTTTTTGCTTAGTTCTGAAGCAGATTTTCTAAAGGGTACACATGATGTGATAGATGTATGTGGATTATATAATCAGGAGGAAAATGCTGGTAAATGTTCTCTTTTTGGTTTCTTACTAGCTTTCTAAAATATGCATGAATTTTTTTTACAAATTGTTCTTTTTAACAAATAAGACTTCCCATCCGATTAATTAGTATGAATTACGTTGTATATTTTAGTTCTCAAAAACACTGCAATGTTTCAGATATCTGTCAGTCATTTCTTAATTTTCATATTGCATATAAACCTTTCTATTATATTCTGACAGCTAATGAGTCCAATTGCTTGCAAGAGTTCTTTAGTCCATTGGATACAGTATTTGTGGACCAAGATAATTCTATCACTCTTGATCTCCACTATCTTCCTTTTAAGATGGGAAAACGTTATTGTGTGATTATTTTGATCAATGAGCAGGTAAATTTTATTATAATGCTGAAATGGATTAAAGTCACCATGGTGACAATTAGAATGAACAAAATAATGTGGTGCAACTTAAACTTAATTTCAGTGAAATTGAATAATAATGTCAAGAATAATAGCATTAAATATACTGTATATACAGTATATAGATAATATAGTATATAATGTTTGACTATAATTTTCTTACTGTTTATTTTGGGACTGTGGTTTGTTTTTTCATCAAAAGAAAATATTGCCATACTTTTACTAGTAGAATTTTGTTGTGAATTTGTGATTTTTTTCAATGTGATATACAAATTGACAAATAAGAAAAAATAAAATAGAAACAAACCAAAAAAAAGCACAAATGCTGCTGCTTAAATCAATTTCATAATTCAGCAAATGAAGCCATACTAACAAATGAATAGCCCCAACTCACACTGTCATATGTTCATCCTTGTATCTGCTGTAGCATTTAAAAAATAGCTCACATGAGAATGACATCATGTAGATATTCAAAATATTGAATACAGTACCAAATAGATGTCCAGTTATTTTTTTTTTAAACTTGAGTTTAATAAGGGTCACTCTATAAATAAGGGTCACCTTATAATCATTATGAACTAGGTAATCCAAGAAACTTCTAATTTATTCTGAGGAATTGTTTCCAAGAAATGACTTGCATATATTCTTGTGTTTCAGATTGGGGAATTTTTGTATTTGGTGGAGGGTATATGTGGTTTGCCATTGCCTTCAAGCCTAATTCAAATGGACAGCTCAAATATTTTGTACATTAACAGCACATGTGAAGGTAAGGGGCAGACTTTAAATTTTGAAGTGCAATGAAGTTTTTACAGTAGCAAGAAGTAAGAAAAGTTGCTCTTTGATTTATGTGTGTGTGTGTTCTTCAACTAAGGTACTTTAATTGTAAGGTACTTACTGCCATATGAGAACTTTGTGCTTGTGCTAATATCTAATAACCAGATATTATTTCAATATTTCATGTTATTTTTCTTTTTACTAGTTGTAGTCTTTTTTCTAGCTGTTTTAGCATAGCCATATTTGGTCATGAAAATTAGTGCAAGTAGTAAAAGCTATTTGTGACTATTATATAAGTGAATGGTCTGAAACTTGGAAACATTTGGGAAATGTGTCTTGTTCAAACCACCTGAAATAATTTTGAAGTTAAAAGAAAGCTAAAAAAAGCTTTAAAATATTATTCTTAGAAAATAAAAAGGTGAAATACTTCTAAATATATTTATATTACTAAACAGTAATTGTAATTCTCAAAGATAATGACTTGTATAGCCTTCATTCCCTTTGCATGGATTCATGCAACAAATTGTCTTGAAAGAACTACAATTACTGCCCAAGAGACTTTTCTGTCATGAATTTTGATTCAGACATATTTTTGTATGCCCATTTAATGAAGGCTAAACAGCCCTGTCAGTAAGAGATTGATAAGCATGGAGTTATTGTGCACTAGGTTTCTCCAAAATAGGGCTTACTGTACATTGACACAGTTGTAGCAAAGAGAAATATATCTACAGATCTGAATACAATTGATTTAAAGACATATAGCATTGTCAACAGGATATGCAGTGCCTCTTAACAGTTTACAGTACTTGACCTGTCTCTCTTTAAATATACCAAATTTTTTACAGTCCGAATTTACTTTGTTTTCATAGGTTTGAATAGCTGTTTCAATTGTAATCCTGAAAGTGACTTTGTCAACTGCATACCTACATGATCATTGGTCTATGTATGTCATGCATCAATCACTATACATTTTTCATAGTTTTGCTCTGTATTTATGTTTTGAAATGATTACATCAAAATATACATGACTTCATTTTGACACATTTAAAGTGTACTTATTTATTGTGGTGGAAAGTATATTTTATTCTTTTTTATTTTGTATTTAAAAGTTCTTACACCCCTCTTTCACATCATTACTCAGCCTTAAAAACACTCACTTTTTTGTTTAAACTGTTTTAAATGACAGTTTTCTCAAACTGATGTCCAATTGAATAATTAAAGTGTGTATTATAAGTGAAAATTGCCAACTTTTTTTCAATGGCATTTATTAATCTGTTTCATTAATCTGCTATTTCACATTTTAACTATTATGGAAAACTTCACATTTATATACTACTAAAACATTCATGTTTATCTGTATGTAATCGTTAACTTGAAAAAATGGTGCATTGCATGACAGTTTTTGAACCAAGATACCTCAAGTGGGCTAACTTACAGAATGCATCCAAAATCCAGGACCCATGACTCTCATGAAATTGAAATTTGACAAATTTTATAAAACATTTTATGACATAAATATTCTCATAAAACATTTTGACATAGTAAAGTTAAAAATGTCATAAAACATTTCCTATCATCAATTTCTGGTGTTTGAATGTGCTGTACAATTTAATATGGGCTATTTTCAAGGCAGATGCATCTCTGAAATTTTCTTTGAAATTTTAAGAGTTTTCTAGTGAAGGCAGTACATTAGAGGCTCTGCCATTGTTGAAGGCATTGAGGAATCGGGTAAGGAAATATCTCTGAAAGGATGACCCAAGGTTTCCTATTTGGTCTTTAAGGGAACAGAAGCCTTGTTAAAAGTCTGTAACATTGGTTGTTGACTATACTGAACCTCTCCATTATTTCCAACTTTACGTTAAAGAAGCAAAAAAAGTTAGTGCTATTGTTCTAGATTTAATACTGACACATGCTAATTAACTTGCACAAGCAGAATTTTATTGGGTAGTTTATGATGCTGCTTCACTTTCCTACCAGCATTAGAGCAACAGAGAGGAGGCACAGCATGACTTTATAGTGATGAATCTTTCTTGCTTGCTTGCTGTCTCCTCTGTGAGTTGTGAATAAAAGGGCAGATGACAAATGATTTTATTACAGGTCAGAGAGAAATGCCACCAGTTCTTTATCTGAAGTGTCACCATACTGATATACTTAGAGAAAAGCTGAAGATCCCTTTGATCAATGAAGCTAGAGAGAAAGCATTGGCTATTGCAGCACAGCAACATATGTCTGCTCTGGAATATGAGCGAAGAAGGGCCACAGGAACACTTGAGAGCAGTAGCGTTCGAGTTGCAGTTGCAGCTTTGGGATTGTCAAGAGTTGAGGTGAAAATGCTAATTATTTAAAATATGACTATAATTTTGCTTCATACATTACCTTTAAAACCGCTACCTAAGCAGATTTTTATTGCACATAAAACAGACTGAAAAGGGACCTTATCCTCCTTTTGCACCTCTTATCTATCTTTTGGACTCTAGTTTTCTTTCTTCTGTTATAAAATCATCAAAGCTTTAAAAAGATTGGATTTCTTTTAACCATAATGCTGCAAAATGGAACATTTATGACTTTTTCTTATACTGCTATTTAAGAAAAGTCTTAAAACAGAAAAAAGAATTAAAGAACGTGTTGCTGTCATAAGTGCAATTTCATGGCACATGTATCTTAGCCAAAACAAGTCTGATTGAATTGGATTTACTAATGAAGTCTAGTGGACAATAATGTTTAGCCCCCTTTGGAATAATTTATAAATAATAATATATTAAAATTAATATACTTGTCTCTCCTGAGCACTTCATATTCTCTTCTCTTTCATGTTATTAGTTTAAATGGGCTATGGTTTTGATAATTTTCTAAGTTTGTAAGAAATTCTGTATTCATTTATTCTAACTTTTTGATATATCATCCAATGGGGGATGTTTAAACAAAATATTCAAGATTTCTCAGCCATTAATTTCTGCTATTCAAAAGTGTATTCTTAATATAATCACATATTTTTCTTTGAATCTTGTTTCTAAAAATTCTTTTACATCATTATTAAATCTTATGTTTTTACAGAAAGATGCTCTGCACAATTATCCTTTATTCTCTGAAAAATGTATTGAATATAAAGTTGAAGTGAGCATGCCTGAGTGTTTTGAAATTCCTTCAAATATATATATACCTGTGTTAGCCTCAAGCAGAGTTAATTCCTCAAAAGCTAGAAAACAAGACCATTGGCTTGATAAAGCAGGTAAGAAGCATCAAATTAGTTCAACTAAAAATTAACATTTAGGTGCCATCTGATCCAGGAACAAAATTTATCATACATTACTTAAGGCACCACCTACTGTACTGCAATTTTTTATCCTAAGCTTTGTATAGCAAAGAGATACCCCGTGAGTAGTACATATCCAGTACTGGATAGAAAGAAATCAGTCTGGAGTTGTTTATGAGTCATCAAGACTAATGTAGGCTACAAGATAGTTATCTAATTTTCCACCAAAATCTCCCCAGTTCTGGGATAATAACCCATACTAGTGCTTGATTAATTTTATTTCAGACTAGACAGGTGGGGATGTCATGATCATGATGTAATTGTTATCTTCTCACAAGTATCAGCACTGTAGAGGCATTCCTTGACATACAACTGCAATGGATCCTGGCCATTATGGTTGCCTTGCTTAACCACCCCCCACCCCATGCTCTCCTTGATGTGGCTGTTAAATGAATGTGAGGGTTGTAAAGTGGAGCACAGGTACCTCAGTGGTGGGAGAGGCACTTGGAGGTCCAGTGCAGACCCAGGCCTGCTACCATAGGCCTCCTAAGGCCTCCTCAGTCTCAAGATACCCCATATTCTACTTCCCACCCCTTGGCAGGCCTCCCCCCCCAGACCCAGTCGGCAAACCTTTTTCTCCTCCCATTGATTCACCATAGGTCTTTCCCTCCTCCAATGGTTCTATGTAGGCTTTACCTCCCCTACTATGTCCCTGTAGGCATTTTCCCCTTCCTACTGGGTCCCTGTAGGTCTCTCTCTCTCTCACCAGGTCTCTGCAGGCCTTTTTCACCTCCCCCTGGTTCCTCACAGGCTTTTCTCTGGGTCCTCATAGGCCTTAGGCCTAATTTCTCACCCCATCAGGCCCCACGCTCTCCTCACTTATCTTTTGAAGAGCTCCAGGGCCTATAACACTGGAATGGATTGCTTCATTGCACAGACTTTGGAAGTAGTTACTATGTTCCCAGCTACCAGAATTCATTTGGCAGCTGGGAACATGGTAGTCACTTCTGGAATTATGTTGCATGTAACCAAAAGCATTAAGCCATATTAAAAATGAATCCCTTTTTTAAAAACTTTGGGAGAAAAATAAAATAAAATATGGGGTAGAAAAATTTATTAAACTTAGACTGATGATAAAGATGTATCCTCTATAAATTATTAATGAAATTTATTTACTTCAACATATTAACTGTGTCAAAAATTGCTCATATCTTTAGATAAATTAAGTGAGCATTGTATTAAAAAAGTTCTTATATTGAATTATTAGCATTTGTTTTAATTTGGATATTTTCTGTGCTCCTGTTTAAACAAAAAGAGACAGTTATAATCTTATTCAAGCAAAATTTATTTATGAGCCAGGAATATGGAAATTAGTTGTACTGCTTCTCTAATTGACAAGTCTGAGTATTTTTGTGAAAGATAGCCAATGAGGATAATAACTTGGTGAAAAAATAGAAACAAGGTAATTCATGAATTAGCAGGTCATAATCTTACCTTTAGGAGACAAGAAGCTGATTTCTTTCTGATAAATTTGAACCTTAGGTGCAATCTGTAATCTGATAGCTAGTGATAGCATGATAGTAACGTTGGAGACATAATATAATGGTGTATTATTCTCCTTAAATAATAGTTCAATAAGGGAAACTATTAAATACAAAAATGATTATATCCACTAGCTTGCATATGTCTGCTGTAAAAATCTTAACTTGTGACTGAATTTTAATTTGAAAAGGTCCATTTACCAGTGAAGATATTATAAGAAATTATTCTAATCACAAATTAGCAATGAAAATTGTGCAACAAAGTAGTAGACCAATAAGAAGGAGCAATTTACTGTATAAAGCTGATCAAACTCATGAGCAAAGTACTAAAGATTAAAAACAATATGAGAACTAGCAATGGGTAATGGTATATATATACTCCAGTACTAGTGTAGAGGCATATACTCTCTTATCCTGACCTCTGTTAAAAAGTCCACTATTAGGGCTTCCCTAAATTAAAACAGTCAAGGCCATGTGGTCTTTAGGCCATTAGAGAAATGCAGCCACAGAAATGACACATCTTTGAGGCCCCAAAATTTATATAACTTTAATGGTGAGACATGGAACATGCTCCTTCCAAGTTTAGAACAATGGTGCAGGAATCCAACCTTGGTTTTTTCCCAATAGATTGTTATGTTGAGGGAGAAAATGCTAACTTTTCTTGCTGTTTACTCAGTCTAGTAAACTTGTTTCTGATTCACAGAACAAATATAAAAACGGCTCATCTTTATATTTGTCTTCTGGATGGAAATAATTGTTAAAGGAAATGCGTACTTTAACATTTTCTTTCCTAATGAACAAATTTATTATAATTTGCTTATATCGATCAATACGTTTTTTTTCAATACAGGTTTTCCATATAACATTAATATCACTTGTTAGCTGTCATGGTTCCGATAGATGAAACCAATCAAAAGAACTTCAAGGCAAAATTCTTCCTTAAAGAACATTTTATTCGGGAAACAAAGTATCAGCACCACATAGTTGAACCCCAAAACTAAATTCCCTTCCCCCAGATACAGAGTAACAAAGTGCAATTCCCCAATTAGTTAAAAGCACGGGCTTTCTCCCCAGCTCCTCAGCCCGCCAAAACGTTATCAGCTTGTCCTTGGGTTCCCACCGCAGCGTTGTTATTATGGCTAGCTGAGCTTTCATCCCTAATTTTTTCATGGTCTTAATTATGAATAGAAATCCCATTAATGTATGCTGTTAAGCAAACTTTTCAGTCCCAAAGTTCATATAAATTGCTTGTTGCATCTTGGCAGTTTTGTATATACATCCTACCTCTAGAGTAGCACTCTTATAAACACCAGAACTTAATTACTGAAACCATATCATCTGTGTCTCCCTCTTTTTCCTAGCGATTGTGATTTCTACCTTTGGATCACCACTGTCATTTCTGAAGCAGGAATCCAGTGGTATATTTCCCACTGATTAGGTCATTGTGCTGGTATTTGACTGATATTCAGGGAAATTTGTCAAATATGCTTTTCAAACCATCTGTTTTTGTGTTCAAATATTGATTACGATTGCTCTAAACAATATTATTGTACTAGCCTTGGTCTACCACAGGTAACTTATACAGATACTCCTTGACTTACAACTGTAATTATGGTTTGAAGTTACAGTGGCTTCAGAACCTTCTTATGACACATTCTGGAAGTTACAGTTGTTTCACCACCACACATGATTGCAATTTGGATGCTTGGCAACTAGCTCAGGTTTATGATAATTGCAGTGTCTTGTGGTCAGGTGATCATCATTTGCAACCTTCTCAGCCGCTTTCCAACAAGCAAAGTCAATTGAGGAAGCCAGCTTAGCTTAACAACCACCTGATTTGATAAACTACCGTAGTAAATTCTAGTCTCAATTATGGTAGTAAGTTGAGGACTGCTTATAACAATAAACATGAATGAGCATTGGAAGACAACAGCAACATCTATTAAGACTGACTCCTGTTGCTAATTTCAACAGTCTTCTGCATATTCAAATTGTGAAATTGACTAAATCAATTTCTAGTCAAATTTTGTTTCCATTTTCATATATTCCAGCCAGATGCATGAAGTGCATTTTCTAATTAGCTTCTGAAAAGTTTCATGCATCCCAGAAATGTTTATAATGCTTAAGTATGGAATTTAACTTTTAACTTTTAACTTTTTCCCTCTACAGAAGATGATGCAATTGAACTTCCTCTAACATTTAAGCCCCAGTATGCTGGTCGATATCCTTGCCATATTCTTCTAGAATCTAAATATGATGTCCGCCTCTTTAAGATAGAATGTGTGGTGAACACAGATACCTATGAGGCTGAACTAGAGTTTGTAACTCCAGCATATCAAGCAGTGATACAGGACATCCCAATAGTATGTCTTTTTTTACTTTATAAAAGTTAAATATGACATGTTAAATAAATTAAATATTACTATAGTCAAGATGCTATTCTGAAAACTAACAAACTAAAATACAATTATGCAAAAAATGTCAAAACCTTTTTCTATAATTAGTATTTAATTAAGGGAGTAAGTTCATATTCATTGTAGCAGCAGGAAGAAACAGAAGACTTTTATTCCTTCTCTTTATTGCATTCAAAACATCTGTCTGATTTCAACTAAACTGTGAAATCATTCTAGCAATATAATGATTTATTTACTGTATAACTCAATCCAATATAGGTTTATTCAAACCATATATTTTCTACGAGTTTAAACTTAAATTCTCATTCATGTTGTTTCTAGCTACATTTCAGCACATCTAACTACAATATTTTATATCAGGTCCTCTCTCTTCCCTCTCTTCTGTCAATATTAGATGTTAACATCTTTCATAGTAAATATTTTTCGTTATTTTACCAATTACAACAATAATTTGGTAGCTTATGTAAAAATCAAAATATCTAAAATCATAGTATCTTGTTATTGCAATATTGAATTGAGATTTTTCCCCTTCCCCCATTCTGTGCTCTTCTTTAATAGTTCTTATATGTCTTGCACCTCATAAAATATTGACTGCTTTAATATTTTAGACTAATCTGAGTCAACAAGATTGGAAGCTTAAAGCAGATTTAAAAGGATATTGTTTTTATGGTCCTCCTGTTATATATGTAGTCCCTGGTGAAACAATTCTGTATCCTCTCCTGTTCAAGCCAACTGCTGAATGTGTAACTATGGTAAGAAATTAAAGCATTGCTTGTGTGTGTTTTTTTGGTCCTTTGGCATGATATTCGCTTGCACTTATGACAAGAGTATTTTAATCATATATGCATCATACACTAATAGTAACTATAAAGCAGACTAAAGTAGCATACAATTTGTAAATATATATAAGCACACATAAAATCTAAACCCAGAGCTTATAAAATATTTTCTATAGCCATCTCTATTTCAGTTTTATCTTTTGATCATTCACTAAATTATTAACTCTTTGATTACATTAACACAGATAATCCAGAATTTCAGGAATCAGCATATAGTATTGACAAGCTATGTGCTGATATAGCACATACATTAATATCCACTTGCTCCTCCCATTCTTAGGTGCAGCTAAAATAACCAGAAATTCAGAAATTCATTTTTTGTGGTGTCTGGCCTTTGGACCTTTATCCTTCCCAGATATTAGATTGGCCCCCAACATTATGTCTTTTTGTAAGGGCTTAAAGATGTGGTTTTATTATCAAGTTTGGAGATCCAGGTGTTTGGTATAGCTTATGTAATAACTTAATTGCTGTTTGTGGTTTTTGTAACTCGTCTGCTGACTGTACTTGTATAGTTTTTATATAATTTTTAATTCCTGCTAGATGCTAAGAGTCATGAATTTGAGATGAGCAGCAGCCATATAAATTAAAATAATTAATAAAGGAGATTATCCGCTCCTGAAAATACCAAGGAAGTCGTTCTTGGGTGTAGTATTACCTGGACATCCTAGGTTTATAGGCTAGGTTGTATGGATGTGTCTGTAATAATAATAAGGTTGGTGAGCATATTTATAATATAAGGAGAAAAGAACAGAATGCAAATGTGAAAGTACAGTTTCTTTTCTCACTTTCAAGTAGCTCTCTGTTCTGAAGCAAGGTCCCCCCAAAATCCAAATGGGTCTCTCCCTGATAGCCTTCTGAAAGGACTTGGAAGCCTGATTATTCTCCTAAGCCTTGGGATGTGTGGATGGATTCCAGTTTTAGAGAGCCATTTGTAACTACCTTGTACGAAGTAGTTCTCGATTTACCACCATTCCTTTAGCAACTGTTCAAAGTTACAGTGACATTGCAAAAAGTGTCTTATGACAGGTCCTCACACTTAAAACCATCACAGGATCCCCATGATCAAGTGATCAAAATTTGGGCAAACAAAATCAGTGGGGGAAACTGAATTTGCTTAACCATCATATAATTCACTTAACAACTGGGGTGATTTACTTAACAACCATGGCAAAAAAAGTTTGTAAAATCAAGCACAACTCATTTAATAATCACCTCGCTTAGCAACAGAAGTTCTGGTCTCAACTGGTTGTTGATTGATGACTATCTGTAATTTGGGGGGGATTAATTTTATTGCTTTTTTTGTTTTGCAAAAATGTATTTTGTCCTGATAATAAATGTTCATTTCTTTTCTATAATCATAGGGGCAGCTTACTTTACAAAATGAAGCAGATGGTACGGATCATATCTTTCTCTTCAAAGGAATTGCAACAAAACCATTGGCACTGGATCATATTAAGATAGATTGCCAAGTTAGACAAACTATACAGAAAGTCATAATGGTGCCAAATTTTACCAAGAATGAATTGATATACAAGGTATATATGTCAGTTGGAATGAGACTGTATAATTGTTTTACAGAATGTTCAGTCTAATAAATATACAATGAAACCTCAATGTAACGGACCCTCTTTTAGCAGACTTTGGATGTAGAAACTAAATTGCTCCACAGACATTCCCCTGAAATAATAGACAAGTCTATTGCTTATGACATAATCTAAATGACTCTGGTAAATTTAAACTGGTTTTATATCATTCAAGCTGATTTGTATCATGATATTATTTGCAAATGATGCAAATAACTTCATTTCTGATGACCTGTGCAATGATGTCATTATACAGATGATATAAAGCACCATCAGTGATGTAATATATGAAGCACTGGGCTTTCAGAAATAAAAGGTATTCTATTCATCCAACTAGTTTGAGATTCCTTTGATCTTTATTATTAGTTAAATCATCTTCCATCTTGTGATCCTTAATATGCTCAGACTAGTAAAATAACAGAAATAAAATTTAATATTTTTCTCTTTTCATAACATCTTCTCAAAATCAGAAGATTTGTCTTCAAAACCAAAAATAAGAAATGCTTCAATTGTGTATTTGTGTTTGTTTATTTTTAATACTTTTACTACAGTATTAAATGCAGGAACTCGTTTGTTTTAGTGGTTAAGGCATCAGGCTAGAAACCAGGAGACCGTAAATTCTAATCCCACCTTAGACACAAAGCCAACTAAGTAAGCTTGGACCAGTCACTCTCTCTCAGCCCTAGGAAGTACAGTAGATATTGACAAATCAGTTCTAGAATCTTGCCAAGAGAACATGCAGGGATTTTTCCAGGCAGTCACCAAGAATCAACATCAACTTGAGGGTGCTCATGAACACACACGCACATGCACACGCACACACACACACACCACCACCACCACCAAACCCAAAACTTATTCAATGCATGTTTAATAAAATGTTTATATTCTTCCAACCTCCCAACTAGTGAGCAGTTTTAACATACTTACTTTCTATAAACTCACACAATTCTCAATTAGATATAATATTAGACATTTTAAAGGTACTAGTATGTTCCAAAAATTAAATAATTGCAGGGTATAGCCACCAGCTTTAGAATGTACAGAATATTTGTCCTTTTCATCTGCTGTTGATTATCAGTCTGGTATATGAGACAGAATGTGGTCCTTGGCATAAGATACCCCAGAACCTTAAATTCAATGAAGTTGCCTTCAGATTGTCTTGTTACCACTTCTATTCCATGTTTATATTTTTACCTGCAACCCCACTCAAGTAGCTGATCTTAAAGATTTTGTTAACTATGAAGGAAAGTTTTAAACCATTGGATACAAGTTGGCTGGCAAATACATTTCATAAATAATAAAAATAAATCAATACTTATGTTCTGCACAATGATTTAAGCAGAAAAAAACCCTGTCAAATTTCAGGACAGTACAATGCATTAAGTGCAACAGAAGAGGTTTACTCAAATTTGCCTTGTTGCTGGCTTATAAGAACATTGTGTATAGTATATGTTTATTTGGTGAAATAGCTTTTTTTAGTACAAAGTATGCTTATTGCAATAACAAAAGCAAGTACCAGGGGGACTTATGATAAGTGATAGTCAACTGCTGCAACTATCTGGTTTTTCATGTGTACCTGTAATGATATTAAAATAAATTTAACTACTATTAATCTTTTAGCTTAGAAATTATTGCAGAATCCTGCATGTAAGAAAAATGCTGCAAACATATATTTTCCAAGCAAATTTTTCTGAATATACAGCTTAGACCAGTGATGGGGAAAAGATTCTGTGTTGTCAGTAGCTTAGTCTTTGGCAAAGCCTGGGAAGATTGGTCTGCTTTCCTTATTGCCACAGGCAATAAGGTTAATTGGTGAAAAAACTGATATCCAGAAATACTCAGTCTCTTTCATTACCGTGTTAGAAAAAACTATTGGACTTTTATGACTTTAGATTATTATTTTTATATTATAATCTGACATTGGTCTCAATTCCAACCATAAATAGGTTTAGATCTGAGGTTATTGATATTAAGGATATAATTTTTCTAGTACAAGAGTTGCCTTTGATTTTTGAGTGCTATGCTTGGGGCCTGCATTAGAAGAAAGGTAATACAGTTAAAGCAAATTAAATCAGATTTATTTTATTTTAATTTATACTTAATTATCTAGTTAAAATATTTCTCCTTAGTCATATATTCAGTAATTTTTCTCATTCTTAAACAATTAAAATTTTAACTTTTATAGATCTTTAGGGTCTGTATCTTTAGGAGCTTTCAAGAGCTGCATGATGTCTACCTCTAGTTACATTATTCTACTTGTATCAATTATGCATGTTATCTATCCCATGAGAAAACAGTTTTTAACACTAGAATAGAAAGAGGAAAATATTCTTTTAACATAATGAATACACACATACACACACACTTAACATACATACACACATACCTCTAAAGTATCACTTTGTAATTTTTTTTCAATGACAGATGTCAGTTAAAATGATTTGTATGTCTACATTATGCATATAGAAGTATATAGAGTATTTCTTGCTTTTTAAACTTACGGTATGATTTTAAAGTGTTAGAAAAAAATCTTGATCTTGCAAGCTTTACTTTGTCAGAATTTTTCAAAAGTTATTACAGTGGTACCTCCGTACTTCTTGTTAATTGGTTCCAGGAGGTGCGATGAGTACCAAAAATGATGAGTACCAAACAAATTTTCCCCCATAAGGAATAATATAGTGAGTCACAAGGTAGCTGACACCAACAAGTTCTAGCTTATGCATTGAGTACCAAACAATGAGTGCCGGGACAAAATGTTCACATTGAAATGCCTTAAGTACCAAATTCAATGAGTTTCAAAGCAGCTGGGTACCAAGGTATCACTGTATACCTAAATGTGATAGATTTGAAATGACACCCTAGAAATTGTTTCCTTCATACAACAGTCAAGCTGGAGTACAAGATCTAGATGATTACTAGATTGCAGCAAAGTGATCAAAATGATAGCAGCAACAAGCTACCTTTGCAATGTAGTTATTTGCACTTTTATAGTGAAGACCTGGTAGTTCTTATTAAGCATGGTAGAAAAATACTGGCATTTGAACTCATTTTAAAGCAAAATTTTCTATATTATTTGCAGGAAAATTGTAATGGAGCTTTTTTTTCCTGGTCCTATTAGGTGTCTTCAGATCTTTCCATAGTGAGTGGGGAAATGACTTTGAAGGTAGAACCTGAGGATACAGCTGCCTATACTCTGAATATATCTCCATGGAAACGGGGAAAATTTAATGGTATGTTTTAAATTTAACCTAGTGTTAGATTACAACTATGGGATAATTAACAGATGATTAACAAGGAATGTTAACCACTCATTAAATTATCTGATCTCTAACCTGTTCTATTTTTCAAAGAATCAATTACAAAAGCTTTTCCTTTTTCCTGTTTTAAAGCCCATTAAATATAATTCTAATCTAGAACATATGTTTCCCAGAGTTTAGAAAAATTATTTTTCATTTCTTTTATCCAGCCCATTCTCTCTTCTGGCCTGTTGCTTTTCATCATGTTGAACTTGGTTTATATCATTTATGTCTCTTGTGATTCGATTACTTCTTTTATAGACGTTTCTCTGCTACATTTGTCACAGCGGTTCTTAGCGCTAAAGAGGGTAATCATTTTTTAAATAAAATAGCAGCCTTCTTGATGAGTAGTAATATCTGTAGAAAAAGCCATTACTTGTCTTCTGGGGTTCTCGTGATTTCCTTACCAGTAATGTCAGTTATTTTGAACAAAACTGACCATACTTATCAAAATATATGTACCCCTTTAAAGTTATTTCATAATGCTTCACCATACTTTAAAACATTGACTGATGTTGATTACTCAAAAGAAGGAAATCTTTAGTTTACCATTCAAGTATTTATCCATTCTGCAAATGGGAAATAACAAACTTCAAAAACATTGTAATGTTTTATTGGGCTTATAGTCTCAGTCAGACACTGGAACATTTTTAAAATATGACTTTTTGGCATGTGAAAATAAATAATGGGTTAGTTGCCTAGTTTCCCATCCTCTTTCCATTGCAGCCATTATATTCTTCTTCTCTCCTTTTTAGCTGAAAGTGCAAAATGAGAAATTGGACTGATGCTTTGTCGCTGTCCCCTTTATGTTTCTGCAAACCTATGTTTCCTTTTCTTTTCATATTTATACTTGACATATTTTTAACTGGTCTGAGTGCTCCTAGCACCTAATTGATAAGAAATGATTTTATTTTTTTCCCCTGAGAAGATGAATTTGAAAAAGGGTTTTTTTTTAACTTTAATTCCCAGAATTCTTCTTCACAATCACTATAATGTCTTTAAGGGGGAAAAAATCCTCCATGGTGGCTCACTGGGACATCTACAGCAGAGAAACTATTCCATTCCCCTCTTTTCTTACTGCAGAAGAAAATATGTTTAGTGTTAATTGCTAAAAAATTGGCAGGAGAACAGTTTTCCTCTGGGAGCTGGGAATTCCTCTAGGATTTCTAATTTATTGTTAACCAACCTTAATAGTTGTTGAAGAGGCATCTCGTATTAATGCAGATAGCTTTGGACAGCTCACAACAAATTTCTGACTGTTGCTATATATGTTTTCCAATTCTAATTACCAAAATGGATAATTCATTTTCTAAAATTTGTTTGATATGTAATGAGTAGATCATTATTTCATATCTGATGGTGATGTTGCAAAATTCAACAGTTCTAGAAATTGACCCATTACTGGAATGAAACAACTTTTGCCACAATGAAACAAATCTAAAAAAGTGAATCCCATTTTCACCTTCTATAGTTTTTTAAAACTTTACTGTACCATATATCCCTTACATTTCTACTAAGTTAATTTTGTATATGTTAATTGTTTCAAGGTTATTATGTGGTTTTTCTGGAAAAGCTGTTAGCAAAACATCTCATAACTGAAGGTTATTCATGTTAGCTAGATTAACAAATAATAAATCTTTCTTAAGTTCATATAGTCCTTAATGACTTGTTGAAGAACAAAAACCTGTTCTGCACATCACCTAGCTGGCATAATGTCACACTACACTTCCCAGGTTTTGTTTATTATCACCTCCTGTATCATTTCAATCAGAATTCTATCAAATGTGTCTGTAAGTTTACCTAACAAACTAATTACCCTGTATTTTTTGCATTCATTCTTGGTACACATTCCTCTGCATAGTCTCTGCCTTTTACAACTCTTAACTATTCCTTATTCTTTAACTATATCCTTTTTTATACATATACATCATGAAATGTCTTCATGTCTTTTTCGCAGCATTTGTTTTCTTACATGGCTTTCCCTCCTTGTCCACAGTCTGTTTAACTTCATCCACCAAGTATTATTTGTCTTACATTCCATTCTATGTATTTCTTTGGAATTTTATTTTTTCCAAGCAAATGTGTGTAATGGGCAGAGGAATAACCTTGAATAACTGGATAGCAACCAAGACAATGGTCAGATAAAAGAAATACTCAATTTGAATTAAAATTTTAGATATTCTTCTGTAATTAAGCACAATATCAGCATTGAGATGAAGATAGCAATTGATCTTATGAAACAGATTCTTTTGTTAATAGAACATCTGGTAACTATTTGCTTAGGTATAATTGTATTTGTTGCTGAAGATAGAGAACAACAACAGTATCAACAAAACTCTTTACTGGAGGAGCCAGATGGTGTTCAGTACTCTCAGAAATCATCAAAAGAGATGTTTGAAACAGGCAATGGGGCAAACAGTGGTAGGTTTTTTTAATAGTCATTTTATTAGTCTGCTTAAATGTTCTATCATCAGTCATTTTGCATTGAAATACTTATTTTATATGTCAAATCAGATTCTCCTTAAATAATGCATTTTGCCTGATTCTAAGACAAGTATCTATTTGTTGTGCAGAAAACATGTTTATTTTTCAATGTATAATCAGACTGTATAATCAATTTTTTTCCTAGTGTTATAAAACTAGCATTTATTTTCATTAAGAATATTGAATTTGAGCATAAGTTTCAAAAGTTTCTTTGGATATTAACTAAAATGTTTATATGGTCAGTATATACAAATATAAATTAGCATTCTAGTACAAATAAACTGGGAATGCTTCTTGGTCAGTAAATACTGTATGGCATGAATATTAACTATTTTGTTATTTTTCAATTTTAATATGCAGTCTTTGTTTGCATTTAACATTTATGCTCAGAATATAATAGATACATGGCTCATAACCAATACAGGAGTCTTGGGATAATCCTGAGCCACATTCTCATCTTAAATAGAAGGATATTATTTGACAGAAGCTCCTTTATCTTCTGCACTTGAGGAAACTGTAGAAATTGTAAGAAACATACCTTCAGGACCATATAGAGTCCAGCTTATTTTACCAACCAAAAACCTCATGTGATTTCCCCCCCTTTTTCTAACCGTCCTCCTAGTATTCTCTCCTTATTATTTCGAAGAGTTTGAAATGGAAAATGTGCTTTACTGTAACCTTGGGACTTGGGCCTAGCTGGAATTGTAACACTTCATTAAGATCTTCTGACATCTATTTAGCCATGCAAGAATATATTCTGGCTTAATGTCAGACCTGCCTTAATTTGAACCTTTAAGCAAGAACGACCCTTAACTCCATTTGTTGAGAAAGGTATAGTTTACTAAAGGTCAAATGAAATACAGTAGAGTAAAGCCAGAACTGAAAGGTGCACACCAAAATTCCCAAGTGTAACTTCCCCCACTTTAGGTGCATCTCCCTGCTGGGCCCCATTGTCTAATCAAATTCAAAGCAATTGTTTTTGGAATGGTTGATTCACATGTGGGTTGGAATATAGCTGGGGTCCGTTTTCAGCTGTCTGACCTTGAAGTCACATCTCTGGGTGAATACAGTGAACTCTTCCTTACCCCTGAATCCTCCCCCCTCCTAGCCGGAGTTCATGGCAAGACTGCACCAAGTGATAGCAGAGCACAAGTGTGAGATGGCAGTTCTGCCAGAGACGGGTGGAGTGGTTGGGGGCTGTAGTATTAAATAATGAATGCCAAGAAATAAATTTTGAGCCAAGCAAAAATGGTTATTGTAAGAATTGAGGATGTCAGAAAAATCATAAAAGTAGTTTGAATAGAGTGCTCATGGGAAACTAAGTGTGTATGAAAAAGAAGGAACAATATGGACAGTGCAGAATGAATGCAGAATGCAAAATGAATGACTGCTTATTATGAAGGAAGTATGTTAAAGTAATTTCGTTCTACAGAAAAAATAAGGATCAGGTCATGTTAAGTGACTTGGGGGGAATTGCTAACTTTTTGGAAGATAAATTCAAGATTCAGAAGGAACTTGACAGACTTGAGCATTGGGTCCTATGCCAAAAGATGCAGTTCAATAGCTAGAAAATTAGTGTCTTGCATTTAGACAGGAAAAAAAACAGATGCACAGGTACAGGCTAGACAGTACTGGCTCTAATGCCTATGAGAAGGATGTAGGATCCTGGTGGACCACTGCTTAAGTATGAATTAGGAATATGCTGCAACTGCCCAAAAAACCCACAGTCTTGGGCTGCATCAACAGAGGTAGAGTATCAAGATCAAAGTAAGTAATAGTACCACTCTATACTGCGCTGATGAGGCCATAATTGGGATGCTGCATCTAGTTCTGGTCATCACAATACAAAAAAGATGCTGAAGCCCTGGAAAGAATGGAGAAAAGAGCACCAAAGATCATAAGAAGTATGGAGGCTAAATCCTATGATGAACAGCTAAAGGAACTAATTATGTTTAACTTAACAAAGAGAAGACTGAGGGAAAACATGATAGCAGTCTTCCAATACTTGAATGGCTGCTACAGAGAAGAAGGTGTCAATTTATTTTCTATAACATCTGTGGGCAGGATAAGAAGCAGTGGGTGAAAACTTGTCAGAGATAGCTCCAACTTGGAAATAAGGAGGAATTTTCTGACAGTGAGAACATTAAGCAGTGGAACAGGTTGCTTCTGAAGTTGTGGGTGCTTCATTGTTGGAGGTTTTTAACAAAAGATTGTATAACTATTTGTCTGAGATGGTATTAGGACTCTTGCTTTGAACAGAGAGTTGGACTAAAAGATCGTTAAGCTCCCTTCCAACCTTAGGATTGTATGTTTCTATGAATCTTGAGTTGAGGTGAGCCTGGCATTATAAATATAAATCAGCTATACAAACCAAATAAATGAAGTAAATACATTTGTGTGTGTGTGTGTGTGTGTGAGAGAGAGAGAGAGAGAGGGAGAGGGAGAGGGAGAGGGAGAGAAAAGGTGCTTCATTGTTTAAGACAGGGGTGTCAAATTGCCGGCTCGCGGGCTGGTTGCATCATGCGGAGGCCGCACCCACCCCAGCTCTGACAATGTGAAAAAAGTTGCGATACGTCGTGACACATCACATGATGCGGCAAGTTTGACACCCGTGGTTTAAGACATCTGATGTTCATCACTCAGATGACATATTGACTCTAGAAAGCACATAGTGGTTTAGGGTTTCTAGCCTATATTCTCCAGCCTATATTCCAGTGTGTATAATTTAATTAATATAGTGACTGGTACTGTCACAATCCTAAGAAAATAAATCTTTCAAATCATTCAACTCCTTGGCAGTGTATTTGAAATACTCAGGATACTTCAAAAAGAGCTATGATAATTTAAATACTAAAATGCTAAAAAGTGCTTGAAATGCTTCAGCCAAAACTCAGGACCTTCCTTCCTTCCTTCCTTCCTTCCTTCCTTCCTTCCTTCCTTCCTTCCTTCCTTCCTTCCTTCCTTCCTTCCTTCCTTCCTTCCTTCTCAGAATACAAGTCATCATGCTGCAAAATGTGGTTCTCCTTGGAAATACATAGTATGCCAGCACAGCCAGAAAAAACTCTGAAAGTTGAATGTGCAGTTTTGGTAAGTCAGCTTTCATTAATAATGCCAGGAAGTATATTTTAGTTGTATGGTGAATTGTGATTTTACTGATGAGGCAGGATTCTTATTGTCTGTCTTCCAGGAATCCCCTTATTTTAGAAAGATGTCAAATTACTGCTGTGTTTTACAGTGTAAAAAGAAAAAGAAGGAAAAGGTGCTTGGACAAATGCCTTGATATTCTTTTATTATACAGTTTAAGTCTTTTCTTAAACTCCATTATCTAAGACTATAGAGTAATTTACTGTAGTCTGAAGCTTCTTTATCCTTATTGTGGGATAATTCTGTAAAATGTTATATTTTCTAATCCATCATGAACTTTTCTAAGATAGAAGTACAGTGAATAGTACTTAAAAAAGTAAGAAAAACTATAGGATTGTGTGAATTGTCCATACATTCATCTATCCTTCAATGTGTTGCTCATTTTGAATCCATTTTTAATTTTAATATAATTGTTATATTGGCGCAGTGGTTAGAATGCAGTATAACTCTGTCCACAGCCTGGATTTTGATCCTGATAGGCTCAATTTTGATTCGGCCTTCCATCTTTCTGAGCTCAGTAAAATGAGGACCCAGATTGTTGGGGGCAATATGCTGATATTTGTAAACTGCTCAGAGACGGCTGAAAAGGTGGTATATAAGTCTAAGTGTTATTTATGGCTATAACTACTGATTATTCTATTTTGCAAATTATTGGGATTGAAGTTCAAATATCCACTGTGGACATGTGACTTGTTGCTACAGTTGTTATATATGTTTTTACATTATACAGTTGTTATATATAATGTTTTTATTTCTAGATATGTTGGGCTTTTAAAATGTTCTATTATATAGTATATGATTCAGGACTGTTCACCAATAGATTTTTTTTCTGAAATAAATTTCAGAAAGGAGGTAAGAAATCTTGTGCCATGATTATAACACAGAGGGATTAGCATAGAAATTTCATATATAAGAAATGTCTTCTTATCGTAAAAATGTCAGGCTCAGAAAAACTCAAAAAATCTTGCTATTTTATGAAAAATATAGAAACTGATAAGAAAATGTTAATGAGAATAATATCAAATGAGAACTGATGGTTATTGTCAGAGGACAGGAAGGGACAGGAACTTCCTAGACAAGGCATACATTTCTTCTCTACTTACAGTGATAGTTAATACATATATTGTAGGAAAAGAGCCACATTAGAGCAGCAAAAAAAAATCAGAAAGAATAAGGTTTTGTGATTGCTTTCCATCATAATTCTTAAAGTACTTTTGTTTTTTTTGTTTAGCTGATGTAAGAATGTTAATGCTGAAAATGTTATTATTATTACAGTAAAATCTGCATAGTGAAACAACTGCATTAATTTATCTTGCCAGTTCATAAGAAGCAACTATCAAAAAGAGAAATACACTATCCCTAGAGAGAAAAAACTTTGATTAATACAGAATAACTGCTAAAGATTACTATAATCAGTTCTCTGATGTATCACTTTAGGTCTAGCATTAATCAGTACATAATTATCTTCAAATGCAAGCTGAAAAGACCAAAAATATGGTAACTAGAATATATTATTCACTGTATACCATATATGGATATTTAAGAAAAGGAATTGCTTAATGTGCTATATGTATGTACACATATATGCAGATTTTTAATTTGCTTTTTAAATATAAAAATATTCTATTGATTTTTCACTCTGAATACTATAAATGAATAGTATAGTCTCAGTTTTTAAATACATACAGAAGAAGCTTGCTTTAAACACTTTCAAACACAAACCCATAATACTTGTTTTTTTCTGTAATAAATTGCTCCAATTAACAACTCATTACTGAATAAGGTTGGAATAGCTACAAGGTCCCCCCCCCCCCCGGTTTCAATATGCAGTAACTCTTAGTAACCAGAATAATATCAGACTTGATTTTGAGGATAGCTACATTAAATGCATCATCAGATTGAAAACATATTAATGATCACAAATATAAGGATTTGGTTTTTTAAAAAAAATAATTTTGTTTGCTGAATAATGCGACAAACTTTCATCGTTAGTCATTCAGTCATGTCCGACCCTTGGCCACTCTATAGATGAGCACACTCCATGCCCCTCTGTCTCACATTGCCTCCTTCCTCTCCACTGTGGTCATCCAGGTGTCATTCTTTATAGTGTCCAGCCAGTGGGTAGTAGGATGGCCCCTTCTCCTTTTTCCTCTGATCACTTCCAGCATGATTGACTTTTCGAATGAGTCAGCTCTCATGACATGACCAAAGTATGATAGCCTCTGTCTGGCGATCTTTTTGGCAATGTTTTTGGTGAGGGTCGCTCCGGAGGCTTGTTTTCGCAGGATTGCTCTCAATAAGGCCGGCTCATTTCGGAGGCTTGTTGTCGCAGGATTGCTCTCAATAAGAGCGAGGCATGCTTTGGCTCCATTTTTGCCAGGAAGGGGCTTGAGAAATGGCTTTTTCCTGGCAAAAACAAGCCTCTGGAGCGAGCATGCCTCACTCTGTGGCTCTGTTTTTGCCAGAAAAAGCCATTTCTCAAGCCCTTTTCTGATGAAAATGGAGCCAAAGAGCGAGGCGTGCTCGCTCTGGAGGCTTGTTTTCATCAGGAAGGGGCTAGAGAAATGGCTTTTTCCGGCAAAAACAAGCCTCCGAGCCCTGATGCTGGCAGAGTGAGGCAGCGGCGGCCAGAGCAGACCCTTCCACATCTCTCCTCACTTCCCCAAAGCCTTCTTTCCAGCTCCGTTCTCCACCACCAAGTGCAGAGCAACAAAAGCCTGTAGGACTACCGGTAAAAAAAAAGTTCAATCAGACCTTCTAACTTTGCGAGATTTTTTTTTCGCAAGAAGTTGGAAGGTAGGATTGATCTTTTTTTTTAGTCCTTTTGTTGCCCTGCACACGGAGAGCGGAGCTGGAAAAGACGTTAGTGAAGGAATATGGTTGCCCTGGGGTGGGGATTAGGATTTGGCATTGTGGATGCCCTGGGATGTGGTGGGGGTTAGGATTTGTTTTAGCACCTATGGAGTGCTTCCAAATGCAGGGACTGGCTGCGTTTGGAAGCGCTCTATAGGCGCTAAAAGACTTTTTATCCCAATGGAGATCTGGCAGAGACTGCAAGCTCCATATGCCTGGAATGGGGCACTTGAGAAACGGAGTGCTCCTTTCCGTGCAGTCACATGGGGTGCTTCAAAATGCAGGGAATCCCTGCATTTTGAATAGCTCCACCAGAGCACAAACACTCCACAATCCATAATGCCAAATCCTAATCCCCCTCGCGGGAAAAAAAAAGACCTCGCAAAGTTGGAAGGTCTGACTGAACTTCTTTTTTTACCGGTAGTCCCACAGGCTTCTTTTGTTGCTCTGCACGCAGTGGCGGAGAACAGAGCTGGAAAGGAGGCTTTGGGGAAACGAGGGGAGAAGGGGAAGGGTCTGCTCTGGCTGCTGCTGCCTCACTCCGCCAGCATCAGGGCTTGAAGGCTTGTTTTCACTGGAAAAAGCCATTTCTTAAGCCTCTTCCTGACGAAAACAACCCTCTGGAGTGAGCACGTCTCGCTCTTTGGCTCCATTTTTACCAGGAAGAGGTTGAGAAATGGCTTTTTCCGGCAAAAACAGAGCCACAGAGTAAGGCTCGCTCACTCTGGAGGCTTGTTTTCGCCAGGAAAAAGCCATTTCTCAGGCCTCTTCCTGGCGAAAATGGAGCCAAAGAGCGCCTCGCTCTTATTGATAGCAATCCTGCTCTGCGCCTCCATTTTCTTACACTCAGATGGAGCAGACAAACTCAAGCCTGCTGCTCAAACACCTTTCATCCGAACAGAGACCTTCCAATCTCTCTCAGGTCTGCATTTGGATAAAAAGTATTTGAGTGGCAGTAGTTTGAGTTTCTCCGCTCCGTCCCGAAGGAAGAAACCGGAGGTGCAGAGCAGGATTGCTCTCAAAAAGATGCAGGTGCTCTGCGTGCGCTGGCCTTATTGAGAGCAATCCTGCTCTGTGCCTCCGTTTCCTTTCACTCGGAGCAAAGAAACTTAAGCCGCTGCCGCTCAATGAGTGAGGAGGAGGAGGAGGAGAAGAGTGGTGAGGATTTGTGCTGGCCAGGCGAGGACTAGGTCGGGTGGGGTGGGTGGCTGGCTGGGGAGGGGTATCATGGCCAGTCAGGTGGTTGCCACTGCTGCCAGCTTGGATGCAGGTGCAAGGGACCTGGCCCCGCGATGCCTGCCCGCTCAGTTGAAGGCTTCATTCCTGCCCTCACACTAAGGCTGGCGCATGTGAGTGAGCAGTGCACCCAGGCTGGTTCCTGTGCCTGGCTGACTCCAATTCTACGCTTTGCCCCATAGGAATGGAATGGAAGCTTCCGGGGGGCATGATCTCTTTTGCAGAAAATGTTGTTTGAACTCGCACGATATTATGGCACCCAGGAGCTTCCATTGTTGGCGTGAAAAGCATTTCAAGCCAACTCTCCTCTCTCTCAAAGAGAAAGAAACCGCAGCAAGCAGGAGACAGATATTGCAAGGTAAGTGAGTCCGGCATGGCAGGAAGAGAGGGGGAAGCAGTTGTGGGGAGTGGGAAGAGGAATAGGGTGAATATTACAGAGCCTCTGCCGTCGGTTGGTCATAAGGGTGAACAACTGCTGTGGTACTGCAATAGTCGTAATTTTGGGATTTGCTTGTAAACACTAGGGGGTGCTGATCATGTAACTTTGAACAAGCATTAAGTGAACACTCGTAACTTGGGGATTACTTGTATGTAAAGAAATTGGCCTATGTTTGCTATTAGTTGTGCTATTGTTTCTCTGTGGCAGATTGTACTGAACCTTCAGATCAAAGCTTACATTTTTAAAAACTGATATCAAGGAACATGATTAGGTATGCAAATCACATATGTAGTTAGGGTCCTTGGTGATCTCTGATCTTGGTTGTTTTCTAGCAGACATTTCATTACCCAAACTAGGTAACGTCATCAGTGCTAGTAAGGAGTGAGTTCTGCTCTTAATTTATGTTCTAGTGACTTGCTTTGTCAGTGTTGGTGGGGGTGGTGTTAGAGGTTTTTTGGTTGGTCTGTTTACTGTTGGCTTGTTTGGCAGTTCCTTGATTGTGGTATTGTTTACTTGGCAAGTGCCAATAGTATAACACAGGGCTCACCAATCTTTCTGGGTTGGCGGCCCGGTGGGAAAGGGAGATGCGGATACCTTTACGTGCACATAAGCACACACCCAAATGTAGCTGCATGCGCATACACGTGAACGGGGCTGCAAGCATGTGCGCTCCATAAATGGGGCTGCTAGTGCAGGTACAAAGATCATGCCGAGGCTAGCGCTGGCGCGAGGATCGCGCTGAGGCTAGCGCCGAGGTTAGCACAAGCATGAGAGTCGTGGCGAGGCTAGCACAGGCGCGAGGATCACACTGAGCCTAGTGCTGAGGCTAGCACAGGCGCAAGGATCATGCCGAGGCTAGGGCTGGTGCAAAGGTCGTGCTGAGGCTAGCACCGAGGCTAGCGCAGGTGTGAGGGTCGCGCTGAGGCTAGCACCGAGGCTACCACAGGTGCGAGGGTTGTAGCAAGGCTAGCGCCGAGCCTAGCACCGGCATAAGGGTCACGCCGAGCCTAGTGCCAGCGTGAGAATCACGCCAAGGGTCATGCTGAGGCTAGCACTGAGGCTAGCACAGGTGCGAGGGTTGTGGCGAGGCTAGCACCAAGGTTAGCACTGGTATAAGGGTCACGCCGAGGCTAGCGATGGTGTGAGAATCATGCCAACGGTCGCGCCGAGGCTAGTGCCGAGGCGAAGGTCACGCCGAAGCTAGTGCCGACACAAGGGTTACGCTGAGGCTAGTGCCGAGTGTAGCGCAGGCGCGAGGGTCATGGTGACGCTAGCACAGATGTGACGGTCATGCTGAGGTTAGTGCTGGCGTGAGGCTCACACTGAGGCTAGCGCCGATGTAAGAATCATGCCAAGGGGCCCACTGAGGCTAGTGCAGGTGAGTGGGTTGTGCCAAGGCTAGCGCTAAGGCTAGTGCCGGCATGTGGGTCACGACAGGGCTAGCCTCGGCACGAGAGTCACACCAAGGATCGCGCCAAGGTTAGCGCCGGTGCGAAGGAGGCTGAGCGCGTGAGCACACATGCACGCACTGGCCAGCCACTTACTCGTCCCGGTAAGGTTGGGGACCTCTGGTATGATACACTCACAAAATTCTAAGATACGTCTATAGCATGGGTCGGCCATCCGAAACGTCGGATGAGCCGCACGGACCCGTTTGGCCTAAAAAAAAAAAACCCTGGGAGCCGCGCGTTCGCGCATGCGCGTGCACCCGCGCACGCGCGCGGCCCCGTTCGCGCATGCGCGCGCGCCGTTCACGCATGCGCGCGCGCCGTTCGTGCATGCACGCAGCCCCGTTCGTGCATGCGCGCAGCCCCGTTCGTGCATGCGCGCGCGCCGTTCGCGCATGCGCGTGAGCCGTTCGCGCATGCGCACCCATTCGCGCATGCGCGCGCACGCACGTTCGCGCACGCGCACCCCCGCACGCGCACCCCCCGCACCCGCCCGCGCATGCGCGCATGCGCTCGCCAAAATGGCGGAGGAGGCTCCGGAGCCGCAGGTAAGGCCTCAAAGAGCCGCATGCGGCTCCGGAGCCGCGGGTTGCCGACCCGTGGTCTATAGTGTATAGTTTGGATCAGTATACACACACACACACACACACACACACACACAGACACACATGACTTTGGAAAAAAATTCAATAGAGGACAACCAAAATGATCAGGGATCTCAAAATGCCTTCATTCTGCCTTTCACTGCAAGGAAATGGGTCCTATTTGATTAGTCTGTCCAGGTAACTAATGGAACTAATGGGATTCTAAAGGGAGCTTGGAGTTGTTCTTGATGGTCTGCTGTAAGGTCCAACTGAGGCCTTGATTGCCACCTGAAAAGAATGAGCAGTAGGGTGTTTGGCTCAGATTGTACCCATGCAGCCCTTTCACAAATCTGGTCATGTTCCTGCCATCTTGACTTTTCTTGATACTCCATGGATGTCCCTGGGCAGATTTGTACACAAAGATTATTGATCCCAGCCAAAAATCAGCACTTTGCATTGACCTGGAAAGAAATAAAAATAATTTTATTTTAAAATGATGTTTTTTTATTTAAAAATGGCACCTGCATTTTGCAGTAAAGTATCTTCTAAATCATCTAAAAGTTGGGAAATTAAGAGATCAGTGACAGTAGGCAGGACTGCCTACTCTAGGAAGAACTGGATGTACAACTGCAGATGTACAACTTGAAGTAGGTGGACTCCAGAACATTTTGTTTCTCATTTAAATAGTTTTTACATTTGTACATTACTTGAGGTTTTTCATGCACAAGAGGTTATCCCTCATATCTGAAACATTTTGTTTGTTTGAGGCCATGTTTGTTTGAGGCCAGTTTTCAAACCCCCAGAAACATTGCCTAAACTTTACCATTTGTTGCTTGCATTGTTATGTGGAGTTTTCCTTCTTTCTCTTTTGGATTCTTTGGATGTATTTTCATCCTTAATGAGATACAGTCAGTAAAGGAACCTAAAAGATCCATACTATGTAGAGAATTGCAATACTGTTTCAAATAAACATTATTTCCCTGCCATTTTACTAAACTTTTTACTAAAGTTTGAAGATATCTCTCCTTTTGTCTCTCTTAGGATACTATTGACATTGGAATTCCAATAATTAATCCCACAGCTGATGTTCTGGAATTAGATGTAGAATTAATAGATGCTATTATACTTAGTGGTGAAAACAAGCTTGTTCTTGAACCAAAAGAAACATTATTCTATGAAGTAAAGTATTCTCCAGCTACCACTGGCCATATGGACGGAAGGTATGTTCTGCTATTGTAGTTGATATATCTCACACGTTTCTTGTCATTAAATGTTTTCAGTTTACCTTTATTCTGTACTTTATTGTGAACTTTCATATTAATAAAAGCGGCTTATTGCTCAGTGCATTTATCTTATGAATGAATGATTTTTAGATTGCTTCAGTACTTGGGTGTTTGTCTTTTTAATGTTGTTTTTTTAATGTTGTTTTATGAATATTTCTCTTTGGGATACAGCCTGCAAACTGATGAATTTTTCCCCCTTGAAATACATTTCTGGTGATGAACGACTTTTGTATCATACTTTCTGTGAACTTTATTTCAGTCAACTAAAAATAAGATACATTTTTTTTAAAAATGGAAAGATAATGTTGATTATAGTTACATCTGATTACAATAACAGAGACTTGGCTCACCCAGTCAGAAAATCTATATTTTTTCCAAAGACTACTTAGTTTTCCTGGTGACCTTTCTTGTGCTACTGAGAGGCTGTGCCATCTAGCTTTCAGAGGAACAAACAAAGCTCAACAAAGCTAATGGAAGAAACAGAATGGAAAAGGCAGTGATTGTTTTCTTCTGCCTTCACCACTGATTTTGTTTTCTTTAGCTTCTTTTCTGTTAGACTGATCACTGTGATATGAGTTTTGATGTAAGCTTAGAAAGAAATAGAATATGTTAAATCTATTTCAGATTGTCTCCATGGAATAATTAATTGATTATTAATTAATCAGCCTAATTTTGGTGAAATTACCAAGAAAATTATCTGCATTCTTTTTATCACTGAATATCATTACACATTATAGATTTTGAGATTGTAGTTTTTTCTAAATAATGGGAAATAATGAAAGGACCACAATTTATTGCAATTTTTGGTGCTTTTAAAAACAAAAGTAGTTTTAGAGTGCAAAGATAGGATATACATATATTTATTTTGGCATATCCAAAATTCTACAATATTTTAAGAAGAAATGTAATGCAATCTTACTTCTCTATGTTCTTTGTGGATTAGATTCTTTTCTGTGGTCTGACCTTTTTAGTTTTATTTATGATAGTCTTTATGTTTTTTACACCTAATATTCTTTTTAATTTTACTAGTTAGCCTATAGATATACTCAGTGCTTTTTTTGTAAAAAGAAAAGGTGACGGAACTCACACATGTCATACAACCCGCCTTGCCTACCCTACAAGGTTCCATCCAAAAAAGGTGCCGGAACTCCGTTCTGGGCGTTCTATGACAAAAAAAGCCCTGGATATACTGTATGGCTATATACTGTATGCCTCATGATTTACTTTGTGCTAGTTCATAATGTAGGAGGAGGAGGAGAAGGTGATCATGATGATAATGATAATGATAATTATGGTGTTGATGATGATTTAGACACCTAATCTGTGATTAGTTGTAAGAAATTAATTGAGGTATAACAGAAAAATTCGTTTTGCTGACCCCCTTTATCATCTTCCTTTCCACTTTGTTGCTGTCTTTTATATAACAAGATATTTTTACCAACAGATTTATAACTCTCATTTTAGTGTTATATTTACATCAGAGAAATTAGGAGAGTTTTGGTATGCATTGAAACTGAAAGGACAGATGCCTCAACCAACAAGATTGCCTGAAGCAGAGTGTGAACTTGGAAAGTAAGCAATCCTACATTTAACCTGAATCATGGGTTTAGTTATATAACAGTGCAACAAAATATTATTTTCTTTTGGCTAAATTGTTCTTTTGATATTGAGACAACTAACCATTAGTTCAGCTCTTGGCAGACTTGGCAGGAGATTATAGACAATCCTCAACTAGATTAGAATTTTTACTGCAGACAAAAATGAAGTTTTCAGCATAATAGTTCATTGCCTACTATAAATATTTTCCTAAGACCTACAGAATACAGAATAACAGAGTTGGAAGGGACCTTGGAGGTCTTCTAGTCCACCCTATACCATTCTGAACAAATGACTGTCCAGTATTTTCTTGAAAACATCCAGTAATGGCATACCCCCTGGAGGCAAGCCATTCCATTTATTAATTGTTGTCACTAGCAGGAAATTTCTCCTTAAATCTAGGTTGGATGTCTCTTTGATAAACTTCCATTCGTTACTACTTGTGCTGCCCTCAGGTGCTTTGGAGAATAGGATGATCCCCTCTTCTCTGTGAAAACCCCTCAAATATTGGAAGACTGCTATCATATCACCCCCAGTCCTTCTCTTTGTTAGCCTAGACATACCAAAATGGAAATGATAGTTAACTGGGAAAAACCTACCATTCATTTGACTAGAAAGCATAAACACAATCATCTTATTTTTTGTGCTCAGACTTCCAAGATAATCAAGACATATAACAAGTCTGCTATAATAAATGCTATTTTGAGGAGTTAATGAATGACAGGCAATTATTTGTATTGAAAGGAAATGCAGTTATTATCACTTACGTTTTGATTGTTACTAATTTTGTCTGGTTTTTCTGAAGACAGATTTTTATGGAGTGTACTGTGTATATTACCTTTTTCTGGGTGCAAAATATTTTTTTCAAAAACATTTGCAATTGGTGCATAGCTAGCATGACCTATATAGTATCTTAAAAACATACCTAATTTGATCCTAAAGCTCTTAAATTTCATTTCTGAAAGCACTGTTATTGTAATACTTTAGATTTTTTAATTCATTATGCTTGCTGTGTTAATTCTATTAGGGTCTATTAATGATTTTTAAATATGGTCATGACTCTATCTTGAAGAGAATTGAAAGAATGCTTCTTTTCTTTGATCAGAGCTTCTGTCAATTCATGATGTCAAAATATGTTAAATTTTTGCCACAAAAATAAGATAATCCGTATTAGCATTGGTAAAACATAATGAATAGTGCTGAAGATATTTGTTTGAATAACTTTTTAAAGAAAAGTAAGTGCTATATAAATAAAGTAACCAGCAGCAACATCAGAATTAGTCAAGTACTTTGTAATGATTAAATAACTGGATTTTTTGTGATGCTTTGTTACAGATGGGTCCGGCAGCATATTCCTCTGGTTAATCCTACAAATGAAATTCTGGAATTGGAATATGTGAACAGCAATCCAGGCCATTTTTCAATGGAGATTAACCCCAAAGCCCAGGTAGGTTTTACTGATAAACATTTGTATTTATGGAAATGTTTCATATGAGACGCATTCCTTTAAGAATTTAGATATTGCTCACATATTCTATTTGTTTAGAAGAAAAAATCTCTCTATGAACTATGTATTTTGTAGAAAACAAGTGGAATTTCAGGCCAAAACTTTGATGAAGTTTATAGGGAACAGGTAAGACAAAGCCCAAGAACGATATAGTTAGAAGTAAACAAATATCTTAATGGAGCAAAGAAGAATAGTGCAATATAATGTAGAAGCCAGTACAATTATTTTGCAAAAAAACAAAAAACAAACTAGAGTTGTTCATTATGGAAGTGTTAATGTTTAGCATTCCTTTATGTCACAAAGAATATATGAATTGAGTCTAAATCTTGGTGACTTCATAAACATAGTGTCTTCACAACAGTATGGAATGGTTTGCTTTTGTCCTGTCTGAGGATGTATTTTTCAACCTTGTACTCTAGTTAGTAGCATGGATTTCTTAGTGATATCTCATCTAAGTATTAAGTGGGTCTGACCTGTTTAGTTATTTTCAATCAACTAAAGCGAGCAAGATACAGAGTGGTGTAGCACTCTTTTTTCATAGTAAATTGTGGATAGCAGATTATGGCATTAAGGAGCAATAAACTCACATATAAGGTAAGAGTAAAGTATGATTTATTGAAGAAAGGGAAAGGACAGAAAGATTTTAAAAGAATATGTTAAAGTGTTTTACAGAGTTGATAAAACTCTTCAACCAGTTGCACATGTCAATATAAGAGAACTGCATGTTTTTTGCCATTTTTTGCAGAGAATCTTAGCAAAGACAGAAAATTTGTTGAATCTCTAAATTTTTCCAAAGCAGCTGAAGTTACCTAATTTGTTTAAGTTTTAGTACTTCAAAATAGTCTGAGTCTCCTTTGAATCAAATCACTCCTTTGAACCTTTTAATAACTTTTGTAAACAGCTCCAATAAGCCAGTATTATTCTATATTAGTTTCCAGGAACTTGTTTCCTTAAAATGAATAGATTGATCAAAGATAAATAACCTCCTTTCCAGTGGGATTTTTACATAGTGGCACAAGTACAACATCACTTGAGAATGGAGAATGGAATAGAAATAATCCTACTAAACTGAAGAGGAAGTGGAGCCAACAAAAAGAGGGAAAACGAATCACTTTTTCTTTGGAAAGGTCATTCTTGTTACTAGAATTACAGTATCCCGCAAATGAACAAGAACAGATGAGGGCAACCTATTTCTCGTTACCCTAAGATCCCTTTCCTTAGTAGAACTATCTTCCGGATTGTTTCTAGCACATGAAATTATCAGTTTTATTGTAGTAGAGAACTGTTGTCTGTGGTTTTTATGTGTTAGTTTGACTGTAATAGTAATAATGTGCAAACATTATTACAAATTATTACAAACCTGGGCATTTTGCAGCTCGTGGGCCACATCCGGCCTTTTGGCTATCTCTGTCCCTATCCATCCCAAACAGTTTAGAGGGATGTATTAAATCAGGCAACAATAAACTAACATCAAACTTGAAACTGGATTGAAAATTATTTTATTTCTGAATGTGCATGTGAGCCTTCCTTAAATGCTTTGAGCTTTATCACATCTTATAATGATTACGTGGCCATTGCATGTAGTCATGACCCAATCTCTTTTAATTTAGAGTAAATAAGTCACAGCAGGATAGTTTCTTTATTCATATGAATGTGTATAACTATTGGAAGAGCATAGAGACACTGCAATTAAAAATAACCTGGATAATGCTCTTTAAAAATTGCATTTTGACTTTTTAAGATTGTGTCACATGTAAGACTTAAAAGTATCTCTGTGATATGTAAAAAAAAGGAAAAAGAAATTCGACAGCAGCTCTCTTTTCCCCCATATTTTAAAAGTAACCCCAGTTTCATTTTTGTGGTTAGCAACACATTTTTTAGTTTCTAGAGAATAAGCATGCTGTGATTTCACTTAGTACTGTTTACTACAGTGTACTTTATCAGTCTTATCAGTATTTTATCAGATCCTGCATGCTGAGAGGAGGGAAGGCATATAGTAGAACACATTAATCATGTAAACATCAACAGTGTTGACACAAGGAACAAGAAAAGAATTGGATTGAAAAGAAAGGAAAGGAAAAAAAGAACACTGCAGTTTTTTGTTTGTTTGTTTACTTGCTTGCTTTTCATCTCTCTCTTCGCTACCCATGTTTTTGCAGTTGACTGTTGCTCCTCATTCCACCACTGAAGTATCAGTTCTGTTTTGTCCATCTGCACTAGGAAGAACAAATCACACTGCAAGCATAATTTTCAAATGTCCACAGGTAAGAATGTCCAATTACATTTAATGAATAAAAAGGTATCTAATATTAATACAAGTAATAGTTAGGCTGACAATAAAAGCTAGTTTTTATAACATGGCTCAGTTGTAATTCTCTTCCTCCTCCCTCCTTGCCCCTCCTCTCTCTATCCTCCTCCTCCTGTTGGACAACCCACTCCCTCCTTCTGTCTAACCAAGAGCATTCCTATATACTTGGAAATAAGTTGAGAATTTAGGTCCCAAAATGCACCTCCAAAATTGGGTTTGGCTTATCCATAGAGGTGCTTATCCATGAGTAAATATGGTATATAAAGATAAATATTTTTTTCCTTCCTTCCTTCCTTCCTTCCTTCCTTCCTTCCTTCCTTCCTTCCTTCCTTCCTTCCTTCCTTCCTTCCTTCCTTCCTTCCTTCCTTCCTTCCTTCCTTCCTTCCTTCCTTTTATTTTTCTGAATATAGTTTATATTGTACTTAAGATCTTTATTAAGAATTATGGGGTGGGTGGGAAAACAGGTAGTCCTGGCTAAATGATGGTATTTGAGACACAACATGTGGCTACATTATAAAACACAACATGTGGCCACATTACTTAGCAACAGCAATTTCAGCAATCTCTGTTGCCATCACTGAGTGAGGATTGCAGGTCATTAAGCAACTTCCTGCTGGTTTCCAAAAAGCAAAGTCAATGGGGAAGCTAGTAGGAAGTCACAAGTCTCAGGTGGCTGATGGGCAGGTAAGGGGCTGCAGTGCAGTGCAGAGAAAATGTACTGCAGCTGGGCAGGGGATGGATGCTTTGGAGGGTAGAAGAGTGCTGCTATAGACTGATACAAGTGCAGCTTGATGGGAATTGGTACTGTGTAGTGCAGGAAGTATGAAAGTGGCAGAAATGACTAGCAATCTTCCCTAACTGCTTCCTCATTGACTTTGATTTTGGGAAACCAGCAAATGAAACCAGCAAATGAAGATCACATGACCATGGGATGCTTCCATTATCATAAGTGCAAGCTGGTTGCCAATCACCCAGATCCCAATCATGTGACTGTGGGGTTGCTGAGACAGCTTGAACTTTGAGGACTAGTTGGAAGTATCACTCATTGAACACTGACATAACTTTGAACAGTTGCTGAACAGTTGATTATTAACCAAAAATTACCTGTTATATTTTTCAAGGTACCCATATATCTTGTATAAGTCTGTTCACATTGTTAAATGCTACACTTACTAAAGAAATGAATGACTCTTGAAAGTAACATAGTGATATTTTTGATCTGGTTTTTATAGAAGACAAATCATAAAGACAGCAGGATGGCAAGTCCTGCTCTTTCCCCCACTGTTTTATTTGCTACTCCCCAGTAGGTTGATTGGAGACTTTGATCTATAAGCTCTTTGTACATGCCAATATGAGAATAGACAATTCTCACTTAGCAACTATTTGTTCAATGACTGCTCAGTTATGATGGTACCAAAAAAATAATTTTACAGTCCAGTTATAATCATTTACTATCTTTGCATCATCTCTCAGTTACATAATCACTATTATAATCAGAACATGTCCTTTGCCTGAAGTATGATTTTCCCCCTCCCCTCTTCCCTTGCAAAGCACAGACTTTAGAGAGGAAAATATTGCAAAACAATAAGCTGTTTCGTCTTCTATACATCAACAGCAATGCAATTATGTCAGCAACCCAGATTGGGAATTGTAAGTGTGTTATTCAAGCTAGCTTGTGGTATTGTCTTGAAATCTTTTCCTTGCAATCTCTTTGTTCTGTGGAGGGGGGAAGGTTTGAGAAAAAAAGTAAGCAATTTCTGTAGGCAATTTTTCCTTTGCCTACCCCGCCCCCAAGAGGAGAGATTGGAGAGAAAGAGATTTGAAGAGAGTAAGTTATTTGTGTAGTGTACCTGTGGTTCCCAGCCTGGCACTGTGGTCTGATTGCATTGCTTTTGATAGGAAGAAAATAGTTAGCAGGCGTTGGAATATTTCAAACGACAGGGGAATGGTTAGGAGGCAAATAAAAGCCTTAGATGTGAAACTGAGTAGTTTTGTTTCTTTCCAGCCAGAAACACAATAGTGAACACATGATTTCCCACTTAGCAATCACTTTGCTTAGGAGTGAAATTGCTGGTCTCAATTAGGGTAAATATGGGAGGACTACATCTACTATTTTTAAAATAAGTTGGAAAGACCTTATTGGGACTTTGCAAATGTATCACAAAGGTTTCTTGCAATCCTTGTCTTTGCTGGGAAAAAATTGGGAAGCAAAGTGGCTATGCAGGCACGTGGATATGAGACAGCTGGGAGTATAGTATTTTAAAAATCAGTTGTGCAAAATCTGGCAAAGGATTCCAAGAAAGATGCTTTATTCCCAAGTGTTGAAAGATATGCGCAACCCTCATATTTGAACCTTTACACTTTTTACTCTTAATATTTTTGCAATACTTTATAATTTTTATACCAAAGGTTAATTTCAAAAATAATGTAGATTATTTCTTTTTAAAATTTTATTTGGAGGAAGTGTTTAAAAAAGCAAGTACTAGTATTTCTGGAATATATAGTTTAATAACTGACTCAAAGATGGTTCAAAGCAATAAAGTGATATTTTGTTTGACACTATGAGAGTTTATTAAATTAAGAGGTTAATTCTTTATCAAAAGCTAAAGAAAGTAATAATTTACTGAAAACTTTCTACTTCAAACTGAAACTTAACAATTTTGTCAACTTTTGCTTCTCCTATCAAACAATGATAAATTTCCAAGTTTTTATTTCAGCTGAACCTTTAATCAGTATCTTATTTTTATATTTGTCATGTCGTGCTACATTAACCTTTCCATGATTTTTCCTTTAACACATATTACTTTTCTTTTAATTACTGCTCTTTTAATCTCAAAATCATTTAAAACCTTTGACTTCTTAACTGCATCTCCTAAGAAAAGGTACCAGTTTATTGTACTGAAAATATATTAGTAATTTGATTGTGCTGATTCAGTGCCCAGATTTTGTTGCAAGGCCCTTCAGAAGTTATTTTGATAATGTATGTAGAAAAGTTGGCAAAACTTCAATTTAAAAAAAAAATGATTCCCTTTTCTTAATTTACTGATTAAATTCTTCTAAATTTACACTTTAAGCCATCTCAAAGATAAGTAGCTGATAATCTAAAATCAACTAATGACAGCACTTACAGGACAAGCAATAATCATTTATGATTGTAATAGTTGAATTGAGAGAAATTGCTATGGTTATTATCTGCTTCTTTTCTATTTTTTTTGAGAAAAACGGTCGGCAATAAAAATTTGAACCCGGTAATCATTTTGCTCTTTTTTTAATCATTAAATTTAATTGAGTTGGGACAGTAGAATTGAAATACCAGCCTGGCTGTAATAGTTACTTCAGATGTTAACATACTTGTATAACTAGCTCCCTTGACAAACCAGCAACATTCATTTAGAATGGAATGAGACTAAGTGCTTTTAGAGGTAAGAAGGATCTGTTATCAGGTCCTGCAAAATATTCTTTGCTTAGATTTTTTTTCTTTGTCTTATTATTTAATATGCTACTGTGACTATGCAGCTCCTCTAAATAAGCAGAACTCTTCAAAAATAACAGGTATAGGAACACAAAGCTTGTAAAAAGATTAAAATTATTTTAAGATTGGGTTTATTATCTTTCTTGTTTTGATTGAATATCATTTCCATTTAAGTGAAGCATTTATTACGGTAGACTTTGTTGCTTTAATTTAGTGACTTCAACTTTTTAAAAATTATTTTTCTGGAATGCTTTTAGAATTGTTATTTGTATAGTGGTACTATTGTTGATCCAACTGTCAAATATTGTGCTTAACAAAGTACTTGTTTCTATAAAAGTTGCTCTCTATAATAATTCTTTTCTGTGTAGAATGCCCAACTTATTTGCTCTCAGGGCAGTGATTTTTCATTTAATGTTTTTATAGTTTTTTTCACTGTTATTGAAATAGTGTAATAATTATTCATGGCAGAATTCTGATTCATAAGAGATTTGTCATGTTTTTGTTTTATAAAAATGCACAAATTAGGTCTCCATGAGAAGAAATTATGCCATGTGCTATTCATATCAATGGTGATGAAGAAACTAGTCCACCATCACAAAGACAGGAATAACCAGTTTGTTAAGAATGAAAACTATCTTATAGCATTTCCCCAAATCATAATGATTATAGTAATAATCATAATCAACAATGGCTTCAGTGGGAAAGCAGTAGAACACTCTTTTGTGGTAAAAGAATATTTTCCTTACACTGTAGCTCTGAGTTTGTGTTATAATACTGTAAGCATAGGAATACCAAAGCTACTTGACTGGTGTGGAGTCAAATGTATTTATATATTTTTATCTGATATAAGTTTTATATATTTTATTTTAGAGTAAGCTAAAAGACTTAATCTAGTTAAAATGTGAGCCTTTCTATCCATTTACAGCTTGAAGAATGGGTGTTTTACTTGTCGGGTATCGGTCGGATACCTCAACCAATGGAACCAGCTAGTGTCAGTTCTTGCCTTAGTCGCCATTCTTCTGTCATTGTAAACTTCAAGAATCCGACATTTGAAGAAGTAGTGGTAAATATCATTTTAACAGGTATGACAGTGCCCTCATATTCGTTTATGACTGGGAAATTGGATTATGTATCTAAAGAAAGCTTTAAAAAATTCTACTGTATACCATGGAATGATTTAAAAAAAAAAAATTACATAAAACTAATTTCTCCCAACAGTGAAGATTGGGTTTCATAGTAAGCCTTCTACCATAGTAACTAGGATGCAATATAGGGTTTTATTCTGTCAACCACTACCCAACTCTAGAGAAAATAGGCATGATGCTGATAGATAAACAGCAAGTTGGACAGTACCTTTCTGGATCAGTTTGTTTTCTTGAGTAGCAAGAACAATATAACTTTGCAATAATTCATGCTGCATGATCATTGAAATTGACAACTTCTGTCAGTCATTTTAGAATCTTTACTTAGAAAGTACATAAAACAATGAGAGATACAGGGTATAACTTTATTGTCTCTTTCCAACAAGAACCAATACAAGGAAGATCTGAATCCATCCATGTATAGCATCCATAACTATATAGCAATAATTGTGCAATGCCATAACATAGCAATAGAACATTAATATTCTTTATGTTTATCTATAGGAATCTTGATTTTCATGTTAGCAGGCCCTCACTGGGGAAACAGGAGCTACCTTTTATGAAAATCAACACAGAATTTTGCTAAACTAAAAGATTAATGCCTCTGTGCAATTACTAATGTTCTAGGTGGTAACTTCCATATTTTGGATCAAGTTATATCTACTGTGAATGCTTTTTAAATTTTAAACCAAACTCTGCAGAAATATTTGATATTGCATTTAATTGGTATACTTTATTTCACAGACAATAGTTGTTTCACTTGCAGAGGGCATTGCTATTAAGAGCATTTGCATAACAAAATTGTAGACCACGTACCTCAGTAACTTCATTTCCATTGTGAAATTGCTATTTTTCTGCTCCTCTGCTTCTTAGGGATACTATTATTTAGATAAAATATTTAGCAGAATTATATGCTGGATGCAATCTAATCCAGATTCATATTGTTGCTTATAGATATAGTAACTGGTATATTTTAAACTGTGAAAACTATTCAGTATATTAAGAACAAATTATTTTCACATTTATTTACATGTGATAATGAAAATATTGATTCTGAGAACAGCTATAACTTTCATTTTAACTATATTATAGATTAACACGCATAGGTAGATGTTCTGACAAATACCATTAATAAGTTCAGTGGTAGTTTGGTAACTGATAGCATAATTCTCTCTTCAAGCTGCTCCTGAGGGGTTTAGTTATGATATGTTTATGTTCTGCACTAAATATGTGAAGTTAATATGAACTATATCCTGAGACAGATCACTCTATGATTGCCTTCTGGCTCACTGGTGTCAATCTCACCCATTCAGTTGGCCCATCCCAGGTGACTGTTGGACTCAATGGGGATCCAACTACCAATGGAATGAATGTCTAGTTACTGTCTGTCCTTAGATCAGTAAGATGTGGTTTCTAATTTTATTTCTAGGCTCACTCGTCATATCAGTATAGTTGCTTAAGAAATGTTTCTATTCTCATATTCATCCATTTGTTTTCAGTTTTACTGTGTTGATGATGTTACTTTTGACTGGTTGCGGATTATAACAACGTTATCATTCAAATCATGCTATTCTTGTAGAACTGTGTTTTAGTATCTTTTTTTTGCTAAATTAATAGTAATATAGAAGGGAGTAATTAAGCTCCATAACCTTTGCACACTGCCAGCCAGGAGTACATAGATTACTACTGTGACATGAATTAAGTCTGTACCAGAACAATTGACAAAATAACTCATGGCAGTTAGACTTTGTGCAGTAAACTGCTAGATGGTTTGATAGCACAGATGTAACATCATTTTATTCTTGAGCACAGATGTAACATTGTTTTATTCTCCATAGCCTATCCATTGATAGTAACATTTTTCTGTACGCCATTTACCATAGCCAGTGCAAAGCTTTTGAAATCCATTATACATTATACCATGCAAAAACTAACCCTACCATACAAAAAAGGGGTGTTGGAAATGACAGCCAGAATTCTCCAACCCCTAGGAATAGCAATAGCCCATAAACTCCCAGCCACTTCTATCGGGAATTATCCAGAACCAAAAACAAGACACAGAAAGATGAAAGAAACAATGTAATCTTCAAAATCAACTGTAACTATTGCAACCAATTCTGCATGGAACAAACATCACGTCAATTAAAAACCAGGATCCACGAACACCGGCTGGTAGTCAAATGCCACTATCCCAAATCCTTAATCTTTACCGACACTAAACAGTACCAGTTCGATTGGAGCAATGTCATGGTTCCGACAGATGAAACTCTTCAAAAGAATTTCAAGGCATTATTTGCCTTGAAGAAACTTTTATTCGAGAAACATAATATCGGCACTACATAGTTGAAACCAAAAACTAAATTCCCCTCCCCTGGGTACAATGTAACAAAGCACAATTCCCTCCTCCAATAAACAGTTATAAATCACATTCCCCAATTAGCTTGAAGCGCGGGCTTTCTCCCCAGTTCTCCAGCCCACCAAAATTCTATCAACTCAGGGTCCAATGACCTTGGGTTCCTACGGCTAAGTTATTATTGTTATGACTAGCTAGACTCTCATCCACATTCCCCCTCCCAGCATCAACTAACTCTAGAAGCAATAGAGGAAAAATGGCTGCATTTCCATCTGTTGTCAAAGCAAGAACATCCGATGTTAGCAGCGTTGACAGCAATACAAAAATCATCGGCCATGCTACCAACCGTCATGCTTGTGAGTTCATTGAAGCTTGGCACTCCACATGCAATTCCATCAACAGACACATTGATTTGCAACCAGCCTACAAACCCCTCAGGATATAAATCAACCACACAGCCAACCAGAAACCAACCCACGCAAGCCCCGCCCCGAGCAGTTCACTTCCCAATGATCCTGACCTGATGTAACCTCCCCATCACAAGACCCATCACAAGACTCACTGATGACTAACACCTGGTCCATCTCAAAACCCACCACAGACCCCCCACTTGACACACCCACACCTGAAGCCCTGATAAATAGAACACTGACACTGACATCCCCTAAACTCTGCTGAAGATGTTACCTAGCCTGGTGATGAAACATTCAGAAACCAACCCACAAGTTTGGAGAATGAATCTGCACCCTCATCCATTATAGCTTTTATACATTTTCCATAAATGTCATCTTTATTAATTAGTTACCTATTTTTTCATATGCATTAACTATCTCAAGATAAATTTTTCAAAACAGGTGAGATGAGTTAACAAACAATTATATGAACAATTTGTAATTATTAAATCATGAAAGTAAATCTGTTCAGGTTATCATAAATCTTTGTAATCATGAAAAAAGATAAAAAACGTGATTGGTTTGCTCATGACTAGCTTATCTGAATATTCATCATAGAGGTCTTCCTGCTATCCATTTACTCTTGTTATTGCAAATTGTATAGTTTTACTAAAGAAATATGTATTTCTTTCTCATTTCCTAGTGCTGGAATGGACAGTCTGTGGATCAGAAAGCTTAGTTTGTTTTTTTAAATATTAATAAATCTGGTGCAGGATATTCATTTGACACTAATTAATATAATAAAATGTCAATAACTTTCAATAATCCTTTAGAGTGTCATGGTATTGCATATATTAAAAATTCTTACGTTAGAGATCTGCATACCAGTTATAAGTAGGGCCATTCTCTCTCTCTCTCCCTCCCTCCCTCCCTCCCGACAGTTCTGTCTCTCTGGCTTTGTCAAAACTCATATTCAAGAAACCACTGGGGAGTCTGCAGAATATAGTACTTCCAGAATTCTGAATTCATTACAAAGTTATATCATAGACAATATGATTCTAGGTCACATGTGTCCCTAGGGTTCCACATAGCTGCCACTGGTTTGTTTAATAGCCATATTCTAAGTGGGCATATCCTATTTGATCAGAAGCTGCTCTTTCCAATATGAAATGTGACTCTTCTGATTGTCATCCTGATTGTCATTTAATCCTTAAATCTATTTATTGTACTGGATTGAGCAAGAGTCAGTTGAAATAGCATGTACATCTGATAGATCAGTGATGGTGAACTTTTTAAAGACTGAGTGCCCAAACTGCAACCCAAAACCCACTTATGCATTGTCGAGTGCCGGGTGGGTGTGGCCCATTGGATGGGTGTGGCCCATTGGGTGGGTGTGGCCCATTGGGTGGGCGTGGCTGCGGTGTAACGGCAGACTGGGTGGGACTAAAAAGTTCAATCAATCAATTCCAACTTTGCAAGATCTTTTTTTTTCCCGCGAGAAGTTGAAATTGACTGATTGAACCTTTTTTGTTTTTGCACACGGCAGCGGAGGCCTAAAGCGAAAAGGTTTTATAAAACCCAGCTTGAAGGCCTAGGACTGGGGCGACAGCACATGTGCCCACAGAGAGGGCTCTGAGTGCCGCCTCTGGCACCCGTGCCATAGGTTCGTCACCACTGTGATAGATAGATAGATAGATAGATACAGTAGATAGATAGATAGATAGATAGATAGATAGATAGATAGATAGATAAAATATTCAACTATGTAGGCATATATAATCAGATTATCCATTATTTTCCTTTTTTATTTTTAACTAGTCTTATTTTTCTCTCTAAAGTAGCAGTCTCATTGCTTTCTACATTATAGCAGTAGCATGTATTCTTTCCTATTGTATTATTCTATTATATGATATTTAAAAAATAATTTTATCATCAAACTCTATTCAGAGATTTGTTGAATCAGGAGAACACTATAAATCTTCAGAAAATTTATTGCAAATAAAAATTATAAAATAAAGAATTACTAAAAGTAAATCTTAGTCTAATTGTGTTTTCATTGCAGATAATAATTTCTTTTAAACTATGTAAGCATTATTTTAAATAGCAAACCTCTAACTCAACCCTTTTCCAAAATGGATATTTTTTTGGGAGGGTAGGAAAGAGCAGAAATTGTTTATACATTATTTCAAAGCATTTTAATATGTCTCCTATATTCATAGGTTTTTTGGCATGTAATATATAAATTAAAATGCAAAAAGACCTTTTAACAAATTTAATTTGTTTAGCAAAGAAACAAATTAAGAATTTGGCAAATTCTTCTCCTTGAATGTGACAAGAGATTTTTTTTTCTTTTTCATTAGATCGAGATCATATCACAGATCATCCTCATGCAACTACAGGCCACCATTCCACTAAAGACAGTATTTTCTGGCTTCCACTCAAGGAAACGCAAGGTAGCACTTTTATAGTTTAAGTTTCTATAAGATACCTTTATGTAACTGTGAAACTATATGGTTATGTAGCTCAAATTCACTTAATAGTTGTATGCAGGTATAACCATTTTACAGTAGAAAAAATTGTTTGATGTAAGGAGAGTTTTAATATGAGGGATCACTTCCACTTGAATTGAAAACAATCTGTATCAAAAGGATAAAATCTATAAGAAAAATGTGGAGTGTAAGCCAGTATATAAAGATATATAACTAAACTCTACCTTCTGTTTTCATTAGATATATTTCTAGCCATATAAAAGCATTACAAACACAGTGGGTAACCCAAAGTACTATTTTAGGAAATTTATATTGAACAAGCTCTAGAGGGGCAAACTGAAAAAAGGACCTAGTTGTATTCCATACAGGAACTGCTTTAATGTTAAATAATTTGACAGCTGACTCATAATAACTCCTTTTGGTCTCTTTGCAAACATCATAGTTTTATTATAATTGATTTTCTTATAATGCTGAATTGCAACATATAAAGCTCTTCTAAGAATCACTGCATCATCTGCATAGAGACAGATAGAGATATACTTGTCTGCAACCTTAGGAGGATGAAAATTTATGCTACTTAAATGACCCACCACAACAGTGATATAAACATTAAACCAAAATGGAGAAAGTATGCAGCCTTGTTTGATTCCTAATGTGTTGAAACAGCATTTGATAAATCTCCCTGTGAGCTATAACTCATTTTCAGAGAGTGCTATTACAAAGCATCTTGATTAAAAAACAGTAAGTAGAGATCAACTGAGGCAGCCAATTTTGATTGCAGTATAACAGGAGATGGAATCAAATGCTGCTTCCAGATCAATAGAAACTGCTTATAAAGAGATTATGGCATCAAAGGATTAATTTTCCACAGGATGCTGAAGATACCTGGCATACATAGTAGTATTAAACAAATGAAAGTCCTATACATGGCAGGATAACCCCTATTAGCTTTTTTGAAAATAAAGAAAATGACTGTGATGTGGCCCTTTTTATCAGTATGTATCAGTTTCATTAATGCAGCATGGCTGAAATAGTATCCACCATTGATGATACTTTTTAGTTAAATTAGGAGGAATTAAATAATCACCAGAGCCATTTTTGCTCTCAAATGAGCGATCAAGTTCAAAATTGCAGAGACTTCCATTGGTGGCCTTTTGATAGGGGCCTTCATATCACAGCAGGCTAGTACATTGGATATGAACAGCAAACAGGGTGAACTAGAAATTCACGTTAATGAGGGCAGATATGATATTGTTGCCATTACAGAAACATGGTGGGATGAAACCCACAAATGGAACACACAGCTAGAGGGATTTACATTATTTAAAAGAAACAGACCAAAAAAAAGAGGAGGTGGAGTTGCTCTCTATATAAGAAATAACTACATCTCTACAGAAATAGAGCACAACAATGATGAAAACTGTTTTGAATGCATTTGGGTCAATATAAAAGGGGGGGGGAATGACATTGCCATAGGTGTATACTATAGGCCACCCAACCAAACAGAGGAAATAGATGAACTTTTTGCTAGTCAGCTAACTAAGGTATGTAGGAAGCACATCACAATAGTAATGGGGGACTTTAACTACCCTGACATCAACTGGGAGACAAACTCTGCACCAAGTGGAAGATCAAACAGATTCCTGACAAACCTAGCAGACAACTTTGTCTCCCAAAAAGTAGAGAAGGGAACTAGGGGATTAGCCATTTTGGATCTAATTCTCACTAACAGAGATGAAATGATAGAAGGTGTTGAAGCCATAGGAACCTTGGGAGGAAGTGATCATGCAATATTGGAATTCAACATTATGGAAGCACAAGCACTAGAACACAGTCAAACTAGAGTCTTGGACTTCAAGAGAGCTAATTTCAATAAACTTAGAGAGGGTTTGGGAAGGATTCCATGGATGAGAATCCTCCAGGGGAAAACAACACAAGATGCTTGGGAAATTTTGAAAAGCGAGATAATAAAAGCCCAGTCTAGCATAATACCAACAAAGAGGAAAAATAACAGCTCTCAAAAGAAACCAGTATGGCTGCACAAAGAACTCTCTGATAAATTGAAAGATAAAAAGGACAAGTATAGAAAGTGGAAAGAGGGACACATAACTAAGTCAGAATATCAGCAAATAGCCCGAGCCTGCAAAGATGAAGCGAGGAAAGCTAAGGCTCAAAATGAACTAAGGCTTGCGACCAAAGTCAAATATAACAAAAAAACCTTCTTTCAACATGTAGAAAACAAGAAAAAAGTGAAGGAAACGATTGGTCCATTAGTGGGTGAAAGTGGCAAGAAGGTGACAAGAAACAGGGAGAAAGCAGAACTATTTAACTTGTTTGTCGCATCTGTCTTTACACAAAGGGAAAAAGCAGACCAACCTATCAAAAATAGTGCCATAAAAAACAGAATAGAAACACGACTTCCGGATCCGGTTCCAGCGCCAGCGGACGTGCAAAGAACTTGTTCTCTTTGCCGTCCGGTTTCCCCCCGCCGGTAGACCCTGGACAGGGTCGAAAGTCGCCCTGGAGGGGCGACCACCGTAGAGGAGGGCACTCGTCGATCGCGGAGGGAGCGGCAGCTCCCTCTGCGGTCCGAGAAATCACCTTTGGGCCGACGGGGAAAAGATCGGCCAGTAACATGGCCGATCACTTAGCTGCTCCAGCCGAAAGTCACAGCAACATCTAAGCAAAAAGAACCACCGTGGAAGATCCGGGTGAGACCTTTCCTTCCCTCTTGTTATTCTTTTTACTTCCCTGTGAAAAGCCTTTAGAAACTATTCCCTCCTTTGAAAAAGCAGCGTTTGAGTACTTGGGAAAAAAGTAACTACTCTTTATTGTGTATTTGAACTGCTGGAATTCGGGGGATCCTGAAAAAAAAAAGAAAAAGAAAAAGAAAAAAAGCCTTACTGTGACTCTTTCTCGCTGTTTGCTTGTTTTCAACTTAAATGGAAATTTTTAGGGAGGGGGGGTGGAGTGTTTTTCTTTCCTCCCCCCCCTTCTGAACATTTTTATCCATTTTAAAAAGGAAAAAAAACTATCCTGGCTACTGGGTGGAGTTATGTGGATTGGAGGGTTACAATGTATCCAGGAAATTGGCGTGAAGCCCAGAAAGCCTTATCGTAACATTGTAACCATGGTAAAGGAACTGCTGAACTTGGTGCTATGCCCAGACATTCCTGTACGTTTCTTATAGGAAAAAAAAAAAGTGAGAAAAAGAATGGAAGCCTATCCACAGCTTAATTATGGTCTCATACTAGCAAAATTCTTGGAAACGAGAGAAGAATTAAGTGAACATTTCAGGACACTTAGGAATGAGAATGGTTCAGAGTTAAAAATTGAATTTCAAACTCCAACTGATCATGATACACAATTGGATTTACAACTTAATGAGATGGAGGATTTATATCTACAATTTACTGAAGAGGAAGATGTTACACCTTATATACAAAGGATGGAGATTTCTGAGGACCAAAGGCAGAATTTAATTGAAACATCTATAGATTTAAAAACAACAGAAATGGACTCTCTAATACGAGACATTAAAAATGCTGACAATACATACAAACAACGAATAATCACCATACTGACTAAGACTGATTACATAGTGCAGACAATATTGGGAAAAAGAGAAGAAGACTATGATCAGACGCAACTGTGGGAAAATGTGTATAATCAAATATTAAGATGGGAGGAGCTAAAGGCCCTATTGTGGAAACCTGCTTGGCATAAAAAGAAAGCTAGAATTAGGTTTAAAAATGAGTGTTAAAACTTTATTTGATGGGTAAAATGGTTTTTAGAGACTTTAAGTGAGCTAATATTTTTGAGATTTTCAAGGTTTAAGATTTTAGTCTGATTAATATTGATCTGAATTATGGATTTGATTATGGCTTGGAATGGCAACTATGGAAAACTGGAAAAGTTAAAACTAAAGGAGTTGTATTGAGATTGGTGAAATATTAATGATATTCTTACTTGCAATGATTGAAGAATGGATTGATTTATAAAAATGTTTGATAGAGTATAGGAAATAGAATATAGTGGAGAAAATTTTAAAATATACATATATATAATAGCTATATGTTTAGCTTAGAAATAATTAGAAATAACGTAAGTTAATGTAAAATGGTTTAAAAACGTAAAGTTATATTCGTTTATAAAATATGTATGTGAAATAGAATAAGAGATAGAAGTTAATTGAGAAATATAAAGTGAATATTTGGAGTAATATGGTCTGTATTATATGGATACTCGAACTGTATACTATATGTCTATGTAATGCCAATTGGAATATGTTAATAGTTAATTAAGCTCGAAACGGGTGGAAATACTATTGATAGTTTTGTTTTGTTTTCTTTTTTTTTGTTTTTTTGAATTGATAAAATAGAGAGGGAAATTTTAAAAAGTAACCTAAATTGTTTATGTATGATTATATGTTTTATTTTGTTTTATGGAGTGCCCTATCTCCACGATGAGTCCTAAGCACTTGGCTGTAAAATTAAAAAAAATCAATAAAACTTGTTATATATATATTTTAAAAAAAACAGAATCGAAACACAAGTTAAGATAGGCAAGAAAATGGTAAGTGAGCACCTGTCCAACCTAGAGGAGTTCAAATCACCAGGACCAGATGGATTACACCCCAAGGTTCTGAAGGAACTGGCAGATGTGATTTCAGAACCACTGAACTATATTTTTCAAAGATCCTGGAGCACTGGGGAACTACCAGAGGACTGGAAAAGAGCTGATGTAGTTCCCATCTTCAAAAAAGGGAAAAAAATGGATCCAGAAAATTACAGACCTATTAGCCTGACCTCAATACCTGGGAAGATTCTGGAAAAGATAATCAAACAATGAATCAGCGAACACCTACAGGCAAACCAAGTCATTACTAAAAGCCAACACGGGTTTGTCAAAAACACATCATGTCAGACAAACCTTATTGCATTCTTGACCAAGTGACAAAATTAGTGGACCAGAGGAATGCTGTGGATATAATTTACTTGGACTTCAGTAAGGCATTTGACAAAGTAGATCACAACCTACTACTTGATAAGATAGAAAAATGCGGGTTAGACAGCATCACCACCAGATGGATCCGTAGCTGGCTGACCGGAACCACATCTACATGGAGGGAAGTGTGTAGTGGGGTGCCCCAGGGCTCTGTTCTGGGCCCAGTGCTCTTCAACATCTTCATCAATGATTTGGACGAGGGGATAGATGGGGAACTCCATCAAATTTGCAGACGACACCAAGCTGGCAGGAATAGCCAACACTCCAGAAGACAGGCTTAGGATACAGGAGGATCTGGACAGACTTGAACACTGGGCGCTATCTAACAAAATGAAATTCAGTGGTGAAAAAAGTAAGGTTCTACATTTAGGCAAGAAAAACCAAATGTATAGGTATAGTATAGGGGGTATGTTGCTCAATAGTAGTAACTGTGAGAGGGATCTCAGAGTCCTAGTGGACAATCATTTAAATATGAGCCAGCAGTGTGCTGCAGCTGCCAAAAAAGCCAACACAGTGCTAGGCTGCATTAACAGAGGGATAGAATCAAGATCACGCAAAGTATTAATACCCCTCTACAATGCCTTGGTAAGGCCACACTTGGAATACTGCATCCAGTTTTGGTCACCATGATGTAAAAAAGATGTTGAGACTCTAGAAAGAGTACAGAGAAGAGCAACAAAGATGATTAGGGGACTGGAGGTTAAAACATAAGGAAAGGTTGCTGGAATTGGGTATGTCTAGTTTAATGAAGAGAAGGACGAGGGGGGACATGATAGCAGTGTTCCAATATCTCAGGGGCTGCCACAGAGAGCTATTTTCCAAAGCGCCTGAAGGCAGGACAAGAAGCAATGGATGGAAACTAATCAAGGAGAGAAGCAACCTAGAACTAAGGAGAAACTTCCTGACAGTTAGAACAATTAACCAGTGGAACAACCTGCCTCCAGAAGCGGTGAATGCTCCAATACTGGAAGTTTTTAAGAAGAAACTGGACAGCCATTTGTCCGAAATGGTATAGGGTTACCTGCCTGACCAGGGGGTTCGACTTGATGACCTCCAAGGTCCCTTCCAACTTTATTATTATTATTATTATATTTCATTGCTGCTGTATAGATGTCTGAAATGTTCTTCCAGACTTTGAAGGGAATGAAATGATCAAACCGAGATAGTCCTTTACAGCAAAAGAGGGCCAAGTGTTCGATATGAACTATTTGAATCTAATCTTCTTTCCTGGAAGTTTTATACCCTAGCAGTTCTTTGTGCATATTTCCTTCGACAAATTAATGCCAAAAGTCTGCATGACCCCTGTATCTCCCTTCTCTTTGGAGAAACATAATCCATAGAAAACTGCTGAATGGGCAAGAATTCTGATGGCAGAAGCTATAAACTTTCTATTGTTTATTTGTTATCATTCCTCATGCCATATTCTACAGGTATAACTTGTAGGCAACCCAGAGAAAATAAGATGTATTATAATAATGTTAGGAAGTCTTATTACTTTAATTATATTGTTTATTTTTTCCAAAACTCTAATAATATCAGACCTCTCATTCTAGACAAGTGCAATTATTTAAATTGTTCACTGTAGCAAAAGATTAATTCAATTAAAATGAATATATCTGCCCTGCTTCACCACTGTAATACTATTCATTTTGAAAATATTTTTTAGAATGTTCTAAATCTTATTAAGGTAGAAATGATACATAATTCATTTCACATATACAAACCCATCCCTTGCCATTTGGATTTCCCCATTTTCTATTCTGAACAGTAGTATTTGGATTAGATAAAACTCATGCTGTTAAACTTGTCTGAGTTAATTTAGAAGGAATATTCTTCCACACTTCAATTTACATTTAATTATTAATTCATTTTAAAGTATTATTTCTATTTCTCATGACTGCAATAAATGGAGCATAGGATTCAGTGCTCAAAAAACATTAAAATATGATATGTGTTTAATATTCATTGTTTATTTTGCATATTAGATTTATATCCTGCCTTTGCTTTAGGTTGGGAAGATCATATTCATAGCACTTATCTTTTTAATTTTTTCTCATAACATCAAATGTGAAATAGGTCGAACTTGAGAAAGAAGAACTGGTCTACATCAAGGAAAGGGCATCTATTGTGATCCCCTATATAAGCTTGTACAGTATAAGAATGCTTCTCCTAACTTGGCATTCTGTCCCCCTCCCCACTTCAGATTTGTTGGAGTATAAAATTTGTCATGCACAAACAGTTCATACAGGTGGGCTTAATATCTTAAGAGTTGCAGTCCAACATACTTGAGGTCAGTAGATTGGAAAAGGCTGCCATAACAAATTACATAAAGGTATATGCAATTAAATAACATCTTTTAAAATTGATCAAAAGATGGAAACAAATTTAATGTTTTTATTATGCTGAAAATATTTAAAATTCATTCATTTTCACATGATTGTGATGACCTTTGGAATAAGAATACACTGAAAAGGTCAGGACTCTGAGATATAATCAATTGGAGACTGCAGAAAATTTTCTTGCAATATGGGAAATGTAATGGATACAGTAAATAAGGATATTCTAATGAGTGTAAAATGCTAATATTCTTTGGAACTTGAGTATAATTGGTACTCTAACAGAATAACAGTTGGATTTTACCCTGTTTGCTTTCTGGGTTACCTTATTTTACTACCACATTTTTTGCTAGTTGTATAGTTCTAGGTTGGGTTCTTTTTTGCAAAACAACCCAAAATTATTTGAAGTCAGGCAATGCAAAAAAAAGTTATGTATTGTTTATATTTATTTATTTTAACCCTATGAAAACCAAAGGGAGTGTTCTCCAACATTTCATATGGTGGTCATCTTGCAAGCTGCTTAAACACCTTATTGCTGTTAGAATGTCCCTAATGTCATCTTCGGTATCTAAAGCACCATGATAAACCATAATGAAGCACAGTGGTAATCCCCCCCCCCCGTTACTACTTGGGCTAATACTCCTATCTCAATTGATTCAGTAGCTCTTCCAAGTACATTCCAGTAATAATTTTGATCTCATCCATCCATCTCAAATGGTATTTATTTTCCCTCTTTTACTTTCTTCACCTTTGCCAAGCATATTTTTTTTAGGCCATCATCCAGTCTGATCACATATCAAAAGTATGTGAGTTTTTCCTTGCTGACTAATGTCTCAAAAGATTACTGATCAATTCTTCTTACTATCCACAGTAGTCCTGATTGATTCTTATAATTCACAATAAAAACCATGTGCAATCTCATTAGTTGAAGGTATGTAAATGCTTTAACTATTTTCTGTAACTATTCTTACCTTGTTTGCCATATAAATAGCTTTATCTTTCATCAGAATAAATCTCTTTACCTATTCACTTCTTCACTGTCAACTGTAGAGTGAATAGTGATTGGCTTTACTTTTGTCTTCTTAATAGATCACAATAGACCAGATTTTCACTTTGTTTTTACTTTCATAATGAGCACTTCTCTACAAAATACTATTACCTTCTTATCTCAGGTTTAAGTATTTAATCTCCCTTTCTGATTTTAGAAAATTCCCAAAGTATTGGATATACCATCAAACAAAGTGAAGACGGTCATCAACAAGTGGAGAAAATATGGCACAATACTGACATTACCAAAAACTGAATGTCCCTCCAAAATTGATGAAAAAGCAGGAAAAAAACTAGTCTAAACGTTACCAAGAGACCTATAGCAACATTAAAGGAGCTGCAGGAATGTCTGGCAATCACTGTTTGTGTACTACCACACAATCTCCCATATTCTTCATTTGTCTGGGCTGTAGGGTAGCATGGCAAAACAGAATCCTTTTCTTAAGAACAAAAATATCCAAGCCCAAGCCTATTTTACAAAAACGTACATGAAGTCTGACAAAAGCATGTGGGAGAATGTGCTATGGTGTCCAAGGTTGAACTTTTTGGCCATAATTACAGAAAGTATGTTTGATGCAAAAACAACACTGCACCTTACCAAAAAATACACCATGCCCATGGTGAAGCATGGTGGCAGCATTATGCTTTGGGGCAGGTCTTTGCTAAAATGCTGAGGTTGAAGAGGAATTTTATCTTTCAACATGACAATGACCCAAAGCTTAGCTCCAAATCAATAAAAGAATAGCTTCACCAGAAAAAGATCAAAGTTTTGGATTGGACCAGCCAGAGTCTGGACTTGGATCCAATTGAAAATCTGTGGGGTGACCTGAAGATGGCTGTGCACCAGAGATACCCTTGCTATCTGACAGTGCTTTTGCAAAGAAGAGTGGGCAAAGATTCCCAAGATTCCCAAGGCAAAATGTGCCGTGCTGTAGGCTCCTACACCAAAAGACTGAACGCTATCATAAAATCAAATGATGCTTCAACAAAATATTAGTTTTAGGGTGTTCACACTTATGCAATTATGTTATTGTAAGTTTTTTATTGTTATTTTCCCCCTAAAAGATTTCAGTTTGTTTTTCAGTTGAATTGTACAGCTTATACGTTATAATAAATATGGAAAAAATTCTGACGTGAGTTACCTTAGTCTGATTTTTTTTTACGTCTCAAAAATCTGGCATTTTAACAGGAGTTCGTTGCTAATGTTTTTGTCTTTCTATAATCCTGCTTGTAAAGGATTTCAGTATAGTTTTCTGTCTTCCGCTTTTGTCTTTACTAGATTTCTTCCATGATCACTCTTAAGTATTTTAGTTTAAGTCTAATTTTTTTTGGTGGTTGTCTTATATTTTAAAATAAACTATCATGATAGCATGCTCTGTTTGTTACTTAGATCTTTTACTCTTTACTTATTTCATTTATGAACACATAAATGAAATATACTGAACTATAATATAGCTTGCTGTTATATTCTGAGTCCATCTTTTCCATGTCAAATCGGGTATTAGTAATGTATGTTTTTTTCAGAAAACTCTTTATTATATAGCTCATGTATGATTGTATTTATCCAATCCAATCCAAATCAATCTGTTATTCCAGATTCCTCCATTTCTTCTATTTTTGCACTCTGATCACATTATAGTAGTTTTACATTCTTTCTTGATGTTGCATTTAGCATTTCTTGCAAATTGTTGAGGAAGTAATCGCTGTACCTTGTATACTACCTACCTACCTACTAGATATTAATTCTAAAACATATGACCTTGTCATTTGGTAAGTTTTAGTCAAACATATATTTAGCACACTTTTAAAAACTAATAATAGTTGAACTCGAGTCTTTTTTTTTGTTCCCATACCAAGGTATTATATAATATGAGTTGAACCTGCCAATTCTGGTTCATCCAAATTTACTTATTCCTAAAACACTATTTAATGAGCTTTTCCCCTCTGTGTCAAGACATGTTTTCCTGTATTGTAGTTCCTTTAAAAACAACTTTTTCCCATACTGACCAAATCAAGGACCAGCATTTTGTGCTTTTGGTCTAGCCAACTCATAACCTGTAACATATCTATTCATGAAAATTCAACATTTATGCTCATATAATTAGAGGAGTGTTTTCTGAAGTGTAGATATCCTCATCTAGCATCCAAACTTAAACAAATGTTTTAGCCTTGTCCTGTTGGCAACAATATTCAAATGATTTACCAGTACCTTTTAATGTTTGATTATAGAGTTATTTCTCCTAGAGTCATTTGGCTTTCACAAAAGTTCTTGTTCCCCTTATCGCTATTTGTGGAATATTCTTAGCTTCCCTGTCTCCATCCAGCTTTAAGAGTGACCCTTGGGGTAGCTTATTTTTCTGCCTGAATTGGTCTCAAGGTCCTGGAGCCCGGGATCATTTCACCAAGTCAGGGTGGTAAATCCTTTGGAAGGCTAAAGATTGTCCATTAGACAATATATTTTGTCTAAATTAACCTAAGAGAGAGAGGAATAATCTCAAGGTTGTATTAGATAAGGCTGAAATTAAAGAAGCAAAAGTGTAGATTAGATAAGCGCCACTGTTTAGATATCAAACATTTGTGGTAAACTGGTTACCTGTTTCTGAGAAATAATGGTTTCAATGTTGTTTATGTATGACTGGATTTTTTTTAGTGGAAAAGGGGTTCTTTATAAATAATTGTGTTTCCTTTTATACTGCACGTTTTTAAAATATATAATTAAGAGTAAATTAGTAGACAAACCAATTATTTATACTATTTAATTTTTTGCTTTTTAGGAATAATTTTACCTCAAAAAAGCAAGCTTGATATTCCTGTATTATTTGCCCCTCTTTCTATGAAACTCTATGAAACTTTCCTTGTTATTGAAGTTAAGAAGATACATGAAGAAAACTGGACTTATGATGACACATTTGAATTAAGGGAAGCAGTAAACAGGTAAGTATATTAATCATTAGATATCCATAACAAATGTTGATTTAAATTTGAAATTATGTGAATTTAGTTGATAAATTTATTTAATAATTTATATAATTAAATAATTATTTAATACTTAACATAGAATATTTCACACTTGTTAAATTTGAACAAGTATAGGACATCTTAAGTATTTCGTACTATAAAACTTTAGATAATTCTGTACTGCCTGAAATTATTAGACTGTATAAGTATGACAAAGCCATCTTTGGTTACAACTCTTGGACAACTCTTTCATAAGATTTGTTAGCTACTCAAGAGGGTATGGATACTTTTCAGCCACTAAACTCAATGGAATGATGATTATATAAGATGAGCCAAATTGCCATCTTTGCTGATTAAAGCAAAGCAAATTAAATCTACTGGTTAATTGAGGGAGTCAATATCTCTTTTATAAATAATGTAATATTGATAGCTGTAAAAGAGGCTATAATGAGGTATATCATCAATGCATGTGTTGTTATTTCCTTTCTGTTTTGATGTTACATTAAGTTTTTGTACCAAAGCCACTTTAATTGCTTGGTGGATGGCATATATTATGAAATAGCATCAGCCCTAGTACAAGGCATAATTTTCTAAGAAATACGTTTTTAAATTAGATTTTGTATCAGGTATATTATTGATACAAGAAATTTCAAACAAGTTTTAAATGGATAGATAAGGTCATGAAGTAATGATTGTACTAGTTTTGTTTAAAGTGATAATGTTAATATTTAAGTTGCTTATATTTCTCAGCCAATCTGTAATAATAGAGGATGAAGAACTTAAAGGACTCCGTTGGATCTACCCAATTTATGGAATTTCTGAAGCTCCACCCAGTGAATTAGCTCCAGGTATCTATGAGCAATTACATTAAAATTGGGTAGAGTAAAATGAACATTTTCCAACTATGATCCAAGCTAAAATAAATGGAATAGTAGATAAAGTGAATTTAGCACAAACATTCAAATGACCAAGTAAATTATTATTGCTATTATAATCAATCAGTTCCTTCTTCTTGTGGTATAGTAAAGAAATGCATATCCCATTTGATATGTAATAGGACTTGACAAACTATTTCCTGGAAAACTGGAAGATAGCTCAGGATTGACAAAGTAATTCCATACATATTGAATTCTCTCCAACTATCATCACATCTACTACTTTTTCAGCAGTTTGTTCTACACTAGTTTATGGAGAAAGGAGGAGAATAGCAGAACACACTTTCCCCTCTGTTTGGCATTTACTGTTTCAAAAAAAGAAAAATTAGCAGGTTAGAGAAGAGAAACTACTTCTCTTTCTCCCATTTAAAGTAGGTGAAATAACAGTATGCAAGGATAGAGGCTCATGGAAGCTAGCAAATAGATAGAGGAGGTTATTTATTCTCTATTTTGAATTTAAATACCATCTGAAGAATAATTTAGGCATAATATGAGAATCTGAGAATTTATAATTTGCCAAGCCACAATTATGCATTCAGAATCTCCCATGCATAACAGTGATTGGAGATTTTAATGTACTAGCTTTAATGTAATCAGAGACTTGAAGCATAGCCAACACTATCTTGGATCATGGCTGCCATCTTATAACCTTAGAGTGTCAACTGAATTCTATCTTAGTATGAAAAAGCTGAACCAAGAATATTGAAGGTATTGTTTGATATGCTGTAGAGCGGTCATTAATTGCTTATTAAGACTATTGGTATTACCTCCCATTTTAATTTTAAGATTTAAATTGGAGGGGGAGCTCATTTTTTTTTAAAAATCAATTTGTATGACAATTTTATGATTGACTTTATGCTAATTAGGCGGCTAAAACTTTTTTTGCTATTGAATACAGCTGTTACAGAAATTTGTAAGGCAAAAGGGAAGAATTCAAAATTCTGGCAGCCTATGATAATTAGATCACGCAAGGGCAGAAGCAAAAGGTGAAATTTCACATTAAAGTTCTAATAGGTCTCATATAAGATTTATGATAGTGTTTTGATCAGAAGATCTGCAATATGATGCTTTTCTGCAATAGAACCATCTAGATATGCATGCTAACTTCATAGCAAGGCTAAAAGCTGTCTTTGATATCTCTGCCAAATGGGTAATAAGATGTGATATTTACAAGTTGAATATACAGTATGTGACTAACTTTCAGTTATTGGATCAGGATGTGGTTATTCATAGTTGACCAATTTAAAGAGGACCTATATCAGGCATGTCAAACTCACAACATCATGTGACGTTGTGCGACGTATTGCGGCTTTCCCCCCATTGCTGGCAATGGGGTGGGCGTGGTTTCAGCGTGATGCATCTGGCCCGCGGGCCAGCAGTTTAACATGCCTGACCTATATGATGAAATATAGGATAAGCTCATTTAACTAATGAATTCAGTGGAAACATTAATACTCCCTTGTTTGAATATAGATGCAAATCTTAAAAGAACTGGCTCTCCAGGATATGAGAGTCCCAATCTCAGAAGGCTCAGAAATAAAAGCCACCCCAAAATTAATTGGAAGTAACCACAGGAATATGGAAATGAACAGGCTGATTTTCTATCATGCAAACCTAACCCCTTTGTTCCTTATGGCCCATTCCTACCTCTGTCTGTTGACCTAAACATTTTACTCTCCCAGGTTCAATTTGCCAAACCACTGCAGCAGAAGAAAAACTTTTCTGGCTAAGCAATTTTGCACATAGAAGCTGAGCTGATATATTAAATAGAAGATATATTTGACATATTGGGAGAATAATATTTTTAGCCTTTCCTCCATTTCTGAGATAGTCCATCTGGTTATTCACTGTGTTTTTTGACATTGAGGCATCCCTAATCATTTGAACTTTAATAGAGGTTGTCAATTCATGGCCCATTTCTATTTTTTTTTAAAAAGACTCTTAAATGTTAAATATCATTTTTCCTCTCACCATTAATTGCAATCTGATAGTAAAACGTAGATGAATGCCACATTGAAACTCATTGCTGGTTTAACCACAGATAGTCTATTCATTCAGTGACTGTTCAAAATTATCACAGTACTAAACAAATGGTACTTACAATCAGACCTCGGAGTTCTGGCCATTGCAACATTCCCAGTCACTTGGTATACAGGTCATGATTATGACATTGCAGTGAGCTGCAGTCACATAATAGCAATTTCCAATGTTCCCTGCTGATTTCCCACATGCAGTCAATGGGGAAACCAGCAAGAAGTCAGAAGTTATGAGCATGTGAGTTTCATCCTTAAAGACTCACATAGTCCTTGCTTAATAATGGCAACTGGAATTGCCATCTCTAAGCAACGTGCTCATGTGATGTTGTGTTTTACAATTACATCACTTAGTAATGGAATTTCTGTTCCTAATTGTTGTCATAACATGAGGACTACCTGTACCAGCATGACAACCATCCTGATCATTTGCTTATACTGTAGTTAAGTTCGCCTATAATAATGATTTCATTCTTCTGCTTGACTGTCACTATTTCATGCCTAGTTGAGCTATCACTGCCTGTTCCTAACACTTCTACATCCTCCCCCCATTCTGGAGGCTCCTGCTTTCTTTAGGAATTCCAAGCAAGAGAACAAACTCCCAGAGAACAACTGAATCTTGCCAAATCTTCCCACAAACATATTGCTGGCTGACATTGCTAGGAAGTTCCCTTCACCATTCCTCTGGAAAACTATCTGGCATTCTACTGTAGTTCTTCCCTACAACCTTCTCTAGAAAGCTTATTGAACCATTCCTTGTAATCACATATGCCAGTGGTCACTTTGTGGCCTGCATTATGTAGATGAAAATGGGAATAGCGGGAGGATGTGAGTGCTAGATTTATTTCTTTGCTTACTTGTTTCTTTATTTGACCAATCAATCACTTTATCTCAAATGCATGACTCTCAGCAGACTAAATGAGTAAAAACAAGATACAAGTATCATAACAAAACAATAAATAACATATACAGTGGCCAAAACAAAAACCAACCAACACAATCAGTGTAACTAGGACACAGACTCGGTCACATACCCAGGACTTCAGCCTTGGGAATAAAACACGGTCTCAATTTCTGGCGGAGTGATATTCCAGAGGGCAAGATCAGAAGCCTAAGGCTTGACCAAGCTAGTCCACTGCAGTAACAATATATAGAGGCATTAATTACTATTCTTAGTCAGAAACAGATGAGACTCAGTCAACTATATCATTGTTGGTGTGGGAAAGGAACAAGAACTTTCTACATAAGTACACATACAGAGAAAGAAACAGTATAATTCTAAAAACGAAAATATTGTTTATTTTTAAAGTGCTAAGAAAATAATTTGAGTTTATTTCTAGTGTACACTGACTTTATTTTCACAGACTACTATATTAACATACATTTATATACAAAACATATTACAGTCTATTCACTGTCTCCTTTCATTATTCAAATAAGTGTTAATTTTACTATTGCGAGAGGAGGAGGGAAAGAAGAATAACTCTTTTCATGAGCCTCTTGTCACATCTTCCTTCATTGAATTTTGGTCCATTTTTTCTAAATTCAATTTTTCACCAGCCCAATTGCTTCTCTGAACTCCCTGTCTCGTTCTGCTTGTTCCCCCTGGGTCCTTAACTACAGGTTCTTCCTACAGGGATCCTCTCTCCAACTTCATACCTGCTTTATTCCAATGACTCTAGTCCTTGTGCCTTAACACACATAGTATCTCCAATACACAGAACAACAATTTCTTTGTAGATGTTTTCACCAAAAGACATATGGAAAGTAAATGAATAAATAAAAATCCTCCACTTGGCACCAGATAGTAAGTCAGTCTCAATCAGGGCAGCTCATTGTACCATCAATATATAGACAGGAGAAAGAGACATAAGATTACATCTTAGATCTGTATTGAATTTTCACAAAGGTGATTTTCTTCATACTACCTGTCAACGCTGTTAATATGGGATATTATTGCATTGACAAGATATGCAGAACTGTTTGGTATTTTTGGAGTTAAATCAGATGACAAAACAGAGGGAGGAGAATTGTGAAGAAAGCGGGAGATTGGGAAGGGAAGGGAATCTTTGGCCTCCAGCCTAATTGGAAGACGTAAATCATGACAATAAAGTAAGGGAGGAGTTAGCAAGATAAGAGACGCCAGCCAGAGAAATCCAGATTCTGGCATCCGCTTTGTAATGTACCGAAGGGTTGTATCAAAACTCCTGGCAAGGAATGCAAAATAAAGAAACTAAAACAGAGAATAATGTCTCCGTTTTGAAGGATTGTATCCTCCTTCGGACCACAACATCATGCCAGAATCTAAAAACTTTTCAAACAACAGAGGGAGGTGCATTACCCCACCTCTTTCTCCTAGCCTGGAGTGAGAATGACAGAATTCAGGAGCAAGCCAATCTATCATGAAATGGGAGTTTGTTAAATACAGCCCGGCAGCACCTGATATCCCAGAGGGGGAAGTAACAGACAGCATGCTGTGGGAAAATGAATTTTGGCAAACAAATGAGAACCGGTGGACAGACAATGGGCAAACTGCCATTCAAGACCCGGGTGAGTTACTGGAAATATCTCAAACCCAAGGGGAGAGGGGCAGAGACCCACCCCTGAAAAAAGAAGCCTACAGCCCCTCCAGTTCATATCAGACAGCCTATCAGACCCTGTCTTCCTCTATCAGGGACCCCAGCCCTGAAGAGAGAGGGAATCCATGTCTGAGGCCTCTGCAACAATGGGGAGTATGGCATTCGAAGCAGGCAGGGAGCAGATGACTTTTGAGCTCACCACAGCCGATAGGGACCTTGCAACAGATAAGGATGGTGCAGGGCCCAGGAGGTCAGCAGCTAGAGGGAGGATGGCCACAACAAGGAGATTGGCCCCAGCCCCTGAACGTGCAACCCCTGGGCATAAACCAGCAACCAGGATGGGGCCAGCGGCAGCAACAGCCACAGTGGGGGCCCCAACAACATATAATTACTCCATTCAGAGCAACCTTCGATGGGGATCCAGAGAAACTGATTTTTTTCCTTAACCAAGTACGCTCGCACTTGAATAGCTGGGCTTATCTCTACCCCGGCCCAGGGGCTATGGTCGATGTGATTGCGTCTGGCCTAGAGGGAGACGCATCCAAGTGGCTGAACAATTTATATAATGAGCAAGCCCCAGAATTGGAAGACCCCCAACTCTTCCTCCTGGGTCTGAAAGAAAGATTTGAGGACCCATCCCTTGGCTTAAAAGCAAGAGAACAAATCCACAAAATAAAACAAGTCGGCAGGCCTGCCCTGGAGTACGTGCGAGAGTTTCGCAAGATAGCAGGTCGGATAGAGGGGTGGTCAGAGCAGTCCCTAATCCATCACTTCATTGAGGGATTAGATGATCACCTCTCCCAGGCCTGCATTATTCGAGCAGTACCTAACCGACTGTACGAGTGGTACCAGACGATGGTGAAACTAGATGTTCAGCTCGCCCGCTATAAAAAGCCTTCCCCACCTGAATCTGAGCAGCAACCAGAGCAATCCGAACAACAATCACCCCCACGAGACCCTCCGGCTACCACGATGACTGAAAGAACCGGGCCACCCGCAAGCGCGTCAATAAAGTGTTTCCGATGCGGAAATAAGGGACATCGAGCAACAAGCTGTCCAGTCCCCTACCCCCAACTGCAAAGCAGTCCGGAACCAGCAATGAAAAGGAGACCTGCCCAGCGGCTAATGAGAGAAAAATCCAACCGGGCCACGCAAGCACCTGTTACCCAGATTACACCTCCCACACAAGAGAACACCGGGACTCCAGATGGACCCGCCCCCGCTCTACCCTCCTTTGACGGCGACGACGAAGGGGAGAACGACCCGATGGTGAGTCGACGAATCCCATCTTTTTCACTAGCCGCCAAGCTTACAATCCCTAAGTCGGGAACACAAATAGACTTAAACGTATTAATTGATTCTGGATGCACCCGATGCATTATTAGCCTACCCTTTGCCGTGAAAATGGGCATACGGGCAAAACAACTTTCCAACCCTGTGAGGTTCGAGCAAGCTGATGGCTCCCTGATGGGAGGGACTTTAGTCACACAGTTAACTGAGCCCTTACGCCTAGAAATAGGGGCACACTGGGAATTTATTCGGTTCCTAGTGGCCCCAAAAATGACTGAGACTGTGATTCTAGGCCTAGCCTGGTTGGACAAATGGAAGCCACTTATCTGGTGGGAGAAAGGAATGAGAACTGTGAGACTACCTATAGGGCCTGAGCCTCCCACTGATTCAACTGACGTTGCGGGACACTTTAGGCCACCTAATGAGCGAGCACTCATAGCTGCCTCACCGTCACCAGATGAATCACTCATCCCCAACGAATACCGGGACTTAGCAGAGGCATTTAGTGAAAATGAATGCGATGTCCTACCCCCTCACAGACCCAATGACTGTTCTATCGAACTCGTGCCAGGAGCCAAACTTCCACGTCCGAGAATGTACGCCATGTCCCCCCTCGAGATGGAAGAGATGCAGCAATACGTGAATAAAAACTTAGCGAGGGGGTTCATTGAACGGGCCAAATCTACTGTGGGAGCCCCCGTGTTATTTAAAGAAAAAAAAGATGGGTCTCTTCGACTCTGTGTGGACTATAAGGGCCTCAACGCTGTGAGTGTAGAAAACAGATACCCCCTCCCCCTCCTAAAGGACTTATTAACTCATCTGGCTAAGGGGAGTGTCTTCACTAAATTAGACCTGAGAGAGGCATACTACCGAGTGAGAATAAAAGAAGGAGATGAGTGGAAAACTGCCTTCAACTGCCCCATGGGGAGCTATCAATTCAAAGTCATGCCATTCGGACTACAGGGGGCCCCAGCCATATTCATGCAGTTGATTAATGAAGTCCTACATGAACACTTGTACAAAGGGGTTCTGGTGTACCTTGATGATATTCTGATATACAGCACGAATATGACTGATCACATAAAGCTGGTAAGAGAAGTGTTAAAGAAACTATTGAATGCCAAGCTTTATGCCAAATTGTGAAAATGTGAATTTCACCAGACCCGATTAGATTACCTCGGCTACAGAATCTCCAACGAAGGCATTGAGATGGATCCAGCCAAGGTGAAAACTATAATCGAATGGCAGCCCCCCAGAACCCGCAAACAACTCCAGAGCTTTCTAGGTTTTGCCAATTTCTACCGTCAATTCATCCCCTCTTTTGCCAAAATTGCCCTACCCCTTACAGATTTACTAAAAACAGGGAAAAAAGGAGGGAAGCCGCGACCGGGCCAACCACTAGCATGGACTATGAACTGTCAAACCGCTTTTGAGAAATTAAAAAGACTATTTGCTGCCGAACCGGTCCTAAAGCACCCCTGTCTAGGGGAGCCCTTTGTAATTCAAGCCGATGCCAGTGATGTGGCAGTTGGAGCTGTATTACTTCAAAAGAACAAGAAGGGAGTCCTGCAACCCTGCGCCTACACCTCCAAAAAATTTATGGAAAGTGAACGGAGATGGGCAATATGGGAGAAGGAGGCCTTCGCAACTAGATGGGGGCTGTTAAACTGGCGACACTATCTGGAGGGGAGCAAGGTGCCATTCGAAGTATGGACAGATCACAAAAACCTAGAGGCACTGAAAACTCCTCGCAAATTGTCCCCAAAGCAAGTACGGTGGGCACAGTACTTTAACCGCTTCAACTTTACTCTAAAGTACATACCAGGGGAAAAAAATTTCCTAGCTGATGCACTATCGAGATTGCCCCAATACAAAAGCGAACGTGAAGAAGTCAACGAGGCGATTATCTCCAATCCACAACCTGTTGCACAAATCACGCCTCGCAGGGTCCCAAATCCGGATGACCCTGGAGCAAAGAAAATAAAACGAGAGCTCCTCACCGATCAATGGTTCAAAGATAACCAAACCTCCTTGACGTGCCGGGATGGTTTGGCTTACAAAGGGGGGAAACTGTATTTGCCCGAATCCCTCCGTCTCAATGCTCTCAAACACAGCCATGATGTAAAGCAGGCTGGACACTTTGGATATCTAAAAACACTACATCTCACCCGCCGGCAATTTTGGTGGCCGGGACTGAAACGAGATGTGGAAAACTATGTGAAGAGTTGTACCGTATGTGCTACAATGAAAAGAATACCGGGGAAAACCCCTGGATTACTGCAGCCGGTGGCAGAACCTTCCCAACCCTGGGAAGAAATAGCTATGGACTTTATCGTAGACCTACCTGAGAGTAGAGGAAATACTGTCATCTGGACTGTAATAGACCTGTTTTCGAAGCAGGCTCATTTCATCGCCTGCAAAGGACTCCCATCCGCTCAACGACTGACTAAATTGTTCCTGAAACATATCTACCGACTGCACGGCGCTCCTAAGCGAATAATCTCAGACAGGGGGGTGCAGTTCACAGCAAAGTTTTGGAGGAGTTTTCTTAAATTAATTGGATCATCTCAAGGCTTGTCATCTGCTTTTCATCCGGCCACCAACGGAGCTGCAGAAGCCGCTAACAAAATGGTGGAGCAATATCTCAGATGCTACGTGTCTTTATCAACAGACGAACTGGACTGACCTCCTCCCCTTCACAGAAGTGGCGTATAACAATTCTGTGCACAGCAGCACCGGCTACACACCTTTCAGAGTAGCCACAGGCAAAGAGTTCAGTCCAATTCCTGAATATCCCCAAGTGCCAACCGCTTCCCAGACACTTGACCAATGGGTGAGGGGATGGGAGGAAGTTTGGAGAAACACAAAAACTGCTTTAAAAAAGACTTTTGCAACCTATAAAAAACAAGCTGACAAAAAGAGGGCTCCCCAAAGAACGTTCCAAGTTGGGGAAAAGGTTTATTTGTCAACCAAATATTTACGCCTCAAATTATCCAGCAAGAAATTAGGACCGAAATTCTTAGGACCTTTTCCTATCGTAAAGGTCATCAATCCAGTCACTGTAAAACTGAAACTCCCTAGACTTTTGGGTAAAATTCACCCTGTCTTCCACAGTAGCTTATTAAAGCCTTATCGGGGCTCCACTTTAAGACCTCCCCCGAAGAAAGCACCTGGGCCCCTCGTAGTTGCGGGACAGACCCATTATGAAGTGAAACATATTCTTGATTCTAGAATTTTTAAAGGGAAATTGCAGTACCTAGTACAATGGAAGGGATACCCGATGTCTGAAGCCACTTGGGTGAAATCCAGTGAGGTGAAAGCTGACAGGCTCATCAAAAGGTTTCATACGAAATACCCCAACAAACCAAAGACTGGTCATTAATATATGGGTTTGTTTACATTACAAGATCTGTCCTTTTTGTAAGGGGGGCCGGATGTCAACGCTGTTAATATGGGATATTATTGCATTGACAAGATATGCAGAACTGTTTGGTATTTTTGGAGTTAAATCAGATGACAAAACAGAGGGAGGAGAATTGTGAAGAAAGCGGGAGATTGGGAAGGGAAGTGAATCTTTGGCCTCCAGCCTAATTGGAAGACGTAAATCATGACAATAAAGTAAGGGAGGAGTTAGCAAGATAAGAGACGCCAGCCAGAGAAATCCAGATTCTGGCATCCGCTTTGTAATGTACCGAAGGGTTGTATCAAAACTCCTGGCAAGGAATGCAAAATAAAGAAACTAAAACAGAGAATAATGTCTCCGTTTTCAAGGATTGTATCCTCCTTCGGACCACAACACTACCAGCTTTTCCAGTATCTCTACTAAAGCCATCTTTTCAAGAGCTAATGTTTTTGAATCTCTATCTATAAGCCTTCTAATTGCAGTATCAGTCTGGGGGGAAGCCTAACATAGTCTGAGATATTCACCCAATATATTTGTTCAATGAATATTCTGTATATGGAAGGAAGTTTGGACTAATAAAGCATAAATCAGTACTATGAGTCGATCAACCTCAGGATAAGGGGAGAATTCTACTCTTCAAAGCAATATTTCTGCTCATCTAGGGTCTGGATAGTATTATTTGGTTTACTTGTTCATTTTTTTCTTGTTCCCTCTTGTTCTGGCATAAAATGTGTTAAGTTGTACCTCTTTTAAATGCATCTAATTCATAGTATCTTAAGGACTGGGATTTGCAGAAGGAGCTGTTTTGAGTATGTGCAAAGCGGAAGCCTTTTCAACTTCTATATTCACTCTTACCTGGATTACTATAGTGTTTGAAAGGCTATATGCAGTTGATTACATTGGGATCAGGCCTTTCTTCTATATCTTCTTCCTTTTTAATTAAATAGGTGTTTCACAGCTTATTGGAGCTCTAAATCCTTACTGGATAATAGGAGATTCAGATGCCCCCTGAACTATACCTGAGAGTCACTTGCTTGGATTAAAATCTGCACTAAATAGCCCAATGTGTACGAACATGTATCTTGTATAGACAATATCTCTACATACTAATAGGTAGGAACTGAAAAGCAGTTTGTAGCTTCAGACTAAGATGAAAGAAGGCCAAGATTCATGAATGAATTAAAAGTTATTTTGGTATATATTTCAGAGATGTGTCAATATTGTTATAAAGGTCCTATATTGTGATAGTACTGTGACACTCAAGTAAGTATGAGAGACATATCTTTCAAATTAAGATGCCGACTGCTTTTGTAACGAGTCTACTACATATTACAATGGCTCTTCATGTATAATATACTCTCAGATAAAGTTATGAAAACTAAAAAATATGTCACACATTTTTTCCTAGCTGTTGTATGCTGCCGTGCCCGCAGTAGATTGGAGGAAAACATAGAAGTGCTATTAACTGGTGTGGTTCCTGGAACAACTGCTTCACAAATACTCCAAGATACTGCAATGTTAACTCTTTCTCAGAGCAAATCATCCCCAATTCATGATGAAGTTCAAGTTACTGATGGTAAGGAAATTTTTTTTTTAAAATTACTGGGTAAGGCAATAGGTACAGATAATTTTATAGCTGTCTTAAAACTAGATAGTATATATTTAAGAACATGTTTTGAATGTTGATGGGGTTGCAACAGAATTCAAAGATTCCACATAAAAGTTGATTCATTCCATTCATTCCTTTTTCTAATATTATTAATCCAAGCTTCTTGATTCTTGCTACTTGGATTAACTCCATTTTAATTGCAAGAAGGGAAATCTGATATTAATTCCAACAGTCTTTATTCCCTGTACAACACAACCTTGTTTTGAATGCTTAGACTTGGATTGTGGCAACTGATTCTCTTGCTTTGTTGTTGACTACAGTTGTTACAGATCACCACTACCTTACTCAAAGCTAAACTTGCGATGGGCTAGAAACAACCAGATGGTGAGCCTAATACCACTGGCTACCATAGATAATTTTAGGAATCATTGTGCTTTATAGGGATTAGGTCAGCAACTTTAGCTTCTATACCATTTCTATGACTATGAAATTAGCAGTTGCCCCAGAATTTACAAGAACAGAAAATTCTACCTTTTGTCTGGAATCCAAATTAACAATAACAACAGTAAAGTAAGTATGTTTGCTTTTTGTTAGTTGAGGCAAATTTTATCCCAGTTACTGCATTAGTTATATCATGGCACCTTGTAAGTTGGTCATCTGTACATCTATTCGTTGTTGGGGTTGCAACAATCTGGCTACCAGATATTAGTGATTAGTGCTATTATTAGTGCTATCATGTCATCCCTAGTCCTTCTCTTCATTAAACTAGACATACCCAATTCCAGCAACCGTTTCTTTATATGTTTTAGCCTCCAGTCCCCTAATCACCTTTGTTGCTCTTCTCTGTACTCTTTCAAGAGTCTCAACATCTGTTTTACATCGTGGTGACCAAAACTGGATGCAGTATTCCAAGTGTGGCCTTACCAAGACGTTATAAAGTGATATTAACACTTCATATGATCTTGATTCTATCCCTCTGTTAATGCAGCCTAGCACTGTGTTGGCTTTTTTAGCAGCTGCAGCACACTGTTGGCTCATATTTAAGAGATTGTCCACTAGGACTCTGAGATCCCTCTCACAGTTAATACTATTGAGCAAGGTACCACCTATACTGTACCTATACATTTGGTTTTTCTTGCCTAAATCTAGAAGCTTACTTTTTTCACCATTGAATTTCACTTTGTTAGATAGCACCCAATGTTCAAGTCTGTCAAGATCCTTCTGTATCTTAAGCCTGTCTTCTGGAGTGTTGGCTATTCCTGCCAGCTTGGTGTCATCTGCAAATTTGATGAGTTCCCCATCTATCACCTCATCCAAATCATTGATGAAGACTTTGAAGAGCACTGGGCCTAGAACAGAGCCCTGGGGCACCCCACTACACACTTCCCTCCATGTAGATGCAGTTCCATTGAGGATCACACGCTGAGTATGGCTGGTCAGCCAGCTACGAATAAATCTGGTGGTGATGCTATCTAACCCACATTTTTCTATCTTATCAAGTAATAGGTTGTGATCTACTTTATTAAATACCTAACTGAAGTCCAAGTAAATTATATCTACAGCATTCCTCTGGTCCACTAATTTTGTCACCTGGGTCAAAGAATGCAATAAGATTTGCCTGGCATGGTCTGTTTTTGACAATCCATGTTGGCTTTTGGTAATGACTTTGTTTACCTCTAGGTGTTTGCTGATTTGTTGCTTGATTATCGTTTCCAGAATCTTCCCAGGTATTGAGGTCAGGCTGATAGGTCTGTAGTTTCCTGGATCCATTTTTTTCCTTTTTTGAAGATGTTAACTACATCAGCTCTTTTCCAGTCCTCCGGCAGTTCTCCAATGCTCCAGAATCTTTGAAAGATATATTTCAGTGGTTCTGAAATCACATCTGCCAGTTCCTTGAGAACCTTGGGGTGTAATCCATCTGGTCCTGGTGATTTGAACTCGTCTAGGCTGGACAGGTGCTCACTTACCATTTTCTTGCCTATCTTAACTTGTGTTTCTATTCTGTTTTTTATGGCACTATTTTTGATAGGTTGGTCTGTTTTTTCCCTTTGTGTAAAGACAGATGCAAAAAACGAATTAAATAGTTCTGCTTTCTCCCTGTTGCTTGTTGCCTTCTTGCCACTTTTTCCCACTAATGGACCAACCATATCCTTAACTTTTTTCTTGTTTTTTACATGTTGAAAGAAGCTTTTTTGTTATTTTTGACTTTTGTCGCAAGTCTTACTCATTTTGAGCCTTAGGTTTCCTCACTTCATCTTTGCAGGCTCGGGCTATTTGCTGATATTGTGCCTTAGTTATGTGTCCCTCTTTCTACTTTTTATACTTGTCCTATTTGTCTTTCAATTTATCAAAGAGTTCTTTATGCAGCCATGCTGGTTTCTTTTGAGAGCTCTTATTTTTCTACTTCATTGGTATTGTGCTAGACTGGGCTTTTATAATCTCACTTTTCAAAATTTCCCAAGCTTCTTAAGTTGTTTTTCCCTTGAGGATTCTCATCCATGGAATCCTTCCCAAGCCCTCTCTAAGTTTATTGAAATTAGCTTACTTAAAGTTCAAGACTCTAGTTTGACTATGTTCTATTGTATGTGCTTGCATAATATTTATTTCTTAATGTTTAAATTTTATGTTAATGTTTAATTTTTTTAAAAAAAAAATTCTTAATTTTTTAAATTACTTTTAGTACTCCATCCTGGATTATGCCAACCAGACTACTGAAGACTACAAATCTCCTTTGGTGCTGCTTATTTTTTTTATCCAGAGATTTACGTGTATAAATATAAATACAGGCTTACAAATTTCACTCAATCATTCTCACCGATACACATCGAGCTTAAAATCTGGCTAGTTTCCACATTTGTAGAATTACCCACATAGTAGGGTTGGTTCCCAAGAACAAGCATTCTCATAAATTTTATAACTTCAAAGAAGGTTTACAAATCCATGAAAGTTTGTCCTGACCTACCTTGGTATTTTTTTTTGCACTCCTCCTGGTAATGTTTCACTAGAATGCATTGCTTCTTTCATTTCACAAAAGAAATACTTTTTATTGAACCATCTTTATATCTTCATACTCTCTATTCTGATACTTTTCTGCATGGTGCAGGAGCTGAAATCTTCCCAAGCTTTTTGGCCTGCTTTAAGATAGTCTCACATCCAACATCTTTCATGTACATCCATTCATGCTAATATACTGCATAAAGCTATATTATTTTTCTATCAATGCATTATATAATAAGTGGTTTGATGCTAGTGCTAATCCACTGACAATATACTGATATATTATTCATTATTTAAAATGGTTATTCATGATTAATATATTCAATAATGCGTTTGGCAGAGACATAATGTAGCTTATAAAATAGAGATTTCAACAAAAATAAACAGTGAATGACAGGAGATGGTGAGTATATATGGGAGAAACAAAACTAACCAATTTTTTTTTAAAAAATGCATGGAAATGGAATATATACCACAATTATAAGTTACAGTTCAGACCTTGATATCTGAACACCATGATTTTCAATAGCCATTGTGTTTGCACAATACAATGATTTGATTGCTGAAGGAAACATCTGCTTAGCAATATAATTTTTGTCTGTGGTAGGTTTCAAATGATGTCATTCTTCCTCTCTCCTATTAAGTTTATTTTTATGTTAGAATCTCTGCATGATGACATTTTATACGGTGGAATAATTATAAGTCTTCAGTGGTATCCTACTGTGAATGCACTACTTTAGTACACAATTAGTAACCAATCAATTTGACAAAGGTTGAAAATGGTATTCATACCTTAATGATAGAGTGTGCATATCTGCTAGAGGATATCATGATTTTATATATGACATAAATGAATAAGTTCTAATATTTTAACCCAAGAGCTCTCATACAGAATTTAATCTTTGTTTATGAACTTCCATCTTTGGCATTATTTCTTACTGCAGTCCTGGTCCAACTTTCAATTACTGAAATAAATGTTGTATATATTATATATATTATATTATATATATAATATTAAGTGATTAGTGAGCAATCTCTGGTTCATAGGTCATATTAAACCTGGTTGGCACCTATTTCTGATCTGTGCCCAGTGGAACTTCATTTAGGAGGTGGAAAAAAATTGTTTCCTGCCTCATCTTGCCCTGTTTTCTTTATTCCATAAGAGAGAAGACAAGAAAGGAGAATATTTGTAACTCGGGTTGAAATGAGGGGTCTTTGGTGCTTTCTGAACTTGGTGTTTTCTTGCAGACTTTCATTACCCAAGCTAGGTAACATCTATGCTCATTTGAGTTCTGATTGCTGGTGGAGAGATGCTTAAGTCTTTTTGTTCCCTTTTTGGCTTGTTGATTGTCTCTTTTGCATAGTCTTTAGATACTTTTATGTATATGTATCTATTGAGGGCTTCTTCACTTCTTTACATCTCTATACTGAAGCATCAACCAGCCTACAGAAAGTAAGATACCGTGTTTCCCTGAAAGTAAAACCTACCCCAAAAATATGCCCTAGATTGATTTTTGGGAGTGGGCCTAATATAAGCCCTACCCCAAAAATAAGCCCTAGTTTTGGGGCGAGGTACACACCTAAAAATCAAGCTAGGGTGGGGGGTGGAGCTGCCCCACGTGCCCTGCACCCACTTATCTTGCAGCCAGGCCTCTCCTCGCAGGCCCAATTCTTCTGCGGCGTCTTCTGCAGCCAGGCCTGTATTTCGCAGTCAGGCCTTTCCAGAAGGCCTCTGCAGTCAATGGATTAAATCCATTGCTCAGTTATCGGTTGCAGAGGCCTTCTGGAAAGGCCTGACTGTGAAATGCAGGCCCAAGCTCCATTCTGAACTGCAGAATGAAGCTGCTCCTTCAGCTGCAGAAGAAGTGGACGGACTGGACAGAGCTGTCAATGCCGGAGGTGAGTGGAAAAGACCCCCCCCCCAAATAAGACCTGGTGCCTCTTTTGGAGGCAAAAAAAAGTAGTAGTCCCGGTCTTATTTTCGGGGAAACATGGTAATTCTTCAGCTTAATTTGACAGTTATAGAGAGTACTATAGATAGGCATTCAACTAAGCTATGATATCCTGGAAGAGACGTATTTGTCAAATTCATTATCTTTTTCTGAAAATATATTTGAAAAAATCTTTTCCTCTTTCCTCTTTTTGATAAATATAGTACTTTTATAGATGAGTATTGGGTTTTTCAGTTTTGACATTTTCACACAAAAATTGTGTGAAGAAACCCAAAAGTGATTGGAACCAAACCTCTACATTGGTTTGCAATGCAAGATTTGTTTGTGCTTAGCTATTCTTTGGGGAATTGACTTGTGTTTCTTGATTTTTTATTTTGGTCATTAAAATCTCTGTAACATTTCAAGCTGTTTAAAAAGCCAAATGCATTTATATTACGTGGATAATTATCTTGATTTTACAGGATTCTCCACAACAGATGAATTTATGTATGAAATTCAATTTGAATCTGAAAGAATGAAATCTCAGCTGAAATCTGCAATAGCTATAAACTTGGTAAAGAAAGAGCGAGATCTGAAAACTGGAATTGTGACCTTGATCTTTAACATAATATTTACACCCTACAAACCAACGAGGTATATTTATGATAGTATCCACAATTTACTTACTAGAATTGAAACATGAATTTTCCTTTATATCTTGGATAAAACTAAAGAGTTGATTCTAATGCATTTGGGTCAATATAAAAGGGGGGGGGGAATGACATCGCCATAGGTGTATACTATAGGCCACCCAACCAAACAGAGGAAATAGATGAACTTTTTGCTAGTCAGCACATCACAATAGTAATGGGGGACTTTAACTACCCTGACATCAATTGGGAGACAAACTCTGCACCAAGTGGAAGATCAAACAGATTCCTGACAAACCTAGCAGATAACTTTGTCTCCCCAAAAATAGAGAAGGGAACTAGGGGATTAGCCATTTTGGATCTAATTCTCACTAACAGAGATGAAATGATACAAGGTGTTGAAGCCATAGGAACCTTGGGAGGAAGTGATCATGCAATATTGGAATTCAACATTATGGAAGCACAAGCACTAGAACACAGTCAAACTAGAGTCTTGGACTTCAAGAGAGCTAATTTCAATAAACTTAGAGAGGGTTTGGGAAGGATTCCATGGATGAGAATCCTCCAGGGGAAAACAACACAAGATGCTTGGGAAATTTTGAAAAGCGAGATAATAAAAGCCCAGTCTAGCACAATACCAACAAAGAGGAAAAATAACAGCTCTCAAAAGAAACCAGCATGGCTGCACAAAGAACACTCTGATAAATTGAAAGATAAAAAGGAGAAGTATAGAAAGTGGAAAGAAGGACACATAACTAAGTCAGAATATCAGCAAATAGCCCGAGCCTGCAAAGATGAAGTGAGGAAAGCTAAGGCTCAAAATGAACTAAAGCTTGTGACCAAAGTCAAATATAACAAAAAAAGCTTCTTTCAACATGTAGAAAACAAGAAAAAAGTGAAGGAAACGATTGGTCCATTAGTGGGTGAAAGTGGCAAGAAGGTGACAAGCAACAGGGAGAAAGCAAAACTATTTAACTCGTTTGTCGCATCTGTCTTTACACAAAGGGAAAAAGCAGACCAACCTATCAAAAATAGTGCCATAAAAAACAGAATAGAAACACAAGTTAAGATAGGCAAGAAAATGGTAAGTGAGCACCTGTCCAGCCTAGACGAGTTCAAATCACCAGGACCAGATGGATTATATCCCAAGGTTCTCAAGGAACTGGCAGATGTGATCTCAGAACCACTGAACTATATTTTTCAAAGATCCTGGAGCACTGGGGAACTACCAGAGGACTGGAAAAGAGCTGATGTAGTTCCCATCTTCAGAAAAGGGGAAAAAATGGATCCAGGAAATTACAGACCTATCAGCCTGACCTCAATACCTGGGAAGATTCTGGAAAAGATAATCAAACAACGAATCAGCGAACACCTACAGGCAAACCAAGTCATTACTAAAAGCCAACACGGGTTTGTCAAAAGCAGATCATGTCAGACAAACCTTATTGCATTCTTTGACCAAGTGACAAAATTAGTGGACCAGAGGAATGCTGTGGATATAATTTACTTGGACTTCAGTAAGGCATTTGACAAAGTAGATCACAACCTACTACTTGATAAGATAGAAAAATGCGGGTTAGATAGCATCACCACCAGATGGATCCATAGCTGGCTGACCGGCCGTACTCAGCGTGTGGTCCTCAATGGAACCACATCTACATGGAGGGAAGTGTGTAGTGGGGTGCCCCAGGGCTCTGTTCTGGGCCCAGTGCTCTTCAACATCTTCATCAATGATTTGGACGAGGGGATAGATGGGGAACTCATCAAATTTGCAGTCGACACCAAGCTGGCAGGAATAGCCAACACTCCAGAAGACAGGCTTAGGATACAGGAGGATCTGGACAGACTTGAACACTGGGCGCTATCTAACAAAATGAAATTCAATGGTGAAAAAAGTAAGCTTCTACATTTAGGCAAGAAAAACCAAATGTATAGGTATAGTATAGGGGGTACCTTGCTCAATAGTAGTAACTGTGAGAGGGATCTTGGAATCCTAGTGGACAATCATTTAAATATGAGCCAGCAGTGTGCTGCAGCTGCCAAAAAAGCCAACACAGTGCTAGGCTGCATTAACAGAGGGATAGAATCAAGATCATATGAAGTGTTAATATCACTTTATAACGTCTTGGTAAGGCCACACTTGGAATACTGCATCCAGTTTTGGTCACCACGATGTAAAAAAGATGCTGAGACTCTAGAAAGAGTACAGAGAAGAGTAACAAAGATGATTAGGGGACTGGAGGTTAAAACATATAAGGAAAGGTTGCTGGAATTGGGTATGTCTAGTTTAATGAAGAGAAGGACGAGGGGGGACATGATAGCAGTGTTCCAATATCTCAGGGGCTGCCACAGAGAGCTATTTTCCAAAGCGCCTGAAGGCAGGACAAGAAGCAACGGATGGAAACTAATCAAGGAGAGAAGCAACCTAGAACTAAGGAGAAACTTCCTGACAGTTAGAACAATTAACCAGTGGAACAACCTGCCTCCAGAAGCGGTGAATACTCCAACACTGGAAGTTTTTAAGAAGAAACTGGACAGCCATTTGTCCAAAATGGTATAGGGTTACCTGCCTGAGCAGGGGGTTGGACTTGATGACCTCCAAGGTCCCTTCCAACTTTATTATTATTATTATTATTATTATTATTAATCCATTAATTCAATAATTTGGAGTCTAGCACATGCAAAATACTACTGTCTTGTAAACTCTGATTTAATAAGCTCTGGAAAATGTCACATAATTCACATGTTCATGTTAAAAACCAAAAATTCTTCTTCATGTACTGAACTATCCCCTGTATCCCAAGGCAGGGCAATTAACAAAACATTTGTTGCAGTGTTATGATACAAACTCTGCTATTTATATGATTCAGGATCCAAATACAAATTTATCACAGCATGTATCATGAGGTCAGAATGCATGTCATTTTGGTATTGTCATGCTTAGAAACAGACTCCTGTGTCTCTAGTCATGGAATTCACTTGAATCAAAGGTTTGTGTCCTCTAAACTGAAAAGAGGATTCTATGTTAGGAATCTATTTAAATTTATCTGCTTTTTAAATGATCAATTTTAGCCATTTCGAGCCTAACTATTTGGAATTTCCACTGGATAACATAGTTTTTGCTGTGAACATTGATCTCAAAAGAATTTAAATATCCCATGAAATATATTGATCAATGATCAAAAGGAGTTACTATTTATATTTCAGGTTGGATTTGAATTTGAATAGGTGAATTCAAACCCAGCTTCAACCAAGATTTGACAAAAATGACTTCAGAAAGCTAATTGTCTCTCATTCTTTCTTCCACTGTATCTCCAATTGTCGTCAAGCTGACTTATATCTGAAAAACACTTTCAGCAGCTCAGTCCCTGGTTGTGCAGAAGGGGAATAGGAGGGAAGAGTTATCTTTTCTAACTATAGTTTCCTTAAGAATGAAATCTCACCTCTGATGGAATGTGGAACTTGTGATAGAATGTTATATTACTTTTGGAACTTAAAATACATCTCAGTTATTGGATATTATACTGTTGTCACATTATAAATAGTTTTCTCTTCACCAGACTACTATAGTATCTAAATATACTATGGTTTAAGGTGAATTAGATTGCATCAATTAGTTTTGGTTTTTCATTTCATAAAGAAGCACATAGAAAAAATAATACAATACGTAGCTGTCAGCTGTTTCAAAGTAAGAAAAAATATACTATCCTGCCTAAACATAATATCTACAATCCAATTTAGAAAGAGCTGTGTAATGCATTACATGTTAAGGAATATAAGCTTCCATTGCACCTTCATCATTGACCTGGCTTGTGTTTCATTAAACTTTTAATGATAATTAATATAGTATGCTTATTTTTTTCAGGAATCCAGCAACTTTGGTGCTACAGCATAGCACAGGAGGCATTTGGAAATTTCCAATATTGTTTGTTGTCACAGATCCAGAAGTAGATGATGTTATTGATATTGAAGCAATTGGTTTAAATAAGGAGTCTGTAGTCAGCTTTAAGCTTACAAGCCAGACAAGGTATGAATATTCAAGACAAAATGTCTTATCTATTTGTTTATTAGGGTGATATTTAGACTCTAGTGACTTTTTCATCATGATATTAGATAGATAGATAGATAGATAGATAGATAGATAGATAGATAGATAGATAGATAGATAGATAGATAGATAGATAGATAGATAGATAGATGGATGGATGGATGGATGGATGGATGGGCACATCTATGGGCACATTGGCACACATTAAAAATGAAATTTAGTTGCTTGCTCTCAAAATGTACACTTACATTACACACATTTAAACATGCTATATACAACTTAAGTATAAACTTACACCCTTACATATAAATAACATATAAATATTAATCACTGTCCATCTTGAATACATAACGGAAAGAGGAAGCTTTAGAGTTCATAAGATTAATACTGTATGGAACGAAACTATGACTGAATCTGGATGTTCTGCTTCGGATACCACGAAGCCTCCTCCCTGAAGGTAACAAGGAAAATAGGTCGTGAAGAGAATGTGTAGTGTCCCAGACAATCAATAAGTAGCAGAAGCCACAAAATTAATCAGTACAATGGTTCACTGAACATTTTCTTCAATTGTTCATATACAAGTAAGTCAGCATATAGGTGAAAAGAATATGATATCAGGATAAAATTCTAAAGCAGATTAACAATTGCTGTAGCTGTTCAAGTTATTGAATCTCTCCAGGATCCAATCCATGGTAGTTTTTAATTTTTAACTTACTGTTAGATTTATGTTTTGCTTTTCTTAAGGAGGTCAAGCCAGGGCACAGAGTTTTTCCTTGTGTTATCTTCAAAACAACCACCTTGAAAACCTGGTGATTGTACAATGAGCAAACCCTCCTCTCCAATTATTACACAAGAATGGGAGGGGATTGGGAAATTGCTATAATTCTTTCACTTCAGGGGGGAAGGAAAATGCCAAGAGCCCAAGAAGGGGTGGGCCAACAGAGAATGCTTGCCCTACCGCTCCAGATAAAATAGGACAAAATTGTATTTGTGTTATTTATTTTGGAGCAGTAAGATTCAAAATAAATCGGCACATCAGGCAAGGTCCATCAAAAATTTCACAATATAACGAGTCTACAGGGGTTCAGTATCAGTTTCATCAGTTTTTCCTCAAACTTGGCAATCCCAGAATTCCCCAGCCAGCATGAAGTCTATACATCTTAAAGCTGCTAAGCCTGAGAAAGACTGCTTTAAAGACTGCTTTGACCTTTCAAAAGGCAGTGAGAACTTCAGTATAATAAATATATGAAACAGACAGTCACGATGTTGACAATTTAATCAAATTATGATAAGGAAGCTGATATTTTCCTAAGCCAGTTTCTGGAGGGAAATAAAGACCAAAAATACTGCCTCAGAGAATAGGCAAGGTTTTTTCTGACTTGAAATTATATCTAGGCTCAAGAATTACTAGTGTGGCTTTAGCTGCCACTGTCTTCACACGTCTCTAAAAATTCAGCCTATGGAATATTGTGCTGCCCAATTACACTATGTAGGGCTGAATTTGAAAAGCCAGGGAGTAAAGTTGCATAACAAGTAGTGTGTGTAAATTCCAGGGATTACATGGAATAATGGTTTTGAGATTTTCTGATTTTGTTTCACAAAACTGATTTGTAATCTTCACAGCAGCTAATGAAATTAAAAGGCCACCTGTCTCTCCTGGAGCTTATCCCTACCTTCATAAACATTGATAAAGACACTTTCTGACTATCATATGAACTACAGAATATATTAATGTATGTAGGAATGAGGGGCAAAATTAGGAACATACCCCCATGAAAGATTGATAAGACAAGCATGTGGCTCTCAGCAAAACTCTACCTTTGCAGTATCATTTTTCTATCCTTTGTTCTTTCCTATCAATCTGGGCAAATGACTAAGGGAGGGAAGTTCTTGGAAAAGAGAGGAGAGAGATGAAATCTTACCATCATTACTTCCAAAGGATGTCCTTGGCTATAATTGATTTTCTGTGTAGAGTTGACTTCTTGCATCTGTGTATGTGAGAGGGACATTGTCACAGCTGTCTCTCTTGACTCATTGGAGAGGATTCTTCAAAACAAAGCAGAGCTTTCTTTACAATTTCAAGATATCCACTTCAGTGGAGTAGTCTATTTTAGATCACAAAAATGAAGCAATTGCCCTATGAATGCTATAATCTACTGGTAAGGGTTGATAGTGGTGAGAGATTTAATGTTCTCAGAAAAAGTATAATAAAATATTTATAAAAAGGGCTATGGTGCAACCTTGATTTTGCCATTGCATGTAAAATGAAATTAGAAAATAATCTTATTTCATTTGGAAAGTGTTTTCCCCATCCCTCCCTTTTAATTAGCCAATTGACATTTGTACTTTGTTATACTACTATAATAAGTCAGCACAGATAGATACACCAATATTTTTTATTCATCTTGGAATAAAATTATTAATTTTGCTTTTTCAGTATTGAAAATAATTTTAGTTGCATAGCGAAAGAGCAGAAGTCAGATAATTTTACTTTCATTGCTAGGGTTGTGAATGCTTTGAAAATGATTTAGAATAAATGTTTCACATCTCCCTGATAGGGAATCAATAGAACTTTTACAGCAGCAGCACCTTATTTTCAGGTTTTCATGGAAGTAATAAGCAATTTCCTAAAGTAATTAAGAGAGGAAGCAGGCAAACTCAGTTTCTCTTTAAAAGACTTCAAACATGACTTAGACAAGATAAATATTTGCCAGGTCTCCAGACCTCTCAGACCAGCTGGAGAACACTGTTTTGCAATCTCTTTGCAGAAAGAATCTGAAAGGAGTCAAACATGGGTTATCCTTGTCTTCTCCTTAATCTGGAGAGGAGTTCCTAGCAGCCAATCTCTTCACTGGCTCCTATTTTGGCCATGTTTGTCAGTTCTGCGAAAAGCAGAGTCACACTCAGTTTGCCGTGTTGTCCCAGAAATCCAGGACAGAAAAATTCTAAAAATGTACCAGAGTCATAAATGTGATATTTCATGCTTTTCAAAAACATGATAAATTATGGTTGGTTTCTTTATGAAGACTCAAATTAAGTACTAGCAAAGAAGTTCTATAAACCAAGACATTTTCACACCTAAAGTAGGAGTATGCAAAATACTTCAAGGGCCAACTGTTTAAAGTTCAAAATTGATGCTTCTAGTGTGCTGTTCTTAGAGCAAAGCACCTGTGTTTTGAGAGTTTGTTTCAGAAATACTTGGACCAAAAAAACAGCCATTTAAAATGACGCTTTTGGGGTGTTTCCTGCTGCTCTGGGTGATTTAATTAGAATGTTGTCTTGAATATAGCTATTTCTTTAAAATATTCCATCTTGGCTAGCTAGCAGCTGTTCTTGGCATGGCATTTGGCAGAGAGGAATGGTGGGTTAGGATAAAAGATCCAAACTGGCATATACTGCAAACAGATTAGATCGTTTATGAAGAGCCATTGGGGATTGTACTGCTGCTGGTAAAGGCAGAGAGAGAGAGAGAGAGAGAGAGTGAGTGAGAGAGAGAGAGAGAGAGAGAGAGAGAGAGAGAGAGAGAGAGAGAGAGAGAGAGAGAGATCAGGAATTCTGCAAGAAATTCTGCATTGATCTCTGTATATCTATTGAGTCTTCTGTCAGAACTGGTGGTTTGAGTCAATCCTATTTTGGTTTAAGAGTGCTGCTTTGAATTTTGACTTTTAGGTTGAAAGCAGCATAGTAAGATAGATGGTTAAAAGTGATGACTAAGAAGCAAAAGAAAAATGCCCCTTATTTTATTTGTTTTTCAATTCAACCACTTTAAAATTTCAAATTTCTCCTCCCAAAAATCATTGCCTCCAAATAAGGCTAGTTTGTTTATTTAGATAAGTTAATGATCCTCACAAGGTCTTGGCTATTGGTATGGAAATAACGTTTTCCTGTTTTCCTGATACACATATAACATATTAAATAGAGTTTAAATACTGTTTCCCCTTTTAAACATGTTTTCCTCTCTTTAATCGGATTTAAGATTTTCCTACCTCTCCCGCTGTGTGAACTAGTGAATGGAATATTATGTTTAGGACACTGAATGCAGGACATTTTTATTGCTCCTTAGTTGCTGCCTCCTTACCTGTGCGTAATAAATGTTTTATGAAGGTTTTGCCAGAAGCTATCACACTAAAAATATTCAGATGCCACAATCAATTTGCAGATCAGTACATGAGAAAAAGAACTATTCAATCCTGTAACTCCAGAAGAACAGTTTAGCTTCTTCCTTTTACAATATGACTGGAAATTTTATTTCTTTGTTACTGTAGATATTATTTTCTATATGCCAACTGTCCCTAGGCCCACTCAACCAGTAAGTAAAAGATGAAACACCTTGAACTGTACAGTCAGCACAGTACAATTGAGAAATAAAATATGTCAATTTCAATTGAAACAACTGCACACATTTTCCATTTTAACTAAGTTCAGGTCTCTCATGCTAGTTAATGGATCATTTATTTCAGGTGTAATAAAATCAGCCTAGAATTTCTGATTTATGTTAATTCTCAGTTTCTTGTCTGATATTTCAAAGCATATGACAGCATTCTCTGAAGATAATGTGTGTGTTTGGAAAAGACTATTGCTATCACAGATCACTTCAACAAAATAAATGGAGAGGAGGGATGCAATTAGAAAAGTTCTACATAAAGAGTATGGAGGAATCTATATTTGCTAAAGAAAACCTGCCAATGGGTGTAACAGTGATGGATGTAGTTTCTATAATCCTCAATTCAAGTCTTCCTTCAGCCTCACTAAATTATCACATTTTCCATTTGATGTTGGCCATCTGCTTTCCTGGTTTCCACATTGCTAAACAATAATATGGCCAGTTTCTTTTTATTCAATTTGATGTTCAAACTTACCCATTATTTCTCAGGCTTATTTGTTGAGGGTCATTTTAGTTTCTTCATCAGGTTAGGTTAAAAACGCTGGCTTGATCCAGTGAGGGTCATTCAATTTTATCAATCATACAAAAATATCACAGGGAACAAAATGGGAAGAGGAGTAATACAGGTAGCCCTTGACTTAGGAAAAACGGTCATAAGTCACTTTTTTCAGTGTCATTATAACTTCGAATGATCACTAAACAAATTGTAAGTCAATTTTTTGCACGTGTACATTTATTTTCTGTTTCCTGATATAATTAATTTGGCTCTGGATGAATTTCATGTGAATGCTAATCAACAAGCAACTGTGTTTTTACGTTATTAGATTTTATATAGAAGAGATTAGATATCTAGTTTGTTCAGAAGATATAATTAAAAATTCGTGAGAGTATTAGTACAGTGCATGTATATAATCTGGTAATAGAATGGGGGATACAGTGAAATTTCAATTTATTAAACACCCATTTATCAGGTTTCAGCTGCAAGTAGCCAAATTTCTAATATCCTTCCTAAATAGCAGAAACTTCTGTGGCTGAATGGAGTGGAGAGCTTGAACATAGATTTTACCTTAATTTTAGGACTTCTCTGGCAATTTACATCATTTGCACTAAGGCAGGTGATGCAAATAAGGTCACTTTATTTCTTTTACATAATAACAGACAGACAGACCCAGTACATAATCTAGGAGTTCTTCTGCACTCACAACTCTTGCTTGAGGAGTAGGTGGCAGTCATGGCCAGGAGGGCCTTTGCACAACTGCAGCTTGTGCGCCAGTCATGCCCTTTCCTGGACCAACAATCCCTGCTTATAGTTACTCATGCTGTAATCACCTCCCATCTTGATTATTGCAATGTGCTGTACATGGGACTGTCCTTCAAATGTATCAAGAAGCTCCAATTGGTTCAAAATGCAGCGGCCCATGTTTTATGCAGGCCTAAGTATATACATGTGTTATCTCTCTTGCGGAAGCTGCTTTGGCCGTTGATTTGCTTCCAGGTTCAATTCCAGATGTTGGTTGTCACCTTTAAAGCCCTACATGGCTTGGGAACAGGTTATTTGAAGGCCCGTCCTCTCCCAGTCACATATACCAAACCCACCAATGCAGGGAAGCAGGGATGCTACGAGTCTGCTCTCCTAAGGAGTTATATTTAGTGGGACCGAGAAGAAGCCTTCTCTGTAGTAGCTCTCTTCCTTTGGAACATAATCCCTGCAAAAATAAGATTGGCCCCCTCTTTCGCAAAGCCCTGAAAACCTGCTTTTGCTAAAGGGCCTGGGGAACCCAGAGTGGGATGGAGCCCATGAAGTGGCTTATTTGACTTTGTTGTTGTTGCTGGGGGGATGGGAGATTATCACTTCTTGTTGTTTTATATATGAGATTTTTATTTTTATAAGCTGCCCGGAGTCACTGAGAATCAGTTGTGCGGCCGTATAAATTTTCTTAAATAAATATATAAATAAAGATTTCATCACGCGAATGACATACTGCCATGATATTGCACTTCCTTTTGCCAAAGCAGTCATTCTCTTACTATTCCACAAATATTTCAGGAAAATCAGACATGGCAAAGAAAAACAAGGTGAATAACAGGATGCTATGTGATAGTATTAATATTTAATTGCTGATATCCTATAGCAGAACACAAATTACTTTGAATTATTGTTGCATTATGCTAACTGTTGGGCAATTTATTTTTCTTTGCTGTTCACTAGGTACCCAGAGCCTTACACAGCATACTTTCTGCCAGGCAGTGATCCTGAATTCACTGTATCTCCTCAAGCAGGGGAGCTTCTTCCACTTGACACAGCTGGAACCTGCATTACTGTTGGATTCAAGCCCAGTATGTACAGCAAAAAACACAAAGCAACTCTGGTAATACAGGTGAGCCCTAAAAATGAGATTCTTAATACCAAACTTGTAGATTTAAGGATATTTTTCCTCCCTGATGAATATGAAGACAATATTTCTATACTTAAATTTTCATGCTTTACTATATAAAAGCAACCGAGAAAAGTTTTATTTTGTTGTTCTTAATTATATTCATTTTTCATGCTGTACTTGCAGAATTGTTTGTAAGTTCATAAGAAAATAAATCAGTTTATGAAATATAAATATATTTTTTTCATTGTATTACAAGAAAACCTACATGTTTGTTAAATGTCATTCTCACTAATTTGCCTGAAGTTTTAATATACAAATGCAAATAACATTTGGGTCAATTTAAATAATTTGTGTACAGATAGTCCTCAACTTATAACCTTGTTTAGCAACCACTTGAAATTACAACTATGCTGAAAAACATGACTTATAACTGGTCCTCACATTTACAACTGTTGCAGCATCCCTGCAGTCATGTGATCATGATTTTGGTGCTTGTCAACTGTTGCACATTTACAATGGTGGCAGCATCCCATAGTCATGTGATCACTCTTTGCATCTTTCCCAGCTAGCTTCCAACAAGCAAAGTCAAAAAGGAAGCTGAGAGAGAATGTTGCAAATCATGGTCACATGATGCCTCATTTATGACAGCACCACTTAATGACAATTTTTACAAGTAGTCTTTACAAGACTCTATTGTGGTCATAAGTCAAGGACTACTTGTAATGACATTGCTCATTGCAAATTCCAATGCAAACTGGTGGAAATAGCATAAATTTAATAATGTAAATACCTTCTCCAGACAACTTGAGATCTAATGGACATTTAAAGAGATATCAGTATGGAAATTTGCCCCTTTCATCCAAAATCCTGTATTAAATGGGGGTATATTAAACTGAGTTTTTACTTTATTTTAACAAATGGTATATTCATAAGGGAATATTTGAAACCACAGCTTCCATGCATGCTGCTTTTTTTTGTTGTTGTTTTAATTCTGTGAGGGTTTTTCTTCCATATGTCTTAAAATTGGAGAATGTTAGCTCAGCCTTTTTTTTTTTTTTTTTTTTAAATGTGACTCTTCTTTCACCAGCTGTGAAATTTTATTCCCTCAGGATTAGTTGTGAAACTCAGTTCTACTCTTGCCCTAAGAAGAAACCAATATCATAAACTGCTTGGAAGTTATTACATACACACACACAAAGACAAACCAGAGTTATTACATAAACAAATCTTCCTTGAATTAGAAGAACAGAGAGGTGATTCAAGTTTTTTTTTCCTAACGAGGTTAAAAAAGAGCCACTGATAAAAGCATACCAATATTAACATAATTAAAGTGACATTTTAAAATTGTACAGTACATAGATTCTGGGAGGAAGAACGTCCTGAAACTAGAAGTTGTTTTAGTAAATCATATCTTCTAAGTCTGAAATATGGTTAGAACTGACTATGTCTCATTTTAAAGATGCTTATTCATGCTGTTCCCTTTACTCCAATACAACATAAGCTGCTTTTCAAATAAGACTGTGTCAGTAAAATTTTGGTGATATTGATCATAGAATTAAATTCAATTGACTGATATTTCTTCCTATAGTCTTCTACTTACTATTAAAAAGCAAACTATGAGAATGATCCAATTTCCAAACTATGAGAATGATCCAATTTCTCTGTACAGTATGTAGAGTTCACATAAAATACAAAATTCACCAATAGTCAATATTATGATCTGGCTTTCTTTTTCTGAGTAGTACTATTGATGACACTGCAAAGAGGTCATTCATTTATTCAAAAGTATTTGATACCAGACACCTAAACATGACTATACAACATATACCTAGAGAAGCATGAGGATCAAGAGCATAGATCACTGCCTTTATAATTATGGAAACATGGTGGGATGAAACCCACAAATGGAACACACAGCTAGAGGGATTTAAATTATTTAAAAGAAACAGACAAAAGAGGAGGTGGAGTTGCTGTCTATATAAGAAATAACTACATCTCTACAGAAATAGAGCACAACAATGATGAAAACTGTCTTATATTGGGCCAATATAAAAGGGGAAAAATGATATTGCTGTAGGTGTATACTATAGGCCACCCAACCAAACAGAGGAAATAGATGAACTTTTTGCTAGTCAGCTAACTAAGATATGTAGGAAGCACATCACAATAGTAATGGGGAACTTTAACTACCGTGACCTCAACTGGGAGACAAACTCTGCACCAAGTGGAAGATCAAACAGATTCCTGACAAACCCAGCAGACAACTTTTTCTCCCAAAAAATAGAGAAGGGAACTAGGGGATTAGCCATATTGGATCTAATTCTCACTAACAGAGATGAAATGATAGAAGGTATTGAAGCCACAGGAACCTTGGGGGGAAGTGATCATGCAATATTGGAATTCAACATTATGGAAGCACAAGCAATAGAACACAGTCAAACTAGAGTCTTGGACTTTAAGAGAGCTAATTTCAATAAACTTAGAGAGGGCTTGGGAAGGATTCCATGGATGAGAATCCTCCAGGGGAAAACAACTCAAGAAGCTTGGGAAATAAAGAACTCTCTGATAAATTGAAAGATAAAAAGGACAAGTATAAAAAGTGGAAAGAGGGGCACTTAAAAGCAAATAGCCCTGCAAAAATGAAGTGAGGAAAGCTAAGGCTCAAAATGAACTAAGGCTTGTGACCAAAGTCAAAAATAACAAAAAAGCTTCTTTCAACATGTAAAAAAAAAGAAAAAAGTTAAGGAAATGATTGGTCCATTAGTGGGGGAAAGTGGCAAGAAAGTGACAAGCAACAGGAAGAAAGCAGAAATATTTAACTCGTTTTTTGCATCTTTACACAAAGGGAAAAAACAGTCCAATCTATCAAAAACAGTGCCATAAAAAACAGAATATAAACACAAGTTAAGATAGGCAAGAAAATGGTAAGTGAGTACCTGTCCACCCTAGACGAGTTCAAATCACCAGGACCAGATGGATTACACCCCAAGGTTCTGAAGGAACTGGCAGATGTGATTTCAGAACCACTGAACTATATTTTTCAAAGATTCTGGAGCACTGGGGAACTACCAGAGGACTGGAAAAGAGCTGATGGAGTTCCCATCTTCAAAAAAGGGGGAAAAATGGATCCAGGAAATTACAGACCTATCAGCCTGACCTCAATGCCTGGGAAGATTCTGGAAAAGATAATCAAACAACGAATCAGCAAACACCTAGACGCAAACAAAGTCATTACTAAAAGCCAACATGGGTTTGTCAAAAACAGATCATGCCAGACAAATCTTATTGCATTCTTTGACCAAGTGACAAAATTAGTGGACCAGAGGAATGCTGTGGATATAATTTACTTGGACTTCAGTAAGGTCTTTGATAAACAACCTACTACTTGATAAAATAGAAAAATGTGGGTTAGACAGCATCACCACCAGATGGATTCGTAGCTGGCTGACCGGCCATACTCAGCGTGTAGTCCTCTATAGAAGTGCATCTACATGGAGGGAAGTGTGTAGTGGGGTGCCCCAGGGCTCTGTTCTGGGCCCAGTGCTCTTCAACATCTTCATCAACGATTTGGATGAGGGGATAGATGGGGAACTCATCAAATTTGCAGACGACACCAAGCTGGCAGGAATAGCCAACACTCCAGAAGACAGGCTTAAGATATAGGAGGATCTGGACAGACTTGAACACTGGGTGCTATCTAACAAAATGAAATTCAGTGGTGAAAAAAGTAAGGTTCTACATTTAGGCAAGAAAAACCAAATGTACAGGTATAGTATAGGTGGTACCTTGCTCAATAGTAGTAACTGTGAGAGGGATCTCGGAGTCCTAGAGGATAATCACTTAAATATGAGTCACAGTGTGCTGCAGCTGCCGAAAAAGCCAACACAGTGCTAGGCTGCATTAACAGAGGGATAGAATGAAGATCACGTGAAGTATTAATGCCTTGGTAAGGCCACACTTGGAATACTGCATCCAGTTTTGGTCACCACGATGTAAAACAGATGTTGAGACTCTCGAAAGAGTACAGAGAAGAGCAACAAAGATGATTAGGGGACTGGAGGCTAAAACATATAAGGAACGGTTGCTGGAATTGGGTATGTCTAGTTTAATGAAGAGAAGGACGAGGGGGGACATGATAGCAGTGTTCCAATATCTCAGGGGCTGCCACAAAGAAGAGGGAGTCAAACTATTCTCCAAAGCGCCTGAAGGCAGGACAAGAAGCAACGGATGGAAACTAATCAAGGAGAGAAGCAACCTAGAACTAAGGAGAAACTTCCTGACAGTTAGAACAATTAACCAGTGGAACAACCTGCCTCCAGAAGTTGTGAATGCTCCAACACTGGAAGTTTTTAAGAAGAGACTGGACAGCCATTTGTCTGAAATGGTATAGGGTTTCCTATCTGAGCACGGGGTTGGACTAGATGACCTCCAAGGTCCCTTCCAACTTTATTATTATTATTAAAGGAGCTGAGATAAAATAAACAAATATCAACATAACCAAGATATGGTTTTAACCACATAATCTGAGCCCCAGGCTCGGCCAGCCAGGTTTTTAAGATGTCATGTAAAGCCAGTAGGACTGGGCCAACTCTTAAGATATTGTGGAATAATATTCCAGAGAGCAGGTACCACAGCAGAAAAGGATTTGAGAGGTCTTTAGTGCGCTCTGAACATGGTTGTTTCTTTGCAGACATTTCATTACCCAATCTAGGTAACATTATCAGTGCTAGTAAGGAGTTGGGTTTGCTTTCAGTTTATATTCTAGTGGCTTGCCTTGACAATGTTGGTGGGGGTGGTTTTAGAGATTCTTTGGTTGGTTGTTAACTGTTGGCTTGTTTGGCAGCTCCTTGATTGGGGGTATTGTTTACTTGATTGTTGGTCTGATATTAATCTTGGAGTTAACTTATGCTCATCTGGATGCTGATTCTGCTGGAGAGGTGGTTAGGTCTTTTTGTTCCTTTTTGGGCTGGGTGATAATCTCTTTTGCATAGTCTATAGATGTTAATGTCTATCTGTTTATTGATGGCTAATTTGTCAGAATGCCAGAGTTCTAGAAATTCCCTGGTGTTTTTGTATGAGATGCCCCCAGCCACTGCCACCTCTCTGCTGCCACCTCTGCTGCTGCGGTCCCCAACTGCTTTGACCTGGAGCTCCGCGGCAGTGGTGGCAGCAGTGGCAATGGGGTGTGTGAAAATGAGAAGTCCCTGGCTGCTGCCACCACTCTGCGTTCAAAGGAAAGGAAGAAAGAAATTGTGTCTCTCTCTCTCTGTGTGTGTGTGTATGTATGTATGTGTACACTAGATTGTAAATTGCTGCAACTGATGAGATCTTTATTTTGATATCCCAATCACTGATCACTGTAATCCAAGTGTTAAAATGTACTTTAAATTTAATATATGAAATATAACTACTTAACCTAGTACTTAGGATTAAGATTTTGCTGGCACTGCTGCAGCTGCTCTTAATTATTTTTTTTTATTCCTACCACCACTGTGGAGACAATTGGATTCTATATAGGTGCCAGATAAAATTCTTCCAAATCTTTTGAATTATTGTGCTTAAATATGGATTGCTCTCTTATGATCTTCATACAAATGCTAAACAGTAAATGAAATAGGATGAACTCCATGCTATCTCATATTTCTTGGACATTGGATTAAATCCAGGGTCTAAGAAATAATCAACAGCATTAGCTTCTGTGACCACCATTGGGGAGAAATGGAAACAATATAAATCTGGATCTCTTGCATTGATTGCAATTGGATATAATGGTAAATTACAATATAACATTATGAGACACTAGTACAGTGTTATGGAAAAAAAACTTGGAATCGGGCTACTCTTTGTTGCAAAACCACAGTGCTTTGCTTCTTTTTAATAAAAGCTGGTTACAAAAGGTTGTTCATCTTCTGATGATATTTACATAAGATAACATTAAATGTTTATTAAATAATCTTGTTTCTACCAACTCTAATTAGTAACTTTAGCATTTAGAAAACATTCTAAACTTGATGTGGTCTTGCACATTGTTTTTATTTTAAATCTTGTTTTAATGTTGTAACATAACTACTCCACCTGTTCTTATAGTAAGAATCTTATGCAATGTATACAAACACTGGAAAAGCTGTTCAATCCTAATACAAACAACAGCTTGCTCTTTGCCAGCTGTAGATTTTATATTGGTATAATATATCCATATGTCCCAAATACAGAAGTTTCCGGGATAAACTACTCGCAGTTTGCTTTTTCTATGCTATATTATGAGATAACTCATTAACCCAAACTAAGACACTAAAAGTTTATGCTATTTCTTGTGCTTACCCCCAATAATCACTGGGATATAAATAAAGCCAGCACCTTATTTGTTAGTTTTGTGTACTTCCTACTGTGCAATTATCTCCTTGAAACAGAATTCCAAACTGTGGCACATTAACAAGTGCATAGATTACCTGGGGTGCTAGACAGTGTGCGTATTTGAACATGCTGCTCTTAGTACATAAAACAAAATATCCTTTCTTACTATGCATGGTAATGCTTTCTTTCCAGTATGGTGCAGTTTCAACAGTGTAGCACCCCCGCATAGAAAACACTGAAAGACGTAATTACAGGCATTGTGCCAGATAGCTGTGTATGCTTCATGTAACAAATGATAAACTTTTATTGAAACTTTTCTTCTATGTTTTCAGACCGCAGCAATGCAATGGATGTATGAAATTAATGGTCTACTCCCAAAGACTATCCCACCCACTTCTTCAGCAAAAGTAATTTGCAGGAATACGTACATGAGATCAGCAACAGTACAACAACGCAATTTTGTACGGGAAAATATGAAAATCTTATCCACCAGCGTGTCCTCCCCAATTAAAGGGGCACCTCTCGTTTTAAGAACAAAATAAACTTTTATACAAAATAATTTTTTATCTTATGAAAAATGTAGAAAAAATATTAATATATAGACAGATATACTACAGTTGTGTTAATCAGCAATTAATGAAGAATTTTGTTTCATTAATTTGGAAAAAATGTGTAAATCTGTTCGGTTTTCTATGTCCTTGGGGTCTAGTGGCGATGGTGAAGAAGAGAGCCTTGCAATTTTCACAATGCCTAAGATTGGAATAATATAGTACTTCATTTATTTTTAGGGTAGAAACCAAATTCATTAAGTTAGCTAAGTATAAGACATTGCAAAGCATGATTTAGGCTGTTCATGCACATAAATAGGAGCATCAAAGTTATTATGGCATCCTTTATTAACAAGTACTATAATTATTTTTTATTACCAGTGCTATACTGTTGATCATTAAACTACTATTTTATGCTGATTTCAATTTGATATCTGTTGATTTTTTTATATTCATAAAAATACAAATTATAAAAAAGTTGCAAGTACCTAGAATGTTTAGCAGCACATTTTAAGAAAAAATATTTATAATATTGATGATATGAACTGGTAGAATCAAAGATTTGCTATAGCTGCTGCATCAGCTTCATTAGCGGGAATAGAGTGAAATTTTATCAATAGCCCAAAAACTGAGGTTTTGGTTGAGTTCTGCTTGGCCAAATAAAAAAGAAAGATGCTCGTAAGTTTAAAGATGCTTTAAACTTATTCAGTCATGAAGGTAATTGAGATCTCGGTCACCTGCTAATATATATGGGAACGCTGAATAAATGACATAATAAGATTTGTAAGCACTATTGGAATGAATATAGATTACACTAATCAGAGTTGCATGGATTATGGCCCATTTTAGTGAAAATGGGATTAATTCAAAACTGTTGCTGGCCCATCAAGTTTTTTATTAAAGTTTTTGAATAAAACTTGTAAATTAATGTGAGTTTTTTTCAAAAGCTTCCCAGAGAGCTTTATCTCTTTTTGTAGACATTGTGAAGGCAAATTGTTCCTTTCAGGGACAAGAGAAGCTGATATACCATAACAAAATGTCTACAGAAAGAAGTAAAGATAAAATTTCTCAAAATAAAAGGTGATTTAAAAAAAGGAATTTTCCCATCAAAAGTTTAAAAAAATAACACAGGTTTTTTTAAAAAAACAACAAACTAAAAACAAAATGGTTATAGTAAAATCCAGTATAGATGTAAATCAATCAAATAGCTTTTGCTATGAAGAATCCTTTCACCACTGACTTCCTTGCAGCAAAAGTGAAAATGGTTCTAAAGTAAACAGTAAGAAAATGAAAAAGTTTACAAAAATCCAGCAAGGGGTTATAGGATAGATCAGCATTGAACCAGTTGATTAAAGTGTAAAACAAAGGTAAGAAAAGCTTTAAAAAATGCAATTGAAACCCTGTTGTGCTTAAAAAAATCCCAAACAGCTGAGGGGAAAAGATGATAAAAGACCTGACCATCTGATTGCTCCGACAAAGAATTGAGGTCATCAAGATCCCTCTTCTTTGAAGATACACAGTCATCTGATGGTTGTCCTGGGTTGCTCCCATTCAAATTTAGAGAGCATAAGCCGCCAAATAATCAACTTTGGCAGCATAATCAGCTGTTTGTCGGCAGGAGAAAAAGGATCGCCCACACTCAGCATGCCATCTTGGGGGAAATCTTCAAATAGGCTTTAATCTCAAACAATTTTAGATATATAAAAATAGAGCTATAAGGGTATGAACACTCATACAAAAGGCTCTGTGCGACTTTTCTACAATGCATGCCTTGCATTCATAAGAGAAATATCATGTCTACATTATGCAAAAATTGGTTTAAATAATTGACAAGGTTTTGAAGAATTTTAAGTTTTGGCAGAATTAAGGGCACACAGCTGCTGAGAGGTCAGATTATATATGATAGAAAAGGATAATAGAAATTAGAAATGAAAAAGAAAGGTAGAAATAATTTCTTCTCTGTTAATGGTCTTATTAGTAAACAATAAAAAATGTTGATGTTAATCCCTAAATAGTAATGCTTACAAAATAATACTAAAGAATTTACAAGAAAAGCTAAACTATAATTCTAAAAATTGAAATAGCCATTGAATATGCAGAATAGAATGTAGTAGTATGCTCCTGGAATACCATACCTGGAATTAGAATAAAATTCCTAAAAAATAAAACAGGATTAACAGCCTGAATATGTGCAGTGCTTCAAAGTCAATTTCAGCAAGATGCTTCAGGATATCTGAGGAGTCACACAAACCCAGGTAAAGACACAACCGCTATAAAGAGTTGTAGCCAGGTGTGACATTGGTGCTCCCATGCACTCCACAGTTACTTTTCTTAGTCATTTCTGAACGACTGTACAGCTCTCACTTCAGCTACTAAGGAAAAGAAGATACGCAATTTACATATGTGGGTCAGACATAATAGTGGAAATTTGTTGCCTTCAAAAATTGTGGGTGCTCCATCAATGGAGGTTTTATGAAGAGATTGGACAGCCATTTGTCTGAAATGGTCTAGGGCAGGGGTGTCAAACTCGCAACATCACGTGACATGTCGCGACGTATCGTGACTTTCTCCATTACCAGCAATGGGGTGGGCGTGGTTTTGGCATGACACATCCGGCCTGCAGGCTGGCAGTTTGACACCCCTGGTCTAGGGTCTACTGCTTGAGAAGGGGGTTAGACTAGAAGACTTCCAAGGTCCCTTCTAATTCTGTTATTCTATGTCATTTGTGTGATGACATCATAATGTGTATGTGATTATTCTGATGTGACTGTCTTGTGTGAACATGGTTGTGGCTTATTCAACCAGTCACTCATTAGTAGGATGTCAAATGATTACCTTTCTGATCAGCAGTTGAGAGGTTTGATCATCAAATTTGAATCAAATGTTTTTAGATGAGGTTTTTTTAAGCAAACATTTTACTAAATAACATTGCTTTTCATTTGAAGGCTCTGCTTTTACTGCCATACCTTCTGTGTCTTCTTCTCATCAGAAAATATATGAAACAAAGCTGGAATAATAACGGCTTTGAATTGATGTTAGGGACCACATGTCTAAAAGCAATGTACTTGATACTATATCATGATGCCACAGATGAGTGCAATTCAAAACCATCCAGTATGGGACTGGCGATGTTACTTCCTGTATTCTAAATTTACAGACATACTAGAACCAGCCATTTTAGACTGTAAAATCTATTTCACTTTTCAATATATTTTTGCAAGCAATATTTGAAAGCTAGCAAATAGTATGAACAGCAGTATGTTTTTTTCTGTAAGCTTCTAAAATATTTTAGTACAACTGTAAAGGAAAACAAATCAAAATCAGTCTAGATTGACTTCCGGTTTGCCATCGTGGTGCCGCGGATGCAGGAAGACGAGCTCCATCTTTTGCGTCTGAATTCGTTCCGCTGGGGGACCCTGGAAAGGGTTGAATGACAAGCAAGGAGGGGACCCCCCGTTTGATTGCGGGAGGGCAGTGGCCCTTCCGTTTGATCTGGGGAAGCCCTCCAAACTGGCGGGGGAAAGACCAGCCATACCAATATGGCCCGTCACTAAGTTGCTGACAGCCGAAGTCAAAATCACCACCAAGCACCTTTAAAGCAACGTGGATGAAACTGGGTGAGATCTGATCCTCTCTTTAAGATTTTAAGTATTTTTTCCTGTAAAAGCTGTCCAAAATATTTTTCCCCCTGTGAGGAGAGAGGGAAGGGAATTTCTATCCCACCCTCTAAGAAAAGTGGCGACTAACTACCCAGGGTAAACAGAGCAACTATAAGAACAATTTTAATCTAATTGATGTATATTCTTTTGAAACTTGGGGACTAAAAGTGTTCCTTTTAGTTCCTTTGGAGACGCTTGTTTTTTATCTAAAAAAAGAAATAAGACTTGAAAAACTATTATAAAATTTTTGGACTTAAAAAGCTTTAAACGGCGGCAGTGACATCTTGTGGCGAAGTATGGTATTACAATTTGTTATTGCCTAAAAGAGACTTGGCTTGAAGCCCAGACTCCAGAAAAAATTTCCTTGACCTTGACAGTTACCACCTGTGAAAAACCCAGCTGCAAAGAAGGAACTTCTGGGTGGCATATCTGGCTTATTTGAACTATGGATGTAAACTTTTATTGACTTTCAGAGCTATACTTGGGGAATTGCTTTCCTATTTCTTTACATGAGAAGCATATGTTATTATACGAGATGATGGAATACTTTGGACTATAAACTCTTATTTGGCAAACAATTTCTACTATAAAGACCACCTATAACATGTGAAATAGATGTCCCATACCTAGCTATAAAAAACAAAAAAAATATTCTTAATGTTTGATTCTAAAGTTTTCAACTTAACATACTATCAAGAGAATATGGATGAAGATCAGGAAAACATCCTTTCCATGTTGAAATCAATACATGAAACCATTCTTTCAGCTTGAGACAAAATAAGAAGCAACATAAAGGAACAAGATGCCAGCTTAAATATACAAACCCAGATCTTGACTACAACCAAAGAACTAACAATGCAGAAAATAACAGGAAAATTGGAACAACTAAACACTAAGACAGAGGACCCAATTAATCAACAGACCCAGCCAACGGAAAAATCAGAAAAGGGAGTGACAACAGTGAAACTGGAAAAGACTTTTTATAAAAATCAGAAGAAATTTGAGGAAAAGGAAGAAGAACAGATTGAATGGAAGTTAAACCTATCAGGACAATTGTGGGAAATTGAAGTAATAGGGAGGCGATATAATGAATACAAAAGGGCTCATTCTTCCAATTTTTTTTTAACAAAATGGTCTTTCTTATTCCAAATAATATATATAATAATAGAGGGAGAACTATTTGATGATTCAAAGGCACTGACATGGAAGGTTAGTTGGCAAAGGAAGAAAGCCAGAGTAAGGCTGAAGAAAATAATGGCTTTGATTTATTAGAGGGGATATTATATTACTAAGTAGAGCGTTGAATATGGTGGAAAATAGATAATTTTTAGAAAATAAAGTAACATTATAATTGAATAGGTAAGATGTGTAACAAGACTATTAGACTTTGGTATGAAAAGGGAAAAAGGAAGAAGTTGAGATAAGGGAAACTTTGGTCACCTAACATAAAATATTTGGAAATCATAAATAACAGTGTTTTTCTTTTTTTTCTTTTCTTTTTTTACCTTTGTTTTGAATATTGATGGGAAATTAAAGTTTATGTAAAGGCTAAAAAGTATTGCTAAATATAACAAGAATTTTTTTTTACTTAGTTGAAAATAAGAATTCTGTTTGCTCAATATGAGATAACAGATATTAGAAAAAGATAGAGATAAAGAAAAAGAAAAAGATACTAGAAAAAGAGAGGGAGTATTTGAGCTTCCAAAAATTAGACCTAAACTAAAAAAATTATGTATATTACTGATTTATTGGTTAACCCAGACAATACATATAATGGTTTTGATCTATTAGAGGGTATACTGTATTATTAATTAGATGGTTTAATATGGTGGAAAATAGATAACTTTTAGAAAACTGAACAAGACTATATTCAAATAGATAAGATGTGTAATTAGAATATTAGACTTTGTTATGAAAAGGGAAAAAGGAAGAAGTTGAGATAAGGGAAACTTTGGTTACCTAAATATAAAATGCTTGGAAATCATAAATAACAAATGTTAATTTGAATATTGATGGGAAATTAAAGCTTGGGAAAAAAGCAATAACAGGACATTGATTGTATATGATTGAATGCAAACACAATTAAGATATGTATAAGCTAAAAATTATTGATAAATGTAACAAAGATGTTTTTATTTAGTTGATAATAATAAGAACTGTATTAGCCTAATATGAGATAGTAGATATTAAGGGAAAAAGAGAGGAAATATCTGATGTTGTAACTTGAGATTTATACTAAAGACTTATGTATGTTATTGAACTATTGATTAACCCAGTCACCACATTGCTTTTTAAATATTTAATTGTAAAATGAGAAAATTAATAAAATATTATAAAAAAAAATCAGGCTTCGTTAAAAAGAAAAGCCCTTTTCCTTGTAAGATATATAAAAAACCTTGGTAATTCTATATTGCAAACCATAAACATTCAAAATTACCGATGAAACAGAATGATATTAATTTGTTCTGTTTTAAAAAAATAGCAATATTAACCATTTCATATAGACTTGAAGATAGGAGCAGGATGTTAGTGCATTAACATGTTTTATTTATTTGTCACATTTATAAGACTGATTCCATAGAGATGGCTTGATTCCAGTCGTATTTAAGCTGAGGTTATGACAATGTAGGAACATTTTAGTGAAAAAGTCTAAAAGAATATTTTCATAAGGCTATCATTTAAAACACTAAAGCGCTTTAAAAAAAATCTATCTATCTATCTATCTATCTATCTATCTATCTATCTATCTATCTATCTATCTATCTATCTATCTATCTATCTATCTATCTATCTATCTATCTATCTATCTATCTATCTATCTATCATCTATCTATCTATTATCTATCTAATCAATCAATCAATCAATCAATCTATCTATCTATCTATCTATCTATCTATCTATCTATCTATCTATCTATCTATCTATCTATCTATCTATCTATCTATCTATCTATCTATCTATCTATCTATCTATCTATCTATCTATCTATGCCAAACAAAATCAGAGAAAAAACAACATACAAGTTATATCTAATGCCCTCTCTGTAACTCAGGAAAAAGAGGAAAATGGCATTGTCAGTAATGTATTTTACATTCTTTTATATAAAAAACCCTATTTTAAGAGCATTTATTGCAGCTACTCTTCAGCTGTTAATAATAATAGCAAAATTGTCAAGTCAGGTCAAATAGATTGCCCTTTTCTTAAAGAATTCTGGGTGCCAACTTTGAAACAATACCACTAACCTGGTAATTGACCCAGTAATTTCTAGATGTGCTGAATTAAACTTCTGAGTGATGCAGTATAACTTATCTAGGAAGTACTACAACATTTGAAAGTGGACCAGCAACATTCATTAGGAATTCATTGCCTGTAATTTACCTATTATGCAAACAGGAAATTTCTTTTAATGATGATTTTGTAAATCTGTTTCACACCATCACCACCGCTGCATTTGTATGACTTTCTGCCTTGCCAAAGGTTCCAGTCCTGCTCTCAGTTCTCTGGAATGAAAGGAGCACTACCAAAATTATCTGCTTGAAAAATGACAGTAGACTGCTTTAGAAGCACTCAAGAAAAAAAAAACCCTTCTAACGAGAATAAACAACTTTTTTGTTCTTGTTATGGTACAAGTACCTTTTTTTGATAATCAAAGCTGGAATGAGCCATTATCTCCTTGTTCTTTCCTCCATGTGGGTTAAATATATATTTGAAGGGTATGAAAGCCTCTCCTTCCCTTTCTAATTTCCAGGGAAGAGGAAAGCAAACTAAGAAATGGATACTAAGGCTGCTGAGGGTAGAGCTGCCAGGCCCCTGAGTAAAAAGGTGCTAGAAACTGCAAGTTGTTTCTTTTCAATCTTCATTAAACAGCAGTTAAGAGCAAAGTAAGTGGAAATGCTGCTGTTGCTCAGCATCCTTGCCATTTTTACAACGAGTTGGCGAAAATGCAACCGTCAGCATGAAGCGCTTCAGTTTAGCTCGCTCGAGCCATTTATTGTTTGAAGCTTTAGAAATGTAGAGGTCCAGAAGAAACATTCTTTTCTTTTCTTTTCTTTTTTTAACCCACAGCAGTAGATTGACAGTGATGAGCAGAAGTTAGGCCCCGGAGGAGTCAGTAAGTTGCAGCCATTGGTTAGGATGATTTTCACACACTTCAAAAAAGAACTAACAACATCGTTATGAGCCAAGAAAATGGAAATTCAGATCTTAGTTTCACGCAGTGCACTTCCTAAAAACCATTGCTAGATGTCACTGGCTTAAAGACGATCTCCTGCCAAGCTTAAGTGAGGAAAATGTGATTACCTAAATGAACAAATTATGGTAGCTCTAGAGCCATGAAGCAGGGGGCACAGCTTACCTTTTGCGCAATCTTTTTTTAGCCCTTCTCAACCATTCAGGAAGTCTGTGAATAAGTAATTCTGCAAACTTGTACAATTGTATTGTGTTATACAAACAGCATAATCTGATGCATGTTTACTTCAAAGCCAGTTCCACTACAGGGATTGGAAATAGTTTTGTGGTGAAGGCCCTATTCCTTTATATTGTACCATGTGCCAGTCATGAGAAATAAAGGCAAAAGGTAATCAGAGCTGGCTGACTAATTTCTATATTCTTCTGTATTTAGTTAAATGTGCACACACATGCATACACATGCATGCTCTCGCTCTCTCTCTCACACACACACACACACACACACACACACACACACAAATACTTCTTGAATCTACTATATTTCAGAAATCTTCGCTCTTTTTCTCCCCAAACTTACACAAGTAGGTTAACAAGAACTTCTTGAAATTAGGCCAAGAACCACGTACTGTGTTTTGATGGCTATAAGTAGCTTATCTTTGTATTTTTACATTTGGTGCTGTTTAAATTCTTTGCAAATATATTCTAAGTCTGTAAGTCTAGCTTGTATGACAAGGTCAGCCCTTCAAGGTCAATAAAAAAGAAGAACCTGCCTTGAGTTCTAACACTACCTGTACTGTAAGGCTAGAATAACAGAATCTTGCATGTCTGAAAGCATTTCTTCCCTCCTTTACTTTTACTTTCCAGAAAACTAGGGAGGGTTCCATCTGAGACGCTTTCCAGGCCCCTTCTGCTTCTGTAGACTGAAATATCTTTTGCATGATAAATTTCTATGCTGTGGCTCCCAAGGCATTCTGCATATCAGTTTACGGTACAAGTTCATGCCTGATCTTTATGATTTCTATATTGGCCTGACTTTTGGATATTTTTAGAATTTTCCACATAGCAATTAGTAAATGGTGATTTCTTCATCCCACATTGAGGTGACGTGACCACCAGAAAGCAAATATATATGAACCCTCTGATTCCCAACAGTCACATGTTCTGCCTTAACCAAAGGAAACAGTGTACCAGAGTAATAAAAGACAGTTGCACATATCTTTTTCAAAGGTTCATTAGACAGTATAAGATTAAATGGTCTTACAGCCCAAACAATCATTCAATTAACAAACCAATCATTAATCAACCAATAAGGACCAACTTTAAATCTAATATTTATTTCCATGGATATCTCTAGCCCCATATAGACTCCAAAGCATTTCAGAAATAAAATGGTGGGTGACTACAGCTCAGTGTTTTGTTTGGAAGTATACTTTTTGGGTCAGAAAGAAAAGAAATGAAACAAAATCTACAAAGCTAAACTGAAGTTATAAAGAATATTGTGGGAGGCTAGAGAAGGCCGAAAACAATTTTGCTTTCTGAGAAATCAGCATTTTGTGATTAACCATACCCACAATGACAATTGTTTTGACAGTATCAATAAGTTCTCAAAAGTCTGAGTGTACCTACTACCTGCCCCCCCCCCAAAGTTGAATGACAGGAGCTTTCTAGATATACTGTCTTGTCATGTGTTTGTGCGTGTGCATGTCTGTGTCTCAAAACCTAAGCAACTACACAGTATCATGTTACATGTCATCTCTGAATTCATGAGTTTAATTGATTTTAACTATGGATTTTGCTTAATTAGAATATTTTTATATTGTCTTTTGAAAAAAGTTATAAAAATTAGCCACCTGTCACTGAAAATTATACAATAATAGCTACTCCAAGCAGTTTTATCTTACTTTGTACAAATTGCAACATGTTGTCTGGGTTCACATATTTAACATTAATAATAATACAATTTCCATTCCTACTCTACCATTTGTCAAAATTATCCCATGTTTGCTTACTAAGCACTAAAGATTGTAACTGTAAAAAATCAATTATATATAACAAATCAATATATATAACAAATTGCAAATCTTAAAAATAAAAAAAGTAAGAATACTATACTCAATAAATATCAATAAATGTTATAATGGTTAATACTACCAGCTATCAGTGGGTGGCAATTGTCAAATTGATTTATTTCTTAACACAGAAAATCATAAAAAACCCATTGCTATCATCCATAAGTTGATCTCTGAGGGAAATGGGCAATTAAAAATATATATAAATAAATAAAATCTGGATTATTCTATTGTGATAATTGGGGTTGAGAAATTGGATCAAAGTACATTTTCCCAGAAATAAAATTAATATGGTAATTATAGAAGGTACAGCAAAAACACCATATTTTAATATCATAATTAAATAGTTTAATTAGTTGAAGGTATTATATACAAACATGCCCAAAGAACCCAGTATAAAAATCTGCACTAAATGGACAGGTAAACATATCCAAACTTTGGTATTACTCAGTAGAAATTTACAAACAGTTTATTGAGCTTTTGAAAATATTTTCCAGATAAATATAAATTTCAAATAAAATATATAGCATCCTTAAAATTGCATTCATTTTAAGAGTGTTTATACTATCCCAGAGACTAAGACTAATGGGCCCATTAATCTTTATATACCTTATTCATATTCAATGTAATTGTTGAAGAAATATTGCTTGTAATAAGAAAACCTAGATAATTGACAAATGTCCATATATGAAAATGACAATTAATTAATGCTTGACTGAACAACCCTTCGCTTTTAGGCATAACTTTTAACTTAGACCACTTAACAGAAGGTCTCATTTTGAATAAAGGCATTAATCATATACATCAAAGCAGGAACCCATCCCACTAGGATAAGACTGTCCTACTTGTGCTGGCAGAGAGGGCCTACTATGGTTCCCATCAGTCAAAGAACTCTGACTATCAGAATCCATAGGAAGAGCCTTCTCTGCCGTTGTGTCTGCTCTTTGGAACATCCTATCCTTCAGGGGTAAGATCTTCCCTCACCCTCCTATCCTTTTATAGGAGCCTGAAGACCTGGGGACACAATGGGGGAGTTTCATGCTGAGCTGGCTTATGGATTGATGGCTGACTCCCCCTCCCCTCTCTGTCTCTGCTCTCCTCCCATCCATCTTTTGTTATCATATTGATATATTCTTGTTTTCTTGTTTCTTGTTTATTTTATTATTCTATTATTTTACTTCTGTTTCATTTACACTTCTTTTCATTTCTTTGTTTTTATTATTGTAAGCCGCCTAGTGTAAGCCCCATGGTGAGATAGGCAGCAAATAAAAGAAATAAATAAACTGAAATATGAGATTCAGAGATAAAAAATAAACTATCACTAACGTCTAGCACAACTTTGCATTCTGATAAGCTATGCAAAAATCCATGGATATTATAATCTTGCTAATAACACAGTCACAAGATGGATCTGTCTGTCTGTTTGTTTATCCAGTTTGTTGTCACTAACAAAGAGTTTCTGCTTTCTTCTACAGGATGTGTCCCCTCTTAAAACAAAAATACCCACCCTTATATAGTATAAGACATTCTTGTAATAAAATGCTTCATCTTGCTTTCAGAGTTGCAAATTTATAGCTGAGAACTCTAGATTGAATACAGATTAGATGAAGAATCTAAGTCTATAAGTGTTCAGGAAAAAAACCCAGTAAAACAGAAAAAAAAACCCGTGAGGAAACAGAAAAACAAGAGAAGCCATAAGAGAGAGAGAGAGAGAGAGAGAGAGAGAGAGAGAGAGAGAGAGAGAGAGAGAGACCATTTGACTTACAATTGACATGACTGCATGTTTTTCCTCTCAGTTAAAACAGGTTCATATAATAGCATGCTTAAACAAGAGGAAAAAAATAAACACAATAAAACAAGCTGTAAGGCAGGAAAAAAGAGTAGGATGGGGAAAAAAAGAAAAAAAAATCAGAGACAGCATAACTTGATAGCATAATCAGAGACCAGATAAATAAAGAAATAAACCAAAAGTTACTGCATAGTGACTACAGGAGTCCAGGAAGCAAGGCAAGAGAAGGGGGGAATCCAAAGATATTCACTTTAAATCTTATTTGAAAGTCCTCTATTGAAGAATCTACACATGAAGTGGATTTTAGCTTAATAGTGATATTGATAATAGTAAAGACAGTATTGATCTTCATTCCTTCAATAGCTGAGGATAGAATTAAGTAACTGAAAGAGCAGTGTTAGTTCTAACTCTCATTAAAAAAGTTTCAGCTAAGGCTGGTGTTTGATATGTTTTTATTTATCCCTGATGACTTATCCAAAATATAACAGTGAAGTGCCTAAGATATTGTAAATGTGGCAATTTAACAAGTTTCCTTGCCTTGGAAATATTTCTTCTTGATTCCTCAAGATGGCATTCTGACTCAGTAGGGATTTTTTCCCCACGCTAACAGACAGCTGGTTTTGCTGCCAAAGCTGGCTCTTTTGGCAGTATGCTTCCCAGATTTAAATGGGAGCTACTAAGAATGACTCAAGATGACCCTTGGATGACTGTTGACGAGAAAAGGACCTAGAAGGTAGCAATTCTTAGTGGGGCAATTGGAAAGTCAGTCACAATATATCATACAATGGAAGTACAATAATATGAAATTAAAAAGATGAGTGGAGAGGGATCAGGAAGCGCAGGGGAGGGGTGGGGTCAGCCACCTTTAGTGATGTATTGGTCCGAGGCCAACTAGCAGAGTAAGTTCCTCAGGTCCTTGTGGAAGAATAGGAGGATGGGACAAACCTCACCCCAGGGGGCAGGATGTTCCAGAGGCTAGTGCTACAGCAGGAAAAGCTCTTCTCCTGGATCCTATCAGTCAGAGTTGCTTGACAGACAGGATCCTCAGCAGGCCTCTTCTGGCGCCACAAGTAAGAGGAGCTTGTCTTAGTGGGTTGAGATGGTTCACCAAGTAGTCTGGACCTATGCCCTGGATGGCTTTTAAGGTAATAACAAACACCTTGAATTGCACCTGGCAGCAAACTGGCAGTCAGTGCATCTCGCAAAACAGTAGTGTAACATGGGTCATTCTGCTTGTACTACTGTTGAAGCTTCCAAATGCATTTCAAGGGTAGCCTTATGTAAAGCTCTTATTTCCCACAAGAGCAAGCTTGATCCATAATATATCTGTGTTATTTGTATTATATTTCAAGAGATTTTTCATGGGCTTCGTTTTGGAGAAGCCTGCAAAACGTGCTTCAAAATGAGCAATGCAACACTGCAATTCAAGCTCCACATATGTGCAATGTCACCAGCATGTACAAAATAGGCAATGCTTACCTGATGTTCATGTTGTCATCTGCCTCCTCCTGGTTTCCCCTACAGATGCCCATGCCTACTTTGTTATTTTCCATAGTAATTCCTACACTCACTGTCACAGTTTTATTCAGGTAATGTGCTATTTTATTTATTTTACTGCCTCTAACACAGGTTAGAGTAGGTTGTTTCCTACTTTCAGTGTGCTCCTTTTTTCATAACCTAGGGTTTCTATGGTTTTTCTTCCCTCCTCACCTGACTTTACACATTACAGTAAATATGATCCTAAGAGCAAAGGTAGAAAGGGTAAAAGGTGTTTTCCTGGGATGCTTACTAAGGAATTGAAAAAGGTTGAAGTGGTTAAAAAAAATATTACTCATGAGTGGCAGGAAATGGGGGAAATGACAGCTTCAAATCGTATGGCTTTTATGTGATTGTCTTTGAGGAAATTTATTTCACACATGTAGTAATTTTCCTGTGTGGTAGCTGAGCACAAAAGACAGAACAGGTCCTTTCCGCACAACAGTTCTCAAGGAATGACTTTCTTAAAGTATTAACTCTGGTTGCATATTCATTTCTGCCACCTAGATCTGTTCCTGAAGTTCTCTTGGGCCAAGGAAAATTAACTTTGCTTGCTTTTCCCAGATGTGCTCTGTAGGATCCAGTTCCCGAAATATTGTTTCCAAGTACTTGTGAAAAAAGAAATATGAGTTTTCTCTCAGAGCACAATGTTTCTATGCAGATATGAAGGTAATATTTGCACTCTGTCAAGCAAGTTCTCCTAATAGGATTTAAAGCCTCTAGCTGGGAGCAAAACTTCCATTATTACAAATAATTTACACATGCCACTGGCAAATATTAATGTTGAAACAATAAGAAAGAACACAACTTCTATTGTGTAAAAGATAGAATGTAGAATTACAGTAATCGCATTTCTGGTTCTCCCTATATCCCTTCCTAACACTATATAATCTGGGCTCAAAATCAGTCAGATATGAATTTAGCTGCTCTGTGGGACATTTAATATCTGCTAACCCATTTATCTGAAGGCTATTTTTGTTGGAAAAGTTCTCACAACATGGCTTCACCTGCTTATTTTCTCACAGGCAGACTTTTTATGAAATAGTTTCTCTTGTCTTTGTGGATGAGTATCCTGCCAGAGAGGTAGCTAGTCTTGCGCCATGTGAAATCAGCTCAGGACTCTGAAAAAAAAGAACTTTCACCATTTGATTTTCAACATATGGCGGTAACATGGTGCATTTTGGAGGACACCACAGATCTGATGAAAATGCATGTATGCAATCATGTCAGTTTACATGGAAATATTTTAAATTATATCTACCCATATTTACTTGTGGGGAGGTTGGATTTTTTGCTATATACCCATAAACTATCTTTCTATGTATCCAAGGACTGTGCTTATTGTGCAGTTGCTTTGCTTAGCTGGAATAGTCTTATCTTCTGAAAGGGTAATATTTGCCCTTCATCTCCTAATGCTGGTGACTGATAATTACAAAATGTGCATCTTTTTCAAATGGTGAAATGTTCTTTCGCCATTTCAAATTCATTATTAATGTGTGCCCTTATTTAATAATATTGAAAAGAAATCTAAACAAATCAATCAAACTACCTCAGTATAATTTTCTTCACAATATGGCCCTGCCTCTTATTCTGCGGTAGTGGCTTAGTACCTCTCATTGCCAGCATATATCTAATAAGGAGAAAAGAACAATATAATCCTAGGACATATCTTCAATGCTGGAGATGCAGTGTTCATTGTATAAAAAGAAATGAATATTTATACCCTTGCACAACACAGAAATCTAAACCAACAACCTGGCACAAATCTATGGCTAAAAACTTATTAAGAATTTTTCTCAAAAGACACTCCTTCTGTTTTTTCTTTTACTAAAATTTTCCTTTTCCAGATTTTAATGAGAAGCTATGGGAGATGATAAATTCCACTTTTTCACCGCCTCAATCCAAAGGTTTTCTATGTTCTATCATGAGTGGAGAGAGTAGTTTGGTTATTTGTGTAGATGATCCTTATGGATCCCTTTACCCTCATGTGGACTGAATTGTAGGTTTTAGCTTTTCATGCTGCTATCTGGTATGTAGTGACTACAACCACAAAGAATAAAAATGACTTAGATCCATGTATAAAATAGTGGTTTTTAATATAATGCCTTAAATTTTGTTTGATACATTGTAATTCATCTAAGATAAGCACACCCTTTGTTTAGTATAAAAACATGGCTCATTCACAGCCCAAAGTCAATTTCTTCAAATATTTTATTTAATGCTAAACACTACAAAACCATTAGTCTTCGAGATTTTTAAAAAATACAATGGATTTCTGCCATTTATGGTGTTCAGTGAAGCATTTCATACAAACATTTACTTGGAATATATCCTGCTTTGTGAATTAGTTGGCTTTTCAACTTACCAATTGTGCTAGCTGTCACTGTCAAATAGAACTGCAATGGTTCCTGTCTTCACAAAGTAAATTGGAAGGGGATGGTATGTATGCAAAGGCTTTATTGAAAGTAACTTTAGAAAAATTAATTGACTCCTCCTGCAAAGTCCAGAATACTTGAGGGTAAGTTGTTGTGTTGGATTTGATGTAGCATAAACTTGCTTGATTAAATAGCTTCAAGTGAGTTAGGACTCCCATTTTCCAGAATTGGACTGCACTGGCTGGCAATCTGAGGTTTTATGTTTAAAGCATCTGGGCACCATCAGGGCAAGGAATACTGATAAACCTCAAGAGAATAAAGAATAATAATAAAAATACAAGTTCATATATATATATTACATTATCATCACTTTTTAAAAAGACCACCCCCCTTCTGAATATAATAATAATGCTTTCAATCTCATATTTATTTGATTTGAATAAGTATTGAATATTCTCTATCATTTAACTTTATAGTGTAGAAACCTTCCCCCTCTCCCCCCAGCTCCTCACATTTGTACATATGGATTGATGCATAATATTCTGGGTTTCCATTACTTTCATAAGTTCCCATAACTTTCATATCATTATGGACAGTTTCATGTACAGATGACAAAACTGTATCCACAAAAAGTCCATGCCATAATAATAATTAAGTCACTGTTTAGATAGCAGAGGACATTGCCATTTCGGGATCCAATCTGGGCCGGTCACTGGGACGAGAGGTCTTGTCTTCCTAGCTTTTGGACTCGTGCTGGAGCCCCCATCCTCGGGGAACTTCTCTCTAGTAGAAAGTGTGTGTGCCCTTTGTCAGTCAACAGGAGTGCTGATTTACCACCAGCCTATCAAGTACTTAGAAGGCAAGGACTGGGCAGCACAAGCAAATGACAGCTAATGAGTTAAAAGCCAGCCATGAACACACCCCAATCAACTTCTAAAAAGCCACTTACAACAGGCACTATAAATACCACTCACAGAACAGCACACAGTTTCTGCTAGAGAGAAGTTCCCTGAAGTTGGGCTCCAGCACAATCGGAAAGCTTGGACGACAAAACCTCTGGTCCCGGCGACCGGCCCAGATTGGATCCTGCAACATTATTCTGGGACACGTACATTACCATTTCAATTTGGGTTAAACATACATGTGAGGTTCAGTTAGGAGAAGGTTATAGAATAGAGTGACAGAGAATGTTCTTATTTTAATCAAAGGATATTTCATTCTCTTTTGCTAAAATCTGCCTGCCCAAACTGCTTTTATGTGGAGAGTAAGTAGGGATATTATAATTGGGTTGCAAAAGTCTGACCATCACTAGGTTAGCAGCAAGGGAGTTACGTTATCTCTGTTGTCATCTAGTGCTCATTCAGATTTCTTTCAGCTCATAATTGGTAATCCTACATTAAGAGGAATATGGCTGCAAACCCAGGCTTTGAGTGAATGTTACATTGTACCCATATATATTTTGTGAGATTGTGCCTTGCATTTTCTACTTACATGGCATAAATAAAGGCATGAGTAACTGCCCTGCTATTTGAAGAAAAAGTATATGCCTCCCCATTCTTCTCTTTTTCATTTTTTTCAATATAATTTTAAATTATTTAATGCAGTAAACCACATTTCTCCTTCTTGTAGCATAGTAGGATCACAAACTCTCAAAGCATACTGTTGCTGTCCTTCTTCACTCTCTTCATCTAAATTTGAAAAAAAAAGCGAAGAAACCAAGAGCTATCCCCTCTCTCCAGTAATTAAACTATAGATGCTTATCTTTAAATTGCTAGTGGCCTATGTGATGAGTTTTCTCTCTTCTTTCTTCTAGAGCCAGGAAAACACTCTTGGTCATTTTATGGGTCTAGTTTTTCACCCCAATTATCTCACACTATTTCTTACATAGGGTGGAAGTGGAAGTTATATAATTATCAGTGGCTCTATGGCCAGACTAGGATTCCTTCTAAAGCTGAGGACCCTGAACTCTCCATTCAGTTGGTTTTCATTGTGATTATCCCAGAAAAAGTAAAATGCCAAAATTGCCAGACTTTTTATTGCATACAGTGTTAACAACTGATACAATCCGCTGTAATAAAACTTTTATCAAGACTATAAAAACTGCATGAGGTGCCCTCCTTAGAGGTTTATGAAGCTCCTTCAAGTCTGAATTCTTCTATTGTTTTGTATTCCGTACACATTTTCCAATTGCCGTTCCACCGAAAGAATGCATGAAAATGCTGCATGAGACTACAGGAACATGCAGAAAGAAGAACACGGATATTCTGATTGCTAGCTCTTACATAAATGCATTATTTATTCCCAAACAAGTCATTTAAGTTTTCTGTTCTTTTAGTTCTTTTGTCTTTACTTGTTGAGACTTTAGAACCAGAGTATTTTCTTCTGTAAAACAAATATTCTCAGTATTTTTTTTTAAAAAAAACCTCCTTAAATCTTATTCATTTCTTTCTTTTACTCGATACAAATCTGCTGTAATTTGTCAAAGGCTGCTGTGAATCTAGTCCCCTGCTCTTCCAATGGTGTCACAGCTTGGCAAAGTGGAAGTGTTTTAATTATCTGCTGTGGTTTCATAAAACTGCATATAAAGTTATTTGTTATTCATGGCCACTACCTTGTTTCTTCCTGTATTTTTCATTCTCTCTGTTCAGGTGCCTCTTCTCTTGATGCCTTCTGAATATAACTAGTGCTGTGAAATCTCTTTGGCTGAAGATTGTCTGCAAATGTTTTCAGTGAGGGCAATATTCTATAATAGCCCATCTACAAGGCTCAGAAATGAATAGCTCAGACACATTGAACTGCTGTCATAGCTACTGTCTGTAACTGTAGCTGAAGGCCCTCATAAATTCACTGCTACAGTAGAAATACTAGTCTGTCTTTTCAACTGAAGATTCATTGCCAGAAAGGAAGGCGGGGGGCGGGGAACGGGACATAATGGTATGAAGTATTCCATGTGACAATTAATTGTGATGCACAAAGGACTCAGATGTGTGGAGGGTGATATAGGCAATAATAATCTACTAGACAACTTTCTGTTAAAAAACCTTTTCAGACATTGCTAACCCAGAAATCATATAAGAATACCAGGGCCCCAGCTGTATATATGCAAATATCATTGTGATTAAAGGCATAGCTCTGAGGTGATTTATTTCTCATTTCCAAGTGTAATTTCCAAAAGAGGAAATAAAAGGAGGAAATGCAACCTGATGCTAGTAACAAAGAGAGAGTTATGTTATTTGTATGATTAGATACAAGCTATGGTGGTGCAGTGGTTAGAATGCAGTATTGCCAGGCTGATTCTGCCCATAGCCAGGACTTCGATCCTGACTCAAGGTTGACTCATCCTTCCGAGGTCAACAAAATGAGGACCCAGATTGTTTGGTGCAATGTATTGACTCTGTAAACTGCTTAGAGAGTGCTGTAAAGAGATATATAAGTCTAAGTGCTATTGCTAGATGCAAGTATTCATGAAAAACTCCATAAAAATGACATCTTATTACATGAGTTGTCACCCATTGATTTGTTAAAGTTTTTCATTGAAAATTCATGCAAATTTCACAGCACTTGGCATTGTTCAAAATTTTATGTCCTTATCTTCCTTATCTCCTTCTTCCACCATCCTTGCAAAATGTCTTTTTTTCCTTGATTCAATATGATGATTATACCATCACACTGACAATTATAGATCCTTTCCTTCCTTCCTTCCCCTTCTTCCTTCACTTCTTCCTCTTTTCCTCTTCCTCTTCATTATCTTCTTCATCCAGTCTTGAATTCACTTCAATTGTGGCAGACATGTCAATGGTTCATTGTCTAGAAATCTACCTCAGGCTATGCTTGTTGTAACAGTGTGCCTTTCTCAGCATGCTTATTCAAGTTAAGTCTCCAAGTGGTATTACATTTCCACTTTTTGCTTCTCTTTCTTTTCATGTGTTGCTATAAGCAAGTCAGGCACATACAGCTATTCAAACCTATAAGGGAAAATATGCTGTTCCTACTTTGCCAGCATTGTTAAACTATCAAAGTACTGTACACAAAGAATACCTCTGATGATCTCTGTTGAACAACCATCACAATGGGTATAGGCTTATATTGTTTGAACATTGTGAAAAAATGCAAGACAACAGGAAAGAGAGATTCTCAGGTTGCTACAACACATAGACTATATGTGTGGTAGTGGCAACAAGAAACAGATTAAAAGCTGAATCAAGATTCAGTATAGTGTAGCATTTGGGCTTGATTTTGGTGCCACAGGTTAATTCTGGGTCATGTAAATAATAGTAAACATAGTATTAGAGCAGAGTACCACCAATAGCACTATAGTAAAAATGTAAAAATGAAGTAAAAATGTGTGAGAAGAAACTGAATGTTTAGCAAGTGGTTCAACATTGATCATGGAGAAAGACAAGGATGTGTAATATCTTCTTGTTTGCTTAATATATTGATGGATTAATGTATAAAGAATGTTGGCATTGTGAGCTGATTGAGATGTATAAAGAATGGAGATAAGCTAACTGAGATGCTGAGTGTGTGCACTTTTATGTGCTGATGATGCTGTTTTGTTGACTGAGAATTTGAATGATTTTCTTGAATATTACATAGATTATATAACTAACAAGAAGCATGGATCTAGACTTCCGGTTTGTGTCGCAGCAGAATGGGATGCAGGAAGGCAAGGCTCTGCCTTCCACACCTGATTTTGCCCTGCTGGGGGCCCTAAAAAGGGCCTAAAATCGCCCTGAAGAGGCGATGAAGAGGAGGGGTGCCTTGTTGATCACAGAGAGACAGCGGTCTTTACATTTGATCCAAGAAAAGCCCTCCAAACCAGCAGGAGAAAGACCGGCTATATTCCTGTGGCCGGCCATTAGCTGCTGACAACCGAAGAAGAAAAAAAACACCAATTAATACATCGTAAACAGCATGTTTGGAACTGGGTGAGAATATTGATCCTTTCTTTACTATTTTACAACTGAATTTCCTGGGAAAGGCTCCCAAGAAGCTAAAAACCTCTGAATGTAAACGGAAATGGCGTTTTAATTTTATGGGGGACAGAAACATACAATACTGAAGTGGAAGTAACATAAAGCTATAGTTTTGATAAATTTGAGAACTGAGATAACTGTTAAGATTTTCTCTTTGAAAAAAAAACATTGAGGCAAAATATAAGAAATCAATCCTTTGTTTTAAGAGTGGAAAATGGACTTTGAATGACATATAGTGGTGGATTTGTGTATAACACTATAATTTGCTTCCTGGCTGCTTGGTGATTCCTAGCTCGGGAGAACAGCTGGCAATAAAGGAAAATATTTTGGCATACTTATCACCCTGACCTTCTTGGATTATAAATAATTACTGAGCTTGGACTTTTAACTTCAAGAGTTAGTGAGAGAGAAAGAAAAATTTGACCTTGGACAACGCCTGGCTGGGAGAGACTTTTGAGCTGTTTTCAGAGAGGTTGAACATTTTGAACACTTCGAACATTGTGGATTACAACCTTGCCTGATTGACAATTTTTGGATACTTGAGACAAAGGATCACTATAAAATATTGCTTTCAGGACTGAACCTATGCTTTGGAATCTATTAGATTATAAAGGATACATATAAAGACCAGAAAACTAGAGAAAACTTTGATCTACTCTTACTGAGACTGGTGATACTAGAGGATCTCCAGGAATGATGCCTCAAGAAAAAACAAATGATGCCTCAAGAAAAAACAAACACCTTTCAGAAAGAAATATATTCTGTGCTACAATTAATTCACCAAACAATTGCAAAGAGGACATAAAAAGAAATCATAATGAGACTAAAAACAACTTAGACAATATAAACGAGCAAATCTCCAAATTAAATCTACAACTGGAAAGTTCCTAGATAACGACTACAAAGTATGAACAAATAAACCAGAAATCAGAAGATGAAACAGAGAAAACGGATTTAGAGATGGAAGAGATAAAGGAAGGGAAATATAAACGACTATATAGAAACAAAATACTGCAAGACTTAGCTATAACAATGAAAATGCAAAAGACCTTTTACCCCTTATGTCTGCAAAATATATCTGACGGCAAGGAAGAAGATTTTAAAAAATGGAATATAGAGCTGTTAGGGGAAATGTCACAACTTGGGAGACAGGGAATGAAAAGAGAAATGGAGGGAGAAAGGAACTGGGAGTTGTTTAAGGAATATAAATGGGTGGAATTCCCCCCCCCCCAAAAAAAAATACCCTACCTAAATTGTCTTCCTCATGCCAAGCAATTTTTACAAAAATAGAAAGAAAATTCCTGGGTGATCTAATTGCCCTGGCTTGGAAAGCTACTTGGCAAAGAAAGAAAGCGAGAGTCAGATTTAAAAAACAGAAGATTTTACCTTTTAGAGGGGGCATTATATGTTTAAATACTTGTTTGAATAAGATTAAAAGAACGGATGACCCTTAGATATAATTACACTTTTATAATAAAAGATATGATTTAGAACTAAGACAGCATTTTTTTCCTTTTTTTGATATGGGAAATATGAAGATAAGAGGAGGATTGATATGAATAAAACTTTTAGCTACATAAATGTAATTAATATTGAGAAAATCATAACTGATAAAGATATTTCAAATACTGATGGGAAATCAAACCTTAAGAAGAGCACGAAAAACAGGATACTGATTAATGAATTGATATTATTGTTATTTTATAATATTAGTAAAATATAATGAAGATGCTTATATTTAACTCTGTATACATTAACAGTACCAAAAATTATAACTGTGTAATGAGGGAAAATGGAAAAAATATGGAGAAGAAAGGAGGATCGGGGAAAAAAATACTGGATTGTGTAGTATTGAACAGATTTATATTGAAGAAGTTAATGTTAAATATTTGAACCCAAACATGTTGTTTACTAAGCACTAAAGACTGTAATTCTTAAAAATTAATAAAACTTTTATATAAAAAAAAGAAGCATGGATCTAAAAATTCATGGTTTCAAAAACCAAGGCAACAGTATTTGACAGGGAAAATAAAATGAACAATTGTAACTTAAAAATGGTAAAAAAATGATAGGAAGTATATGAATTTGTGTATTTTGATAGAAAGTTTACTAAATATTGGAAAATAGATAAATGATAAGATGCGCAAAGCTGGCAGAGATATCATAGGTAGAATGCAGTCTATTACAAGGTGTGAATGTTAAAGGAAGTGAACATTGTTGTGTATAAGAATGTGCTTCTGTATACAACTGTTATATATTTGGAAATCAGAGTTAGGTATGTCAGGAAAAACCAAAGTAAGTCGAATTCAGTTGATTATTAAGATATCTGAGTGGTTAAAAAAAGAATTGGTTTAAGGGAGAACTGATGCTAAGTGAATTTTGACTGAATGCAGAAGCAAGTGCCCAATATGAAAAAATACACTGATGATTTAATCAGAGAAAGTCATAGTCTTCAATTTCAAACGTTTATATATCAAAGATATATAAAGGAAGAGTAACTGGATTATGAGAAAGGGGAAGGCCAAGAAAATATTGGTTGTACAAAGAGATCCTTATAAAAAAGATGACTAATTTAAGAACAAGTCCAATGTAGGAAGAGTTTTATGGTAAATGGTGTTGGTGTAATTAAATTTAGCCAAATTTCTTTTTCTTTTTCTTATTTCAAGTCATAATTTGATATTTCAAATTATTTTTTTATGCTTTGTGTGTTGTATGTGTGTATGTGTCTCTCTTGTGTCTTCAGGTCATTCTTGACTCCTGTGACAGCTTGGGCAGGTACATGCAGTCTCCCAGGTTTTCATCTGGTGCCTTAAACTAGTACATCAAACTGGCTCTCTTGTACTGTATTACTCATCTTGACAAGATATAGGATGATGGCTTTGTGTATATGCACTTAAGGATTTCAAGAAATATTTGAGTTCTAATAATTTTCTTTGTACAGATTAAACTTTTCCAACATCACCTAAATCATGCTGGTTGGGGAATTCTTGGAGTTGAAAGCCACACATCTTAAAACTGCTAAGATTTTGCTGATTCTAAGTTGATAAAGCATCACATCCAAATGCTAGCCCAGTGATTCAGTGTGCCACCTACTGTTAGTTTTGGCTAAGAGCTAAAATTTAACGATTGTATGTCAAGTATTATAATACTTCCTAGTGATAAATTAAACTAGCTTCTTAAGCTGAAAAACCTTAATGAACTCAGTCTTTTAACATTTACATATTAAATAACACCAACATACTAAATAGAATTCCCTTATAAAATAGCCCATCATTGAAGCTCTAAAATGTCCAGGCACAGATGATCAAAGCATGATACTTACTTCACCACACATTGGGGCCAAACTTTGCAAAGGACTGTGTCCTCCTACCTTGATAAGGGTCTAACTCATGCATGTCAACCTTTTGCCTTGCCTCAGCTGCACTGAGTGAAGAGGAATTGTTTTGGGCCACATATAAAATATATAATATAGTTAATGTATATAAACAACAAATTTCCCTTATTTTTAAAATATTTTTATTATATCTTGTGGGGCCTCATTACTAGTTGGCCAGGGTTGCCTGCAGCCATGGATTGGCCTAACTAGACTAACTGGAATAGAATACTTCACATTTCCAAGCATTTTGACTTCAAAATACTTTGTTAATATTTATGAGAGTTATGTATGATTTCAATTGCTCATTTCTGAAGATGATATAGATAAATGTCTTAAATTGTACTCCGGGACCTTAGGAGTAAGGAATTATCATAATAATCTGATATTCTTCCAAATTGCTGCAGAGTCACAGGATAGCAACCTATGTATACATTACTCTTTAAAGGAGTATGTAAAGTTTTCTTCAAATCTTCACTAATGATCTCATTTGAAATATTCATGAATAAACAATGTAAACCACAGATTGTCACAGGCTTGTTTGTTCTGGCCTGTGGACCTCATCTAAGAAGATAAAAGAGATCTGTCAAGAACTGACAGGCAAGCTGCTTGTTCAGTTACAAAGGCCAAATGAAAATTTCAAAATATTCAAAGAAAACATACTTAAAGTGCTTTAAAATAAAGCCTAAAGTTGATTATGCATTATGCATGTTCTTGTCAATATATTGCTTATTATTTGCACCCATGTTTGTTTATAAGTCTCTCTTCATTTGGGAAGCCTGCTAGAATGACTTTTAGGTCAATAAAACAAGACAATCTCTATCTTCAGGTTTAAAATGATATGGTACAAAAAAGAGCTATCGAGTGAAAAAAAAAAAAAGAACAAAAATCAGGTCCTAGTTCTTAATATTGCACAGGTGATTAAATGACTCAGCTGCAGTGCATTAGTGCTATAATGCTTTAATGATTTAATTTACAGAGATCTTTCCTATAGGTAAAAGTGGCTTGTCCCCTTAGCACTCAGTGTGATATGTTAATTATGCCAACTACCAATATCCATTGGCTTTCACTGAGATTACCCATTATTAACTTTTGGTGGATTGTAAAAACAAGGTATTTAAAGCTACTGTATACATCTTTCACATTATTCATTCAGCTGGATGTTCAGTATCGCAGAAACCTTGTTTCATGTGGTAGAAATCCTCTTGAGGATTTCTTTTGTAGCAACAGCATCTGAAGTAAGCAATCAAATAAGTACGTGTGTACAAATTGTAAAGATATAAACATAATGGTCATTTTGCAGCCTCTATATACCTTACTGTGGACTATCTATCTATCTATCTATCTATCTATCTATCTATCTATCTATCTATCTATCTATCTATCTATCTATCTATCTATCTATCTATCTATCTATCTATCTATCTATCTATCTATCTATCTATCTATTATCTATCTATCTATTATCTATCTATCGATCTATCTATTATCGATCTATCTATTATCTATCTATCTATCTATCTATCGATCTATCGATCTATCATATCTATCTATCTATCTATCTATCTATCTATCTATCTATCTATCTATCTATCCATCCATCATATCTATCTATCTATCTATCTATCTATCTATCTATCTATCCGATCTATCTATCTATCTATCTATCTATCTCGATCTATCTATCTATCGATCTATCTATCTATCTATCTATCTATCTATCTATCTATCTATCTATCTATCTATCTATCTATCTATCTATCTATCTATCTATCTATCTATCTATCTATCTATCTATCTATCTATCTATCTATCTATCTATCTATCTACACACACACACACACACACACTGTGTATTCTGATATATTATTATGAAAGAATACATATTTAAAAGGTATTGGGTGAATCTTGGAAAAGGTCCATAGCATCATAGTAAGATATATACTGTAGAGCAGGGGTGTCAAACTGCCGGCCTGCGGGCTGAACGCGTCATCTGGAAGCCGCGCCCACCCCATTGCCGACAATGGCAAAACCGTCCCGATACGTTGCGCAACGTCACATGACTTCGTGAGTTTGACATGTCTGCTGTAGAGGCTGCAAAATGACCATTATGTTTACATTTGTACAATTCACATACACATACTAGAGCAGAGGTCTAGTACCTTTCTATCTGGCAGCCCGGGGATGTGTGATTGGCAGGCGCAGATGCAAGCGGAGGGTGCTTGTGCTCGCTCATGAAGCTCCACTTGTGTGAGTGGAGAGTGCTCACGCATGAAGCTCTATTTGCACGAATGTAGCTTTGCATACAAGCACCCTCCACTTGCGCAAGTGGAGCTTCATGCATGCATGTGCGCACTTGCCCATTCACATGGCTGGTTTTGAACAGGCTGTGGCCCGGTAGTGAGCCACAGCCCAGGGGTTGGGGACCTCTGCACTAGAGATAAGCAAAACTTTGCAGGCTTTAAACAAAGCACTCATAGTGCCTTAAAAGTACAAAATGGAATCCTCACCTATTGATTTTTAAATTCTAAAGAGGACAAGCAGTAATAATCCCTCTGACTGATAAATCAGGCTTTTGTGCATGTGCAAAAAATTTGAGCCAAAGCAGCAAGTTGAGGTTAAGGTCAGCAAAGTGTCATGTTAAGGTGGGACACCTCATTAAAGCAGATTATCTTGATGTTGAGTTGTGAAGTAACTCCCCAAATTGAAGTGCTGATGCTTCAAACACTTCTAAAATATAAAGTCTGTGTTGGCCTCTGTTGAGACACATGTTTATATATTTGTCTCTGTTCTTCTCATCTTACCTACTCATCTCTCTCTCTCTATGAATGAAGCCAAGAATCAGTACATTTATTATTAATTAGAATGTTTAAAGGCATGATGGTAATAATTTATACTTAATCTGAGCAAGCAGCTGAAGGGAAAATAGATACTACAATACTGCTTTGACAAGATTTGATTGATATGACAACCACATGAATCATCTCCAATGTTCTTTCTTTCCCCCAGGCAGCTTTTGGAACAAATGTAGAAGTGATTATTTCACCCTTTTCTTGAAATACAAGGACTTCAGAAACTGAAGATTTTGTATACATTATATGAACATTATATGAACATTATATGAACAGTTAGAACAATTAACCAGTGGAACAACCTGCCTCCAAAAGCGGTGAATGCTCCAACACTGGAAGTTTTTAAGAAGAGACTGGATAGCCATTTGTCTGAAATGGTATAGAGTTTCCTGCCTGAGCAGGGGGTTGGACTAGATGACCTCCAAGGTCCCTTCCAACTTTATTATTATTATTATTATTATTATTATTATTATTATTATTATTATTATTATTATTATTATTATTATTATTATTATTATTATTATTATTATTATTATTATTATTATTATTATTATTATTTGCATTGCTAACACACTGTCATCTACATTCTTTCTATTTCAGAAATTAGAGCTACAGTATTATTTATGCAGATGAGTGCACATTTGTTGATCATGTGGTATTTTCCATGCAGTGATAAATGTTTACTCTTTCATGAGTAAAAAATATTTTTATTCACATGAATGGGATTAAAGAAAAGGTGAGTGGAAGCAATGTATTTGGAACTTCACAACAAATTAAAACATACTTAATGTAAAGATTTCAGCCCAAAAGGAAGAAAGCCACTAATGCATTAAGTCATTGTAGTTTTAGATATTTCATCACTTGCTTCCCTGTGAATAGTTATGGGACATCTAAGGGGGTCCAGAAGAGAGGAAACACCAAGAAAGCACCCTGAAATAAATTGGGTCTCTTGTGTACTTGTGATGCAATGGGGTGCACAGGTATGTAAGGGGTAAAACTTGTCTTGACAACATCTGACTGCAGATACGGACTCAGATACATACAGTCTGTCTCAAAAATGAATCTCACTGTGTCCACTGGAGCTTACTGCCTGATAAATGGGTTTAGGTTTTCAGATTTAATGACTAATTTTACTTGGTCTAGGAAACCTGTTTCATTTCATTTCATATTTCATTTCATTCTTTTGCCTTTTACTCCAGTGTAGGATTGGTTCACCTTACAGTCTATATACATGTATTAATTTGATGTAGATAAGATATTACCCTCACAAAATGTTCATTTGTTAGAAGAAATATTGCTCATTCTTCCAGGCCAACATAAAAATGATTTGTATTGCACAGTTTAATGATAGCTTCTGGGAATAGAAGTAGTGCAGTAGAACATACGTTTACCCTGAGGGATTTTATCAATGTTTAGTCCCCCCCATAACATATTTCAACACCTGAGGTATGACAGTTCAACCTTCTGCAGAATAAGGATTAACAGTCCTTGGACAAGTAGCAAAAACTTGAAAGCCACGGGAAACAATAATGAAAGCAGAAGGGGAGGTGAAATTCCACAAGTGATAAAAATAATTTCTGTTCTAATGCTGATACAAAGCACTCATGGAGTCATTTACACAGTCTCTGGCATACTTGTACAGATATCCAGCAAAAATGTACTTGTTTGTCTTCAAATATCACAAAGGAATTTCAGTACTCACAATGGGGAGTGCTAAACACCTGCAAACCAATAGAAACAGACATCTACTGTCTCCTTTCTGAAATTCAAGTTCAATAAATCAGATTTAGTTAAACCCCCAGGCTCAAATTACAGCAGCAAAAGAGATGCAGTACACCATCTGACCTCCATGGATAGCCTCAGTACAGTAATAAATATTGTGTAAGGCAAAATGCTTTCTATTATTATCTGGGGATAGATAGAGCTCCCCCCCCCATTGATGTAGACTTATTAGCATGTCCCAAAAATAATTTTGGGTCTGAATTTGACCCAGGATTGTGCAAGAACAAATCAGAATGAAATCCAGACCCGCTGCATGGAAAGGAGATGATTTATTTATTGCCAAAAACAAAGAGTTTCACTTTTGGGGATAACTACTGACAGAGGTACAAAAGATTATTTACTTTTATAGGGAAATTGGACCTTGTGTGGAGGGTATGGGCCATGAATGTGTACATGTCTCTCAAACTGCCCATGTGATTCTGCTGGGAGGCAGTCTTAACTGACCTTTCCTGGGTCTGCAGGCTTTCTTCTTTGTTGTACTGGTAATCTATTGTTGGTAATTTATTGTTGGTAATCTATTGTTGGTTGGGTAAGTGTAGGTACATGGCTTCTTTGTCTGTCTAATTACTCTTGCCAGGGCAGTTGGTTTCTGTATTTATCAAGTGATTTTTTTTAAAGCAGAGGTGCAATTGAGCAATCTATTGTTACAATATATTTACCTCTGCAACATAATTTCTAGTTTCAGTGGATCATGGATTTGTGTTATTGGTTAACGGACAGCTGCGATTGTGAGAAAATAAAGTTAATTTGCAACAAAGAATCTCCTATGATTATTATAGATTATTAAAACATTTTCCTATGAGCAAATTGACAACGATCTCATTGTTTAGAAATATGGGTGCAGACCACCAAGGCTATACTATGGGATAATATATTCTCAGTATTCCATTGCTTTATTGGCTATCTTTAAAGATAAAGGATAAACTATATGACAGACCAAAAAATGTATAAGAGGGATCTATGTTACAACGGTACTAAATAACCTCCCAAGCTTCATGGGAATGTGTGAAAGGAATACTGAGTCAGAAACTGCTTAACATTTATTTCCCCTGCCCCACGAAGTGCTGAAGTATTATTGGCCCCAAAGGATGTATAGACTAAGGAGAAAGCTTTATGGTAGTAGTATGTTTCAGGGAAAATGTTTCCTGTGTTTATAGTAGGAAACTAACCATTATAATGGTTTTGTTTCTCTCGGCCTCTTTTGAGTGTCGATTGGTATGCACTGTGAAGGTCAGATATTCTGCCAGAGGAAATCAAGATACTTGTAATACTATGTATTGGCTTTATGCAGACTTTCTCTGTGAATTAATATTTGTGTGAACTTGGCTTGCAGTCTATAAAGCCTTGTTTACAACTTAGTTGGTTATGTGAATCCATTTAGTAAATTATGTGGATTTACAAACCTTTTTTTAACTCTCATTATAATTTAGCACAATATATAAATCTATTCTATAAGGGAGATCAGGTTTGTGCAAAATACTGAGCAAATATCATTAGTTGGCATGGACATTTTAATGCTCATGAACAGTGTTTTACCATTCTTTGTTTGTTTTACACACTTTGTTTGGTGTGTACGTTCCATACCAAAGACTCTGGGCCACTTACAATAATAAAAACATAATAAAAACATCAACCAGTCTTTATCATAAAATGATAAAATAATATTTCAAACATCCAGAAAGCACTCGACTTTATGTCAGAGACAGTTATGATACACCCTACTATAATACACCACACTACTATACTATATGCACTACTATAAAGACATACTAATATAAACTATAACTGTTGGAAGCATAATAGCCAACATCATTATTTCTTGTTCCCTGAAAGCTCAGAGGAAAAGCATTTTTTGAACCATCTTCCTAAAGGACATCAAGAAGAGGTCATGCTAGACTCTGGGGGGGGGGGAAAATCAGGGTCAGGGTAGCCACATTTTTATGTGCCTGTGCATGAATAACAGAATAATAGAGTTGGAAGGGACCTTGGAGGTCTTCTAGTCCAATCCCCTGCTCAAGCAGAAAATCCTATATCATTTTAGAAAGGTGATTGTCCAATCTCTTCTTAAAACCCTCCAGTGTTGGAGCACTCACAGCTTCTGGAGGTAAGTCGTCCCACTGATTAATTTCTCCTTAGTTCTAGGTTGCTTCTCTCCTTGATTAGTTTCCATCCATTGCTTCTTGTTCTGACTTCAGATGCTTTGGAGAATAGCTTGACTCCTTCTTCTTTGTGGCAACCCCTGAGATATTGGAACACTGCTATCATGTCCCCCCTCCTCCTTCTCTTCATTAAACTAGACATACCCAATTCCAGCAACTGTTCCTTATATGTTTTAGCCTCCAGTCCCCTAATCATCTTTGTGGTTCTTCTCCGCACCCTTTCTAATATTCCAAGTATTGTCTTACCAAGGCATTATAAAGTGGTACTAACATTTATGTGATCTGGATTCTGTCCCTCTGTTAATGCAGCCTAGATATGTGTTGGCTTTTTTTGTGGCTGCAACCTACTGTTTAAGTGGTTGTCCACTAGGACTCTGAAATCCTTCTCATGGTTTCTATTATTGAGCCAGGTACCAGCTCTTCTATACCTTTGCTTTTGGTTTTTCTTGCCTAACTGTAAAACCTCACTTTTCTTACTATCGAATTTCATTTTGTTGCCCAGTGTTCTAGTCTGTCAAGATCCTTCTAGATCTTGAGTCTGTCTTCTGAGGGGTTGGCTATTCCTGCTAGCTTGAAGCAATCCAGACAAATAGAACTAGAAGCATTTCCTTCTAATATGAACATGTGGGATGGGAAGATCTACGTGGAGCAAACAGACCTGGAGAATTTAAAGAACTGAACCACAAAGGACTTTTCCCCCCAATAATGATCAGTATTTTGAATTACATCTGTAAACTTATTGGTAAACAATGCAGCTGTCTCAAAATAGGCATTATTCTGCTAAGCCAGAACACCTTGGTCCAGAGATGGCTGCATCTGATATGCTAAACTGATATTTTTTGAATTGAAATAGAAACATTTTGGAATTATGTAATCTGACTGTTGTTCTTTAGACTTGTTGCTAGTTACAGTTAATTATACAACATGTTACAAAGAAGACAAATTTTGGTTCTATCTTGCATGAATGCAGACATTGTATGGAATGCAATAGTTAAAAGAGTAAGTTAAGAAGTCTTCAGGCCAATTTCCTCCTTATCCCTGTACTTAACCATCCTCCTGTCTGTCATCTTTCTGTTAATATAATATAATATAATATAATATAATATAATATAATATAATATAATATAATATAATATAATATAATATAATATAATATAATATAATATAATAGAATAGAATAGAATAGAATAGAATAGAATAGAATAGAATAGAATAGAATAGAATAGAATAGAATAGAATAGAATAGAATAGAATAGAATAGAATATACCTTGGAGGTCTTCTAGTCCAGCCCCCTGCTCGAGCAGGAGAACCTATACCATCTCAGTCAAGTGACTATCTAGTCTCTTCTTAAAAATCTCCAGTGATGGAGCACCCACGATTTCTGAAGGCAAGCTGTTCCACTGGTTAATTGTCCTCACTGTTAGGAAGTTTCTCCTTAAATCCAGGTTGCTTCACTCTTTGGTCAGTTTCCAACCATTGTTTCTTGTCTTGCCCTCTGCTACTTTGGAGAATAGTTTGATGGCCTCTTCTTTGTGGCAGCCCGTCAAATACTGGAATACTGCTATCATGTTGCCCTGTTTCTTCTTTTCTTTAGACTAGCCAAACCTAAGTCCTGCAGCCGTTCTTCATATGTTTTAGTCTCCAGGCCTTTGATCGTTTTAGTTGCTCTTCTCTGAACTTTTTCCAAGTCTCAATATCTTTTTTGTAGTATGGTGACCAAAATTGGTTGCAGTATTCCAGGTGTGGTCTTACTAGCGGTACTAATATTTTGTGTGATCTTGATTCTATGCCTCTGTTTATGCAACCCAGAATTGTATTAGCTTTTTTGGCTGCTGCTACATACTGCTGGCTCATAGTCAAGTGATTGTCCACTAGGACTCCAAGGTCCCTCTCACAGTTGCTGTTTTTGAGCCTAATCAAAACCTTTGATTTTTTCTGCCTAAATGTAAAACTGTGCTTTTCTCCACATTGTTCAAGTTTGTCAAGATCTTTTTGGATCCTGAGCTTGTCTTCTGGGGTGTTGGCTATTTTTGCCAGTTTAGTGTCATCTGCAAATTTGATGAGTTCCACTTCTATTCCCTCATCTAAGTCATTAATGAAGATATTGAAGAGTACTGGGCCTAAGACGGAGCCTTGTGGTATTCCACTGCTTACTTCTCTCCATGTGGATGTAGTACCATTGAGGACTACTCGCTGAGTACGGTTTGTCCGCCAGCTACAGATCCATCTGGTGGTATTGTTGTCTACCCCACCTTTTTCTAGCTTACTAAGCAGCAGGCTGTGGTCTACTTTGTCAAATGCCTTGTTGTTGTTGTTGTTAGTTGCGAAGTCGTGTCCGACCCATCGCGACCCCATGGACAACTTTCCTCCAGGCCTTCCTGTCCTCTACCATCTTCTGGAGTCCATTTAAGCTCATGCCTACTGCTTCAGTGACTCCATCCAGCCACCTCATTCTCTGTCGTCCCCTTCTTCTACTGCCCTCAATCTTTCCCAGCATTAGGCTCTTCTCCAGTGAGTCCTTCCTTCTCATTAGGTGGCCAAAGTACTTGAGTTTCAACTTCAGTATCTGGCCTTCTAAGGAGCAGTCAGGGTTGATCTCCTCTAGGACTGACCGGTTTGATCGCCTTGCAGTCCAAGGGACTCGCAGGAGTCTTCTCCAGCACCATAGTTCAAAGGCCTCAATTCTTTTGCGTTCAGCCTTTCTTATGGTCCAACTTTCACAGCCATACATTGCAACTGGGAAAACCATGGCCTTGACTATACGTACTTTTGTTGGCAGGGTGATGTCTCTGCTTTTTAGTATGCTGTCTAAATTTGCCATAGCTTTCCTCCCCAGGAGCAAGCGTCTTTTAATTTCTTGGCTGCAGTCCCCATCTGTGGTGATCTTAGAGCCCAGGAAGATAAAATCTGTCACTACCTCCATTTCTTCCCCATCTATTTGCCAGGAATTGAGAGGGCCAGATGCCATGATCTTGGTTTTCTTAATGTTGAGTTTCAAGCCAACTTTTGCACTCTCCTTCTTCACCCGCATCAAGAGGCTCTTTAGTTCCTCTTCACTTTCTGCCATTAGAGTGGTATCATCTGCATATCTTAGGTTGTTGATATTTCTCCCGGCAATCTTAATTCCAACTTTTGATTCATCTAGCCCTGCCTTTCTCATGATGTGCTCTGCATATAAGTTAAATAGGCAGGGCGACAGAATACAGCCTTGCCGGACTCCTTTCCCAATTTTGAACCAATCAGTGGTTCCGTGTCCAGTTCTCACTGTTGCTTCTTGACCCGCATATAGGTTTCTCAAGAGACAAATAAGATGGTCTGGTACTCCCATCTCTTTAAGAACTTGCCACAATTTGTTGTGATCCACACAATCAAAGGCTTTAGCATAGTCAATGAAGCAGAAGTAGATGTTTTTCTGGAACTCCCTAGCTTTCTCCATGATCCAGCGTATGTTGGCAATTTGATCTCTAGTTCCTCTGCCTCTTCGAAATCCTGCCTGTACTTCTGGAAGTTCTCGATCCACATACTGCTGGAGTCTAGCTTGTAGGATTTTAAGCATAACTTTACTTGCATGTGAAATGAGTGCAATGGTGCGATAGTTTGAACATTCTTTGGCATTGCCTTTCTTTGGAATTGGAATGTAAACTGACCTTTTCCAATCCTGTGGCCACTGTTGAGTTTTCCAAATTTGCTGGCAAATTGAGTGTAGCACTTTTACTGCATCGTCTTTTAAGATTTTGAATAGCTCAGCTGGAATACTGTCACCTCCACTAGCTTTGTTGTTGCTCAGCTTTCCTAAGGCCCATTTCACTTCACATTCTAGGATGTCTGGCTCGAGGTCAGTGACCACCCCATCGTGGTTATCAGGGATGCTAAGCTCGTTCTTGTATAGTTCTTCTGTGTAATTTTGCCACCTCTTCTTAATCTCTTCTGCCTCTGTTAGGTCCCTGCCATTTTGGTCCTTTATCATGCCCATCTTTGCATGAAATGTTCCCTTCATATCTCTAATTTTCTTGAAGAGATCTCTGGTTCTCCCTATTCTATTGTTCTCTTCTATTTCTTTGCACTGTTCATTTAAGAAGGCATTCCTATCTCTTCTAGCTATTCTCTGGAATTCTGCATTCAATTGGGTGTATCTTTCTCTTTCTCCCTTGCCTTTCGCTTCCCTTCTTTCCTCAGCTATTTGCAAAGCTTCCTCAGACAGCCATTTTGCTTTCTTGCATTTCTTTTCTTTGGGATGGTTTTAGTTGCTACCTCTTGTACAATTTTGCGAACCTCGCTATCCCATAGTTCTTCAGGCACTCTGTCTATCGATCTAATTCATTAATCTATTGTCACCTCTACTGTATATCGTCAGGGATATGTTTAAGTCATACTTGAGTGGCCTAGTGTTTTTTCCCTACTTTCTTCTTCATTTAAGCCTAAGTTTGCAACAGAGAAAGCTCCATGATCTGAGCCACAGTACAGCTCCTGGGTCTTGTTTTTAACTTGACTGTATAGAGCGTCTCCTCTTTGGCTGCAGAGCACATAGTCAATCTGATTCTGTGTTGACCGTCTGGTGATGTCCATGTGGTAAGTACGTCTCTGGGTTGTTGGAAAAAGAGTGTTTGCTATGACCATCGTATTCTCTTGACAAAATTCTATCAGCCTGTGTCCTGCTTCATTTTGTACTCCAAGGCCAAACTTGCCTGTTATTCCGTTTATCTTTTGGCTTCCTACTTTAGCATTCCAATCCCCCATGATGATAAGGACATCATTTTTTGGTGTTGATTCTATAAGGTGCTGTAGGGCTTCATAGAACCGGTCAATTTCATCCTCTTCAGCACCAGTGGTTGGGGCATAGACTTGGATTACTGTGATATTGAATGGCTTGCCTTGGATTCGCACTGAGACCATTCTGTCATTTTGGGGATTGTATCCCAGTATTGCTTTTCCTACTCTTTTATTGACTATGAAGGCTACTCCATTTCTTCTGAGGGATTCTTGCCCGCAGTAGTATACCTGATGGTCCTCTGAATTAAATTCACCCATTCCTGTCCATTTTAGTTCGCTGATTCCTAAGATGTCGATGTTCAGTCTTGTCATCTCTTGTTTGACCACGTCCAGTTTGCCTTGATTCATGGATCTTACATTCCAGGTTCCTATGGAAAAAAAATCTTTACAGCATCGGACTTTCCTTTCACCCCCAGATGCATCCACAGCTGAGCGTCCTTTCGGCTTTGGCCCAGTCGCTTCACTCTTTCTGGCGCTACTAGTACTAGCCCTCTGCTCTTCCCCAGTAGCATATTGGACACCTTCCGACCTGAGGGGCTCATCTTCCAGCGTCATATCTTTTTGCCTTTTAGTACTGTCCATGGGGTTTTCATGGCAAAGATACTGGAGTGGGTTGCCATTTCCTTCTCCAGTGGATCACATTTTGTCAGAACTCTCTGCTATGACCTGTCCGTCTTGGGTGGCCCTGCACGGCATAGCTCATAACTTCATTGAGTTACGCAAGCCCCTTCGCCACGACAAGGCAGTAATCCATGAAGGAGGTCAAATGCCTTACTGAAGTCTAAATATACTATGTCCACAGCATTTCGCTGGTCTACTATTTTGGTCACTTTATCAAAGAATGAAATAATATTGGTTTGGCATGATCTGTTTTTGACAAACCCATCTGGCTACAGGTTATAACTTTGTTTGCTTTTATTTTTTCCAAGATCTTCCCAGGTATTGATGTTAGACTGATTGGTCTGTAGTTTCCAGGGTCTGTTTTATTTTTCCTTTCTTGAAGAGGAAGCATGATGAATCATAGAATAGTTGTTCAGAGGTTTATCAAGACATTTCCTGATTGAGCAATTAGGAAAATAGTTATTATGGAAACAAATCACTAAAATAAGTGAAAACAAGCAGAAGGCTAGAGTCACATATATATAAATTCAAAATATTTCTGACTTTCTCTAAATATTTTATATTATATCTCTCATGATTGCTTTTATTTATAATTGAAATCTCCAAACTGGAATTTTTAAAAACATATTCAGTTTTTTGGTGGCCACAATGGACCCATTTGCTAAACAATGCACTGGGCTGCAGACCCCCATAATTTTGTTATTATTTTAAATAATTCAGATGAACAGTATACATAGTGCTCAGAAATATTCTTGGAATTCAAAATTATATTTGAGAATAGTACTTTCCTTTGCAACATCCTAGCTATTTTAAATTAATTTGGCTCTGTAAAATAAAACAAAATACAATTAAGTTGGACAAGGAGCCTTTGGGACCCTAAGTGAAGGACGATGAACAGGAACATTTGAACTCGTAGGCACCATGTTGGATCTTAAAGGAAACTTAGGCCAAACTATTTGTGGGAACCATGTTGCTTACCTTTGTAGCAAAAAGGCTACATACTATGAAACACCTCATAGTAAAAACAAAGCAAACATCTTGGTTATTATTTAAGTACATCAGTGCATTTCACATTCCATCTTCCTGTTCCAATTAATACAGCACAAGATAATGATGTACAACAATAAACTTTAGGTCACCATTAATACTCTTTTGATTTCTGCCTACATCATATTCAACTTTTGCATACACATTATTTAATATTAAACTTGTCCCTTTTGACTGATGTTTATAGACCACTGCTGGTAAATGAATTTTAAAAATAATTGTTTCTGTTCGCAAACTTTGGCTATGATAGTAACAGATCCTGAAATCCTGAAATCTTGAAATTCAAACTATCGGATTGCTAGACTTAAGCTCCCAGGCAAAATGTATCAGAAAGAGCCACATATGTTTTACAAGACAGTTATAAAATAGTTTTCATATTCAAAAATAGCTGACACATCTAAAATTCATGTAATTTATGGGAGAATAGCAAAGTATAATTAAAACTCTTAATTAAGTACAGTCACACTTTGTCATTTATTCCCCAAAATCATTTTACATTTTCTCAGCATTATTTCACGTATTTTAAATTTTTAAAAGTCTTTTTAGTTCCTAACCTTGATCAGAATCCAGTCCTAAGCTGTAGAATTCTTTTATAGAGAAACGGAAGTAAATCCTATTGATCAAAGGCTCCTATTCCACACACGAGAATGAAGAAAATTACATTTCACAGCGCAATTCTATAAATACCTATTCAGAGGTAAGCCCAGGAAGCATAAAGCAGCTTATATATAGATAAATGAGATTGCAACTTCCCTCACGTTTTATAGAAATTTACATGATAAGTATGATTCTCCATTTTAAGACTTGGTTTCAGTTAAGAGAGAGGCTGATTTTTTTAAAAATAAAAAAAATAAAAGATGGTCCTGTTTATTGTCAAGATACAAGATTGTCAAATACAAGATTGGAGCAGGGGCTTAGGAGCATTGTGTCTGAAAGCTATTTAACCAGTCCAATACAATGGACTGGCTCTCTAACTGCATTCTCCAATTGTAGTGATGTGATCTGAAAAGACTTGGGGAGAGGCAGGCTTGGAGGGGTCGAAGAGTACTTTTGGAATTTAGAGTTTTCTTCCATTGTCTCCCCACCCCAAATATATATTTTTAGCATTCCATGTGGATGTATGTGAATTGGCTCATTCCATTTTGCATTACAACAGAAACCAAGAAACAACATATGATTAAAAATAAGAATATTATTGAAAAGTACCAGTCTACAGCCTTTTCTTTGAGCTTTATAAAAGGATTGGGAAATTGTATTTAAAACCATTTCTGTAATAGATTCTTCTATAGCTAAATACATTCTGAAGATATCTCCTGATGGAAGTTGGTTGACAATTTTTTCCGTATTTGCACTGAATCAGAACAGGACACGGAGGTATGATCGATGGTAAAATGAAGCTCAGGGGGGACACTATTAATTCAGCTAGGTCCACGAAGTGATGAGTTCTACCAAACAGAATTTATTTATTTAAAACATTTATTTGTAAGATTTGGATCATTTTTGTAGATATTCTCCACTTGAGTAACTTTATATATCATAAGCTCTACATAAGCAGATTAACTTGAAAACTGTCAAAACACTTTGAGCATATAGCACACATTTGCTCTGTTTTCACAAAAGTCACTGTGGGTAATCAGACCATCAGCCTAGTTTGTGTGTCTGGCACCACAGTGATAACTCATATCTCAGACTTTAAGAGTGCACATTCTAAAGTTTGTCATAACCTCTTCAGCTGAAGAACCTAGAAGCACATGACATGAAATATTAGGGTCCAGGTTCTGAAGACCATGCTTCTGTTAGAGAGATTGAAATTATTTACCTACCCAAAATGTCAGTATTACCTACATTTTAATACCTTTCATCTTATTTAACCTAAACTACTCCCATGCATTACAGAGTGCCTTGTATATTACTTTTGTTTTCATACTCTCCTGCCCTCCTTTGAAGATTTGAATTTTGATTGATTGTTACTGTGAGAAAACACTTTTCTATCATTCATAAATAATGCATTAAAAAAAAATATTAAATGCAAGTTGAAATTAACAGTAACTTCAAATGTGGCTACATTTATGAAAATATTATATTTAATGTACCACAGAAAGAAAAGTCTAGAAATGCTCTCTCTCTCTCTCTCTCTCTCTCTCTCTCTCTCTCTCTCTCTCTCTCTCTCTCTCTCTCTCTCTCTCTCTCTCTCTCTCTCTCTCTCTCTCTCTCTCTCTCTCACATATGTGTGTGTGTGGGTGTGTGTACACACACATACAAACACATATTATATATTTTTGATTACAACTTCTATTCACTCTAAGAAAATATGGGAAATATAGGCCAGTGTTCAGACTAGGGAAGGCTGCAGTATGTTCTTCTGAAAATGTGTTGAAAATAGTTTGATTGATTTGATTGGCTGTTACAACTGTTATTAATTATTAACTTTGTGCTAGTAGGACATATGTAGCATCCCAAATGGTAGCTGGAATTTGAAATGAGGTAGGGAGTTGGCAAGGAAGGCACCATGGTTGGAATTGGAGAGGAGGAGGAGGAGGACGTCTGCAAATCCAGTTGGATTTTGGCAGTTTTGACTGCTGAAGATGCTGATGTGTACCAAAAACAAATGAATACTGTAAAGTTTCATAATGAGTGAAAGCTCACTAAAAATGAAAGATAGCTATGCTTTTTGAGTTCATGACTACCCAGAGCAAAGAGGAGAGAGAAAAAATGATCCAAAGATCGATATTATGCCAGCAAATTTTATAAGAAGCTCTTGATTTACTCTAAGGCAAACTTATACACCTAACAATACTAACTTCAGAAGAAGCACTACTTTTCAGGGAAATAATTAAAATGCTGAATGGAGAATAATTAGAATCATGAAGTGATTTACTGCTCTTGTTATTTGTAAAGGTTTATAAGGCAGTTCACCAGAAAAAAAGGGTGATATGTATCTGGATTTGCTCCAATCAGAGCCTGATCTCTTAGATTATCTTGAAAGAAACTCCTGCTTTCTCACTTTTAGGAAAGCTGACAGTAGGAAGTACAGCTTTTTGAATATTGTTTTAATGATCCAGTGGAGGTCAGACTACTCTCTTCCTTGGTATTATTTAGGGAGATGCTGAAAACCATGCTTTTCTTGACTGCACTCTACTTAAGATTGGGCCATCTTTTTTATTATTTATTTTTATTGTTAATCTGGATTCATGAAGTTCACTAGTATTTTAATTGACTTTTACTTTATGCTTAATATGTTTTAATTTTTTCAAGAAAATGGCAAGACTTTTTAACTAAGTGGAATAGATGGATCAGCAAAGCCGTTTGGTGAAAGAAAAAGACTAAAATCAGATTCAGAAGATTGGACCTATCAGAAGCAATTTTTAAAGATTAAGCATTTGTTTGAATATATATATATATATATGTGTATGTATATACGTGTGTGTGTGTGTGTGTGTGTATGTGTGTGTGTGTGTGTGTGTGTGTGTGTGTGTGTGTGAAATGTAACTGTCTTATCAGATGCAATTTTTAAAGATTAAGCATTTGTTTGAATATGGCTAAAATATAACATGGATTACTTAATTAGTAAATATCAAATGGAATAGAGTTAAAAATGAAAAGATTGGGGATATAAATGAATTTTAGTTTGAGAGAGAGATGTTTTTCTTTTTCTTTTTCTTATTCTGAGTAGTATTGTATTTTTTTTATTTATGATATGAGAAATGTAATTGTTGGGAGGATTATTGTGAGGGAAACAGCTAAGATATTTAATCGTAAATCAACTTTGAGAAAATCTTAACAGATAAAAATGATCTCAATTTTGTGGGGAAAAAGTCTAAATGAGAATGTTGAAAACAGGACATATAACGCAACCAAGAGGACTAACTAGAAAAGAAGTTCTATATTGATGCTATTACTAATTGGATAAATGTTAGAAAAATGTTTATATTTAACCTCTTTGTTACTAAAATACTAAGAACTGTATTAACCTAATGTTTGCAAAAGAGAATAATATGGGAAGAAGAGAAAATCAAGGAAAACTGTTGTGTAGAGTACGATATGATAGAAATTGACTATTATTGATTGTTGTGAAATGTGAACCCAGACAACATGCTGTTTACTAAGCACCAGGTTGTTAGTTTTTAAAAAAATCAATAAAATATATATTAAAAATATGTTTTAATTTTTCATATCATGCAAACCACCAAAAGTTTATATGAATTGCATATGAGTTATTTTAGCTGCATGCTATCCTGTTATTAAAATAAAGATCTTCCAGAAACTGATATTTTCTCTCTCTCTTGCAATGTTATAAATATATACAAAAATTGAACAGTCTCACAAGATGGATCTTTTGTGTTTGGCTCTGAAGAACGTCTCCCCACACATTTGATTCACATAAGCACATATCCCTGGACATAATATTTCAAAATGTTTCCTTTCAATAACCTTATACACATGACAGAAAAAAAAAAGGAAATGTGTATAAGTACAAACTTTACCAAGGTGAAAATAAACAGACTCCTTTATGGTAAAGGACTTTTCTCAAAATCACCCATCAAACTGACAAGAAGAAATAACAATTTATGGCAGAGCATATTTATCTCTGAAACTGTCTTCTTTAAAAAAGTGTTGTAGATATTCTAAGTTCCAGTCAGTAAGTTTTGCAAGGAAAAGAAATTTGCATGCAAAAATAATTATGGCACAAGTTATGAAGGAAGAATTTACAGGGACGTTCTGATCAGCTGATTCCAATCTCTCTCATTCAAAGCAGCAGCAGCTGAAGCCTAAAATCCAGTTATACACCGGGGACCTTGTCCCTCGTTTATTTCTGACATGGGGAAAAAAAAGCAGCCAATTCCCCAAAGCTTTCCACTCCTGTCTAATTTTCTGGCACACCTTTTATGAGCACCTTGTTTTCCAATTCCACTGTTTAAAAATGGGTAATAAGGTGTGTGTGTATTTGTGTATTTGTGTGTTTGTGTGTATATGTGTACATATATATATATATATATAAAATTTAGAGATTGCTCATCTTCTCTTTATCCTTTATAAGCATTTGGTTCTGTTTTAGAGCCAAGAAGTTTTCACAGAGGACTTAGAAAAGATCTCAAATTTAAAGAGGTCTCTTTCTTTGTGAATAAAAAGTTCCAGGTCCAGTCTCTAGCCTTCTCAATATCAGAGAAATGTAAAGAGGAGGGGATATGTTGCAATGGATGTACAGAACCTCTTCCAGTTTCCCTTGGTATTCTTTAGGTATATTTTCTGATTCTCCAAATTTATTTTACAGTTTGCTTTCGGTCATTTAAATACTTCCTGCACAGCTCAGGAGAATCCTGCTCCCGTTCAATAGTTTTGAAGCTAATATTAATCAAGGAGGGACAGCAAAGTTATCTAACCTTTATCTTATAAATGTAATTTTTCTTCACACATAATCCGAATGTCATCAGGGAACTATTCACGTTGAAGGTGAATAATCTCCTTTTTACTAAAATATAATCATTCCTTCACTCTAGCAGGAGGAAAATATTTTAGTTTCACTTGCTATTTTATTACTATACGATATGATACAATACAATATATACTATGTATGCTATGCTATGCTATGCTATGCTATATTATACTATTAACACAATTTAGATCTAATCTGCAAATGATTAGGGGCACGTATTTTGGAAGCACCTTATTGATATAGTCTGCATTAAAGTATCCAAGTATCAGAAAGCAAACTGGTGAAACCATTTATTCCAGTGCCCCAGAGCCCCTTTTTCTCACATGTTTTTCCAGTACATTATTTCACTTTCAAACAAAAGACTTGATGACAATCAATCACCACTTTAGTCTGTAAGAATGCCTCCTTATGGGTTTCACTTGCATAGAAGATACTATACATATATACATTCATTCTCTCTCTGTCACACACACACACACACGCACACACATATTTCATGTTTTTAAATTGCCTATCTTCTTCAAAGAGGAACTTGAAAATATTTGGAATAGTTTCAGAATTTATTTTATTTTATTATCATTATTTAAAAATAAAATCTCATGGGGGGTCTATCGGGCAATAGGGTGAATTATTATTATGTTTTAAATAACTGTTCTACTTGTTTTGTTTTGAAAAACTTTATGATCCATGGAGAGAACTTTGGTTATTGTGTAAAGTAAGTATAGGACGATAGACAGATAATATTGTCTTTTTGCAAAGGTCCCATTATAGTTTCCTAGATCCTGTCCATTTAATGAGCTTGAACATTTCTGCATTTTAAAACTTAAATGTTCAACACAAATATAAAATATATAAACAAAAAGAACGTTGTTGTTTCACCTCCAAGCTGAAATTATTTATTGGAAAAGATTTATATTTTTCAGAAGAAATGAAATAAAAGAACAAGGTGTTCTTATTACTATACTGACAAACCCAGCGTAGAGGTGTTTAGAACTGGTCTTTCCAAGCTGAAATTATATGAAAATGTTCAGCAAAGAAAAATATTACATATACTATATCTGTACATCCCCATGGCTTTCTGGAACTTTGGTGAAGATTCAGTAAAAAATTAAATAATCATTATGGTAATATAATTTATTTAGAATAGTTCACCAAGTACTTTCTGATACGTTTGATGGTTTTTACCTAGTATAGAAAGGACTAGTCTCTTGAGTGCCATGCAAAGTTCTAATTCTTAAAATACATAGCATAGGTAAGCTGAAGAAATTAATTATTCAGATGTATCTTCCTTCAGTATACAGTATCAATAAAGAAAAATATTTGTAGCTCAGGATTGAAATGAGGGGTCACTGGTGCTCTCTGAGCTTGGTTGTTTTCTTGCAGATGTTTCATTACCCAAATTAGGTAACATCATCAGTGCCAATCAACAAGTCAACTAGTCAACTAGAACTGATGATGTTACCTAGTTTGGATAATGAAACATCTGCAAGAAAACAACCAAGCTCAGAGAGCACCAAGGACTCCTCATATTCAATATCTTCCTTCCTTCCTTCCTTCCTTCCTTCCTTCCTTCCTTCCTTCCTTCCTTCCTTCCTTCCTTCCTTCCTTCCTTCCTTCCTTCCTTCCTTCCTTCCTTCCTTCCTGCAATAAGGCATAGGAAGATAAAGTTCAGAAAAAACAGTATGAAATTGTATTTAAGGGATGAAGTTTTCTGTTTGGATACTTTAGTAATCTTTTTCATTTCTTTTATATAGTTTTTTTCCCAAAAAAGATTGTTGGTTTAATTCAACAAAGTATTCATGATGTTAGGCTCTTTCAGTAAGTATGACTTCATGGTTGTGGAGTAATAGCTGGAAAGAGGATAAGAAATTTATTTCAAAGATTATGTAAGAATCTTCTGCTACAAGATAGAGCAGTCCTGCAGAATATTTTGGAATGTCTGTTCTTGTTATAGTGTGAAATGACTGAGCTTCTGTTTGACAGCTTGTAAAATGGCATATAACAGAAATAAGTCTTGTGGCTTGAGAGTAGGGCTTCATTTGTGCTAACAGCTGATGTCTGACCTTTGCTTACTGGAATTTGAGTGTAATTGCTCTCCCATAGATATGTTATGGTTAGTATTCCAGTCATTTGTGATTACTGTTTAGGAAGTCAGTAGCAAAGTGAGAACAAATTACTAAATGATGTGATTTTTTTTAAAGACAGGAGCTAGAATTTAGCCAAGAACAATTTAAAGAGAGAGAATCTTTATCTTTTGCATTATAAGTAGGCAAGGTATGTTGGAACAATTTTAAGAAACTCCTTATGCATTTTACTTTCTTGAAGGCCTCTTTAGACCCAGAGTTAGCTTTGTTATTCCAGCTTGTTATACCAGTTTTGGAGTTTCCACTAAAAAAGCATAATATATCACATTAGTGTAGCATTTGCCCAATCCAGTGCTCTCCAGAAGTATCACACTAAAATTCCCACAATGCTCTTTTTTAAACATTTTGACAGACAAGTAGAATATTTAGTTAATTGTTCGCTATTTCCTTCTCACTGTCTTTTACATCAATGTAATTTTTACCCACATTTTGCCAACTGAAGTCAATGATCAGGTAAACAAGAGGAAACCCTGAATAGCAAAATGATACTTGAGATTACAAATTACATAATTTTATTGGCTTGAGTGAAAAGTACCAATCTAATTATTTCAAATACTGATGCCCATAATTGCTCTTATTTCTACGGTACATGTCCACTTCGACCAAGATGACTGTGTAGAAGAGACATGAAAACAAACCAAATACATATCACAAATCTCAGGACTTAACTTTTAGCTCCAAAAGATGTCCTGTGTAATTTAATGCTGCAACTTAGCCTGACAGAACACCTTTATTGCTTTTTAATATTATTTTATTTAAAAGATTTATATAGCTGCCCATCTTATGCAATGTAATCCTGGATAGTCACCAACAACAGTTACAGTAATAAAAAGCATTAAATATAAAAAAAACAATGCAGAAACTCTGGATAACCCCAGTTACAACACATTTCCACACATCTACAAAGAACTTTTCTGGGTGCCAGCCTCACACTACCCTATTGCTTGTGGGAAAATCCAGGTCTTCAAAGCTTTTTAGAAGGCTGAGAGGACAGGGGTCTGCTGGGTCTCTGGAGAACACTGTAGCCAGTCTATTCCCAAGACTTGCAAGGAAGCATTTTTATAGAACGGTTTGAGTTCTGTATGATCACTTGTGTAGTGGATTATTTATTGGCCTCTCTCCCTGAGAGGAAACACTGATGACTCTGATTTCCTGTGTGTTTAATGTCATTTCCGTTGAACCTACCACTTGTTTATTGGATTCCTAATCTTGAACATGTGCCATGCCTTGACTACATTATAGGTACCATCTTTAGCTATAGGTAAAAAGGACTCTTGCATTCTAAAAAAAAATTGCCTGAGGTTGCATATTTCTACAGTGTGGCCATCATTCAGTTTTCTACCTTGTTATCTGGCAGCCAGTAGTGCCAGCACAGAAAAAAATTCTTTTTTGCCTAGGTCCTCAGCTTGTTATCAATGCTTACAAATCATCTCAATGTCTTTTTAATAAGTTTTTCCCCCTGTGGATTGATGACTGCCTCACGTCCAGTCTTCTGAATCATACTTCTTGGGCTGTCAACCACAACTGCTAATATACTGATAACATAAGCGAAGAGAAGACAGTTCTAATTCAGTTAGTATTTCTTTGGCATTTAGAAAACAGCATTTAGTCTCCACACAGTTAAGTTGGTGTTGGAATTCCACTAACTGAAACTGGCTTTCTGCACATACAAACTTATTAACCACTAGGCCTGTAGAGATCGTTGGCAGAGGGATTTTGCACATCCATGTTTTCTCCTTTAGAGGACATGTCTCAAGTAACATATCTCTTGTTAATTGGACTGAGATTTTCAAGCCTTTCATCATTTTCTTCTCCTCTCAGATCAGCTTTTTTCCCTCATCTGACCTGTGCAGTTCAGATTTTTCCTTGGCTCACCTTCTCTCCATAACGGAGGAGAACACCACCTTAGCTACATATTTAATAGTTTAGCCTTCTTACCCCTATATTATTTTCTAAATATATTTATTTTATTCCATCCAAGCACCAGCCTGTAAAGTAGTTTCTCAGAAAAAATATATTAACTTTTAAAATATAATTAAATATAACATTTTTCTGCCTACATTTTATTTATGTTGCACCAAGCTATCTGTTGTCCACATTTTAAACCCTTGTTCTGTTTTAACCTCTTTAATTCTTTGCCTATTAAATTGATCAGGTAGGAGGGACACTAGGAAGATTCTGCTTTTGGTAAACTCTCAGACTTTTCTGTCTTATTGGACCTGCATCTCCATATTCACTTCTACTCATTATTTAAGGCTCCACTGATGTCATCATTAGCATTACATTCTTCTACTCTTTTTCCATTCTTCTTTAGTTCTCATGGGGAATTTGCCTCTGTGGTTTTGTGCCTGAAATAAAATAATGGGAACAGCGTGAACTGTAGCGCTTCAATTAGGAAATGCCTGGAATAGCAGTGTTTGCTAGAAGTAGAGTCTTGGCCATAAAAAGCTTCCTACAAGTGAAAAATGTAAACCCTTTGGCACTTTTTTGTTAAATAGCATGAAAAGAAATAAAAGGACAGAATATGGGTAAGCAAGTTGGAACACTGCTGAAAAACCTGGTTCAAATTACTCTGTATTGGCTGTTCTTAATAACAAGCACAACAATGGTTACTAAGATCTTTCTTGACAACTTTCACTGTTTTTGTCTAATGTCTTTCTTCTCAGGCACTTCTTTTACATTCCAAACACTGTCATTTGGGGAATATTTGTTTTGAGGCTTTTTGTTGACAAAGATAAATTATTCTGATTAATGGTATGCTCATGGATTTATAGTTATAGTGTGCTATTGTGCCATCTGGTTAATGAGAAGAGAATTCTTGTAATATAATTCAGAGATTTTTAGAATGGATTCATACTAAATAAATTTTGGGTGGTATTTTTTAAAGGATAGCTCAAACATACAAGGTGATTATTTTCTTAGAAACATATTTAAAAGCCAGTTGAGTTTAAATGTATCAGATAAACTTTTCTGAAAGAAAAACCCTTAAATTGTCACCAAGATTGGTGTTTAATCCCTTACAATCTATTGCTGATTACTGTGAGCTTTATGATTGGATTTGTTAGCCAATCGATAACCTGTTTATAATGTTTCCTAATCTTGGGTATTTCTAATTCCAACAGAAGAGAACATTCAAAAATTGCTGTGGCTGAAACTATAGGTGATAATTCTTAGGTGATTTCCCAAGCTTCTTGAGTTGTAATCCTCAAGGGGAAAACAACTCAAGAAGCTTGGGAAATTTTGAAAAGCGAGACAATAAAAGCCCAGTCTAGCACAATACCAACAAAGAGGAAAAATAACAGCTCTCAAAAGAGACCAGCATGGCTGCATAAAGAACTCTCTGATAAATTGAAAGATAAAGAGGACAAGTATGGAAAGTGCAAAGAGGGGCACATTACAAAGTCAGAATATCAGCAAATATTCCGAGCCTGCAAAGATGAAGTGAGGAAAGCTAAGGCTCATAATGAACTAAGGCTTGCGACCAAAGTCAAAAATAATAAAAAAAGCTTCTTTCAACATGTAAAAAATAAGAAAAAAGTGAAGGAAATGATTGGTCCATTAGTGGGTGAAAGTGGCAAGAAGGTGACAAGCAATAGGGAGAAAGCAGAACTATTTAACTCGTTTTTTGCATCTGTCTTTACACAAAGGGAAAAAGCAGACCAACCTATCAAAAATAGTGCCATAAAAAACAGAATAGAAACACAAGTTAAGATAGGCAAGAAAATGGTAAGTGAGCACCTGTCCAACCTAGACGAGTTCAAATCACCAGGACCAGATGGATTACACCCCAAGGTTCTCAAGGAACTGGCAGATGTGATCTCAGAACCACTGAACTATATTTTTCAAAGTTCCTGGAGCACTGGGGAACTACCAGAGGACTGGAAAAGAGCTGATGTAGTTCCCATCTTCAAAAAAGGGAAAAAAAATGGATCCAGGAAATTACAGACCTATCAGCCTGACCTCAATACCTGGGAAGATTCTGGAAAAGATAATCAAACAACGAATCAGCGAACACCTAGAGGCAAACAAAATCACTACTAAAAGCCAACATGGGTTTGTCAAAAACAGATCATGCCAGACAAACCTTATTGCATTCTTTGACCAAGTGACAAAATTAGTGGATCAGAGGAATGCTGTGGATATAATTTACTTGGACTTCAGTAAGGCATTTGATAAAGTAGATCACAACCTACTACTTGATAAGATAGAAAAATGTGGGTTAGACAGCATCACCACCAGATGGATTCATAGCTGGCTGACCGGCCGTACTCAGCGTGTGGTCCTCAATGGAACCGCATCTACATGGAGGGAAGTGTGCAGTGGGGTGCCCCAGGGCTCTGTTCTGGGCCAGTGCTCTTCAACATCTTCATCAATGATTTGGACGAGGGGATAGATGGGGAACTCATCAAATTTGCGGATGACACCAAGCTGGCAGGAATAGCCAACACTCCAGAAGACAGGCTTAAGATATAGGAGGACCTGGACAGACTTGAACACTGGGCGCTATCTAACAAAATGAAATTCAATGGTGAAAAAAGTAAGGTTCTACATTTAGGCAAGAAAAACCAAATGTACATGTATAGTATAGGGGGTACCTTGCTCAATAGTAGTAACTGTGAGAGGGATCTCGGAGTCCTAGTGGACAATCACTTAAATATGAGCCAGCAGTGTGCTGCAGCTGCCAAAAAAGCCAACACAGTGCTGGGCTGCATTAACAGAGGGATAGAATCAAGATCACGTGAAGTATTAATACCACTTTACAATGCCTTGGTAAGGCCACACTTGGAATACTGCATCCAGTTTTGGTCACCACGATGTAAAAAAGATGTTGAGACTCTAGAAAGAGTGCAGAGAAGGGCAACAAAGATGATTAGGGGACTGGAGGCTAAAGCATATCAGAACGTTTGCTGGAATTGGGTATGTCTAGTTTAATGAAAAGAAGGACTAGGGGTGACATGATAGCAGTATTCCAATATCTCAGGGGTTGCCACAAAGAAGAGGGAGTCAAGCTATTCTCCAAGGCGCCTGAGGGCAGGACAAGAAGTAATGGATGGAAACTAGTCAAGGAGAGAAACAACCTGGAACTGAGGAGAAACTTCCTGAACAATTAACCAGTGGAACAACCTGCCTCCAGAAGCAGTGAATGCTCCAAAACTGGAAGTTTTTAAGAAGAGACTGGACAGCCATTTGTCCGAAATGGTATAGGGTTTCCTGCCTGAGCAGGGGGTTGGACTCAATGACCTCCAAGGTCCCTTCCAACTTTATTATTATTATTATTATTATTATTATTATTATTATTATTATTATTATTATTATTATTATTATTATTATTATTATTATTATTATTATTATTATTATTATTATTATTATTATTATTATTATTATTATTATTATATATACATCAACTTCACTAACCAGGAAAAAACTCTTAAAGAAAGCAGACTATTCTTCTTCAATCCATCACAAATCAAGCTTTTAAAGACCATGCTATTCAGAACTGAGAACTGAGCCAAGAATTCTGTTGTCCATTACTGCTTATTGAAAGCAACTGTGGGAAAATGAAATTTTAGAAATGCCACTAGATTTCATACTATCTTTTGTTTTCATTACATATAACCAAATAAGCTCTGTAACAAAACTTCAGTATGACTATTCTTACTTTGTATTCAACCTAGCCATGTCCATTTCATTAAGTCTATATTTAGTTTTTGAACCACCATTATCCTAATATATCAGGTAGCACTCTATTCCAACTGGCTATGCTCTTTCTCTCCTCCCCCCCACCCCCAAACAAGGATGTCCTACATAGAACAGGAAGTTAAAAGTAATGCTCTAAATGTCCCCTTCTGTTTCATGTTTCAATGATTATGATATATGGATAACATCAGTTTGGTTGCTAAATAATGTATTATAAGAACATTGATTTTGTTATTACTATATAATAAAAGAGTCCATAAGAATAATATCTCATTAAATCTAAAACTGCATTATTACATTGATGAGGAGGATCCCTATTTTCAATTCTTCTTTTATTAAACATACCTTGTAAAATGTTCACTCAAGTTCTTGTACCTTTAATTGCGGTGGTTAACTATATGCTGACTCTGCTTTGTATACTTTTTTTTCTACTCCTTATCTCTTTCCCAAATTAACATTAGATGACATTCCTAATTGTCCAATCTCTCTTTGGACAGCTCAAATATATAAAATATTTTCTATTCCATCAGTCAAATGCTATATTGTTTTGGAACATTCTCTCTGCGTTTCCCAATCTTTATAAAATTCCAGAGTTACTAGCTGTTATTCCTTGTTAAGTGGTGATTCTCCTCCATGGCTGATTTTGTTTGTTTATAGAATGCCTCCTATCCAAAAATGGCCATTGATAGACATCCAGATGTCTATTCATGCCTGAATAGTTCAGGATTTTAACAGGCATTAGCAAACTACTCTCATTCCAAAGGTCTTTTGAAATTGTTCTCTGGATGATACTGTACATGACATGTATACTTGAAAATATTTTACATTTAGTATCAGCAAATGTTATACCATTTTGCTGTTTTATTGGATGGATTTTACAGTAATGGAAAATGGACAGAAAGCACATTTTGAACAATGTTAGGAATATAAATTCTAATAACATTCTGCTGGATATAAAACTTGGCAGTTATTATTATTTAGTGACATTTAACATCTCACTAAATACATAAAAACCACATATACTGTATTGATACAATGAACAAGTAGAATGGACAGCATTTTGAAACAGCATCTATAAATATTTGCTAATAAAAGTTTAAGCAGCTCATTCTTGTCTCTGCATTGCATAAGGATGTGAACAAGCCAGATGTAGCTGTAGAAAAAAAAGGTGAAAATAAAAAGAAAAGAAATTTATTTCACTACCAATTGTACTGATTCTGTATGCTGTTGCCCATGAACTTTTGAGATGAGACAATTCTGACAAGTTAAGTTTTTATTTCTCTTTCTAAGGAAAGGAAAGAAAAATTATTGTTCTTCTTTCCCCCCTTTTTGTCAATACCTAAGATAATTCAAGGGTTAGGATAATATTGTATAAGATACTAGTAAATAATAATTAATGATAAAATATTATGTTATTTCAAATGGTGAAATAATGGACTTTCATGAGATAATATCTGTTCAACTCTCAGTTGCATGCCATAAAATATTAGTGGTGTATGCATTGAGCTTAGATTAATGATGGGCAAAGAAGAAATAGCTGCAAGTTCCTTTACAATCAGGACTGTTTTAGGGGTGCTTAATAAGTTAGATTTATCTGAGAAGCAAAAGCAAGCATTAGTATAAACTAACTTTTAAAAAATGGGTACATTTGACTAAGGACAGCCCTGTGCAATGTTTCTCCTGGATTCCCCGTATAACTGTGGAATTTATGCCAACACATAGTTAATGTCATGTATTGGAATTTGTAGTTTATTAATTAAATGACTGAAAAAAGGCAGGAAAGGGAAGAATAGTTCATTATACTAACAAACTTCAAGGAATGAAGGTTGGAACATGCTTCTTCATGATCTCTAATGATGTGGTACCATCTTTAGTTGGCGATAAATAACGTAATGCTCTCCAGATGTTTGCATAATCCCTATCATCCCTTTTGCATTGCTTTGTGATCTATGTCCATAGGATTGAAATCCAGTACATCCAGAAGGCCCCAGACCATTTATTTTGAATTAAGTTTTATGAACCAACTTTTGTCTATTATACACAGAATTCCCTCATTCACAGCAGCAAAAATGTTTAATAGCTCTTTTTTCTTTCTTTTAAGAAGCAGTGACTTGGTCTTTCTGCTTGCAGTCAGAATACAACCCACTTCCCCTTTCATTTAATTTATCCTTGAATGCCTTTTTAGTTTTCTCTAAGTTTCTTAAACTACCATTTAACAGATTTATTAGCACCACCAAAAATGTCCTATTAATCATAAAATGGATTGAGCAAGCATTATGTCTAATCACAGAAGAAGGATTAACTGAGTTTGATAATAAAACAAAAATTCTGGAATAAAATCTTTGTTAATAACAGTATATTGAGGGAGGGGTGGGGACTTTGGATGGCCTTATATTTTATGTACCCCTTCTGAGACAATCATAATCAATCCTTTATGTCATTTAATTCCAAACTGGCTACCAGTAGGAAATCAGTCTCTAAAATTATACTGTCAGTTTTAAATACTTCTGATTCTTTTGTTAGTTTTTATTTTCTGTAAGAAAAATTCTGGGTATTCAAAGCCATTGTGAATGTTCAGAACTTATTAAGTCATGCATAGTTAATGCAACAGAAGGAATATTGAAGTTAGTGCATAACCTTAAGTCCATTAATGGCATAAAACAAGCAAATAGCTGAAAACAATATAAATTTGCAAATAAAGTTACTGCTATTTGCTCTTGACTGCTTATATATTCTATTTAGCTCAATGGAATATTATTCTGAATGGATGTGGATAAGTTTGAATTAATGGTGATAGAAACAAAGAAAACAATGTTTAAATGAGCCTTTTAAATTATAGACATTTGCAACAAAAAGAAAACAAGTAGAATTCAATAATTATCTTTGTATTTGAATCAGGAAGTTGATGAAAAATGTGGCCTCATCAATGATCTAAATAGAGGTAGTCTTCACTTAACATGCTAATTGGGACCAGAAATTCCATAGTTAAGCTACACGGTCATAAGCTGAAAAACCATGTGACCACATCACTTAGCAATGGCAGTTTTGGCAGTCCCAGTTGCTGCTATTAAAGGACATTTGTCATTAAGAGTCATTAAGTGAGATGCTCACATAATTGCAATTTGACACTTCTGGATGGCTTCTCCATTGACTTTGTATGCCAGAAGCCAGCAGGAAAGGTCATATATGGCAATCACATAATCATGGGGTCTTGTGATGGCTATAAGTACAAGGACCAGTCATAACTAAAACTTTTTCAGTACTGTTGTAAGTTCGAACAGTCATTAAATGTTGTTGTTGTTGTTAGTTGCGAAGTCGTGTCCGACCCATCGCGACCCCATGGACATTAAATTAAATGTAGACCACCTTAAAGTAAAATAAGTAAAAATACTTAATATACTTCAATAACTCTATTCTTAAAACTCTTCTATAAATCATTATATTATGGTATAAGTATTGAAAACAGAACATAAATTTATATTTGAAAAGCTTTTGTAAGTATGATTAGACTTGGTTCATTTCCCATTCATACTCGAATTGTTGGCATTGAAAAAACAAATGACAAGAATATAGACAGCAGTTCATTGTTTTCTATCTTGATTTTATTCTTTTTCCTTCTTTAATACATAATAGAAATATATTTCTTTGCTTTCCTAATTTTGTTGAAAGGACCCACATTTACTTGGTGTTTTCCTTCATCTTTGCTCAGAAAGATTAGTTCAACCATTTATAAAACTACAAATATCCATTAAGTATTTCCCAGTTCATTGCAACTGCTCCCCAAATCTGCTTCTCCTCTAACACAGACTTTTAAAAATGATCTTCCATTTTTCTTTGTGGCAGAAAATATCCCTGCAGTTCTAGGCATAAACAGCCTATATAAAATCACTTGCATGTTTCTAAAAATATTTTTTAAAGGAACTGCCTTAAAATTGAATTTTACATCAAGTTGGAATATGAGTTTGGGTAAAAACGTTCACACTTTTCACCCAATTAGTCTCTGAAACCATTTAAAATAACTGAAAGAGATACACAATTGGAATTAATTTGCACAGCATCAGGGGAAAAATTGCAGAATTGTGAAAAAAGGTCTTTCAATATACAGTAGATGGATGAATTCATATTTTTTTTAGTTGAGTAAGGGAATGATAACTCCTGGCCTTTCAGATTGATATAAAATGTCTTTCTCTAATTAGCCTGTTATCAGAAACCATGCAACACCAAGGAAATTAAGGATTATGACCTAATTACCAGGCAAACTTCATCTGAATCTTTTCTCTCAGCAACTATATTCAGCAAGAATTTAAAGCTGTATACATTCTGTACTTTTATACAATATAAAATAGTTAAATATTAATCTGTTGATATTTGAATGTTATTTCATTAAGTATATCAGTTATTCTTCCCAGGAATATCATCAAATATTTGCTTGGTAACATCAATTGAATTTTGATTAATTTAGTTATCTGCTGACATGATTAATTGAAGAGTGAAAGTTCAGAAATCTTTTCTCTGAGTTACATTTTTGTTGTTGTTGGTGATGTGGTTGTTGCAGATAGTATTAGAGTGTTTAAACAAGTACTTTTTCAAATTTTGAGAGTTTTGTCAGTTTTCCTGAGCTCCGATTAGCAGCATCCTATTGTCAAACATGTTTTATCCTGGTGGGGAAAAGGTTTTACCTATAAAAGTTACTGCAATTGCAAGTCCCCATATTTTTACCTGTAAATTAAGTTAGGATTAAAAGAAGTCTTTGAGTCTTTCATGAAAAACATTCTTCCTTATCTTATTACAGTCATCTCAGGCTGAGTAAATTCCTGTTTTAAATCTTACTTCCTTGTCTCCAAAACATTTAGTGGGAGCATCAGTTTGTTATGAGATCAAGAATTAACAAGAGTTTCTTTCAACCAAGCATTGTGCAAGTTCTATTCTGTACTACATTAATTGTGATTTGCTTTTGAGAATGGTTTGTAAACTATATGGAGTGCCTTTTCAGGCTACTAAATCAAGATAAAAATATTCTGAATGAACACATAAATAAATGAATATATTTTGAGATATTGTTTGGCACCTGTTTACAGCTGGCTTTTTCTCTGAATTGTATATACTTTACATACTAATTTTTACAAGACTACAAGTTGCTTCCTGAACTAGCTATCATTCTAAAGATATTAGTAATATTGTTGAGTAGTCATATTGAAAATTAGGGTTCTGAACCCCCTTATTCACCCCCAATAAATCTCTAGAACATTCTTGCTTATTTCATATCTGTTGCTTGGGAAACCTCCATGTAGAACATCCATTGTAAGGTACATTTCTTTTGCTATTTTTCTCCATTTCCATAGTTTTCAAGAATACAAAACAATGAGGAAATAAGATAGGAGGCTCTTCCACCTTCTAAAAGTTCGTATTTGATTATGGTACAGAACATCTATACTGGGATCATTGCAGCTTAAACTGATTTGTGGATTTAGGATGTCATACACACAGACTAGTTTTAATACAGCGTAGATCAGTTTTCTCAATCTCAACAATTTTAAGACGTGTGGAGTTCAACTTCCAGAATTCCTCAGCCTGGAGAATTCTGGAGATGGAGTCACACATCTTAAAGTTGCTGAGTTTAAGAAAAACTAATATAAATTATCAACTATTTTAATTTTCAAAATGGTTGAAAAAAATTGGATACAATAGCAACACATAGAATGCATTAAGCTTTTAGATTCAGTTTCCTTTCCAGTTTTTTCCTCTATATTTTGAGAAAGGGTGTGCATGAATTTCTCTGTGTCCCCCAAAGTCACACTTAAGGGAGGACTGGCTCTCTCTCTCTCTCTCTCTCTCCCTCCCTCCCTCTTTCTCCCTCTCTCTCTCTCTCTCCCTCCCTCCCTCCCTCTCTCTCTCTCTCTCCACACACACACACACACACAAACATACATACACACATTCCCTCAGGCAGTTTTAAATCAGGAGGAGTCATGTTTCTTGCTGGGAAAGGGCAGCTCAGTAATTTGTCTTTAAAATTTAGCATAATGGTGCATTCTGCTTACATAGCATATCTGAGATAGTTGCAATAGCTGACAATGTGCAAAACACAACAAGGCAATGGGAAATAAAAAGGAAAGGTTATGCTGTAAATGGAACAAGTCATAATATAGAAGTCACTGTAGTATTTTAACTCAGCTACTTGGTGTGCAATGAGCTCTAATAATTGAGTGAATCACAGACTTAAAATGGCATCAGCAATACACAGCTCAATGTAATCCCCAATTTTACTACCATCTTTAGGAAAGGTAGTTGCCCCACAATAGGGACAAAAATAATATGGCAGAAGATTAACAGACTGCACCCATGAACACCAACTAGTAGTCAGAAGACATGATGAAAACTCTTTAATTTTTACAAGAGAAGTCTTGTGGCAAGATGGGTGGCAAACAAATTTAATAATAAATAAATAAACAAATAAACAAATTCACAATACATGAGGTCTGGCACTCAGACAAATCAGCCATCAAGCACATAGAGATGAACATTCAAAAGAGATAAACAAAAAACCAAAACAAAAAGACCAAAAGACCAAAACACCCAATCACAAAAAAACAGAAGCAGAGATGAACACCAAGATTAGCACTAGACCAGCAATCAAGTAAACAAAGCCCCATTAAGGAACTATCAACTCAGACTTACAGAATGTGTCCAAAATCTGGGACCCATGACTCTTGAGGGAATGAAATCTGGGAAGTTTTGACTGATTCAATGCTGCCACGTTGTTGCTGCCATGTGATTCTCCTTTTCAATATTTTGTGAGGTTCCCAGGTATTCTCCAAATTTCTTGCTTCCTCCCCACTAGCAGACCTTTACTTCCCTCCTGGGAAGAAGAAGGAAATCAAAGGAAAGGGAGAGTGGAAGGAAAGGAGGAAAATAGAAGAAGGAAGAGAGGGAGAGAAGGAAGGAAGGAAGGAAGGAAGGAAGGAAGGAAGGAAGGAAGGAAGGAAGGAAGGAAGGAAGGAAGGATGAGACACTTCTCTGCTCATATCACCCTTCTCATGTACTATCCTTGACCTGCACAGCACTCTTGGGCACTCCCAAGGCACCCTTCCCAACTCACATCCCACAAATTGACCCATCCTTGATCCACATGGCACCTCTTGTACACTTCTACAACCTCTACACACCCTTCTTGACCTGTGCTTCCCCCTCTTTATGCCTTCCCAGTCATCACTTGTGCAGTCCTGGGCACACTTCCTGACTTATACTGCCCATGTGTATGCCCTCCCTCATCCACGTGGCACATCTCATGCACATTCATATGCCATTCCTAACCCAAGTTCTCATGCATCCCTTTGGTCCTTCCCCCACCCAAAAGTAACCACTTACCTGCTGCTGGCCTTGGACTTGCAATTTCCTGTTGGCTTCCCCACTGAGTGTTTCATTGTAAGATCCCTACAAGCAAAATATATGGGGAAGGCCTGCAGGAACTCAAGGAAGAAGGAGAGGGAGGGAGGGAACGAGGGAGGGAGGGAGGGAGGAAGGAAGGAAGGGAGGGAGGGAGGGAGGGAGGGAGGGAGGGAGGGAGGAAGATAGATTTCTGATGCTCCTTGTCAGCTTCCCACAAGGAACGGGGAAGCCAGCAGGAAGTTGGAAATTGCTCCTGCTCCTTTGCTTATTTGCCCAGCGGTCATCATTCTGCTTCTCTATTTAGGTAAGGAAATATCTCTGAAATGATGACCCAATGGAGCACAGGTTGTCTAGTTCTATACTAATTCTTTTGATGTCTTTTATAAGCGTAATGGTGCTGAATATGGTTCTTAATGATGTGATGCTTTGCATTTTGCTGTGTGTGTGTGTGTGTGTGTGTGTGTGAAAGAGAGAGAGAGAATTCAGTCTGTCTTCATGTAACTTATCCCTCCATCAACATTAAATGTCAAATGACATAGTGACAATCATGAACCCAGTATCCAACAATTATATAATGAATCCTTTCCCATCAAATTTATCTGCAGTACAGAAATTAATTAATCCTCAATAGGTCATGGCACTGAATAAATTCCAGATTTTTCCTAGTGCTTTTTATAAATAATTAAAAATAAAATGAAAATAAAATAAAATATAAAATAAAATGGAACACTAAGGCAAACACATCTTTAATTCACTGTCACCACTGATGATGCTAGTCGATATCTTCCAATGCAAATGTATATGTTCACCGTATCCTTGCATTTCCACAATGTCAGAAGTTATGAAAACTCTCTAAATATCTCAACCAGCATAATTTGGATTTAAATTAATGGCATCAGCTGGTAATAACAGCTTTGTTCTTTTCCTGAACCATCATATTCTCTTACTTTCAATCCATTTTTTTTAACTGGTACACATCTTTTCGAAAGAGCCTGGGGATACACAGTTTCTGACTTGTGAATGCAATTGTTTTTATAGATCACATTTAGAAGAAAAAGCAAATGTTTTGCTGTATAGCAAATTAGGCATAATGAGCTATCTTGCAATAAGCAAGATTATTGATCCATATAAGAAAATAGAAAATTGCCTTACAGCAGATCTAGCCATTTAGCCATTCAGTTCAGTATTGTCTATGCTGATGGCCAGCTGCTTTTCATCTGGTCATCCAGACAAAAGTATTGAATCAAGAGATCTTCTGCAAGTGATGTGTTTGTGTCTGTGTTTGTGTGTGTGTGTGTATCTGATAATTCTGTTGTGTATTCTGCCACCAAAATACATGATGCCTGCCTTTTTTGATGGATGACTTCTCTCAAAATTTTACCAAGATGTATTTCCTAACCCTGCTTCAACAGATTTCTTCTTTCCTTTTTTTCAGTGCCAGGGATTAAAGCATAAAACTTTTAAATGCAAAGTATGTGCTCTTCCACATTGCATCAGATAATTATAACAGCCATATTTTATCTCTAATCCAAGTTGGTTTTAAACCATAGAAAATGTTCTTACACATTCTTTCTACATGATGCCAATAAAAATAAAACTCCAAAGTATCCACATCTGTAAGGTTTGGGTGGCATGTTTTATAGTGCTTAAAAACAAATATGATTTCTATTTTATTTGGTACATATTGTCAAGAAATGATTTTATATAGGTGTATGTCATCTGTCTTTTATATGGAACAGAAATTTTAAAAATGGATTGCTTATGCAAAATAACAGAAAAGATACATAATTTTCATTCAGTGAAATAACCAATTGTTTGTAAAAAATATAGTGCTGCTTCGCCAAGAAAGAAGGGGAGTCTTATATTCTATTTACAGTTTCTTTTTATCCAAGTATAATTGAACTAAATACAACAGTAGTTTTTAAGAAGAACATATATCTTTAATAAAAAAAATCCCTCCCTTTTTACGACCTTGTAATCCCTTAATTCGGGGTAGAGTCAGGGTGACTAAATGGAGCTGAGCATTGATGGACCAGATGCCCTTCCTGATGCCTATGTGAGTACTCAGTAGATATTTTTTCTTTGTGCCCTAGGAGACAAACATCTGCCACTACCTAGGATTGAACTTTCAATCTTCTGAGTGGGAGGTGAGCATCTTCACTACTAGGCCAATTTCTGCTCTAAAAGTATATCTTTAATATCAGATAAATACTTGGCAATATTAATGGGATGGCTCTTAAAATACAAACAGTTCTATAATGTTATAAGAAAATTCTGCCAGTTATTTGGATCAGCTAAATTTCTGCAAAATAAAACACAGACTGTTTAAGACCTGCAGCTTCTAAATAGTGAGCTTTCTGTAATAATTTAATAGATCTCTAGGAAAGGGACTTCCTTTTCTTTTTTATCAGTAACAAAACAAAAACTCATTTCAAATCTTAAATTCTTGACTGCAGTACCTTTATTTCTTTCTACTACAGGAATATACACTATACCTTAGCCCTTAATAATTTGTGGGTCACTTATATTCTTCAAAAGCTATAAATTAACTAGAAGAAAAATCTCAATGAATGGTACAAATTTCTGGAAAGCCGACACTTTATTTGAAAGGAGAGGAGATGATGTATTTCTTAGATTGCAACTGCTTATAAATTAAAGCCTTATAATTTTAAAAAGAGAGAGCTGTTGATAGATGAAAGTGTACTAACTGATAGGGAAATAATATTTACCTGTTATTTTATTCAGCATTTTAGTAAGTAAAATAGTGATGTTAGTAACAAGGACTGCCATGATAAAGAAAAGCCAAGTTCTTCTTTCTGTTGGTAATCATATTTTTCAGTGCTGGATCTTCCCTTTGTGCCAAATTGGAAAGGTTCTAGAGGCATAGAGGCATCCATCAAAAATAAAACGTAGCATTTTACTTTTGCATAGCTAAATATTGTCTTTGTAGACTTCATTAAATGCAAAATAGTCCAGGAAGAAGAATCAAGTAGGGAGGATGTAGGGTTGAATAAGATACTGTAAAATTTCTATGAAAACAGATAACATAGTCTGAAAATAGCTAAACAATGCTGTTTAAATAGGACCTAGAAGGCATTGGCTTCAAGAGCAGTCATTTCTTACAGAAGCTAGCATAAGCCAGTTTTTCCCAACTCTGGCAAAAGAAGAAATGAGCAGTGAAATGGCCCGGGCTAAACTTTGATAAGTAAGGAGTTTGACTAGTGGGTACATCAGTAATTGAAAAGTCAGTTATCATGAATCAGTAGAGGAATGTCTGATCATTGTATCATTTTTATAGATTCACTGTTCTACCAACTAAATTTTTTCTCATGCAAATCCTGAAAGATAATGTTTAAAAGCATTTTTTAGCACATTTAGCACATTCCCACAAAATGTTTCAGAAAGCTTCAGAAAATTTACAATTCTTTAGAACTCTGACTGGTTCTTGACTTCAGGTCTCAGAGTGGTTTTTATTACCAAATAGTAGTTGTGGTATCATATTATCTTTTTACTTTTTAAACAGCTTGAACATTTCCCCAGACAAGGGAAGCCCACCACTTCTCTGGTTAGTTGGTTAAATATTCTTACTATTAGGAATTCAATTGGAAATTGTTTTTCTGGAATTTAACTCTGTTATTCTGTGTTTTGACTTTGAATACATCCTGACCCTAAGGCCTTCAATAACTTTGGTCCAACTGTAGTCATAAAGCACTCATATGAATAAGTGGTTACATTTTCAAATAGAAATTTGAAATTCTATTTATATCAAATGATTCATGGATCCAATTTAGTTAAGATTGGATGGTATTATACAAGCAAGAAGAGGTTATGCCTATTGTGCTGGATTTTCCTAGATTTGGGGGGAGAGGATTTGTTCATTTACCTCATAATTTTTGTCAGTGTGAATTGTAGGCCTATCATAAAAAATGTGCACTTGTTATAAGTAGCAATAGCACTTAGACTTATATACTGCTTCATAGTGTTTTACTCTGAGCGGTTTCCAGAGTCAGCCTATTGCCCCCAACAATCTGGGTCCTCATTTTACCGATCTCGGAAGGATGGAAGGCTGAGTCAACCTTGAGCCAGTCAGAATCGAACTCCTGGAATGAGTAGTGAGTTAGCCTGAAACACTGCATTCTAACCACTGCGCCACCATAGCTCAAGTCTTATATTATGTGATGGAAGCATAATTACTTCATTCAAGACAGTAATTTCTAGTTAATAGTTGCAGAGATTATATCTCCAGATTATAATTTCTTAATTTATTCTATGTTTTATAAATATTTCAATTTCTGTACAGTTGTTGTTTTCTTTAAATAGCTACAGGAGTCCTCAGTAATAAATATGAAAAGAAAAGATAGAAGTATCAGGCACTCCTTTTCACAAATGAACTGATTAATTTCCTGGATCTTATTTTCATACCAAAGCCTGAGAAAGAAAAAGGTTTGCTCTGAATTGTCCTTTGACAATGATCCCAGTGAAAACTGAAAATAACATCAAAGACACCCATTCCTTCATTCTCCTTTGTTAGTAGTGCATGACTGGGTTCATCTTCTGATCCTTGCTTGCTCTGCAGGAGTCCAGAAATACAAGGTGCAAAGGTGATATTTACAAGTGCATCTGCTCTTTGACAAGCAGCTCTAACAAATATCATTACACATTTTCCTCCTGCAAAAAGTCAAGACTCTGTGAACTCTGCGCCTCTGCCTGCCCTCCCACCACCAGAGATTCACACCCGTATTTTTATGTGATGCCATGTTCCTGGATTTTTATGAATAAATGCAAGAGAGCATGATATTGTGTTTCTGCAGAAGACCTTGTACAGAATCCCAAATTATTTTCCATCTGTGTACTCTTATAAGAAGAACTTTTGTAACACTTAAGTACTTAAAAAAAAAAAAAAATTCTCTTCTGGAGGCAAAACTGTGAGTAGTACAATTCTGTTTTGTAACTAATAACTCAGAGAATTCTATAAGAAAAAAGAGAAGCCTTTAACTCAAGGTTTATGAAGTGTAATTGATGCTGAATTAAAAAAAAATAAGAATGCATATAAATGACAACTACCTCCTTATAGGTTAAAAGGTTTGTATTTATAAATTACATTAGATGTTAGGAGAAATAATTCAAACTCTAGGAGATCCTGATTTTAGTTTTATATTGTAGATGTTGCAATAAAGTTTTCATTTTTATAACTATAATTTGCATTATATTTCTACTAAATTATCTTAAATTAATCTAAAATATGAGTAATCTTTATTCTTTAATCAACATATCTATGTTCAATTGGTGGGATTATACTGGATCTATACTGGTAAGATTTAAAATCTGTTCAAGGAGTAGGTTTGTTCTTTCAAAGACCTTTTAGAAAATAATCAAAATTGTAGACTTTTCCCAACCAACTTCTAACTTGTCTGAAATAACAGGCTCACCCTAAATTCTTCTCTATAGCTTTTCCCATCCCTTCTTTCAACAATTTATTAATTTATTAAACCAATTTATATAGCCACCCATTTCACAAACAAGCAAGTTCAGGCAGCATAAAAGAGAGCTAACATTTAATAAATACATTAAAAAGTATAAAAACCAAACTAAAACAAAGAATAATAGACAAAGGGATTATAAGCAGCATAGCCACTACACTAGTTCACCCGTCATCTGAATTCTCTGCTGGCATAGATCATGAGGAATCTCCAGAGGCTTAGTAGTGATGAAGCCAACTTTACCTCAGAGGAGAGGAGATTCCATAGCACAAGCACCACAATAACAGAAAAACAGAGTTGGAAGGGACCTTGGAGGTCTTCTAGTCTAACCTCCTGCTCAAGCACCCAAGGAGAAAAGGACCATCACCCAGGGCCCACCAAAACAGTCTGTAACACATGGCCTCTCTGCTAGAACAGGTAGTCGAAACAAATAAAATCGGGGAGAGACAGTCCCTCCAATAACCCAATCCCCTGCAGTGAAGGGTTTTAAAGGTCAGCATCAGCAAACTTAAGCAGAGTTGCGCAATTTCTACTTTTATTATGTTTTTATATTATATGTATTAATTAATTTATTTGAATTATATGGCTACCCATCTCAGATATATGAGTTAATGTGGCTAACAATGAATTTGATATGTAAACCATAAACAAACTTTTTGGTGGCTAGAAATCACACTTTGGTTTTTCTGTTATTTGCAATGGCCAGATATTGAAGGGTGCAAAGTAATGTAATGATTTCATTAAAGCAGCTGCTAGATATTTGCTAAGGCATTTCTTTATTTACTGAAAGATATTGGAGGATATATTGGAAACATTCATTCATTGCTGATTTTTCTGCAGCCTTTTCCAAAAGCACTTTTATCTCAATCCAGATGACTTTCAATATTAAAATGCAGTGAATGAAAGTGATATTGAAAGATAGATTGCAGGTGAAATCAAATACTAGCAGAAGAGGATTCTTATTTCAAGGTTTGATTATTTATTAAAAATGTGTATACCAACTCTTCTGTACTGTGTTGACTAATCATGGATCATATTATGGATAATAACATAAACTATTAAAAAATAGAAGCATTAAAAACTCTTCAAATGGTTTAAATTCTCTTTCCTAATAATAATGAGCTATTATTATCAATAGTAATAATAATAACTGCTAATGGCAAATTGTTCCATAACCTAAAACTCACCACATAACATGCTAAAAGAAAAAAGAGATTCAGTTTGGTCTAGTGGTTAAAAAACTAGACTAGAAACCAGGAGGCTGTGAGTTCTAGTCCTGCCTTAGGCATGAAAGCCTGCTGGATGGCTTTGGGTCAGTCACTCTCTTTCAGTTCAAGTTACACCACAGGATTGTTGCTGTGGGGAAAATAGGAGGTGAAAAGAGTAGTGGGTGTGTTCACTGCCTTGAGTTATTTATAAAAATAAGAAAGGGAGGATAAAAAAAATTTAAAAAGAATATCTGCTAATTTTATCCATAGTGAGATCTTCAAAAATGCTTTAATAACACAGAAGTCAGTGTGGGAATACGCACACTACAACTATTCATAGCCCAATCCAGTTATATACTCAGCCTCAACGACTTATAAAACTGAGAGATATCTTATATGAAACGTGGCATGTACAGGTAGTCATCGACTTATGACCACAGCTGGGACAGGAATCTTGGTTCTTGATTAAATAGTCATTAAGCATGATGATACATAACTGTCCATGTGACTGCTTCACTTAACAATTGCTGTCCCAGCACTCTTGATTGTGGTAATTAAGTGATCTCACAAGTTGTTAAGCAAAGAGTAAGGAATGCAGGTTGCTTTAGGAGGGTAAGGGAAGATCCTAAGAGATTCTGCTCAGGAGCTGAAAATTTTCCCTGCTGAACTCCAAGCAAGATTTTCAGCCTCCGAATTGAGAGACATTTGCATGTAGCATGTGCCAGGCTGCCCAGGGTCTCTCCCCCCCCCACCCTCTCCTCCACCCCATCAACATCCTCCTGCATTTTTTTCCCTTATTGTGCTGCCCATCCATATAGGAGCTGAAGATCTTCCCTGCTGAAATCCAAGCAGATTTTCAGCCCCTGAGTGAACAGACACTTGTGTCAGCCTGTGCTCGGCCTCCTCAGGCCTCACCCACCTGCCTGTGACACCCCACACTTCTTACCTCCTGCATTGATTATCTGCTCTCTGTATTTGGCTCCTTCTCTTCCCCAAAGCTGGTTGAAAGAACTGTTCTCAATATAGCCAATCCCATGAATGAAGACATAAACAAAAGGCTCTTTATCCTTCTTTTATGTAACAAGATTATCCATAGAGTCTGTTGCAGATCCCTTTTTCTTTTCTTTATCTGTGAAGGATGCCTGTTGCTTTTCATACTGGGAAATTTTTTCCTTCTCAAGTGGAATACACATCAATGTTTATTATTACTATTGCTGTTCTAATTACGAAGAGCAAAGCCTTGTAAGAATCACACTAAACACAACTTCACTTTGATGCTTAAGCAGAGATGCATTTTTCTCAGGCTTTGAATGTTGTGCTGATAATTTCCCCCCTTAATGAGTTTTTTCCTGTGACCACTAGCTGAATGACTAAAAATGATGTAAATGTTAATTTCAAATTTAAGTCATATGTCATGTAGTTCCATGCTCTAAAAATACAATTTTGTGGAAATTCAAAGAGCTCATAGGTGTAAGTTCTGCTGTCAAAACAAACTGAAGCCAACCATGCTCAAGCAAATATTTGATACCAAAGTTCTATTGATTATTCAAAAAAGAAATTTTTATACTTGAGTTTTATGTATGAGAGTAAAGGCTATTGCCAGAATATGTCAGAGGACAGTTCTCTAGAATAGGCAATCTGTTGATAGAAGTGGCCCTTCCACTTGCTCAAGGCCTGAACTGCAATAAAGGATGAACTTTTCTACCACCAAGTCAACAATTACAGTAAGTGATAAGTGCCTGGTAAAGAAAGGTTCTCTTTTCTGAAACTTCTACAATTTTTCTAAATTATCTCCTGTCATCTCCCATTAGCTCTGAGTCACTAAGTTGCTGTTTCTGTAGCAACCAATGTTTGATCATAGCAGTATGTGTCTTTCCCATATTCTTCATAACTACTCACTGCTCCTGCAAAATACAAATTTCTACAATACCTGATGACCAAATTAAGTTATATACAAATAAAATATAGGTCCAGGAACTTTCTGTGCCTGTTGTATTATAAATACTGGTAAGGAAAGGTAGGATATGAGAAGAGAGATAGAGATAGACTGCAAATTAAAAAGCAGGAAACAGATAGTAGAAATAAATGGACAATTCACAATAGTGAAATGTATACAGCACATCCAGGTACTTCCAGCGGTTGATGTTATATTTTAATTGGCATATAACTGGACTGGAGTTAAGGCCAGCAGTGAGATGGTTATATTTGGTAATGAGTCCAGGCTATTCTGGATGGTAAAGTCAAAAAGTGACAGCAGGGACTTCCGGTTTGCCATCGCGGCAGCGTGGACGCTGGAAGACAAGCTCTATCTTTTGCGTCCAGTTTTGTCTCGCTGGGGGACCCTGGAAACGGTCAAAAGTCACCCTGTAGGGGTGATGAGCAAGGAGGGGACCCCCGCTTGATCGTGGGAGGGTGGAGGCCCTTCTGTTGGATCTGGGAAGCATTCCAAACCGGCTGGGGAAAGACTGGCCATAGCAATATGGCTCGTCACTAAGCTGCTGACAGCCGAAGTCAGAATCACCACCAAGCACCTTTAAAGCAATGCAGATGAAACTAGGTGAGATCTGATCTTCTCTTTAAGACTTTAAATATCTTTTCCTGTAAAAGCTGCCAAAAGTACTTTTCCCCCTGTGAGGAGAAAGGGAAAGGAATTTCTACCCCACCCTCTAAGAACAGCGGTGACTAACTACCCAGGGGAAACAGAGCAACTATAAGAACAATTTTAATCTAATTGGATGTATATGCTTTTGAAACTTGGGGATTAAAAGTGTTCCTATTCTTACTGGAGACCTTTGTTTTTATCTAAAAAAAAGAAATAAGACTTGAAAAACTATCATAAAAACTTTGGACTTAAAAAACTTTAAATGGCATCGATGACATCTTGTGGTGAAGTATGGTATTACAACTTGTTATTGCTTAAAAGAGACTTGGCTTGAAGCCCAGACTCCAGAAAAAAACTTCTCTGACCTTGACAGCTGTGAAAAGCTCAGCGGCAAATAAGGAACTTTGGGCGGCATATCTGGCCTGTTTGAACTATGAATGTAAACTTTTACTGACTTTCAGAGTTATACGTGGGGAATTGCTTTCCTATTTCTTTACATGAGAAGCATATATTATCACACGAGATGATGGAATACCTTGGACTATAAACTCTTACTTGACAAACAATTTCTACTATAAAGACCATCTATAACATGTGAAATAGATGTCCCATACCTAGCTATAAAAAACAAAAAACTATTCTTAATGTTTGATTCTAAAGTCTTCAACTTAACATACTATCAAGAGAATATGGATAAAGATCAGGAAAAAATCCTTTCCATGTTGAAATCAATACACGAAACCATTCTTTCAGCTTGTGACAAAATAAGATGCAACATAAAGGAACAAGATGCCAGCTTAAATACACAAACACAGATCTTGACTACAACCAAAGAACTAACAATGCAGAAAATAACAGGAGAAGTGGAACAACTAAATACTAAGACATAGGACTCAATTGACCAACAGATCCAGCCAATGGAAAAATCAGAAAAGGGAGTGACAACACTGAAAATGGAAAAGACTTTTTACAAAAATCAGAAGAAATTTAAGGAAAAGGAAGAAGAACAGATTGAATGGAAGATAAACCTATCAGGACAATTGTGGGAAATTGGAGTAATAGGAAGGCAATCTAATGAATACAAATGGGCTCGTTCTTCCAAAAAAACTGCAACCAAATGGTCTTTCTTATTCCAAATAATATATATAATAATAGAGGGAGAACTATTTGATGATTCAAAGGCACTGACATGGAAGGTTAGTTGGCAAAGGAAGAAAGCCAGAGTAAGGCTGAAGAAAATAAGGGTTTTGATTTATTAGAGGGGATTTCATATTACTAACTAGAGGGTTGAATATGATGGAAAATAGATAATTTTTAGAAAATAAAGTAACATTATATTTGAATAGGTAAGATGTGTAACAAGACTAATAGACTTTGGTATGAAAAGGGAAAAAGGAAGAAGTTGAGATAAGGGAAATTTTGGTCACCTAATATAAAATATTTGGAAATTAGTTGAAAATAAGAATTCTGTTTGCCCAATATGAGATAATAGATATTACCAGAAAAAGAGAGGGAGTATTTGAGCTTTTAAAAATTAGACCTAAACGAAAAACATTATGTATATTACTGATTTATTGGTTAACCCAGACAATAGATATAATGGTTTTGATCTATTAGAGGGTATACTGTATTATTAATTAGATGGTTTAATATGGTGGAAAATAAATAACTTTTATAAAACTGAACAAGACTATATTCAAATAGATAAGATGTGTATTTAGAATATTAGATTTTGTTATGAAAAGGGAAAAAGGAAGAAGTTGAGATAAGGGAAACTTTGGTTACCTAAAGCTTAGAAATTATAAATACCAAATGTTAATTTGAATATTGACGGAAAATTAAAACATGGGAAGAAAGCAATAACAGGACATTGATTGTATATAAGGATTGAATATAAACACAATTAAGATATGTATAAGCTAAAAATTATTGATAAATGTAACAAAGATGTTTTTACTTAGTTGATAACAATAAGAACTGTATTAGCCTAATATGAGATAGTAGATATTAAGGGAAAAAGAGAGGAAATATCTGATGTTGTAACTTGAGATTTATACTAAAGATTTATGTATGTTATTGAACTATTGATTAACCCAGTCACCACATTGCTTTTTAAATACTTAATTGTAAAATTAGAAAACTAATAAAATATTATATTAAAAAAGTGACAGCAGAGTTCAAAAATTGTCTCTTCAGAGTAAGAGAAATAAATTCAAAATGACAAATAAGTATAAAGTGATACATGTTAATATGCAAAATTCAAACTTTACCTATATACAGAAGGGTTATGATCTGGCAGTGGGTGACCAGTAAAAGAAAGACTTTTGGACAAGTTGATGACAACCCTATGTAAAATTGCTGTAGAGAAAGAAAATTCCATGCTTGGAATCATTAAAAAGGAACTGAAAATGTAACTGCTGATATGTTAATGTCCTTATACAAATTCATGCTGATTTGGACTTGGAGTATAGTTTTGGTTATTCTAAGGTATAATAGACAGGTAGCAAAGGCAGCTACAATTATTAGAAGGCTCAACCAGCTCTCTGCAAGGAAAGACTACAGCAACTGAGCCTCTTGAACTTGGAATGGGAGAGAGTAGAGAGCCATGATAATGGTAAATAAATTAAGCATGGCATACTTAATTTGGTGAGAGATAGGTTTCCTTCCTTTTTTCACTAAGAAACAGAAAAAGCAGCAAGACAAACCTCTCTTGCTTGATCCTCTTCTTCTTTTTCTCTAATTCCTAAGGTAAAATGAAAATGTTAGCATGACTGGAGCCTTGAACACCTAAAGTCTTTCAAGAGGTAAGTGGAAAAAGAAAGGAAACATTATCTTCCAATAATGGAGGGAAAGAAAGAAGATTCCTAGGGCATTTCTGTGCAAGGGCATTGTGCTGCTTTTCTAGCCCTTGGATTCTGTGATGTTCTGCCTATGTTACTCTGTCTAGCACTGATTGCCCCATTTGGGTTAATTTCTATTAGAGGACATTGCTTCACTTAAGCATCACTTAAATGCTAAAATCTTCAGCCAAGTCTGGATACAACCTGATCACAAGAGATCCCAAATTTTCCTGGATGAACCAATTATCCTTGAAATCCTGCACTAGAAGACTTGCTTGATAAACCTTAGCATTTCACGAAGGCATCTGAAAGACAATTATTTTTGCCTTGATGGCTAATACTACTCCTTATTATTCTTTACTATGTCTTCATTCTTTACTCACTGTAAGATTCAAAATGGCTTTATTTGTATTTCTGAGGTGTCATGGGCAATCTCTGCTTTAGCTTGTGTTCGGTATAAACAATAAACTTATTTTAGACTGTAGGAAATCCTAGAATGCTATGAGTTAAGTTGCCTATTAAACAGAAATCAAATATATTCTCATTAGAACAGAATAGCTCAAGAGTCTGGCTCCAAAACTTACTTTTCCTGTACCTCAGTAGCTCACTTATGATCTAATTGAAAGAAGTGTCAAACTAGAATATTATTTGGGGGAGTCCCCTTTGGAAGAAATGGGTGGCTATATAAATTTGACTAATAAATAAAAAAAATAAAATATTTTTATATTAGAATGATGAGACCTCCACTTTGCCATTGGAGGAGACTTGTGCATCACACTTGTCCCAGATACTGAACTTCAAGTCTCGTAGAAAAAAACATTAGTCAGAGGCTTTGCAGTTTTCTTTCCCTCTCCCAGACAAAAGGAATGGGCTAATGTTGTCAATACATTGCCCCTTTTTTTTGGCATAGGGTAAACCTGTATGCAGAATGCCAAAGTAGTGCTCTTCTTTCCACCTCTGTGTGGAATGGAGATGAGGAGATTTCTGTTGCTGCTGCGTCTGTAGCATTCAGGCCAAGACCACGATTATCACTCTAATCTCAGAATTTCTGAGTCATCAGAATAGCAAGTTACTATGAATTGAATTTTAAACTGTTAACTCTGTTAACAATTGTGAAATCTCTTAACAAAGAGCCCTATACACTCTAGTTAATCTAATTCCTACAACAGTTCTTTAGTATCCATGTATATGAGAAAATTAACCAAGTTAAAGTGTAAAAAAATAAAGATAGTAGCAATGTGGCTATAGGCGCAAACAGGGGAAATTCCAGGGAAGGGAGAGAAATGATGAAGAGGGTGTGGGAAGTCACCCCCCCCCCCGAGAAAGAAATATTTTGGGGAATATTAAAAAGGTAGAATATACTGTATTTCTCCAAAGGAATAATGGAGAAGATCTTAAAAAAGGCAGAAACTTCTCCCTCCCCCCAGCCAGAAACTCAGCAGAAACCAGATCTGCAGATGTGACAATTCTTTCAGAAAGGCTGGAGTAGGAAGCCTGGAACTGATGGGATTGGAAAGACAAAAAATCCCTAGAATCAATAACCCCTCACCCAAAAAAATCCAACGCAGGACATAGTCATCAGCCACAGTCCCAGGGAAGCAGGATATGACCTTTAGGACATAATAGGATTAACCCACCAATACCAAAAAGGCACACTGAAGCTCAGGTCAAAGTTCATGCCACAGGAACAGGAAACAAACACAAAAGCCCAAGAAGGTATAAAAACCCACCACTCCCAGCTACATGTGATCAGCTGCTTCAGAGCCTCATGTCTTATGATTCTGCTTTTCAATAAACTACAAACTTCTTTCTAAAGCAGTCTTCATTTTGTTTATTCCCGGCTTGGACTGGACCCTGATGAAGATTTTTCTTTCAACAAGGATATCAGAAGGGGCAAAAAAATCTCAGAGAAAGGAACAGGAGTTGTGTCTGAGATATGTTTGTATTTGTCATTTTGCTCAGATTCCCTTAATTTCATAACTGGACTTGACATCTCTCCACAAGGTAAATGAGGCAACATTGAAAGGATGAAGATCTTTGTCTGCAAATGATTCCCTGCGTAGATTCTCTCAACATAGAGAATCTCTACCATTCACAGCACTCGTAATTGATGGCTAATAAAAAACTTTATTTACTTTGGAGAAAGCTCTTTCTTGATTATTCAAAATAATTGTTAGGCAGGGAGCAAACAAATCTTTTACTATTCAAATTGTGTGATTTATGCTTAGCCATTTAATAGTTTTCCTGTTGCAACTCCACTGAAGACAGAATGTGGTTTTTGACATTTATTTATTTACTTGACTCCATCCTGGTCCAATGGACTAGGTTCTACTAAAGGAAGGATATCTATCTATTTTAGTATTGCAATTGTGTAAAACTTTGATCAGACATAAAATCTTCCAGGCTTGAAGTGTGTAACTGTAAAACAGAAAACATTATTTCATCACAAACAATGCTTGCTATGCGAAAGTGAGATCTCTATAGGAATTTGTTGACGTGAAGTAGAGCTGACACCATTAGCACTGAGATTAATATGGTGAAATCTCACTGCATTTAATTTAGCTCATGCAGTTCCTTTTTATCCATATATAGACCACAGTAGAAAAAGCCATTTTCTTTTGTCTCACTTATAGCATAAATGTGAAGTCTTGCTGCATTTTTCTTCAAAGATTAATTTTCAAAATATCAAAACAGCTTACCCAGCATGCTCTTTTTCCTACCAGGTTTGTTGGAGATGAAGCTAGCAGCAATTTACAAGAGCCATTCTATTTTTGTACCTATTAAGAGAGAGAAGCAGACAATCTTCTGGTACACAGATTCACTTTTTAAAGGGCTTTTCATCCGTTTGATTCATTCACAGTCTTGTGCAAGCTTTTTTTTTTTTATTAAATAGCCCAATGCATTATTTTCTACAGATTACTCCCTGCCTCCCCAATCAGAATATGGTGAATATATGGAATTAAATGGAATATATGGAATTATATGGAAAGCCTGGACTTTAAGTTTGAAAAAGCAAGTGTGTTGTTTTGATTCTTTTCTATAGTAGTAGTGTAAGTAAAATATTGGAAAACATGAACAACATAAAATACATCCAGTTTGTCAAATGCAAACATTTTGTTATGTCAGCAAACAAACATGATACTTTGAGGAGTTTTGATATATATTTCTAGTTAATTTTCCTTCATAGTGCTTCAATTGTCATGGATGTTAGCTATTTAACAATGTGGCAAAGCAATGACAAGTGTAACATTTGTGAGCAACTGTGATTAATCTCTGTTTCCAGAGTAGAAGTGTTTTGAACATTTATTATGTTTCTTGAAAAAACTAATTTATGCTAATGTTGAAGACAAGAACAAGATTTAGGATTGGACCCTTTTCTCTTTTGAGGATCATGTGACTAATGTAAATGTCTAAGTCAATACTGTACATGCAGTAGTAACAGATTATCTGCTCCTTTCTGATTAACAAAAACAACAAGAGATTGGTTTGTAGATATCAAGACTTGCAAAAATTTGCAAGCAGAGAATGCACTTTGTACTTGTTCTTAAGTGGAAAGCCTTAAGTCTTTATCCATACTTTTGCATGGTTTGGTCATATGAAGCAAGAATGAAACACAAAATTAGCAAAAATTAAATTTTGTCTTCTATATGCCTCTCCAGAAGGAGTAAACCAAGTGAGATATTAAATGCAGTCAATGATGTTTTAAACACAAAATTGCATACACTACCAAACATCACAAGAATGGTGTTAAAAATAAGTTGAGCTAAATCCATCCCATAGAGTCAACAATCTATGAAGCAATGAAGCATTTTAAATCCAGAAATCCAGAAAAGCTTTGGAAATTGGTGTGAGATACACACTTTGATTAAGAGGAAAACTATTTCTAAGTTATTCTTTCCTTTGCATTATTGCTACTGTTTATATCTTTTGCCATTTTAAATCAGCAAGATTTAAACAGAAAATATTTCACATAAATATATAAACAATTCTTTTTTCAACTCCTCCTAAAACTATTTCAGGTCAATAATAGAAGATTTGAATAACCAAATGATAAAACTTGACTTTGAAATGAACAAGTGAAAATATATGCTATGAGCATCCCCTAGAAAGAAAAACAATTAAAGCCAAAGTTTACTTTGCAGAAACTAATGTCATCTTGATTTAAATTTGCTCTGTGAGTAAACAGAGATGATTTAAATTTCCTTAATACAGTGGTACCTTGGTACTCCACTGCTTTGAAACTCATCAAATTTGGTACTTAGTGCATTTTGACGGGAACATTTTGTCCCGGTACTCATTCTTTGTCTGATACTCAATGCATAAGCTACAACTTGTCAGTTGCCTTGTGACTTACTTCATTATTCCTTATAGGAAAAAATGGTTTGGTACTCATCATTTTTGGTACTCATCATGCCTCCCGGAACCAATTAACGATGAATACCTAGGTAGCACTGTATATGTATGCTTTTCTTTTCATACGTTTGAATTTTATGACCTGTTGAAAATGCCTTAAAAGGCATTTTTAAAAGGCAAGTTGGTGAATATCAAATATCACAGGTATGTGCCCAAGTTCAGCTTTACACTGTAAACCAGGGGTCCCCAACCCCCGGTCCATGGACTGGCACCGGGCTGCATAAACAAGCAAAGACCCATCTGCGGGATGCTGGCATTACATAAAACCACGCCCCCTCTGGTCCACAGAAAAACCTCTCTCCACGGAACTGGTCCCTGGTGCCCAAAAGGTTGGGGACCTCTGCTGTAAACCATTCCTTCCTTTTGGAAAAGGAATGGATGATATAATGCAATTTTCAGGTTGACATGTTGGGCTTGTGAGTTTTGTCATGGATATTAATCACTCATTGTTGTTTAAGGTTAGATGTTGCTTCAGTGGCAACTAGTGTGATGACTGGGAAAATATTTTGTAATGTTATCTGGGATTTGTTTAATTATATGAAAGCTAAAGAAGTGGACAGGGTTCTGCAGTATGAGTTGCCAGTTGATTCTAATGGGACAAGGCAATCCTGAGGATACCTAGGTACCAAGCCATATTTTTTCTGAATGTGTGATGTTGACAGTGCACAGTGATACAGACATGCTCCCTTTTTTCATCTTAGTTACACAGATCTTATCTCTCAGCCTATTATTGTTATCATAAGGAATTTTAGAACAACTACAAGTGCACTATTCCAAGCTCTTTAAAATTGTCCTACATAGTTTGTTATAAAATTATAATAAATCCAGTAAATAAAAATAAGAGGTGTGAATTAGATACAATCAGGATTTTAGAGTAAAAAATAATTATGAAAGATACGCTATAAATCTTAAGAACTGCCCTCAAATCTTCTTAGTCTAATGCAAAAGAGCTACCAAAATTGTTAACCTCAATTTCACAGTTGACTGACAAGAGTCTTAGATAGACAAAATAAAACTGAAGAGTCTGATGGAAACTTGAAATTGATAGAAACGTGGTCAGAGAATATTTATTTACTTTCAGTTGAAAACTCCAAAACCAGATGAATTGCATTCTATGGCTCTGAAGGAAATAACTGATAGTCTGATTGAACTTTCACATACTATGTTTGAGAAATCCTGGAGAAAGTACTAGATAACAGGAAGAGACCAAATGTTATTTCTGTCTCAATAAAGAGAGAACAGGGAATGTCTCTCAGAAATCAGCATGGATTTGTGAAGAGCAGTACCTACTAAGCTAAGCATATCTCCTTTCAAAATACCAAGGAGGGATGCTGTAAACATAATTATCAAGATTTCAAGGAAAAAAATAACAAAGTGTTCCATGTCATTTGATTAATAAGCTAGGGTGAACTGGAAATAGTTGTATAACGCAACTGTAATAATGCCTAACAAGTAAATCTCTTATTATGATAAAATTCATAATCCCTTGTTTGGAACAAAAGATTATTATTTAAGGCTGATATACCCTTGCCTACTTCCTAGGGTGAGACAGAGTGACTGGCCCAAGGTCACCCAGCTGGTTTTGTACCTAAGGTGAAACTAGAACTCGCAATCTCCTGTTTCCCAGCTTGGTGCCTTAACCACAACACCCAACTGGTTCTCAGACCTGATTGGAAGCACCAAATTGAGCAACGATTTTCTGTCAATAATCTAAATGTCTTCTTCCAACTCTATGAATTTTTCGAACTTTGGAACAAAAGATTATCATTTAAGGCTGAATCTAGTTCTTGCATAACAAATTTACTTGTTAGGAAGTAGGCATTGTTACAGTGGTATTATATAACTGTTTCTGTTTAAACCCTTGGCAAAAGTCAATTAATCAATATGCTGTGTAAGCTATAAGCCCAAAATGCAGGCATTCTAAATTGTGATCTAAGTCTGCATGGAAATGTTATTTTTGATACATGCACATGCATAGTATTATAACTTTTGTGTTGATGCTTGAGATATCCTTTTATATTATCATATTAATCTTATTTAAATCTCTCTATTAAATCTTCAAAGGACTAGTTTTATACAGCTATGTCTATATTAAGAACACAGATAGAAATTCTTCCTCCCCCCCAAACCCATCATATCATAGAAAATGTGGTTATCTTATGAAGCTGAATGACAAATTTTAGACAAATCTAAATTATGGACAAATCTTGTCAGATGAGTTCAAATGTCTATTTAGTTGGTATCCTGTTTCAGCAGTATCCAAACTGTTATCAGTGGGAAGGCAAACACAGAATACTGTATAAGGATTAATAGCACATCTGCTAAATCAGGTTAAGGCTCATTCTAGTTTGTTATTGTGCCCCTCATTGTGGCAAACCAGTTGCTACCTCTTTCACTGCTGTTCTTCTACAACTGGTGTTTGGGGTTATTCTTCTCTCCCAATCCAGGGGTAACCTTTAGTCTTTAAGCCCTTCATTGACCTCTGTGAATTTATCAAACCCTCTTTTAAAGCCATCCAAATTAATGGCCCACACCTCATCTTGTGATAATGAACTCCATAGACAGATATGAACTGATTATTTGTTTATTTTTTTCAAATTATAGGGTTGACTAACGGAAACAATTTAAAGCAGATGTTTAATGGCTAAAATATTAAATTACAAAACAATCCAAGACACAGTACAATAATAACAATATGCTGTGGAATATACATTTAATGACTATTCAAATGGTTCATAAATTGCCTCAACCAGGACCTGCTGCAAAAGCCAAGTTTTTAATGCTTTCCTGAAGGTCAGCAAAGTTGGGGCTAAAAGGACATTAAGCACTTCATTAATAATTAATAAACATCCATTAATTACATTAATTCTGTGTTGCATGGAAAAGTATTTTCTTTTGTCTGTTCTAAATCTTTCAGATCTCCTTAACATCTTAACATTTTAAGAAAGTAAGGAAAAAATGACTCTTTTTTCACATTTTCTAGCAACTAGCATGTAAACATATACTCTCTTTAATTCTAGAGATAACAATAACTGTTATAGCTGATAGCTATTGATAACTTTATCTCTGTGAATGTGTCTTTTTTTCTCTTGAAGTTCTCAAAGGTTGTGATTGTCATTATATCATGTGGTCTTGCAATTTTTACAAGAGGAAAAAATGTTTCAAGTGCTTACACCACAAATTATCCAATGTCCACCAGGACCACATAATAAATTCTTCTTTGTGTGTGCTGAAGCTATTGCATCACTGTGTCTGACCTGAGACCATGACTTTCTTAAGCCTTTTTCCATTGCATCAGTTTATTCATTACCTGAGTTTATTGGCTGAACCTCCCCATTAGGTCCATCTACTTTCCAAGATATAATGGGCCAGAAAATGTTGCCTTGATGCTCATGCCCCAACTTTAGATAGCAAGAAGAGTGACATACACATTAATAAACAAGCAAACAAATGAATTTTGCTTTTGTGCAAATAAATAAGACACAGAATAATAGTTACTAAGCTTAGTGAACTTTGGTCACATTCAGCACATTAAGATATCTAATCTATATATACTTTGCAAGCCAACATACGGTCTCCATATCTCATCAACTAAGAGGTATATGAGATACTCAGAAAAGGAAAAAATGACTGGATTATCTTGGCTATAAATATATTAAGGTGGGGGGGGGGAAACCATTATCCTGGCATTTATTACACTTAGAGACCACAGTATGAAAGTATACACAGCCTCTTGCTAATAGTGATATCAGAATAACCCAACCAGAATATTTTCTTTCTGATTAATAGATGAGTATCACTATCAAAAACTAACAGTGCTCAGCAATTGCTTGGTGATTAAAATTCATTTCTTTCTGCTTATTTACTGTTCTACTTACTGTTTGCAAATGGGATTTCCCCACTTGCAGAAACCTCAGGACTGGAGAAGAGGATGGTGGGAAAGAAGACTAGGCAATCAGAGTCATTGTCTAGAGGAAAATCTTTTGCTTATGAAATTTGTTCAGGAGAAAAATAATTCTTAAAATATTAAAAAGCTGCTCAGTTGGAAACAGCCGAGTAGCTTTTGTGCAGGAACAATCACAAGACAGCGTGAATCAGGGCTTATCAAATATAATGATATACATCCAATATGCTTGGCCTGGCTAATTGCATGAAATATATCACAAAATATCTGAAGGCAAAAGACATTAATGTTGAGGAAAGAGCAGAGGAATAAAAGAGATGTGTTTGAATATTAGCAGCTCGGGTTGCTAGTTGGGCTGTTGATTTGATCTCTGAGCTTGGCGATTTGGCTGCAAACATTTCATCTCCATTCGGGGGGACATCTTCAGTGGGCACTGATTCAAAGCGCACTGAAGATGTCTCCCCGAATGGAGACGAAATGTTTGTAGCCAAATCGCCAAGATCAAAGATCAAACCCACAACCCAGGAATAAAAGTCCTTTTGAAAGAAACCACAAAAAGGCCCCCTGCCTTGCTTCTTTTTCTTACAAAGAAGAATGAGAACCATTTTTTATTTACTATAATAATATTCTGCAAGACAAATATTTGCAGTTAATATGTAATGTATTTCAATATTTTCTTAAAGAAAAATATTTTTGCTCCAATACATTTCATATTCAATTAACTCTTCATTAATCTTAGGATATGAATGAGGAAAGTAAAATGTGGTACATTTTCAACTATTGACCTTCATTGTACAAAGAAATGCAAATTTAAATATAGAGAGAAATTTCCCTTTGTAGATCGTCAGATTAATTAATCATAACTAGTTTCCAGTGCTATAGAAATAGAACAAAACTGTCCTGGATAAATGATTTTAAACTTTGTTCTTATAATTATGTGTTATGATGATATAAAGTGTAGAAAAATGAATATGAACTGTAAATTAATTGCCTCAAAATAAAATCATAGAACTTTCATATAGAGTTTGTGGAAATATACTTTTTCTAGGCACTTGAGATCATGTTGTTGCATTAAGAGAATTGTTTGCTTTTGAGATATCTCATACTACCTTGAAACAAATTGACCAGAAGAGTAGAAATATTTTTTTGGTGTTGGAGAAAGTAATCTTGATAATTTATTTTTAGTTATATTATAAAACCTCTTTTATGTCAATATGTGAGAATAAAATCATGATATTGAGATTTTAATAGCTAGGCATATTCAGAGACAATATAAATAATACAGAATTGAGAAATTCCTGATGAGATGTTTGTTATGTACTGGGCCTTGCTGAGTCATTCAGCAAGGCTCAGAAAGTTTGCAGAGAGGCTGGGCCTTGCTGAGTCATTCAGCAAGGCTCAGGAAGTCTGCAAAGAGGTTGCAGAGACCCGGACAGACCACGTGTCTGCCCGGGACCCAGACAGGCTGTCTCCAGCCTCGCGTGCATGCGCGAGGTGGGAGAATAGCCTGCATCGATTGGCTGAGCATTCCCTTGCAAGGGAATATAAGAAGGAGTGGCAAGTGTGGCCAGTCTGTGGTTAGTAGCTTGATTCCTGCTTATGTTTCTGTTCTGTTCAATCTCTCACTATGCTTCTGTTTGGTGAATGTACCAAATAAAAAGAAACATCTTTTGGACACACTGCCTCGTCTCCATGTCTGCTGTACGAACAGAACATTGGAGACGAAGGTGGGATTCGCCGTCTGGAATCCCGAAGAAGTAAGATAGGCCTACTCACCTGAAGGCCTGACAAGCGGAGAAGTCGGCGTCCGGGGAAAGCGACGACCTGCCAGCTGGAGGTGAGCTCGGTTTCCAAAGGACCCCTTCTCACTTCTTGCGGAGAAGTTCGGCGTCCTGGGGAAGCAGTTACCTGCCAGTATGGAGACGCTGGAGGCGAGTTCAGGTTCCAGGGACCCCTTCTCACGCCTTGAAGCAGAAGGAATCGAAGAGAAGTGCGGCGTCCAGCAGAAGCAACCGCCTGCCAGTACGAAGATGCTGGAGGTGGGCTTTCGGCTTCGTGGGACCCCTTCTCCGAGAAGCGCGGCATCCAGAAGGAGCAACCGCCTACCAGTACGCATATGCTGGAGGTGGGCTTGGCTTCATGGGACCCCTTCTCCTTCCCTTCTCCTTCCCCACGGCGAAAGACATCAACGGGACTAGCGGTCATGACGATATTCAAGCTGGGCCGTTTCTCGGCTAAGAAAAGGCTGCGCGAGCGTCGAGAGTCCCAAGAGTTGGCAAGAGGCTCCGCGAGCAAGGCGATGGCTTGATGGCCATCCGGCGATCCATGTGGCGGTTTCAGACTATCAAGATGTTGCTTGAAAGGTTTCACAAGCATCCTCCAAGTCTACTGAAAGGACCATTCAGGTGCTCCTGAAGCTCAGTACTGGGGGGGGGGGTTACGTTGAACTGGGTTGTATGTAATATTGTACCGGAAAAGGTGTATATGTAGTACATGCGTAGTCACTGTTAAGTGTCACAGTATTGTTGGCCCAATATTGTGAAATGTATGATTTCCAACCTAGATGGTAGTATTGTGTTCACCTACAATGCTAACGCTACAGATGTTCAACTATGCCTGGAATCCTCACCTAGGAAACTTCTTTTGTACGTGCTCCTCATGCTCTTAGGTTCAGGATGTGAAAGCGACTGTGAGACATTCTATTCACAGTACGATCCATTCAATAGGAGGAATCCAAGTTATTTTCCCTCTCTTTGCTCAATTAAACGTCATGTCGACCAACTGGTCACAGGGTTCCCAGCCACGTTCCTCCCCTGGCTCTACTCTCGGGGGGGAGGGGGACCCCAATTATGATTGTGGGCCACAGGCTCTCCACGAGGGCGTTTATCCACATCTTATTCCAAATGCTCCAGATGGGGGTCTTGCCAGGGAGGCGGCTCCTGGTTCTGGCAGAGGGCCCTGGTTTGGGGCAAATGGCCATACATGGGCCACTCAGGGTACTCCTGCTGCTGGTCTTGGGCTCGAGGGACAATGCTCCCAAGAGGAGTCCCATGGAATTCCGGGGAAATCCAGCCCGCCCAGGGACTGGGGGAACTCAACCCCTCCAAGGAACTCTGGTGTTGGGTCTAGCGGATCCAGCCAGTCAGCCGTCAGGGGGAGCCCCTGAGTTGTCTGGGCGGGAAAAAAGCCCTGGGGGTGTTTGCACAACCCAGAAGCAGGCACTCCAGGCACCTATGCCTATTGCAACACCTACCTCTAAAATTACAACTTTAATTAAACCTAGTCTGCTTCCACACAGCAGAATGGGTTAAGAGTCCTCCAAGCAGTTACAGAAGATGTGAGGTCTCTAAGGTGCTCATAGTGTCAAAAAAGTGAAAGAACGTGGATTTACCCAGGAACTGGGGAAGGGTTGTAAAGTAAAGGCTGTTTGTAAGACGGGCCATCCGGCCTGCTATGTTGTTGTGTGTGTCAAGCGTTAAACAATGTGTTACTTATTGTTTAATCCAAGAGGGGAGGGGTGTTATGTACTGGGCCTTGCTGAGTCATTCAGCAAGTCTCAGAAAGTTTGCAGAGAGGCTGGGCCTTGCTAAGTCATTCAGCAAGGCTCAGGAAGTCTGCAAAGAGGTTGCAGAGACCCGGACAGACCACGTGTCTGCCCGGGACCCAGACAGGCTGTCTCCAGCCTCGCGCGCATGCGCGAGGTGGGAGAATAGCCTGCATCGATTGGCTGAGCATTCCCTTGCAAGGGAATATAAGAAGGAGTGGCCAGTGTGGCCAGTCTGTGGTTAGTAGCTTGATTCCTGCTTATGTTTCTGTTCTGTTCAATCTCTCACTATGCTTCTGTTTGGTGAATGTACCAAATAAAAAGAAACATCTTTTGGACACACTGCCTCATCTCCATGTCTGCTGTACCAACAGAACATGTTGACTTTCTGTTGTGGGATGTTTTCTGTGTCAAGCCCTCTGGGCTTGACATGAACAGGTGGGGGAGGGCAAGGAAGGCGTGCAGGGCGGAGGAGGACAGCGATAGCCAGCACCGCAAGCCGCCGAGCAGATGGGGCCGCCAAGCAGCTGATGAACCTTGGCGGCGTCTTCGGGCCGGCGACCAGCTGACGAGCCGGGCCCAAGCCTGTTTGACTTTCTGGCAGCACGTTCGGCCGCCGAGCAGCTGATAGGTCGCCGGACAGCAGAAGACGGGCCGCCGGACGGACGGCCCCAGGGCTGAGGAGCGGCTGGACGCGGAGGCTGCCGACGCGGGTGGGGACACGGATGCTCACACTATGATCCTAGTGACACCTTAATTTATATTTTTTATATGTTACATTTTGATCATGTACTAATTTGGAAAAGTCATATGATGAATAGCAATACTGAAGCCTAATAATTGGAGATTTAGCTTTTAAAAAGTGTCATCTGGACTAATATTTTGGGGAAAAATCATGTCCCACATTTTCTCTTCAGATGTTATATTGAGAATATAATGAGGCTTGAGGGCTTCTCCTCCAAGATGGCTTCTGAATGGTAGGAACTTTTCTTTCTCCTGCTGACAATCTGCTGATTTCGCTGCCTGTATTTGAATGGGAGTATGTAGGAATGACCCAAGACAGCTTTTGGCTGACCGTAGACCCACCTGGGAAGAGGAATCTTGAAGCTTGCAATTCCCTGTGGGAGAGGTTGGATGGTCATCATCATCCATCTTTCTTCTCAGCTGTTCATTTTCATAAGCATGCCTGGGTTTTAACACATTTTTCAAAGTTTCTATTTTCCTTTGTTTCTTATCTCTAAAAGTTGACTGGCTGGTTGAATGCTGATTTATTTTAATCCACCTCTGGATTCTATCTGTTTTTTTTTGTCTCTCTCCTTTGGTCTATTTTGTTGTTCTGAATAATTTTTGCTTTTCCATAAGGAAACCATGATATGTTCCTGGGTAGTGAAAGTGTTTTTACTTGATTTACATCTATATTGGACTTTCACTACAGGGATTTTATATTTTATTAATTTGCAAAACGTTTAGAGCTTTTTTAAAAAAATATTTCTTTTAATTTTGGGCCAAAATATCCAGAAAATATCTTCCCTGCTTCTCTATTTTTTTTTTCATTCTGAGGAATATCACTTCAATGTATTTTGTTCCCAGTCTTTGAAGAGTTCTCTTAACTACCATTGCTAAGTTATATGGAGCAACAATGTGTCAGATTATAGACAAGGAAATGTGGCTGGCATTTGAAAAAAAAAACATTTGGTAACATGCAATCCTTAGTTGAAAACTATTTTCAAAAGTATGAGAAATGATAATGGTTGTGAAAAATATTCAGATACAAGTAACTTTAAATAAATCAGATTCACAAAAGGAATTTGATCTGGAAGTAGCAGATTCAGTAGCGATTGAAAGAAATATGGAACTTACAGACTTAGAACTAACTGAATGGATTGCACATGCTTCCCTGAAGTTCAAGCCTGCATTCTTTTACAACAGCAGAAAACTGACTGAGTGGATAAGTGATAAATTGGTTTTCCTTACGAGGATTGAAGAAGATTGGGGAATGGATTTATCAATCAATCAGAATAGAACTGGAAGGGACCTTGGAGGTCTTCTAGTCTAACCCCCTGCTCAAGCAGAAGACCCTATACCATTTCAGATAGTGGCTGTCCAGTCTTTTCTTAAAAACCTCCAGTGATGAAGCACCTACAAGTTTTGAAGGCAAGCTGTTCCACTGGTCAATTGTCCTCACTGTTAGGAAGTTTCTCCTTAATTCCAGTTTGCTTCTCTCCTTGATTAGTTTCCATCCATCGTTTCTTGTCTTGCCTTCTGGTGCTTTGGAAAATAAGTTGACCCCTCTTCTTTGTGGCAGCTCCTCAAATACTAGAATACTGCTATCATGTCACTCCTAGTCCTTCTTTTCTCTAGACTGGCCATACCTAATTCCTGCAACTGTTCTTCATATGTTTTTGTCTCCAGGCCCTTAATCATCTTAGTTGCTCTTCTTTGCACTTTCCCCAAAGTCTCAACATCTTTTTTGTAATGTGGTGACCAAAACTGGATGCACTATTCCAGGTGTGGTCTTACTAAGGATTTATAAAATGTTACTAATACTTCATGTGATTTTGATTCTATGCTTCTGTTTATACAACCAAGGATTGTATTAGCTTTTTTGAATGCTGCCACATGCTGCTGGCTCATATTTAAGTAATTGTCCACTAGGACTCCAAGGTCCCTTTCACAGTTACTGTTTATGAGCCAGGGTTTGCCTAATCTTGTATCTTTGGTTTTTCCTGCCTAAATGTAAAATCTTGCTTTTCTCCACGTTAAATTTCATGTTATTGGATAGGGCCCATTGTTTGAGTCTGTCAAGATCTTTTTGGAGCCTGAGCTTGTCTTCTGGGATGCTGGCTATTCCTGCCAGCTTAGTGTCATCTGCAAATTTGATAAGTTTTTTTCTATTCCCTCATCTAAGTCATTTATAAAGATATTGAAGAGACTAAACCTTGTGGTACCCCATTGCTTACTTCTCTCCGTAGATGTAGTACCATTAAGGATGACTCATTCATTACAGTTTGTCAGCCAGTTACAACTCCATCTGGTGATGATGCTGTCTATTCCACATTTTTCTAGTTTCCCAAAAAGTAGGTGATGGTCTACTTTGTCAAATGCCTTGCTAAAGTCTAAGTATACTATGTCTACAGCATTTTGCTGGTCTACTAATTTAGTCACTCTGTCAAAGAATGAAATAAGATTGCTTTGGCACAAACCCATGCTGGCTACTAGTTATAACTATTTGTTTCTAGATGTTTACAGATCTGTTTTTTTATTATTTTTTCCAGTATCTTCCCAGGTATTGATGTTAGACCAGGGGTAGGCAACCCAAAACACTCAAAGAGCCACTTGGACCCGTTTCCCACCAAAAACAAAACACTGGGAGCCGCAAAACCCTTTTGACATCTAAAATGAAGATATATATATATATGTTTGTGTGTGTGTGTGTGTGTGTGTGTGTGTGTATGTATATGTATATATATGTATATATATGTGTGTGTGCACTTGCGCTTCCTCTCTCTCTCTCTCTCTCTTTCCTCTCCCTCTTTCCTCTCTCTCTCTTTCTTTCCTCTCCCTCTCTCTTTCTCTTTCCTCTCCCTCTTTCTCTCTGTTTCCTCTCCCTTTCTCAAGGCATCCTGTTATCCTGTTTTTGGAACACCCTCATTTTTATCAGCTCCATAATCAAATTATGTCTCCTTACTACTGTCCTGGGGAGGGAAGGGGGGCAGGAGGCAGCGGAGGGTGCTGAAAGGCGCCCGGGGCACCATGGACCAGCCCAGGGAGACGCATGCCCTGCTTGGTGGCCCAGGAAGCAATGCCCCCACCGCCGCCACCGCCGCCACTGCCGCCGCCACCGGGACTGCCGCCCGGCCAGGGGAGACACATGGCCGGCTCAGCAGCCCAGGGAGCAATGCTGCCGCCACCGCCGCCGCCACTGGGACTGCCGCCCGGCCCGGGGAGACACATGGCCGGCTCAGCAGCCCAGGGAGCAATGCTGCCGCCGCCGCCGCCGCCACTGGGACTGCCGCCTGGCCCGGGGAGACACATGGCCGGCTCAGCGACCCAGGGAGCAATGCCCCCACCGCCGCCGCCGCCACCGGGACTGCCGCCCGGCCAGGGGAGACACATAGCCGGCTCAGCGGCCCAGGGAGCAATGCTGCCGCTGCCGCCGCCGGCGGGACTGCCGCCCGGCCAGGGGAGACACATGGCCGGCTCAGCGGCCCAGGGAGCAATGCCCCCCACTGCCGCCGCCGCCACCGGGACTGCCGCCCGGCCCAGGGAGACACATGGCCGGCTCAGCGGCCCAGGGAGCAATGCCCCCACCGGGACTACTGCCCGGCCCGGGGAGACACGTGGCCGGCTCAGCAGCCCAGGAAGCAATGCTGCCGCCGCCGCCAGCGGGACTGCCGCCCGGCCAGGGGAGTCGCATGGCCGGCTCGGCAGCCTGGGGAAACTCGTGGCCAGCTCGGGAAGTGGCCCAGGAAGCGATGCCTCTGCTGGCCACCGCCCCAACCAAGACTGCCGCCTGGCCCGGGGAAACACGTGGCCGGCTCGGCGGCCTGGGAAGCGGCCCAGGAAGCCATGCCCCAGCCGGGACTGCCGCCTGGTACAAGTAAGCTGCCCTGCCCCGTGGCTGCTTCGCGGCGGTGCTCCGTGGACTCGGAGCCCCCTCCCTCCCCCCCACCACTGAACATCCGTCTCCAGCTCTGCTCCTGGCTGGGCATCGCAGGAGCTGCTCTCCCTTGGGGCCGCGGCTTGCGGGAGGGCTGGCCCACTCAGCGGAGGCTCCGGCGGGCCGCTCCCAGCGGGGATCCAGGAGCTTCCCCGCGTGGCTCCCCGGCCCCGTGCGCCTCAGACGGGGCCAGCCCAGGAAAGGGACTTCCTGGCTGCCCTTTTCCCAGGGGGCGGGGCACCCAGGCGCAGGGCCAATCAGGAGCCCTGCGAGGGGGCAAGTCCCCATGAGAGAGAGAGACAGAGAGGGGAAGCGCAAGTGTCTGTCTCTGTCTCTGTCTCTCTTTGCAAATGGCGGAGGAGGCTCCGGAGCCGCAGGAGATGGCTCAAAGAGCCGCATGCGGCTCCGGAGCCGCGGGTTGCCGACCCGTGTGTTAGACTGATTGGTCTATAGTTTCCTGGGTCTGTTGTTTTTCCTTTTTTGAAAATGGGAACCACATCAGCTCTTTTCCAATCCTCTGGTAGTTCCCTGGTGTTCCAGGATTTTTTTTAAAGATATGGTACAATGGTTCTGAGATGACATCTGCCAGCTCCTTCAGAACTCTGGGATGTAATCCATTAGGTCCCGGTGATTTATATTCATTAAGATCAGATAGGTGTTCTCTTACCATTTTCTTGCTTATTTTAATTTTTATTTCTAGTCTGTCTTTTACAGTTATGCTTTTGGTAGGTTGGGCTATAGTTTCTTTTTGCGTGAAGACTGATGCAAAAAATGAGTTAAAACAACTCTGGTTTCTCTCTACTGCCTGTTACTTCTGTGCCATCTTCTCTCTTTAGTGGACCAACTGTTTCCTTGACTGTTTTCTTGTTATTTATATGTTGAAAGAACCTTTTTTTGTATTACCTTTGACTTTTTTTGCAAGTCTTTGTTCATTCTGAGCCTTTGCTTTCCTAACTTCATCTTTGCAGATTCAGGCTATCTGCTGATATTCTGTTTTAGTTATCTGTCCCTCTTTCCATTTATCCATTTTGTCTTTCAATTTATCAGAAAGATCCTTGTGCAACCATGCTGGTTTCTTCTTGGATTTCTTTTTCTTTTTCAGTGGTATTGTGTTGGACTGGGCTTTTATGATAATGTTTTTCAGAGTTTCCCACACTTCTTGAGTTGTTTTCCCCTTTAGGATTTTCATCCATGGAATTTTTCTTAGGCTCTCTCTGAGTTTGTTAAAATAAGCTCTTTTGAAGTTTAAGACAGTGGTTGGATTATGTTCTGTTGCTTGTCTTTCTATTACATTGAATTCCAGTATGACGTGGTCCTCTCGCCAAAGGTTCTGGCAACTTCAACTCCCTCTATCACTTCTTCTCTATTAGTAACAATTAGGTCCATTATAGCTTTTACTCTAGTTCCCTTCTCTACCTTTTGCATGACAAAGTTTTCAGCTAAGTTGGCTAGGAATCTGTTCGATCTCCCACTTGCTGCAGAGTTTGTTTCCCAGTTGATATCAGGGTAGTTAAAGTCTTCCATTACCACTGTGGTATGTTTCCTACATGCATTTGTATCACTTGAAAACAATTTCATCTGGACTTTTTTGGGAAATAGATCGACTTTGGAGAATGGACTAATTCTATTTATCCAGACAACAATTGATCTGAGATGGTATTAAGAAAAAAACATGGATATTTGATCTGGGACGAATCAGTGTTAACTGTTGGGACAGTTTGGGATAGATAAGAAGCCATGGTAAATTTTCTACGAGTTGATTACAATAACAGTTTTGTAAACAGAAATTTTGATTTTGCTTTTTTATTATTATTCTATCCTTGACTATTTTGTCATTAATATAGTAGATAGATGACAGGTTAATGATCTGCAATTAGAATTAATAGTTTAAAAATGTTTGTGGCTGTTTTGCAGGGTGTGGGAAACTAATATTGTTGTAATATATTTATCAGTATTCAAATAGAAGTATAATATGCGTATATTGTGTTAGTGTTTTTCAATCTACTTTTTACATGTCTTGTTTGTTTTGTGAAATTGTTTTACATGGAAGAATTATATATAAAGAATGGTATAGCTAGAAGTCATCCACCCATTAGCTTTTGATATACCAACACAGATTCACCATTTCAATTCTTAGATTTAAAAGGAGAATGGGCAGATATAACTTTAGAAAAATAAGGAAGCTTAATAAATCTTTTATAACTAAAGAGAGATAGTTCCAATGTTTTACTATATTTATCATGTGCTACATTCAGAATATTGATATACTTAGATAAATTTGCAAATATTTTCCGCCATCAATTCTGAACTAAAAACAAAACAAAAACAGGCTGAATTTTGAAACTGATGACAGGAAAAACTTCACCATTGTCATTTCATCTATTTTATTGGAAAATATACAACTGCAACATTAGTTCTTTTTGAGGAAGCAGTTCTTGTCAAATGAATAAGCTCTCACTGCAATACTAGTCTGTCTGCTAGGTTTAGGATTTTGTATACATGTCTGGTTCTCAGTAATGGATTCTATGACATAAACTTCTCAGAGAGAGATTTAAACATTTCTCTTAATAGGTTCAAGAATTGACTACCTCAAAAAAAAGAAAAGAAAGAAAGAAAGAAGGAAGGAAGAAAGAAAGAAAGAAAGAAAGAAAGAAAGAAAGAAAGAAAGAAAGAAAGAAAGAAAGAAAGAAAGAAAGAAAGAAAGAGAAAGAAAGAAAGGAAGAGAAGGATTTTGGGAAAATATATGCAAGCTCAAGTTTCAATCACTCAGAGAGATCAATATTTCCTGACTAAAAAGTAGAATACTAATAGATAGAGCTGGTAGACACTTTTCTATTATTTTGCTCATACATTTTTCATTAAGAATCTATAGAGAGCCATTCTTTTGCCATTTTATCTATGATGATATTAAAAAACTTAGATTGCTTGCACTCCCTAATGTTTTCTGGGCAGTAGTATTGATACTGCAGCTGCACACCCCAGCATCTCCATGATCTGTGGAATGGCCAGAAAATCAGCATATTTTGAACATATTCTGAGAGGGAATGCAAGAATCTTTCAATTCCCTAACTCAGTTGGCATGTTTGAATTACTAGCTAATCATCTTGCTGCAGAGATTGGGAATCCCCATACTTGCTCTACATCATTTCCTCCCTCCTCCCATGCCCCACTGTTTACATTAAATTATAAGCTTCTTGGGACTAAATCCTTGTCTGTGCAACTTTGTTTACGTGTAGCCCAATGACACTTTATACCTGTAGGCTAGCTGCAAACTACTTGCCTAAATAAAATCTGGAATTTAGCACAGCTAACTGAGCCTTAGCAGAGGACCTAAGGAATTATTTTTCTCTTCTCCTATTTCTGATTTAAGTTGGAGATTCCAGTAGCCCTTTCAGAGACTAAATGAAAATGCTACAAGATCAAATTGTGGATCACTCACATAGACTATTTTGTATTCTGAGAAATGATAAAATGTCTGAATAATAAGGTACCACATTGCTCTATTTTTCAGAGAGAAACCTATTATAAATCGCATCAGTGTAGACTATTACTTAATAAAGAAGAAGTAAAAGAATTCAGAAGTCCTTGAAATTTGGAGCTCAGCTAACTGTTAAAAAAGGAAGAAGAGCATAAACATACCCAAAATTCATAGCAGAAATTGTTTTGTAGAGGCACTGATCACAAGAGCCATTTGATTCCTATTCTTTCTTTCCTTTCCTGGTCAGGCTGCCTATAAAGTTTTGTACATACATGGAACCAAAGATTACTTATAATGCAAAATCCATGCATGTTTCCTATACTTTCTTCCAGTTCATATTTCCATACTTCTAATGTTGTTGAGACTTCACAACATTGTTGACTAAAAGGCAGCTGTAATAATGAACTATAACTTAGTATAAAAGTGCTAAACTCTACACAGATAGAACTTTTTAAATTTAATATACATCTTCAGCTTATTTTCATGCAAAACCAATGAAAATAATTTTAAAATGTTAGTTTGAATCACATTAATTTCAATGGAGATATGTCGGCACTTACTATTTCCATTAAAATCAATAACATGTCCTTCATGACACTGACAACCTCTACTTATCAAGGAAAATGGGCAGACATGGAATGTTGCAAGTACATCAGATGGTTGGAGAAGACAAAATGGTTTTGGGAGAATATCTGAAGGACAGTGAAGAAGATGCACTGAAGTTAACATACCAGAAAGACTTACTAAATTCCTGAGAGACTAAACTGTCCTACAAGAAGGATCAAATGAAGAACCAAAAAGAGGCATGCAAAGATAAAGTATTACATGCCCAGTACATACAAAAAATAACAGGTAAGCAGATAATAACAAGACCTGGCAATGGCTAAAAGCAGGAAAGTTAGAGGAAAGAAACAGAGGGGCTAATTCTGGCTGCACCAAGCCTTAAGAACAAATGCATACAAAGATGCAAGAAATACCATTTACCTGTAAGCAATAACTGGTGGGACCATAAAATAGAGAAAGTCATAGAAAATGAAGAAGCTAAAGTGCTCTGGGACTTCAGCATTCAAACAAACAGGGCCCCTGCTGCATAACACACCAGACTTAACAACTGTCAATGAGGAAGACAAAAAAGTCTGACTAGTGGATGCAGCAGTACTGGAGACAGCAGAATAGAAGACAAAGAATGAAGAAGATAACAAAATACAAAGACCTGCAAATAGAAATAGAACGATTGTGGCAAAAGAAAACAAAGTAGTACCAACAATAAAAGGTACATTGGCTGCAAACTCAAAACAACTGGAGCACCACTTGGATTCCATCGGCATTGATAAATTCACCATTTGTCAATTGTAAAAGGCAGTTTTACTCAAAACAGGATACATCCTGCAGCAATACCTCTAACATCATCAAATAATATCTGCCTATCCCAGATCTTTAGGAAGGATTCGATAAATAGACAAAAATGCCAAATACAATCTGAACATTTAGTTGACTGTGTGACAAACCATACTGTAAAGAGCTGAACATTGATAGCTAGTGTTCTGTTCGCACAAACAGACATTTGAGATGAGGCAGTTCACAACAAATGATGTCTTTTTATTGGTACACTCACTGAACAGAAGCAAGTGAACAATGACAACAAGCCCTTTTATACTCCCCATGCAAGGGGATGCTCAACCAATGATTGCAGGCTATTCTCCCGCCTCGCGCATGCGTGCAAGGCGGGAGATAGCCTGTCTGGGTCCCGGGCAGACACGTGGTCTGTCCGGGTCTCTACACCCGTTCTGGTCTCTGCAACCTTTCTGCAGACTTCCTGAGCCTTGCTGAATGACTCAGCAAGGCCCAGGACACAACAGCTAGATTTTCCCCTTCATTTGCATATTTGCAAGTTGTCCTTTGATTGTCCCAAAGGTGCTTTTTCAAGAGGCAACTGGATTTTCTTGTTTTTTTTTTAAGATGTTTCACTTCTCATCCAAGAAGCTTCTGAATGAGCTGAAGAAGCTTCTTGGATGAGAAGTGAAACATCTTCAAAGAAAAACAAGAAAATCCAGTTGCCTTTTGAAAAAGCACCTTTGGGACAACATGACCTGGATGATTGAGAATCTCCATAGACATTTGTCCTTTGATTGTTATAACACAACTGTTAAATTCATGATAGTTCATAATTCACGGAAAAAATAAGTACAAACTCCAATTCACCACTAATTCAACCTATTTAATATTGTGCAATTATTTTTGTCATTGTTTGCTCAACTTTGTTAGTTGAGAAGTCGTGTCCGACCCATCGTGACCCCATGGACAACGTTCCTCCAGGCCTTTCTGTCCTCTATCATCTTCTGGAGTCCATTTAAGCTCACGCCTACTGCTTCAGTGACTCCATCCAGCCACCTCATTCTCTGTTGTCCCCTTCTTCTATTGCCCTCAATCTTTCCCAGCATCAGGCTCTTCTCCAGTGAGTCTTCCCTTCTCATTAGGTGGCCAAAGTATTTGAGTTTCAACTTCAGGATCTGGCCTTCTAAAGAGCAGTCGGGGTTGATCTCTTCTAGGACTGACCGGTTTGATCGCCTTGCAGTCCAAGGGACTCGCAGGAGTCTTCTCCAGCACCATAGTTCAAAGGCCTCAATTCTTTTGCGTTCAGCCTTTCTTATGGTCTTCTAATTATATTGTAATTTAATTTAAAATATCAGACATGGGATGGTAGATTTACCAGGGTATCTGGTTTCATCACTTAGCCAGATATTTGTGAAAGATAAGTTGGGATTTTTTAAATTGCTCTTATGGAAGAAAAAGGCTTGATTTGGCAGATACCAGCCTTTTCCTTGAAATGATCATTCTACTTGTTGTTAGTTGCGAAGTCATGTCCGACCCATCGCGACCCCATGGACAATGTTCCTCCAGGCCTTCTTGTCCTCTACCATCTTCTGGAGTCCATTTAAGCTCACTCCTACTGCTTCAGTGACTCCATCCAGCCACCTCATTCTCTGTCATTCCCTTCTTCTGTTGCCCTCAATCTTTCCCAGCATTAGGCTCTTCTCCAGTGAGTCCTTCCTTATCATTAGGTGGCCAAAGTACTTGAGTTTCAACTTCAGGATCTGGCCTTCTAAAGAGCAGTCAGGGTTGATCTCCTCTAGGACTGACCGGTTTGATCGCCTTGCAGTCCAAGGGACTCGCAGGAGTCTTCTCCAGCACCATAGTTCAAAGGCCTCAATTCTTTTGCGTTCAGCCTTTCTTATGGTCCAACTTTCACAGCCATACATTGCAACTGGGAAAACCATGGCCTTGACTATACGTACTTTTGTTGGCAGGGTGATGTCTCTGCTTTTTAGTATGCTGTCTAGATTTACCATAGCTTTCCTCCCCAGGAGCAAGCATCTTGCTCAATTAGTTACAATCAAAGAAACAGTTTTCTGTTTACTCAGAAGTATGGTGTCATTTTGGTTTTAAGTACGGTGAATTTCAGCCTCTGAATTAGAAACACCAAAGGGACATTTTTTTTTCATATTATTTGTAAGGGGCAGTTTATAAGGATTTCAATTTAGTATACTAGCCTCTGCTCAATATTGGTCAACTCCTATCTAAAATAATCGGCAGCAATTTATTTCAGATGGAATAATCAAAGTCTTCATATAAAAGGTGTTTTCTGCCACTAAAATCACATCTTGTTTTCAATCAGTATAATGAATTATCAGAGCTTAAGGGTCTAGATTAAGTAAGCCATCAGGAAAAAAAGAAGATGCTCAAAAGAAGTTGGCTGTGCCTGAACATCAGACTGAGGGCAGAGCTGGAATTAATAGCCAAGCTGCAGCATATCCAAGGCATATAAAAAAGAACTGAGAAGATTGCACTGAATGCTGAAATTGGTGCAGAGATATTAGAAAACAGAGCTCTTGATAAGAAAAGATTTACTGAAATTAAATGTAATGAAACCATTTAGGAATGGAAAAGGGCATATAGATCTATCTGTACATACCATTTCAAAATTTTAGGCAGGTGAGCCAGAAAATAATAATAATATATGCATGTTTATGTTTGCTGTTAAAATTAATGGTTTTGCTATAGCTTATACTTAATTTTCTAAAAAATAATTTGGAAAAATCAGCAATGGTAAAGGTTACAGATTTGAAGGTATTCTGAGTTGATAATGGTATTACAGATAATTTTACAGGTAAGTCTGATCTATTTTCTCTTTCTACTGTTTCTCAATTGTTCCTCTTCTTATTCATACATGTGAGGTTAGTCTGCCTCTCTGCTGAATTGAATGCCTGGAGGACTTCAAATTGGGTAGGCAACAGGATTCTCATAATGGCTCTTCCTCTTTCTTTCTCTGACCGGCATAAATTCAACCAGGGGTCTGAATGAAAAGCTACACTCACAGTTTGCATGATTGAGAATACAATAGCTATCTATATGCCCTCTTTCAGATTTCTGCCTGAACGCATGAAATCAGAGAGAATTGAATCACGCCGGCAAGGAAGCCCTCCGTCCCTGGTTCACAGCCAGGTTTTTACAATTTGAAGCCCTTTATGTGCTTTTCTATATGCCTGAGTGCAGCATGTACAGCTTGCCTGTAACATGATTCATATTTATAAATTCTAGCTGCCTGAGAACCATTCTTCCTCAATGACTGAATGTATCTTAGCTGGAAAAAGTATTAAAACAAATATTTTAATAGCTCCACTTATTAAAGTACAAATGATAAACTACATATCTCTGCAAAAGCACAAACTTACTTTTATAAAGTTGTATGTTATTTATTTCCCATATGTTTGACCCAATTTTAAATTAGAATGGGTATTTGTAATTAACTATAATAATATTATAATTGTAGTATATCTTTTCTGTACAAGTATTAATGTCAGTTGTTCTCTGACATCCTGGAGAAATGTATTAAACTATTTGTCTCAAGGCGGCAAACATTTCTAATAGCCTGCCTCCTATTTTCCTTTAATAAGAAAAATACATTAAGTGCTTTGAGATAAAATTATATCTGAATTAGTTTTTCCTACATTTAGATATTTTAGTCCTTTTGATGGGGGTATAATGCAAAAGAACAGCAAAACATTAACACAGCAAAACTAAGCTATAACTTGAGCTGTTAATATTTCATCCTGTAGTAAAACCATTGCCTGGGCTTCTTTTTTCCCCAGTTGATTTTCAGAAGTGATTAGGACCTTTGTGTTACCCTAAGGCCTGTTTACCTGAAGAAGATTTCAAAGGCATTTTGCAGAATAATAATAACAATTTATACAGCCCAAATTAGAAAAAAACAACATCCTTAAAACACAGGGGGCAAGTAAATCCCTAAACAACTCACTGAAAGTTGAATGTACTCAATAGTCCCCAAAAGCACCCAGATCAGAATGGAGTTTTAAGACAATATGGCTGACTCCACACTTTGCAGCTGGAGTATAAATTTGGTCCATTATAGCATAAGAGGCTTTCAGGCTGCAATCTATGCTGTCAGTTCTTTTTAAGGAGCTTTATTTTAATCCAACATTAAATATAAGGTGTTATGGGATACAAAGGAAAGAGGGAGACTGAGTTTTCCTGATTTGAATTTGTATTGTGCAGCTTGATGTTTGGATGGAAGAGTGGGGCCTGTTGAGATAGAGCCTTTTGGAGTTAGAAGGAAATGACCTGTGATTTGGACAGTATGGATATTTGGTGGTACAATAAAGTTAAGGTTAGTGTGGATTTTGAAAATCATTATGTTAGACGTTCCATATGAGGATATGGAATAGATACAAATCCAGGTTGTTCCTGAAAACACTTTTGGGGTTTTCAGCAGAAGTATTCTATAGATGAAATAATAGGAAAACACCAAGAGTTAACTTATTGTAAACACTAGAATTTTGTCAGGGATGATACTAAATAGGCTAATTGGGTTATAATATATAGATGGTACAATGAGAAATATGTGGTTGAAAGGATTGAAATTTATATTATGCTATAATCTTAAAGAGATTTTTTATAAAATGATGTATCTTTGGTACATCAGAAAAACTGTGTATGAAGTATAAAGGCTTTTCAACCATGTGCTGGAAACTTAATCAAGAAGGGACATTTTATCATGCTTAGGGACATTTAAAAAGGCTAGAAAATGTTGAATTCAAATACATACACTGATTCATGGGGTTTTTAAAGACTAATATACAATGAAGACCAAAAATCTTTCTTTTGGGACTGATGGACAAACAATTGGAAAAAGTCTTTGGACTTTGTTATTGTATATGAGTGCTATTGTGAGATTATTGTATGCACAAAGATGTAAAAATTAGCAATGGAGAAATGGTTGATGAAGATGATGGAACATGTTGAGATTGCCCATTGATTTTTTTAAGTTAAAAGAAAACATCCAGTTTATTACAATTGCTGACTGGAAATCCCTTATGGATTTTTTTGCAAAAAACAGGAAAACTGATTAATGGTTTTGATGATTAGACAGGATATATTACAGAAAAAGAAAGACATGTAACTTTAAGGGAAAAGGTACATACAGTATACAATTGTACTTACAACTGCTGTAAACAAGATTGGAAGCCATTTCTTTCCCCCCTTTTTTTCCTAGTCTTCTTTTGTGTTTTTTTCCTTTTCTTGTATTTTTATTCTTCTTTTTGATTTCTTTTCCTTTTTTCTTTGCTTTATATTAATTAGTATTAGTTTTTATTTTCCTTTTAAAAACTTTTAATAAATAAATAACATATACATATACATAAGATACATATACACACACATATATATATATATATACATACATGCAGTATATCTTATGAAAGGATTTATTTTAAAAAGGATTCAGGTGCTTCTTCTCAGGCAATATTTACTTGTATACCAGCTTTTCCAATATGGGCATGCTTGGGGAATAATTTCTAATGCAAAATTTTGATTGGCAAGTGATGAACCCTAGCAGACACCCTGAGTTGCTACCATCTGAGCTACTGCTGATTCCATTATTGTGGATCATGCCAATTCGCTCCCATTGAAGTTTATTGTAGATTTCTTTTATATTGCTACTTGTAAGTTCACATCTTTCTTTAATAAGGACATGTACTAGCTCAGTTTGAATCTAATTTCTGACTCCTGAGCTTCGATCTTATTTTTGTCATTTTACTTAATGTCATGAAGGACTCCTTGCTGTTTCCAAAGCTGTGAAACTATATAAGGAGGCTACATACCATGAGGGCAATGAGAGAGAAAAAAAACCAAAACCAAAAAGACAAAGAACCTCAAAAGCATCATAGTGTAAAAGAATCGCCTTTGGTCGGAAATGTTGTCATTTTGATCTTGAAACCAGCATTTCTGATAGCTAGCCAAATGTGGGTTTTCATAGAGTATTTTAGTACTAATTAGGGATAATTAGAGCTTTCTGAAAAGCAAGCACTGGCCTAACTTCAACTCATATGCATCAGGACAGCTGAACTAATGTAAGCTGAAGTTTACTGTAAAATTAAAATATATTGCATTCAAAGAAGAAAACAAAGAGGCAGCAAGAATCTAAAAATTAGAAACCAGCAAGAGCAACATTAATTGCTGCAGTGCAATATCTCTGCTTCATGAAGCATGTAAGTGCACAAAGCGCAAAGAATGAGAATAGGCAAAGGCCAGGATGGTAACAGTGGGGAATGAAGAACGCAGTTCTTCTGAAATCCATTTTATTACTTCTGCATTTGTTTTATTGTTGAACAGTACCTATCAAATAATTCAAGTACCTGTATTTAAAGGCGAATGATGCTACACGGTGCCGAATTTGATAAGCACTTAGAACATGGCAAATCTGCAAAGAGGAAGGAAGGGATAGGGCTAATTTTTTTTAAATTCTTGATATTAAAAAAATATCTGTAACAATCAATATTTAGATGTATAGTTTTGATAAATGTAACACCCACCCACACATTCAGATTACAATATTAGGGCAATATTCTCTTTCAGCATCCCTGTTGCCTATTCTTGTATACAAGCAAGTCTTTCTGATGCCGAATAGAAGTGAAAAAGACTGAGGAGAAGGGAAAAGTGATGAAAAACAGCTTCATGGTGAAATAGTAAGAACCCCCAATGTGATTAAGGTGAGGATGAAGCTATACCACGAGACATATAGACAGCTTTCACAATTGATTTTACTTGTTATTTCAGACTTAAAAGTCCCTTTCACCTTAATAGGCCATTAACTGAAAAATGTTTGCCCCTGTAATATTCTGCTTAAATATTCAAACATTATGTAATACTATTATAATTTATAGTTTGTTTTAATGATACAAAATTATAATTTCTTACAAGTACTCATATGTAAACATGGTCAGAGCTCCGGAGTTCATATAATAATTTGATTTAATGTATTTCGTCTGATTTTCTGCAAACTTGCATATTTTTTATGTTTATTTCAATTTCAACCAGTATGAAAAAGTGTTAAACAAAATTTATTGTATTGTAGCTCAGGTTTTTTTTTTAGTAATCCTTACAATCTCCAAAAGGACCATTCTAGAGAATTGAGAAGTTATAGCACAACGTATCAAGAAGCACCAAATTGGCCACTTAGTTAAGTCCTAATGAAGAACAGTCTGCTGAGATACTGATTTATTACCCTTATATCATACTTTTCATTCAAGAGCCCAAAATACTGTACATATTGCTCCTTCTTTCTCTTTTTCCCATAAAAATAACTCTGCGAAGTAGGTTGGGCTGAGAGAAAGCGATTGGCCCAAAGTCACCAAGTGAGTTTCCAGACTAAGGGTGGATAAAACCTGGTTACCTCTGCTTCTACCTATACAATGCATTACAGTGACTTGACTATATGATCAACAACAAGATCAATAGAGTTGATTCTTATTACAGCATATTTATATTTATTTTCAGTAATGGTAGTTGTTCCAGGAGATTACAAAGGATATTAATGCTGTGTTTGATTAGTAGAAAAAGAATTATAGGCAACTGTGCACCAGGAAAAGATTGGCAATCAGGGGAAGAAGTCTATATTGAGATTCCATGATGTAAGCCCCATGACATATGTATGTGAGTCTATCATCAGAAAGCAAATACAGATGAATAGGATTTGCATTATGATATCAATGCATGCGTGTCATCATTCCTTCATCATTGTGGCTATATGCAGAATACTATGAAAATAAATGATGGAAGTACCAAACATTAATTCTTAAGAATGATAGTTAAGACATTTTGGCTAGTAAAACTACTCACACACAAAAAGAAACAAATATAGCAAACTTGTTTCAATCTTATACTATTTTAATTTCTTTTTTTTCAATTGTGATTGAAACTGTAATATTCCATCCCACCCTATAGAAGTGACTCAAGTATAATTGAATTTTGTGAGATAGGTTCGGAAGTGAAAATAGAAGAACTAGAAGATGAGCATTTTTCAGGGAAAGGTCTGGAATGGAAAATGTACATTTCTCTGTCTCTGTCTCTTTCCTCTAAAACATTGAAGTTGTTAAGAAGATCACTTACTTTATTGGATAAATTACTGAAAATATAAACTAGGCTTTAAATAGATGTCTTTACACAAATAATCTGTTAATAATTACCATTGATACAATGAATGCTATGGTAGCCATATTATAGTGCTAAAAGTCTAAGACAATTTTGTCCATTTTAATTTTTAATGCTTAGGGCTTATAAATGTTTTTGTGTGTGTGCACGTGCATGCCATCAAGTTACTTTTTTACTCCTGGTGACTGCCTGAAAAGTCCCTGCAGTTTTCTTGGCAAGGTTTTGGAAGTGGCTAACACGGCCTTCTTACTAAGGGTGAGAGAAAATGACTGGCCCAAGGTCATTGAGTTGGCTTTATGACAATGCAGGACTAGAACTCAGCATTCTCCCAGTTTCCAGCCTGCAGTTTTAACCACTACACCAGACTGGCTATATAAACATTCATCTGGAAATAAATCACTGAAACATACAAAAAAACATACAGTACATTCCAGTCCATAGTTAGGTAGTCAGTTTTAAACTTACTTCCTCATTTGAATCAGTAACCACATGCTGTTTCAATTCTAGCCCAAATTAGTCCATATCCTTCTTAAAGTAGTTAGTCAAAATTACTAACCTTTTTCCGCTTTATCTTTTCTGCAAGGTAAAACATTCTATTTCGTAGCAGAGATGTTTATGTTTTATTGATTTTTAATAGTTATTCTGTTCTTAACATTAAACCTGTTAAGGTTCCCATTTCAGAAGTAAATAGTACCATAATAAATAGTCTCTTGCAGTTATTAATATTTATCCCACTTATAATCAAATATTTTTGGTTCTATTTTTGGTTTCCATTGGTGCTAAAATCTGGAGAGTGAAAAATTAGTAGATATTACAGACTGACTATTGTGCATCACTATACGGAACTTATTCTGGGAATCAAAGAACTACCATGCTAAATTCTGTTAGACCAGGGGTCTTCAAACTTGGCCCTTTTATGACTTGTGGACTTCAACTCCCAGAATTCCTCAGCCAGCGTACCTGGCTGAGGAATTCTGGGCGTTGAAGTCCACTAGTCATAAAAGGGTCAAGTTTGAAGACCCCTGTGTTAGACCAATGGAACACTATAGAATACCTCTGTTACTGACATTTGATTGCAGTTTTTAAAATGCTATTTCTTTGCACTAAATTTTAAATTTAAACTCAAAGTTTAAAATAGGGAGAGCATAAATCAAAGAAAATGAAAGTATTAAGCATTTAAGAGAGCAGTGTAGTAAAGTATATCTCCCATATCTGTTTCTAGTAGCTGTTATGACAACGCCAGGTGTTAACTATCTGAAACAAGTCAGAGACTAAATAAATAATAGTAACTGGAGTTTGACTTCAGAAATTAGGGGGTTCAACCCATGACTAATTAATTATTGAAGTTAAAGTATTGTTCCTTGCAGTATGTACTTTTCTATAATTGCATCTCAGGGAAACATTTATCTTAATTAAGATCTTTCATCTCATAAAAAATTGCTACACAGCATTTTTATGCAGCTTTATTATACATTCTATTTGGAAGTGGGAAACTGGTGTATTATTTAGATACAGTATAAGCTTGTTATGAATCAGAAGAACTAAATTATAAAAATGAATTGATCTGCATCTTGATGACCAACTTCAATTTAGTGTAGCAATCTTGAGTAAATTGTCTGTGATTCTTTTAAGTATAGATCTCTGTTAATGTGTTCGTGTTTACAAAAAAATACATCTTTCATATTTGAAACAGGTTGTTTTTCATAAGTTTTACATTCTACTTTTAACTTATTATTTTTCTTTATCCCATTAAGCATCATGTCAGATCCAGATTCTGAATAAGTACTGTATATATCTTCTGAATATGTTATTCCTGTTGGTCAACATTATCTGTAATTTCTAGATAATTTTCAGCAAACAGAATAACTGTTCTCTGGCAGCAGAGAAAGAATTCAATACTTACCCTGGAATGCATCATAATTTTTGCAAGTCTGTGGAACATATTTTAATCAATAACTGCACTTTTGTTTTCTTAATATTTGTATCTTACATTTGAACAATCACTAGTTTTGTTATGTTAAGGAAAAAAAGTAGAAAACACAATTACATTTCTAGTGCAAGCAACATTTGTTTTCATACAATGAAACAGATTTAACAAAATAAATGGAAGACAGGAGCAGCCTTCTAAATTGCTGCTTCTGTTTCTAATCATTTTATTGTATGGCAGATAAATTGTTGAGGGCAAGGCATGTCTTGACAGAATCATGCTGCCTTTTCATAGTTTACCAGTATCAATGTTAAATCCAAGGTGTTTGTCTATTTGCATGTGCATGTAGAGAACTACCAGGGCCTAAAGGAGGAACTGGAGAGGATGTGGAAAGTAAAGGCTAAAGTGGTCCTAGTAGTGGTAGAAGCACTCAGGATGGTGAGTCCTAAGCTGGGAGAGTAACTCCAACAGATTCCAGGAACAACATAAGTGCTCTCTCTGTGTATCTAAAAGAGTGCAATGCTGGAACAGCTATGATCCTGCACAGAATCCTCAAATTCCCAGGCCTCCGGTAGGACCCAAGATTGAGGAAGATATAGGCCACCCATAAGAGTGAGAAGAGAATTTTTATTTTTTATATTGTGTGACCATCAAGTGCAGCATATATAAAAGTGATGCACAGAAAACACTGAACATCAGAATCAAGTAGCTAGCATTATGACAGGAACATCTTCACAGTTTATGGGCTAGACTCTCCCAAGTCGAGATGAAAGATCCCACAGAAGGTTGTGGACAATAAGGAGGGCTAAGTTCAAAGGCTTTAGCATAGTCAATGAATCAAAGGCTTTAGCATAGTCAATGAAGCAGAAGTAGATGTTTTTCTGGAACTCCCTAGCTTTCTCCATGATCCAGTGTATGTTGGCAATTTGATCACTAGTTCCTCTGCCTCTTCAAAATCCTGCCTGTACTTCTGGAAGTTCTCGATCCACATACTGCTGGAGTCTAGCTTGTAGGATTTTAAGCATAACTTTACTTGCATGTGAAATGAGTGCAATGGTGCGATAGCTTGAACATTCTTTGACATTGCCTTTCTTTGGAATTGGAATGTAAACTGACCTTTTCCAATCCTGTGGCCACTGTTGAGTTTTCCAAATTTGCTGGCAAATTGAGTGTAGCACTTTTACTGCATCGTCTTTTAAGATTTTGAATAGCTCAGCTGGAATACTGTCACCTCCACTAGCTTTGTTGTTGCTCAGCTTTCCTAAGGCCCATTTCACTTCACATTCTAGGATGTCTGGCTCGAGGTCAGTGACCACCCCATCGTGGTTATCAGGGACGCTAAGCTCATTCTTGTATAGTTCTTCTGTGTAATTTTGCTACCTCTTCTTAATCTCTTCTGCCTCTGTTATGTCCCTGCCATTTTGGTCCTTTATCATGCCCATCTTTGCATGAAACGTTCCCTTCATATCTCCAATTTTCTTGAAGAGATCTCTGGTCCTCCCTATTCTATTGTTTTCTTCTATTTCTTTGCATTGTTCATTTAAGAGGGCATTCTTATCTCTTCTAGCTATTCTCTGGAATTCTGCATTCAATTGGGTGTATCTTTCTCTTTCTCCCTTGCCTTTCGCTTTTCTTCTTTCCTCAGCTATTTGCAAAGCTTCCTCAGACAGCAATTTTGCTTTCTTGCATTTCTTTTTCTTTGGGATGGTTTTAGTTGCTACCTCTTGTACAATGTTGCGAACCTCCGTCCATAGTTCTTCAGGCACTCTGTCTATCAGATCTAATTCCTTAAATCTATTTGTCACCTCTACTGTATATTCATCAGGGATATGATTTAGTTCATACCTGAGTGGCCTAGTGTTTTCCCCTACTTTCTTCAATTTAAGCCTAAATTTTGCAATGAGAAGCTCATGATCTGAGCCACAGTCAGCTCCTGGTCTTGTTTTTACTGACTGTATAGAGCTTCTCCATCTTTGGCTGCAGAGCACATAGTCAATCTGATTTCTGTGTTGACTGTCTGGTGTTGTCCATGTGTAGAGCCGTCTCTTGGATTGTTGGAAAAGAGTGTTTGCTATGACCATCGTATTCTCTTCACAAAATTCTATCAGCCTGTGCCCTGCTTCATTTTGTACTCCAAGGCCAAACTTGCCTGTTATTCCGTTTATCTTTTGGCTTCCTACTTTAGCATTCCAATCCCCCATGATGATAAGGACATCATTTTTTGGTGTTGATTCTATAAGGTGCTGTAGGGCTTCATAGAACTGGTCAATTTCATCCTCTTCAGCACCAGTGGTTGGGACATAGACTTGGACTACTGTGATATTGAATGGTTTGCCTTGGATTCGCACTGAGATCATTCTGTCATTTTGGGGATTGTATCCCAGTATTGCTTTTCCTACTCTTTTATTGACTATGAAAGCTACTCCATTTCTTCTGAGGGATTCTTCCCGCAGTAGTATACCTGATGGTCCTCTGAATTAAATTCACCCATTCCTGTCCATTTTAGTTTGCTGATTCCTAAGATGTCGATGTTAGTCTTGTCATCTCTTGTTTGACCACGTCTAGCTTGCCTTGATTCATGGATCTTACATTCCAGGTTCCTATGGATAATAGATCGTTACAGCATCGGACTTTCCTTTCACCACCAGATACATCCACAGCTGAGCGTCCTTTCAGCTTTGGCCCAGTCACTTCACTCTTTCTGATGCTACTAGTACTAGCCCTCTGCTCTTCCCCAGTAGCATATTGGACACCTTCTGACCTGAGGGGCTCATCTTCCAGCGTCATATCTTTTTGCCTTTCGGTACTGTCCATGGGGTTTTCATGGCAAAGATACTGGAGTGGGTTGCCATTTCCTTCTCCAGTGGATCACATTTTGTCAGAACTCTCTGCTATGACCTGTCCGTCTTGGGTGGCCCTGCACAGCATAGCTCATAGCTTCATTGAATTACGCAAGCCCCTTCGCCACGACAAGGCAGTAATCCGTGAAGGGGAAAACATCACTATGGGCAAGCAAATATTTTTGTATATTTGATATATTAAAAATAAGTTCAGGATTAAAAAGGTCTCTGTTTTTCTCTTTTCTCCTGCATTGCTGAATTGGTCCAATCCTTTGTAAACCGAGCTTGCATATGCAACAAAGAAACCATGTGTGTGAATGATAGTCTTTTTTTTTATATATATATAACAAGTTTTATTGAGTTTTTTAATTTTACAGCCAAGTGCTTAGGACTCATCGTGGAGATAGGGCACTCCATAAAACAAAATAGAACATATAATCATACATAAACAATTTAGGTTACTTCTTTAAAATTTCCCTCTCTATTTTATCAATCAAAAAAAACAAAAAAACAAAACAAAACTACCATTTCGAGCTTAATTAACTATTAACATATTCCAACTGGCATTACATAGACATATAGTATACAATTCGGGTATCCATATAATACAGACCGTATTACTCCAATTATTCACTTTATATTTCTCAATTAAATTCTATCTCTTATTCTATTCTATTTCACATACATATTTTATAGATGAATATAACTTTACGTTTTTAAACTAATTTACATTAGCTTAAGTTATTTCTAATTATTTCTAAGTTAAACATATAGCTATCATATATATGTATATTTTAAAATTTCTCCACTATATTCTATTTCCTATACTCTATCAAACATTTTTATAAATCAATCCAATCTTCAATCATTGCAAATAAAAATATCATTAATATTTCACCAATCTCAATACAACTCCTTTAGTTTTAACTTTTCCAGTTTTCCATAGTTGCCATTCCAAACCATAATCAAATCCAAAATTCAGATCAATATTAATCAGACTAAAATCTTAAACCTTAAAAATCTCAAAAATATTAGTTCACTTGAAGTCTCTAAAAACCATTTTACCCGTCAAATAAAGTTTTAACACTCATTTTTAAACCTAATTCTAGCTTTCTTTTTGTGCCAAGCAGGTTTCCACAATAGGGCCTTTAGCTCCTCCCATCTTAGTATTTGATTATACACATTTTCCCACAATTGCGTCTGATCATAGTCTTCTTCTCTTTTTCCCAATATTGTCTGCACTATGTAATCAGTCTTAGTCAGTATGGTGATTATTCGTTGTTTGTATGTATTGTCAGCATTTTTAATGTCTCGTATTAGAGAGTCCATTTCTGTTGTTTTTAAATCTATAGATGTTTCAATTGAATTCTGCCTTTGGTCCTCAGAAATCTCCGTCCTTTGTACATAAGGTGTAACATCTTCCTCTTGAGTAGATTGTAGATATAAATCCTCCATCTCATTAAGTTGTAAATCCAATTGTGTATCATGATCAGTTGAAGTTTGAAATTCAGTTTTTAACTCTGAACCATCCTCATTCCTAAGTGTCCTGAAATGTTCTCTTAATTCTTCTCTCATTTCCAAGATTTTTTCTAGTATGAATCCGTAATTAAGCTGTGGATAGGATTCCATTCTTCTTCTCTCTCTTTTTTTTTCTATAATAAAAGTACAGCAATGTCGGGGCGTAGCGCCAAGTTCAGCAGTTCAGCTACCATGGTTACAATGTTACAATGTTACGATAAGGCTTTCTGGGCTTCACGCCAATTTCCTGGATACATTGTAACCCTCCAATCCACATAACTCCACCCAGTAGCCAAAGTAGTTTTTTTTTCTTTTTAAAGTGGATAAAAATGTTCAGAAGGGGGGGAGGAAAGAAAAACACTCCACCCCCCTCCCTAAAAATTTCCACTTAAACTGAAAACAAGCAAACAGAGAGAAAGAGTCACAGTAAGGCTTTTTTCTTCTTCTTTTTTTCAGGATCCCCCGAATTCCAGCAGTTCAAATACACAATAAAAATTAGTTACTTTTTTCCCAAGTATTCAAACGCTGCTTTTTCAAAGGAGGGAATAGTTTCTAAAAGCTTTTCATAGGGAAGTAAAGAAAATAACAAGAGGGAAGGAAAGTTCTCACCCAGATCTTCCACAGTGGTTCTTTATGCTTAGATGTTGCTGTGACTTTCGGCTGGAGCAGCTAAGTGATCGGCCATGTTACTGGCCGATCTTTTCCCCGTCGACCCAAAGGTGATTTCTCGGACCGCAGAGGGAGCTGCCACTCCCTCCGCAATCGACGAGTGCCCTCCTCTGCGGTGGTCGCCCCTCCAGGGTGACTTTCTACCCTGTCCAGGGTCTACCGGCGGGGGGAAACCGGACGGCAAAGAGAGCAAGTTCTTTGCACGTCCGCTGGCGCTGCAACCGGATCCGGAAGTCGTGAATGATAGTCTTTTATCTTACAAATTCTTTCTTCATTTTACTTGCACACAAATTACACTCTCTGCAGTTTTCCTTAGAGATCATCTGCAACCACAGAATTCCTCATTACCAAGATGTCAAAATAACATTACAAAACATTTGAAGGCCACCCCCATTATTTGTGTACAATTGGAAAAATTATTTTGGTTGAACTCATCCAAAGCTTTATCTGTTTTACATGTTGTGACATGCATAACCTATTACCTGTTACAGGTAGCAGTAGCACTGGGATGGGAGAGAAGGGATGGTTTTGCGCCTGCACATGGGCTGATTTCACAAATGCTGTTTTGTACGCGCATGCACGCACAAACACACTCGCCCACCACTTTGGCAACCTGGTTCCAAATGGGCTGTGGCCCGGCACCGGGCCATAGACTGGGGGTTGAGGAGCTTTGCTGTATATTCCTTAGGGCATAATGGTAGCATATATAGCAGTCCCTCCTTCAACTTTATGCAGTACTACAACCTTGTGTGATAAATGGGGCTCACAGATCTCAGTGATTAAGCATAGTTCAGTATCCACAATCTAGTTTTGTGAGGTTATTTAACCCCAGAGATTAAATTTTAATGTGCTGAATTTTTCATTTTCTATCCCATTGGTTCCAGTTGAAATAACATGCTATATCTAGCTCAAAGTTGCATGGGATAAATTTTGTAGATGGGTGTGGGATATAAGTGAGTTTTGTGTGATCCAGATCAACAGTTATCCATCACATATCATACCGATATCATATCATTGCCCAAAGAACTTTCCACTGGCATAATGGGTCAGAGGAGCTTTTTCAGGAAAAGTTCAATCTTTCTTTTCATCAGTAGAGCTGAACCAGTTCCATTTTTTTTATCCTGTAGCTAACCAAAGATTGCACCCTTAGTATCATATTTTAACATTTATTGGCTTTGAGAGAGAAAACAGAAGAGGGCATTTCCAAAATGAGTTGTCAGAGTGGAAATTTATTTCTAAAGCATTTGTTAAAGATGGTGAAAAGAGAAAGTATATCTGAAGGTCAAACTTCAATGCATGTGAGACAATACCCCCATGTCTTAGGAATTATTTGGCAAATAATACTGATAAGGGCTTTAAGTTATTTTAATCCTAATCATTAAATGTCATGCCTGTCAACTGTGTTAAGTTCATATGGAACATTTTATTTCACTGTACTCCCAAAATAAATGTGAAGGGTATTATCCACTTCACATGACAAGTATCACAAGCCCTGCTGCAAAAGAAAGGAGCGATTCAAACACTTCAACCTGTTTTAAAGTCAGATTTTTGTCATGTTCTATTATTCACTTCTTTTGGTCCACATAAATACAGCATCGTGGCATGTGTCAGACCATTTCTTTTAGCATCCAGCATTTATAATATTCAAAGTAGGCAATAAGAAGGTTTAAAGAATTCATATTTCTGTTTTCCATTTTCAGCAGTAACTCTTCAAGACAATCATAAATCAAAATGTCCATGGAGTTGTGGGCAGTGAATTGTGAGAATACATGATTTGATTATTGTAGCCAGCAAAAGATTAATCCAACTTGGCATACTACAGGTTCAATTACAATACCTATTCTTAGGTGATTGTAGAGGGAAATGAGAGAGGCATATTTTCTCTGAATGTACATCATGGTTTCTTTTTTAAACTGTACCCAATTAGATTGACCCAAAGGAGTCACAAAGCATTGGACCCTGGACAGGCGGATTCTTTATATCTCCCTATAAGGGTTGGAGAGATGTTTTATTTGTAAGAACAAACATACAAAAGTAATATGCAAGTGCTTCTTATATTCTATTCTATTGCTATCTATAGTTATTATTACTATGATAATTACTATTAAAATATATTACTCTTCAGTTACTATAACAGTTACAATGTTTGCACTATATACTATTACTATTCAATATACTATACTCTATACTACTGCTCGTATGCATCAGCATTTCTTTCTTAAGCCTGTTCTGTCTTAAGTCCCCTCTCTCTGAGATTTCTTCTTCTTCTTCTTTTTGTTAATGACTGGCATGTAGAACTTTTGAACCCTTTTTTACATTGTGCTTGTTTTGCTGGGCTGTTATATCCCCCCCTCACTTTTGGACCATCTACACTTTTCTGAAGGAAAAAAAAACCTTTTCATTTGACTGCTGAGTTTGCTGGTGGCTGCAGACCTCCAAAATATCTTTCCTCCCACACCTGTGTCAAGGTTGCAGATTTATTGGCAACTCTACCATGCTGATGCTGTGGGAAAGGCTCAGTTGGAAGAGAAAGAAGGCAACACTTATGCCTGCAATTTTGCTAAGCAGCCTGCGCTTCCTGTGCTGTGTCTGTGATCAGTGGAGCTCTTCAGGCTGTTGGATGGAAGTGGGTAGCATAGCCTTTGATGAGCCCAAAAGGCACTCTATTTTCACCCAAGCTCTATCATAAACAATCTGAATAGCCTTTGTGGATAAAATCACTTGATTTCATATTGGGTTTTATACTACATGGACCAATATTGTGTGTAGGATATCCAGCACACCATCTGAAAACGTCCACCTCAGGTAGTCTTATTACCTGTCTCTCATAGCAGTGGATCTGCTCCTTGGATCAGTTCATACCGCTGCTTGTCTGTTTGAGGTCTCCTTGAATTGGCTTGTATGAGCTACCAAGGATTATTAACACCTTGCCATTGTATTTGTCCATTCTTTCCCATCTTAAAAAGTCATATTTGGACTCAACTAATTTGAAAAATAATTTGTTATTGGCTAATATTTTATTTTAGTTAGCTTTGTGGAGAAGGCAACGATACTGCAATTCTAAGAGCTCTTAGAAGAAATTATCCAGAACCTATCAATCTGAGTTTAGATCTGGATTTGGCATTGAAATGGCCTTGGTTGCCCTGATAGATGATCTATACTAGGAAAAGATAGGTGAGTGAAACTCTACTGATATTCCTATATATCTCAATAGCTTTTAATAATATTAGTTACATCACAGTTTCCCTTGAGAGAGTGGGAGCTTGGCAGTACCATTTGGTAATAGTTCCACTCTTATGTCACCACACGTTATCAGTACTGATGTTGTCTAACTGCTTAGGGACTGTTCAGAGTGGGGGTGGGTTTGGGTGGTCCTACAAAGTTCCCTCTTATCTCCAATGTTATTTAATATAAATGTGAAAGATCATGCTTTAGTTTAAAATTAGGTGTCACCAGTGTGTGAACTTAACCTTTTCCATTAACTATGAGTTGATCCCCTAAGAGCTTTGAATGACTCCAGATTAGATGTGGAGAAAAGCTAAACTTAAATTTGAACAAGATACAGATGTTGTTGGTTCTAATGACTAGATTTCAGGATATGAATGATATCCCTGAACTAAATAGTGTCACACACTTTTTAAGGTACTTAGTTACTAGGAATATCATGGAGCTGGCACTGGACAAATCACATTATATCTGTGGCAAGTGGGAGGGAGAGCTTTAGCTAATAAAACCATGTGCCCTGTCATATTGTAGGACATAGTTTGATGATATAGATACCAGTTTAAAGTTAGATGGCTACAATATATCCTTGATGGGTCAACCTAGAAAATAATCTGAAAATTACCCTGGCCCAGAGTGTGATAACACAAGTGGGGAATGGAATTTCTGAGAAGTACCATGTCACCTTTGCTGAAAATACTTGCACGTGAATATTCTTCTGGGGTTGATGATGGAAGATGAGCATATACATGTATGAATATACTTATTTAATTTATATCTACTTTTCCATCGGCAAATAGTGCTCAGGGAAACAGTGGATAATATAAGGAAACAAGTTAAAAAGAAAGGAAAATATTGTTAAAAGGATATAAATCAAAATTGTCCAATTCTGAGAGATGTTTTAAGAAATGTTTTATGGAGATAAATGTGAGTTCTTGATTTTGATTTTGATGTTTTTACACTTTAAAAAAAAATATTGTAAATTTCTCAAAATAGTTTTGTTTAGAGCTGCCATATTAATTAAATAAATAAAAATAAACAGCTTGTACACCAAACACATAATGGTGCTTGCTGAGAGAAGAATAGCATCCAGAGCATTCATTTTATTGTCAATTGGCAGGGAGTTCCAAAATTTACAAGCTGCCAAGGAACCTTTTCTTGCATTCATACCTACCTAATGAACTTCTGATGGTAGGGCTGGATTCTCCTGAAAATCTTAGTGACTGGACAGACCTCCAAGAGATTTGTTTGTTTTAAATATCTTAGTGCCAAGAAATTAGTTCGGAAAATTTGAAATACAAGGCCTCCATGATATAGTTCCTAGTTCAGTTCCTCAAAATACATTTGGTTGCTAAACTAATCTGAATTTAATTAGTTGTCCGGCATTACATATGCTTGTCAGCAAGATTTTAGTTCTTTGCATTCATCTGGGGGAAAAATGGGGGGGGGGGAGATACATAGCTATGGTAGTGGTATATTCCTAGGTTATGCAAATTCCTGGGGTTTTCCTCACCAGTGTTTCTTTTATCAACTATAACATTTTCATTTCTATTTTTCTGGCAAGAAGCATCTCCAATTTTTATTATTTTATATTTACAACTCATGAGCTTTCCTTCATGAGCTCAAAGTGACATACACTGCATTTCTTCTTTCAATTTTCTCACCATCACCATCAGCTTTGGCTGACAGAGCGATTGATCCAAAATTATCCAATGAACATTTATGGTTTAAAGTGGTTGGACCCAAGACTTCCACAATCTGTGTTCTGAAAAATTATCCAGTTTATCAGTTGTGGACCGTATATGTATGCATGTGTCAGAAAAAGGAATAGGGAGAACTTTTTTTTAAAGTACTGTATTAGTTATAAAAGAGTTCTCATGCAAAGGAAGCAGTAAATCACATTTGTAGTAATGGCCTTTTCTTCACCCTTACAGCATCAGAACAGCTTTCCAAATGTAGCTATAATTGCAACACACATACAAATATTCACACAGACAAATATTCACACACTCCACAATGCTCCTTGAGGTCTGTTGGAAGGTGTATTTTGATATGTATTCAGATATTCATGCTGACATTTGCCCTCCCCATTTGGCCTTGGTTCAGGGGGTCCAGTATCAATTTTTGATATTGATACCGGACTCCCTTGAATTAAAAGTATTTTTTTGAAAAAAGTACTGAATAATTAATATTTCCTTGCATATAGCAAATTGCGCTCAAAAATGAGAAGTAATATGCTATAATCTTTCTAAGAAACTTAAAAGTCAGCTGAACCAAATAGTAAAATTCTTATGTTTTATTTTCAATTTAACATTAGAAGTAAAAGATAATTTTATTTTGCATCCAAACATGAAGTGCAATTTTAGAACTACACTGAAAAAAAAATGCTATCAAAATAATTCATTTGAAAATTAAAGTTGAGCATAATAAAATTTATCTTGTAGGGTACAGTAACAAAATGCTATACAATTATTCATAAAGATTATCAATAGTTAATATATTGTATTACAAAACTCATCTATCCTAATATCACCCTCTGGAATCATGTCAAATTTATATTGTTATACAAGGATTCTATCACACAATGAAAGGCTCCATAGAATATAAGTACAATGTCAGAGATTACAGAAAGCCACAAGGGAAATTAAAAACTGTTTCTTATATAGTGTTACAGGCTTTAAGTCACTATGTTCTAGGCTTTATGTCATTATTGTTTTGTAGTTAGGCTTTTGATTCTGATGGAAAGGTATTCTGAAGATAGGAATGCACCACAGAATCATATCAGGACTATGCATTTAATATCTCGATATCATCATCTCAAAAAATTGTAGAAGTATGGAAGTTTTCAGAAACTTTCATTGATAAATTTGTTTTAGCCCCCTTCTGTGGTTTACAATCAAAGATAATACTTGTATAAAAGTCAACAGTGGATTGGTTATCAAGTACCTGTTTAGGAGGGAACCACCTCACCTGGTGGTGGTAGATAAGTTATAGCTGTCTTGGCTAGACTGCATCTGGTTTGAGCTACCAAAGGCCATAGATCAGGGGTCTTCAAACTTGGCCCTTTTATGACTTGTGGACTTCAACTCCCAGAATCCCTCAGCCAATGTGCCTGGCTGAGGAATTCTGGGAGTTGAAGTCCACAAGTCAGAAAAGGGTCAAGTTTGAAGACTCCTGCCATAGAGCAATGTATTGCATTCAGCTAAGTATTACCAGGTCTGGAAATCAAGTTCTATAATGGACGATTGATGGACTGGATTATCTCTTTTCAAAAATGAAAAAAAAAATAGGATGATATAACAACCAAAGATCAAAATAGCATGGAATAGATTCTGCCTAACAGTTTTCTGTTTGCTTTTAAAAAAAAAATTCTAAAGGTAAAGACTGTTCAATTATAGTACAGGCTGTCCTAAGAGACAGTAGCAGTGATACTAGGCAGCGATACTAGATAACTGAAGCAGAAGCTAGAGTCAGAGCCTGGAAAGCCAGCTGTCAGGGTTACAATAGTCACATCTTGTAGTATATGAATGCCAACATCCAGCTCGAGAACCCAAACAAAACTCAAGATTAAATCCGTTTCTGAAAATCTTATGGTTTATTGAATACACTGCGTGGTTATGTTGAAGTAAAACTAACTTTGAGGTTCCCACACCAATTCACAGACTTAAACAATTGTTTTCCCAGCCAAACCCCCAATGTCTTATGTAATCCACATCAACAAGTCCACTTTGTTATGGGAACCATCTGCTTCAAATCCACACCTGCTCTGGTGTCCTTGACAAGGCTTCAGGCTCCCATGGTCTGTAGCTGAATCAAAGAAGTTTCATTTCTCCATCTACCCACTTGAGAGTAACACCTCCTCCCCTTTATCTAAAAGCAAGTTGAAATGCATAGGCACATAGCTGCCAAAGTTTCATGCTTGACAATGTCCTTTGGTCAGAATACATATATGCCCAACCTATCTTTTAATTCAAAAGGTTTTGATTCTATAATAACAGAATTTATTTATCTATTTTACCAAAATGTGCAATCTTCTGAAGACCCCTCCCCACTCTTTTTACAAGCTCTTCCAGTGCCAGGGATCTTCCATATTTGCTTTTGGATGGGGTGGCACTGCTTCAGCCAGAACCACTCACAATCTTGGCCTCATAGTTCCTGCTGAAAGGGCAGGTGGCAGTCATGTCTAGAAGAATATTTGTATACCTTTGAGTTGTGAATTAGTTGCAACCATTGGTGGACTGGAGACCCTGCTTACTATCATAAATGCCTCATGACCTCCCATTTGGTCTACTAAAATGCACTCTATGTGGAGCTCCCTTAAAGAACATTCAGAAGCTTTAACAGGTGCAAAATGCAGCTGCATGGCTAGTAAATATCACCATTCTGTGAGCTGCATTGGCTACCAGTGTGTTTTCAGGTACAATTCAAGCTATTGATTATCAACTTTAAAGTCATTCATGGTTTCAGATCAGGTTACTGGAGGGACCTTCTTTCCCTAATTGTTTCTATCTGGCTGATCTGGTCTGGCGGGATAGGCATGCTCTGGATCCTGTCATCCAACCCTATGGAACATTCTTCCTCTGGGGATTAGGATGGCCCCAACCCTGCTGGCCTTTTGTAAGGCCCTAAAACCTATTTTGGGGCCTGGACCTGGAGCCCCAAGTGTGAGAAAGATCCTGTTTCCTGGCTGTGCTAGTGAATTGTACCTTAGTACTTTCCTTGGCTGCTGTGCATTTTAATTATTGCATTTGTGGTGGAAATTGTTTTTGATTTATTTTATGATTATTTAAGAGTCATTTGTTGAGATTGGTGTCCATACAAATTGAAATAATAGTAATCATCCATGCAGAGGTGTTGGTAAACTCTATTTACCAAGGAGTAGGGGGGGGGGCATGGAATATTGCAAATACATCAGATGGTTGAAGATGAAAAAGAGGCATTGGAAGGTGATCTGAAGGAAAGTGAAGAAGATAACACTGAAGCAGTACACCATAAAGGCTTATTGAATACAGGTAGTCCTCGACTAACAACCAGTCATTTAGTCACTGTTCAGAGTAATAACGTACTGAAAAAAGTGACTTATAACTGTTTTTCACACTTACAATCATTGCAGCATCCCCATGGCCACATGATCAAAATTCAGACGCTTGGCAACTGGCATGTATGTATATGGTTGCAGTTTCTCAGGGTCACCTTTTGTGACCTTCTGACAAACAATGGGGAAGCCAGATTCTGTGTTACTAATTTAACAACTACAGTGATGCACTTAACAACTGTGGCAAGAAAGGCCGTAAAATGGAGCAAAATGTTTGGGGCTCAATTGCAATCATAATTGAGGATTACCTGTATTGGAGAAACCAAATTGGCCCTAAAGAAAGACCTAGAGAAGAAACAGAAAAGAGACATGGCAAGACAAAGTATGGCCAGTACATTAAAAAAAAAAAAATGCAGGCAAAGCAGACAACAAGATCTGGCAATGACCAAGAGCAGGAAAGTTGAAAAAAAATAAAAGACAGCAAATGCCGCCTCTGCAAAGAAGCTGAAGAAACAGTAGATCACATAGTTAGCTGCTGCTAGATCATATAGACTGATTAAAAATAATAACATGACAAACTAGCAACAGTGGGGCATTGGAATATCTATCAGAAGTACTACTTACCTGCAAGCAAGAGCTGGTGGGACCATAAAATAGATAAAGTAATAGAAAATTAAGAAATTAAAATGCTCCAGGGCAAAAGACAAGCATTTGCCATTCAACACCCCACACTTAATTGTTGATATGAAAGAAAATACAGTTTGGACAGTGGACATTTCAATACATGAAAACAGCAGAGTACAAGAAAAAAACCTGGAGGAAATCACAAACTATAAAGATCTGCAAATACAATGAACTGAAAGACCATGGCAAAAGAAAGCAAAGATAATATCAATAATGAATGTAATTCTAAAACATATGAAGTACCACATGAGCGCCAATGGCATTGACAAAATCACCACCAGTCAATTGTAAAAGGCAGCTTTACTTGGAACAGCTTTTATCCTGTGACAGTACCTTTAGCACCATCAAACAACATCTGTCTATCCAAATCCAGCCTAAATATCTGGCTGACTGTGAAACTTGTAATAATACAAGTAGTACATATGTTTTATTTTCGCTCTGTCTTTCTGTCTCTCTAACTCATCTATCTATCATCTATCACATTTTGGAACTTCCCATCTCCCTGACAAGAGGGGTTTACATACAAGTTATATACGTGCAGCTTAGAAAGATTCAAATCACAAGAACAATATTGTAGATCAGGGGTGTCAAACTGGCGGCCTGTGGGCTGGATGTGTCACACGTAGGCCATGCCCACCCTGGCTCCGCAAAGGCAAAAAATGTCGCGATACATCACGTGACAAGATTGAGTTTGATACCCGTGCGGTAGATAATACCATTTACAAACTGATTTGTAAATATGTTCCATGCAAACACATATCAAGCTCAGCTTAGTTACCTGCAAATGGTAGAACAAGGAAATATATTAAAAATGCTTCCTATCAGAAGGAGAGAGTTATGTATTTGCTTCTCAGAGCAGATAGAGTTTAAATCACCCTCGTGTGTACAGCTACAATATAAAGAGAAAAATATTGGTTCCTGACTACTAGGTTTTCATTAACGTCTCAGTAAAAACTCATGCTGACAAAAAGTAAAGCATGCTCTGTTAATATGTATCAAATTTTGAATCTTGATTGAGTTGATAAATCAAGACATAGACATAGGTTCAAAAGTTCACTAAAATTATTCATCATATGTATCCTTCCATCCATCTTCCAGCCTTGACAAAAATATTCAGATGCATTGGTGAAAATGAGAGATGATAAAATGATGAAATTATGATAACGTCAGGACTTTTAACCTTGCAATGACATTTATTTATATATACTTATTTATGTCTTTTAGATTTTTTTTAAAATCCTGCCTTAGTTACGTTACGTCAGGGTGGTGAACAATACATAATATTCCTCCCTCCCTCCTCCTAATTTCTCGAAACAACAATCTATGAGATGGCTTGGGCTGAAAGAAAGAATGACTGGCCAAAGTCACCCAGCTGGCTTTTCTGCCAAAGACGGGAGTAGAACTCACAGTCTCCTCATTTCTAGTCTAGCACTTCAACCGGTAGACCAAAATTAGTGTGTTCTATTTAGAAGAGATTCCTGTTAAATAAAGATATGTTAGTATAAACAATTTGAGGGTCATTTGAGGGATTAGCTCTCCTCACTTACATTTATAAATTGACATCAGGTCCAGCAGGAGAGGCATGGTATGAGTCCATTCAGCCAAGGAGGAGGTGAGCCTTCTCTGTTGTGGCATCCACTCTGTGGAACATAACCCGCCCCCCCAATGAGATTGACCCCAAGCCTACTGATTTTTCAGATATTCCTTAAAACGTGGCTTTATCAGAAGGCTTGGGGAACCCATGGCAGTGAGGACCTGTGAAATGGCTATATTGTGTGAAAGCTATTGAAAGTACTCTAGGGTGGTTTTAGTTACATCTATGTTTTAAATTGTTTAATGGTGTTTTAAAGTTTTATTTTTAATTATTCTGTTTTTATTGTTCACCTCCCAGTTTCATCTGTGAGATGAGTGGCTACATAAATTTGATAAATAAATAAGCTATTCACATGCAAATATATTTGCATGATGTTATAATTCCATAACAATAAATACTATGTGGTTTTAAGTGCAGTATTTGTGGAGAGGAATCCAGGGACAAATTATGAATCTTCTCATATCTTAATTGTCAAGATATCTCATTGTCACATATATCCCAAGTCAATGCTAGCAATTTGCAGCTGTTTCACAATCAATAAATCCCCAGATAGCCATGCCACCCTCTCTGAATTATATTTTTGAAGAGACAAGTCAATATGGCTCTTCAAAAAGGCATTTGAGACATTTGAAGACTTTTCTACTAGAATGGGAATATATCAAGATCTTGCTTTTATAGTATCGGTTCCTTATATTTTAATTCTATGCTGTTATTTTTGAGTCATTTGGAGTCTTCAGAAATTAGCAGTGTGTAAACCAAAGTAATATTGCATTGCATTATATTATACTATATGTACTATGTTAGGCGTTTGTATTTGTTCACAAAGAGTTCCCAAGTGGTGTTCATTTTTTGTACTTCCATGGACATCTTTGGCTTTCATCCAGTATAATGTAGATTGCACTGTAAAGCATTACTGTTTTCTTTTGCTATCTAATATGTGAAGGCTGCATCTTAGTGCCAAAGTGGAAGCAGGACCGTTTTCTTCTTTTAAATTCTTGTATATTTATAATGCAAGCAAACATTTCTAAATATTTTGCAGTGCCTATGCAAATCCAGGGGGCCATCTGCCTCACCCTTACAACTGCATCTTGCATAGAACGCTGTACTGCAGCAAGAGCTTACAACTGGGTGGGAGTTTTAAGTATCTCTTCCTACTGAAGCATTTTCTGCTTCTATTGGTCCATCTGTTAGTAAGAAACAGGATAGGGACTACTCTAAGCCTTGCATGCCTTTCAGGCTTCTTCTGTCTGTTAAGGAAAAGTTATCATGCCTGACCTCTAGAAAAGCCGCCTTTGCTCGGCAGCAGCTTTCACTGAAGTGTGAACAAAGCTGCTCAAAGGCAATTGATGCTTAATCTTGAGCAATTAACTCTACAATACCCACACTGAGAAGTAGAATTCAACTGGACAGGTTGCTAGGGCAACCATAGAATTCCCTTTAAAAGGGAGTTCTAACGTAAGAAACAATGATGGGGAGTTTACTAAGGAATAACTGACTGTCAATTAAGTTGAGTAGGGTGATTGTTAAAAGGTGGTGGGGTAGCTCCAGTGATCTGCCTATTTAAAAATAGAATTTTAGTATAAATTGTCTTATATGATAGCTGGAAAGTAATTTAGAGATCACATGGAAGACCAGGTGGGGCAATGGTTAAAATGAATTTCAGTGAAATCCAATTGATCAAAATTGTAGACATACAATGGTTGATTTTTTTTAATGATATGCAGTATGTTAATATACATGTAGGGAAATGGCAAATTTTCAAACAAATCATATAGAAGGAAAGTTTTATTCTGATTACAAGAATGCAGTATAAGTAATTTGTTACCATACCACCATGATTTTTTCTCTTTTAGTTATTTGCTACAGGCATTTTGCAAAGTTGTTATAGTTCAATTTGCACATTTCCTAAAGTTAGGTTATATAAAATCTTACTTGGAAATTAGTTTTGTCATTCATCCTCGCAAATTACTTTGAATCTGGTCACTTACAGATACTCTATAACAGTGATGGCGAACCTTTTAGAGACCGAGTGCCCAAAAACCACCCCAGCCCTGCCCCGCTGCCTGCTCTGCCCCCACCCGCCCGCAGGGCCACTCACCGCCTCCACGGCCTGCTGCAGCAGATTGCCCAGGCGGCCCTGCAGCACCATGGTGGCCACGCCCTCCACCCATGCCCTGCAGTATCATCTGCGTGCATCAGGGCGTGAGGGCGAAATCTTGTCCCTGCTGCCTGGCTGCCCTGTGCTTGGCTGCGCTGCTCCGTGTGGGCCACGCCTAGGGGCGACTGTCCTCCAGGGGGGCTGCTGGTGAAGAAGGGGCCGCAGGGGGAGGCGGGGTTGGGGCAACGGTACACGTGCCCACAGAGAGGGCTCCAAGTGCCGCCTCTGGCACACGTGCCATAGGTTCGCCACCACTGCTCTATAATATATGATGTATTTTTGTGAATAATTTTCCACTTAATTTTTAGTATCATTGTTCAAACCACACTGTATTCATTCACTGTATAAACATTCATTCTGCTTGTTAATGAAGTATAAATTTTCAGATAAAGGAATTTTGCTTTTGACTGACCTGGATCTTTTCTCATAAAGCACACTGTGTGCCCTGGTTCCAGGCATCAAATTAGGAATCAGATCAATGGATTTTTCAACAGCGAACTCATAAACTGAAGGTGGCAGAAATAAACTGTTCATCCTTATATACAAAATAGAAATATTAATACAAATAATTTTATGATATGTTTATCTATTGAATTGCCAAATACCAAATAAATAATGACTCTAAAGGTAGCAATAAAAATAAAATATACAAGCAACCAATTTTTTAAAAGCTGCAATTGAAAACTTAGTTAAAATAGGCCATTTAAATTTTAAATTTAAATTTAATTTAAATAAAGTTTGCCCATCTTATCAGCAGTGAACTCTCCTCCAGCCCTTTGCCTTCATTTTTAAGCTTTGTTGGCTGAACCTCTGCAGAGAACTTAATTATCAGAGACCCAGATAATGCAAGATGTCCAGTCACAAAGATTACTATTTGTATTCAACAGAATGAAAGCAGAAACTCATTTCAAAACCTGCTTTTCAAAGAGGCAAGTACTGAAAAAAAAGAAATACATGAAGGGAAATAGAGAGAGGTGATATATTAGGGCATGAAAATCATACATGGCTCCATTCCATGATTAATTTCAAACCTTCTCAAGTTCAGCAAACATCTGGAGGGGGTTTGCTTTAATTTTCCCAGTGTTGTGAAATATATAATAAAACCTGAATTGTTGGAATTGAGAAAGAAACAATGTTTTTTTTGACCCATGCTGGTGATAATATAAGATCTTTGTTATTTGAATAAATATCCACATTTGCAGTTACTGTTATTTTCTGTAGCATATATATTTGAATCTACAGATACTCTTAACAGGCAAATTGAATTCCCTCTTGAGAAAAATTATAGTTTTATTGAGCAAGATAAATACTAACCTGAAGGGTCAAAACAAATGTTAATTAAAACAAACAACAAACAAATGTTACAGAACACATTAGTTCTGTGAGAAAAAAATTGACGGTATTGTTTAGTAATCCAGTGAAGCATTATTGGAACACAGAACCTCTTTATTAATCACTGAACACAAAATTGGCATACCCTACCTTTTATAAGTGGAATATGCATGCAGCTAGTTAGCTAAATATAGCTTCTTTGGGATTTGGCTGCTATTACCATGTTTTGTAGTGGGGCACTTTTAAGCTCTCTGGAAAAAATGATACCAGCTGATAAAAAGAAACATTAGATGAGATTAATCATAACAAAGTGACAGGCAAAATAAATTAATCATCCTGTTCATTTCAATGAACAGACTCAAGCCAGTGGATTGGAGAAATTGTTCTTGGTCTAGGACTAAAATAATCTGATGAAATCTATAGCAATTGGAGACTTTTCAAGCACGTTTTCATAACAGATCAGGACAGACTTGAGAGCCATATACATACATACACATACCCTATATATAAACACACAGTAAAATACTCCAAATTAAAAAGCCTGACTTGCCTGGCTCAGCTTGTTTTTTGGGCAACGTACATAAAGCAGTTAATTAGGTCTGCCTATTAAGTAACTTCAGCTAATGATGTTAAGGCATAAGGAGAAATTAGCCCTTAGTGTTTTGCTCGGTCATCTTTGTTATAACAAAGGGAATACTAAGCCATTATCTTGCATTTTAGAGTTTCTTGCTTATCTAGAGAAAAATTAACAACATTGTTGATAACGTGTTAAAATATAGCAGTTGCTCCTAGGCTGAGACTATATGCCTCTAGGAATATTCATTGTTGCTGGTGTTTTCCCCTCTTCCCACCCCATAAGTAATTTATATTGTTGCTTACCATGGTGCAGAGCTGTGATGAAGAATTTTTAGTGTATTGGTGTTAGCAATTTCCTACTGACAATAGAACATATGAAGCAGCATTATGCTACTTTGTCTCTGTTTAACTAATCTTGTGTGCTCTGATAGCTGTAATTCTTGAAGGTTTGAAACAGAACTCTTTTTCTGAACCTTTCTTGCAGAGACTTTTTAAACTGATAATAGCAAGGATCATTCTGTTTGCAAAGATTGTCCTTTGAGAACCACTAGGGTTTCTCACTTAGATCAACATAATGCTGGCACAGAAATCTGTCAAAATGATGCCAGCATATTTATCTGAACATTTGGAAAGCTGTTCGCTGGTTATGAAAGGTTGTGAAAAGGAAAAAGTAGCTTTTAAAATTCTTTTTAGCATGCCTATGACCTTCTGACCTCTGGGTCTTCAGATACAGTTTGAAGGTGGTGCAAGCCACTGAATTACTTCCCTTGATGTATACAGTTTGCTGCATCTTCATATTGTATGTTTACTGAATATATGGATATCAGGTTAGCATGAAAAAGACGGGAGCACAACTAAACTGCAATAGCACATTGAAGCATCTTTCGGAGGATTCTCAAATGCTGCATAGCTTCTCCTTTGCACTTGTTTTAGGAACATAAGAAGTTGCATTCCAGCAATCAGCCCTGGCCAATGTGATTTGAGAATCCTTCTTGAATATCAGATTGAGGCCATGGCCAAAGAACTTTTGCACAGCTTCAGGTGGTTTTTCAATTATAACTTTGCCTGGTCCAAGAAGGGTCCAAAACAGGAACTCTTACTCTCATTATTACTCAGTTGGACTACTGCAACACACTGTACTTGGGGCTGCCTTAAAGACCACTCAGAAGCTAAAACTGGTGTACAGGGCAATGGGTGGTATGTCAGTAGGCACTCATAAATGGGAAGCATATTAGACCTGAAGTTTGGACACTCCTCTTTTTTGGTACAATTTGGTGCAATTTTGATCTGCAAAATCCTTTATGGTTTGGCACCTAATTATATCCTGGATCACGAACTGCAATTGGCCTGACCAACAAGGACAACTATTATGAGAAACATAATAGTTTCCAATTCCAGAAGATAAAGAAAGCTGAGGCTTGAAGACATTGCTTCTTAAAGCAATGCTGATACCCTGGAATAACCTTCCACTGGAAATCTGACTGGATCCCTCCTTGATTACATCTAGGAAAATTTTAAAAACTAAGCTTTTTTGCAGAGTATTTATAATCTGCAATAAGCTATTGATGCACATATTGATTCTACATTGTGGCATATGTTCCATCATGTTTGTTCTGTAATTGCATACATTTTAGATGTTTTAATTAGTTTTACTGTAAATTTAATTAGTTCTACTGTTTTAATTATTTTTAAATAGCTTGTAAACTGAAGGTAATCATATTTGATTGAGGTGGGATAGCACTATATTACACTACATTACATTACCCTATACTACACAGCTGTGGTCCAGTATTTTTGTTGATATCAGAGGTTTATGTCCAGAAATCCTTCCACATGGGGTATTTTGTACCAATTTCATAATACAGATTGATGTGGGGAGATGAGTCTATTTATTTATTTACTTAATACATTTATTAAATTTATATAACTGCCCATCTCACACAAAGTAACTTGGGGCTAAGTATAACAATAAAAACAATGGATATGTTTAAACAATCACATTAAAAATATAAAATGATAATTCTTTAAAATGCACACCAAATACAGAAGAGAAAAATTTAATAAAAAAGACATCTAAGAATATCCCTGGGACCCTGAGGCCTGATGACAAAGCCAAGTCTTGAAGGACTTACAGAGGTTAGTAGTTATGGAGGGGGGAAATATTCCACCGGGTGGGTGCTACAGCAGAGAAGGCCACTTCCTGGGACCTGCCAAATGTAAGTCCTTAGCAGATGGGACCTGAAGCATGCCTCTCTGCCAAATCTAATGGGGCAGGCAGATGTAATTGGGAAGTGGTGGTCCCTCAGATACCTGGTCCCATGCAATGAAGAGCCTTAAAGGTTAAGACCGGAACTTTGAACTGGACCCAGAAGCAAATAGGCAATCAATGCAACTCATAGAACTGAGAAGTGATATGTGCTGTTCTAGAAGCACACATGAGTGCATGTGCACTGAGTTCTGTAGCAGCTGAAACTTGTGGACATTCTTCAAGGGCAGATCCATGTAGACCACATTACAATAATCCAGTCTGGAAGTGATTAATGTGAGAGTGATTGAGCCTTCTGATCTAGGAATGGGTGCAACATCTCACCTTATAAGGGAGATGGGTGACATAAAAATTTAATAAATAAATAAAAAGAAGAATTAACCTGCTAAAACCCACTTACGCAACATCTGATCAGTTTTTAACAAGCCAAGAGGGACATGCATCTAAAAGGCAAGTGGCTTGACTCATACTCATAAATGTCTATGGAGATTCTCAGTTATCCAGGTATGGTTGTCCCAAAGATGCTTTTTTCAGCAGACAACTAGACTTTGTTTTTTCTTTGAAGACTTTTTGCTTCTCATCCAAGAAGCTTCTTCAGCTCTGACTAGATGGTGGGGAGTGGAAGGATTTAGAACAGAACAGAACAGAACAGAACAGAACAGAATAGAATAGAATAACAGAGTTGGGACCTTGCAGGTCTTCTAGTCCAACCCCCTGCTTAGGCAGAAAACCCTATACCATTTCAGACAAATCCGTTCATATTCTCACACCATTCAAAGGTTAATTCCAACCATACTTGAATGATTGAGAATCTCCATAGACATTTAGCTATGCATTTTGGGATGAACACCCTTTGAATGGTGTGAGAGTATGAATGGATTTCCAGAAATCATTGCAGATTACAGGAACCATCTGTGCTTCAGTTTGAGATTCAGACAACACAGACTCATCCCCAACAGCCTGCACCTATCTTCAATAGTGAAGGGACACAGAGCATAAAAAACATCTTGCAGCCAAGAAGGCGCCACACACATTTGCACTATTCAGGTGATCCTGAGGACACAGATAAACCTCTAAATGGTCCCAACAACTCTTTAAAAGAATGCAAATAACCAACTGTCTGTAAGCAATATAAATCCTTCCACATCTAGTCAGAACTGAAGAAGCTTCTTGGATGAGAAGTGAAACGTCTTCAAAAAAAACAAGAAAGTCTAGTTGCCTCCTGAAAAAAGCACCTTTGGGACTGCTACTCATAAATATCCTGTCCAACAGGTTCAAACTTTAGGTCCAACAGATTCAAACTATTCCCAGATAATTGGGCAAGACTCCTCCCCAAGCATCCCCATTTGACCTGTACCAATGCTGGCAAATCTGAGTGACTTTCTCCAACAGATGGTGAACAAATTCTTCTGCAAGTGGTTCTCCAAGTCTCCTTTAATCAAGAGGGCTTGTATCACCTGAAACAGGGTCACATTTGTAATAAGGGTAGAGCAGTGCTGGTACTTCACTTTCCTTACCACAACAAGATAGGCCTTAATAGAGGGTCTACCCATGTTCAATAGAGTTTCTTTCTTTGTTGAGTCCGAATGATTTCCAGATATCTCTTTTCTTGATTCATCTCCATCAACTCCTCTCTGAACTCCTGTATGTTTAACTCTTTGCTGGTTTATTTGAAATCTGAGCAAGGTTGGTTTTCCTTTTTGAATCACTGTGGCATTACAGAACTTGAATTTAATTTCTTTTTCTATTGATAACTCTTGCCTCACTTTGCTTCCTAGTTCCAAGTTTCAAATCAACTGTTAATGTTGCCTTGTACCTCAAAAGAACTTTGCATCCTGTTTCTGGTCATTCTTTCTAGGCTAGCGTTAAAATATCACCAGATTTCTCCCCTATTCCAGCCACAGTTTGGAACTATAATTACAATTAGTGACCTTGACTACAACATTCCAAACATGCTATAATTTCATCTTCACAATTTCCAGTGGAGTTTTAAATGCAAGTGAAATAGTGTTGAAATGCACATAATATGTATTGCAAATGTGGTTTGGGAGAACTTGCAATTTCTTTTCTTTGTGTGTGAAGTGTCTTGAAGGGATTATTCTTAGCCCAGACAAGGTGATAAACTCAGATGGAGGACCTGATTGAAGGATGCTCCTTGCACTTTGTTATTGTCAGTTGTGCTGGCTCATGGTTTTTTCAACATTTCAAGGTTGATATAAGTGACGATGATTGCAGGTTGGCTGCAACTGCTTTGTGATTGATTGGGGAATGGAAACAGAGCTAGTGTGGTTGTGCCTCCAGATCTCTGTATAAATTGAAACAGGGATTCGATCATCAAGCCACTGTACATCCTTAAGCATTACTGTGCTCCCTGGCAATCCAGGGAATTTTAGAAGTACGATATATCAGAAAATCACTCTAAAAAGATTTAATTTTGTAATAAACTATGAAAATTAACAGCTAGTCATCCTCATGTAGTAGGTGTCTTTTGCCTATGTAAATCATTTTTGTGGTCTCCTCCCTACATCTGCTCAACTGATTATCTCATTTCTCCTTTCTAAATAGGATCCTTTAGAGCTGGTAAATCTTTCAAGGCTTTATTTCCAAGACTGGTAGGCAAACTGTTCATGCATTCTCTCAAAACTATTTTTTCCCAAAGAACCTCCTACGCATATTATTCAAAGCCCTTCTCTTGCAGCCACTTGCAAAACTAGAAAATTCAAATTAAAGCAAGCAGGGAACCAGAAAAGTCTCTTCTTTTTTATTCAAAAGTAATTTTACTTTAAAAAAAGATAAAAATTTCAGAAATGTGCAATAAAAGTGTGTCACACTCCAAGGGGCTAATGTTCAATATATGGTATCTGGTTCATTTTGCACTAGCTATTAATTCACTTTTCACCCTTATGAGTGGAATGTGTTTTCCTTCATCTTGGGTTGTCCACCAGACGCCTATGTGTTTGAGGGTTCTGTGCAGTATCTTAGCTGTTCTAGCACCTCACTCTTCTGGACAGAAAACTCTGATGTTGTTTCTGGGATCTCTTGGGAATCTCACTTAGGACTCCACTCTCCCAGCTTAGATGTCACAGCACCAAGTACTCCTACCACCACTGGGATCACTTTGGCCTTTACTTTCCACATCCTTTTTAGTTCCTCTTTCAGGCCCTGATACTTCTCCAGCTTCCCACACTTTCTTCCTAATGCTGCAGTCACTTGGCAGCTCTACATTTGTTACCATCACTGTCTTCTGGTCCTTGTCTCCTACCATGATGACTGGTTGATTGGGCAGTACCTGCCTGTCCATCTGGAAGTTCCACAATATCTTAGCTCTGTTATTTTCTATTGCCTTCTGTGGAATCTCTCTACACAATGCCAGCTACTTGGTGTGTTCAATGTAGACCTGTTGCCACCTGCAGTTTACATCCTGCCACTATGCATTGGACTGTCTTGTGGCTTGTTTGTTTTTGTTTACAAATGTATAATTGTAAGTCCCCCCTCCTTTTTTAAAATATATATATACAAGAAGTAAAAGAATTTGCTTATATTTTTGTTGCTAGTTGTTTTCTTCTGTTTAAATAATTCCCAGAAGGAAGCATGTCTAGTCAGCATACCTTCTTGAAAAGAAATAGGAATGTAGAAATAGATATTTGAATAGCTTTTACTATTCAAACATCTATTTAAGATGCCTTTGTCCGAAATAACCATTTTTACATGTGTCAGTACAATATCTGAATTTTATTAAGATGGTAATAATAAAAACCTCTTTCTGAAAATTCCTAGAGTTTAGATCATTGAATTTTTTCTTTCTTATACACTGGTGAAGTTTCCTCCTTCCCTCCCTCCCTCCCTCCCTCCCTTCCTCCCTCCCTCCCTTCCTTCCTTCCTTCCTTCCTTCCTTCCTTCCTTCCTTCCTTCCTTCCTTCCTTCCTTCCTTCCTTCCTTCCTTCCTTCCTTCCTTCTTCATTTAAATATAAAGCAGAATCAAGAGTCTAGAGAAGCACCAATTCTATGTTCCATCAAAAGCATGTAGGCTCAAAAGACATATGACTAAAAATCCAGATTCTGAGTCCTGACCTGAATATCAGAACTAATTGTGTTGACAATACTTTTAATATACAATCCAATCCAAGTGATTCAAATTGAGAAGGCAGGGGAAAACATAGAAATACTGAAACTATGCATTAGAGAAACCTTGATCACAAGTGAGTGTAGTGATTAAGACTCTGAAATCAGTTGTAATAAACAAAGAAACTTTATAAGAAACTCTTAGAGCCTCAAGGCTCTATTCCCCACTTCCTACCATTTCTCCTACTTTATAAGAAACTCATGAAGTCCTTTGAGCCACTTATAAATCTTAGTCCAATCCATCTCACCAGGGATTGTATTAAATGACTAAAAACCTGCATATAAGATTTCTTGAACTCTCAGGAAAAAAATGTTAAATATAAATACATTGAATGAATAGACAAATGAAGCTTAGGTATGTACTGGAGGCTGCATCATGGGGTGACATGCAAAATTGGGGTTAACAAAAGACACCAAGTTTGCAATTATCCACTTGAATGGAATGTGCTTTAACCCTGATATATGAGTTCCTTAAAAATAGCACCATTTTAATATATAAATAATGTTTTTTTAAAAAGTTTCTCGAACCAAACAACAGCTCTATAAGGTCCTATAAGAAGCAGATTAACGTTACTCTTTTCAATCTGGATTCAGTTTAGGTTGTAAAATTGAGACAGGTTCAGTTGCACTTGTCACTGACCTTTGGTAAGCTTGAGAAGGGGGAGGTGCATCTATTGTGGCTCTTCATGAGTTGTTGTGGCTTTTTATGGCATGTTTCTGGACCAGGTCAAGGGGAATAGCCATGGTTTTCATACTTTTTCCAGGATTAGTTCCAGTTAGTGTTGGATGTGTGGTTTTGACTATACAGCCCTGATTGAGGATCTACTTTTCCCCCCACTTCCTTTTAATATCTACATGAAACGACCAGGAGAGGTAATTTGTCAGTGTGGGGTACACTATCACCACTAAACTGATGTTGTTCAGTTATATAGCTCAGTGGTTTGAATGAACCAAGTGTATGTATTTCTTTCGTCTCTGATCTTTCTATGAGAACTTAGGCACATGGATATCTGTACTACTCCCTAGTAGAGATTCAAGTCCTCAGTGGGGCATAGGTTGTATGTGTTCTGTTCAAAGTTCCAAATCTTGCAGTTACAAACAGATTAGCCAAGGTTTTATTGGCAGCTACTGCCATAACAACATTCAAGTTTTTTTAATCTTGAAATGATGTCACTAGGAAATCATTTTAGTTTTATTTTTTCCTGTTTTGTTTTGTACTTTTCTGTATTCTTATGCTTGTAAATTTGAATTGGCAGGTCTATATGGTAGCATTTATTGCTCTTATTGTATTTGAGGCTGTTTTTATATGCTGTTTTTTTTATTGCTGTAGCTACTTCACTGGTCACAGACCATAAATAAATGCAATTTAAATTTAAATGTATCTCTCCCCTGGCTCAATAAATGAGGCTGTCAAGGTTTTAGCCTAATGTCTGGAGGCTGTGAGTTCTGAATGGAGAATAACTGGCTTTGGCTCAATCTTGCCAAGCCTGAGTGGCTGTGGGTTTAGAGTCCCCAAATCTAGGGTTTGGAGATGTTCCTTCTTGGTTCATCTGGAGTCTTTCTGTACTACTTGAAGATGTGGTAACAGTTATGGCCAGGAGGACCTTTGCATGGGTTTGCCTTGTGGGCCAATCACATCCATTCTTCCATCAAGAATAGGATCACTCACGCCTTAGTCACCTTCCAATTGAACTATTGCAATGTGCTATCATACTGGTAAGTATGTCAGAAGTTTGGAGATCATCCAGAAGCTACAATCATTTTAAAATGCACTGCTATGAGTAGTTATGGAGTATTTGGTACATCTGCGTAACACTACTGCAACCTTTATTGGCTTTCTGTATACTTCTGGTTATTCAAGGTTCTGGTTATCATTGAAAAAAATTCTAGGGATGATGTTCACATTCATATTGTATGGTCTAGTATGGTGGATAAGTGTCCCCTCCCTACCTTGAAGCAATGCTATCTTATGCAACCTAAGAGTCATGACTTTTCTGTTATGGAGCCTGCCCTCTGGAATGATATGCCCCCAATATATGTCTGGCCTTAACCATCTAGGAAATTATAAAGGCATTTAAAGTTTGGCCTTTCTTTCAGATCCTGAGGTCAGCATAATTGGAGCTTCTGACCAGAGAAATGCAATAAATTTAAGTCCCTGATCAATAGTTCCTTGTTTTTACTGGTATTGTTTATCTTTGTAAACAACATTTATTGCTGATCTTTGGCTTATTATATGCTGTTCAGAATTGACTTATTTGAGATGGGCAGCCATATAAATGCTCTAAATAAATGAATATAAAAGTTCAAAGGAGCATTCAACTAAATATTGTATTTGTGCAAAAATATTTGGGCAAGTAACTCTGTTCAAGTCACTGGGTAAAATATGTGATCATAACAGATTAACACTAATGATATTTAAACTCTGCAATGGGCTCCGGAAAACTAACATATATTTTAAAGTTTAAGCCTTTACATAATGGCTTTTACATACAGCAACTATTGTATGAATTCATTTCAATATAAACATAAATAAAAAACTATTTAAAATTCTAGATCAATATTCTGATTCTTAGTAACACCATTCAAGAAATATAATTAAATAATTGAATGATCTATTAATTTCACCGTAAACTTCACAGATTTTTGTTTTAAAAAACAGTTCAAATAGTACTATTTATGCTCAGATATATTTAGTTCAAAATATATTTATATATACTGTATATATTTATGTACTGTTGCAAATTTGCAATCCTACCAGGTCTAAACAAACATAGTGGAATCTAATACATTCTAAATATTACTTTTGTTTTATAAGTTGTAATTTGAGGTCAGTTGATACCTTTGTTATAGAAGTTAAGATGCCCTTCCATTGTCTAGGCAATTAGGAACATATAATTTTTATTTCACTCATTTCTTAGCATCTGCATATCAGATTGGTTTATTAATAACAAATATCTATAAAAATGAAAGTAAGTTTTTAGTTTTAAAATTTTTTAGAAATTGTTCTACCGTGTTTCCCCAAAAATAAGACACAGTCTTATTTTTTTTTTTGCCTCCAAAAGAGGCACCAGGTCTTATTTTCGGGGGATGTCTTTTCCGTGGTCTCACCTCGTGGCAGGGGCACTGACAGCCCCGCCCAGCTGGCCCACTTCTTCTGCGGCTGAAGGAAATGCCTCTGCAGCTGAGAATGGAGCTCCAGATTCCCCCTAGCCTGCATTTTGCCATCAGAGACCTTCCAGAAAGGCCTCTGCAGCTGAGGACTGAGCTATGGATTGAATCTGTAGCTCGGTTCTCAGTTACAGAGGCCTTTCCAGAAAGCCTCTGATGGTGAAATGCAGGCCGGAGCTCCATTCTCAACTGCAGAGCCATTTCCTTTGACCGCAGAAGTGGGCCGGCAAGGCAAGGCAAGTGTTGATTCATGGGAGGCCTGGTTGCAACAGTAAGTGGTGCAGCACGCTCGGGGCAGCTCCATCCCCTTTTCCTAGCTTGATTTTTACGTGTGCGCCTCGTCCCAAAACTAAGGCTTATTTTTGGGATAGGGTTTATATTAGGCCCATCCCCCAAAATCAAGCTAGGTCTTATTTTTGGGGTAGGACTTACTTTTGGGGAAACACGGTAGTATCTCAGGTGTTTCAGAAACTGAAAATGCTGCTGGTCCAAACAATGATGTTAACAATATTGTATCTGGGCAAACTCCAGGAGACAGTGAGGACAGGGGGAACCTGACATGCTATAGTCTATAGCAGGCATGTCAAACTCGCAACATCACATGACGTCGCACGACGTATCGTGACCTTTTCCCCATTGCCGGCAATAGGGTGGGTGCGGTTTCGTCATGACGCATCCAGCCCACGGGCCGGCAGTTTGACATGCCTGGTCTATAGTCTATGGTGTCATGAAGAGTTGGACTTAGCAACTGAATAACAACAAAAGAAATATTGCCATCAGGTTATATCTGGTAGATTGTATTTATTTCTTAACACAGTATATGTTAAAAATCCACATTCATCATCTAAACGAATCTCCGTGCCTTACTATGGTGAAAAAACTGATATTGCAGTATTGGAAAGATAAAATATGGTCCCTTTCACTCAATGGACTGAAGATTGTACTTGCCACCTATGAATAGATTGCCTATTGAGGTTGATTTTATATGGACAAATATAATGAAATATGGAACTAATTTTCACCATAGGTTAAAAATGTTTGTTATATACATAAGTATATTTGAAATATTTATGCACTTGAGTAATATTTGCATTATATATATATAGAATTGTAATTGTTTACTGTTAAAATGATGTCTATGTAGATTCTCAGTCATCCAGTTGTCCCAAAGATGCTTCTTCATGAGGCAACTGGACTTTCTTGTTTTTCTTTGAAGACATTTTGCTTCTCATCCAAAAAGCTTCTTCAGCTCTGACTGGATGTTATCCTTGGGGTAGACAAGCTTCTGCCTTAGTGTATTCTTGGGTTTGAAGTGTGCACGTATGTTGTGTTGATCCTCCTGAGCTTTTCTGATATTCCTGCAACGTATGGAAAGACTACATTGTTTCATTTATTGTTTTCTTCTTTCTCTGTTATGGAGGAGCTCTGCTGGGTCTTTTTTGGGGATTTGATGAAGGCCCACTTGGGATAGCCACAAGTTCTGAGGGCTTCCTTGATATGTTTTAAAACCCAAGGATAAATCACCTAGACACAAACTGAGCAACATGGTATATGCAGTAAAATGCAATGAGCCATGTGCAGATCTGTACATTGGGGAAACAAAACAACCACTTCATAAATGCATGGCACAACATAGGAGAACAAACCCATCAGGACAAGATTCAGCAGTCCATCTGCGTTTAAAAGACAAAATCCACTCTTTCAAAGACTCCATACACATTTGCACTACTCAGGTGACCCTGATGACACAGATAAACCTCCAGATGTCCTCAACAACTCTCTAAAAGAATGCAAATGAACAGGAGTATAAATAATAAATATGAATCCTTCCATTCCCACTATCCAGTCAGAGCTGAAAAAGCTTCTTGGTTGAGAAGCAAAACATCTTCAAAGAAAAACAAGAAAGTCCAGTTGCCTCATGAAAAAACATATTTGGGAGACTTTGAAATGATATATCATACAATGAAGGGGCTTGCATAACTCAACGAAGCTATGAGCTATGCCGTGCAGGGCCACCCAAGACAGACAGGTCATAGCAGAAAATTCTGACAAAATGTGATCCACTGGAGAAGGAAATGACAACCCACTCCAGTATCTTTGTCATGAAAACCCCATGGACAGTACCAAAAGGCAAAAAGATATGATGCTGGAAGATGAGCCCCTCAGGTCGGAAGTGTCCAATATGCTACTGGGGAAGAGCAGAGGGCTAGTACTAGTAGTGCCAGAAAGAATGAAGCGACTGGGCCAAAGCCGAAAGGACGCTCAGCTGTGGATGCATCTGGTGGTGAAAGGAAAGTCCGATGCTGTAAAGATTTTTTCTCCATAGGAACCTGGAATGTAAGATCCATGAATCAAGGCAAACTGGACAAGGTCAAACAAGAGATGACAAGATTGAACATTGACATCTTAGGAATCAGTGAACTAAAATGGACAGGAATGGGTGAATTTAATTCAGAGGACCATCAGGTATACTACTGCGGGCAAGAATCCCTCAGAAGAAATGGAGTAGCCTTCATAGTCAATAAAAGAGTAGGAAAAGCAATACTGGGATACAATCCCCCAAATGATAGAATGATCTCAGTGCGAATCCAAGGCAAACCATTCAATATCACAGTAGTCCAAGTCTATGTCCCAACCACTGGTGCTGAAGAGGATGAAATTGACCGGTTCTATGAAGCCCTACAGCACCTTATAGAATCAATACCAAGAAATGATGTCCTTATCATCATGGGGGATTGGAATGCTAAAGTAGGAAGCCAAAAGATAACCGGAATAACAGGCAAGTTTGGCCTTGGAGTACAAAATGAAGCAGGGCACAGGCTGATAGAATTTTGTCAAGAGAATACGATGGTCATAGCAAACACTCTTTCCCAACAACCCAAGAGACGGCTCTACACATGGACATCACCAGACGGTCAACACAGAAATCAGATTGACTATGTGCTCTGCAGCCAAAGATGGAGAAGCTCTATACAGTCAGTAAAAACAAGACCAAGAGCTGACTGTGGCTCAGATCATGAGCTTCTTGTTGCAAAATTTAGGCTTAAATTGAAGAAAGTAGGGAAAAACACTAGGCCACTCAGGTATGAATTAAATCATATCCCTGGTGAATATACAGTAGAGGTGACAAATAGATTTAAGGAATTAGACCTGATAGACAGAGTGCCTGAAGAACTATGGACGGAGGTTCGCAACATTGTACAAGAGGTAAAACCATCTGAACGAAAAAGAAATGCAAGAAAGCAAAATGGCTGTCTGAGGAAGCTTTGCAAATAGCTGAGGAAAGAAGGGAAGCGAAAGGCAAGGGAGAAAGAAAAAGATACACCCAATTGAATGCAGAATTCCAGAGAATAGCTAGAAGAGATAAGAATGCCCTCTTAAATGAACAGTGCAAAGAAATAGAAGAAAGCAATAGAATAGGGAGAACTAGAGTTCTCCAGCATGACGAATGGAGAATCCACAGATGGGTTGATCTTGCCTTTCTGCCCTAGAGAGTAAGTCAATCAACCTTTGCCACGCCTCTCTTCCTCAGGCTAGGAATCCCCAGTCACAACTTAGTCTTAGCCCAAGAGAGACGTGGTGAAGATTGGCTCTTAGTCTTTAGCAGAAGGGCTATACGGTGGATCCCCAGGTTGTACCTTTTCCTTCCCTTCCATTTCCCTTCTCTGCGCTGATCTCAGCGCTGCGTTTAAACTGCTCAGTTTCAGAGTGGTTTGACAGGCTTCAGCTGAAGCCTCAAGCTCTCCCAGCTCTCAGGCAGGCCAGAAGGCTAGCAGTCGCCATTTTGAGCACCGCGCGTGCTGTTCTTGGGTTGGGGGGGACCCTTCCTTCCAGCAGGCCTAATTAGGCTCAAACAGAGTCAATTCGGCAGATTTCAACTAGCGATTTCACAGCCCGGCCATAGAAGCAGCTGCCGCTTCTGCTAATTCGGCCCAAAACGACGGAGCAGGAGGTTGTTTCTAGCGGCCGCCATTTTGAATGCCCGTCAACCACGAGTGCTGCTTTTCTAGTTCAAGGCCCCTTAGCAGCTTGCTGCACACCAAGGCTTTTTCGATCAGGCAACAACAACAACAACAACAAACAGCCTCCAGCCTCCCAACCATTACAGACGTTTTCAATCGGTCCGAGCAACTCCCAAATGATTCAGGGCGTGGCTGAGTCGCCATTTCAGGGCTCCTACACACCACCAATTTGGCTGCTTATAGGTGTGCTGGCCGTACCATTAAGTTGGTCTTGCCACCACCAACCGGATCACAAGTGTGCTGGCTGTACCATTAAGGGGAAGATTCTGGAAAAGATAATCAAACAACGAATCAGCAAACACCTAGAGGCAAACAAAATCACTACTAAAAGCCAACATGGGTTTGTCAAAAACAGATCATGCCAGACAAACCTTATTGCATTCTTTGACCAAGTGACAAAATTAGTGGATCAGAGGAATGCTGTGGATATAATTTACTTGGACTTCAGTAAGGCATTTGATAAAGTAGATCACAACCTACTACTTGATAAGATAGAAAAATGTGGGTTAGACAGCATCACCACCAGATGGATTCGTAGCTGGCTGACCGCCGTACTCAGCGTGTGGTCCTCAATGGAACCGCATCTACATGGAGGGAAGTGTGCAGTGGGGTGCCCCAGGGCTCTGTTCTGGGCCAGTGCTCTTCAACATCTTCATCAACGATTTGGACGAGGGGATAGATGGGAACTCATCAAATTTGCGGATGACACCAAGCTGGCAGGAATAGCCAACACTCCAGAAGACAGGCTTAAGAACAGGAGGACCTGGACAGACTTGAACACTGGGCGCTATCTAACAAAATGAAATTCAATGGTGAAAAAAGTAAGGTTCTACATTTAGGCAAGAAAAACCAAATGTACAGGTATAGTATAGGGGTACCTTGCTCAATAGTAGTAACTGTGAGAGGGATCTCGGAGTCCTAGTGGACAATCACTTAAATATGAGCCAGCAGTGTGCTGCAGCTGCCAAAAAGCCAACACAGTGCTGGGCTGCATTAACAGAGGGATAGAATCAAGATCACGTGAAGTATTAATACCACTTTACAATGCCTTGGTAAGGCCACACTTGGAATACTGCATCCAGTTTTGGTCACCACGATGTAAAAAAGATGTTGAGACTCTAGAAAGAGTGCAGAGAAGGGCAACAAAGATGATTAGGGGACTGGAGGCTAAAGCATATAAGGAACGTTTGCTGGAATTGGGTATGTCTAGTTTAATGAAAAGAAGGACTAGGGGGACATGATAGCAGTATTCCAATATCTCAGGGGTTGCCACAAAGAAGAGGGAGTCAAGCTATTCTCCAAGGCGCCTGAGGGCAGGACAAGAAGTAATGGATGGAAACTAGTCAAGGAGAGAAGCAACCTGGAACTGAGGAGAACTTCTGACAGTTAGAACAATTAACCAGTGGAACAACCTGCCTCCAGAAGCGGTGAATGCTCCAACACTGGAAGTTTTTAAGAAGAGACTGGACAGCCATTTGTCTGAAATGGTATAGGGTTTCCTGCCTGAGCAGGGGGTTGGACTCGATGACCTCCAAGGTCCTTCCAACATTATTTATTATTATTATTATTATACTTTTTTATTATTATTATTATTATTATTATTATTATTATTATTATTATTATTATTATTATTATTATTATTATTATTATTATTATTATTATTATTATTATTATTATTATTATTATTATTATTAAGTTGGTCTTGCTGCCACCAACCGGATCACAAGTGTGCTGGCCGTACCATTAAGTTGGTCTTGCCGCCACTAAGAGGATTACAAGTGCGCTGGCTATTCCATTAAGTAGGTCCGCCACCACTATCAGGATTGTGAGTGTGCCGGCTATTGCTGCCACCACCGCTAGCCATAACTTGGCTCCTTGCTGCTAGAATCTCCCTGTTACATTGCTCTGATCTCTTATTTGCAATGGCGGACAACACTGCAGCTCAGATGTCTCAAGGTGCCTCCAGCAATTCTTCCAGGCACAAGAAACGAGATCAGCCAAACAAGAGGCTGTGGGGAATATCAGAGCCAGAGCTATCTCTGGCAAAAGGTCATCTAAAGCTGCTGAGAAAGAAGCAAGCAGAAGGCACCAGGCACTGGAAAAACAGTTCTGCAAAGCAACAGAACGAGGCAAGAGTTGGGCAGGTTACTCCTGTTCCCATGGAGGCATTGGTTTTTTGGCCCTCAACACGCCCCTTCAACCTCTGCTGCTCCAAGTGCCTGGTCTCCAGAAGGGGAAACAGGTCAGTTCATTTTTCCCATGGCAGAGCAGGTGGAGATGGTTCCCCTTTCCAGTGAGGGGCTTGGCCTTCAGATCCCTGCTCCTCTGAATACAGCTAAGCCTCTGGGCCCAGAGGCCACATTCGCCCCTACAGTGGAGGGCTTCATCCCTCAGGGACTCAGGAGACAGTATTATCAGAGCAACTGCAGGTTCTGATTTCTCAGGCTATTGCCCAAGGCGTAGCTTCGACCCTACACCAGAGATCTCGACCTGAGTCAATAGCATTAGGGATCCCATCTTATCTCTCCCAGGTGGAAGCAGCCGCATACCAGAGGTCGGTTTCCCCCCCCATTCCTCCAGGAGCAGAATGTCGTTCACAGGGGATGACGAACAGACGGAACAGGGGATGTCAGAAGATGAGGACTTATCCCCTGATCCTCTGCCTTTCGCAGGCCTGTTTAATCCAGCCCTCTTTAAGTCCTTGCTCTACAAGGCCAGGAGCACTGCTCAAATTGGCTCTGAAGGGGTCCCTCAGGCTGAGCCTTCCACCAGCCAGGGTCCTACCAGTACGGTCTTTTCAGAACCAACCTTTACCCAGTAGGACATTTCCTGTCCTCCCCTTTTCCTCAATACAGTCCAAGACAATGGGGAACACCTGGTACCTTTCCCTCCCTGGGGGGGACTGATAAAAAGTTGTTTTCTGTGGCCCCAGCACTGTCAGAGGTGCTAGCAGTCCCCACTGTAGATGAGCCCTTAGCACAATTGCTTTCTTCCTTCACGGTGTCTGGAGATAGGGCGGAGGCCTTGAATTCAGAGGATAAGAAAGCGGAGCTCAATTTCCACAGGACCCATCAAGCCTCAGCATGGGCGGTACAAGCAGCTACATCCACTTCCTTTTTCACCAGAATCTCACTCCTCTGGCTTCACCAGTTGCAGGCTAGGGTCCCGCCAGAAGAGGTACGGATGCACCATGACTTAAACAAACTAGTGGCTGCATCAAGAATACATGGCGGACTCCTCATTACACGCGACCAGATTTTCCTCTCGGGCACTAGCGTCTAATGTCACCTCTCGCAGACTTTTGTGGCTCAGACAGTGGCGAGTGGATGCTAGGTCCAAATGGCAGTTGGCCACTGCCCCTTACAGGGGAGGCCAGTTATTTGGAAAGGCACTAAATCCTTATCTGATTGAAAATAAGGATAAACAAAAGGTCATGTCCCATCTTATTGAAAGGGCAGATAGGAGAGTTACCCCATATGCCCGCAAGCAGTCCTTTCGCTCAACTGAAACACATTTCTCCTGCCCTTATCCTCCCAGACCAGACCGTCAATTCGACAGATCTAGTAACAGGGACAGACCCAGACAGCAATTTCAGGCCAAGCGGCCCTTTCGAGGTACGGGAGGCCGTCCTTTTAGAAGGTCCAAGTGACAGCAAGGGTGCCTCTCCCTTGAACCTTTGAAAGCCTTACAAACACTCTCAGGCCATTCAGAAGGCCAGAGTTAAGAAGCGATATTTCAAAGATGCTGCTTCTCCAATCCCAGGCTCCTTGACAGCTCGCCACATACCAAGGCTATTACAATTAGAGGCAACAACAACAGCCTCCTTTCAGGACGCAATTTCCAAAGACTCCACGGCGTGGCAGAGCGCCCGCTTTACCTGCTGCCATTTTCAGCACCTCTTCCTATCACCGATTGCACTGCTTATAAGTATGCTGGCTACCCCATTAAGTTGCCACTAACAGGATTATCAGTGTGCCTGCTACCACATTAAGTTGGTCTTCCCGCCACTAATAAGATCAGAAGTGTGCGGGCTAACCCATTAAGTTGGTCTTGCCACCACTAACAGGCACCAGTTTCTCCATCTACAGGGTAAGGGTACCATCACAGACCCTGAAACCCCCTCCAGTGGTGGGTCTCCCCAGTGATGGCCAAGGGGACCTTATACAAGGAGCCCAACTGATTCATCCTAACATCGGATGCCAGCTTGTTCGGCTGGGGAGCGCACCTGCAATCCCAGTTGGCCCAGGGTCAGTGGTCCCGGTCAGATCTGAAGCACAACATAAACTGGTTGGAGCTCAGAGCTCTACATCTGGCTCTACACCACTTTAGCAACACAGTGGCAAGGCAACACGTTCTAGTCCCCACGGACAACGTGGCGGCAAAAGCCCATATCAACAGGCAAGGGGGTACCCACTCCAGGTCCCTCATGGCCGAGGCTCAATTGTTGGGAATCTGGGTGGAGACCAACCTCTCCTCCTTCAAGGCTGAATACATCTCGGGAGAGATAAATCGGCAAGCGGATTCCTTGAGCAGGGCAACAGTGGACCAATCCGAGTGGCGCCTGCACCCGGATCTCTTCAGGGAGATACTGGAGAGGTTCGGTCATCCAGTGCTGGACTTGTTCGCTACTCCGGCAAATTCCCAGCTCCCGAGATTCTTCTCCTGGTTCCCGTCTCCAGGGGTGGAAAGGGTAGATGCCCTACGCAGCCCATGGCCCAGAGAGCCCCTGTATGCGTTCCCTCCTCTCCCTCTGATCCAGGCAGTTATCCGGAAGATACTGCAGGAATGGGCAGAGGTGATACTCATTGCTCCCCACTGGCCGAGATGGCCGTGATATGCCGATCTCGTAGGTCTCTCGATCTCTCCTCCATAGAGGATGCCCAAAGATCGAATCTCCCTCAGCCAGGGTGTTCTACAACATCCAGAGCCTCAGTGGCTCCATCTAACTGCCTGACATTGGAAGGAGTCTCCTATCAAAGGAGGCCTACTCATCAGATGTGATTACCATGATTCAGGCTTCAAGAAGGCCTGCAACTACTAGACTCTATGATTCCTCATGGAAGAATTTCTATAAATGCTGTGGGAGAGAGCAATTAGATCCAGCTACAATTCTGGTTCCAAGAATTTTGGGATGATTTACTGGAGGGACTTAAGAAGGGTTTGGCACCCAACACAATCCGCAGACAAGTTGCTGTTCTGTCCACGGTGCTCACATATGACAACTCAGAGCCCTTGGCTCAACACCCTATGGTACATTCCTTTGTCAGGGGAACAACCAACAGCAAACCACCCGTGGTTCACAGATATCTCTCTTGGGACCTGTCCAAGGTCTTACAGGCTCTCACTTCACCTCCATTTGAGCCCATTAGAACCTCCACTCTACGGTTCTTGACTCTCAAGGTCGCCTTCCTAGTAGCCATCACATCGGCTAGGCGCATCTCAGAATTGGCAGCTCTGTCAATTAGAGATGACTAATGTATTTTTCATAACGACAGGGTGGTCCTACGTTTAGACCCCTCCTTCGTCCCCAAAATCAACTCATTGTTTCACAGGACTCAAGAGCTTGTGCTGCCAGGTTTTGTCCTGAGCCATCCCATGATTTGGGATGTAAATGGCACACTTGCACATTCTCAGAGCCTGGCATCACTATATTAAGCGTACTGCCTCTTTCGCAGGTCTGAAGCCCTATTCGTTTCATTCCACCTCTCTTCAAGGGGTCAGAAGGTGATTGCCTCTACTATTGGCAGATGGATTAGGGCTTCCATAGCAGGAGTGTACCAGATGCACTCCTTGCCAGTTCCAAGACTGCTCACCGCACACTCCACTCGCAGTGCGGCAACTTCAGCGGCATGGGCGACACAGGCGTCTGTCGCAGAGATGTGCAGGGCAGTGATGTGGTTGTCCCCTTCCCCATTTGTGAGGCATTATAACTTACATAAGTTTGCCTCAGCAGACGCCTCATTTGGCAGGAGACTCCTCCAAAGCGTAGTAACAGATAGTGGGACACAGGCCCAGACTTCTTCCCGCCCATAGGGACAGTGAGGCTTTGATATGTCCCATCTGTGGATTCTCCATTCGTCATGCTGGAGAAGGGGTGTTGTCTTACCTGAACGCCTTTTCTCAGCATGACGATGGAAAATCCACTCCCCCCCTTGGGTCCATCCGGTCCTGTGTCAGGGGACTTTGAGCCACCACCACATTGTAAAATCATCAACTGCTGCGCCTTCGTCGTGACTGGGGATTCCTACCCGGAGGAAGAGAGGCGTGGCAAAGGTTGATTGACTTAGTCTCTAGGGCAGAAAGGCAAGATCAACCCATCTGTGGATTCTCCATCGTCATGCTGAGAAAAGGCATTCAGGTAAGACAACGCCCCATCTCTTCAAGAAAATTGGAGATATGAAGGGATCGTTTCATGCAAAGATGGGCATGATAAAGGACCAAAATGGCAGGGACCTAACAGAGGCAGAAGAGATTAAGAAGAGGTAGCAAAATTACACAGAAGAAATATACAAGAACGAGCTTAGCATCCCTGATAATCACGATGGGGTGGTCACTGACCTCGATCCAGACATCCTAGAATGTGAAGTGAAATGGGCCTTAGGAAAGCTGAGCAACAACAAAGCTAGTGGAGGTGACAGTATTCCAGCTGAGCTATTCAAAATCTTAAAAGACGATGCAGTAAAAGTGCTACACTCAATTTGCCAGCAAATTTGGAAAACTCAACAGTGGCCACAGGATTGGAAAAGGTCAGTTTACATTCCAATTCCAAAGAAAGGCAATGTCAAAGAATGTTCAAGCTATCGCACCATTGCACTCATTTCACATGCAAGTAAAGTTATGTTTAAAATCCTACAAGCTAGACTCCAGCAGTATGTGGATCAAGAACTTCCAGAAGTACAGGCAGGATTTTGAAGAGGCAGAGGAACTAGAGATCAAATTGCCAATATACGTGAGATCATGGAGAAAGCTAGGGAGTTCCAGAAAAAACACCTACTTCTGCTTCATTGACTATGCTAAAGCCTTTGATTGTGTGGATCACAACAAATTGTGGCAAGTTCTTAAAGAGATGGGAGTACCAGACCATCTTATTTGTCTCTTGAAAAACCTATATGTGGGTCAAGAAGCAACAGTGAGAATTGGACACGGAACCACTGATTGGTTCAAAATTGGGAAAGGAGTCCGGCAAGGCTGTATTCTGTCGCCTCTCTTCAAGGGGTCAGAAGGTGATTGCCTCTACTATTGGCAGATGGATTAGGGCTTCCATAGCAGGAGTGTACCAGAGCACATCATGAGAAAGGCAGGGCTAGATGAATCAAAATTTGGAATTAAGATTGCCAGGAGAAATATCAACAACCTAAGATATGCAGATGATACCACTCTAATGGCAGAAAGTGAAGAGGAACTAAAGAACCTCTTGATGCGGGTGAAGAAGGAGAGTGCAAAAGTTGGCTTGAAACTCAACATTAAGAAAACCAAGATCATGGTATCCGGCCCTTTCAATTCCTGGCAAATAGATGGGGAAGAAATGGAGGTAGTGACAGATTTTATCTTCCTGGGCTCCAAGATAACAGATGGGGACTGCAGCCAAGAAATTTAAAGACGCTTGCTCCTGGGAGGAAAGCTATGGCAAATTTAGACAGCATACTAAAAAGCAGAGACATCACCCTGCCAACAAAAGTACGTATAGTCAAGGCCATGGTTTTCCCAGTTGCAATGTATGGCTGTGAAAGTTGGACCATAAGAAAGGCTGAATGCAAAAGAATTGAGGCCTTTGAACTATGTTGCTGGAGAAGACTCCTGCGAGTCCCTTGGACTGCAAGGCAATCAAACCGGTCAGTCCTAGAGGAGATCAACCCTGACTGCTCTTTAGAAGGCCAGATCCTGAAGTTGAAACTCAAGTAGTTTGGCCACCTAATGAGAAGGAAGGACTCACTGGAGAAGAGCCTAATGCTGGGAAAGATTGAGGGCAATAGAAGAAGGGGACGACAGAGAATGAGGTGGCTGGATGGAGTCACTGAAGCAGTAGGCGTGAGCTTAAATGGACTCCAGAAGATAGTAGAGGACAGGAAGACCTGGAGGAACGTTGTCCATGGGGTCGCGATGGGTCGGACACGACTTCGCAACTAACAACAATCATACAATATTTTTTCTTTTTTTCCTTTATAGTATTTTTTCACTTTTTATTTTTTAAATAAAAGCACTTTGGTTTTTTTCTTTTCTTTGACAATGTATGTATTTCTATCATAATTATTTTCATGTTTTGTTCCTTTGCTTTTTTTGTCATTATTTTAAAAGCAATAGAAATAAAAAAATAATTCAGTGCTTCCCAAACATTTTTCTTCATTACTCCAAACTGCTCATCAGAAGGACCTTTTTACCCAATGCAAGTAAAACACTTTAAGTCAATTTAAATGTCCCTGTTGTGGTAGGGTGATGGGTTCATGTATTGTTACCCTAAGAAAAACCACTTTTATCCAATTTTGAGGTTTGGGAAACGCTGATTTAGTTCATGACCAATACAAAGCAACAACATTGCAAGCCATAAAAATACTGTGCCCAGAGAAATGGATGGAGTAAATGCTTCTATTCAGTTTTAGCTTCATTAAATGTAGTATAATGACATTGTATGAGCACAACCAGAGGGTTAAACCCGCTGTGTTGTTCCCAGCTACTTCATTCTTTATGCCTAGAAGGACATTGGGCTGGATATTTATTCATGTTTAGAACCAACCTACTGATTTTAAGTAAGTTAAGATTAAGTCTCAGTGGCTTTAAAGGGTTTATTATTCTAAATCTGAATAAAGTTGGTTTGAAAGTAATGATTATAGATAAAGCAGAATATTAATTTGGGGAACAGAGAAGAATCCAGGGACTAATTTACATATAAATAAGTATGTATTGTATTACAAACAAATTAAGTCTGTGTTTACATGATAGTATATAACAGAATAAATCAGTATAGCATACAAAAAAATCTGTCTGAAAAAGTAAAAGATGGTTTAAGGGAACACAAATAACATTGGGACTCAAATTTTGGGGCAGTCAATCATAAAAATGACTGCCTAGATTTAGCAAAGTAAATAAAATAATTTGCTGTACAAAGACCACCCAAAGTAAAAAAAAAGTACCCAGAACACAAGACCTAGATACAAGCAATGTGAGAAATGTTTCAAACAAAATCAGTAGGTTTATTCCAGACAAATGCTGCTACCATTGTAGTATCAACCTAAAGACGATGACCAATAACAAATTCGTATTGAAATGCTTGGTCATAGGGCATCAGAAAGCATAATACAATGTGTTGTTTCAGTTCAGTTTATTTGTATCATTCTTCACTTGCTGAACAAGATTTGTGAGAGTGTCAAGATTCTAAATGGCTAAATTCCTAATAAATATATAATTTTTCCTCCCTAACCAGATGTTCGTTAAACATTTTGCTTGGTTGGTTTTCTCCTCTCTGCAATAAGCCTTGTGCAACAGCATTGTTAATTGTACTCTTGTCCATTTAGAAAAGAGTAGTAACAATAAAAGACTTTGAATGTAAATAATAACTTCAGGCTAAAACCCTGTACCACTTCCTAGTGTAAATATTCATACATGTAAGATACACATTGTATTAAACTGTTACATTTGTCATAGTTATTAGTATAATATCCAAGCAGAAATGTCTAAGAAATAAAAGACTTGAAGCACTGGTTCCTATCCAACAAAATGCAGTACAGTGGTGAGAAAAGTAAAGTCCTGCACTTGGGCAGGAAAAACAAGATATACAGGTATAGGATAGGCAGCACCTGGCTCAACATTGGTGTCTGTGATAGGCATCTTGATGTCTTGCTGGACTACCACTAAGTATGAGCCAGCAGTGTTCTGTAGCTGCCAAAAAATCAATGCAATCCTAGATAGGACCAACTGAGCGATAGTTTCAAAATCATGGGAAATGATAGTACCACTCTATACTGCACTAATGAGGCCACATTTGGAATACTGCATCCAGTTCTAGTCACCATGATAAAAAAAAGATTCTGGGGTCTTAGAAAGATTATAGAGAAGGGCAACAAAGATGATAATGGCTAAAGAAACTAGGTATGTTTAGCTGAATGAAGAGAAGTCTTAGGAGAGACATGATAGCAGTCTTATATTACTTAAAGGCAGTGGTGGAATTCAAATATGTGAACAACTGGTTCTCTATGTGGATGCCCCTTCTGGAAGTCCATTCTGGGCCTGGGCAACAAAAAATTAGCTACTGGCTCTGCCGAAGTGGTGCGAACTGGCTGAATCCCACCACTGCTTAAAGGGCTGTCACAGGGAAGAGGGCATTGGTTTATTCTCCATAGTATCTGAGGGCAGGACAAGAGGCAACGGGTGGAAGAGGGAGATCCAACATGAAAATAAGGAGGAATTTTCTGACAATGACAATGATTAATCAATGGAACAACTTGCCTCCCAGAATTGTGGGTGCTCCATCACTGGAGGTTTTCAAGAAAAGACTGGACTACCATTTTCCCAGGATGGTATAAGGACTCCTGCCTTGGGCAGTCAGTTGGACTAGAAGACCTCTAAGATCCCTTCCAATGCTATTGTTCTATTATTGATTCTATGATTCTAAACAATGAATGAATGAATGAATGAATGAATGAATGAATGAATGAATGAATGAATGAATGGATGGATGGATGAATGAATGAATGAATGAATGGATGAATGGATGAATGGATGAATGGATGAATGGATGAATGGATGAATGGATGAATGGATGAATGAATACACTCCATTGACTGATTCAGTCACTATTAGTATAATCTGGGGCTGAGATTGAAGTACTGTAATTTCCCTAAAACCATGAGTAGGTTCATAACTAATGGTAGTATTGGATTTGTGTATACATGCTATTGCACATAGACACATCACAATTGTAACTAGCATAATCAAACTCTAAATTATTGTAATATGTTAGTCAAAGAATATTAAATTAATACAACATATATGGTATGAGGTGGAGAATCATCATACCGTAGAGAAAGTTGTAGAGAAAGAAATAAAATATTATATACAGTAATCTTTGCACTCTGCACTCAACATTTGTCAGCCTTAGAAAAGAGTTTCCAGGAATTATAATTATACTACTAAGTCAGGTCATGATTGCTGTCATGAAATTGCCAAAAAATACCATCTCTTTTTCTTTTTCTCTATTTGTAATGCATGTGTCTGGTTTAATATTCTTCTGTTACAGTCTAGAGTTTAAGAACAGTTTTATATCCTCTTCAGATTATGCAAATACTCCAAGGTGCAGATGCAGATGCTAACATTTGTCATTAGGTATTTTCTCAATAATATAGTCTTAGAGCCAGCTCAGTTACTACAAAATGTGTTCTATCACAAAGCGACAGGATAACTTTATAGCATTAAATGGTCAGCTTGTACCCAGCAAAATGCTATACTATTTGACATTTGTTAAAGTCTAAGATAGTGAATTCTTATCAGATTGAATTACTGTACATATTTACAGTAAATTAAGACCTTGTTAACCTAAAAGAGATGTGGCATACATTAGAATGTCCATCATTGGTGTTTAATTCCAACAAAAGTGCATGTGTAAGGAACAAGAGTAGGGGAAATAAGACAAAGCTAGTTTGTGAATTGTTGAAATGCTTGAAGGTTATGTCAAGGAACAATCATTGCCTGCTCAGTGATCTAAATGATTGGATTTCTCAGTATTAGGAACGCATTGAAGTGTGAAATAGAAACCAGTGCTTTAGGTAAGAAAGAGAAGGTTTCAGTTTATGGAAAAAAGTAACATGCTTTTTAATTACATTAATAATAGCTGCCAAGGAAGAGTTAGCAAAGGCACTACTACTAAACCAGTAAGAAAGTCTGAATTGATAGAAAAAAGCTGAAATGAGCCATAGACAGTAGTGGGATTCAAATATGCGAACAACCGATTTTCTGTATGGATGCCGCTTCCAGAAGTCCATTCTGGACCTGGGCAACAAAAAATTAGCTACCGGTTCTGCCGAAGTGGTGCAAACTGGCTGAATCCCACCACTGGCCATAGATATTGCATAATCAGCATTGATCTCCTATTGCTTCAGAAAATATTTAGTATATTACAAGTTTCTTTTAAAATTGTTCAACAAATATTTGTTCTTAATAGCACTTGACTATGTAATCTTAAGTGTTTGATGAATTGAATGAAATTTAAAATCATGAACATCAATATTGGTCTACATATATACACTCAGAAATTTACTAAAATATCCTGTCATGAACTCTGATCCACATTAATGCATACTTGTACAGGAAATCAACAATCACTCATCATTTATCAAAAGCTTTCATTGAAATTTAATTCCAGTTATAGTTTCTGTCCACTTAGATGATTCCTTTTAGGCACTGGACACTTTTTGTGTGCATCTGCTAAAACTTTCTTAGTATATTAGGTTCATGGGAAAACACTGAGATAGACCATTCACCTTAACTTAGTATTGTCTATGCAGATTGAAAGTGATTGGCAATAGCTTTTCAAAATTTAAGACATGAGCATTCCTGATCTAGTTGAAGATACTAGGTCTCTTAGCTAGCTTAGGGACAGGTTATGTCCCCAATCACATGCACGTGAAAATAAAAAGGAAGATTCATAATGATGATTTTGAATTAGTGTGATATATCAATGTTCCAGATGAAACAAACACATTAATATCAGTGAGGTCATAATTTGTTGATCCTATATTTTCCTTTTACAAATCTCTTGTGTGGTGATGACAATGTTGCTGGTCAAAGTGTTCTTTCCACCAAAGGAAACACAGAGGGTATCAGTTTTAGAGAAATTATTAGAAAGAAAATTATATACATATAAGGTTTATTGAATTATTGGAACCAGGCTAACCGAATGTTGAGTATATATCAGTGAAATGTTTAAAAATAAAGGTTTACCACTGTGTCCTTGTACTGCTAAGTGTTGAAATCTGTAGCGAGCACAGGGAATGGTCTCGAAGGACAGGAGAAAAGCTGCTACCAAGGCAACAGTAGATAAGTGGGGCTTGAGCCTAGGCCAAGAAAAAACTTGAGAAAACATCTCAGACAACCCCCCCCCCCTTTAGTCCATGATGAAATAAAGTGAGAAAAAAGAGACGAAGAATCACATTCAGATTTGCAAGATTCTGTAACAGTAAAAGTAGTAGTGAGATATGTGCCATTGCTTTCTTAGTCTGATCAACATTGGTGGACTGACAAAATCTAATTTTTATTATGGCCATAACACCCCCAGTCAGAAATGAGTATAACAGATAAAAACAAAAACATTTGTGATATTAAATCTATTTTTCATTATTGAATTAATTATAGTCAGATGATGATGATAATGAAGAAGAATCATATTATAGTCCCGTGGTGGTGAACCTATGGCACGCATGCCAGACTGGGCACGCAGAGCCCTTTCTGTCGGCACGCGTGCCAGAGGGACACTCCTCTCCCCCTCTCCATGTGCGCCTGACTAGTGGGAACTGGAGAGGGCAGGGAAACCGAATCCAGCAGTGCTCTCGTGGGAACAGCTGCCCCCTTCCCCTCCAAGTCATCAGCTGAGCAAGATGCCCTCTTGCCCACTGCCCCACCCACCAGAGACCCCCTGGATCTCCCCCAACCCTGCCCGGCCCCCACAGGGTTCCCTCCCCAGGAGCAACATCGAGCTGGCCACACCCACCCTGACCACACCCACCTAGTCTGCCATGACCACTGTAGCCATGCCCACCCGGTGGGCCATGCCTACCCAGCACCCGGTGATACATAAGTGGGTTTTGGGTTGCAGTTTGGGCACTCGGTCACTAAAAGGTTCGCCACCACTGTTATAGTCTCTTGGTAACTCCAAGAAGGGCCACCTTTCTCTAATTACGCCTACACCAGGTCAGGAAGGCAGATAATGATGATGATGATGATGATGATGATGATGATGATGATGATGATGATGATGATGATGATGATAATAATAATAATAATAATAATAATAATAATAATAATAATAATAATAATAATAATAATAATAATAATAATAATAATAATAATAATGTTGGAAGGGACCTTGGAGGTCATCTAGTCCAACCCCCTGCTCAGGCAGGAAACCCTATACCATTTCAGACAAATGGTTGTCCAATCTCTTCTTAAAAACTTCCAGTGTTGGAGCATTCACAGCTTCTGGAGGCAGGTTGTTCCACTGAGTAATTGTTCTAACTGTCAGGAAATTTCTCCTTAGTTCTAGGTTGCTTCTCTCTTTGGTTAGTTTCCATCCATTGCTTCTTGTCTTGCCTTCAGGTGATATGTTGCAGGTCCCTTCCATTAGGGAAGTACATTTGGTGGAATCCAGAAAAAGGGCCTTCTCAGTGGTGGCTTCCTTTCTATGGAATATCATTCCCCTGGAGATAAGATTGGCCTCTACCATGTTATTCCTTTGTAAGGCCCTGAAGATGTGGTTCTATCACTGGGCCTGGGAACTCCAGGCTGATTCTCAGCCAATCAGGTGCTGGTATGAGTGCATTTGCTACATTCATGGGAGGAGGGAGGGGAGTTTATGTTGTGGATGTTTAATGTTGTAAGCTGCGTGGTGTCACCCTGAGTGAGTTAGGTGGTCATATAAATTTGTTTAATAAATAATTTACATAAATAAATAAATCTGGGGAATGTGGAAAGAAAGAGAAGCAGAGGATAAGCATCAAAAGTTGGATGGGCTTGATTATAGTCAGATGGGATACAATTGGGAGATTGAAGAGCTAGATTGGGTACTGATCTTCCTGGAGAAAGTGTACCTACATGATAACTAAAAACAGATACTGACTTGAAGCACATAATGAATCAGTCAAATATTATTATTGATTCAAATATATATTCAGTGTTATTTTTGATAGGAACAAATACAAGTTGAGTTGAAATTGTCACAGCAATGCAGAACATTCTGTGCTTGTTGTATCCCTACATGAAACTGGGAAACTGCTCTCATCAATTATCTTTGAACTACTTTATTTAATATACCACTGCTTCCTGCATTTCTTTTTCAATTAACTTCAAGGAAAAGGGCACTTTAAAGCATTACAGGCCTAGGATTCTACTGTATGTGTATCTTGAAGATCTTACATATGAAATATAAAGGAAATATTGGAACTGTATTAAGACTTACATGTTAGTGTGTGTTGATCTTATCAGAAGTAAATTATACAATATAAACACCAATTAAGGAAGAAATGTAAAAGCATCTGAATCACTGATATCATGACTGTTTCTGGCCAGTTCATAAAACAATTTTAAATAGCATGATTTAAAATAGTCAAGCACCCTACTTTAAAATAGCATGGGCAGTTAACACAGCCTCTCCTGATGCTTACTTTACACAATACTGTATATGGGTTTATATATACAGTGGGTGGAGGATTATGACAGCAATTGCCTTCATGTGTTCCTTAATGGCAAAGTATATGGAGATATGTTACAAGTTAAATCTGAAATCTATTTAATATGACCAGATCACAACAATCTGTTCAGGAATGAGCAAAATCAAATGGAGTATCTCAAGCAAATAACCAACTATAATGCATCATAAAAGTCAAAAACATATATCCTGCATCCAGTTCTCATTAGTATTGTCCTTAATACAATCATGTCTGAATTAGACTAACATACGTGTTACCTTACATTTGGCCTAACTTTTGCATGGAACAGTGAAGTGCAACGAAGATTCTTGTGGTCTGTCCTTATTTTTAAATTATATTAAACAACCCTTGGCCCATTGGATCACTCTTTTAGAGGTATTTCCTTACCTAAATAGAGAAACACAATGACCATGGGGTGGATTACTATTCTTTTGGTTTTAAAATGAAAGAAAAAAGTATCTTTTATTGCAGAAGAAAGATGTATATGGTTTTAAAAAGGATACTTTTGATGATATTGTTTGTGGTTGATCTGCCATTCTTTAGGAATTTTCACTTTTTGTTTTCCTTGACTTAAAGCAAATATACCTGACCATGCTGGAATGGCTTTTTCTCCAGAATCAACACCTTTTCCATTCTCCATTTTATGTATAATGAGAGCAAAACATGACTGTATTGAGAGCTGGGTCCACTAAAGAGGGACATCTTCACCTTCTGATAAATTGAGCATAACTCCTGGAATCATGGCTATGTCATTTTTGAATGCATCAATGTTTTGCTACAATCAGATTCTTTTGGAGTTTTTCCTCAATCATCTGCCTTCCATTTAAAAGTCTTGGAATATGCAAATTCCTCATTAAAATTCCTTGCTGCTGAGTGGGGGAGACTGTAAGAGACTACTAGAATGGCAGGGAAACTGCCATAGAATGTTCAAAATGAGCTTCACATGAGTGCAGCAGCAGCCTGATCACAGCAGCAGCCTGAAGCATTCACAACTTCCCCAAAATTCATTCTCTTGGGAGTCATGGGTCCCAGATTTTGGACTCTATAGTTAGCCCATTGAGTATCTTGGTTCAAAAAATGTTCTCCTTTGATGGTTTATCCAGTTAAAGGTCATGACAAGAGTGTTAGTAGTATATAGATACTGAACTTTTTAACAATCCAGTAGTTTGATTCAGAGAACAATCAGTGCAGAAAGACAGGTTTATATGAAAAGATTGCTCATCTAAGATTTTAAAAAATGGTTTGAACTTTAAACACTGAGACAATTATCAGTTGTAACTGGCTGATTTTTAAAAAGTATTCCTGCAACAAATATATGGATATGCCACCAGCATATACAGTTGTGATATTATTCATTTCTACCAAAAGATATAGTAATTATTTTTGTTTGCCAACTTCTTGAAATATGATCAGAATGTGAGATATGTAGTTGATAATTGAAGAAGACAATGATATGATTTTCCATTTGCAGGAATAATTACAATATGTGCTCTCAATGGATGGCATTGATAATGGAATTTCTCCTTTTAAGGAAAAAATGCCACAGCAATTTTTTGATTATTGCTATACTTCATGTTTACATAGATCAAGCCTATACAGTTTTTACTCCATCATTCTGATCATAATCCCCAAACTATATGTGGCAATCAACCAAGGACATTTTAGCTTTCTGCAGCATCACCACCCCATTCACTTTTAAATTACCCAAATTGGTGGACATCATAACAACCTAGGACATCAGTTGCCACAATTTAATAATGTACTGTGTGAAAAAGTACTTCATTTCATCTGTCAGGAATCTGTCATCATTCAGTCAGTCATTTCACTGAATGACAGAGCTTTTAATATTATGAGCAAGAGCAACAAGTATTCCTATTAATTTTTCTACACCATACATAATTTTATACTTCTATCACATTCCCTCTTATTCACATTTTTCTAGATAAAAAAATGTTTTCTTGTAGAAGACTTAGTTGAGGCCCTTCATAATTATCAGTCTCTTTGAAACTTCTTCACTCTACAATAGCTTTTCCAGAACTGTACTGACAGTAGCATAATTTATTATATTGTCATTTTATTATATTTTATTTTAGATATCTTTCCTAATAATTTACTCTTTTTCACACACCACAATCATCTAGTTTACATGTTCATTAACATTTATTTTGCTGGATGTATTCACCAAAATCCCAATACCCTTTTTCTGGCAAACTGCTTCTGTTTCAGATACTTGTTAGTATCAAATTACACTTTCTCATTTCATAAGTATATTAATAGGTTCATAGGGGAATCATTGACTTTTGCTAAGGCTGCTACATTTTCTCAGTTTTTGTGAAGCACTTTGTTGAAAGATTTTTGGAAATCCATAAGAAGAAGCAACAAGGACTTTGATCAGATGGAAGCCAATGAAGTAACATATCATCACCGGCTAGTCATCACCAACTACTACAAACTCAAACTTGAAAATTGGCTCCTAAACTGCAGTATGAAACTGAGCTTGGAGATCAGTGGATACAGTTTTCTGAGAGTCTAGAAAAAATGATTGACTGAAGGAAAAGACTATAGAAAAAATGCTGAATATAAGAGACAACCTGGCAGTTGATTGAAGGATGAAAAATTGCCAAGCAGCAAAAGGATCAAGCAAAGCTACTAAGTAAGGAAGCAGAATTTTTGAAAAGTAGAATAGAAAGATGTTGCCAGACTGACAAGAAAGAATGGTAGAAACATAAAAGAGTCAAAGCACAAGCAACAGCAAGTAAAATGATGCCAAGATATTATATTGTATTGTTTGGGAATTAACAGGACCAAAAACTAATACAGGTATTCCCATTAAGAATAAGGTGGGAAGATACTGTTAAATAAAAAATAGCAACAACTGCTGAGCAAGTAAGGGACGAAAATGCTGTGCTTTTGCTATGGACATTTGGGCAAATCTTCACACTATGTAATATCATTGAAGATAACATTGAATTCCAATACCACTGCTGATAAACTACATTTTATTTTTAAAAAAGCATTTGATGATATGCACAGAGTCATTATGAGAAATAGTTAAAAAAAATGACAGCCTCCAATGCTTTGTCAATATTTTCTGGAATCTTTATTTGAACCCCAGTTGCTTCATGAAAGCTGATGATGGCATCACAGACTCCTTTACTGTCAACTTTGGAGTCTGGAGTCTGGATTCTTTTGCTAGTCCTATTCCTTTTGACTGTTGGACTTTATCATGAGGAAAGTTCTGAAAGGGATGATTTTGGCGATCAGTGTAGTCATACAGATGTGACATTTTCTTTATTTATTATCCCACCTTTGCTATTTTTCATATACAGCTCAAGGAAGTGAACATACTTAATACAATACTCCTTGCTTCTATTTTCCCCACAATAACAACCCTGTGAGATGGGCTAGCTAGGCTGAGAGAGACTGACTGTCCCAAAGTCACCAGTTAGTTTTCATTCCTAAGGCAGAATTAGAACTCACAGTCTCCCAATTCTAGGGTAATTTTACTGATTACATGCTGCATCTGAAAACAAGTACAGGTGGTCCTCATCTTACAACAGTTTGATTATTGACTATCTAAAGTTACAGCAGCACTGAAAAAAGTGACTTATGACCATTTTTCATACTTATGACCATTGTAGCATCCCCACGGTCACATGATTTTCATTTGGATGCTTGACAACTGACTCACATTTATGACGGCTGCAGTGTCCTGTGGTCATGTGATCACCTTTTGCAACCTTCTGACAAGAAAGGTCAATGGGGAAATCAGATTCACTTAACAATTATCTTACTAATCTAACAACTGCAGTGATTCACTTTAAAAATGTGGCAAGAAAAGTCATAAAATGGGGCAAAATTCACTTAACAAATTTCTCACTTAGCAACATACACTTTGGGCTCAATTGTGGTCGTAAGCTGAGGACTACCTGTACTTTTCCAAGACAGCTGTGTACTGGAGGGAGGGAAAAAAGAGACAGATCATCCAAAACCTAATACAAAGGGTTTACAAATACCTGAAAAGCATGGGAATTACAGGGGAAGAACCAGATTGGTGTAGGGTTAAGACTAGAATCTGGAAGACCATGAGTTCTAGTCCTGCCTTAAGAACAAAGCCAGCCAGGTAACCTTGGGACAGCTGCTTTCTCTCAGCCCTGGAAAGCAAGCAAGGGCAAACTATTTCCAAAAATCTTGCCAAGAAAACTGCAGGGGCTTGTCCAGGCAAGGGTAAACTATTCCCAAAAATCTTGTCAGAATTCAGTACTGACTCAAAGGCACACTCACTCACTCACTCACTCACTCACTCACTCACTCACAGACACACAAACATAAAGAATACATGGGAAGAAGCTGAAATTGTTACAGCTGATTGAAACTTTGGAGAATAAGTATTGCCCAATGTGCTGTACAACACTGGTAGATCTCAAACTAAGATATTTTTATTCTCTTTTAAATGTAAGCACAAACTGGTTTTGGACAACAGGAACAAATGTTGTTGCTTGGTACTCACCCCCTGCACACCGCAGATGCAATCTTCAGACATTTTCCTGCTCTGCTTTCATTTTTTTTTGTTAATAATGTTATTGAATTTTTTAAATAAACATGTTAAAAGTAATACAAACTAAACTAAAAAAAGTTCAGGAAGTGCAGAAAAAAAGAAAAGATTCCCCCCCACCTTCATTATATCAAGCATAAGTTAATATACTAATTTTTCAGTTTTTTTAAAGTTGCAAATAAAAAAAGCTCTCCCAATAACCTTTTTTCTATAGATAATCCATTAACCACCATTTTTTTCAATCCTAGTTCAGCAAAATGTTCATTAGGAGTTGACAGAAATATCAAACAAATAGTTTATCCCTGATCAAATAGTCCAACTTTATATTCCATCTTTTTGCTCTGCACATACCTAGTATTTAATCATTCCAATAGCATCCAAGGTTTTATCTTTATCGTTCTTTAGCATTTAAAAGAAGTCTTCAAAAGTTACACTTATCAATTTTGTAAATTTCATAAAGAGGCATCATTCAGGATTTGTTGTCACGGCTGTTTCATGTCCAGATCCTCATAAAGAGACACCATCTAGAATTTCTTGTTGCAGCTGTTCCATGTCCAGATCCTTTTATTAATTTGTCTTTTGCAATCCCATTTTGGTAATCTCAATTTTGTTGTATTCCAAGCCTTCAAAATCTATAATGTAGTTCAGTTAACAGGTTTTTTTTTCCTCATCATCTTCTAAAAGTTTCTCCACTGAAATCCGTATCCTTTCTGATAATTGGTTATTAATATTTTAGTCCATGATTCAAAAAATCTTTTAAGATAAGAAAAAGTTGCAGCTGTCTTAGCCATTTTAATTCTTTTCTGCCTGGTCCTTTAGTTCCCTCAAGTGTCCATTTGGAATCTTCATCAAGGCTCAGTTCCTAATAACTTCAGAGGCTGAACTTACATATCAATAAAACAATTGTGCATTGTGATGACTTTGGTAATTTATTCTCTATCACAGGGTGCTCAATAAATAAGTTTGCCTCACAAGGTCTTTCAATACAGACATCCATCTATTTTTATAGATCAGACAATGTTGAGATTAGATGGTGCATTAAAATAAATATATTACTTCAGGTCATGAAGAATTAATTATTATTCAAAGATAGCCTCAGCCAGTTCCAATTCTTCTGTTCAAGGTGCCCCTTTTCCTAAGTAAGAAAAGTCTCAGATGGTGGTGAACTATACCTGACATGAGCTACATAAAGCAGTTACAAGGAAAACTATCTTAACAGATTTGAAGCTAAAGTATTTTTTTTCTTTTTTGAGAAGTATCAGTAAAACAAAGGTAACTTCCTAGTATTACATACTTCGATATAAACTCTTCATTAGTCTTCCCTGTACTTAATTTTGTCCTTAATAAATCCTTATGCTGTGTTGATTTTTTAACTATTTCCACTCACTGACGAGATGAATATTTGATTTGTTTTTCAATGAGAAAAAATGGTAATAAAATTCTCATGGGAGAATACAAAGACTTTGCACTTTCCTTAGTTATAAAATGACCAAGAAATATGCTTTCATTGAATAATTATTTCCCAAGAGATCTTCAGTGTTTTTTGCATCTTGTGCTTCAATTAAATCTCTAGAAAAGATGTAATAAGAAAACTCCATACAGTGTTTTTTTGAGATCAAGAAGCAAAGTCAGCTTTGCTCAAAAACAGAATCAAAAGAATTCTGAAAATGAACATTCTGAAAGCGAAGAATTGGTAAGAAGGGTTTGAGAAACTGACTTATTTTGGCAGAGTTAGTCAAGATAAAATGTTATGTGCTCTGGTATGCTGCCCCAATTATTTTGTTGCCTGAAGGGAAAGCGACATAATTTTATTTTCTCCATTAAGACCAATGATTGAAAGTACCGCCTCTCCATTTGGACACCATCTATAGTATTTTCTATATCCCACTCACAATGTTGGCTGAAGAAATCATTTTGCAATGTCTTATGATGGAGATTCATCAAGAACTTTCATCATCTCAACTTGGATAAAATTAGAAAAGATTTCCTGATATGAAAACTGCTGTAGCACTCTAGTAGGTAACTTAGTGTTTCTGGACACAATATTACCATGGCCATCGCCTATGATATTCTTAAGGCTCCCGATTCTCCCTTATGATTATTTAGGGAAAAAAATGCTATTTTATCCTTAAAGAATTCTAACAATGCCTCTAGAACCCATAAAGACTTCATTTGTATTCTTGGAAAATAAAAAATGAAGGGTAGCTGATTATTATTCAGATTTCTACTAATGTGATGGTTATAGGTGCACATAGCTTCATAGCTTTACCCCCAAGGCCTTGTGGGGGAGGCACTATGTTTTGTCTGATTTCAGAACAGTGAGGATCATCTTTGTCTCAGAGAAAAGGCTGGCCCATAGAAGAGGATTTGCCAAAGAATCCCCATCATAGGGCCCCTTTTACTGCACCTCCTGAACTTTCCTCATATCTTTTAAAGGAAACAACAAATAGAGCAAGTACAGAAATCTGAGAAATAACAAGGCCATGAATGACTATTGTAGTATGTCTTACTGTAGCTAAGGCTATAATTCAGCACTAATCAAATCTGGGCAAATGCTCTCCTGGCCACATATTCCATTTACTCCACTTCAACTTGTATTAGGATTGTTACCACAGCTACTATTGCTCCATAATGGAAGAGGTGTGACTGAGTATCATCTGCATATAAGGAAACTTCACTCAGAACTGGCAGGTTGTATCTCTCCATGGTTTCTGATAGATAAGCAGGAGAGGAGAAAGAACTGAGCTGTAGGGCACTCCAAAAGAAGTGTGCTGAGAGATTTTCCATCTGCCATTACTGTCCAAACCCATCTCACCAACTTCAAACCCTCACAAAACATTTAGAAGGATATTGTGGTCAATATGATCAAAAGCTTGGATAAATCCATGACCATAGATTATGACCATCCATAAATTTATTTCATCCCAAAATGAAATGGAATGGAGCTTGGAAAGGGATGCTTCCCTGCAGTTGGAAGTACTCTAACTTGTGCCTTTGACTCAACTACACAAGCACAGCCTCACATCTGACCATCTGTAGTACAGTGGTCCTCTCAGTAGTCTAATTGAGGAGTTAGTAGGTTTGCTTAGCTCAACTATAGACAGAGCCTGGTATATAATTTCTTCAGTGGCTCAGAGTATAATGGTTTGCATGTTTAAAAAGAAATAAGCTCCAACGAGTTCAAGAGAACTTATTACACGCAAATATATATGTCTTCAGTATGAGTTGTTTACCTACAAGAATTATTTCAGTATATAAAGACATCATGATTCCCACATTACAAGCAATGTAGTTTCCATTTTTTATTTCATTGGGTCATCTAGACCAGTGGTTCTTAACCTTTTTGAACGAATCGCCCCCTTGAGCCAATGAGGAAGTTGTCATCGCCCCCCTCCCCCAACATAACCTCTCAATCACAACATAGGAAATAATTCTTCAATTTATGCAAACACTTTTTTTTGTTTTCTTTAAAATTGTCATCAGGACATATCGATGCAAATAATTTATTTCCAGTCTTTTTCCCATATCTCAACTGTGTGAAAAAATTTGGTGCCACCCATCACTTTATTCCCAAACTTCGTGATACATGTATTTCATTATCTTATTTATTCAAGACACTTAAATGTAATGACCACTGAAAACAAAATTCAATTGCAAGAAAGTGAAATGCCCGAAAAGAAAAACAGTAACATTTAATGATTGAATTACAAGTGAAATTTAAGACGCAAAAAGAAATATAAAAAGGGCATAAGAACAAACCGCAATGCAGGAACTAAGAATTTCAAGACGAAAACTCTGAAACTAAATTAAGATTCGAGGAAAGAATATATAGTCACGCACACTGTAAAAAGGGTTAAAAAGACACAAAGAACATATAATATCAAACTGGAGTGCACGCTAAAAAAGTACAATACAAAGAGACACAAAAAATGTTTTACAGAGCACAACAAAAATTCAAAAACAAAGCCGAAAACTCAAACTGGAACGTGAAATCCAATGCAAGCAAATTCAATGATAAAAGCTCAGACAATTATTAACGAAAAAAATGTATGTACACAAAAAGCAAAAAAAAAAGAACATCAATGGCTGCCTTGTGCTTGGTGAGCTGATGCCAATTTCTTGATGTCTGGAACCATTTTTGTTAATCGCATTCTTAAATCACCGCGCTCAGAGATCTTCAACATGTTCCTTGACTTAGAAAGGATCTGTTGGACGGCATTGAAGCCCCTCTCCACTAAGTAAGTGGAAGGAAAGGCTAAAAGAAGCAACTTAACTTCCTCCCACAATATTGGGTAAGTGTTCCTCATTTTCACCCAAAAAGCTTCGTAGCCGTAACTCTGAAAATGTGACTGGGCTTCACAGTCGTATTTCAGATCTGTCAGTGGCTCTTGCAGTTTGGGATGAAGTTGTGCAAAGTCTGCTGTGAAAGGATTTAGCATCCAAGTGGGCACTTCCAGATTTATCAGATCATAGAATCTGGTTTCCATATCTTCTTTTAGTTGCTTCAAGTGGCAGCAAAAAACGTCCAAATCTTCTCCTTGGAGTTCACGTTCATTACCAAGGCTTGGGAACTGATACAGCTCCTGGCGACTCATATTGCTTGCAAGGAGGTCCAATTTGGAAATAAATGAGCAGATTACTCCCTTGGCCTTAACAAAATTGATTTTATCTCCTTGCAGCTTTACGTTCACTTCATTCAGCTTGTCAAAAACATCAGCGAGATAAGCTACATCCAGACGTCGAAGTTTAAGAGAATTGCTTAGACTTGGGTCAATGGATTCAAGAAATTCGACAACTGTGTCAAAAAGTTCGTGGAATCGCCGCAAACACTTTCCTTTTGAAAGCCATCTTACTTTGGTGTGCAAAAGGAGATGTTCAAACTCCTCATCATTTTCTTCACAAAGCTTGTGAAAAAGTCGGTTGTTCAAGGCATGCGACTTAATTTTATTCACAGCATTAATGACGTAACGTAGAGACTCGTGCAAACGGCCACTCAAATTTTTTGAGACAAGGTGCTGGCTATGAACGACGCAATGGACAGTCATAACTCCAGGTACAACCGATTTTAGATGAGCTTGAAATCCGCGATATCGTCCAACCATGGATGCAGCTCCGTCGGTTGCACATGCCACGACGTTTGTCAAAGGGATGTTTTTCTCATTAAAAAACTCTTCAACCTTTTTAAATATCGAAGAACCTTTTGTGTCGGTGGCTAAATTTCGAACAAATAACAGTTCTTCCCCGATCTCTTCATTTCCGTTGATGAAACGGACATAAGCCAATAACAAGGCTTCATTTTCACGAATCGTTGACTCGTCAATCTGCATCACGAATTCTGTTTTTTTCAAGGTGTCAATAAGTCTTTCTTCCACATCAGCAGCCATTTCATCAATTCTTTTTGATACAGTGTCATTACTCAAAGGAATTGATTGCGTGATGGTGCTTGCGCTGGGCCCCAACATGGTGGCAACAATCTGTTTCACTGCTGGTAAAATCAGCGTTTCTCCGATAGTGTGAGGTTTGCCACATTTTGCTATCAACAAAGCTACTTCATAGGAACAAATGAGCCCCTTGTTGGCGTTGAGTGACGATTTTCCAAATAACTTCCCAACAGTGCTGCGACCCTCAAACTTGGCCTTTAAGGATTGGAAAAACGATGCTGGTTTGTCGGCTTTATCCGAATGAATTCTTACAAAATGTTCTTTCAGTCGGGAAGGCTTCATCGCTTCATTTGAAAATGTTTTCTCACAAAGAAGACAAAACGGAAGCTGTACGTTGGAAGGAGATGGAATGAATCCTAATTTTAGGTATTCCGTTGAATATTGGCGACACTTCCTCTTCTCGGCCATGTTGAGAGGTCTTCGAAATGAAAGGCACTACCTGCAAATTAAATTTTCGACTCCATTGGAACACTAGAAAAACGCACGCAGTGTTATCTTCATTTTAGATGTCAAAAGGATCTCTCTCTCTCTCTCTCTCTCTCTCTCTCTCCCTCCCTCCCTCCCTCCCTCTCTCTCCCTCTTTCTGCCCTTGGTCTGCCAGTCCTCTTCCCCCACTCTGTGTGTGTGTGTGTGTGTGAGAGAGAGAGAGAGAGAGAGAGAGAGAGAGGCATTTGCACTTCCTCTCTCTCTCTCTCTTTCCTCTCTCTTTCTCTCTCTCTTTTTCACTTTCGCCTCTCCCTTTCTCTCTTTCCTCTCCCTCCCTCCCCCATCTCTCTCTCGGCGCTGAAGGGGCGGGGAGGGGGCAGGAGGCAGCAGAAGGCGCCGAAAGGCGCCCGGGGAGATGCGTGGCCGGCTCGGCTGCCCAGGGAGCAGCCCGGAGACGGCCCAGGGAGTGATGCCCCCACCAGCCGCCGGCCCAGCCAGGACTGAAACAAGAGACGTGGCTAGGGAGAAACGCCTGTGCTGGATGGCGGCGGAAGGCAGGCTGGGTCCCGGATGGCTGCTTTTCACGGCCAAATGCCGGATGCTGGGCAATTGACTGGGACAGAAGAGCAGGGTGGGGGGAGGCTATGTAAAGCGCATCTCCCCAAGCCGCTCCGTTCGGCAGTCCCAGCTGGGGCATCGCTCCATGGGCCATCCCCGGGCCGCTCCCTGGGGAGCCTCCCCCACCCCGCTGTTCCGCCCCAGTCAACTGCCCAGCATCCAGCGGCCATCGCACAGCCAGATGCCTGTGGGTCGCGGATTGCCGGGAGCGCCGCGTGGCGCGGGAGGCTTGTCAATGCAGCCAATGGGCGGGGCGTTCTGCAGATGCCCCGTGGCCCACGGCTTGACCCCGGGGATGGTGGCGGCGCGAGGGGAGGCTTGGCGATGCAGCCAATGGACGGGGCATTTCGCAGATGCCCCATGGCCTGCGGCTTGAGCCCGGGGACCCCGGCGGCATGAGGGGAGGCTTGGCGATGCAGCCAACAGGCAGGGCATTTCGCAGATGCCCTGTGGCCTGAGCCCGGGGACCCCGGCGGCATGAGGGGAGGCTTGGCAATGCAGCCAACAGGCAGGGCATTTCGCAGATGCCCTGTGGCCTGCGGCTTGAGCCCGGGGACCCCGGCGGCATGAGGGGAGGCTTGGCGATGCAGCCAACAGGCAGGGCATTTCGCAGATGCCCTGTGGCCTGCGGCTTGAGCCCGGGGACCTCGGCAGCGTGAGGGGAGGCTTGGCGATGCAGCCGACAGGCGGGCCATTTTGCAGATGCACCGCGGCCCGCGGCTTGAGCCCGGAGATGCGGGCAGTGCGAGGGGAGACTTGGTGATGCAGCCGACGGCCCCGTCCATCGGCTGCATGGCCAAGCCTCCCCTCGTGCCGCCGGCATCCCCGGGCTCAAGCCGCGGGCCGTGGGGCATCTGCAGAACACCCGGCCCGTCGGCTGCATCGCCAAGCCTCCCCTTACGCCGCCAGCATTCCCGGGCTCAAGCCGCGGGGCATCTGCAGAACGCCCCGCCCGTTGGATGCATGGCCAAGCCTCCCCTCGCGCCGCCGGCATCCCCGAGCTCAAGCCGCGGGCCGTGGGGCATCTGCAGAACACCCGGCCCGTCGGCTGCATCGCCAAGCCTCCCCTCATGCCGCCAGCATTCCCGGGCTCAAGCCGCGGGGCATCTGCAGAACGCCCCGCCCGTTGGATGCATGGCCAAGCCTCCCCTCGCGCCGCCGGCATCCCCGGGCTCAAGCCGCGGGCCGTGGGGCATCTGCAGAACACCCGGCCCGTCGGCTGCATCGCCAAGCCTCCCCTCGCACCGCCAGCATTCCCGGGCTCAAGCCGCGGGGCATCTGCAGAACGCCCCGCCCGTTGGATGCATGGCCAAGCCTCCCCTCGCGCCGCCGGCATCCCCGGGCTCAAGCCGCGGGCCGTGGGGCATCTGCAGAACACCCGGCCCGTCGGCTGCATTGCCAAGCCTCCCCTCACGCCGCCAGCATTCCCGGGCTCAAGCATCGGGGCATCTGCAGAACGCCCCGCCCGTTGGATGCATGGCCAAGCCTCCCCTCGTGCCGCCGGCATCCCTGGGCTCAAGCCGTGGGCCGTGGGGCATCTGCAGAACGCCCCGCCCGTCGGATGCATGGCCAAGCCTCCCCTCGCGCCGCCGGCATCCCCGGGCTCAAGCCGCGGGCCGCGGGGCATCTGCAGAACGCCCGGCCCGTCGGCTGCATCGCCAAGCCCCCCCTCGCGCCGCCGGCATCCCCGGGCTCAAGCCGCGGGGCATCTGCAGAACGCCCCGCCCGTTGGATGCATGCCCAAGCCTCCCCTCGCGCCGCCGGCATCCCCGGGCTCAAGCCGCGGGCCGCGGGGCATCTGCAGAACGCCCGACCCGTCGGCTGCATCGCCAAGCCTCCCCTCGCACCGCCAGCATCCCCGGGCTCAAGCCGTGGGCCGCGGGGCATTGCAGAACGCCCGGCCCGTCGGCTGCATCGCCAAGCCTCCCCTCCCGCCGCCGGCATCCCCGGGCTCAAGCCGCGGGCCGCGGGGCATCTGCAGAACGCCCGGCCCGTCGGCTCCATCGCCAAGCCTCCCCTCACGCCGCCGGCATCCCCGGGCTGAAGCCGCGGAACCGGGGCAACGATCCGCTTCCCGCCAGGACCAACGCTGGAGCCTCCCATGCCGCCGGTAGGCCGCCGCTGCCCTGGAGCATGCTTCCCCCCCTTCCCGTGGATGTCGAGCCCATGGGGGCTTGACAGTGTGGCCGGCTCGGCTGCCCTTGGAGCGGCCCGGGGACATCCCCCTCCCCCCCCATATTCTGCTCACCTCACCTTCGCCGACAAAGCAGTCAGGACTCCGTTGCACCTTCCCGGTCAGCTGGGCCAATGGTCCTGCTGGCTGGGGATCGCAGGGGCTCCTCTCCCTCGGGGCTGTGGCTTGCAGGAGGGCTGGCCACATGCACCTCGGACGAGGCCAGCCAGGGAAAGGGACTTCATGGCCGCGCTGCTCCCAGGGGGTGGGGCACCCGGGCGCAGGGCCAATCAGGAGCCCTGCATGAGAGAGAGAGAGAGACAGAGAGGGGAAGCGCAAGTGCCTCTCTCTGCCTCTGTCTCTCTCTACAAATGGCGGAGGAGGCTCAGAGCCACAGGGGAAGACTGAAAACTGTCCCCAAAACATCTCGCTCCATCGCCCCCATATCGCCCCCTTTTGGTTCCTTCGCCCCCACATCGCCCCTTTTCAATCCATCGCCCCCCTGAAAAATGAAATCGCCCCCTGGGGGGCGATATCGCCCAGGTTAAGAACCACTGATCTAGACAACAATAAACTAAATTAATTACTGTTGTGGGAGACAATTTTCAACTCTGTAACAGCTCCCAAATTTGTTTTCCTCTAAAAACAGATGTGAAATAAGACTCTGTAAATTCACATGAACAATGAAATGTTGTCTGAAGGAAATGCTAATTATTTTAGCAACTAATATATGTGTCCCACAGTATTTCCATGTATAATTTTCCCAGTCCCAATCCTCTCTTATGTATGTAATGTAATTACTTTTTTGTAGCAATACATGCTTCATCTTAATGCAACTTAAATTTTCTATGTGAGTTTACCAACAATCATCATGGATTAGGTATGCTAAATTGAAAGATTATGCATATTTTTATTTTATTGCAAAGGTAAACATAAATACAGTAGCAACACTTTCAATATGGAAAGAAATAAAACCCCCAAAAGTTTAACTATGTTTCACCAAACAAAAATAGAAGGCTTATTCAATAGAGTTGTTGTTGTTAGTTGCGAAGTCGTGTCCGACCCATCGCAACCCCATGGACAACGTTCCTCCAGGCCTTCCTGTCCTCTACCATCTTCTGGAGTCCATTTAAGCTCACGCCTACTGCTTCAGTGACTCCATCCAGCCACCTCATTCTCTGTCGTCCCCTTCTATTGCCTTCAATCTTTCCCAGCATTAGGCTCTTCTCCAGTGAGTCCTTCCTTCTCATTAGGTGGCCAAAGTACTTGAGTTTCAACTTCAGGATCGGCCTTCTAAAGAGTAGTCAGGGTTGATCTCCTCTAGGACTGACCGGTTTGATCGCCTTGCAGTCCAAGGGACTCGCAGGAGTCTTCTCCAGCACCATAGTTCAAAGGCCTCAATTCTTTTGCGCTCAGCCTTTCTTATGGTCCAACTTCCACAGCCATACATTGCAACCAGGAAAACCATGGCCTTGACTATACGTACTTTTGTTGGCAGGGTGATGTCTCTGCTTTTTAGTATGCTGTCTAGATTTGCCATAGCTTTCCTCCCAGGAGCAAGCGTCTTTTAATTTCTTGGCTGCAGTCCCCATCTGCGGTGATCTTGGAGCCCAGGAAGATAAAATCTGTCACTACCTCCATTTCTTCCCCATCTATTTGCCAGGAATTGAGAGGGCCGGATGCCATGATCTTCAATAGAGTAGGTTCTACAATTAGGAAGAATGAAGTAGCTGCTTTGGGTGACAAATTAAACACGAACTTACTGCCCTTTCAACAGCAATTTCATTATGCCTAAAATATGTAGCTGCCTTCCTGTCTGATTACTTTATAGTCCCACTTAGGGAAATTGATACATTGTGCAATAAATGAAGAATCTGCTCGTAAGAGTAGTCTCCATGGCTATTTCATAATACATCATTTTGGAGATTTGTTCACAGTGATGCTTATAATAGGATGACTGGATGCAGAATGATGCATTTTCTGCAAAAAGAGAAGGGAGAATATGACAGGAATGGCAAGTTCCTTAAGTGGAGAATCTTTTTTGGCTAACCCTGCAAATAGATTAAATAATCCTCCTTAAATGAATGAATTGTGCACTTAACAGTGGCCCACACTGCGGTCAGTATGTTTATAATCTTAACGTGTTTTATTTTATTGAATTCTTGCTCTTATCCTTTTGAAAGTAAAAATGAAGCTGCTCACATTGCCACAGAAAAACTGTACTATTATTTCTGGGGGGGGGGGGAAAGAATCTAATAAACTTTAATGTTTTTTTCTACAATTGCTATTGTAATGAAGCTTGTTCACTCAAATTGAAACAAGGCCCAAATATAAGACCAGAAAGCCAAAGTTAAGTACATTTACACCCCACTGATTTTAACAAGAGTTGATTAAAATGAACAAATAGAACAATGGTTTATCTATGGCCTTAATTCATGAAAGGAGCACATTTTCATACAACACACTGTATATACATGCTCATTGTACTCGGTTTTCAAGCAATCAGTTCAAAGTGTCTGGGCCAAAAAGTCCAGGATTGGTTTTACAAAGCCTCTGCTAAATATTACCATCTTATTGCACCATCCCTCCCCATTTTTGGCTTCTCAGTGGACCTTATAATTACAGTACAGGTAGTCCCCAACATACGGTTATGGAGCCTGTCCATTATGGTCAGGTGCTATGATGGTCATAAATTGGGTCTGTCAGCTGATCAACCCAATTTTAATAAGGTTTTTTTTGGTGGTAAAATGCCACAATCATTAAGCAAACCCATTGCTAAGCAATCAATTGTAAATTGAGGACTACCTGTATGTACTAAACAAACATCAAAAGAGCACATTGTATGACTGAAAACTTTCTATATTACATAAATAAGATAGTCAAGAAATTAAATTTTATTTTGTTTTTGTTTTTCATGCATATAATGTTCATATAATATGCTGAATACTTGGTTGCCAAGCCTGCATAAAGAACTATCTTAGCCTCTCAAAATACAAATGTAACTAAGGCTACAAGCTTGCTATATGATTTGAACTTTAAATGTCCACGAACTTAGATGATGTTAATCCAAATGCTCTAACAACATGTCTAAAGAATAGCATTTGAGTTAAGATGATCTAGGACATTAAGCCTGAACCTCATTTAATGGACTACATGTAGTAAAGTGAGTGGAATAGGTCATGCAAAAGCAGTCTTTAAATTTTTCATGGTTATTCTAATTACCCAGCAAGCCCTAATGGTAAGATTTGGCAATGAAAGTAAGATGAAACACACCACTCTGTGCCTTTCTTTAATTTCTTCCCTCTGAATATCACTGCTACTCCTTTTCAGACAGAGATGATAGGATTTCACCCAAACCACATTTATTATTATATCTCAGAGGAGGCATGATACCTTTTTCTCCTATCCTAAAGAAACATCTTTTGAGGAGAGCTTTAATATGGAAACCTATTTACTTCAACTTCTTCATCTGGCTGCTGCAATAAATGCAATTTAGTTTTTTAACATCTCAAACTTTATACTGATATAACCTTATAACTGTTTGTTTTTCTTCTTTCATTTCCCACCAAGTTTTGTACATATGTTGCTGCTGTTGATACTGACTTCCAGCATATTTTTCTCTTTAGTTTTATGCCAATGTACTTTATAATCATTTTCACCAAGTCTGTAGAGTTTCATCAAGTCTGTACAGTGCGATAGTATGTTATGAGAAATGGAAGCAAGAAATAAAAATTCATTTTTTAAAATGAAGATTAATATATTAAAGTTTAGTAACTGGCACAGAGTAAGGGTTTCCTTATACAATGCTACTCCAAACAGGAACTGCAGATTAGAATTTACAATTTTACAATCATATCCATGACAATCTAACAAAGAATAAATTATATGAAGCCTTGAATTATCTTGAATTATTAATGTTAGACAGTAAACTAATCACATATAAATTTTTCTATCCTTGCAGTTATTGGAAAAAGTCTTTTTTTTAACTAAAAGTCTAGTTTTTTAACTAATTAGACTGCAGTTCTATACAATATATTATCTACTTAATTGGTAAGAATAATTAAATTTATATGTACAGGAATGTTGTGTTGCTTCATTACTTATTTGCCTTACAATAATTTTTTTATTTAAATCCAACTAAGTTTACAATTACAATTAGAGATTACAATTAGAGATAGATAAATGATAGATAGATATAGATAGATAGATAAATGATAGATAGATAGATAGATAGATAGATAGATAGATAGATAGATAGATAGATAGATAGATAGATAGATAGATAGATAGATAGATAGATAGATAGATAGATAGATATCTGAGCAATGTGTGTAGGGTTAAATTGTGAGAAATTTATTTATTTATTTATATAAATAAATAATAATAAATAATGTATTTATTAAATAATTGGTATTTACTTTGTACATTAAGAAAACCAAAATCATGGCATCCGGCCCTCTCAATTCCTGGCAAACAGATGGGGAAGAACTGGAGGTAGTGACAGATTTTATCTTCCTGGGCTCTAAGATCACCACAGATGGGGACTGCAGCCAAGAAATTAAAAGACACTTGCTCCTGGGGAGGAAAGCTATGGCAAATTAGACAGCATACTAAAAGAGACATCACCCTGCCAACAAAAGTACGTATAGTCAAGGCCATGGTTTTCCCAGTTGCAATGTATGGCTGTGAAAGTTGGACCATAAGAAAGGCTGAATGCAAAAGAATTGAGGCCTTTGAACTATGGTGCTGGAGAAGACTCCTGCGAGTCCCTTGGACTGCAAGGCGATCAAACCGGTCAGTCCTAGAGGAGATCAACCTGACTGCTCCTTAGAAGGCCAGATACTGAAGTTGAAACTCAAGTACTTTTGCCACCTAATGAGAAGGAAGGACTCACTGGAGAAGAGCCTAATGCTGGGAAAGATTGAGGGCAATAGAAGAAGGGGACGACAGAGAATGAGGTGGCTGGATGGAGTCACTGAAGCAGTAGGCGTGAGCTTAAATGGACTCCAGAAGATGGTAGAGGACAGGAAGACCTGGAGGAACATTGTCCATGGGGTCGCGATGGGTCGGACACGACTTCACAACTAACAACAACATTTACTTTGTATACTTTCTATTTATTTAAAAGATGCATTGTTTCATTTGCAAGTCTGATATGTCTGGTTGCATCATTAAATGAAATTAAGTAGTTAAATGGGGGGAGAATTGCATCTATAATATGGAGGATCAGTCTGATGCAGTGGTTAAAGTGTTGGACTAGAAACCAAAAGACTATGAGTTCAAGGCCTCCCTTAGGCACAAAAACTGGCTTGATGAATTTGAATCAGTCACTCTCTCTCTCAGCCCAACCAAGCTCACAGAATTGTTGTGGGAAAAATAGGATGTAAGAACATTAAATATGTTTGCCACCTGGACACCATCGGCATTGACAAAATCACCACCAGTCAATTCTAAAGGGCAGCTGTACTTGGAACAGCTTACATCCTGTGACAATATCTTTAACACCATTAAACAATAACATCAGCCTATGCCAGTCCTTGGGAAGGACTTGATAGGTGGATTAAAATGTCAGTTTCAATTTAAATATCTGCCTGACTGTGCAATGAGCCATAATAACTGGGAGAGGTTAATATCAAGAAAGGAATCTAAAAGATACTGCTACTGTTTGTCATTATACTGATTCCTCTGTCAGGTCATGGCTATCAAACATCAAAAATATCTCACCTCCTTTACATGGACAAACTGAAGCTGTTTGGAAAAACAGCATCTGAAACAGAATCACTGCTCAACACTTTCCATATATACAGCCAAGACATTGCAGTGGAGTTTGGACTAAACAAATGTGGCACCTTCATCAACAGAGAAAAAATAGTGAAAACTGAAGGAATCAAGATGTTTTATGGAAATAACATCCAGTGTCTGGGTGAAGACAATCCCTACAAATATCTGTGCATCTTTCAAGCTGACATTTTCATTTTTTAATATTTGTGTAGTATTTATTTCCTTTCTTTCATTATTTTTTTGTGTTGGATTTGGACATATATAGCTTCCATTTCAGGTGTACTCTTCAACTATATATCAATTTCATTTCATATAAATCTTCACTTCAGTTTCATTTCAAATAATTTCATCATTTTTCATTCTTCCGGTGATAGTTCTTTTTGGAGCCCATTTTCTACTTCCCAAACATTTCCACTTTCTCTTTTATTTTCACATTTTGTTGCTCTCAGAATCTTCCTTTCTACAATTCTATCCCACTACATCTGATTATTCATAGAATTTTTATTTGGCCTGATCTATTTCTGATCATAATACTAAGATAGAATACATGTCAGTGCTTCTTTATTCTGGCTCAGCTTTATCTGCTGACTTTCTTTCCATCATTTGTGATAAAGGACGGTATAAACTACAGCCAGTTGTCTTCAAATGGGCTCTCCGAATGAGTTTGTTCATTACAAAAGTATACCTGAAAAGTGCTTGGTACACTATAATGATCTTTAATATTATACATTGAAACGTATTTTGCATATTTATTATTGTGGGAAGAAATCTTGAAAAGCCAACAATGTCAAAGAATGACTAGATGACTGAAAACTTGAATAAACTTTGGAAAAGAGATAATTTCTTCCAAGTATCTGCTGAATGTGCCGATATTTCTACAATGTGGAACACGCTGCCTTCAGATGTGAGGAAAGCTCCCAATGTCTTTGTCTTCTGCAAAGGGGTAAAAACTTGGCTGTGTGGCCTTGTGTGGAGGACACAAAGACCCACACAATCATGGGCTGGTTGGGCCCATGAGACTTCTCCTGCTCCTGTACAGTTGGATTACTGTACAATTACAGCACAATTGGAATTTATGGAATTTATCACCGCTTGAAATTCTAAAATGCCATTTTTATAATTTTAAAACTTTTTAATCTTAAATTAATTCTGATTTTAATGTCAATTTTATTATTATACTGTACACCACTTAAAGTCCATCTCTGAGGGAGATGGGAGGTTAAGAAATAGGAAATATAAATTAATAAAATAAAAATAATGTTCCTGGAAAGGGCTGTCCAGCTTCTGTTTAAGGGTGAAAGAGAATCCAAAACTTTTTAAGATTGTTTATGCTCACATCTATCTCTGCTATGAAGTTTCTCCTCATATTTATATACACTTCCTTGTAATTTCTATTCTCTAATTCTAAACTTAATTTGGAAGGAAAATCTATTGGCTGCTTATCTCTTTGATATTTGAAACTTTTGCTGTGAATTTAAAATTTAAAATCTTATTAGCTTTTCTTAAATGTATCCAGTTTATTTTAAAGGACAAAGGTTCCTTCTCTCTTGTTCTGTTTGATTTCTGAGAATTAAATCTAGTTTATAAATGCTCGTTATAAATCATATAAATATATAAATCATCCTAGTGCTTCAAATGGGGCTTCCTATGGCTGCACAATGTATATTTTCAGCATATCATAAAATTACAATTGGATTTTTTAGTACCCCCAAAAGATTACATCTCATATTAGCTTGGGGTTTGCCAAGAATCTTAGATCCTTTTCATGCATACTACTACCATGCTAGATTGTCTTTATTTTATACATTTGTCTTTTATTATTTCACAACTAAACATAGCCTTTTATGAATATAAGACTTTATATTCTACCTATGCTGGTATGCGGTTCTTGTATCATCTATCTATTTGTTTTAGGTTTGGCATGACATGACTATTTAGAAAAAGACTGATATAAGACTGAGAAAAGTAACTGTGTCCTCTAATAAAGGAGAATAATTGTAGCTAAGGGTTAAAATGAGAGATCCTTTGTGCTCTCTGAGCTTGGTTGTTTTCTTACATACGTTTCATTGCTAGCACTGCTGATCTTACCTAGTCTGGGTAATGAAAATCTGCAAAAAAACAACAACCAAGCTCAGAGATCATCAAAGACCCTTCACTTTCTCCTCTGCTACTTCAATGGACTGAGCCCTTCCTTAGATTTGTTCCTGTCGTAATGGGTTTATTTTATTCCAGAGCTTATCTTAACATCATACTTATATAGTTGGTACCCTATTATTTTCTTCTTTTATTTCACATTGGTTCTTTTCCCATACATGTACCTTTTGCATCTCAGCCAGCAGTGTCTGCAAGGGAGGATCGATAAAGGCAAGGTGGCACAACCTTGTTGTTCATGGCAGGGCTTTGCATCATTATGCCATTTCTGGCATTTTGGCTTTGTAATCCTCCCACTGCAGATGCTGCTTGTCTCAGTTCTTTAGGATGTCAGCTGTATAGCCGCAGTACCTGGTCAATATAGTTATAATTTTGATAGAGGCTTCACTGTCTATATTTTGGAATCTTCCATGTCTTTTGAATTAGTTTTTTTCCCTACCAAAGTTTCAGTTATAAACCATTGCCCAGTTTTGGAAACATAAAGCCATAATTTCCAGAAAAAAAGCAGCAACATTGCAAATGTGTTTCCCATTGGCATAAAAACTGCAGTTTGAAAGTATGAATGTTCTGAATTAAAAATCCAGGCATTATTTTTGTCTTTTCAGTCAAACATGGGAAAAGTAGTGAGCAGTTTTTCCTCTATTTTAGTCACATTGATGATACAAGTGAAAAGATGATTTTCATGCTTACAGTTTACTTATCTATGGTGGGGAACTTCACATTATGTATGATTGCTTCCATATAAGCTGGATCTCGAGACTGGAATGCTATAGAAACAGATGTATGCAAAGATTCCCCATGTAGACAAACCTGCTATAAACATGGAGACTCCCTCCTTATTTATTTCATTGGAAATACTAGGAAAAGTGAGAGGCTGTTCATTGATTTGCCTATATTGGACTGAATAGTATCAGTACAGAGTTATTGACAATTAAACATGGCATGTACAACATTAGGAATTGTAAAATAACAATACAGATTAAGGATAAATAATTACGTATTTACAGATTCATATTAATGCTTCAGACATGGAATATTGGTATTCTGGTAGGGGAAAAAAGCCATAAAATAAGAATCTGTAGGTACTATTATTTTTGACAGGCATATTATTTCTCTTAAAAAGAAAGATCAATAAACTGACATCCTTGTAATGATTCTAATTGAGACAGGATGTTTCTGCAGACTTCAAGAGAGGCATTGATGAGGTTTCATAGTCATTCGAAACAAACCTCAAGAGGTCTCTGGCCTCAATGCACTTGATTTTTTATTAACTGACTAAAAACAGTTGTTCAGTTCTGCTGCATGTTCAGTTGTTTAATAGGCATGTGCTTCAATGCTTAGAGATAATTTCAATAAAAATATTCAAGAAATCCTATTCAACATTTTCAGTTGGTATATTTTGTGTGCAGAGATGTCTTTGTGCAACACCCCAACTCAGTTCATTTCCAATTCCTATATTTGGACTTTGCTATAAATTGAATCAGGGTCCACATAACATAGAAAGATATATACATACTACTGCCACCATCCCTACTGCATCATCAAGGATATTCATATTTTCATAGGGAAAATGCTACTGTATTAAGGGAGACTTACAGTATTCCTGAGTATCCGTGTATGTGAACACTGCATAACAATTGTTTTGAGCAGTCTGCTTGTTTTGTGAAAATTATCATTTCCTGAGTGTTGGTTTTAATCCAACAGTTCAACAACCATCTGACTTGTCAGAAAGCTTAAGTTAAAAGAATAAAATATAATGTAAAATGAAATTCAAAAATGTTTGACTGATGTTTCAAAAGCTAATGCTTTTGTTACTCTTCTGAAGAAGGGATTTGTATAGTTTTTATTTTGGAAAAGCAAGCTGTGATTATATTTAAGTGACATGCATTTGTGTCATCATTTTACCTTATAAAAGAGATTTTAAATTAGCCTAACACTATAGCTCAGATGTGCTGTGTAATTTAGCCAATAAATTCTAATGGATATCTCTCACTATAGATTTATTAACATCTATGTCTGAAATGTGCAGACTACAGTATAAAGATTTTATAGTGCTGATAAGAACTTAAAGATAAATGGCTGGTTTATAACTTCTAATTAAAAAAAGAAACAGGGAGATGCCACAATATTCAACTTCCAAATAAAACTACCCTAAAATGAATTCTGATTTTATTGAATAAGTATGCTAAATCAACAATCCCTATTATTCTGAACAAATAAAGTCAACGGTAAGTTTTCAGATCCTTCTATCTAGCAAATAATTTAGGTAGACTTGTAAAATCTTCTTTATCTAGATTTCAAATGATTATGGACTATCCCTTTATTGTCATATCCTGCCAGCTGGATAATTTTATAGCCCAGAACTGGTGATTGTAAACTATAGCCTGAACTCTACCTATTTGTTCTAAAGCATGTTAGTTGAAATGATTAATATATTGTTATTGGGTTGTACTTTTGAGACAAAAAGAAAAATGGTCTGAAGTTTTTTTTTTAAAAAAATCTTTTGTAGTAATGTTGTTAAGGTCACATCTGCATGCTGCATTTCTACCTATATGGAAATAACAGGGAACTGTTGATGCTGTCTCCTTGGTAACCATGCCAATGTTATTCTATTTCATTTATAGTGTAATGCTGTAGCTTAGGAGCCAGCCATTTCCACATTTGTAGGAATCGTCATGTCACCATGTCACCTATACTTCAAGCAAATTGATTGGCAAACTTAATATTTTAAATTAGTTTCACAATCCCTGTAAAAACTGACCAGCTTGAACTTCCCTTAACATACTGAATGATACATCAACCAGCCTCAAGTGAATCATTATTAGGACTATCAGATCTAAACTGCAAAAATTTATTGTACACACACACACACACACACACTTGCCACCTTATTATCATTTAAATTTTTGCAATTTCAGATTTGATAGTTCTATCATTAGTTTTTCCCCTTATACATAAAACATAACCATGTGCATACGTACACACACACACACACACACATACACACACACACCTCCCCTACTGCAGCCTTCAACTGCTTTTGTCTGTTGTATAAACTAGCTGGAAAAAAAAGTTAAGACATTGTTTTCTGGATTTCCTATCCTTCCTCTACTTTTCCCATGCTGATCATCAGGTATTCTGTCCAGATTGTAGTTAATACAGCCTTCACTTGGTGGTGGAGTCCCCTGTTTTTGTTTACTGGACTTCCACCTACATCAAGAAAGCAAGAGCAATTGCTTTCCTTTCTCTGAGCATATCTTTTTCATACTTGTTGGTTGTTGTTGTTGTTGTGTGTGGGGGAGGGGGAGGGGAGGAGGAGGAGAGTTCTTCCCACTTGAATTAGAAGGAGAAACTTGGCAGAACTTTTGTTAATTTCCCTCAGTTAAAAACAGAAAGATAAGGTGGGATGGGGGACACCTTATATGCTAAAACTATTAACAAACCCCTACACAGACATCTTTATACAGAATAAAATCCCCCGCCCCCAAAATGTGTCCTAGTTAAAACAAACAAAGACCAGTTTGATGTAGTAGTTGAATTCTAGTTTCTAGCCAGCTGGGTGACTTTGTGTCCTCTCTCTCAGTTACTGTCTCTCAGTCCTAAGAAGCAGTCAAGGGGAAATCACTTCTGAAATCTTGTCAAGAAAATAGAAGGGATTTGTCTAAGCAGTCACCAGGAGTCTAGACTAACTCCAAGGTGGGTGGGTGAGTGAGTGGGTGTGTGCACATGTGCACACATGTGCGTGACACACACACACACACACACACACACACACACACACACACACAAATGAAACAACCACCCAAGTTGGCCAGCTTTTCTCCATTCCACTGGTAGAAAATAAAGGCCACATTTTCCATGACAGGCAGCCTAGCAGCCCAATGCAAACTGGCATTCATGGCAGAGAACTTGGCCTAGATGAGAATGTCTGATATATCAGCAGACACAAACCAGTTGGAACAGAGGCATTTGAATAAGACAGAAAATAGACCAAGCTGTCCTACTTGCATCAATAAAGGGGAGAAAGTATTGTTCTTGATTTGGAGCAAGAAACTTAAGATGAAGATCACCTTCTCAACAGACTAGGTGCAGGCTGAGGACCATGTAATCTGTTCCTGCTCTTCCAAAGTGCCCATGCTCAGGCAGGCAGGAAATGCAGATCAGTCTTACCGATTCAGTATACTATAGGGCTTACAACTGCGGTTACAGATTTGGGGAGCAGTGCCTGCTCCCCAATTGCAGTCACACACTACCATCAGTGGGATCTTATATCCAGAAATAATAACATTCTGATGGCAAAGTAACTTTATTTTCATACCAAAAACTCCAATTTTGCAACAACCACTCAGAGCTTTATTAAAAACACAGGAGGATAGCATCTTACTGTTTTCTATTTAAATGGAGTGTTGGATCGAAGCGATTTTTGATTTACAAGTCAGCAAGAAGGAGCAATGATTGGGTAATAATGATCCCTGCTTTTTCCTCAATGTTTTGAAGTTTTCAGGAGTTACAAACTTTACATAGTTGCCTTTTTTACTGGGAGTAGAAAACTACCATACATATTCTTTTCCTTGAAGGAGAAAATCCCATAGCAAAATTGAAAGTTTCAGATTTAATCATTTATATGTTTAAGCATGGCACTGAATCCGCAGAATCAGTTATTTATCAGTCTTTCCTAGCTTTATATCTTTGAATGTAATTTAAAGAATTCTCAGCCAGTCCTTGTGAGACGCCATGTTAGAGAAGGTTGAAGTAGACATTGGAGGGGAGGGCTACCTAAGAAGCCTAGTTGAGCGGCTATTTTCACATTAATTAACACATGTGTCCACTATCTTCCCAGCCAGTTTTATTTCCTTAGCAACTTTGCTCAAGCCCACTGCTAACAAGCCCTGCAAAGCAGTTGAGGGAGACCATATATTTAAGAAAGTATTCTAAGAGTTCAAATTAGTCAACCTGATAAATGCCACAGCTGATAAATTCTGTAGATAAATGAAGATTTACTTGACTCAGTACAATACAATTATCCATCCATTTTCCTTTGGCATTATATTTTTTAAGTATCAAAAAGCCTTTCAATTGGACAACATAATTAGTTATTTTCTGAGCAGTAGTGCTAAAAGGCAGTTGAATTATTTTCCATGGAAATGTTAATCAACATGCTCAGGAGTAGATGCTTACTTTAATTGAAATACTGAGTCCATTTGGGATGATGTGGGTGGAGAACAGTTAGGGTTTTAACTAATGGGAGGAACTGCAGCATCACCTGAAAATTAATGTTATGAGACAAAATGCAATATGTAATAAAAGAATCAGTGGATATGGAAGTAAAAAAAAAAAGGTCTTTAATATAGAATTATGGGGAAATGCTACTGTATCATTCTAGGAGTAGTCAGCATTACAAAGAAATATATAATAGATTCAAAGTTGAAAATAACATTGGATTAATAAGTTCACAAATTATAACTTGTGAACCTTCAAAGGGAAAGGTCCATTGATCAGAGGAAGAAATTATTGTCTTTGTGAGCATGATGTTTCAGTACGTTTTATGTACAGTACAAATCATGCACCTCTGATGAAGATAAAGAAATCTAAGAAGCTATTAGATATGAGGAGTCTGCCCAATTGAACATATATCAGCCTCAATCATTGCCATGAACATGGTTGAAACACAACTTAGAATAAAATATTTAAAGGTGAAGTACTGATAGTTCTTTCTGCCTGGAATTTTTGAACTATGAATTTTATTGTCATTTACTTGTGTTGTTTTTAATTACTTATTTATCTTGCATTTTATTTATGAAGACATTTGAAAGACTGCATAAAAACCCCTAGAATTTTTACTAGTACTGTCTTGTCTTTCATACAACATCAAGTGGACAATTGTGTGTAGCAATGCATAAATCAGCTCTCTGAAGAAAGGACACTTCAAATGATCTCTATTGTCAGAAAAGTGTACTCTTATTAATATCCATTTTCATTGTAAAGCTGAAGATTTCTCCAGATTTAATCATTGGCAATATTGAGTTTCAGGACATGAACTGCAGAAACCAAAAAATAAAAATGCCACAGATGAAAAATAAACTAGTTTTCTGCTGCTGCATAGGGTCGCAGAATTTGATACTAATATCCTACTACTGTATTCCTACTACCTTTCATCTTCATTCTAGCTAATTCACAAACTGGCTATTTCTTTAATATGAGACAAATTTATATACGTATCATTTAACATTGCATCAGTAAAAACCATGCAGTTTGTAAGCGTTACTCTCAGTTACAGAGAAGGGACCATTGATGACCAGTAATTAATTACAGATAATGATTTGTCAGTGTATAATTTACAAATGGCATACATTTCATGTTTCATTCATACTGAACATACTACATTTTATCTTTTTTTAGTTTCTCTTCCCTTTGGCGCACCTGGTAACTTAAATCATTCAAATGATTTACAAATATTCTACAAGCATCAAATTATGTGAGAGAATGACGACTGAGGGTCTATAATAGAGATAAAAATGGACTAAGAGTATCTTCTTCCCATTTTCTAGTGGCAATAAAATAACAGAAGTGGAGAGAATGTGAGTAGGCTGGCAGTTCTGAAAAAATTGCTTTTGTGTGTTAAGGGTCCCCCCCCCCTATTTTCTGAATGTTTTGCTGATTATAGATCAGCATTTTTGCTGATTATAGACCAAGTCTGAGAAGCTTGCCTTTCCTTATTGATCAGACACAATAGTTTTATATTCGTTTAAAACTGAACTCTGGGGAAATTATCTATGTGTTCCTTCATAAGCTAACATTTTGATGAAAACAAGTGTTTGGTCTATTTTAGTACATAATTCAATGGATTTTATGTTCCTTTTAAACAGCTGACCTGACTTTCTCCTAATGAGAAGTATTTAGCTCTGCAGTTTCATGTCAGTCTCATCAAGGGAAGCCATACATTCACCAACAAGTATTCTGAATATTAGAGGAATGGTGATGGGTTTTTCATTACCATCTGGTCTTCTGCAATATAAACTCAGTTATATTTCTCTTCACAACAGTGAAAACATATTCTTAAACTAGGTTGTTAGATGAGAGTCAGAAAGACAGTTAGTTTTACACTGTGCACATATATACATGCATTGATATGCATTCAACTATTTCTTTCTGGGATAAGCAACATAATATAAAGCATTCAAACAGAATAAGAAAAATTAAGCCAAGGAAAGTAAAGGCATAACATCAGAAAACAAAGAAACAAGCAAACAAATAAAGCCAAAGAAATAGTAGTTTATACCAAACTATACCAAGGATACTACTCCATCCTTGCATTTTGTTATTTAAACTTACTACCTCTTTTTCATGCAACCATGACTTTTTCTTTCTTCTTCATGTCAACCCATGTACTTTTCCTTCATATCCTGCAGTTTGATTCCTTTTTTTTAATATGACCAAATTATGTCTGCAAGATTGACACCCAAAATCATTTTTTAATTGTCATCCCAAAATGTGGGATTTTTGGAAGACAAATGATAGTCACACAAATTTGATAGACTTATGCTGATTTATTAACTTTTTTTTTGAAAGAGAACCTGAATTAAAAACAACAGAAAAAGAGGTTTTTTAATTTGGCAATGGTTTTCTTATGCTCAGTAGACAGAAATATTTAAATTGAATAAGATGAACTTTGACTTTATAAATGAGAAAATTGTCTTTGAATGGGATCTGTGTACTAATGATGTGTGTGTGTGTGTATGGTATAGATTTCTATTGAACATGGAAGATGAATATGTTAAAGACTTTATGATTAAATGGGTTAACATTTTGGTTATAATATAATGTCTGATCAGTGAGAGAATATGTAGAATAAGGGACTAAAATTTGGATTGAATTACTACAGTATTTGAAAGAATTTTTATAAGATGGTGTATCATTAGTATTTAACATCTGATAAATTGTCAAGGATGTTTAATGGTGTGTCAAATATATGCTAGAAAAGCAATCAGTCTGAAAGTAGTCTTTGCCATTATTGGCAGACATAACAAGAAAGCTAAGAATGATTGGGATCAGATATGTGTTTTAAGTCAGAGAATTCATTAAACAAATATATAATTGAAACCAGAGATTATTCTTTAGGATTGATGGGTAAGCAGGTTCAAAACAAACAAACAAAAACACCCCATGGGACTTGGTTTCTATATATAATAGCTGCAAGAATTTCGTATGCATAGAGATGGAAGGATCTACGGATTCCTACAATGGAAAAATGATTGGTGAAATTAACTACTTTGATTAAAGAAATTTTTTTGTCTAGCTTTGTTTCTGCAAGGAGACTGCTTTTGAACTTTTTGCTTAAAACTGAAAGAAATGAAATTTTAATTTTGGTATTTGGTTATTTATGATTTATACTGTGCACTACTGAATTTTAGAGCAAAAGGTTAACATATTTTATATTTGTAACTGTAGCAAAGAAAGTCAGGAGTTACTTCCCCCCCCTTTCTTTTTTTCTATTTTTTGCACTTTTCCATCCTACGTTTTTTTTCTTTATTTTTTTTTCTATTTTTTTCCTATTTTCAGATTTCTGCTTCTATTTTTTGTAGAAATTTAACAAAGTATATGTGGGGAAAAACCTCCATCATATCCATCAGGAAAGTTTTACAAGTTTTAAGTATACTAGCCCTAATTTTAGGGGTAGTTACGAAGGATCCAGGAAGTCTGTCTGTGTACGTTCTTGAATATAATACAATATCTGTACTTAGCAGGCAAGCAAATGATTAATCTTCCTTCATATTATCTCAACTGTGTATTAGGAATATCTCCATGATACAGGTATAGTTGGAAACAGATTTACTTTTCAGAGAAGATAAGATAATGAAAAATGTGTGCAAGTCACTCATGTATATGATCTTCTGCATATTGAAATGTTGAACAGAGCTGTAAAGTACATTTCTGTATCTTTATGATATTTTCTAACAAGATATGCATTTAGTATATGTTCTTAGTCAAGAATTATTGAACCTGAAAGAATTGCAGTCTAGTGCACAACTCACAAGGAACTGATCATGCTAATTTATTTTAAAATGCAGGGAGGACAAAATACTTGTGTATCTCTGCATCACAGAATGATTAATTACCATATGCTTTTCTCAGTCAGTCTTATAAACACCACAAAATCAATTGCTAGGAGAAAGAGAAATTGGGTGGATAAAGCTCAATAATATTAACTGATATTAATCAGGTCACAGCATTGCTGAAAGAAAAGTGCACACATGCACATGTGAATAGAACAGTTCTTAACTTTCTACTAAGAGTGCTCCAAATAAGCTAGACTAAAATTCAGGCCAACAGGTCCCACTGAACTAATCTGCTAAAGTTTAACTCATTTTTTTCCAGAGAGAGCTATTTATACATTCCCCAAATAAGCTATTTGTTGATTATCCTGTATGTTGTGACCATAGATAGCAGATTCACTTCAGTATTTGACAGCCAATCAGACTCACACAGTAACTTCTATTCTCTCTCAAGCCATTCAGACTGTTCCTCCTACTAAAATCATGATGACAAAATATCACGTAATGAAACGTTAATCAGAACATGAACATGTGCGACTCCTACCCCAAAATTCTATATTCTAAGAAAGTGTGGGAAGTTAGCCCCCCCGAGAAAGAAATATTTTTGGGAATATTAAAAGGCAGAATATTATATTTCCCAAAGGATTTTAAAGGAAGAAACCAACCCCCCCCCCAAGTCTTTCTGCCCCAAACAGAAACCAGGTCAGAAAGATTGGAGCCAGGAAGCTGGGATTAGAAAGATAAAGATCCCTAGAATCAACAATCCCTCACACCAAAAAAAATCCAACACTCATCAGCCATCAGCCCCAAGGAAGCAGGATATGACCTTTGGGACATAATAGGGTTAACCTACCAATACCAAAAGATCAAAGTACATGACACAGGAAATACAAAGCCTCAAACAGGAACAGGAAACAACCTCAAGAGCCCCAGAAGGTATAAAACCCACCAGACCCTGCTACATGTGGTCAGTTTTTTCCAGAGCCATCTTTCTGTCTGGCTCTGCTCTTCAATAAACTGCAACCTTCTTTCTAAAGCAGTCTCCATTTTGTTTATTCCCAGTTTGGACTGGACCCTGATGAAGATTTTTCTTTCAACAAAAACAAAGAACATGCTCTGTCCGATCCATAAACAGCAAAGAACTAGAGTCTATTCTGTTCGTGTCCCAAATCAAAATCATGCAACCATCCACAGTTAACCTTCTGGATGTTATTTGGGGGTCACAATGCAAAAGTAATGGGTAGAGCAATCTATAAATGTGATTTCAAATGCTTTTAAATTTATGTAAAATGTCTGGAATTTAAGTCATGGCAAGTGGACATCTTTTCTTTTTTGATTTAAAATGCTTCGCTGCTTATCCAAGTGAAATTTATGTAAAATGAAAATATTAAAATATATAAAAGCCCAAATGGCTATATTGCTGATTCCCCAAATGAATATAAATACATCTGTTAAACAAATGGTTGTTTCACTACACAGATGTTCTTTTTCTTATTTTTAATTGAATTAAACTGTTCATTTATTTATTTATTGCAAGCTTTGGTATACTGCCTTAATCTGAAGCTTTTTAGGCAACAGACACTAATAAAATACCTAACAGTACAATTCCCCACTAACAAAATTAAAAACTTATACTAAAACTGATAATAAAAAGTGAACACAACAATAAAAGGCACCCTGACAGCTCCAGTAATACCAACACTGAAAAAATAGTTGAAACAGGAGTGTTTAAAAAGCTTTCTGAAAAGCCAGTCGACCAAATATGTTTCTGGTGTAAACAGAAACATAGGGGCCATCACTGAAAAGGTCTATGGAAGAAAATACGTTTTTTCACATGGTATGTGTTCTGTTCTAGCACTTCAGACATTGAGACGAGGCACGTTCACAATAAAAGGTATCTTTATTGGTACAATCACAGAACAGAAGCAAACGAACAATGGCAACAAGCCCTTTTATACTCCCCGTGCAAGGGGATGCACAGCCAATGATTGCAGGCTATTCTCCCGCCTCGCGAATGCACGCAAGGCTGGAGACAGCCTGCCTGGGTCCCGGGCAGACACGTGGTCTGTCCGGTTCTCTCCAACCTTTCTGCAGCCTTCCTGAGCCTTGCTGAATGACTCAGCAAGGCCCAGGACATAACACCCCTCCCCCATTGGATTAAACACTACTGGACATGTCATTTAACATCACACACCAATGGCTGACCGGTAAGCAAGTTATGTGGTCACCCTTACTCCTGGCAACCTATCTCCCTTTAGTTTTTTCCGTGGTCCACATTATTTCACTCCTTGACAATATTAGCACCGCAGGGACCTCACACATTCATTCAAATACTTAGGAGGACCCTTGACCCTCTCAGATCTCCGTGGAGCCAGATTAGGTACAGGTGTGATGGTAGGTGTGGGAATTGTCATAGGTGCCTGGAGTGCCTGCTCCCGGTTTGCGCAAAACAAACCAGGACTTTGTCGCCCAGAAGACTCAGGGGTTCCCCCTGACTGCTGACTGGCTGGATCCGCTAGACCCAAACCAGATTTCCTTGGAGGGGTCGAGTTCCCTGAGTCCCTTGGTGGGGTGGAGTTCCCCGCAATTCCTTGGGACTCCTCTTGGGAACACTGTCCCTCGAGCCCAAGGCCAGCAGCAGGAGTACCCTGAGTAGCCGATTTACGGCCATTTGCCCTAAGCCAGGGACCTCTGCCAGAGTCAGGAGCCGCCTCCATGGCAAGACCCCCTGAGTCTATGCCAGAGTCAGGAGCCGCCTCCATGGCAAGACCCCCATCAGGAGCATTTTGATAAGCGCCCTCTTGGAGAGACTGTGGTCCACAATCGTAATTGGGGTCCCCCTCCCCCCCAAGAGCGGATCCAGCGGATGAAATGTGGCCAGGAAGCCTCCAGCGCAGTTGGTCTATGTGGCGTCTAAGCACATGACCATCGTCTAAGGCCACTTCGTATGACAGTGGTCCAGAGACCTTACATATTACAGCAGGTACCCAGAGATGACCATGCCCATAGTTTCTGGCCCAAACTGGGTCACCCACTTGGAGTCTCCTAGGTGCCCGTGGTTGCGACACCTGTGAAGCCACCCGGTCTGGGTGCAGCCTGTCCAGCTTCGTAATGAGTCTGCGACCCCAGCGGAGTTCAGCGGGGCTCTTTCCTGTAGCTGTGCAAGGTGTGGTGCGGTGTGCAAGGAGAAAATCAGCTAACCTGTGATGCCAGGGTCCTTGAGTGATTCTCTTTAATGCGTTCTTGGTGGCATGCACCCTGCGTTCAGCCTGACCGTTGGTGGCAGGGTGAAAAGGAGCAGACGTGGCATGCCGGATCAAGTTGGCTTGAAGAAACGCCTGAAACTCAGAAGAGGTAAATTGGGGACCATTGTCTGATACTAAAACATCAGGAAGACCATGGGAAGCGAAGATTCCTCTGAGCACCTGGATGGTCCTGGCAGTAGTAGTGGAGGACACAGGAACGACCTCTAGCCACTTGGAATAGCTATCCACAAGGAGGAGGAAGAATTGCCCCTGAAAGGGCCCAGCATAGTCAATGTGTACGCGTAACCATGGAGTGAGTGTCTCCTCCCACCTATGTACAGGGGCCTGGGGCATTTCTGGCCGTGATTGCTGGCACACTTGGCACCCCTGAACCTGGGCCTCGATGTCCTTATCGAGTCCAGGCCACGTGCAAGCGCCTTCATCCTCACTATTCCTGGATGTCCCTCATGGAGAGAGAGCAAGACTCTAGTCTTCAATGAGGCTAGGATGACTACTCTGATTCCCCACAGGATACACCCCTTGAATGTAGACAATTCATGCTTCCTACGCCAGAAGCTTTGGAACTCTGTACCAGGACACGTGTCAGGCCATCCTGACAACACGCATGTCAGCACGCGTGCAAGCATGTGATCAGTGGCAGTTTCAGCAGCCACATCCCTAGCATTGAGGGGAGATTCAGGTAAGTCCTGAATAGACAGAATGTGTACAGCAGGAGCAGGGTCTGCCTCTATTTGTTTAAGAGGTAACTTACTCAGGCCATCAGCGTGGCCCATCTCAGTGCCTGGTTTGTGAACCAGGGTGTAATCGTACGCTGCTAAGAAAATTGACCATCTCAGCATTCTAGGAGATATTATATGGGGTGTTTGTTTATTAGTTGTAAACAACCCCAGCAAAGGCTTGTGGTCAGTATAGACCGTGAAATGTCGGCCATACAAGAAAGCATGAAATTTCTTGATGCCTGAGATTATTGCCAAGGCTTTCCTGTCAATCTGTGCGTAATTATGCTCCGTAGATGAGAGGGTCCTAGAATAAAAGGCCACAGGGACCTGAGTCCCATCTGCCTTGAGATGACTTAACACTGCTCCTACCCCATAAGGGGAAGCATCACATGCGATGCACACAGGCAAGTGCTCATTGAAGTGAGCCAGTACAGCATTGGATGATAGCAAAGCCTTGACTTCTTTAAAAGCCTTTTCATGGACCTTTGTCCATGCCCATGGAGCCTGCTTGTCCAAGAGCCGGTGTAACGGCTCAGCCACTGCAGCCTTGTGGGGGAGAAATGAATGGTAAAAATTAAGTAGGCCCAGAAAAGCCTGAAGTTCCGCTTTTGACTGGGGACTAGGGGCCAGTTGAATGGCCTGGAATTTGGACTCTGAGGGGTGGATGCCTTCTGCATCAATACGAAACCCTAGAAATTCGATGGATGTTACACCTATTTTGCATTTATCTTGCTGTAACTTCAGCCCAGCTTGGCGGATCCGCAGCAAGACAGCTCTCAGCCTTTCAGCCAAGTTCCCAGATGACTCTCCTGCAATGAGGACGTCATCAAAATAGGGGCAGACCCCAGGAATACCCCTGAGCATTCGCTCCATCACGCCTTGGAATATGCCAGGGGCTACATTGACCCCAAATTGCAGCCTTTTTACTTTGAAAGCACCTCTGTGAGTAACTATAGTTTGTGCTTCAGCTGTTGCCTCATCAACAGGTAACTGTTGATAGGCCTGAGCTAAGTCAAGCTTGGCAAAAAGTTTTCCCCCCTTCAGTGAGGCCAGAATATGGCTCACCACAGGCACTGGATATGCATGTTGCTGCAAGGCTTTGTTAATAGTGCATTTATAGTCCGCACATATTCAGACTTCACCATTTGATTTCAATGGCGTCACTATGGGGGTTTCCCATGGACTAGAATCCACAGGTTCCAGAATGCCTTGTTGGAGCAATTTGTCCAACTCAGCATCTATTTTACTCTTGAGGGCAAAAGGCACCCTCCTTGGTTTAACCCTGATGGGTGTAATGACTGGATTTAATTTTAAAGCAATGGGAGGCCCCTTGTATGAGCCAAGTTCTGAGCTGAATACATCCCTACAGACTCCTGCAAGGTTAACAGTTTGGAGATGGTTCAGACCAGTCACTTGGATCCCAAGTGCCTCGAACCGATCGAGTCCTATGAGACTCGTGCGATCACCCCCAACTACCACTACATCTAATAATCCATTGAAATCCTTATGCTGTACTCTAAGCATGGCCTCCCCCTTCACACTGACTCGTGAATTCTGAAAGTCAGTGAGGATGAGATTGGAGGGCCTGAGTTTGACTCGTGAGCCACTCTTGGAGCAAACCTTTTTAAAGGTGTCTGCAGAAATAATGGAAAGAGCGGACCCCGTGTCCAGCTCCATGGCCAGGGGAACTCCCTGCAACTGTACATCAATGCGCAGCTTTTTCTTAAGGGGTCGGTGAACCCCTGTTTTAAACACCCCTCTACGGGACGCACAGAAACCCACCCTGTGTTCGCTGGGGATCTTGGTACCTTTCAGAGGCAACTCGTCAGGGGACCTATTTTTCTGGCGACCCATGCAGGCTGATGCGATGTGGCCTTGCCTGCCACATGTCCGGCAAACAGCAGAACGGAAACGGCAGTCGGCTCTCCTGTGGTGACCCCCACAGCCGAAACAGCGAAGGGATGCAGGCGTCTGTCCTCTACGTTCCTGCAGTCTTCTCTCCACCGCCGGTTGAAGTCTGTCCACCTCTTCTTCCTCGGATTCTTCTCCGGAGACCTCTCGCACGACTTCCTGGTGGATGGGGACTGCCGCTGGAGGGTTCTTTGTCGACCGCAAGGCCTTCACTGCGCCGCCGGCTGCTTCTTCAGCTGCAACCTCTCTTAAGGCATCTTGGAATGTGACTTCAGCTTTCGCAAACAACTTCTGTTGCATCTCATGGCTTCGCAACCCGCAGACGAGTCGATCTCGGAGCCTCTCCTCCAAATCTTGAAATGCGCATGGCCTAGCAGCCTGCCTCAGAGCCGCGATGAAATGCACAGCTGATTCTCCTGGCCGCTGGTCCCACTGCTCGAATTGGTGCCTCCAAGCTATTACAGATAGCTTAGGCTCAAAATGCTCACGCAGCATTTTCTTAAGATCGGCATATGTATCGATTCCAAAGGTGCTGGGGCAACAAGATTCTCGGCAATGTCAAAAGTCTCTTGCCCACAGACACACAACAAGGTAGCCGCTTTCAGGCCATCCTCTTGGATTTTGTTTACCCGAAAATAGTTCTCAACGCGAGCTGCGTATGAGCTCCAGCGTTCCGGGTGTAAAGTGTCGAATTCAATGAGACGGCCCAGCTTGGACATCTTTGTGAATGATAGCCTCGTTGATGTCTCTCACCGCACGGAAGGAGAAGGGGTCCCACGAAGCCAAGCCTACCTCCAGCGTATTTGTACTGGCAGGCCATTGCTCCTTCTGGACGCCGCACTTCTCTTCTCATTCAGGCCTTCAGGTGAGTAGGCCTAGCTTCTTTTCAGTAGGCTTCCTAAGCGGCGAATCCCACCTTCATCGCCAATGTTCTGTTCTAGCACTTCAGACATTGAGACGAGGCAGGTTCACAATAAAAGGTATCTTTATTGGTACAATCACAGAACAGAAGCAAATGAACAATGGCAACAAGCCCTTTTATACTCCCCGTGCAAGGGGATGCACAGCCAATGATTGCAGGCTATTCTCCCGCCTCGTGCATGCGCACAAGGCTGGAGACAGCCTGTCTGGGTCCCGGGCATTCACGTGGTCTGTCCGGGTCTCTGCAACCTTTCTGCAGCCTTCCTGAGCCTTGCTGAATGACTCAGCAAGGCCCAGGACATAACAGTATGATTCTCAGAGGATAGAAAATCCTCTGAGAATCATAAGAGACAGTCCTGAAGAGAAATGTCTGGTTTGTAGTTTAATTCAGCCCAGAGTCACTTCTCATGAAAATAAATAATCAACTATACTTTTAATTTTAAGGTACCAATGTAAACCCATTGAACAAACCAATTTATATCTGAAACATTTTATTTCAGAAGGAAGGCAGGCAGGAAGAAATTTCCCCCCAGAATTTTCAATTACCCACAAAGAAAACAAACAAGCAAAAAAACAAAAAACAAACTAAAACCAAATTTAATTTTCAATTTTGCTCAAAATCAATTATACAAATGATTATGAAGTCAGACAGTTAAGTGATTTCCTACTCCGTCATTTTGCATGCATTAAAAACAGTTGGAAGCTTTGGATGATGCCTTTCCAATAATGCCTATGATTAATAATAATATTGGGCAATGTCACATAAAAAGTTCAGATGTTTTGTAAATCAATATAAAACTGCAGGAGAAGATATATATTTGTCAGTCCTAGACACTCCATCCTGCAGACAAGAAGTTCAGATTCATGGAAGGAAGACTATAAGTTAGTATTAGGATATGGGTTTTTCATTATTGTTAGTAATAGAAATATTTCCTTGCATGAATAAACATTGGAATTTGCAGAAACTACTGGTCCACTTCAAGTGAAAGCACTGGAAATAATTTACCTGGTCACTCAGGCTATTCCATCCATTCAACTTTTTCTGATCCAAATTGTGATTTGGTGAAATGGAGCCAAGTTATTTCCAGAACACTTTTGTATAGTTGAAAGATGAAAAACTTATATCCTCTAGGACTTAACTAAAAATGGTTGAAAACAGCTATTACAATGCAGCTAGCTCTTTCTTATAAATCCTTCCTTCGCTGGTAGCCTAGTGTCTAATATTTTCCTAAGAGAATTCAGTTCCACAAGACAGTGGATTCTGTACATCTTTAGTTTTGTTCCAAACCTTAGTGTTCTTTGCACAGACCATGGTTGCAGCATTCTTATTGCTTCTCTCCATGTTTTCACTAGGACAGTATGTGTGGGAAAGCATCAAACCTTTTTTTTAATGTGCATGCTTTTCTGAGCAGTTGTCCTATGCAGTCATTTAGAGACCATCAAAACTCCGAAAGAGAGATCTGTGAAGCTCATTAAATCAGAAAGAGTGGATTAGAACTGTTGGTCTACCTCAGTGAGTAAAAATATCAATCTAAAATTAATTTAATTAAAACTCGATTTAGCCTTTGTTTTGTATTGGACCATAATTCTAGTAAATATCCATTTAAAAACTACTATTTGAAGCAGTTAAAATTCTGAAGGTATGCATGCATACAAGAATGCATGCATATATATATATATATATATATATATATATATACACACACACACACACATCTCTTTGATTTCCTTTGCTTCTTTTTCTGTTTCTCTTTTATTTCATATCCTAATGAATAAAAGGGAACAAATATACATGCTAGGAGGTGACAGAGTGCATAATGTTTGATGTTGAAATTTAACAAAAATATTATATAAAAAAAGAACTGTTAGAGGAAGAAACATGAGGGTGCTCCTAGAAGAAAGGAATCTAATTTGATTAAGGGCTAATAAAGCAGCCCTTTATACATCTGGGGGGAAAGCTTATTGTAGAAAATAGATGAGGGTGAGTGATGCTAGGCAAATCCTAAACCCTATTTGGTTATTTTTTATCTGATAGACAGTCAGAATAAAACAAAGCTAACGAGCTAATAATGCAAAGAAAAGAAAGGAAGTCCTATAAGATTGACAATATCATAAACAGAGAAGTCAGATAAAAGGAACTCAGGAAATGCATATCTACTCTAGTTATTCCTTGTGACAGACGATTGCAAGATACTAAAGACTCAGTGTAATTCAGTGCAGATGTCCACAAGAGTATGATTAATAAAAGAGTAAGTCTCACTCTGTGTTGGCCTAGTAAAAATGTCTGATTTGTTTGATTAAAAAGAATTTAAAAAGTTGCTGCTTTTTCTAAAATTCCCATATCCCTTCCAAGAACATGTCATGTTTTGATCTTGTGTATAGTTTAGTGTCATGTAGTGTTTTCAGATAGAATGCAAATAACGGTTTCAAAGTTTATAGATTGATGTAATTTATTTAAATTTGGCCCCACAGAAGTGCAACAACAACACTGGCTAGTAGAAACTCAGTGTGGAGGAAAAGAATTGACAGGTAAAAAGGAGAAGAGTGCATCACATCTTTGCTCATCCAACACAAGGTCATTTGATCTGAGAAAATTATAATAATTAGTAGTTTGCTGTATCTGGGATTTTTAATTGATTAATACTGTATTCTTTTTTTCTATGGCTTATGGCAGCTTTTAACCATGAAGATCAAATAGATCAAATAAGAATTGGTTAAAATGTTAAATCTATTTCTTTTAGAAGAATCAGTTATACAAAGCTTAAGCAGTAAAATGTATTCAAGTTAAAGATCAAAGCAAGTTTCCTGGCAAAGGAAAGATTAGCTTCACCTTTTGTAGAAAAGAAAGGGAGAAATATTTCTCTGCTTCCAAAATACAGTACTGCTCCAAGCTTTGAAAGAATGCTTAGCTCCAATGAAGCTTCAAATAAAGACACCTGTAAAACTGCTTTGTGAAGCAACAGTGATCACCTCTGTTGCCTCATTTTGATGTAGTTTGGAAATCCTCTTCTTTCTCAGGGCCTGTATGGCAGGAAAAAAAGTTAGTGTTTAATGAGCACTGCAGAAAATTGAGAGGCTTCAGTGTTGGCCGTAGCTCACCTAGACCTCCTGCCTAATGAACAGAAGCTAACAGAAAAGAAAAGCTTCTTCTGCCCTGCTGGATCTCTCAATAGCTCCATAACTGACCAAAAGCTGAAAAAAAGCCATGCCCTTTTGTATGAATTACCTTCTTCCTTCTACAGCCAGTGGATGAGACAGTCCAAGCAGTGTAGAGAAACAACTAGATAAGCGAGTCAGTTGGAGACTGGTAAGGAATTCCACAGACATGATATTTGTTTGTCTACGCAATTCATATAAAAGGGCATGGCTTTTTTTCAGCCTTTGGTCAGTTATGGAGGTAATCACAGGTAAACAAGACCAGGTATGAAAAGGCTAGTTCTTCTTTGATACTATTCTTTTCAAAAGTGCAAAAGAACCAAAATATTTTCTCCAAGACATTCTGAGGGAGTATATTTTCCTGTACTCCTGTTCCCTTCCTCTCTCTATATAGATGTTGTAAGCTTCTAGTAGCTAGATGGACAGCAAACACATTTAATAAATAAATAGATAAATAAAATAAAAATATTTAAAATAAAAATACTAGTCCAAGGACTTTCAGGTTGTCTGGCACTAAAGGCGTTCATCCTAGAGCCCTTCTCCAGGCTAAATGAAAGTTAAAAGGAACCCTGAAGCCTCTGACTCTGAAAGCACTTTAATCAATGATGTGGAAGAAGGCTAGGAAGACACATGTCTGGTTAAAAGCAATGCAAGGCCATCCAAACATTAACATTCCAATAACAACCCCCCCCCCCCAGACCTGGTTCTGAAGTTCCAACAGCTTCCCCCACCCACAGTCACATGACCACATTTATGGGTTTGGCAACTGGCTTGCGTTTAAAACAGGCATGTCAAACTGCTGGCCCCCTGGGCCAGATGCATCATACTGAAACCGCGCCCACCCCATTGCCGGCAATGGGGGAAAAATTGCGATATGTCGCATGATGTCACATGACGTTGTGAGTTTGACATGCCTGATTTAGAACATTCACGGATGTTTGCAGCATGGCATGGTCACATGATTATGATTTACGACATGTTTGTTGAAAACCAGCATTTACTTCCAATTTTCAGCAATAAGACCCTATAGCAAACAATGGTTTGCTTAATGATCATAGCATTCACTTAACGATCATGGCAGTCACTATACTATCGAGGTATTTGCCTAATGACTGCTGTATAATGAGTTGTAAAATCAGATCAGTCACACCACATTATGGTCGCAAGGCGAGGACTCCTTGTATTACTTATCTCTTTAGGCACACCTGTTATTCTCATAGATAAGACAAAAGGTAGTCCTAATTTCAACAACAAAAGGGTCATTATTTTATTTATAGGTATAAATATTATTTTTCCAGTTAATTTTCTCTGTATGCTCCCCATTTGATTTTATTCAAACCTGGTTCTTCCCCTAGTTAGAGTTGGCAGCAGATCCCTTGTGGGGATAATTGGTTTGTCAGAATTTGCACCAAACATTGTGTGTTGTACAGTTTATTAGATTGTTTTACATTGTATGCTGCCTAGAGTCATGATTGGGTCAGACAGACTTCAAATAAATTAAATTAAAAATTCTATAGAATGTTCTAAATAAATGTGACATGATGTCTTTTCCTTACTTCTCAGTTTAGGGTATGAAAATTATCCCTGCTTTTTTCCCCACAAAAAATGGATTATGTAGCTGGTATGTAGCAAATCTGTGATTGTGACAGGCTGTAAAAATCAAAGCTTTGACTCTGAGTTTATTCCTTAGAGCATTAATGAAAAGCAGTGTGAGTTTCCTGAGACCTAACATTTTCTTTTCATCAAGTGCTATGATTATAACCACTAAAAGTGTCAGGAATGAGACGAGTCTGAGCCATAGATAGTTACAATTACTTAAGTGTTTTCGGCATTCTGCTGCTGAAGAGTGAAGTTCATTGAAAGGAATGATTCTATTTTAACTGAAACCCTTTTGTCTATTTCTGGAAAAAAAATAGGAAACTATTTTTTCCAGTCTTAGTCATTGAAAATCTATTTTTTTCACTCTAGGAAAAAGATTTGTCTGATAACTGTGCTTTCAAGATCAGTATTATATGAATAGGACTGCTGGTGATTATTTTAGATACTGGATATAGAAAATATGTGAATTCTCAGTATTTTCTTTGTTGTTGATGTGAATTCATGATAAAAAATATTGATATTTGGCTTCCGGTTTGCCATCGCGGCTCCTGTGGATGCAGGAAGGCGAGCTCTGTCTTCCGCGTCTGAATTCATCCCGCTGGGGGATCCTGGAAAGGGTCAAAAGTCACCCTGTAGGGGCGATGAGCAAGGAGGGGACCCCTACTTGATTGCGGGAGGGTGGCAGCTCTCCTGCTTGATACAGGGCAGCTCTCCAAACCAGCGGGGGAAAGACCGGCCATAGCAATATGGCTCATCACTAAGCTGCTGATAGCTGAAGCACCTTTAAAGCAACGCGGATGAAACTGGGTGAGATCTGATCTTCTCTTTAAGACTTTAAATATCTTTTCCTGTAAAAGCTTCCCAAAATACTTTTCCCCCTGTGAGGAAAGAGGGAAGGGAATTTCTACCCCACCCTCTAAGAACAGCGGTGACTAACTACCCAGGGGAAACAGAGCAACTATAAGAACAATTCTAACCTTATTGGATGCATATGCTTTTGAAACTTGGGGACTAAAAGTTTTCCTATTCTTACTGGAGACATTTGTTTTTATCTAAAAAAAAGAAATAAGACTTGAAAAACTATCATAAAAACTTTGGATTTAAAAAGCCTTAAACGGCATTGGTGACATCTTGTGGCAAAGTATGGTATTACAACTTGTTATTGCCTAAAAGAGACTTGACTTGAAGCCCAGACTCTAGAAAAAACTCTTTTGACCTTGACAGATACCACCTGTGAAAAACTCAGCTGTAAAGAAGGAACTTTTGGGTGGCATATCTGGCCTCTTTGAACTATGAATGTAAACCTTTACTGATTTTCAGAGTTATATATAGGGAATTGCTTTCCATCTGTTATTACACAAGATGATGGAATACTTTGAACTATAAATTCTTACTTGGTAAACAATCTCCACTATAAAGACTACCTATAACATGTGAAATAGATGTCCCATACCCAGTTATAAAAAACGAAAAACTATTTTTAACGTTTGACTTTAACTTAACACATTATCAAGAGAATATGGATGAAGATCAGGAAAAAATCCTTTCTATGTTGAAATCAATACACGAAACCATTCTTTCAGCTTGTGACAAAATAAGATGCAACATAAAGGAACAAGATGCCAGCTTAGATATATAAACCCAGACCTTGACTACAACCAAAGAACTAACAATGCAGAAAATAACAGGAGAAGTGGAACAACTAAATACTAAGACAGAGGACCCAATTGACCAACAGATCCAGTCAACAGAAAAATCAGAAAAGGGAGTGACAACATTGAGAATGGAAAAGACTTTTTACATAAATCAGAAGAAATTTGAGGAAAAGGAAGAAGAACAGATTAAATGGAAGATAAACCTATCAGGACAGTTGTGGGAAATTGGAGTAATAGGGAGGCGATCTAATGAATACAAATGGGCTAGTTCTTCCAAAAAAACTGTAATCGAATGGTCCTTCTTATTTCAAATAATATATATAATAATAGAGGGAGAACTGTTTGATGATTCAAAAGTATTGACATGGAAGGTCAGTTGGCAAAGGAAGAAAGCCAGAGTAAGGCTAAAGGAAACTAGAATTTTGATTTCTTAGAATGGGATTTCATATTACTGATTAGAGGGTTGATTATGGTAGAAAACAGATAATTTTTAGAAAATAACATAACTTTATAATCGAATAGGTAAGATGTGTAATAAGACTAATAGACTTTTGGTTTAATATGGTGGAAATTAGATAACTTTTAGAAAACAGAACAAGATTAATGCAAATAGATAAGATGTGTATTTAGAATATTAGATTTTGTTATGAAAAGGGAAAAAGGAAGAAGTTGAGATAAGGGAAACTTTGGTTACCTAAAGCTTGGAAATTATAAATATCAAATGTTAATTTGAATACTGATGGGAAATTAAAGCTTGGGGAAAAACTAATAACAGGACATTGATTGTATATAAGGATTGAATGCAAACACAATTAAGATATGTATAAGCTAAAAAATATTGATAAATGTAACAAAGATGGTTTTACTTAGTCGATAATAATAAGAACTATACTAGCCCAATATGAGATAATAGATATTAAGGGCTGACATGAGATGTCATGCTGTATGGCAGTCAACTTAGCTCAATTTTCCTCCAGTGTTTTTCTTTGGGATGCAAGTTCTTCTATTTCAAGGTTATGGTGGTGAATTAATGGTTCTTTCCAAATTAATATTTCTCCTGGGCTTTTGTTCTTCAGTGCTCTGGGACTGATGGGTTCACTTCACTAGGTTGAAAGGTCCAGAGTGGCCACATTCAGGCTCACTCCCATATCCATGGAGGTTAAATTCTTGACTGTGGTTCAAGATATTTATGGAAAAATATTTCTCTGATATTTTATGAGCTGAAGATTTGCTGGTGCAAACAGAATAAGTGTGTGAGTAGAACAAGCAATATTTGTTGGGAGTTTCATTTCTTATCTATAAAAGACAGAATATGCCGGAACTTCTACACTGTGGCTTCAAACAAATTTCAAGAAAAAATAGAAATTATGTTTGGCATGCAAGACTGTCTCTCAAGAACTATGACATTGATGCCACAGAAGTCAGAGCCAGCTCTGCAATGGGATTTATCATGTCAAAAGTAAACAACAACAACAACAACAACAACAACAACAACAACAATAATAATAATAATAATAATAATAATAATAATAATAATAATAATAATAATAATAATAATAATAATAATAATAATAATAATAATAATAATAATAAAAGTTGTAAGGAACCTCTAGTCCAACCCCCTGCTCAGGCAGGAAACTCTATACCATTTCAGACAAATGGCTGTCCAGTCTCTTCTTAAAAACTTCCAGTGTTGGAGCATTCACAGCTTCTGGAGGCAGGTTGTTCCATTGATTAATTGTTCTAACTGTCAGGAAATTTCTCCTTAGTTCTAGGTTGCTTCTGTCTTTGGTTAGTTTCCATCCATTGCTTCTTGTCTTGCCTTCAGGTGCTTTGGAGAATAGCTTGATTCCCTCTTCTATGTGGCAGCCACTGAGATATTGGAACACTGCTATTATGTCACCCCTCGTCCTTCTCTTCATTAATATAAATACTTACAAAATATAAATGCTTACAAAATAGTCAGCAACCTGTGTAGCACACTTACTTGGGCTGAATGCAGAAAATATTATTTCAGAATTAAATGTTTTGTTCTTTCATCATTGATAAAGTTATTGTTATGGGTTTGTTGTATATAAATCAGACAGAACATGCAGTACTTGTTTGTGCTGGGTGCCAGACTAATCTAAATATCATAAAAAATAACAGTCATTAATCAGTTGGTATTAGCACTTATCCTAAGATCAGACTTAAGTAATTTGTCAAAATACTTATCATGTTAAGGTCCCACAGATCAACTCAATTAATTTCACCCCAATGGCAACATTTTACTTTGAGCTCACCAAAAGAAGCAACTTTTTTATTTGTATTCCAATTTGCTGAATCTAAAGCTCTCTTCATGTACCTCAGTGACTATAAAAAGTAAAAAATAAAAACAACTGTCTACTTGGGAGCTGTAAGCCTGAAATGGGATAGATCAATATTTACATTAAGAGTAAAATGGAAAAACATGGACACAAACTATATCTTAAGGGGACAATTTATTATATGAGAGACTGCTGAAAATTAATCAGTTGCATATTGACACTTGTAAAGAATCCATCACCTTCCATCAAACTTCTATCCTGTAGGCTGAGCTTAAAGTATGTATACAACTACTCAAATACTCTTCCTGACATTATATTACTATTACTATTACTACCAAAGTAACAGTTGCTCCAATTATCTAAATGTTTTAATGGATCTGTTCAACTTCATTTTTAAGCAATTTACAGGATCAGTTTGAAGCTTTAATTTGTTCTGCTTTTGTAAGATACCACATTATGTTACCATTCTTAGATTGAGTTTTATAGCATGTTTTCCCCCAATATTTATTGTTACTTATTGAATCTATCGGATAAATAATAAAAGCAGCTACATGCCATCACAATACATGCTCTGCCTCTTTTGTATATGCATTGTGATATTTCACACACATACAAAGGGACAGAGCTTGTGTCATGACATTGCTTACATCATTTTGACCCCGCAGATATCTCTGCATTCGTTTGAGATATTTTGTGAATTGTGATTAATCTAGAACTTAGATTATCCTTCCATAAAATAGCTAATGGGGCTGACTATTTACTATATTCCCAAAAATAGCAAAATAGAACCTGAAGTTCTTTTGCTTTTTTTTCATGGGTGGTAGTTCTAAGTCTGTTTATATAATTCATTCACTATGTGTTTGGAAATGTAACATATCTTGGGAGGTAGCAACTCCAATTTTCCTCTTTTTGCTTGGCTTCAAAGTCCGAAGACTCTGAACATTATCCAGGAAACCACTGCTAAAGTGTGGAAAAAGAAGGAAATTATTTTTCTTTTATTCTTGAAGAGATATTTTAATAAAAGATCAAGAAATGTGCAAACTGCTAAATAGTGAATATAAAGTAGACAGTTATTTAAAATTGAAGCTTAAGTGCTTGGCTCTACTCACCTACATTTAAAAAAAAAATACTTTAAAAAAATCTTAGGAGGGCATCACTTCACCTTGAAGTTCTCCTTGATGTTTTGCTACATTTGTATAATGCCCTGAACAACCTCATGTACATTTTAAAATTCAGTCTTACAACAGGGTTAATAATGCTATACAAGAGGCCACAGAATGTCTCTATTTTCTAAAGTAGCACCAAAATAAAATCTACATAATATTTTTCAAGGCCAAGTCCTATGTGATTATCAAATATTACTAGATTTCATCCACTTCACATGAAAACGTGAGATTTTCATGTGAAATGAAGTGGACACTTGGACCATTAAAATTGCACAAGATGATTAGGGCCTAATAATAGTGTTGATCCTTGTCTTAGAGCATGCTAAGCTTCATGCCAGCCATGCTAAAGAACCCTGACTTCCCCGACACCAAACCCTGTATTTTAGAATTTACTTCTTGGCAGGACTCATAGTCATGGCGTAGCTATATTAATTTCTATATTGCAGAGAACAACTAAGCTATATGTACATAGAAGATCTGCCAACTGCAGTATTCTATATATGGGTGTGCTCCTGGGTTTAAAATCTAAGCCTTTTCTCTCCAACCTTTGCGTAAATGGCTCTTTGACTATTCTGTTCATGGCCATGAGTTATGTATTTCTAACACAGCAACAATTTCTAATAGTGAGTTATGTTATGTTCTAATAGTTGTATTTCTAATACTGTATCTATCTTTATAAAATAAGTTGTTATAATTTGTTACATAAGAGGAGTGGTGAAAAAAATATTTTCTCTATTCTTATCATTAACCGTAATCATTCAAAGGCAGATAGTGGATGAAATGTGTGCAAAGTTATGGGAAGAAGGATAATCCAAGTTAACTTGATTGGTTGCTTAAACTAGGGCATTACTGTATACATTTGAATTTAATACATTCTTCCATATCAAGAAAGAATTAAATAATCAGTGTGAATAGCCTGTACAGAATTGGGTCCTGGTTCAAAGACTCACATAATGGCAGGTAGGACATGCTTAATTATTTCAGTAGTAGAACGGCAATAGGGGAAAAGCAGTCATTAAATGCCAGTGTATATTATTCTGTCTTCTCTTTGGGTTTCTTCAGACATGCTGCTGATTCTTATAGGCAGGGCTTTTTTTCTCATAGAACGCCCAGAACGGAGTTCCGGCACCTTTTTTGGATGGAACCTTGTAGGATAGGCAAGGCGGGTTGTATGACGTGTGTGAGTTCCGGCACCTTTTTTTTTTTTTTTAACAAAAAAAGCACTGCTTATAGGGATGCATTAAAGATTAGGACAGGAGTGGTATTCTGTTTCATTCAACTTATTGAAGATCGCTATTGAGTTACAAAAGTGTGGAACAATACTGCAAGTGAGAAGACAGGTATTCTTTTTATACTTTATAGATACTGGCTTAAAAATAAGGAATAATGGAAGAAATAGGTAAGAGAAGAATACCATCTTTATTCCTGTAACACTAATCTCCTCTATACAGTACATACATAATAACTCTTCAAAAGTCCATATCTGTTCTGTCTTAATGGCAGTAGACATTGAAGAGACTGCTTTAACAATAACAAGGTTTATTCATTACTATTAGACACAGAACAGAACAGAAAACGAAACTAGCTCCCTCCTTTTTATACACGGAGCTCTGGTTAATCTTAACCAATGAATGCAGGGTTTTCTCCCGCGCTAAAATAACAAGTCTGCCCGGGCCCCAGACATTCTGTCTCTGCAGTCGCATGTGGCCGCCCTGCACCTGCTGTTTCATACAACTGAATACATTACAATATCAAAAACTTTTTTCATTTTTAATTTATATGAGGTCAATTTTTAATATATCTCTTGCCTTCACATTCATTTAATCAATAACACCTCAAGTAATATTTCTGTTGGTGATTGCCATTAACATTTGGTATATTGGATAAAAATCCTTCCCCTTCTAATGCTCCTACATTCCATGAAGTTGTTTAAAATAAAAATAAGTCTACAAAAGGCTGTTACAATTCTTGCATGTGAAGAATATCTAGGATAAGATGAGTACTTTAAAATACTATGAGAATCTCTAGTTGTAAAGACATCAAGAGATGCTCTTTTATGTATACCATCATACAAGAAATGTTTGGTTGAGACTGCAAGAAAACGTTTTTTTAAAGACACTTTCTGGTTCTGTCCAGCTTCCTCCTGGTTGATTTCAAACTTATTGTGGCTGTTTAATTCACTCTTTAATGAAATGGTTTTAACCAATGCTATTAATTTCTTTTTATTTCTTTGTTACATTTTTATAATGTATTTAGTAGACTTTTAGTGTTTTAATTAAAATTCTACCTTTTATTTGGGACTGTATCATTTTTTGAGCATGATTAATGTGGGATTTAAATAAATAAATGATTATATGGGGTTTCTAGCAGTTTAAAGTTTATAGCTTCTCTCAAGAAACATTGGAATTAGTCTGGACAGAGTGCTAAGAGTTTTTTATTTGAGATCCCAACTGTCTCTTTCATATCTCAAGGCTTCTTATGGAGAATAAAATAATATTAAGAGTCACTTGGTGATATCAACACAAACTAAAATGGTTTCCTCTGAGTTTCAGACACAGGATTACACTGTAAACCTACTTAAGGCTGTGCCATAAATATCTACAGTACAGGAATTAGCAAATGCATATCCTTTTCTAAATCTGTGTTGCCATTTTGTAAATAGGTTGTATGTGTATTTATTAACACGTCTACGGAGGGAATCATTTTTTAAAATAATGCCATGAAATTAAAGTTCTGCATCTTTCTCTTGTTCTACAGCATTCAGCCCAACAGCAAGATTATTCCTACCATCTTTGTGAATCCATCATTTACCAGTGAGGTATTGTACTATTGTTATCAAAACAAGAGTACCATCTAAAGTTACATATATAGAGAGGAATAGAGAAAGAGGTAGAGAAAGTCAGTGAAGTTCTGATTCATTGTGAAAGGCATCCTTAATTCATATCTAAGGTTTTAAAACTTCTATCACTTTCATTTCATTTTAATCAGCAATATTCTAGACCAAAAAGCAATACCAAGATACAGAAGATAATTTATTTTAATTGGAAGATACTTGCTGCAGATGTGATACAAAGCAAAATCTGTCTCTCAGTATCTTGCTTTGTAAATACTAACAATTCCACCATAATTAGTGCAATGACAACATATTGAACTACCCATAAATACACTCATATTAGGAAAAGAAATAGCAAAAACAGCCACATACTTGCCAAAACTGTCTCTATCCCTAGGGATATTTATTTTGACAAATATTCAAGTAAAAATAAAAACCAATCTGGCCTGCCATAAAACTCTTTATTTTCTCCATTTTATGAAACTGAAAAGTAATGAAACAACAACAAATAAGCAGCAAGATTGGTTATGTGTGTGAGTCTGCACAATACATGCTAAACAAAAACTGGACAACTGTTTTGGAACAAAAAGGCAACAATGGTAACCGTAGACTTCTTAGGGACTTAGATGTGGTCAATACAGTAATGGATAGACCCAGAGTGCACATGTGTATAGTATACAAACATATTTATACATGCATGTATCCTTCTTTTCTCTTCCTCTGTCTCTCTCAGATACACTCACACTAAGAGACGCATGTACATACTGTATATTCATGCCTATGTACTACATCCTGATTATATCAGTTGATTATGTTAGCTTGTGAGCAAAACGAACTGGAACAAAGTTACCATGGGAAAGAGTTAGCCTTACCTCTTCTCAGTAGTCAACAAGATACACTAAATCTTTTCTCACAATTATTGTATTAACAATGAAAGAATAAAGATCTCATTTTAGCAATTGCTGAGGAAAATGAAATCAATGCTCCTGTTTCTCACTTCCATGATTATGACCAAACTGATGACTCTCCTAGATTTTGTGGGTTGTGGCTTACCTAGAAATAAGTTTCTCAACTGATGTTCAGCACAACACTGTGGATGTCAATGCTGCAAACATTGGATGTTCCCGCTCTGACAACTGATGAAAATTGTAGCCATTTTCTCTTTGCTTTTAACATCTTTTTCCTGTATTTAGAAATCAGGTGCAGAAAGGGGGTGGGGTTGGGATAAATGCTCGAGCTCAGCTAGCCATAATAATAACGCTGCTTTGTGGGAACCCAAGGATGAACTGATAACGTTTTGGCGGCTGAGGAGCTGGGGAGAAAGCCCACATTTAAGGCTAATTGGAGAATGTGATTTATGACAGCTTATTGGGGGTGGGAATTGCACTTTATTACTTTGTATCTGGGGGAAGGGAATTTAGTTTTTGGGTTCAACTATGTAGTGCCTATACTTTGTTTCCTGAATAAATGTTCTTTAAGGAAGAATTTTGCCTTGAAGTTCTTTTGATGGGTTTCATCTATCGGAACCATGACAGTGACATTCATAAGTTTTATAGAACTTTCAATATTGTATTTATACTGTACTACTTTCTCTCATCTCTCTTACAAAATTCTGTCCTATTTGGCCTTCTCTCTCTCTCTCTCTCTCTCTCTCTCTCTCTCCCCACACACACACACACACACACACACACACAGAGAGACAGAGAGGAGAGAGAGACAGAGAATGGTAAAAATATCAGGACAGATTTATGAAATCATTTATTAGATTAATTGATCTAATTTCTTTGTTTACAAAGGATATAGATATATGGATGTGGATATGAATATGGATATGGACAGACAAACAGGTATAGTGATTCTGGACAATTAACAAAATAAACAAATACATAAGATATCCTTATAGCAATAGCAATAATATAAAGTGACCATGCTCCTCAGCTACCATCTTACACTTCACCATCATAGATATTTGGTTTATTTTTTATTGTTAAAATACAAAAAAAGTACAGAAAATATTGAGACACCCAAAGAAGTAATATATATATATTATATATATTATAAAACAAATTATTTTTTAAAGTTACATCTTCCCCTTTCCTTCCATTTGTATTCTGAACCACTCTACAAGATCTTCCTTGCTTGTTCATCACCTTCTGAGGATATGTTTCCCACCCAACTCATGACAATTACATACTTATGACAGCTGCCACTCAGTTCCTTGATAGTGTGGAGGCTTATTTTATTTATAGTGCCATTTATAGCCCATTCATTATTTAAAGCAGAACTGTTGTAAAACTGCACTTTGAAATAAAGGCTAGTGCTGTTACCTGGAGTGGAGACAAATAATGAAAACTAAACAACTGTGAACAAATGATATGAAACAAGGTACTGCAATAAAGCTATTGTTTATAGAACATGTTGATGGTACTTAGCAGGATAGAATCCTCATAGTTTGAAGGAATGCAGGGAGGGTCGTAGTAAGGTTACCTCCTATCTCTTATCAGATGTATGAGGGTAATAAAATATAATACAATATTTTCTTTATCTTTCCTACATGGCATAACAAATTAAACATAATCTAAGGTTATCTTGCTACGTTTGGGACTCATCTGCAATTTCTTAGCGAAGAGCCCTGTGATCACTGTAGCTTGTGCATGCCAATAAAATATACTTTGTTGCACCTATATTCTCAATCACTTTGGTTTCTAATTTAACTGAGCATTTCCCCCCAACAATAGTAATTAGAAGTTCCTGTTGGGTTCACAGCTTTCCATCACTTCTGCATAAAATTGTTTATGAAATTACGATGGTGCAAATAACTTTTTAATCTATGCCCACATTTGTGACTTTTGCAATGTCCCCCAGTCATGTCATCACCTTCACAGTTAGTATGTGCTGTTTGGTGCCTCTCATCTGTTGTTTTACCTCTACCAGTTGCAGAGTGGAGAGATTGGAGAAGAGATTGCTGGCTCTACATGTTGCTTTTGATGTGTATTTCACACTGTGTGTCTGCTTGTTCTCTTGTAATACTCCAATAAATATAAATGCAGACCTTCTTGTTACTTATCCCAGTGCCGGTGTAAGCATTCCAAAGGATATGGGAGTGATTACGCAGAAAAGCCCAAAGTATGAAACTGATTAGTCTTGTCAGTTTCAAGCTGGCATTGCTGAGGTAAGCATTCCAAAGGGCCAGAAGATGGAGAAAAGGAAAGTACAGTGCCTGTTAATATCTCCCTGATTGCCTCAGGATTATTGAAATGAAAAATACAACATATATAGAAATCAGAGGGATGGGATTCCAGAATAAGTTTCAACATAGGAAACTTCATGTTCTTCTTAATCCAGTAATAAAAAAACTGTCTCTTTTTAAATAAAATGTTGACTAATATAAAATCTAGGGACTCTCACTGGCAAAGAAGAAAGCCCAGCAACTAATAAGCTGAGTCGGTTGATAGTATCTTTAAACATCTGTCCTCCCCCTTTTCAGAAATTTTGTCTTCAATTTTTTTAATAGATTGAAAATCTTATAATAATTTATGTGAAAAATCTAAAGCTCATGATTTTGGAAGGTATAATGTTCTAATTACTTCTAAAACTATCATTTAATTTTTGTTACCTGATAGTGTTAGACAAAGTGTATTTAAATGACCTCCTTGGTTCTAATGGATCTAATATGCTAGAAATAATGATGAAGGAACATAAAATGGGAGATTTGATTTTGAAAAAAAAAAGTAAGGCTGGAGAAATACACTTAAAAACAGTCACTTCCATGTTTTCCTTCTTTATTTTTTACCTTCAACATAGTGTGATCTTTATGACTGAGTCTATTGTTCATGAAATTATTATTTTGAAATCAGAGTATCCATTCCATTCTGTCAAATGTTTTAAACCTCTGGAACACATATAGGGTACAACTTTAAAAAAAAATGGCAAGGAAAGATGTATCCAATTTGAGCAAGACGTTATACAGAAAACAGGTACAATGCTATTCGTTTGGGAAGCAGGTGTTTGAATGGCTATACTCAGATGGCTTATTTTCTTTTTCCACTTCCGTTGCAACATGTTTCATTATACTATCATTTCCTTAATCTAAATGCAACCATGTCACATCTTCCCCCTGGCAAACTATCTGAGGATCTGTTATCTGCGATGACATATACAGAAGGGAAAAGAAGGGGTTAGAGGAACTCTTTCATATTTTGATTTAAATATTTAGCAGTTTTGTCTGTCTCTTCCCCTTTCTCTCTCCAGAGTTCATTTGATATAAGCTGGGTAATCTCTATGGATCAATATTTTATTTTTTATGAATTTGAAACAAATACTCCTTTTTTCATTTGAATTATTTTGAGATGTATGCAGAATTTCCTCTGGGTTTTCATAAAATCTTGGTTATGAAAATACTTGAAAGCCATTCCTGCTGTCAAAATAGATTTTTATAGGCAACATATTTTACCTCCATCTCAAGGAGCATTCTAGAATTTTCTTTCTTTATTTCTTTTGTTAAGAGATTGTCAAAGGGTTCATTCATACAGCCCCTGTTCTGAGATGGCCAGTCTGATGAAGAGGGGTGAATCTTGAATTAAGGATATTTTTCAGGAAACTAAGTAGAAAAAGGGACAAATATTCCATTATGTGAACATTCAAAATCACACGGATGAGCAGTCTGAGAGTAATTGGTGACTTACAGTGCTGTAGAACCATCTGTATCCATCCATCAATCTTGGCCTCCTAATCATATTTTCTTTGATGCTGGACACATCAAAATCTTCTTGGCAAACAAAGGCTTTTTAGCTTTTTTTTCTGGGGAATATTACACTAATGGAGTAACTTCCACAAAATTATTAAAGGTAGTCTTTGACTTACAACCACAATTGGCTCAGAACTTTGGTCATACTGTAAGTCATTGCAGTTGTTAAGCAGATCACCATATGACCTGACTTGATTTTGCAACCATTTTTATGAGGGTCATTAAGTGAGACACATTGATTGTTAAGAGAGTCCTTAAATGAACCATGAGGTTATTTAAGAAATCCAGCATATTCAATGGGATTTTATTTTGCCATTTTCTGCCAGAAAACAGCAAAAAATGTTGGAAATCATAGTCACATGGGACATGGCAACCAATCATAAAGGTGAGCCAATTGCCAAGTGTCCAAAATGTGATCGCATGACCATGGCGGGAAGGGAAAGTTGTGGCAGTCATAACTTTGAGGACAAGCCTTATGTAACTATTTTTGAGTCTGTTCCAATGTGGAATTGTCATTAAGTGACCAGTCATCAAACAAGACTACCTGTATTCCCACTGATATCCATTGCACAGCTTGCAACCACCTCACACTATGATGATCTTCCCACTAGTAATTTCCCCTGCCATTTCTGTCTCATTCTGTGCCTCCTCTCTCTCCTTTCTCTTCTTCCCAATCAAGAGTGGATCTTCTGCCTTCCTTATTCATCTCCTGGTATGGTGGTAGGGTTCAGAACCGATATATAGATTTCATTTAACTTCAGTATACAAATCTTTAACATATGAAGTGCAATCTATTCCTGCTTTGAGGCTGCTCCCATGATCTACTAATAATGTTCAAAGAGCCCTGTTTATTCTATACATAAGAAGTTAATATAAGAAGTCCTGGTGGGTAGAAGAGTGATGATGCTTGAAAATGGGCTTAGACTAGCCACTTCCTTCCTGGATTGGAATGTATTGCATGGAGTTTTCAGTATACATTTTACTGCAGAAAATTTCTAACTCCAGTTGTTTCCCCTTTAAACATTAAGTAATATGAAAGAATATTATCAGCAATTGAGTTTAGATAATGATGACTATATAAACATAGCAAAAGTTAAATTCAGCTTATCAGTTCATTAATAAAACTGAAACATCAAAGATTTGGATGGATAAATGATCTGGAAATCACATACATTTAAGAATTAAAGAGAATAATTAAATAAGTGAATTAGCTTGTTTCTGTCCCAAAATGCACAATTATTGATACTAATACTCAATACTGATAATCCTGTTACTGTCAAATTTTGAGACTGGCTAATAAAAATATGAGTATTAAATATGTGCCATATAAAATATAACCTCACAGTACCTTATATTGTGTTGATATCATGATCCATTTATCATAATGCACATGGCTATCAAATTGTAATGATAACTTTATCAAAGTATCTGTCATTTTTATTAATATCAAGTGGATCAATTATGCTGGCAATATTGAATACTAAATAATTATGTTTAATGTGTTCAAATTGCAGCTGAAATCTTAAGGGTGAGATCACACAGTTATCAAATGAATATCAAATGAATTAATGACAAGCAGTATTGAAAATACAAAAACAAACCCTTTTTCTGATAAAATTTACCAGCAATAAATTCTGAATGATTAGTATTTGAGTGTTACAACATTTATCATGCTGATTTGTAAAGAGGTACTGTGTTTCCTCGAAAGTAAGACCTTCCCCCAAAGTAAGCCCTAGTTTTGGGGTGAGGCACATACCTAAAAATCAAGCTAGAGCGGGGGTGGGGGTGTGGAGCTGCCCGACATGCCCTGCACCCACTTACCTGGCAGCCAGGCCTCTCCATGCCAGCCCACTTCTTCTGCGGCATCCCCAGGCCTGCATTTCGCAGTCAGAGGTCTTTCCGGAAGGCCACTGAAGCTGAGAACCGAGCTATGCAGTGGCCTTCCAGAAAGGCCTTTGACTGAAAAATGCAGGCCGGAGCTCCATTCTCAGCTGCAGAATGAAGCTGTTCCTTCGGCCACAGAAGAAGTGGGCCAGCTGGGCGGGGCTATCAGTACCAGAGGTGAGTGGAAAGGACACCTCCACCCTAAAAATAAGACCTGGTGCCTTTTTTGGAGGAAAAAAAAAAAAAAAGACACGGTAATTAATATATGGTAGAAGTAGAATTAATAGCTGAGCCAATTAAATTTAAATTTTGCACAATTCAGTGTTTCTTTAACATTTTCTGGTATATTTGAGGCACAAAGATTGACTATTAGAATGAATTGAAATATGCCTCCTACCATACTAGCTTCTTAAAATGAAACATTGATTATACATCTAAGCTTCAAATATAGAATGGCAAAAATCCTGCTTTGCTCATATAAAATATTGGGAGAAAGGTCAATATATAAACTTCTCATGAAGCAAATAGCAATATATAACTAAGGAAAGGAAAAACATCTGAACTCCTTTTTGTTTGTTTTTCCAACAAAGACTCTGTGTGCCACTAGAAAATTGTGAAAGCCATGCTGAAGGATAATGTTGAAGTTTGAGACTGATAGAAACATTGTTAGGAAATATTCATTTATTTTCAATGCTTTCAAATTCAAACACTTATATATTATCTTTGTGATCCTAGAAAATTAGTGAAGTGCCAAAATATTGGAGATTATATGTTACTTTTGTCAGTAAAAGGAAGATACAGCAAACTAGTTTTCTTACGGATTTTTCATTACCAAACTAAGTAATATCTTCAGAGCTATAAGGGAATGAGGTTTGCTCTTATTTTTATATGCTTTGTTGTTGTTGTTAGTTGCGAAGTTGTGTCCGACCCATCGCGACCCCATGGACAACGTTCCTCCAGGCCTTCCTGTCCTCTACCATCTTCTGGAGTCTTTTATATGCTAGTGGCTTATAAATTATCAGTGTTAGTGGGAGTGGTCTTGGTGGTTAGGCTGTTATTTACTGCTAACTTCTTTGTCTGTGTTAGTAGTTCCTAGACTGGGGCATTGTTCACTTCTCAATTGTTGGTCTAGTGCAGAGGTAGGCAACCTTGGCTCTTTTATGACTCGTGGACTTCAACTCCCAGAATTCCTGAGTCAGCTATGCTGATTGCTTCTGGGAAAGTTTTTTGGACTTTTTATTTCCTTTTTGGCTGTTTGATTGTCTCTTTGGAGTGGTATATGGATGCTATTTATCTTTGTATGCCTGTTGTCTGCGTGCCAGGCCTCCTAAAATTGTAGTCTCAATTTAGCTAATGAGAGCCTTGATGAACTGTTATCTCAAATTTCCTAAATAAACTATCAATCTGAATAAAATACTTATTTGATGTTAACACTGAGATGCCTGTAACAACATAAATCAAACAAGGGATGATCAGGATCAAGAGATTTATATTTTGCAACAGCAATATATAGTTAACTAATTCCTAAGGTATCAAAGGAACTTTCAAAATCTCAATATAATCTGAAAATAAAATTTGAATATCCACCTGACTCAAAAACTGATTAGGTTCATATTGTTCCCCCTTGTCCTCCAAATTATATAATGACTTATTAAAATAAAACTGGTTTTGAACAGCTTCTGGTTTAAACACCGTCTGACCACCTTCAAAAACTATTTCAGAAACTAAGCTTTGTTGATTTTGTTACAGCATATGATGTACCAACAACTCACTTACTTTTCCACCGGACTTCCAGTACTTCAGTTTACTTAATGACAACTCTACCTTGTCAGCTAAAAAATTCTACAACTGTAACTCGACAAATACAAGCACATCATAGGCTTGTTCTATAATCTATAGGATGTTTTCCATAATTCAACATTACCTCTTTAACCACATTTTCTAGCTGTTGATGCAGGGGTTTTTTTCCTGCTTCCCCTTGGAAGCAAAGGCATATGACTTTGCATAAATTCATCCTTATAGTCTGAAGACTGGTTGGTACATAATTAATTTCAGAAAAACTGTAAGGGTAATTGTCTTATACACCTTAAAAATCCATCTTCTTGAAAATATATCTTTCCATAATCTCACTTAAGCTTTTTAAACTGAAGGGTTAATATAAAACAGCCTGATCAGATATAACAATAGAATGAATGGAAGAATCTAAAACATATTCCGTAACAAAAAGAATTTGTTAAAAAAAATCTATCGTAGAACACATTTTATATGAAATAAAAGAATAGTTCCTAACCTGAGAGTAAAGTTTATGCCATATGAACTATCAAATTAATCTCTTGCACACAAGCCTGGAATAATAACCAATTGGATTATAGGTGTTTTGAGGTAGGGGGTATTCCTTTCCATATCCGAGTATGCCAACAAATGTTGCCTCTTGGAATTAATCCATGCAATTTTGCCAAGCATCTGTGAAACAAAGCACATTTTTACGTGCCCATGAAAATTAACAAAAACCAAGTCAAAATCAAATATCCTTACATTAAATGTCTACATGGATTAATACAACCAAGCTGGTTGAAATAATACATTAGGAGCGATATTTTTAAATCTCCAGAAGAGATTTCTCTTAGTTTTTCCCCTAACAGGATCATGTTTGGTGGGAATGAGAACAAGGGAGACTTGTGTGTAGCTATTTCCATACATTGCAACTCACTGCTAAGGAAAATCAAGCTAGGTTATTATGTTACCATCTGTTCACTGGCTTAAATGGCTTTATTCTGAGAAGCGTTTGGCTTCCAAGCCTCACTGCTTGCTGGGTAGGACTTATATTACTTTGTAATTTTTTTTCTTTGAGTCTGTGTTATATTTTCAACTGTTATTTACAATTAACATAACTTCTATTACTATATTAAGTAGAATTTTAGTGAAAAGATTACCACAAATAAATAAGCCCCCAAAATTATTAGATTATGCACTCATTCTTTTATCCACAGTTGAATGCCTACTCCTTTCTTATCTAACTGGCAATGCAATTTCCACATATAATCTACTGGTAATGTGTTTTCTGCTTTTCTCATGCATGTTCCGAGCTTTAAGGCAAAACTGTATTAGACATTTATTCCAAATTGATTTGAAATAATTCAGATGGCTATGGGGGTATTTGATATCTCATGAACACTGGAAGACATGATATAAAGGTTTAATTCAAATGCCAAGAGTAGCTGAATGAACAGGCCCTTCACATTCATTTAAGTACCACTTAAGCAATAATGAACTGTTTTTACAATAGAAAATACAGCTCTCTAGCAAGATATCATGCATAACATTTAATATTAAAGAATTAAAATATGGCTTTTTAAAAGGTATTCATGTCTTAATATATCAAGTTCAATATAATCATTTTGTAATCGATCCATTCATGTGCATTGGCTTTGGTCTAGTGACAATTGTGTGTCAGAAAAGGTTGAATGACTTGTCATGTCTTGACAAATACAAACTATCAAAAATGAGTCAATAAGTCATGGTTTCCATAAGTGCCAGGCAAATTTATTTATTTGTTTGTTTGTTTGTTTGAATTTATTAGCCACTCAACTCTGTCAATATTTGGCATACATAGCACAGAAAGCAAGCCCGATCAGATCATAACAGATCCAAATGGTCCTTTCAGTACTGAAGACAAATATTAGCATAGGAAACAAGAAAGACACCAAGTAGCACAAAAGAAAAGCTCACCCAACAAGGAAAAACTCTCTAGCCCGAGACAGTGACCATAAGCTCTGCAAAAACAGAGCAAAAGTTTTACAGAGAGAAAATCCTACTAAAAATCCCACTAGAAAGAAAGTGTAACCTGTTTCTTCCTCCAAAGCCCCTATTGGTTATGCATTATAGCAAGAATATACTATAAAATATGTAAAACTTTACATGAGCACAAAGTTTACACCTTACCTGCTTATGAATTCAATATGCCTATTAATATACCAATTGAAAATTCACATGGGGAGAAAAACAGCCGAGGTAACTTGACCTAAGGTAAGTCTTCTAGACAACTTTAGAAAAATGTATTTTTATATCGATATTCCTTGGGGGAGGGGGTGATTAGGCAGCAAAACAAAAACCAGTTGCTATGGCCTTTTAGACAACAGCAAATGCACTAAATCAAAACAGAAAGCAGCCAGCTGGCAAAAAGCTCTTCCTTGCTTGGTAAAGCAGGGGTTTTTTTTCAGCTCATTCAGTAGCCTGAGGCTAAGTATAGGCTTTTTTTATATGCTGTTTTTAGTATTTAATTCACAATCAACTTCCCACCATAACTTTGCTGTTTCAACTGAGATTGTACTTACAAGCTAAGTATATTTTATTAGATTTTATCTCATCCTTCCTACTTTTTTCTTTTGTAGTTATATCTTTCCTGTAACATTACTTTTCTTAACTTACTTCTCTTTCTCTCTCCCTTTCTCTCTCTCTCCCTCTCCCTCTCTCCATCCCCCTCCCAAACTAATTTTGGTTCCCACCAGTTACAATGGATCAGATGACATCAGCAGGGAGCTATAAGGGAAAAAATAATTGTCCTCTAGAAAAATCCCCCTGATGTGATTTGTTTCTCCCTTGATGAAGAAAGGCAATTTGTGGAGAATGCAGAAGGAACCTTTTTTTGTGCAGTGGCAGGCAGAGCAACGTCTCTTAATGTGTTCTTAATAATATGTTAATCCTTGAGAATATCAAATTCTGCTTTTGCTAATGTTATTTTAGATACATTAAAGACCAGAAAGGATAATTTACTTATCTATAGCTTTCAACCTTATGAAAGCATAAACTCTGCAATAAAACTAGTTGACTAAAAGAATCTACCACTTTTTTCTACACCTTTTTCTAAATGGACACTCTTAATGAAATTCAGTTTGTGTTCACCATCCAGTACTATGGATGATTTTTCAATACATTGAAAATGGTTCTATAGAATACTCTGGAAATCTTTCATATTACTGTCTTTATCATAGCTGGCCCTCGGTCATTCTTTGCTAACATAGTTTCCTTATTGCATGGAGTCTACAAATCAGTTATATGACCATATGTGGTATGAAAATAAACCCTTTGATTTGTTACAAAAAAATTCCATGTTTGAGCACATGAACATTGACCAACAAAATGTTATTGGAAAGTCCATCAGCAAGATATCCTCCTTTATAAATTCCTTCCTACCAAGATTACAGCATGTTCATCTGTTCATATCATCCAAGTGTACTATAGAAATTCTTAGATGGTAAACAGAATGCTCACAGTTATATTATAATAAAAGTTATATTGTATTATAATAAAAAGGGTTTGTGAGGTTCTTGACTGGCATTAAAAAACAGGAATAACAAAAATGATTTTTTCAGAGAGGGCCTAATTAGATAACAATAAGTGTAAATATATATAATCTAACACATGGTGCTTCTTCATTTCATCGATTTCTATACCATATAATGACTCTGCTAGAAGTTTCACAAAATTAAATTATGAAAGCGTTAAATCAAATCCACTGCCAATACAGTGATAAGCTAGCTGCTAGCGTATGAAACCTTAATAGTACAGCTTGCTTTTCCGAGTTAAAAACTAAAGATAATAGTGGGAAGAAAACTCTGTCCTCTTTTATATACAAGGTACAAAGATCAGAACCAGTTTTATATATTAAGAGTGGAGGCACTGATAATTAAAACAATGAAGTGATGATTATATTCTGAAAATGAATTTAATAGGTACCTCTTTCCTATTTTCTCTGCCATGCATAGTAGACTTAAATTTTCTATTGACTACAGTTGTAGTTATCAAGCAACTGATGTAACAGAAACATTTTTGTATGACGTATCACTTCATTTTGTTTGACATAACATTTCATTTTTGTTTGACATATCATTTCACCTGTAATATTTTTGTGCCCATGAGATAATATGGTGTTGGGAGTATTTAATATATATATTTCATTCAGCTGCACGCAAAGTTTGCAATAAGAACTCGCTGGGGTAAAACAACAACAACTAACTTTTAGAAACAAATTTGAAATATTTTTGTGTCCTTGGCTTTCCAGTATAAAACCACATGACATTTCACCTACTCTTCTCTATCTAGCATTGGTAAAACTGGCTTGATATTTATTTTCCATGGTTGATATTTTTGAGACTAATTAAATAGCAAAAACAATTTATCCTCTTGTTGAAGAAATTGGGATTCAACATTTTTTTGAACTTAAGTTGTTCAGGTTTTCTGACTGTGATTGTCCATATTATCTCCATTTAGACTGAAGAGAATATGAATCAATCAAACCATATGTGCTTGGCATGTAAAACAACCCTAATTTAATTTCTGTAATCTTACAATAGAAGAACAGTAAAACAGTAAAATAATAGTCCAGATTTTCAATAGTGTGTCTGGAGATTCTCAGTTATCCAGGTCATGGTTGTCTCAAAGGTACATTTTCAAGAGGCAACTAGAATTTCTTGTTTTTCTTTGAAGACATTTCGCTTCTCATCCAAGAAGCTTCTTCAGCTCTGACTGGATGGTGGGGAATGGAAGGATTTATATTCCTTGCAGATAGCTTGTCATTTGCATTCTTTTAAAGACTTGTTGAGGCCACTTGGAGGTTTGTCTGTGTCCTCAAAGTCACCTGAGTAGTGCAAATGGGTGTGGAGCCTTCTTGGAACTGCTCAAAGGACTGTGTTGTGGAGCTGTGCTTTCTGCAGGATGTTTTCTGCCCTGTGTCCCTTCACTGTTGAATACAGATGCAGGCTATTGTGGATGAGTCTGTGTTGTCTGCATCTCAAACTGAAGTGCAAATGGTTCCTGTAGTCTGCAATTTTTCTGGAAATCCATTCATACTCCCGCACAAGGGTGTTGGAGACAGTCTTCAAAGAAAAACAAGAAAGTCAAGTTGCCTCTTGAAAAAGGACCTTTGGGATTCTCAATTGTGTCTGGAATGCTGGTGTAACTACTTATGACTGACAAATCAATGTTATAGAGTCATTTGGTATGCAAATCTTAAAACTCGGAGTAATCAATAAAAATTCTTTTCTTGCTTCTTATGATTATTCAAGTGTCCAAATTATACAAATACCTCCAATCCAACAATGAATATTCAAAGGTTGCAAACCATGTCACAAGAATGCTCTAATAGCACTTTTTTTTTTCTTTTGGCTTCCAGATGTTGCCTTTATTTAATCTTGAATTCAAAATTCAGTTGTCCCTCCCTATTCTTATATTAAAGTATAATTTCCTTCTTATTTTGATACTTTCCAAGGGCAGGCCTCAAGTTGCCCTTATTAGGGCAGATCTGTTAGGTTTATTGCTTGTTACTTCAGAAGAATGTCAGGTGACTCCAGGGATTGAAACAGAAGCAAGAGAGAGATTGGTAATGCAGGCAACATTTTTTTTGCTGGCTTAGCTTTCTGCCAACTCAAGGATAAATGAATAGCACATTCATTCAGCAGTGGGAAAAGGTCCCAAGTAATGACAAAGTATTAAAGAAAAAAAAAGGAGTGACGAAAACCTTCCCCTTTTAAATAAATAAATAAATAAAACTGAAGCTTAGGCCACCATTTATGAAATGTTATAAGTTATAAAAACTTGGTAACCCTGGAAACTTTGTTTTTATGGTAGAGGCATGGGACTAATATTACTTCTTGAGATGAACATAAATTCTGAACAAAAATAAGGGATTCTAGTCTTTCTTTGGTTAACTAGAAACTTACTCCTTTCTCAGCTGTGGATTGGTTAATTCTTCAGCTAATAATAATACTATAAATCATACAAAACATAAACTTAGTATAAAGTTATTTGTATTATTATTAGCCCTGACTTCATGTTTAAAAGTCAGTTGGAAAATGTTCTCTGATGATCTACTTGCAAGAGTGCTCTCAAAACTTCATTTTACAGCAATGGATACTGACCAGAAATCAATCGTTATAATTCTGCATGGGTTTTTGTAGAGAATTAAAATGAAAGCTCAATAACATTAAAAAAACCATTTTCATTATATCAAGGAGAGAAATCAGAATGGGTTCTATCAAATACTCAGTGATTCCTGAAAATACAAGGTCTTTTATTTCCACAAGAGAAAAAGAATAGCGTAGTAGTGAACAGGTTGATCTTGGACAATATCAAGTCAAGTTAGGCTCCCACTTAATCCTGGAACACAGAACTCACTGAGATTTTTTTGGGCCAGTTGCTCACTGTCAGCCAAATACATCTTACAAATAGTTGCCTTGGAATGAAATTAGGAAAGACTAATGTAAGCAGAAAAGGCAAAACATAAATGTACTAAATTAAAAAAAGAAAAGATATGAAAAATGAATCCTTTAACAGCATTGATGAAATATCTAGGAAATAGTGGATAACAGTAGATAGAAAGGAATTTTAAAGATGAGTATAAAAACCCAATATGCAACACTAAACTTTCAGTCAGATTGACAGTTTCTCTATGCATATTTTTATTTCCACGACCTTAGCTTTGTTTCAGTAATATTCCTAGGGTTTCAGAAAAAAATTCATTTAGCTGTTCATATTCCTTTTAGTATTTGACAGATGTAGTAGTGCACATCATATACATTATTCATGTCATTTTTGTTGCAAGTTTCATATACTTTTTTGAAAAATGATTCTCATTCAAGGTTTCATTTTTTGCAAAAACAGTGCTGATAAAGCCCACCAGAGCTGTCTGAAATTACTTTTAAATAATGATAGTCACCACAACAGGTTACTGTAATAATTATTCAAACTTATCAATCAGTGTGAAAAATAACGATATAGCTCTAATAATCATATGATTCCTAAGTTAATGATGATGCTAAAAATACAGATTGGGCGAGACCTGGCTTAAAAACAGTAACTGTGAGAGGGACCTTGGAGTCCTAGTGGATGACTATGAGCCAGCAGTGTGCAGTAGCAGCCAAAAAAGCTAATACAATCCTGGGTTATATAAACAGAGGCATAGAATCAAGATCACGTGAAGTATTATTATCGCTTTATAAAACCCTAGTAAGACCACACCTGGAATACTGCAGCCAATTTTGGTCACCTTATCACAAAAAAGATGTTGAGAGTTTGGAAAAAAATCAGAGAAGAGCAACTAAGATGATCAAAGGCCTGGAGACTAAAACATATGAAGAACGGCTATGGGACTTGGGTTTGGCTAGTCTAAAGAAAAGAAGAAATAGGGGAGACATGATAGCAGTGTTCCAGTATCTGAAGGGCTGCCACAAGGCAGAGGGGGCCAGGTTGTTCACCAAAGCACCAGAGGGAAGGACGAGAAACAATGGTTGGAAACTGATCAAAGAGAGAAGCAACCTGGAATTAAGGAGAAACTTCCTGAAAGTGAGGACAATCAACAACAATCGTTGCAATTGATTCTATAAATTACAGATGACATGTCGCCTTTGGATAGCGGTTCCTTTGGGCGCATTATTCTCGTGCGCAGGATCTGGCTGGGCCTATGTGCCACGCTAATATCATGGGTCGCAAGTATCCGCGCTGTTGCTTCGGATACGCTGTATAAGGAAGCGCGATCCAAGCACCGGTCGTGGGTCTATCATGGATCAGTCGTGGTTCCTGACATTTGCAACAGCGTCGAATGAAGCTCGCTGAATACCCATTCTGCCTGCATATATGATGGAGATATGCCTGTTCTTTAATTTTTGCTGCCATTGTGCTGCAATGGGTATTCACCCTATTAAACAATGTTCGAATGCAACTGATCTTATGTGCAATAGGGTGATTACTCTCATTATGCAGAATCCGATCCGTGTGCATGGCCTTACGATAAACAGCAGTGGAAAGGGTGCCATTGGGTTGGCGGCTAACCAGCATGTCCAGGAAGGCCAAGGTGTTGTTGGTTTCCTCCTCCGCCGTGAATTGGATGTCGGGATGTTTCCTGCTACTAGCTCATACTCTGACAATATCAACAGTGGATTGACGAAAGCTAAGTTATTAAAAAGGTTTCTTCTGTCCTGGAGATCAGTGGTTTTTAGTGGATTTTAATATATATATTAACAGTCTCTAATTATACTAAAAATGCAAATCCCGGGTACATTCACGTTAAGAAAAATAGTCGAACACCGGGATAAATATAAAAACAACTGTTTAATAAACTAACAACTGTTTGATAAACTTAGCTTTCGTCGGCTAACTGCCGACGTCGTCAGAGTGGAATGCCGGAGGTTTGAAAGCCTGCTTATAAGACCGGCAGTTTGTGCGCTCTGCTCATAGAACGCGTTACTGGTCTACCCGGTAACTGGGGCAGGTAGACCAGTAACGCATTCTATGAGCAGAGCGCACAAACTGCCGGTCTTATAAGCAGGCAGTTTACATACGCACACACACACATATATGTGTATGTATGTATGTATGTATGTATGTATATTGAGTCCTTTGTTTCCTATAAAATTAACTGAATTTCATGTTTTGAATTTAGGTAATTTGAAAAAAGACAGCTTCAGACACTTGCGTATTTCATAACTGTACTTATCTACTCAAAAAACAAAATGACAAAGAATACAACAATGTCACTAGAATTGCTGGGAGTCAAAAACATATAAATTTAATACATTATTTCATTATCATCATTTTAGAAGGAGGGTTCAGACAGAAACCACCCATATTTGCTTTTCTGTTTCAGTCTAAAGGCCTTCCCACATTCTATTACAGCGTGTCCTTGACAGGCAAATGGGCTGGAAATTAAGCCTCTTAAGAGATGCCTTTTTGGACTTTAACCCCTTTCTCTGCTTAGGTTATAGCTGTGAGTTGGATACTCTATATCAGGCATGTCAAACTCGCGACGTCACGTGACGTCGCGCAATGTATTGTGACTTTTTGTCCCATTGCCGACAATGGGGTGGGCGCGGTTTCAGTATGATGCATCTGGCCCGTGGGCTGGCAGTTTGACATGCCTGCTCTAGGTCGTGTTTATCATGGCATTTAACTGACACCCCTCCGGATCTGATTAAAAAAAAGAAAACACTACATTTTTTTCTATTTTTCCTGTCAGCTCGGCTTGAAAAAAAGAGTATTCTCATCTTTTTTGTTTTCAAAGACAGGGTCACTTCACTGATCTATCAATAAACCTTGAAACATGCAAAAAACTTCAAATCCTCTTTAAAGACTAATTTCACCTATTCCTTCTAATGTTATTTTCTTCCACTTTTACTCTTCTTTTCTTTAAATCGATCCATTTTATTAAATCCACCTAAATTACTTAGGTATTAATAATGTAAAGTTACTTTGCATTTTATAAAATATTTAATAAAACTAATTTCTTTTAGTTATTCTTTCTCAGCCTATTCTGCTTAATATATTACGATTATATGTATGGAAAGCCTTGTAGATTATCTAAAAAATAATTCCAGATGGAATGCGTGGTCAAATTAATCCTTAATATACATAATTTTCCAGAAGTCTAAAGATGTTAAATGAAACATATTCAACTCAATTACATATCCAAACAGCTTATGATTTGTTTACTTTGATTATGGGTGCAAATCACCAAACATAAGTCTTACATCAACTGAATACTATTACAGTACAATTTTACCCAGAAATAAATCTTAATATGTATGAGGGCAATTCGGAAATAAACCTCTACTTGGTTATCAATGACAGACATTCGCAGATACAGAACTTTTATTATACACATTAGAAAACTACAACATTACATTACTTTTTGACATTACTCTGTGGCATTTCCTGTCATTCACTATGAAAATCACATGTTTTTATTTTACTGCATAGGTTATATAATTTTGTAGGATTTGTTTTTTTCATTATATAAAAAAAGTTTGTTACTGAAGATTATAAAATGAATTCATTTCTTCAAAAAATGTGTACATGTGTAATTGATACTTTTATATTTCAAGTTATCCACTTTTGATGTTAAAATCTCAATGAACCATATTATATGTAACATTATGAGCACACACTACATATAGATCTACCTGGAACTTATGTTCATTTTTATTTCTTCTTCTCTCTTTCAATCCTTTCTAATTTCTCACTAGTATAGGTTCATTTGCCATGTAATCATTTAATTTTGCATTTACATATGAAACTTCGAATAAAGCAAAACATGAAATACCAAATAAAAAACAACCAGATGTTCAGAATTAATTGTCTAAAGAAAGCCAGTCACTGAATTTAGTATGATAAGTTATAAATATGATGCATCAATTATATTTAAGGGAATTAAAATAATCACTTTGTGTACATTAACTGATCTCAAGATTAGTTTCTGACTTCTCTTTTTATCAGGGAAATAACCCACATCTAGACTGAGTAAGTGACAGAATCTCTGTCTCTTTACTATGAGGGCAGTGTTGCAGTTGTTATATCCTACTGTCATCCTCTCATATCAAACCATGATACTTCAGCCACCAGTCAAAATAGTAGTTGCCATTTGGGAATCCTCTTTGTATTGACTCTTTCTCCAGGTGCAATAAAATTGATATTGCTGTAAGGATACTTCCAAGAAGACTGAAAAAGAAGCAAAACCGTGGGAGTGGAGAGTGGATTGGATATCACAGATTGTGATATCTGTGAGAAACATGGCTTTTAAAATTGGAGAGAAATTTCTATAAATGTATTTAATTTGGTTTGGATACGAATGGGATTACTGGCCTCTTATGGCAATTCCCTGAAAGCTATTTCACAAATCAACCTAATGTCATAATTTATAATAATTTTATGACAAACCTTGTTGACTGCCATGGTAAAAATAGATTCAATTCCTCAAACACACAGTAGTATTTTACTAATATAAAGAGTAAATAAATGTATTAGAAAATCATATTGGAACTAAAATATTAACAGTACAATCTTCTATATCAAAGAAATGATAACAAGATCTGTGATGTTTCCTGCCATTGATTGGGTGGACAATCCTTAGCAGTTCGTCTGATTCACCAGCTCAGTAAAAGGGATCTTTTAGGAACAATTTAACCATCCAAAGTATAATAAATCAGGATTTTTGGTAAAATGACAATATGCTAATACTGTTATGAGAAATCAAATGATTGATTGATTGATTTCTCTATCTTTATCTACAAAATAGATAAAGATATTTGAAGAAATCTGATGTTAAAAATCTGATCAAAACACTTCTGTTGCTTCTGGTATCTATGGATAATATAATGTTTCATAAACCTAAGAAGCAGTCTTCTCCTTCTTCTCCCACTTTATCTAAGCTACAGATGTTTTCTGAATAGACTGACCTGGTACTTAAGGATGATATTCCAATTCACCTGGGAAATATACTTATTGCACAGAAATTACATCTTATATTATTCCTTGTGAAATAAACAAGTTTGAAATTTATGTTAAATTCCCTAAAGTAGCAATTCTCAGAATTAGCTGATTGGGTTGTTAGGATCAGAAGGTGATATAACAAGATTAAAGAGCAGTGTCAAGCAAGAACATACGATGTTAGTTAATAAAACCAAGAAGGTAAAACTGAATCAAATAAGAAATGAAGTTCAGCTTTAACTGCTGGAGGTATAACAATAGCTTAAAAAGATGATAATCATATTGTAAACATATGTTTGCTAGGATGCTCTTGTTTACAGCATAAAATGGCTTCAATGGAAGTACTGTATCAAAATATTTTTTAACCTATTTCAGATCAACATAGATTGTGCTGAATCTATAAGGGCAGCCTAGTTTCTTTTGTTTTCTTTCTTCTCTGAGTAATTTAGCATAGTGTTTATTTCATTTTTCTCTACTGGAGAAAAAATTATCATAGGAATCTTTTTCAAAGCAATAGTCTTTAGTATTATGGTATTTAGTATTATGTTACAAACTAATAACTGAATTTTTTTAAGTAATGTTAATTGTATTGTTTTCAAATTCTAATAAAAATAAATTAAAAAAGAAAATGAAAAAGACTGTATGCAACAGACTATAAGCAACTTGCTAAATTAACCTAACTTAGATTTAGATACCATGTAGTTAATATATTCAGTTATCCATTCTTTTTCTTATCTTTTAAATGTATGACTTTTCACAGAAACATGGTATTGCAGCAAGCTTTTTAATTTGCATTCAGGACTACATTATGCCAATGTAGCTTTAATAATGCATGAGAAATGTTAAACTATGTTTATTTTGCTTTTATTCTGTCTCTTAAACGTAATTTGTATTTTTTTTTGTAGTGGTTCAAAACATGTCTAGCATATATAAAAGTATACACTTAAATGATTCCAAACTGATTTTAAACACATTTGTTAAAATTATATTCATAATTCAATAAAATTCTTGACACCAGTCTAGTTGATTTATCAAAATGTCTAAAGTTCAGGTATTTATATCTTGTATGCTGGCAAGATGTAATCTATGAATAATCATTTATTTGCTAAACTTATTTGCATGCTGCTGCAATTAAAAATAATTCTCAGATGGTCTAATAGGAAAAAAAGAACAATATAAATTGGTGCCATATAAAAATTAAAACAAAACATAATAATAGTAAAAACAAAATAAAAGCTGAGAACATTAAATCAAATTAGGGAAAGGCTTTTAGAAAAAGCTCAGTCTTTAGAAACTTGCAGAAAACCAGTATAGCAATCAGCCTGATTTCCAAAGGGACGCTATTACACAGTGTTTGCACTGAAACAAAAAAGCAGCAGCTCCTTGCCTGAGCATCTCTGATCAAAAATATGTGATTTGCAGCAGTTTATCCTTGCTAAATCTAGCCAGTTGGGCCAAAACTGGTTTAATTAAGTTGGTCCTGAAGTTATCCTGGTCTCAAGCCACAAAGGGCTTTATAGGTCAAATCCACATCTTAAAATTGACCTGGAAACCTATTGGCAACCAATGGAATATAGTAAAGTTTTAATTCAGAATAAGTCAATTAAGGAGGAACTACTTTCTTATACTATAGACCAGGGGTCTTCAAACTTGGCCCTTTTATAACTTGTGGACTTCAACTCCCAGAATTCCTCAGCCAGGCACACTGGCTGAGGAATTCTGCGAGTTGAAGTCCACAAGTTTGAAGATCCCTGCTATAGACAAAAGGTCTATAGGTCTATGTAGATGAATTAAGTTTACAATATTATTAGAAAAAAGGGTGAAATAAAATAGTGTAATGACAAAATGTTGAAATAAATATATAAATAACATGGATATTAGAAGAAATTAAAATTCATATATAAAGTTAATTTTATTTCTACACAAAATATGAAGCAAAGCAAAAAGACTTAGAGTTGAGGCCTATATTGATTTTCACAAATATTGCTTCTTTCTAGTGTGAAGTAATGAACATGAAAGTGTTGCTGTTTCTCTTTTTATATCTACAGATATGCTTTTTTTTCTTTTCCAAGCAACAAGCACTCTTAAAATTCAGCTAGTCTCTTTATAAAAATTAAACTTTTATTAACATTATTTCCTCTTATCTTTATCTTGTTGAAAGAAAAGTCTTCATCAGGGTCCAGTCCAAGCTGGGAATGGAGACTGCTTTAGAAAATGGAGACTGCTTTAGAAAGAAGGTTATAGTTTTTTGAAGAGCAGAGCCAGACAGAAAGGTGGCTCTGGGAAAGCTGACCAAATGGAGCAGGGAGTGGTGGGTTTTTATACTTTCTTTGACCTGAGGTTCAGTGTGCCTTTCTGATATTCTAATGGTGGTGGGTTAATTCTATTATGTCCCAAAGGTCATATCAGCTCCAAGTTTCCTGGCTCCAGCCTTTCTGAAAAGATTATTACATCTGCATTTCTACAGACCTGGTTTCTGCTGAGTTTCTGTCTGAGGGTGGGGAGAAGTTTCTGCCTTTTTAAAGATCTTCTCCATTATTTCTTTGGGGAAATATAATATTCTGCTTATTTAATATTCCCCAAAATATTTCTTTCTCTGGGGGGGGGGGAACTGTCCTCTCACAATCCCCCCTTTGTGCCATATAAGTGTTGGTGACACCTCATGTTTCAGGAGAAGGTTAGACAGATAAAACCCATTTACAACGCATACAGAAAATGCACAAATAAAACAAGCAAACGAACAAAATTTTCTTTTTAAATAAGCTTAAAACATTCCCTCCTAACAAGGGAAGGAAAAAGGGAACTCAATTCTCTTTATCCTGTTTTGCTGGCAAACAGGGTGAGAGTATTTTCATTTTGGTGGCTTATTTTAACTCATTTTTTTTCTAATGTAGTGGGGCTGGCTGAAAGGCTTTGCAGGAGCCTGCCAGGGAGAGGGAAGCTCAGACAGCTGCTGCCGGTTTTGGGCGTAGCCGGCATGGATCGGGCAGAAGAAAGAAAAACGAGGAAAGAAAGGGGGTGGGGGTAGACGCTGTTGCTGTTGTCGGAGAGAGACTAGATGAAGTCGAAGAGGGATTTGATGTTTTAGCTGATCCCTTTCTGTGAAGGAGAGGGAAGGAGAGAGTGAGATGTGGAATTTTACTTTCGCAGTGGGGATATCCTGAGCAGAGGCAAGAGAGAGAGTGAGGAGAGAGAAAGTTGCTGGGGTTGCTAAATTCAGATTTTAACAATAAAGGAAAGGGGGGAAGGGTTTTGACACCGACAAGACCTGAGACTGCGAGCAACGACAGAAGAAAAGGAGAGGCTGGTCGTTACTGCTTTGGAGACCAGTGGCCATCCAAACTTTGATTATTGTTATTTGTGCAAGTTATAGACATTGTTGGGAGTTGCCCTTGTGGGGCAAGCTGTTACTGCAGAACGCTGACTACTTTCGCTCGTGTTCCTATCACTGCCTGGAGTCAGGGTTTTCCCCACCCCACTTGTTTCCAAACGGTCACTGTGAAATCATTAACTATTGCTGCTATGACTGCCTGGGGCTGTTAAACACCCTCATGCATTGACTATCGGGGCTGGGGGCTGGTCATCTTTGTTCCAGAAAGCCCCCCCTTTTGACGATGAGAATCTGCCACCTCCTCACTTCGCGTGAGCTTCTGCTAGAAAGGACACTTTACCAACACCTTGAGAGCGCAGCTGCAGAGCGCGACAGAGGGGAGCGGGGCTAGGAGGGCCGGGGCTTTGGCAGCCTCTGAGGGGGTAACTCTACACTAGCAAAATTTAAATTCTTTTCTATCGGGATTAGAGGCATTTAACAGTCACATTTACCTAATACACAAAGACTTTGACACACACACACAAAGACAAGGAAAGAGGAAAGGAAATGGAAACAGAACTCTTGGTTTTCACACACTGGTCATTCCCACTATAAATCCCAGTTAACTCAAATTAGCGAAGGCACAAATCTTAAACATAACACGTGGTTGCATAGAAAGCGAGAGAGAGAGAGAGAGACAGAATCACTGTTCCTCTATATTTTCCTTTTCTTTTTAAGTACCTTTATTTAGCCAAATTGGTTTTCCAGCAAGGCCCTGAACAAAGCCCACTCTTTACATAATTTACGTGCACGCTTTTCTTTCATTCCCCCCTGGACAGGTAACTTCTTTTGATCCCAGACTTTTATAGTCTCCCTAAAGGAGACATCGGCAGGACCTTGGAATCAGAGCTTCCCATATTTTCAAACAAGATTCTGACCCTTGTTCCTGTTACACACAGTGAGATTCTCTCCTTGATTCCTGCATCTGCAGAGTGACTATCTCTTGGAGTCCTCTGCCTTTGGTAAGGCAAATCTTATGGTCTTTGCTCCTGGTAAGGTGACTCTTTTGAATCCCCTTTGCCCCTTGGTAAGGCAGTCTTTCAGCCTTTGCCCATGTACCCCAGTTTCAGACCACAAAGGGATCTGGGAGGATTCTGTCTTCCTTTTCGCAGAGTATGTGTGTCCCTCCTAGAAGAGTGGAACTTTGCTCAGAGACTTTGGCAGTTGCCCAAGTTTGACTCTCTTGTTCACTCATTCCATTCCATTTTCACACAGCCTCTCCCTTTTCCCAAACAAAAGGTCCTGTGCTCTGGCTAAACCTCCATGCTTTCCAGAGTCTGTTGATTGAACAGATCTTTTGGTGGTTAGGAAAGGCCAGAGAGAGCAAAATCCAACTGTGATTGGGAAAAGGGTCTTCTTACTTACACACACAGACATAAACACATTTCCCTCGCTCCCCTGGGCTTTAAAGTTAAAATTTAGAGGTACTCACCTTTCCAAAGCAGCCCTTGAGCTCAAACTTAAAACTCCCTTTACTACCCTCGCTCCAAATGGGCAGGGTCTGGGAAACCCATATATAGACACAAGGGGTCTGCTGCTGGCAAGATAGGGTTTATCAGTCTCAGTCCATTCATGGTCAGGTTAGCTTGGAGTCTCATCTGGGGTGCCAAATTGTTGAAAGAAAAGTTTTCATCAGGGTCCAGTCCAAGCTGGGAATAAACAAAATGGAGACTGCTTTCGAAAGAAGATTGTAGTTTATTGAAGTGCAGAACCAGACAGAAAGGTGGCTCTGGGAAAGCTGACCACATGGAGCAGGGAGTGGTGGGTTTTTATACCTTCTTGGGCTTTTGTGTTTGGAGTTGTTCCTGTGGCATGAACTTTGACCTGAGGTTCAGTGTGCCTTTCTGGTATTCTAATGGTGGTAGGTTAGTCCTATTATGTCCTAAAGGTCATATCCTGATTCCCTGTGGCTGTGGCTGATGACTATGTCCTGTGTTGGATTTGTTTGGGTGAGGGGTTGTTGATTCTAGGGATCTTTGTCTTTCTAATCCCATCAGCTCCAAGCTTCCTGACTCCAGCCTTTCTGAAAGGATTATCACATCTGCATTTCTACAGACCTGGTTTCTACTGAGTTTCTGACTGGGGGGAGGGAGAAGTTTCTGCCTTTTTAAAGATCTTCTCCATTATTTCTTTGGGGAAATATAATATTCTGCTTATTTAATATTCTCCAAAATATTTCTTTCTCTGGGGGGGGGGTTGCTGTCCTCCCACAATCTTTTATTTACAATAAATAAGCCCTGGAGTGCATAGTCAGCCTCAAGTTCAAGTATTGCTGTGGTTACTATGGTTCAATTTAGCCATGTATTGACTTACAATACAAAATTCCCATAGTCTGATATAGACTGAGCTAAATGCTATGGCTTTCTAGCTTATCCCCAACATTATTTTCTAAATATACTAGCATGGATACAAATTTGATTATGGACTTTGTCTTACCCTTCCTTTGCCCTCAAAATACATGTTTATGTCTGCATCTGGTTAACCATGTTCGTTTCTCTGGTGATTAATATGTGAAAACAGATGGATGAGGGGACTTGATGGGTAAGAAATGTTTGTTTTTTAATGTCTCCCTTTGGAAGTGCATTCTGCCTTTGATATTCTCAGGGCAACAAATCTTTGAAAAATGAGTTTGATGGTTTATACTATTGAATGTGTGACATGATATAATCTGCAGAATGTTGTATTTTAACATTCAGACAAGCAAACACGCTCCATCATACGTACAGTACACACACACACACACACAGAGATATGAAATAATAATGAAATAAAGGCTTCCTGATTCTTTAATATTTTTCAAAAATTCTTCAGGCAATTGCTCATATAATAGATTCCCCAATTACACCATCAGCTGTCAGTTTTCTAAATATAAGAATATCTGGATTTTACTTTCAATTTACATCCAGGTGGATTGATTGTAAGCCTGATAACCTTACAGTGGTCAAGGGAAGTTAAATCACAAAGGAGGAAAATCCAAGAAATTAAAGCAATGAGTGTCAGAGCGGTTTAGTCTGAGGTTTATTAGTTATTCATATTGGAATTATTTGGGGTGTCTGTGTGTGGCTGAAAATGACTTGACAGGAATTATCTCTGTAAATCTTGTCTTAAAAACTGTAGTAAGTTCTGTAATCATATTGAGGATTCAGGGTAACACCTCTTGAGACCTGATAAAGGAAGTTTATAGTTGTGTTTATGTTCTCCTTGGTTGCAGAAGGTAATAAAAATGAAAAACAATTCTCCAATAATGTTTCTGCAGTAGGAAATTGGTTGGCTGGTGACAGATGGAGATCACTCATTTTTCTTTTTCCTAGGAATTTCTTTAAAAAAGGGCAAATGCTTATTAAAAAGCCAGTCTATATTTGGATCCTGGGAGCAACACATAATGTAAGGTCACAGATCCTCCTTCCAATTATATAAACTGTATATCAAACTGCTGTCCTTCCAGATTAACGTGAGACTAATTGTATGGTGAATCAATGTGAATCATGGCCACCTTATACAGGCATGAAGAAGCTAATATTTCCTGTGCCTTTGTTCAAAAAAATCCTTACCTCTCATTTGGGATTCTAAAAATCTATTCATTTTTTTTTAAATGCATTTTTTTAAATGTTGATGCATGGACATATGTGTACATTTTCCAAAAAGAATTAAGTTTTCCTACTACACATGGAATAATTCTGATGCAGATTTGCAGATTGCAAATGTTACTATACATTTAGTCACAAGTTGCTGCTTGGTACTTCAAACCTTATTCTTTGGACTTAGAAATTGTTGAGTTTTTTTTTTCCTGATTCATTGATGCATATATGAGAAATAGGAAATTTATAGGGCGGTAACAAAGAAACAAAAAGCTGTGAAATCTTTGAATGCTGCCATCTCTACCCACTCAGGACAGGCCGGGGCCATATTGGCCCTAGATCCACCCATTATTAGATATGACTTCTAATATCTATTCTAGCTTCTCAGTTATACCATGAGTCAGTGCTTCTTCAGAAGAAAGTATTTCCCCACTACTCTTGCCCTAAATAAACAGAGAGCAGCGCAGGGATCAATTATACAAGAAACAGGAAAACTGAACTACCTATGAGAAAACCTCACCAGAGAAAGATGCAAGTTAAATAGGAGATGGTGGGAAAATAATTGAAACATAATTCATCATCAGAATCAAGAAAAAGAAACTACAGAAACTTTAACAATAGAAAGAACTTGGATATAGGTTTCTTTCTTACTCTCACTCCTCCACCACCCAATCTTGCTTCTTTTCCCTCCTTAGTCACTGTTTGTACAATAGGAGTAATAAAAATGTGGACCAAGACTCTAGTCAATTATTCATGCACAAATTGATCTACCAAAGAGCTTGTATAATACAATTCAGTTATGAGATCTGTTATGTACTGGGCTTAATTGAGAACAGGTGCAGGGAGCTGCACCGGAACACTCAGCAGACCACGTGGCCTGCTGGGTCAGACTTGCTGTCTGCAAGGAATAACTAGCATGCAATTGAGCGGGAAAATACGTTGCAATGATTGGCTAGCGACGCCCCAGGCTGAATGTATAAAAAGGGGTGGAGCCATTTTGTTCTGAGTTCTGTTTAGCTGTGAATAAAGAAGTACCTGTTGTGAATCCTGCCTCTTCAATGCCTACCAACGCAAGAAACAGAACATTGGCGACGAAGGTGGGATCGTGCTGCCACAAAAGTCAAGTGCTGACTCACCACGGGAAGCCTTGAAGACGCTGAGAAGTACGGCGTTCCAACCTTCTTTGCTCTGCCTGCCGGTCCGGAATCGCTGGAGGAGAGTACAGCTAGGAGTCGTCCTGGAACCACTTCGGAAGCCTGCGTAGCACGAGGCATTGAATAGGCCGCCAACAGTACACCATGGCAAAGATTGGTCGTCTTTCTGAATTCGACGTGAAGCATCCAGAACGATGGAGCTCCTACGTTGCTAGGGTGGAAAATTATCTCAGAGTCAACCAGGTTCAGGAGGACAGACTGAAGGCCGTGACGCTATTGTGCGTTTGTGGTCAAGAAACCTTCAATATCGTGGAGAACCTGGTTGCTCTAGCACCCTTGGAATCCATCACTTACGCAGAGCTGAAAAGAATGCTCAAACAACATTTTGAGCCGAAACTGTCGGTCATAGCTTGGCGACATGCTTTTGAACAGCGGGACCAGCATCCTGGGGAGTCCGCTGCTGACTTCATTGCTGCTCTACGACAAGCTGCAAGGCCGTGCAAATTTAAGGATCTGGAAGAGCGGCTACGAGACCGGCTCGTTTGTGGTCTGAGAAGCCGCGAACTTCAGCAGAAGATATTCGCCAGAGAAACCGTCTCCTTCCAAGATGTTTTGAGGGAGGTAACGGCCGAAGAAGCAGCAGGCGGAGCTGTTAAGGCCTTGCGGCTATCAAAGAACCCTCCAAGCCCCGGAACCGTCCACCAAGAGGATGCCGAGAGAGTTGAAGACTCCGAGTCGGACAGCAAGGTCGATCAGTTACAGCAACTGCAAGAAAGGAGGCCCTACAGGCTTCCTGAGAAGGCAGTTTCCTTCCCTCGATGCATCGGGTACAGAGACCGCCACAAGCGGGCTGATTGCCGGTTCCGCACCACAACTTGCCGGGCATGTGGCAGGCAAGGCCACATCGCCGCCGTTTGTTTGGGTCGCACAAAAGACCGTCCATTTGAAGAGTTGCCTCGGAAAGGTACCGGGGTCCCCAGTCAGAACCGGGTGGGTTTTTGCGCGACGAAGAGAAGCGTGTTTAGAACAGGTGCCCACCAGCCATTGAAAAAAAAGCTTCATCTTGAAGTCAAACAGCAGGGGGGTCCCTTAGACATGGAGTTGGACACGGGCTCCTCTCTGCCCATAATTTCTAAAAAAACTCTGGGACAGATTTGCTGTATAAGCGGCCATTGAGTTAAGCTCAGGCTGTCGAATCTCCTCTTGACCGATTTCCAGAATTCTTGAGTCAGCGTCAAGGGGGAGGCCACACTCAGTGTGAAATTCAGGAATTTTGAGGGTCCGTTGGATGTCATAGTTGTTGAGGGCAACTGCACGAGTCTGATTGGACTCGATTGGTTTGATGCACTAGGCATCCAGGGGACTGGGTTAAACAGTTTGCAAACGGCAAGCCTTGCAGAGGTTTGTAAGGAGTTTGCTGATGTTTTCAGCCCAGAGTTAGGGGCATACAAAGGGCCTCCTATTGCTTTAAGGCTAGATCCCTCAATAGCACCGATCAGGATTAAGCCTCATCGGATGCCATTTGCTCTCAAGCAAAGGATAAATGCGGAGCTGGATGAATTGCTTCAGCAGGGCATTTTGGAACCTGTGGACAGCAGTCCATGGGAAACCCCCATTGTCACACCACTTAAGGCCAATGGAGAAGTCAGAATCTGTGCTGATTACAAATGCACATTAAATAAAGCTCTCCAGCAGCATTCCTACTCGGTGCCTGTAGTCAGCCATATTCTGGCATCTCTACAGGGAGGGCGTATTTTTGCCAAACTAGGCCTATCAGCAGCTGCCGGTGGATGATGCCACGGCCGAGGCCCAAACGATTGTGACTCACTGGGGAGCCTTCAAGGTCCGAAGGCTGCAGTTTGGGGTGAATGTAGCCCCTGGCATATTTCAGAGCGTGATGGAGCGCATGCTCCATAATATTCCAGGGGTATGCCCATATTTCGATGATGTCCTCATCGCAGGGGAGTCAGTCGAAAACTTGTCAGACAGGCGTTGGGCCATTTTGTGGCGTTTCTGCGAAGGGGGGCTGAAGCTCAAACAAGAGAAGTGCAAGATTGAAGTCACTTCCACGGAATTCTTGGACTTTAGAATTGATGCCGAAGGCATCCATCCTGCTGAATCAAAGCTTAAAGCAATTCAGCAGGCACCCAGTCCCAAAACAAAGGGAGAGCTTCAAGCCTTCCTGGGACTTCTCAACTTCTACCATGCCTTCCTCCCCCACAAGGCCGCAGTGGCAGAGCTGTTACACTGGCTCTTGGACAAGCAGGCCCCATGGAAGTGGACAAATATCCACGAGAGGAGTTTTGCTGAGGTTAAGGCATTGTTATCCTCTAACGCAGTGTTAGCTCATTTCGATGAGCAGTTGCCAGTAAGCATAGCTTGTGACACATCCCCTTATGGAATAGGGGCTGTCTTAAGTCACCTTAGGGCTGATGGAACACAAGTTCCTATAGCCTATTACTTTAGGACTCTATCTACTGCTGAGCGCAATTACGCGCAAATAGATAGAGAAGCACTGGCAATCGTGGCAGGCATCAACAAGTTTCACGACTTCTTGTATGGCCGCCGTTTTACGATCTTCACTGACCACAAGCCGCTTCTGGGGTTGTTCACAATGAACAAGCAGACACCCCAAATCATCTCTCCTAGAATGTTGAGATGGTCAATATTCCTTTCTGCTTACGACTATTGTCTGGTTCACAAACTGGGCAAAGAAATGGGCCACGCAGATGGCCTTAGTAGATTGCATTTAAAACAAGTAGATCCTGCACTGGCCAACCACATCCTGTCTATCCAGGATTTGCCTGAGTCCCCCCTCCATGCAGGGGATGTAGCTGCAGAAACAGTTACCGACAACACGCTAACACGCGTGTTGAACTGGGTGCTCACAGGATGGCCTGACACGTGTCCTGGCACTGACTTCCAGAGTTTCTGGAAAAGGAAGCATGAGTTATCCACATTTAAGAGTTGTATACTGTGGGGAAGTAGGGTAGTAATCCCGACCTCACTGAGGATAGAGTCCTTGTTTCTCTGCATGAGGGACATCCGGGCATAGTCCAGATGAAGGCGCTTGCATGCAGCTACCTTTGGTGGCCTGGGCTCGATAAAGAGATCGAAGCCCAGGTCCAAGGGTGCCACATTTGCCAGCAGCCCAGGCCAGAAATGCCCCAGGCTCCCGTCCATAGATGGGAAACCACACATGCTCCTTGGTTGAGGATCCATATCGACTACGCTGGCCCCTTTCAGGGGCAGCTCTTCCTCATCGTTGTGGACAGTCACTCTAAGTGGCTGGAAGTCATTCCAGTGTCCACTACGATGACCACCATCACCATTAGGGTACTTCGTGGCATTTTTGCCACACATGGCCTCCCAGACGTACTTGTCTCTGACAACGGAGCTCAATTTACTTCGTTGCAGTTCCAGTCCTTTTTAAGGGCGAATTTGATTAGGCATGCTACGTCGGCACTGTTTCACCCGGCCTCAAATGGTCAAGCGGAACGGATGGTTCGCACCACCAAAGAAGCTTTGAAAAGAATGACCAAGGGAAACTGGCACCACAAGCTGGTGGACTTCCTCCTCTGCCACCGCACCACTCTGTGCACGTCAACGGGCAAGAGCCCAGCTGAGCTCCACTGGGGTCGCCGTCTTATCACCAAGTTAGATAGATTACACCCAGACCGGGTTGCATCACAGGTGTCACAGCCACGGGCACCGAGGCAATTGAAAGTGGGTGATCCAGTTTGGATTTGCAATTATGGTCCAGGTCAACTGTGGGTGGTAGCTGTGATTTGCAAGGTTACCAGGCCACTTTCCTACGAAGTGGCGTTGGAGGATGGTTGCGTGCTAAGAAGGCACATTGACCAGCTTGGTTGGAGGTTACCTAGCCACTCTTCCACTCCTTGCTCTGCTCTCGGGGGGGAGGAAGCCCACGATCCTGATCATGAAGCTCAGCTGCTCAGTGACAGCGGGACACACCGCAATCACCAAACGGGGGGTTTCCCAATGAGGCAGCTCCTGACTCGGGCACCACGTCCATGGGACATTGCGCTCAATCGGCTTTCCACGCCGCTTCAACCTCAGGTGTGGCACCAACAGGACAGTGTTTTCAACCGGTTGTTTACGCCAATCAGGGGAATTCCACCCCACCGCGGAACTCTGGGTTGGGCCTACCAGAACAGGCCAGCCAAAGTTAAATGGACAAAGGTTCAGGTCTACCGGAACAGGCCAGCCTTAACGATCCGGGTTCACCCGTATCAAACGGGTCCCAAAGTCCCGGTCTGCCAAGCCTGGCAGGCGAGCTTGCAGATCGGGCGCTTGCAGCAGCTCCGAGACGATCGGAGCGGGCCAAAGGCCCTCCAAAGTTCTTAAGGGACTATGTAAGGTCTCTGTCTGTGAAAACGTAAATGCTTATGTGTTTAATTATAAGTATAATGGAGATGCTTATACATAGTGTATTGAAATGGAAAACCTATAATGTTGTGTATTATTGTTTGTTATAATGTATATTGTGAAGGAACACTTGTAGTATTGTAAAATAGTACGTATCTGCTCCTGAACCAAGAGGGGAGAGGTGTTATGTACTGGGCTTAATTGAGAACAGGTGCTGGGAGCTGCACTGGAACACTCAGCAGACCACGTGGCCTGCTGGGTCAGACTTGCTGTCTGCAAGGAATAACTAGCATGCAATTGAGTGGGAAAATACGTTGCAATGATTGGCTGGCGACGCCCCAGGCTGAATGTATAAAAAGGGGTGGAGCCATTTTGTTCTGAGTTCTGTTTAGCTGTGAATAAAGAAGTACCTGTTGTGAGTCCTGCCTCTTCAATGCCTACCAACGCAAGAAACAGAACAAGATCAATTAAACAACAAAATAGAAAAGTATGTAGATATATAGAGCTAATGCTAAGAGAATGGTGTCTGATTCACTGCTTTATGCTTCTCCGGTTAGGCCTATTTTTATTATTTTTACAAATAATATATACTATACGTTTTGTGTACTGGTTTATTTACGGTTCTCCGTTAAATTTACTGACTTTTCACTAACGTTCACATACCTTTGTAAAACATTGTATTTAGTAACTTAAAATAGGCTTCTGACCAAGGAGGTTATTTAAAAATAACAAAAACAAAGTAAGCATTAGACAAAATCCATAGAAAAAAAAAGCAAGCAATTTTTTTAGTCAGTGTCTATAAAAATAACTTCAAAGCTAAGCCAGTAAATAAGTAGTCCTAACAAACTTCTTTCAATACAGCCTAGAGATAAATATAATAATGCCAAAAATACATTTCTGTGATACTTTGCTTGAGGCTTTTCACATACATGAACAATGCAAACTTTTAGCATTTTTAATTTGTCTATAAAATTAAGCAAAGTGATCATTTGTCTTTGATGACTTAAAAGTTGAACACCATGAAATTCTACATAGATAGTCCTTGGTTAATAATCCCTTGTTCGGCAAACATTTGAAGTTAACCATGATGTTGAACAAGTGGTACTTATACTTGCTCCTCAAAGTTTTGGCCATCCAAACAATTACCCCACTTAGCATGGTTGCTGTGTTCCATGGTCACGTTGCCCTTTGCAACTTTCCAGCCAACTTCCCATGAGCAAAACTAATTAAGTTGCAGATGGCTCTAGTAAATCTCTGCACCTGGCAGAAGCCACGTGCACCCTGCCACTCTTATGCTGTGCTGGTGCTGCACTTCACCTGCCCTCATGCACTTCAGTTGCCTTGCGACTGTCACCCCAAGCCCCATTGCACTTGTGGCATGCCACATCTACCTCTCGTGCACCTTTTGAGCACTCCTGCACCCTGAAGCAATCACAAGCCCTCCACACTCACAAGCCCTCCACACTCACAAAGTAATTTCCCTTTGCATATCATCTCCCATGTGCCATACAACTTGTGCTGCACCAGCTACCAGTGTCCCCTGTGCACCATACCTCACCCAGCAGCAGTCCCTTACCTGCCTGTCAGACTGCTTGTCAACTATCTGCAGATTGCAACTTCCTGCTAGCTTCCCCACTGAATTTGGTTATTAGAAGCTGACAGAAAGTTGTACGGTGGTCCTCAGTTAATGACCTAGAAATGTGGACTGCCAGAATTGTAGTTGCCAGGCAATGCAATCATGTGACATTATGCTTTATGATCCCATCACTTAGCAATGGAAATTCCAATCCTAGTTACTGTTGTTCACCGAATATTACCTTTAAAGCAGGAGTATGAAACTTGCAATGTCACGTGACGTGTCGCAAAGTATTGTGCCTTTTTTGCCATTGCCCGCAATGGGATGGGCACGGTTTCGCTATGATGCATCTGGCCTGCAGGCTGGCAGTTTGGACACCCCTGCTTTAAAGCATAGTCACAGTAAACACAGTGACAGTGCAAAATATGTTTATAGTCAAGAAGTTAGAAAGTCTGATTGAACTTTTTTTTTTTACCAATAGTCCCACAAACATGTGGCGAAGGCTGAGAAGCGAACGGAGGAACGGAATGCAGCTGAAAGGCAGGTTAGTAAAAAAACACTTGGGGGAGGCAAGGGTATTTGGGTGGGGGCGGGCATGGCAATGTTGCCCTGCATAGTGGCGGGAGGGTGGGGCGCATGCCCTTCCCATGCCAGGCCAGCCCCTGCAGCCCCGGAGTGGCCGTGCTGGGCAGTGGTGGGCAGGGCATTGAGATGGGGGCTGGCAGGTCGACCAAAGCAGCAGGTGGAGTGTGGTGGCTCAGGGAGGGAGGGTGCTGAAGTGGGTGGTCGGGCCATTGGCAAGAGCAACGCGTCTGAGCAGAAAGTGGCCTCAGAACAAGTGGGGCAGGTAAGGAAAGAAATTGATTGACTGACCTTTTTTCCCCCAAAAAACCTTCCTTTGTTTCCTTGCACGTGGCGGCGGCAGATCGCAAAGGAGAAACGGCACGGGGCTGGGAGTCAGGTAAGGAAAGAAAGGCAATTTCTTGGGGGAGCGAGGATTTCTTTCCTTCTCTGTCAGAGAAGAGAACTTTGCAGCTCTGCCTACAGAGCCACCAAAGCTGTAGCTCAGGGGTCCTCAAATTACGGCCTGACCTGTCTTTTTATCCGGCCTGCTTCAACCTCCCAGGCAAGCTGTCCAATCGCGAAGAGAGTGTGGGTGGATGGTGGCGAGAGCCCCAGCCATTGGCGGGATGGCGAGTTGGTGGGAGAAGATTTTTCCCCCAGTTTCTCCCTTGCGTGCCCGAGGGCGCACTCGTGCTTTGGCCACTCCCCCTTCCTGTCCTCTTCTTGCCTATTTGCATTTTTACCTCAGGGTTGGGCTGAGAGGTTTAGGCCTCGCTTGCAGCCTCAGCCTCGCTTAGGGCAGCCAAGCCTGGTGATGACGATGCCACTGCTGCTGCTGCTTCTGAGGCGGGTTCCTCGCTATGTGCTATGGAAAGCGAGCCCCAGCCTCCGCCACTGCTGCCGCTGCCGCCATGCTGGCCAAAAGGAAACTGGTGCCACCGGCCCTCAACATCACTCCCACCATCACTGAGGGACCCAGCCCCACCGGCAGTTGGAGTGGGGCTGCTGGAGTGGGGCGCCGGTTATGGATCTGAGGGGAGTGGGTGAAGGGTGAGGTATTTGTAAGGGGCAGCCGGGGTGAGTGAGAAAAAAGGAGGAGAATTTGCTCCTGGAAAGTTATTTCAGGGTTGTGAGGGGTTGTGTGGAGCTGAGGTGATGAAATGTTGGGGGAGCTGCTGGGAGGGAGGATGCGGTCGGCCTTTGGAGGAGCATCCCAATCCATGAACGGGGGTGGTGGTGCCATGTCCAGGTGAAGCCCCGAGAGGTAGGCAAAGCTGGAGGTGGTGGAATAGCTCGGAGGAATCGGGAGTGCCGGTGCTGGTGGTTGAAAGAAACTTCATTGGCCTTTAGGGTCCAGGAAATGGTGGAGGAAGGATGGGGGCATTGGGATGTGCCCCATGGGAAAGAGGAATGAGGTCCTGCCAGGCAGGTTCTTCTGCCCTGAGATGGTCCGGAATGCCAATCAAGGAGAATATTTCTGAGTTAAAATGAAGGGTCCTCGGGGAGGGGGTGTTTCTGAAGATGGTGGTTTTCTTGCAGACATTTCATGACCCAAAGTGGGATAATAAATGAATTAATGATGTTTGGGTCATCAGACGTCTACAAGAAAGCCACAAAGCTCAGAGAGGACCAAGGAACCCACAACCGCCCTCCTCCTCCTCTTCTTTTCTTCTTCTCCACTCCACAAACCCCATTCTTTTCTGGCATTGCTGATGTTACCTAGTTTGGGTCATGAGACGTCTGCAAGAAATGCTGAATGGAAATGGCACCCCTGCTCTGCCCCCTGCTCGCCTTACCCTGCAGGACGAGCCTCCTGCCCACCATCCCACCTGCCAGAGACCCCCTGGATCTCCCCCAACCATGCCTGGCCGCCACAGGCAGCCCTCCCCAAGAGCAACATCGAGGTGGCCACGCCCACCCTGGCCACACTCACTCAGTCTGCCATGACCACCGCAGCCACGCCCACCCAGTGGGCCACGCCCACCTGGCACCCGACGATAAATAAGTGGAGTTTGGGTTGCAGTTTGGGCACTTGGTCTCTAAAAGGTTCGCCATCACTGCTATAGTGCAACAGAGCTTTGAAATATAAGAAATTCCAAGATTCTATTATTGTAATAAGATGACTTTGTGTTAACTTTGGAAAGGTAAAAAAACAGCCACTATACATCCTGTTCTCTGTTGCATCTGATTAAAGACATATATTCTATCAGTATTTGGGAGTCACTGGCAAAATATTGACATAACTGTAAAGAATCTTAAGATTGAAAGAATCAGTGCAGGGTATTCTTAGGGTTAACAATGAACACCATAAATAAATCTTGTCAACTTTCATTTCATTCCACTGTTCTATATTTTCTCCCAAATTTTTATTTGTCCATTGAAGCTCAAACTCATAAGATGAGAAGCATAATAAGTTTGTTTTTATTTTCTTCTTCTATTCCAAGTCTAGGCCAGCTGTGATGAGCAGGAGAGCCAATATTGACAACATGTGTAAAGTATCAAAACTGTAAGCAAAAGAACAAATAGAAAAAAAAGAATATTTTTAATAAAAAGAGAGCTGTGAAAGAGCAGGAAAAAATGAATGAAGTAACTCAGAAAATCATTAACGTCCACATATTTAGCAAAATTTAGCAGTATGGAAAAGGGTTGATGGTTGATGAATAATATCAGCATCATTTTCCAATCTTTTATGCTCATTAACCTATATTCAGCAGAAGGAGTTAATCAATTAGTAAATACTCTTTGTGTAGTATGGAGGCAATCTAAAACAAAGCAATTATTCTAGCTGGTGTGGTTAATGCAAAATTAACCAGAAATTAACAATATTAACCATAAATTATTTTTCCATGTACTTTTAGATTTCCACAGTCTCCACAATCCAGTTAACAGGAGCAATAGCATATGAACTAGCTAGAGTCACATGATCATCCATCCACTGGTCAGTGTAATGTACTATTAGTCATTCTCTGATGATTCCAGCTGTACAGTTGCTCATTCTGCTTCTGGCCACACCAGCCAAGTATACCAGAGTCAATATCTTTGTTAGATGCAAGTGATGTATCCACCAAGATAGTTTTTGATATTTAGTTGTAGTATGACTGCAACACTTCAAAAGAGGTCTTCTGGCATTAAGTGTCTGGTCCATTTCAACCATAACCAACCTTCCAATTTAAAATTTGGGGAATGATTCTCTATGTGAGTCAATCCAATAATATACAGCAACAATCACTTTACTTTATACATATAGAAATCATCCTCACCCTCCAAGCAAGATTCAATATGAAAGTGAGACACTTCTTAAGAGGCACATAATGCCCCTTAAAAATCTCATGGGAAGTAAGGCATGAAATACTATTAGAAAAGTTCCTAATGCTCAACAGAATCAAGGGCAATTTATCAGGTCATGGGACATGAAAGTCTAAATTTATTTTAGCCAGTTTATTTGTAGCAGTCACATTAACTCATTTCAATAAGTACAGGTAGTCCTCAACTTACGACCACAGTTGAGCCCAAAATTTATGTTGTTAAGTGAGAAGTTTGCTAAGTGAGTTTTGCTCCATTTTGCGACTTTTCTTGCCACATTTGTTAAGTAAATCATTTCAATTGTTAAACTGGTAACAAGGTTGTTAAGAGAATCTGATTTCCCCATTGACTTTGCTTGTAGAAGGTTGCATGACCCTGGGACATTGCAACTGTCATATATATGAGTCAGTTGTCAAGCATGTGAATGTAAATCACGTGACCATGGGGATGCTGCAATGGTCATAAGTGTGAAAAATGGTCATAAGTCACTTTTTTCAGTGCTGCTTGTAACTTCAAACAGTCACTAAATGAACTGTTGTAAGTCAAGGACTACCTGTATAATACCTGAAGATAAAACAATGTGCCTTCAAATTAATATTACACATTAATAGCATTTATACTGAGAGCACTTATACTAGTATTCATTAAATAAGTTCTTTTGTCACATATGAGAAACTCCAAAATGATGGAGAAGGAGATAAAGAAGGATCTTAGTAACAGGAGCAGCACCTGGCTTTTGTGTGGGCAAAGTTTCCACACCAAGTTTTCATTTGGAAAACATACAGAACATGTTTAAGTCTATAAGCTTAATTTGTAAGAACAAAAGGGGGCTCAAGATAGCTAAGTTCATATGGTTAGGGTCTTAACATACCAGCAAAAGATAAAGGACATGAGTAGAAGTAGTAGCAGAAGTGGCTGCTGAAAGCCCATGAGTGGACCAAAATTTAAGAAGCTGATGTCTCATTATAGCCCTTTAAGCACAACCCACACAATAAGTAAGGCATGCACGAATGGATAAAACAGCTTTTGGGATTACTGGTCTACCATTCAGATCTTTCCATAGTACAGAATTAGGCATATAGTCCTGATTTGATTAGGGTGACTATTCTTCAGAAGATATATCTGTTTTTAACACAATTAGAATCTGAAAATAAAAGAAAAAAGAGAACTCTCTAAAGAAACCTCAGGAGCTGTGAGAGCTAGAGATCTTATAGCAGAAACTGTGTCCTAAAACTTTAATAATAGCAAAGTTGATAAAAAGGTAAGAGAGAAAGCATCCAAAGGAACAAGAAAAAGATAATCATCCTTTATTGGAGAACTGGCTGTCTATCAACTGGCCCCATTTTTTTAAATATCCATAGTCATGTACAACTCTAAATGCATGCCTTGACTGTGTCAATATTAGCAGAAGTATACTGTCAAGGATAAAAAGGCCATAACTTTCAGCAGGCTGAATGCATGTATCTAACAGAGGCTTGCCAACTACTAATGTGGCAAAAGGAAATGAACAGTGTAGCCAGTGGCATGTTTCATAAAGGTACAGGTAGTGTCTACTTACAGTCATAGTTGGGACTGGAATTCTAATTGTAAATTGGTGGGGATTATAAGTTGTCACACCATATGACCAGATGCAATTTTATGACTGTTTGTATGGCAGTTATAAAGTAAATTACTATGAATCATGTGGTCATTAAGCAATCTAGCTTATTCAATGGACTTTTTTTGCTGTTGTTTCCCAGAAACTGGCAAAAAAGTTACAAATTGCAATCACATGACTACAGGATGCTGCAACTGGTTATAAATGTGAACAGGTTGCCAAGCAACTGAATTGAAATTACATGATCACAGGGTTATTGTGATAGTTGTAAGTGAGAGCACAGGTTGTAAAGCACTATTTCCAAGGCTATTGTAACTTTGAATTGTCATAAAATGAATGGTCATAAGTTGAGGACTACCTGTATGATAAAATCAGTACCATTAATATGCAATTTTAGGTCAGTACCCTGTAAAGGCCTTTCTTGCAAATAAAATTTTACTTGATATATAAAATGATGTAGCCCTACACATGAGCTACTTATCAGTAACTGGACTAAAAAAAAAGGCTTAGGGTGGGAAAATATATAAGGAGAAATATGTAAAAGTTGATGAACCATTATTGTAGTCATTAGGGGGTAGTTAACTGCAACTGTTAGGATATTCCTGAATACCAATGATCAGTCTTCCTAATAAATATAGCAGCTGCTGCAATTGCTCAAAAGCAAAAAGGTGTGCCTAGTAATTGGATCAGATTTGTGAGAAAAATAGGGTTAATGGTCTTTGATGATTACCATGCAAATGCATTAGGATCTCAGTTAAGAGTAAATAGCATATTAGGAAGACCCAAAGCAGAACCCTTGACTAGTGCCAGTTTAGCCTAAAAAAGGTACTTTCAAATTCTTTAATCCACTAAAAGTGAAGCTTGTAAAATATCAAGGCACTGAAAGAATTGCCAGACTTGACAATACCCAACTATGTCAAGAAAGTATTGCAATTAGATTATTGACTTCCTGCTAAATTTTTGTATTCTAAATTTTTGTTTGAAGAAAGGTATTTTAAAGCCCAAATATAAATCCTTGAATATGATTATTACAAATTATAATTGCTGTGGATTCTACATTCCTTGCTACTGGAAAAAATAAAATTAATCTCAGTGTTTATATTGCTTAGCTTTTTATTAGTTCTTTTTTACTTAGCACTTCACCTTAAGCATGTCTCTGTTACACTTGTCAAAATACAGAGTAATTTAAAAACTCCTGAAGGAGGTGGGCAGTTCAAGAATAAAATTCAGTCAAATAGAGGCTTTTTTTTTCCTGAAGCTGAAAAGCATGAAAAATGTTTTGAAATGGTAATAACTTTTTCATTAAAATTGACTCCATAAAAAAGTTTTATCCAATGGTAGAACTACTGTTTACATAATAGATAGATAAATGGTAAATAAATAGTAAACAATAAGACTCAAAATGTGATGAGGAAATATGTCAAATATTGAGAGAAATCACCTAAACATTATTTTTTAAAAAACTTACTCTCTAAATTTAATGCAGCTGTATTAAAGCTTAAATGATTGAATTGATATGAATTAAAATCTAGATTCACACATGCTCTAGTTGGTCATTTAACAGGCTTGCAAATATATAGCTATTTCAGTGCTATCAGCAAAATTTATATGAACTACAGTTTCTTCTTTGGGAGATAATCTTAAAGTACTTTAGCTCTAAGTTCAACTCGGAATCCTATACATCTGAAAGCTTTTATGAAAATGCTTATTTATCTGGAAGTGCATGGAATAGAAGACAAAGCTAGAGAATAAAATTAATATGTGGTGACACTGGATGGATTGATTATTATCTGAAAACTTTATGTATTTGTCTCTAAATAGTTGATCTGTAATTTGACAATAATACAGTAAACAACCCAATAAATACTGTTGAAATGTAAAACATAATTGAAACACACATTACTAAGTATTCATATGAGGTTAAGAGTGGAGAAAAAAACGCATTTAGATTTCTGTTTTAAAAAGCTCCCAAATATAATGTCACCTGATAGAATCAGATACATGGAATGTGACCCTTTTTTTGCCTATAATATCTCCACATTCTGAAAAAAACCCCACCAATCAATGTGGAAACAGTCCAAATTATAATCTATGTAATACATACCCAGATTCAGCATGCTACCTACAAGAGGCAATCTTTAGCTAAATAATTAGTCACTGCATCAATAGAACAGAAGCCAGCTGAGTTAACACAATCAATAAAAATAATATAATGAGCAATCTTTATACTATAAAATAATAATTATACCCCAAATGATCCCATTTCCTCATGACCTTGTATCTAATGAACACCATTTAGGCAGTTTCCAAATCCTGCCTCATTTTAATTTACCTGCATTAAGATACAGTGAAATCAATTCACCAAATGCATAAAATTGACTTCTGTTTTTAATATTAAGCAGGCTTAAAAGTTAGTTGATTGTAAGAACTGCTGGAATCCACTCCAGTGTAAAACCATCTATATTGCTGCATACAATAAGTTTGTCAAAATGAAACACTAAATAGTCAAAATGTAATATTGATTTCTCTTTCATATGGGGCTATCAATGACCCCAAGGTGCTCCCTGTGTTCCAATTTCCATCTTTTGTACATTATTATGTGTGATGCTTCATTACTAATAGATTCTGAAGCATCCTATGCTATGTAATAGATCCTTTTAGCAGAATTCCTGTAGTTGGCAAAGCAGCAGATGGGCAACTGCCAGATTCTGTTATACCATCTGGCTGACTTTGTTTTTCTTCAGGGACAGGGGATTGAAAATCTTTCCTTGCCAAATCTGAAGGGTTAACAAAAACATTAGACACTGCATTAGTATCAGGACAGGATGCCTGTCCATCTCCTCAACCTACATACTTTGGGGTTGGGAGGATTTTGTCACCAGGCAGTTGACGCTGACAAGGTAAATGAGAACAGAACGTCATCTCAAGGGAACACTTGTCTTAGTGGTGATTAATTCAGCTTTGGTATATTTTTTGCAATGGAGTGCAATCTGGATATGGCAATAAAGGAAATATTTTGATGGCTTCTAGACTTATATGGAGAAATAATGCTTTCACACTCCTTATTGTTTGTCCTGATTGTTAGAAACTGAAATATAGCTAAATAAGACATATTTTTTTACTGTGAAATTATACATACACACAGATATCTATCTATCTATCTATCTATCTATCTATCTATCTATCTATCTATCTATCTATCTATCTATCTATCTATCTATCTATCTATCTATCTATCTATCTATCTATCTATCATCTATCCATCCATCCATCCATCCATCCATCCTTCTATCTTCTATCACCTTCTATCCAGTGGAAGTGAATTTATATTTTGAAACATAGGTTAAAATGAAAATAACTGTGATTAATAGTCTGAAAACATATGAATTTTTCAAAATCAGAATTCATTCAGAAAACAGATGGTGGAAGAATTAAATATTCAGGATAGTTGGAGGGAGAGAAATTTGAATGAAAAGCAATTTACATACTATTCAGGGCGGCACCAATCATGGTCCAGAATTGATATGGTCTGGACAATGAAAGAACTAAATGCAGATATTGATGATGTAGTAATAGATATTAATACTTGGGCGGACCATAATCCTATTATAATTAAATGGAAAGAACAGAAGATAACAACAAGGAGGTGGACGCTAAAAAAGGCAATCTTAAACCAAATAGAATTTAAGCATAAGATGGAGGAACAAATGCGGATATTCTTCCAGACAAATAAGAAAGAGGAGACTAGCACTCAAAATTTATGGGACGGCTTCCGGTTCCGGATCGCGGCACGCGCAGTCGCACGGAGAGAGCCGTCTCTCCCACCGGCTGCTTTCCCTTCGCCGGTAGACCCTTAACTGGGTCGAAAGTCGCCCCGTAGAGGCGACCACCGCTTGAGGAGGCTCCTGCTTGACTGGGGAAGAGCGGCAGCTCTCCTTAGTTCGAGCTATCTCCTTAGGGCCGTCGGAGGAAAAGATCGGCCAGCAAAATGGACGATCACTTCGCCGCACCAGCTGAAAGCCAGAAGAACAACTAAGCGTAAAGAACCCCCGTGCAGAATCCGGGTGAGACCTTTCCTACCCCTTTTTTCCCTAATCACTCTCCTGTCAAAAGCTTTTGTGTTTGAATTACTTCCCTGCTGTGAGGGAGCAGCGTTTGGGCATTCGGGAAAAACAGCTTTGGAAAAAAAAAAAAACCAGTTAATTTTTATGGACTACTTAAATTTTGGAATACTGAGGGGACCTGAAAACATTTTATTCTTGATTATTATTGTTATAACTACGCATCTATTACTTTGGAGAGGCCTTTCTTCATCTTTTTCAACACGAAAAATAAAAAATCTATTAATTTGGAAAGAAAAAAAAGATTTTATGGTCTGCTGAGGACATCTTGTGTCGAAAAGTGGTACTGCAACTGTATATTTTTTTATGGCTGGGAATGGCTATGACCTTCAAAAGATGATAAGCATAAGATAACTGAAACAGCTGGTCTATTGAAAATTGGAGGTGAACATTTGTTTGATTTCTACGAAATAGAGCCTTCTCTAAAAGATTAAAAAATCTTTTTACTACTGATATGGAACCTAACACACAGCTGGACTATGAGCTCATATTGGAAAAAATTCTGGAAGCCACAGAGGATATGAACTCTTACTTTCAAACTTTGACAGATCAAATTATAGACCGAAAGACAGCGCAGAAGAAGCAGATTGGCGCCAAAGAGATTAGTGAACAATATGTACAACCTAAAGAGGAACCACGTCAACAACTCAACTATGAAACTACACTGAGAGAAACTGTGGAAACCAAAGAACAAATTAACTTTATACAACTCCAAACGCAATCTATGGAGAAGCCTGATGATCAAAGAATAACTTTAACGGAGATGTCTGAAGCATTAACATCAACAGAGACTGACACTCAGATACAAGTTATTGAAAATTGTGAAAAGGTGGATAAACAACTGGCAAATATAACATGGAATAAAACGGCTTTTACCATCCAAAGGCTACTAGAAGAAAGGAAAGAGAACTTTGACCAATTTGAAGCGTTAAAGAATATGGACCTTTTAATATTGTGGTTTGATGATGCAGGAATTTTATTATGGAAACCGTTATGGCACAGAAAGAAACCTAGAGTTAGATTTAAAAATGTATTTTAAAGTTTTATTTAATGGGTTTAAAAAGGCTTTGATTTTTTGACTGAGTTAATAACTAATGGAGCACGTGAAATTTCTAAGAGGATACCCTTTGTAACAATACTTTGTTTTAGACATGATAATTACTGGAGAGGTAAACTTTATTTACTGGTTTAAAAAGATTTTCATAGATATAGATGAATTGATAGAATATATACTTAAATTAGATAGAAATCTATTTGTTGGTTTGATATTTTTACTTTAAGATAATTATTTTGAAATAGAAGGAGAATAAGAGGGATGGGTGACAAGAGAAGAAATGGTATTAATGAAGAAAATATAAGAATATTACTGCGGGAATAATATACCAGATATAATTACTATGTAAAAAAAAAAGGACACCCGAAGTGTTAATAATATGTCTATCTAAGGCCAATTGGAATATGGTAATTGTAAGTTAGTAAAGCTTAAAAACAGGACCTGGATCTTTAGAATTGAAATGTGAGTGATATTTGATAGGATTGTTTGAAGCTTATATAGAAATGTATTAATCTGAATATGCAAGACTAAATGAGGGAATTAGAGAGGGAATTTTAAATGAATTGATTTGGGCTATATATTTGTGATTGTTTTTCTTTTTTTTTTGGATGTTCAATATACCCACCTCCACGGTGGTTCCTAAGCACTCTGATGTAACCCTTTTACCCCTATAAAAATCTAATAAAATATATTTAGAAAAAAAAAAAAAATTATGGGACACGGCCAAGGCTGTTATGAGAGGAACTGCAATTGCGTATATGGCCAATGAATATAAAAAGAAAAGGCAACATTGGAAAAGCTTAACAGAAGAAAACAAAAAATTAGAATTAGAATTACAAAAAACCCCACAATGTAGAGACCTAAAACAACAGCTAGATTTAAATAAGCACAAATTGAATATTATAGAAAAGGGAGAAATGGCAAAAAATTTAAAAAGTATTAGACAATTTTTTTTTTTGAACAGGCAAATAAACCCGGGAGATGGTTGGCCTATAGATTGAAAAAACAAAAAGATAAAAGATGGATTAGTAAATTATGTAATCAAGCAGGGGAGATGGTATATCAAAATGAAGAAAAAAAACGGGTGATATATGACTTCTATAAAAACCTTTATAAAGAGGATGGAAAGGTTACTGAGGAAAGAATATCACAATATCTTATGAAAGCGGACTTACCGAAGGTCCCGGAAGAATTTCAAAATATATTAAATAAAGATATAATAGTCCAGGAAATTATAGAAGAAATTAAAAAGCAAAAAAGTAATAAAACACCCGGCCCTGACGGATTACCGTCTGAAATATATAAGAACCTCCAAGAACTTTTGGCCCCAACCTTACTGGGCATATTTAACGATGTATTAAACATAGCAAAAACCCCAAACTCATGGAAAGAAGCAATCATCTCACTAATTCCTAAAGAAAACTCTGACTTGACCTGCATTAAAAACTACAGGCCCGTTTCTTTACTGAACACGGATTATAAGATTTTCATGACTATAATGGCAGAAAGATTTAAAAAATATTTAGTTGAATTCATTCACATCGACCAAAATGGCTTTTTGCCTAAAAGACAAATTAGACATAATGTTAGGATTATACTAGACATCTTAGAATATTATGAATTACATAGCGAAAAACAAATGGCATTGATTTTTGTGGACGCTCAGAAAGCGTTTGATAATGTTAAATGGAATTTTATGTTGACTCAACTTAAACAGATGGATTTTGGGGAAAAAATTATAAACATGTTTAAAACAATCTATTCCAAACAAGAAGCAAAAGTAATTATAAATGGAGAACTAACAAATAGCGTCCAAATACAAAAAGGCACAAGACAAGGTTGCCCACTATCCCCTCTATTATTTATTCTTTCTTTAGAAGCACTCACAAGAATAATTCGAAAAGACAAGCTGATCAAAGGATTAGAAATTAGAAAAGAGACATTTAAATTACAGGCTTATGCAGATGATTTAGTTTTCATTTTGGAAGACCCCTTAGAATCTGGAACAAGATTATTACAGGAGCTGGAAAATTATGGAGATGTCGCAGGGTTGAAGATTAATAAAGAAAAAACTAAAATGTTAGTTAAAAACATGTCCAATTTACAAGAAACTGAGCTAGTAGACAAAATCAATATCCAGACATCTAAAAAAGTAAGGTATTTGGGGATCCAACTGTCTGCAAGATGTACTACACTCAAAAGAGAAAATTATGACAAATTAATAGACCAAATTATAGTAGACTTAGACAAATGGAAAACTTGCAGCTCTCCTTTATGGGGAGAATAGCGACAATCAAGATGAACATACTTCCCAAACTACTCTTTTTATTCCAATGTGTACCAATTAAATTAGGTAAGGCTTTTTTTGAAAATTTAAACAGAGTTACATCCAAATTTATCTGGCAAGGTAGAAAACTGAGAATTAAATTAAAACTATTACAGGATGCAAAGGAAAGAGGAGGGCTCGGCCTCCCGGATTGGGAAAAATATTATCAAGCAGCAATATTGGTATGGATAAAGGATTGGATACACTTAAGGAACAGAAGACTACTGGCATTAGAAGGCCATGATATGCAAATAGGGTGGCATGCCATAATGTGGGACGGGAAATATAAGGCTCACCAGTATTTCCAGAACCATCATATTAGACGGGCACTATTAGACGTGTTAAAATTAAAAAAAAAAATTATATAGAGACCCCCAATTGGCTATCCATATTAGAGATATTTATGCACCCCAAATTCATAAATTTAGGAAGAATAACCACATATAAAGATATCTTAGATGAGAATGGAGACCTGAAAACAAGGAAAAGACTATTAGAAGATGGTATAGAGTTGGAATGGTGGGCATACTTACAAATACAGTCGCGATACAGAAAAGACAAAAAAGAACCAGGGATAAAATTAGAGTATACCCAATTAGATAAAATCCTTCTAGGAACAGAAGATCAAATGATAAAAAAGATATATCAATATTTATTAGAACAAGATTTGTTAGAAGAACAGGTAAAAGAAACAATGTTAATCTGGAGCAAAAATTTTGGTTATAATATTGACTTAGATAATTGGCAATCACTATGGGACAGAAATAGGAGGTTAACGCTAGCCACCTCTTATAAAGAAAATCTATACAAAATGTTTTATAGATGGTACCTTCCCCCTACAAGGCTAGCAAAAATAGATTAAAAAATCTCACCGACATGCTGGAAATGTAGAAGGTTTCCAGGGACTTATTATCACATGTGGTGGGAATGTTCAAAAGCGAAAAAAAATTGGCACCAGATAAAAAATTGGCTGGAAGAAATACTACTACAAAAAATTGATTTAAAACCAGAAATCTTCTTATTAGGGATTATTAATGATAAACTTAGCAAAGCATCTTTCTACTTACTATTGCATATTTTAACGGCAGCAAGATTGGCATATGCCCAAAAATGGAAAAGAAAGGAAGCCCCCACTGAAGAAGAAATAATAAATAAAATTTTGTCCTGCGCTGAAATGGACAGGTTAACTCTAGAGATCAAAAATAAAACTGAAACAGAGTATTATGAAATTTGGAAAAATTTGTACGATTGGTTAGAGATAAGGAGGATCGCTGAGATGATTATTGATTATTGATTGATTAGTAGATAACGCAAGGATTTCCTATTAGCATCTATATCAGGACACAACGGAAAGATATGTAAATACAGAAGTTTTTTACAGAAGTTTTTTGCAGAAGTTATATGTACAGCTTGTTATACTCTGTCCTGTTATAGAAGGTATTTTAAGTTTCTGTTTTTCTTTCTGTAATAGCAGTGTTATACCCAGGGAGGTTGAATTATGTCCACTTTTGTTTTTAAATGTACATTTAATAAAATCTTTTTAAAAAAAAGAAAAAGAAAAGAAAAGAAAACAGAGTCAGTGTCCTCCTCTACATTGAGAATCTGGCCCTAAACAAATGCAAAATTATATCTTTGCTTGCTCTTCACCAGTACTGTATCTTTAGGGTTAGCTTAAAAAAATTGGCTAGACCCTTTTCATAACATATTGCTTACTAACCTATGTCTCCCTTAAACATATCACTCCCTTTAAGCTACTAAAAATGAAAGAAGAAAATGTTAAAATAAACAAAGGTCAGTTGAAATTCTACAATATTTATGAAGATTATAAAGTCCTTCTTTGCAATGTACCCGAGATCATGTAGAAATATTATTCTATTTGATAAATGTTTAGCTTGATTTTTTAAAATTGTGCCTAAGGAACGAATATTTATTCATTGTATGTATGTGGCAGAATGTATACTACCAACAATTTAACTCTAAACAGATAGACAGAAGACAAAACAATTAATTATAAATATTTACAAGACTGCCAGTGAATTAATACATACAAACTGTATATAATAAATAATATTTTAATGAACTGTTTGTATTTTTCATGTATATTTCAGATTAAATATATATTTTTGATTCTTCTAACATGGAAAATTTAAAATTTGTGAACTAATATATATCTCAAAGCCAAGATATAATCACAGGTGTTGTGTTCTCTAAATTTACAAATGCAGCTTAAATATTTCCCACAGCCCACTCATAAACAAGTTTATTCAGAAATAAATCCTACCACATTCAGCAGGATTTATTTTAAAAAGGAAGATCAGTAGAGCTTATTATTAGATGAATGTATTTAAGACTGCAGCTTTAGCTACTGGTATATGAAATAAGATGCTAGTCTTATCCTGTAGCCAAACCATATCTTAATTTACACAGGGCATATACCTTGCATGAATGATAGCTACAGGTTCAGCCTTTAACACTCATGTATGAATAAGGAATAACTATAAAACTCTGGAGAATACAGAAAACCACAAAAGTGGGAAGGAGTCTTTTCTGTTCTTGCAAAGCAGACATCGAGACGAGGCAGGTTCGCAACAAAGGATCTCTTTATTAAGTACATTCACAGAACAGAAGCAAGAACACAATGGCCACTGGCCTTTTATATTCCCCTTGCAAGGGGATGCACATCCAATCATTGCAGGCCATTCTCCTGTCTTGCGCATGCGCGCAAGGCTGGAGACAGCCTGTCTGGGTCCCGGGCAGACACGTGGTCTGTCTGGGTCTCTGCAGCCTTCCTGCAGCCTTCCTGAGCCTTGCTGAATGACTCAGCAAGGCCCAGGACATAACACCCCTCCCCCCTTGGATTAAACAATAAGTAAGCAAATTGTTTAACACTTTACACACAACACATCATGGCAGGCCGGTTGGCACGTTATACAGTCCACCTTACTCCTTGCAACCTATTACCTTCAGGTCCCTATGGTGTCCACGGACTTTCACTCTTTGACAATATTCGCACCGCAACACTACAATTGTTTTTTTCTCCCGCAGATGCCGAGGACTAATAACCCTCTTGTATAGTGAACAGGGACCTTACATATTCCTCTAAATGCTTAGGAGGACCCTTGACCCACTCTGATCTCTGTGGAGCCAGATTAGGTGCAGGTGTAATTGTAGGTGTGGGATTAGGAATAGGTGCCTGGAGTGCCTGCTCCTGGTTTGCGCAAAACAAACCAGGACTTTGTCACCCAGAAGACTCGGGTTCCCCCTGACTGCTGACTGGCTGGATCCACCAGACCCAGACCAGAGTTCCTTGGTGGGGTTGAGTTCCCTCAGTCCCTTGGTGGGGTGGAGTTCCCCAGAATTCCATTGGACTCTTCTTGGAAGCACTGTCCCTCGAGCAGCAGGAGTACCCTGAGTAGCCGATTTACGGCCATTTGCCCCTAGCCAGGGACCTCTGCCAGAGTCAGGAGCCGCCTCCATGGCAAGACCCCCACCTGGGACATGTGTAGGAAGATTTGGATAAGCGCCATCGTGGAGAGACTGTGGTCCACAATCATAATTGGGGTCCCCCTCCCCCCCTGAGAGCAGAGCCAGGAGCGGAAACGTGGCCAGGAAGCCTCCAGTGCAATTGGTCTATGTGGCATCTAAGCACATGACCATCCTCCAAGGCCACTTCGTAGGACAGTGGCCCAGAGACCTTGCATACCACAACAGGTACCCAGAGATGTCCATGCCCATAGTTTCTGGCCCATACCGGATCACCCACTTGGAGTCTCCTAGGTGCCCGCGGTTGTGACACCTGTGAAGCCACCCGGTCTGGGTGCAGCCTGTCCAGCTTCGTGATGAGTCTGCAACTCCAGCGGAGTTCAGCTGGGCTCTTTCCTGTAGCTGTGCAAGGTGTGGTGCGGTGTGCAAGGAGAAAAACGGCTAATCTGTGGTGCCAGGGTCCTCGAGTGATTCTCTTTAATGCCTCCTTGGTGGTATGCACCATGCGTTCAGCCTGACCATTGGTGGCAGGGTGAAATGGAGCAGATGTAGCATGCCGGATCATGTTAGCTTGAAGAAAAGCCTGAAACTCAGAAGAGGTAAATTGGGGACCATTGTCTGAGATAAGGACATCCGGAAGACCATGGGAAGCGAAGATTCCTCTGAGCACCTGGATGGTCCTGGCAGTAGTAGTGGAGGATAGAGGAACGACCTCTAGCCACTTGGAATGGCTATCCATGAGGAGGAGGAAGAATTGCCCCTGAAAGGGCCCAGCATAGTCAATGTGTATGCGTGACCATGGAGTGAGTGTCTCCTCTCACCTATATACACCCCAGATGCCTGGGGCATCTCAGGCCGTGACTGTTGGCACACTTGGCACCCCTGAACCTGGGCCTCAATGTCCTTATCGAGTCCAGGCCACCAAAGATGGCTATGCGCAAGCGCCTTCATCCTCACTATTCCTGGATGTCCCTCATGCAGAGAGAGCAAGACTCTAGTCCTCAATGAGGCCGGGATGACTACCCTGCTACCTCACAGGATACACCCCTTGAAAGTAGAAAATTCATGTTTTCTACGCCAGAAACTTTGGAACTCTGTACCAGGACACGTGTCAGGCCATCCTGACAACACGCATGTCAGCACGCGTGCAACATGTGATCAGTGGCAGTTTCAGCAGCCACATCCCTAGCATTGAGGGGAGATTCAGGCAATTCCTGAATGGAAAGAATGTGTACAGCAGGAGCAGGGTCTGCCTCTATTTGCTTTAGAGATAACCTACTAAGGCCATCAGCGTGTCCCATCTCTGTCCCTGGTTTGTGAAATCATAAGCTGACAAGAAAATTGACCACCTCAGCATTCTGGGGGAGATGATGTGTGGGGTTTGTTTGTTTGTTGTAAACAAACCCAGCAAAGGCTTGTGGTCAGTGTAGACCGTGAAATGGCAGCCATACAAGAATTCATGAAATTTCTTGATGCCTGAGATTATTGCCAAGGCTTCTCTGTCAATCTGCGCGTAATTACGCTCTGCAGATGAGAGAGTTCTAGAGTAGTAGGCCACAGGGACCTGAGTCCCATCAGCCTTGAGATGACTTAACACTGCTCCTACCCCATAAGGGGAGGCATCACATGCAATGTACACAGACAATTGCTCATTGAAATGTGCCAGTACCGCATTTGAAGATAGCAAAGCCTTAACTTCTTTGAAAGCCTTTTCGTGGACCTTTGTCCATGTTCATGGAGTCTGCTTGTCCAAGAGCCGGTGTAACGGCTCAGCCACTGCAGCCTTGTGGGGGAGAAATGAATGATAAAAATTAAGTAGGCCCAGAAAAGCCTGGAGTTCAGCTTTTGACTGGGGACTAGGGGCCAGTTGAATGGCATGGAATTTAGACTCTGCAGGGTGGATGCCTTCAGCATCGATACGAAACCCTAGAAATTCGGTGGATGTTACACCAATTTTACATTTGTCTTGCTGTAACTTCAGCCCAGCTTGGCGGAAACGCAGCAAGACAGCTCTCAGCCTTTCAGCCGAGTTCCCAGATGACTCTCCTGCAATGAGGACGTCATTGAAATAAGGGCAGACCCCAGGAATACCACGGAGCGTTCGCTCCATCACCCCTTGGAAAATGCCAGGGGCTACATTGACCCCAAACAGCAGCCTTTTTACTTTAAAAGCCCCTCTGTGAGTAACTATAGTTTGGGCCTCATCTGTTGCCTTATCAACAGGTAACTGTTGGTAGGCCTGAGCTAAATCAAGCTTAGCAAAGACCTTTCCCCCTTTCAGTGAGGCCAGAATGTGGCTCACCACAGGCACTGGATATGCATGCTGCTGCAAGGCTTTGTTTAGAGTGCATTTATAGTCCGCACAAATTCGGACTTCACCATTGGCTTTTAATGGTGTCACTATGGGGGTTTCCCATGGACTAGAATCCACAGGTTCTAGAATGCCTTGTTGGAGCAGTTTGTCCAACTCAGCATCTATTTTACTTTTGAGGGCAAAAGGCACCCTCCTTGGTTTAACCCTGATGGGTGTGATGGCTGGATCTAACCTTAAAGCAATGGGAGGCCCCTTGTATGAGCCAAGCTCTGGGCTGAACACATCAGCAAACTCCTTACAGACTCCTGCAAGGCTGGCAGTTTGTAGATGGTTAAGACCAGTCACTTGGATCCCAAGTGCTTCGAATCAATCGAGTCCGATAAGACTCGTGCGATCACTCCCAACTACCACCACATCTTACAACCCATCAAATTCCTTATGCTGTACTCTAAGCATGGCCTCCCCCTTCACACTGACTCGTGAATTCTGAAAGTCAGTGAGGATGAGATTGGAGGGCCTAAGTTTGACTCGTGAGCCACTCCTGGAACAAACCTTTTTTAAGGTGTCTGCAGAAATAATAGAAAGAGCGGACCCTGTGTCCAGCTCCATAGCCAGGGGAACTCCCTGCAACTTTACATCAATGTGCAGCTTTTTCTTAAGGGGCCGGTGAACCCCAGTTTTGAATACCCCCCTAAGGGACACGCAGAAACCCACCCTGTGTTGGCTGGGGACCTTGGTACCTTTCAGAGGCAATTCTTCAGGGGACCTGTTTTTCTGGCGACCCATGCAGGCTGATGCGATGTGGCCTTGCCTGCCACATGCCCGGCAAACAGCAGAACGGAAATGGCAGTCGGCTCTCCTGTGGCGACCCCCACAGCCGAAACACCGAAGGGATGCAGGCGTCTGCCCTCTGCGTTCTTGCAGTCTTCTCTCCGCCGACTGTTGAAGTTTGTCCACCTCTTCTTCCTCGGATTCTTCTCCGGATGCCTCTCGCACGACCTCATGATGGACGGGAACTGCTGCTGGAGGGTTCTTGGTCGACCGCAAAGCCTTCACCGTGCCGCCGGCTGCTTCTTCAGCTGCAACTTCTCTCAGGGCATCTTGGAAGGAAACATCAGCTCTAGGAAACAGCTTTTGTTGCATCTCGCGGCTTCGCAATCCGCAGACGAGTCGATCTCGGAGCCTCTCTTCCAAGTCTTGGAACGCACATGGCCTAGCAGCCTGCCTCGGAGCCGCAATGAAGTCCGCAGCTGATTCTCCCGGCCGCTGCTCGAATTGGTGCCTCCAAGCTATTACAGACAGCTTGGGCTCAAAATGCTCGCGCAGCATTTTCTTTAGATCGGAATAGGCGATCGATTCCAGTGGTGCTGGGGCTACAAGATTCACAGCAATGTTAAAAGTCTCTTGCCCACAGACACACAGCAGAGTAGCAGCTTTCAATTCATCTTCTTGGATCTTGTTCACCCTGAAGTAATTCTCGACACGAGCTGCGTAAGAGCTCCATCGTTCTGGGTGCAAAGTATCAAACTCGACAAGACAGCCCAGCTTGGACATCGTTGTGACCGATAGCCTCTTCGACGTCTCTCGCCGCAAGGAAGGAGAAGGGGTCCCACGAAGCCAAGCCCACCTCCAGCATCTTCGTACTGGCAGGCGGTTGCTTCTCCTGGACGCCGCGCTTCTCCTCGCTTCAGGCCTTCAGGTGAGTTGGCCCTAGCTTCTTTTCCTTTGGCTTCCTATGCGGTGAATCCCATCCTCGTCGCCAATGTTCTGTTCTTGCAAAGCAGACATCAAGACGAGGCAGGTTCACAACAAAGGATCTCTTTATTAAGTACATTCACAGAACAGAAGCAAGAACACAATGGCCACTGGCCTTTTATACTCCCCTTGCAAGGGGATGCACATCCAATCATTGCAGGCCATTCTCCCGCCTTGCGCATGTGCGCAAGGCCGGAGACAGTCTGTCCGGGTCTCTGCAGCCTTCCTGCAGCCTTCCTGAGCCTTGCTGAATGACTCAGCAAGGCCCAGGACATAACAGAGACTATTGCTTGCAGGAGAAAAATGACCCCATTAGTCTTTTTAGTCATTTTGTTGCACTAAATTGAAAACATTAGACTTCTGATGGAGATAGAAACTCTGTATGTAGGCCTCCCCTGTGAAAGAAGATACACTTCTTTAGTGTAGCACTGGTGTCTTTTTCCAGGATTAAAGGCCTGTTACTGGACTTGGCTTCATCCTAACCATTTGGTTGGTTAGAGCATATGTTTTGTGTTAAAACATACTTTTTGTTGTGTAAGACGGAGCCATAAGAGGAGTTAAATATGTCTTCCTTGCCTTTCTTACTTGTCATGATTTTGTCTTCTTCATTGAGCAGCTGGTATAGTGAATTGTTTACGTTTTCTTTTTTTATAAGACATTCACAGATTTTTCTTTCCTGAAACCAGTTCTACAGTTCTCAATTATTTTCTGGGTTGTATTCTTGCTTGGTGACGTCACTGACTTTTCATTTTCTGTAGGTATCCGTTTTTGTTTTCAAATCTTCACTAAGCTTTTTTATAGCTACTCTGGTTTCCTTTTTGGTCCTCTATTAGTTACTCCTCATTAGAACTTTTTGAAATTCTGCTTTGAACATCTCTTTTTTAAGGAATGTTCACTCAATTTGAGATCCTTTTCTCATTAGCTTCTATCTTTCATTGCTCTGAGTTTATTTTCTTGTGCCCTCTGAATGTTATCAGCTGGTCAGGAATTTCCTGAAACAATGGCACTTACAGGCAGTGGTGGGATTCAGCCAGTTCGCACCACTTTGGCAGAACCGGTAGCTAATTTTTTGTTGTCCAGGCCCAGAATGGACTTCCAGAAGCGGCATCCACACAGAGAATCAATTGTTCACATATTTGAATCCCACCACTGCTTACAGAGCAGGGAAGATGGTGGCATGGCAGCAAAATCAAAATCTTATCTTTCAGTATGGATGGAATGTTGATGCTATCAAAGAATCAGGCTTTGATTGTGCTGTTTTACCTGTCATTTTTTCTCTTTTAACCTTCCCCCTTAGATGCTTTGGTAGCCATGATTGGGCCATGCTTCCCAGCACATTCTTCCCAACTTTTCCTCTTGTCAAACAGAAAAATATTTTGGCCTATGAAACTATTTAAGTCTGTGCTCTGTGCTATGATTTGGGGTTAAAAATTGTACTCAGAAGTATAATATTTCACTTCACAATGCTTTCATTTACCTAAATCAAGACTCAGAGAGCTAAGAAAGTGAAATCGCAACAATTTTGGAAGAAAATCCCAGTTGTTTCCTTTTCCTATTTAAGAAAAATGGACGAACATCTTTTTTGTGTTACTACAGATTTACTTTATATTATAAAACTGTCATAAACTGCTTTAAGATCTAGCACAAAGCTTTTCAGGTTTGCTACACTGTTTAGTACTAAGCGATACTAAATTAGATAACATAATGACAAATCAAAAGTATAAATCAGGTTAGCTATTGTGTTAGAAAATAGCACCATATAAAGCAACTATAGGAATAATTAATATTAGTGTTGCTATACCACCAAGTAAAGAAAAAGAACTGGTTCAAAAATACAATTAACCAGTGCAATCAGTACTTTTGTATGACACTACTGTGCTTGACTTTAAAACAAGTGAATTATAAGAAAAATAATCAAATACATCAAACTGATTAAGTGAAATTTAAGCAGAACAGAACAAGGTTGAGAGGCTATATTAATTTATGAATTGCAAAAGTAAATGAACACTACAACTAAACAGATTTATTTAAAATGCTCAGAGTGAACTTGTGATGCTGAATTAAATCATGGAAAATCCCATAGGAGAATGAATGAATAGATAAATGCAAGTTACAGTTAAGATTCTGTGAAAAACTAGATTAGTAGTTTGGTCTTTTCCGGCGAGATTCTCACTAATACCTAATCAATTAGATTTTTTAATTTCAAATTTTATATACTCTAACACAGAGGTCTCCAACTTTTCTGGGCTCACGGCCCGGAGGGAAGGAGAGCAGCTTCCAAATTGGTGTGTGCGTGGGTGCACGCATATAGGGCCCCACGCACTGGCGGAGCACTAGCAGCCCCGTTCGTGCATGTGGCATGCGCTGGCACAGTGCGCATGTGCAAACAGACCCTGCACACCTATCCAGCGCTAGCGGCCCCGTTTGCATCTGCACGCATGTGCAAATGGGGCCGTGGGCACTAGTGTGAATGGGGGGGAATATGCAGCCACGTGTGCATGCACTGGCCAGCCATTTCTGCAGCCTGCTGGCCAAGAGCCTGCAGCCCAGTCTCAGGCCACAGCCCATAGGTTGGGGACCCCTGCTCTAACACATTGTCACAAGAGGGCCTGTTTACCGGTGAAGTGCAATATAGTGGAACTCTATCTAAGGGACTTCAATCAACTTCTAACATATGATTTCCAGAATCTATCTAAGAAACAAGGATAAATGTCCACAAGGAAGAAATACTCTTTGTTATGTATATACAGTCAAATAACTCTAGCCACTAGCCCCTCCTTCTGCAGGTGATATAGAAAACTTATTTTTTAATGAGAGGATAAGCTGTGAGTCAGAGATGGAAAAACAGTAGTCTAACATTGATCTGCCCAGCAGCTTCAGAATTAATTGATGGAATCTTCAGGAATCTGCATTAAATCCCTCTTTCTGTCTCTCTCTTTCTCACCAGTGCTCTGCATAAATGCCTTTATTTTTCTGTAGAAGTTAGAAAATTGGATTTTGGGTCAGTTGAATTAAACCTCAGAGTGTGATATATTGTTGTCTCTATAGACTTCTAACAATCTGCAGTTATTGATTATTAAACTGCTATTTCATTTATTTTTTACATAACATTCATAGCATTTTGCTAAAAAAACTGAAGTCCCCATTTTCACATCCCATGAACATTAACCAGCATCAAAGCAAGAATCATATTGCCAAAGCTTTCCCAGTCCACCTCTATTTCCCCTGCTTTAGACCATCTGTTCCATTCATAAATGCTCAGAACGGCTGTCACATTGCTCTTGTACTGATTTTATAGGAGCAGTAATATACCAACAATGTCATAGTGAATGCATATTTCTTGTAAACAAAAAAGGTTTGAAATTCATAAGATTCCCTTCAGCATGGCTTTTTCCAAGAGTTGAAGCTAACATTTGGAGATGAGATGCCTTTTGCCATTTCAGTTTGGGTATATAAATATAAATGTAAGCATCAGTATCAGTTTATTTGGAAGCCAGGTGTTATAGTTTTTTACACTATGTCAGTTTTAGTAGAAATGAGAACAGGTTTTTTTAGTTTAAATATAAAATAACTCATCCATTATATTATAATTGACCATATGGAGATATTTGCTCAACAATTAGCACCTCAAGAGATATTACATTATTATTATTATAATTTATTCAACTTGTATGCCCCTACTGTTGTTCATAACAATACTATATACTCCAATTTTAAAATGTTTTCAACCCTGAAAAAAGAAGTTTGGGCTGCTCTAGAATTTCTTTTGAACTCAATTTATTGTTACCATCTCATGGAAAGTGCTATTGCTGTTGGTGTTTTCGGTCCCCACCCCCATTATGAATCTTTCCATCCTACTTCTGGCTGTTCTTTTTACATTAAGTGATAGGTGAGAAGATCTCAATTATCATGTCTTCCTTGGTTTTAAGTGGTAAATTTGCAGATCACAAGTAGATAATTTTAAATGTATGTATATTAAGTATCCCAGCTATTTCTTAAAAAAAATATTTGGGGTTTTGTGTTTGTGATTAAAATTCCCCATATATCTCAGCACAATAAAGTTTCACAATTTTTTCTTATTTTTTTTAATGTACCATAGGCATGGATTGCAAACTGCATCTTGATAAGCTTTGGCAATATGATTCTTGCTTTGATGCTGGTTTATGTTCATGGGATGTGAAAATGGGGACTTCAGTTTTTTGGCAAAATGCTATGAGTGTTATGTACACAGAGCAGTGGAACATAAATAAAGTGACTATCAATGCAGTCCTATTCAGGTTGACTCACATATTAGCCACAGGGTGTCCTGTGGGAACTATTGTCAGGTAAGTGTGCTAAGACTGTAGCCTTTGTCTACGTCTGGAAGTAAAATGAAAGATCTGTAGATGTAATAGGGACAGGGGAAACAATTTCTCTTCCAGTTAATGGCCTCAAAATAACATTAGGCCTTTTGTGGATAACTTCTAAAAATATATCCACACTGAATTTAAATGAATGTGGAACAACATGACAAGAAACAGAAATCCACTGTTCAGCTAAACTGAAAAGACAATGTTACTTTCTCATGCAATATTGTGTAGGTACACCTTGCCTCCTCTGTTGAAAACTGGTCAACAATGGTATTTCACCAGATTGGTGATTAGTACACTATTTCAGTAAGATGCTTTAACCATATGCCTTGAGAAATGTTTGATTATAACAAATAAAATTTTCTCTCCTTCATCTTCTAAAATAGAGGGGACATTTCTCCTATATGACTAGATAGAGCTCAGACTCCCCAAAACTGGGCTTTTCTTAGGAGCAAAATAGGAATATTTTCCACTGCCCTCTTCAGGGTGTATTTTCAACCTTCCTGTCTAGCCAATAGCCCTACATAAGTCTGATCTTTCTTGTTTTTTTGTTTGTTTGTGTCAGAAGCATCACAATTAAAATAAGACACACTATAGGACATAAAATTTAAAATATAAAATACAAGATTAAAATATGTACAAATTAAACAGATCTTGCCCAGAATGTAGCAACATTAATTGCATTGTGTCGCGTTGAGATCCTCAAGTGTACACTGATCAGGGCACAAAAGGCAGGTAGACATATGTGTTGTTGTCTGCATGTCATCACAATTGCAAAGAGCAGAAGCAAACGGATAGCCCCATTTGTTCAGAGTGTCTCCGGATCTTGTTGTACCCGTGCACAGTCTATTCAATGATTTCCATACTTCCCAGCTTTCGTCAGACCCAGATGCCAGCTCCTCCTCTGGTTCCATCTAGTGTCAGTTCTTTGTAGCTTTCCATAGATCTTTCTTAAATTTGGGGAACCGATCAAGATCAGCCAGGCTTTCCAGCTATGTGCACCAAATGATTGCAAGCTTCAAAACTTATTATCTATTTCTTTAATTCATTTCTAATCACCAGTCATGATCTATATGAACTTAGATCTATACAGTTCCATAGCAATTCCATAGAAGTGTACTCTTCTGTTTCAGCATCTAAATAAGTCTGCACAATTTTAACTTTGTATTTATTTGCAAAGTATCTGACAGCATAGCAAATTAACACATTTTAACACTTTTATTGGTCAGTAGGGATATAGTACTCACCCGGCAACAACTGGATTATTAATTTAAAATAACTACTGTTTTGCCTTTTAAGTCTTGTCCTATCTTTCATGAAATTAATAATCAGAAATAAGTCAACAAAACATCACCACACGAAAGCCAAGAGCCTAGTTAAATGTCAAGCAATGAACCTGATTTCCAATAAGACATACTTGCAGCATACTTGTATCCAAGGAAAATGGAATAATTTGGAACTTTTATTCTGGCTTGACTTGAATTTTCTTCTATGATTTCTAACCGTATAATTTTCTTCTATGGTTTCTTAATGGAGATTGGAGCACATTTACAATTCTGCCAGAAATGTTATGCAGCATGGAGGACACTGAAATTTTCTGGGTCAGGAGTACAGCTGGATTATATTTGTTTCACCACATTATTTACTATACTTGAATTTATTGCAGCTGCACTAGTTTGCACCCTCTGTAAGGGTGCCATGTTGTGTCCCCATTGCATTATTTGTGAATTGCATATGATTGTGTTTTCTCACCTGGAAAAATAAAATAAACCCAATTTAAAACATTCAAGTTTTGCACTGGAGTGAAATAAATGAAAATGTATCGCATAAAATCATTCACTCTTGTCTGTTATTTTCTTAAAATTATTTTTGAAGCTATAATTCTGGATTTTATAAAAAGAAAAAAACATTTTTCCAGGTAACTTGATAGCACAAATTAATATTTCCCAAAGGAATATGTAACACTACTTCAATTATAGGATTCAATAACTAAGGTCCCTTTCTTTATGCAATATTTTCAAGGTTGGCTTCTTGTCAAATATCATCTGCACAGAGCTGCATATATGTTGGAATATTTATCTGCTAATATATTTCTGTCCTGCATATGAAATCAATTGTTCTGGTTATCTGATGATTTATAGCTCATTATTAAGACTTAATGTAAATAAATGTTTAGGACAATCTGTAGCAGTTCCTGAGCCAGAAAAGTGGCAGGGTATTTTGAATAAGGTTGTCACTCAGTTAAGACCCATTTCTGAATATATTTATTCAGTGCTTTTTTTGTAAAAAAAAAAAAAAGTGCCGGAACTCACACGTCATACAACCCGCCTTGCCTACCCTTACAAGGTTCCATCCAAAAAGGTGCCGGAACTCCGTTCTGGGTGTTCTATGAGAAAAAAAGCCCTGTATTTATTGAAACTCATTCCTTCTGAGCTGATGAAGTAATGTGTGCTTTATGCTCAGATTTAACAGGGCAATCTGAGCCTATGCTAATCAAATCAGAAAAGTATGCCACCAATAGACAACTGATTCTCAAGAAAGTATGTATGCATTCATAAAGTTATGATTAAGTGTCAAATCGTGTAAACACAGAGTTCTTCTCGTTTTAGATTTTTAGCAGTACACCATAAAATGCATTCTGGACTTTCACTCATTATGAATAATGAATGAAAGATATTTCTCATGTCATCTTCCATTTGTCAATAGAAGCAAAACAACTGCATCATATTTTTTAGAAACTGATCAACTTGATACATTCTGATATAAACACAGCTAGTGCTGTCAAACTGTTGCCCCTTCATATTATGTACAACTGCATTTTTTTGTATCTGGCAGCTTTGAAAGAACCATTATGAATAGCAGTGGTAAATCATTGCAATTGGTAAGGACTTAGTGTCATTTTTGGCAAGGAAATTGCCATTTTGGGAATATAATAAACATGAGACCATTTTTATTTAATTTTTTAATTTGTTTATCCAGGTTTAACTTAATCTTTTTTATTTTTTAGGTTTTTAGCAAAGTGATCAGAAACTACATGAACTAAATGAATAATCATACCATTTTGCATGGCCGTGCGATGTTTAACAGTATTACTTAAAACATACTTCATCATAGATAAACTCTAATGCACAAAGCTCTTGGGCCAAAAGCAAGCAAGCATGTACGCACACACGCACACATACACACACATAGTTCTTCAATCTTTTTCTTTTTCCCAGAAACATTAATCTGCTTCTATGTTCTTCACCTTGCATGATACATATAAAAACAGCTGTCTGATCAGTAATTGGTCAGTACAAACATAGCTCCACTCACTAAAAAAGCACCTTCAGGATTGTGTCTTTGCTTGCTGTCTGCAACGGGGAGAATTCCAGAATCCTAATATCTACAGATTCTTGAAACATGGATAGGCAACCTTTTTCTGAGCGGCACAAGAAGCAATAGCAATGTCACTATGGTTGGTAAGGATGGAACATTGGATAGTACATTGTTACATTGAGCATATTTAATGTTTAAAATAAATAAAAAGCAGAACATTACATAGTTGGTTTGCCCCTGGATTTCAGTGATATTGTGAGCTTCAGTGGCTGATCTACAAATCTTATTTACTTTGTTTTCCCATCCTGTCTAGAAGTAAAGCATCAGTACAAGTAACAATTGGATGAGTGATGGAGAAGCAGAGGAATTACTATTTTATTCCTTTTCCTCATATACATGTACTAATTCAATTTAATATTTTTTTTTCAATTTAAGCATCATGTACCGTGTTTTCCTGAAAATAAGACCCGGTCTTTTATTATTATTATTATTATTATTATTTTTTCCTGCTTCCAAAGTTTTTGGGGACAGGTCTTATTTTTGGGGAGTGTCTTTTCCACTCACCTCACGGCGGCCACACCAACAGCCCCGCCCAGTCGGCCCACTTCTGCAGCTGAAGGAAATGCCTCTGCACCAGAGAATGGAGCTCTGGCCTGCATTTTGCTACCAGAGGCCTTCTAGAAGGCCTCTGCAGCCGAGAACAGAGCCATGGATTCAATCCATAGGTCGGTTCTCGGCTGCACAAGCCTTTCTGGGGGACACTGCAAAAAAAATGGGCCGGCAAGGAGATGCAGGTGTCGACTCATGAGAGGCCTGGTAAGTGGATGCGGGGTGCGTGGGGCAGCTCCACCCCCCCAACCCCGCTCTAGTTTGATTTTTAGGTGTGCACCTTGCCTCAAAACTAGGGCTTATTTTGAGGTAGGCCTTATTAGGCCCACCCCCAAAAATCAAGCTAGGGCTTATTTTCGGGGTAGGTCTTACTTTTGGGGAAACACGGTAGCTCCATACTAATTCTGGACAGTGTAACATTGTAATACAATCTGAATCATAACTGTTAAGTCTTATCTGAGCTTTAATTGTCATTATTATTATTACTACTACTATTACTACTACTACTAATGATTATGATGATGATGATGATGATGATGATGATGATGATGATGATGATGATGATGATAGAAGAAGAAGAATTGGAAGGGGCTTTGGAGGTCTAGTCCAACCCCCTGCTCAGGCAGGAAACCATATACCATTTCAGACAAATGGTTGTCCAGTCTCTTCTTAAAAACTTCCAGTGTTGGAGCATTCACAACTTCTGGAGGCAGGTTGTTCCACTGATTAATTGTTCTAACTGTCAGGAAATTGGTTGCTTCTCTCCTTGATTAGTTTCCATCCATTGCTTCTTGTCCTGCTCAATCATCTTGCAAAAGTGAGCCCTACATTGAAATTAAGAAGTGTAGTTTTGCAGAATCAAGTGTTTTAAATATATTTAAGGACTATATGGCTAGTGAAAAAGTATTAATGTTATCAATTTGTATAATATTTAATAGTTTCCTGATAGGTGTAGATATAATTCAATTAGGAATAATATCAGATTGATCCACTTGGATTATTTTAGTGATTACTATTTTTAGATGATTAGCTAACAATTTAGTATAGAAAGTATAGTTCATATTAGAAGGCTGGAATTGGGTACGTCTAGTTTAATGAAAAGAAGGACTAGGGGTGACATTATAGCAGTGTTCCAATATCTCAAGGGTTGCCACAAAGAAGAGAGAGTCAAGCTATTCTCCAAAGCACCTGAGGGCAGGACAAGAAGCAATGGATGGAGACTAATCAAGGAGAGAAGCAAGCTAGAACTAAGAAGAAACTTTCTGACAGTTAGAACAATTAACCAGTGGAACAACTTGCCTCCAGAAGTTGTGAATGCTCCAACACTAGAGGTTTTTAAGAAGAGAATGGACAACCATTTGTCTGAAATGGTATAGGGTTTCTTGCCTGAGCAAGGGGTTAGACTAGAAGACCTCCAAGGTCCCTTCCAACATTATTATTGATCATTGCACAGTCGGCCAGATGTTCACACTGGATTTGGCATTTTTGTCTAACTAACGAGTCCTTACCAAGGACCTGGGATAGGCAGATGTGGATGTTTGAATTGAATATTATTATTATTATTATTATTATTATTATTATTATTATTATTATTATTATTATTATTATTATTATTATTATTATTATTATTATTATTATTATTATTATTATTATTATTATTATTATTATTATTATTGTTATTGTTATTGTTACTGTTATTGTTATTATTGTTGTTGTTATTTACCTTCAAGGTCCCTTCCAACTCTGTCTATCCTATCCTATCCTATCCTATCCTATCCTATCCTATCCTATCCTATTCTATTCTATTCTATTCTATTCTATTCTATTCTATTCTATTCTATTCTGATGTGATATGGGCTTGTAAGATTCCATTTCCTGAGAATTTTTACCCAGTTTACATTATTATTTTACTTATTTTCCCCCCATGTATCTCCTTTTCCCCTTTCCTCTAAATCAAAAGGCTAAAAAAGAATTAATGCACTCAATACCTTTTCCTCTGCTCTGCAACTTTGTGCAATACTGCTATTTTATCTTGAGTCTACTTTCTACAGTTCCAATGACAAATTATAGATTTCTTCCTTCACCCTTTGTTAGAGAGCTGCTCATCTCAGTCAAATTTGAAATAACTTTTCTTTCTTGTGGTATGAAAATAATTAACTTAAAACGATATCCTCACTTGTAACAAATCTCACCATGCATACGTTTTATTGTCAGTGATTTAAATTCCTTTCTTTGCTGCAATGTAGCCATGCTAAAGTCTTGGAATAAGAGCACTCTTTCACCATTTTATTTAATCTCCTTTAGTTCATATGATTTTCTTAGAATATTGTACTTCATATTTGAATGAACAAACCTGATCAAGATATCTATAGGCTTCCAAGTATACCTAGCAGAGTAAACTTGTAAGTACTATCTTTATCTGTAGATTTAAATTAGACCTCAGGTTGTTAATCTTAGAAATAAGATAAATAGTCAAATCAGTCATTCCAATTTTCTCCTATACTCCTTAATCCTTAAAGTGTTTTTCCTGTGTACCTGCCAACTCAGGCTTAATTTCAGACATATTATTTTGAGCCTTGCTTATCTCTAGATCAATGTTCCTCTACCTCAGCAAATTTAAAATGAGAGGACTTCAACCCCAATCAGCATGCTGGCTGGGGAATTCTGGGAACTGAAGTATTCCTATCTTAAAGTTGTTGAGGTTGAGAAACACTCTTCTAAATTATTATTTGTAGCCAGTCTTAAGCTTTGCTGGCAACCTATATTTCTAATTTGCCTTGATATTTCTTTATATTATTTATATATCTGTTCAGATAAACCTGCCAGGTCTTTAATTATTCCAAAAACATGTTTATCCCAACCTACTTCAGTTCTTTTTCATATTCTTTTATTAGTTGTACAATTAACTCCATATCAGGAACTACCCATAACTGTGGCCAATGTTTTCTTCCTCTACTGCATTTTCTTTGTTACTCAAACAAAACTTATTTTATTCCCAAACTTGATTATATTTTAATACCCTGATTTTAGTTGATTGGGTAGCTAACTGCAATATATGTCTGAATGTTATATATAGCCATGTTCTGGTACCATTATCTTTTAGGAAAATCCATTCTATGAATTTAAGATGGTACATAAATACAGTATGACATTGTGAGGCAGGTGGAATAGGATTTTGAGACATTTTTTTAAAAAAAGTATAAATAAGTAAATTCTGAGATTATTAATTGAATGGAATGCCTTTAAGGCCCCTATTTATGGACAAAATGCTTCATGGAAAAAGAAAATAATTGCAGTGTAATAATCTATGAAATTATTTGGGCAGAAATTTTTGGATATTTACACAAGGTAGCCTAAAATCTGATACACTTGTTCATTTTTAGACACTTGATACTGAAGATTTATAAAATTGTGCAAAGCTAGATTATTAGGATCAAAAAGGAAAATGGGAATAGCTTCCTAGTGAATCAGCATCTATATAATTAAGGATTCAGAGGGCAAAATAGTATATAATGGCTCTCATCTATTAACTCAATAATTCATAATGCTGATTTAATTGTTTTTGACAAACAGATTATTTTACTAAAACAAATTGCTTTGCAAGATTAGTTTGCTTATTTATCATTATTATAACAAAAATAATTGACTATAAAATCTGTGAAAAGAGAGAAAGCTCCTGATTCTGATTTTTCTACAGGATGGAAAATATTGAAATTTTAATCAATAAATATATTCATGAATGTGTATAATGCTGCTTTCCTGAGTATTTTCCCTTTCTTTTTATGATATTGAATGTGAGGATAGAGCCCATAGAGTCTGCAAGTGATTGTCTGAGTTTTATGGTAAAATGGGGGTGCTAAAATTGTGACAGCAACTCTAGTATAAAGATTGTAAACAATATTATCTCTAATTGTTCATTCAGTTTGTTTGTGGTTTTTAAAGTAGGCCAGAATTCTCAGATAAAATCAAATTGCCCACTAATATTTAAAAAAAAACAATCTGAGAAACTTGATTTGTTCTGTAGCTTTGTTGACTATGGGAAAAATTATATATTTCTATATAATAAAAATTATATTCAATAGCATAGTATTGGCAGTAGAGTCCTTTAAGTGTTTGGGTTCTGTAATGTCCCAGGACTTGAAATGGATGCCTAACATTAGAACCATTATTAAAAAGGCACAACAAAGAATGTTCTTCCTGTGTCAACTCAGGAAGCTCAGACTGCACCAGGAGTGCTGATACAGTTTTATAGAGGAACTATTGAGTCTGTCATTTGTACTTCTGTAACTGTCTGGTTTTATACAGCAACCAAACAGGATAGGTACAGATTCCAATGGATAGTTAATACTACAGAAAGAAAATTGCAGGCCTTCCATAGAAGATCTGTACATTGCATGTGTCAGAAGGAGAGCTGAGAAGATATTTGCAACCCCCCCTCACATCCTGGACATAAACTCCTCCCCTCAGGATGGTGCTATAATTGCATGCCAAAACAACTAGACACAGGGATAGTTTTCCCCTTGTGTTGTCACTCTGCTGAACACCTAATTCTCACAGTGCTATCTAATGTCTATGTGTATATGTAGTATGGCTGTAGTATTATTATTTATCCTTCTTATCTTCTTTACTCCTCCCTCTTATTATTAATATTATTACGATTATCATTATTCTGTTGCTTTGCATGGCCTTCACAAGGCTCTGAAGACATGGCTATACATAAATCAGACGTTAGTGCTAACAGCGTTGATTCCGTATTTACTAAATTTTGGTTCCATTCTTCAAAGATCTCTTTAATATCTCCAAAGTTATAACATTTTGTGTTATTTTATAAGTTCTAGTATTAACTGACATCAAGATCAGGCTTGTACTTTTTTCTTTTGCTTAAAATCTTTAATCCCCGCTAGTGTCAAGTTTTGAAAATCATCACTTAACTTTTGTTGTGACTTGGATAGCCTAAATAAGTCTGTTTCCCATGAGAAATTTTTTTTTTTTCTACTTAATTCCAAAATTTGAGAGTAAAAGTCAATATCCCAAATTGATCTGAAACCTTGATCCATTTAGTCATAAAGAGAAAGTAAGGAAATTTAAGGCACTTGTAGAATTGCAGGAGATGATGGCAGTGGTGGGATTCAGTTGGTTCGCACCACTTCGGCAGAATCGGTAGCTAATTTTTTGTTGTCCAGGCCCAGAATGGACTTCCGGAAGCAGCATCCACACAGAGAACTGGATGTTCACATATTTGAATCCCACCACTGGATGATGGATATTTTTTCTTAAAAGAATATAGCATTTTAAGTTCTTCACTGGAAACCATTGCTTTCATCAGGTATTTTCATTTTGCCATCCAGCAATGTTAGGGAGTCTGTTTTCTAATTTCGTCTCTCCTTTATTAGCCTTTTAAATTATTTGTTTGGTTCTTTAATTTAAAAATATTATTGTTAATGTAAGTTCAGTGAAATGATCAAATTAGTTATTGATGCTTACAACTAATGCATTATTTTCTATCTTGTTATAGAAAGTAAATATCAATATTTGTAATTCAGTTACTAAAGCAATTATTGGTTCTTTATCTTGTGTATTAAATCAGCTGCTAATCCTTTTAAACTGAGTTCTTAAAGTTTGTTAGAAGAAATTTGTTATATTGGTAAGAATTTATGTCTTTCCACTTATTATAATATTTGATTCTTGACTCCATGTAATTATATATTTTGCATTGTTTTGGGGGGAAGAACAAGTTGTAGCTTAGGACTTTACTAGGAATGAAAATATTTCTTTGGAGGATACCAGAGCATTAGGATCCGTTTGTTCCTGTTTTTCCTTTACTGTTTAAATTTCCTTTTTTTAAAAAAAAAAAAAGTTTCGTTCTTCAGCTGACTAGAATGCAGACAATTACTCTATGGAAGTACATATGTGTGGAAGGATTAGGCTCAATGCTTAGTCAATGGCAAATCTCTCAAATTCAACTGGTTTAATTTTCAGGGTTTTTTAAATTTCATACAAACATTTCCAAGGCAGTTCAAATAGATTTTTGTGTATATTTCCACAGCTAGAATTTCTGCAATTTTATTCTATGTGCATATTTTCCAAAGATTACAATCTTTTCCCCATTCAACCAATATAATGTGTTTCTTAGTAACAGGTGTTTTATCTGTGATGTTTATTAACTCATAAAACTGCACTTCTGTGCAAACACGTATTCTGGCTTTCTTAAATGTTTGGGGACATGCAAATAAAAATCATATAAAAATTCAGATGCAATAAAATTCTCATTCATCTACATTCAATATTCAGCCAGAAAATTCAAAGTCACAGTAGGTTTAAAAGCAATTCAATGACGGATCCAAGGAACATGCCTGAATATCATCCAGTTAGCCATCCAGTTCACATCACATTATTGATTCCTTTTGTGCCCGCTATTGGAACAATTTATTTTTGCTTTGTATTTCTAGTTCAACAATCTTGTACAAAGAACAACTATATACACTGGTATTGCATGTAATTACAAGTCTGTAATTGAACCTAAATGTTTGCTTGAGCTAACTATTCCTTGCTAATTTATATTTAAGAGAGTTCTTTCATTAAAGTTGCATATTATTAGATCAATCATTTTGAAGCTAATGCTGAGTTTGGCTGGAGTTCAGTGCTTTGGGTTTATATTTACTGTTTTTGTACCATCCTAATAATATCTCTAAATCACATTCAAACAGTTTGGAATGACACAAATGGTTTGCATATGGTAACATGGTAAAATAAATGGGGGACATGGTAAAATAAACAGGAGAATCCCAGATTAGGATGCTTATATGATGACCAAGCATCTTTGTAAGACATAAGAGATGCAAAGCATAAGCAAAGGTCATTGATAGAGTGCAGTGATGGTATTCAAAACTAGTATCTTTGGTTCACTGAGTAGTTTCCTGAGATTTCAAGATTTCAAAATTTTTGCAAGACAAACAGTCTTACTTCAAATTGCAGTAGGCTTCATGTATTCGTAACAATACTATTGGCTAGCACGGAAGTTTCAGATCCTAAGAACTTCTAATTTGCATTAATACAAGTTATTTGTAACAAAATCTAGAGTCTGTGAAGTTAGAGTTTTCAGCTAGCAGAGTCTGGCATTACATAAAAACGTTGTTTAATGCAGATACCTGGGGTTATAATATGTGTTCTTAAATAACCTTGATAACCTATTACTTTTCTATTCTAATATTCACAGTTACAAGAGATTTTAACTGCTTTACTGTTTAATGATTTCAGTGAAAAAATGTAAATGTATCAGAGTGAAGTACTAATGACTTGTTAAGAATAAATTACTGATGAATGCAAGATTATAATTGCTATTATTACCAATACCTGTTAAGATCTGACACAAAAATAACTCTTATGTAACACTTCTTCACACCTCCCTCCACAAAAAAATCCCTTTAAAGATTTCTAATATTTTCTGGTTTGTTTTACTTCTGAAATAATTTGCTAAGAATAGGCTAGTTTCCTACTTTGCTCTTAAAATTAGGATAGCATAAAATAAAACAAGGAAACAGATTAAGATAGTCAAGAGGAAATAGAAAGTCAGGAAGAAAACTAAGGATAAATAAAAGTATCTGTCTCTTTCCATACAGCTTTTGGTGTAAAAAATAATATATACCAAACATTAAAAAAACATACCTCATTAGTGCTTTCTTTTGAAGTCTTTATTGACTTCAATACGTCTTCTTCAATTGTTGTTGTTTTAACCATTCAGTCGTGTTCTACTCTTGATGACTTAATAGCCAAGTTCTCTCAATGCTACCTTGTTAAGCACAGCTTCTTCCAGTTGTTGGATGTTCATCTTTTATCAGTTTTGATGTTATCAAGCTAGCTTATTCTTTGCTTGCCCCTTCTTCTTGTTCCACTAACCATTCCTAATATCATTGACTTCTCCAATGAATTGGCATGACATGGCCAAAGTAAATCAGACATAGTCCTATGCTTTGGGCTTCTAGTGATGTGTTTGGGTTTATATGATTCAGCACCTCTCTATTAGTTACTCTGGCTATCCATCATAACGGAATATATCGTGCATATGAATGCAGTTCAAAAGTGTTAATTCTTCTTTGATCAGCTGTTCTTAATGTCCAACTCTTATACCCATACATCATTATAGGGAAGACTATTGCTCTAACTAGCCTGCTTTTTGTATTTATTTCTATATCTCTGCTTTTCCAGATTATGTTAACCATTCAGTGTGGCCTAAGGTTATCCTGTGTTTGATTTCAGAGTAGAATTGCCATTGTGAATAATTTTTGATCCAATGAAGATAAATTCTTAAACTAATTCAATTTCTTTCTTGTTGATTTTAAACATTTCATGTCCATCTGCAATTGTTGTCATTATCTTTGTTTTCCTGATGTTATGATTCAATCCTATTTTACTCTTCCATCTTTGATTTTTCCTGATCATTTCCCTTATTTTCAGCCAATAGTGTTATATCACCTGCGTACTTCAAATTATTTATGGTTCTCCCCCCAAATTTCACTGCAACATCAGGCAGTTACGGATTTAATTTCCAGATGATAATTTCAGCATACAGATTGAACAAAAATGGTGATAAAATACATCCCTCTCTAACTCCCTTACTGATCCTGAACCAATCTGTGTCACCATAAAGTGTTCTCACTGTTGCCTCCTGGTCAGTGTACAGTGATCTGATGAGTCTGATCGGGTATGTTGGGCCACCAAGATCATGCAAAGCTGCCCATAGCTTATTGGGTTCTACACAGTCAAAAGCTTTTTGTAATTGATAAAACACATATACAGTATAGATCCTTTTGATATTCACATGCCTTTTTCATAATCCATCTAATATTGGCAATGTGATCTCAAGTGCTGTGCCCCTGTCTAAAGCCAGCTTGTACATCAGATAACTCTTGATTGATGACATTCTGTAGCCTCTGTTTAATGATTTTTAACAGAAAAGAAATCAATGCAATTTTGTGATAGTTGGAGCAGTTTCTGGCATTGCCTTTCTTTACTAGTGGGATATAAGCAGATCTTTTTCAGTCCTGAGGCTCAGTACAAATTTAATAAAAACTTAAAAAGTAGAGTTTTTAAGCCTGCTTGCATATCAGTTATTGGCATCAACCTTGCAATATCAATTATTGGTACCAATATTAGTAATATTTTATCTCTGTGTTCAATATCTGATTTAATAAGACTCAATTGCCTAAATTGATAGAATAGTATGGAACCATCTTCCTTTTCTCTATCCACTATTACGTTTGATCCCTCTATTTCTAATCTTTTATTTATTCTGAATTCACTTTTGCTTTTGTCTTACACGAGAAATTGAATCAGTTGGCTATATTTTTCTACAAAGTCCTTTTTGCCTACCTTGAGAATGTAATTATGCTGCTTCTATTTAATCACCACAGAAACCTAAATGGCAAAGATTTGGTTCTTTTCTTCTTTGAAGGTGTCAGTAATAATTTCCAGAAATTGCCATTATAATCTGTTATGAGATTGTTTAGTCTCATACTGTGAATTACTGAGTTTATTTTTTGTTGTTGTTTATTTTATGTAACAGTCAACAATAAGTATGCCAATGTCACTAGTCATTAGCCATGATGGGTACTGTAGTTTTTAAAAGCTTCTCTTTATGTGCTTAGATTAGTCTAAAACTATAATAAACTAGTCATCATCATCTTCTGACAAAGTGAAATTCACACCAAGTCAATAATACTGGTTTGTACAGTATGGAATATAGGATACATCTAGCTATTTGCTTAAGATAGAATAGGGAGGCTTTAAAGTTTAGAAATTTGTTTGTGGAGTTTAACATGCTTTGGTTAAGTGATAATATTCAATGTAAATAATAATGAACAACATTTGTTGCTTTATATAAATTATAATGGAAACAAACTCAACAATATCACTTTTGTAACAGATAATATAACAAGTTATAAAAAGGGACACCAAATTATACTGATTTTTTTTCAAAAATTAAAACTGCATTACTGAAAAACTCAGAACTATATACACAACTGCTAATGGAAGCATTAGTTTAAAGAAAACATCAGTGAACTTGTTTATTTTAATTGCCTTTCAGAATAAATCATATATCCAAATCAGACCGTACATACAAAAAAAGTCCTTCTTCAAATTCAGACTGAATGGAATTTGAGGCACTTCTGATCTTGAAGTAAATTGGATGTTGGAAATTGTTTTCACCAGATGTTAAGCAGGATTTTCCCCAGCCAGAATGTTTTGTAACATTAGAAAGGTAGAAATGTGACTTGGTCCAAAGAAGCACTAGGAAGGCTCTGAAATCAGTAACTTGAGTATTTCTTTACCGGCTACCAATATTTCTTTTCTCTCTTTCTGATATCATATATTCAATTCTATAAACATTTAATGCTAGATAGCAGTGAGCAAAAAGGATTTTTTTACTGCAGCTTCCTACTCTGAGGTCGAAAATGTATTCTCCAATTCAAATAAAGCCATGGTTCCTGTGATATTGTCCCAGTGATCTTAAGATTCCAGACTTATTCATGTTGTAATAAAATAGAAATAGGATTGTGTGCTTACTACAAAATTTGATTTAACTTTCCATTAATAATTTTGAAAATATTGCCCGTTTAGCCTCAACAGATTCACAACCTAATTCAACTGATCATTTTGAGAATGAAAATTAGAACACTCTCCCTCCCTCCCTCCCTCCCTCCCTCCCTCCCTCCCTCCCTCCCTCCCTCTCTCTCTCTCCTCTCTCTCTCTCTCTCTCTCTCTCTCTCTCTCTCATCTATCTAATCTATCATCTGGCATGGAATGGAATAGAATGAAATATTCTTTATTGGCCAAGTGTAATTGGACACAACAAGTGTGATTGGATGGATGGACTATCATCCATCCATCCAATTTTTTACATTTTAAAGGGTGATATTGACAGGTATGATAGCATCTTATAGTCATGTTAGTTGAAAGGGTTTTGTGCTAGGAAACATGTTTTAAGCCACTCCTGATCATTTGCATGCAAAGTTGCCTACTATGGCCGATAATAAATGTATGAAAAATGATCAAATTAACTTCCAAGTTATAGACTTTGCTTAATCCCATTTAGCTGCTGTGATTTATAGGAAAGCTAACATTTCATGTTATATGTAACATTGATTCATGCTAATTTCACTAAATAGGCTCAAATGAAAATCTTTACGTGCAGAAATTTGAATCCTGTTTGTTTATTTGCTTCTTAGTTTTTGCTTTCTCTTCATTCCAATATGTTCCAGTGGTTTCCAAGAAACCATTGTGCTTCTTGAGTACAGGATGAATCAATATAAAAAGTATCAGTTAGGCAACTGATTTCTCTCACATAGGCTGCTGTGAGTAAGCCAGGAAACCATGTTGTATTTGTTATTATTTGTGATGCTCCATTGCATATGGATTGTGAAGATTCATGTGTTGAAAACTATTTGCTGTTTGTGAATTTTATGCTTTTGGCAGAGCAAGGGCTGGGCAGCTGCCTCATTCTGTTATTCCACTGGATGGCTTGCAGGGACAAGGGTAATACTGCTTGCTGTTTCCAAAAGGTTAACAAGACAATTAAGAGACTGCTTTAGCATCAGGCCAGGAGGCATCTCGAACCATTTACATACTTTGGATTTTGAGAGGATTATATCATTAGACAATTGTTACAGCCAAAGAGAAGAAGCACAGGAGTAAAAGAACTGTAAAGTATCTTAAGGGAGTGCAATGCACTATTGAATGATGAATTCAGCTTTGGTGATTTTTTGAATAAACTGTCCCTGCTGTCAACAAAACTTTGATGTGCCCTTGGCTTCAGAAGCAATGTTACGATTCTTTTAGGTGCAGGGGAAGAAGAATAACGTTTCATTTTGTTATTAGCTTCTGCACATACTCCACATCAATCATTCATGTCTTACAGGAAGCTTACTTTTATGCCAGTTTTCAGTTGTATGGCTAATATACGGGCTTAATTCTCTGTTGAATGTTGATGCTTTCAACTGTCTAATAACCTGAATGGGTAATATAAATGAGACGAATATCTAGTACAAGAAATCCAGTTTGGAGTGAATTAATGGATTTCACCTTTGTAGGATGTTATGCTGACTTGGGATATGAGGTACCAAGGATTCCAATTAAAGCTCAGATTAATCTTAGAGTATGCATCCATTCTCTCACTTCTCCAAACTAGCCAATTGGATCTGCCAATATAGTGGTCTTTACATTGTCGTTGCTATTATCTTCTAAAGCTATTAGCATGTGTTGCTGTGCATCAGTTGTGCTCTTTCCTGGATCAGGAGTCCCTGCACTCAGTTCCTCAAACCCCGATCCTCTCACACTTGGACTGTTGCATGCTCTACATGGTGCTATTCTTGAAGACTATTCAGAAGCTACAGCTGGCTCAGAATGCAACTGAGCAGACAGTTCTTGAGGCCCCTAGGGTGGCCCATGTTACACCACTGTTCCACAAACTGCACCATTGTCAGTTTGCTTCCATGCCCAATACAAAGTATTGGCTCTTACCTTTAAAGCCCTTCATGTCATGGGTCCAAGCTATCTGAGAAACCATCTCTTCCCAATAGGATTGCCTGCCCACCTGCATTTGCAGACCCCACCAGTCAAGGAATTCTCACTGACAGGGTCCAGGAGAAGAGCATTTTTTATCATGGCTCTCACCTTCTGCAGCCTCTTGAGGTGAGATCCACATCCATTCTTTTGGCCTTCCAAAAGGGCCTGAAATCCTGACTCTGTCAACTGGCTTAGGGCCCCAATGAAAGCATGTAATCCTGAGGTTTTTAACTCACTAAGACCCTACTTCCTCCCCATGTGCACCTTGCTACCTTCTTGCCCATCTTTGTCAATTTTAAATTGAATGTAATTTAATGTTTTAATATTTATATTGGTGTTTTAATGATTGTAAACTGCCTAGAGTTGCTTTTAGGTGAAATGGGCAGCATAAAATTTAATAAAGAAAAAAACAAATAAATAAACAAATTGCTGAATCTTTCCACTCAGTGGATATCTGTCTGTTTATATCTGTGTCTGTCTGTCTGTCTGTCTGTCTGTCTGTCTGTCTGTCTGTCTGTCTGTCTGTCTGTCTGTCTGTCTGTCTGTCTGTCTGTCTGTCTGTCTGTCTGTCTGTCTGTCTGTCTGTCTGTCTATCTATCTATCTATCTATCTATCTATCTATCTATCTATCATCTCACTAGAAAGTGAATGTTGAAAAGGACAAAGATAATCTCACTTCCGAGGGGATAAATCCCACAAGGTGGGCATCATATCAGAGAAGGCCCATTACCACATGTAATTGCCTAGCAGATGGGATCTGCAGCATATTTTCTCTGCCAGACCTGATGTGACAGATAAATATAATCAGGGAGAGACAGTCCCTCAAATAACCCAGTCCCATGCCTGAAACATCAAAAACAGCACCTTACATTGGACCCAGAAGCACACTTGTGTAACTTGTGAAGCAGAGGTATAACATGTGCTGTTCTATGGGTATATGTAACTGCCCGTAGCACTGTATTTTGCACCAGCTGAAGATTGTGGATACTGTTCAAGGGCAGCCCCATGTACAGCATATGACAGAAGTCCAAAGAAGAAGTTACAAGGGCATGAGTGACAGTGAGCAGAGCCCCCTGCTTCATGAATGGGCATAACGGGTGCACAATACAATGCTGTGCAAAGGGTCCTAGCTATGGCTGTTTCCTGATCTTTGAGTCTTGAGTCCAGGAGGGCCCCAGATTGCAAACGGTGCCACCCCATCCAGCACCAAAATGACATAGTTCTAAAACTGGAAGGCGGATTGTTCTGTTCTTTGGTGGGTAGACATTGACGAGACTTATTCAAACAATGACAAGTCTTTATTTCACATGTAATTGCAAAACAGAACAGAAAACGAAACTAGCTCCCTCCTCCTTATACATGGAGCTTCGGTTAACACCAACCAATGATTGCAGGGATTTCTCCAGCGCTAAAATAACAAGCCTGCCCAGGCCCCAGACATTCTGTCTCTCAGTGGCCACGTGGCCAGCTTGCACCTGCTGCCAATAATAACTGAATACATTACAGCCCCCAAACCCAGTCTTGCCAGGATTCAGCTGAAGCCTGTGGTTCCCATCCAGAACCTCACAGCCACCAGGTATTGGGATAAGACATTCACAGCATTGCTTAATTCACCAGGGGCAGAGATGTATAAATGGTTATCACCAGAGTACTGATAATACGTCAATCCATGACAATGTATGAGCTCACCCAGGGGTCTCATGTAGATATTAAATAGTAGGAGGAAGAGTACTGAAGCCTGCAGCATTACACATAGCAGAGGGCAAGGTTAGGATCTCTCCTCCCCAAGCACACCAACTAGAATCGGCTCCAGAGGTAAACCAACACCACACCATGCCCCCCCCCATTTCTCTGAGCCAGTTAAGAAGGATACCATGGTTGATAGTATTGAAAGCTACAGAGAGGTCAAATACCGTAGGACAAGGAGGATACACAACCTTCATTCTGCTTTCACCAGAGATCACCCCAAAACACAACCAAGGCTATTTCTGTCCCATATCTAGACCTGAATCCTGACTGGAAGGGATCCAGATAATCCACTTCACCCAAGGTCCTCTGAAGTTGCTGCACAACCACATTCTTCTTACAAAAAAGGAAAGTTAGATACAATGGAAATTGTCCAGTATAGTGGATCCCCAGTTTTTGATATGGAGCCAAGCCATCACTGTCCCAAAACGTAAAGGAACAACCCCCTCACTCAAGGAGGCATTAAGACAGGGGTCTCCAACCTGTGGGCAGTGGCCACTGGTGGCTCGGTTGGCTACCATGTCGCGAGAATGCCTGGTGAGTGCGTGCACATGTGCTCGTACTTCCCCCACTCATGCTAATGCCGCTGTGAGGGGGCTAGCCACTAGGTGAGCACTAGTGGCCCCATTTGCCCATGCATGAGGCGCTAGCAGCCCTGTTTGCCCATGTGCACAGGCGCTAGTAGCCCTGTTTGCCCATGTGTGCAAGCGCTAGCAGCCCTATTTGCCTATGCACATGGGCACTAGTGGCCCTGTTTGCACATGCATGGGGGCACTAGTGCCACTGCCAGCATTGTATGGTCTCTAGCAGCCCATTTGCACATGTGCATGGGCGCTAGTGCCACCATGGTGCACGCGGCCATTTGCGCATGCTCGCAGGCCTGCATACAAATTTGCCTGCTCTTCCCTTTCCCTCCGGGCTGCCAAACTGGAAAGGTTGGGGGTCTCTGCATTAAGAGACCTACAGTCCACTCACATGACTGCACCTTGTATGTTTAATCAGCCAGAAGAGGCATGGGTCTAAAAAGCAGATTACAAACCTAAGGACCCTGTCCACTTCTTCAAACCAAACAGGTTCAAACCATTCTCAACAGGGCAAGAATTCTCCCTAAGCATCTTTATCAGACCTGTAACAAAGCCAGCATCCAAACTGAGACTGAATCTGATTTTGTCTGACAGATGCTGAGAAAATTCCTCCATGTGCCCCTGCAAAAGGTTCTTGTTTCACTAAGTGGATCCATACAATTAAAAAAAAAATAAGACTGGTTGCCTGGTTATCTTTGTCCAGTTAATAATATTTGATTCCATATGGCTTTTGCCTATAAATAGAGCCATTGTAAGTGACTTTTGGGGTAATAAAACACATGATCTACCAGTGCACTCCAAATCCTAGGAGCTCATTAGAAGAAATACAAGAGAGTTTATATATGGTATGTATATGTGTGTACATGTATGAGAGTATGCATATATCTATATGTGCATACACACAGATATATACACACAAAAGATTTTTAACCTTTTCTCAATAAATAAAAAAGCATGTATTTAATCAATGAAATTCTGCTTTAGAACCACTGGTAGTATCTATTTGTTCAGAATAATTTGAATGGGTGCTTTAGAATTTGAATTAAAAATGTCAAATAAATAATAAAGAGAGCATCATCATAAACAAAACAATTAAGAATACTCTCTCTCTCACACACACACAAATATTTAACATTGAATTTTGTCTCTTTATCTGCCAATCTTGTTGAAAATATTTTAACTAATATCAGAAAACCTATATCTTATATTATTAAGTTTCTTATAAGTTATGGGGGTTGCACCTGTTTTTCACTGACTGCATCTGTGTCATAGAACAGCATTCAGGTTTGTTCCAACATAGTTAAACACCAAAAAGCTATTAAAAAGTAAACTGTTTGGGGGTCTTGCAAATTGTACTGGGTTTTTCTTGATTCTGTGATTATTAGCATTATAGTTATTTGTGAATTTAGAAGTTTCATAGTTTATATGAGCCATGGTGGCACAGTGATTAGGATGCAGTATTGCAGGCTAACTCTACCCACAGCCAGGAGTTTGATCCTGACCGGCTCAAGGTTGACTCAGCCTTCCATCCTTCCCAGAGCAGTAAAATGAAGACCCAAATTGGTGGGGGCAATATGCTGACATTTGTAAACCATACAGAGAGTTCTGTAAAGCACTATGGGGCAGTATATAAGTCTAAGTACTATTGCTATTGCTATTTTTTGCCTGGGATTTTATAGAATATTATTGACATTATTGCTCAATGGTTTTCTTTGTCTAAACTATCAAGGGTCCAGTTGATTGTGGCAGGTGTAATATAAAATAATAAAGAGTTTGACTCAAAATTCTATCAGTAATCATATACAGAACTATTCATTATATATTTTCTTACAAAGTGAGAGACTTTTTGAAAGATGGCTTCTTTAAAAGCACCCTCATCTCCAAATAACTGAACACTGTTTTAAATTGGCCCATAAGTTCCTCTTTCATATGAACAACAAATCCTTTCTCTCAATCAAGCAGGCCAGATGCCAGATGCAAAATGGGTGAAGAGAGAATTCATGAGCAATAATAAAGACATCAATAAATAACCAGATGAAATGAGCAACTCCCTCACTTTCAGCATCGTCTGCTTGAAAAGCAGATTTTGAGGGCAGAATTCCAAAGATTTCAAGTTCCTGCCTTGACATAGTGAAGGAAGTGAAAGCTATGAGGTGTTACTAAAGAGACCTGTTTTTCAAGAGCTTATTTTGTTTTTATTCTTCATTCCTGTACTTAGTTATGCTAATAAAGTCTATAATTATCAACCATCTTTTACACCGAAAAGACTGATTAGCATAATCAGTCATGGATAGGTAATTTTAATTACCAAATACTATATGTTATATTTACTTACTTGATTTGTGCACTTCAACTTGGTTATATGGCAGAAATCATTATGTATATACATGCAATAATATTCTATTTATGCGCATATGTAATTTAAAGGTGCTTTATCAGTCATCCCTATGCAGGAAAAATAATTTGATAAAATAAAAACTATTTTGCATCTCAATTTAAACAAAAAATAATTTCAGTTTTCTGGATTTATGCATTTTTTCTACTAATGTTATAATTTGTTTTGAATAATAATTACTTTTTAAATTCTATTGGGTTTTATAAAGATCTGTACAAACACATATACCATAGCTCAGCTTTCCAACACTTGGCACCTCCATCTGTTCCAAATTTCTATCCAGCATGGACAGAGGCCAAACCACTCCCTCAAAGAGGCTCAGCCTATACATATAGCAACAGTGCTTCAGTTGTAGCATATTTAAAAAGAATGCAAAACATAGATTAAAAAAAATCAATAGATCCACTGCAAGTGAATGTCAAGCTGAAAGTATGTGTTTCCTATACCTGTTCTGGTAGATACACTTACTCATACAAAAGATTGACCATATTTTCTTAATTCAGATAATAGAACTGGAAATATTGGATATGATTTGTGCCCCCTATAAAAAAAGCTAAAATTAAACTGACATTCTCTGCTGAGTAAATAAAATATGTGGCCCTAGATGATTTAGGAGTTTTGAATTAATAACAATATATATCTTTTTGGAATTAATTTTGAATTGGAACAAAAAACTCTAATACTTAGTTTGTTTGTGTAAGGTTGCCAAAACACAAAGGATAAGTATGCTATCATAGTTCTACTCCTGCAGCAAAGCTAAGCTTCACCTGGCCCGAGTTAAGGTCCAGAATGATGTATACATTCATTCTGAATGATTTGTGGGTTACAATCAAGCTTGACATTTGCCCTATAATTGAAGTAGAACTGTCCACTTTCCATTTACTCCATATGGGTCTAAATACCGTTGAATGCAATTGCTCTAATGGCAGATTTAGTATCATGGAACAAACTAAAATATTTGTTTTAAATTTTTTTTCTAGTATAAGTTAATATTAGCAGATCATTGTATGTTTACATCTGCATACTACTAAAAGTGTTGTTTTATATTTTTGTCATATTGCTTTGTTACCATGCATCCAAATTAATTAGCACAGCTCATCTTGTTAACAGATTTTTGTTGCTATAAACAACATAATTGACTGTTAATTTGGAAAATATATTTAGATCTAGTGATTCAGTAACCATTACTATCTTCAAAGCTAACTAAAAACGTGTCTAATGAGGTTTATGATGCAATATCTCTAACTCAACTTCCTAACTTGGATTATTCTTTCCTTTTTCTAATTGCTTTTCTGTCTGATAATTTTTTTCCAAGATTCTTGGATAGACGTTTTGGCCATTATTTCTCATTCTTTGTATGTGAAAGTTATGACTCAATATCAATTCATGTAATCTAGTTTTAATGAAAATCTGTGGGTAGAATAAATGTGTATTTCTGTACTTTATTTATATGGTGATGATATATTAATGAGTATTAAAAAAACTAAAGACCATAGGTAGCATTGCCCCAATCGATCAAAATAATAGTTTATAATTTTAATAGTTTTTAATTAGGTTCAGAACCTTAAAGCAACTTTGGATCTTCTCTTTGGAAAAAGTAGGTATATACTCAAGATCATATTGTAGAAGCTGGCTGGCTTTCCTCTGAGTTTGACTTGGATCCTGCATATGAGGAGTCTGCAACTAGTTTCATGTCTTTGTTGTTATAACTAAAGTCTTCTACCTCCTTGTGCCAATGACATAGTTAATTTGATTTCTGTGTGGTCCAATTAGTGAGGTCCATGTATACAGATGAAATTCAATGACTTAAAAACCATGTTAGCCATAAAGCAACAACTGAATTAGAAGAAAGTGATAGCTCGTTCTTCTCTTCATTTCTATTTCCTAGACCATTTAGCCCAAATACATTTTCCTTTTTCCATTTCGGGCATTCCAGTCTCAAGTCATAAGTAATACATCCTTCTTGTAAATATTCTGCAGATTTCAGAAATGAACTTGACCACAAAATTCATCAGCTTCCTCTTTTCCTGCATCAGCAGTTGCATCATAAACTTGAATAATAATATATCAATAACAATGGTTATCACATTATCTAATTACTATTATTTGGTGATTGACTGCATTATACCCAAGTACTTGCATCCCATTCTGGGCCCTGCAATTTAAAAGGCACATGAAGAATGTAAAACAAAGAACTAGCAGGATGTCAAGAGTTCTGGAAACCAAGCTCAATGAGGAAAAGTTAAAGGAGATAGGAATGTTTAATGTACAAAAGAGACTACTCACAAAAAAAAAGATTTTACACCAATCTACAATTATCAAAATGGCTGTCACATTATGAGGGGGCAGACTATTCCCTGTTAAACCAAGAGCAGGGAAGGACCAGCTAGTGAAATTAAAACAAAGGAGATTCAAGCCGAATAATAAATTATTTCCCTGGTAGTAGTCTTAACACAATTTCTCTTTGAAATTCTGTCTAGTCCTTGGTGTTTTAATCAACAGTTCAAACTTCTCTCACTGTCTTTGGTCAACTGTTCACAAGTAACATTGACTGAGCTAATTTTGCACAGCTCAGGTGAAGAAGACAAGTATATTATCCCTTTATGAAGGGATAATATACACACAGCATTCAACAGGACTCCTTTCCTTATTTTTCCCTTAGGTACTAGTTAGAATCTTTAAGTGAGTTATGAGCATCCTGTGATTATCCTGTAATCACATGATCATAATTTATGACTTTCCCTGCTGGCTTCTCATAATCAAAGTTATTGGGGAATCCAGCAGGGAAGGTTGCAAGTTGCTCCTGTTAGATGCTCCTACCACTTTTTCTCTGAAGGATTCAGGCTATAAAGTACAAGATCCCAGGGATCTTATATTCAATAGCACCTCCTGCCTACCCACACACTACAGTATGTGCCCACATGTAACAATCTCTACCAGCCTTTCTTCCATAGCATACACCTGCCCACAGTATCTCCCTGCCCACCTCCAGCCTCCACAATTTGCCCACATCCCCTGATAGTCCACCCATGGCCTCCACCAGCCAACCCATTCCCTATAGCACCTGCCTATGGCACCCCAACTCCCACATGACTTGTGCACATCCATGCTGCTTGCAGGAGACTCCCACTTCTTCCTACTTAATAAACTATACATTCCTGGAGTTCTGATGGCAACCAGGACTGGTGGGATTTCTGTCATTAAGCAATGTGGTCACATGACATAACACTTTATGACTACAGTGCTTAGTGATGAAAATTCTGGTACTAACTGCCTTAACCCAAGGACTACCTGTAAAATGTCATGTAGGGAACAAAGCTTTATTGAAATAGAACATTCTGGGCCCTTATTTTCAGATTGACTAGGCTCTGAGCAAACAAACAAGCAAACAAAAAAGAAACCAGATGTCATTTGCCCATTCACTTTAGTTTATCATTATCTGGGTTTTCTATTACAGTTTTTATTCAATCAATCAATCAATCAATCAATCAATCAATCAATCAATCAATCAATCAATCAATCAGAATAGAGCTGGAAGGGACCTTGGAGGTCTTCTATTCCAGCCCCCTGCTCAAGCAGGAGACCCTATACCATTTCACACAAGTGACTGTCCAGTTTCTTCTTAAAAACCTCCAGTGATGAAGCACCCACAATGTCTGAAGGCAAGCTGTTCCACTGGTTAATTGTCCTCACTATTAGGAAGTTTCTCCTTAATTCTCTCCTTGATTAGTTTCCATCTATTGTTTCTTGTCTTGCCTTCTGATGCTTTGGAAAATAAATTGACCCCCTCCTCCTTGTGGCAGCCTCTCAAATATTGGAATACTGCTATCATGTCCCCGCTAGTTTTTCTTTTCTCTAGACTGGCCATACCCAAATCCTGCAACCGTTCTTCATATGTTTTAGTCTCCAGGACTTTAATCATCTTATTTGCTCTTCTTTGCACTTTTTCCAAAAGTCTTTTTCCAAAGTTTTCCAGTTATGAAAAATTCCTTGAAGTCTTCCATGGGCTGCAATTCTACTGTCTCCTTGCAGGAAAAGGCTATAATCCTTCCTCCCTGTTTTCATAAATGCCAGATGTCCCATCAATATGTGAGGTGCTTTTGAAAGAGAAAGCAACACTGGACACCTCTGTGATGTTTCCTCCTGGACAATTTATCATGCATATGAAAATTTTGATCTATGAAATCTCCCTGAGTGTACAGAAATTTTCAGGTGGCTCTGCCATAGCTTTATGTAACAGTATAGTAGTCACATACTAATCTGGCCTCAGCGTAATTTTATTGCCTGTTAGAAATTCTGAAATTTCATAATAGTGTACTTGCATTCCATGGTATTTCACAGGACTGAGCCCCATTACTTTCAAATGTCAGTCTGTAGCATGTGCCCACATGTAACTGTGGGGAAAGCTTTAAATAAATGATCAGACAAATAATAATCTTCTATACATGCATGGTAACATAAGAAGGGCAGGGCTAGTGTTATTAAGTCCAGTCTTCTTGAGAACAAGCAGACCAACATTGGAAGTCATAATAACTAAAGAGGGCTAAAGAACATAGTCTGTTTATATATACCATTGCAATATGAAATTCCAACTGCATTTGTAAGAAATATGTGTAGAAAAATGGAAAGTAGTTAGATATGAGTTTCAAAGAAGTTGAAGATTAACTTCTTCTTTTCTCCTTTAACCCAGTTTGATTTAATCTAATCCCCTGCCTTATGAAAAGAAACACAGTGTCGAGGAATAAATGTGGAATTTCTTTGATGACCAGGAGTAGATTCCAGGGTGTTCTTCTCTAATAATTTTTGTGCCACAAGATATATCTCCATAAAATGTTATCTCTCTGTGAATTTCAGGTTTAATAAGCAATTTCCATCTGTCTTAATTTGGGACATTAAAGATTAATACTGCTAATATAATATGTGCCTAAACAAGCCATTTTTCAACATGCATACAAAATTGTATCACCCCATTTATCTTCGATATAGCAAGGTTATTGTAACCAAATAAAACTCCATCATAACCAAATGAAACTTAGAACAGAATTGAGAAGTTGGGAAGGGTTCTGCTTAATGTAAGAGGAATAACTTCTATAAGGCTATCTTCTGACTGAAGATTTTGTAAAATGAAAATTTTACATGTTAAAGCAAACTTATATAGGAAACCCTATCATACCATTGCTGTCTTATAAAGACAATATATGTCTCATCTTGAGACAGAAAGAAACAAAATGGTGGAGAAAAGGGACAACTAACACTACCAAAGTTTTCCTACTGGTGGAAGGTTACAAAAGTTCGTGTTTGGCACTGGGTGAATTGGGGCCATTCACTCCCAGGGTTGCTGTTGTAGGGAAAATAGGACAAGGAAGGTATGTAGGTACAGTATATTTGGCTGTACACTGAGTTATTTATAAAAAATAATAAAGATAGGATAAAAAAAAATCTAAAAAGTAAGGAGAGAAGATGAAAAATAGGTGTAACATTTTGCAAAGTGTAAAGAAGTGGATTTTTGAAAAAGGAGGTTTTTTCCCATAATACTGAAACCTCAATATTTTTTGTATTCTCCTCAATATCACTTGCCGAAAAACATGAGCAAGGATTTGGTGTTACAGTCAGGTTCAACTGGTAGATTTTCTATTAGTATTTGCTTGGCCATTGTAAAAACAGAAGCCTGGATATCTGTTTGATTGAGCACAAGCTTCTCTTATGCTACAATGACTGAAAAGAAAACAAAAAAGAACCCAATGTTGCATGAATATTTTCATTTGTTATTGTTATTGGTTTTACCTTTTGTTTGATTCCCAGCTACCATGTTTCCCCGAAGATAAGACTGACCCTGAAAATAAGCCCTAGCCTGATTTTTTAGGGTGGGCCTAATATAAGCCCTACCCCCAAAATAATCCCTAGTTAGGAGCCCACCTACTCCCACCGTCTGTTTTTTGGCAGGCTGGATCATGTGCCTCTCCTCCCCTGCCTCTGCCTGCTGCTGCTGCCACCGCTGCAAGGTGGCCTGACTGTTAAGAGGGCCAGGGGCAGAGGCAAGCGGAGGCTGCCTATTTGTTATCCCTGCCCTGGATCGGAGAAGAAAGAGGAAAAGCAGCCGTGTGAGAAGACGGGCCATCCCGGCCAGCCAGGCACTAAAGCGCTGCCAAAAAGAGCACAGAGTTGCTGTTGTTGTTGCTGCTGTTTGCTTTGTTTTGTTTTACTTCATTATCAAATTGTTTTAAATTTATGTTTGGTGGGGTGGTGGAGTTTCAAACTTATTTTCCTATTAGAAGAAGGGTGGGAAATGACAATGAGGTCATTTTTTTAAGATGCAATACTACTTAGCTGTCCATCATTCTGGCTTCATCTATGTTGCTCAGTCTGAAAAATCTAAAGGATGTATTTACTCTTGAGTCTTCTCTTGAATTTTCATTGACATGAGGGAAATCAGAGGAGTTGCAGATTGCTGGAAAAGTACTGTACAATAAAATTCACACAAGTGAGAGTTAAGTGAATTGACTATATTTCTAATTGTCCTAATAATCTTCAGCAACATATGATTTAAAACATGTTAAGTTTAAAACTGAACAAAGAACAGCTTGTGAGTTGTCCCCAAGCATTTTCTTATGCATTAATTTGTGTGCCTTGTGGACTATTAAAGCCCCATTTAAGAAGTACCAGTCTTTTTGTAAAGACATTAAGAAGTATTATATTCTCTGAACTGATATGAAACAACAAATGACTGAATATGAATGAAATTGTATTTTGTTTAAAATTGTGACTATAATATAAAACAGACTTTATTTTTTGGACATTCAAAGGTTATGTATAATCACCTTAGAAGTTGGAAAATAAATTTTTTAAATAGAACTTTAAAAATTATGTCAATATGATTTCCTAAGACTGAGATGCTGTGTAAACTTTTAAAGAAATGAATAAAATATTGTAGACATATAAAATGGAATATAAATAGAAAATATGGACATAAATATGGACAGAATAATCAACGGGACTTTTAAAAAATGCATTTATTTAAGGTTCAATAAAGCAGAATAAGAGAGCATCAGAACATAAAGATTTATTGTCCAGATTTGAAACACTTCTTATAGAACAGTATGGAAGGGGCTTGTCATTGCCTTCCTCCAAGACATCTTCTTGAGTTCCCAGTCTAGCCCAGACTCATGGCATTTCTATTAGCCTGCCATCCTGGTTCTGATTTGTTTGCCTAGATCAATGAAATGCTCATATTTTTATATTATATTTCCTGTAGTTATCTTCAGGGAGAATGTACAAATCAATGTTCAGTATTTTGAAAACTATCAGTCCTGAAGCAAGGAAGAAAAGCTACAAATTTTGACTAGAGGACTAAAGTACGACTCTGAGGATATTTTTCTGTATGGTTGGATAGATTCAGTAAACAAACAACTAATCAAAACTCTGAGAGGTCAGAGAGAAAGCAAGTTTCTGGACATATGATTTCCAAAACTGAACTGGTTCTTGCAATCAGAGAAGATGTGACTAAAACAGCAGAAACACCAATGAAAAACAAGAGGGTTTCAGTGACCTTCAGAGATACCAAATCAATGATAAGTAAAAGTCCCTTCTTATAGAAAAACAAATAGAGGTTCCCTTTTGAACTAGACCAATTCAAGAAACAGATGCCACATAAACTATTGGAACTCTATTTTGTTGCTATAGAGTAAAATAACAAAATCGTGAAAGCCTAACAAAGATCTTCTCTCTGTGTTCCTTCTTATATTAAAGAGAATCAAGGTGGGATATTTTTTCGTTCATGCTCTCCTATCTATGCTGGCTAAATTGTTGTGTACATATTGATCGTTGAATTCCTTCTTCATGGCCCCATCTATGTTATTCTACAGGGAGAAGAATTTGCAGCAGCTATCTGGACTAAACTGCCAAGCCTCCAATTCCTCTAACCTGGCCATCTTTCCATTCAGCACTCACATAGAAACTGAGAGTACAAACTATGTTGGGGAAGGGATAGGCAGTTGCTAATGTAATGCCAAAATGCACTTGTATTTATTTATTTTTCTCGTCTGAGCAAACTAAGAAGTTATTGAAAATGTGATTTAAATTTCATACTCTTCAAGAATTTAATTAAAATCTTCTATAAAATAACAAAAATTATCCCATGCTGTAACCACCATCATTTATATGTGCTCCATATGAACTGCTAAACATTCATCACTATAATATTATTTTTAATCAAAACTGATGGATTAATATATTTGTATTTATAAACAAACCTAATCACAGGCATGAAATGACACATATTGAACAGATAATGTACTCTGCCCCTGGGATATAAGTTTATTCTTCTATATATTATTTTAATAGCACAAACACCATCTGTAATAATTATCTCTAATAATTATTTTTTTCTCCCTCTGGCTCTTCCTGATAGAGATAAAAAGTAGCAAACAAATCAAGATAGTAACAAAGTCCTCACAGAGTTAAGTTGTAATGATGGCTGTCATTCTGAGGAACATTTGCAGTTTTTGAAAGGAGTGAAAAAAGGTGGGAGATGCAATCATTTTATGTTGCAAAATTATTCCTCTATTGGTCATGCCAGTCAGGCTCTTAGAGTTCATTTAGAAAAGGGTAAGATTAAATCTAATTAAATCTTAAACCTAAGATTAAATCTTCAAAGATATAGATACAAATCAGAAAGACTTATTGAACAAGGAGTTTGACTTAATGACTTCTTAGGTACCCTCCAACTCTATGATCCTATAAGAAAATGGCGAAAGGAACTGATAGAATGAAGGAGCAGGATTAACAGATAGGATTCCCCCCCCAAAATATGAAATGCTTTGAGCTTGAAACACCTATTTAGAGTTTGAAATCAACCTCACTGGAAGCAATCCATTGCTGCTTAGCTATTACAAAAGGGTTCCTAACTAGAAGTAGATTGTTTCAAGCTTGACACACTTCTGGAATGGTTTGGAGCTGTTTCAAATTTTAAACCTTCAAGTGGGGAACATTTTTCACACCACTATTTATAATTTGTACAGTTGCTTGCAACTTCTGAAAAGCATTTTGATCCTAGGTAACATCCTGGCTCTGTAACCTGGGAAATAAGAGAATCCATGCCAAAGAAACAGCACATAAAAACAAAAACTATCTACTTTCCCCCCAGATCCTTGCATCTATTTATTTATATTTATATTTAAGAATCAATGCTTTTCAGTCATGGCATCACTTAGCACTCCTTCAAACTCCAGGCGACCTCCAAGCTATTTCAAAATGCCATCTCCTCTAAACCAGCTGTTTATGGCCTTGCTAGATTTAAAGATTTTGCGTTCTCAGTCTGTAATAAAATTGAATGGCCTCTCTTCTCTCTCTTTGCTTGGTTGTTTTCCTATCCTTTATATTGGCATAATTTGAAATTATCCTTTTCTTGCTGCCCTATCAATCATATGGCTCTGTCTTACGCTCTGGCTCTGGTTTGTGTTTTTTGTTTTGTTTTGGGTTTTTTTTTTTTGCACTCCAGTGTTACTGCTTGATCTGGACTTATGAAAATTATCTGATGAGTTGGCTTCCTTGTTCCTGCAGTTATTCTATTATCTCCTATTAATTTTCCTGTACATCTAATATTCAAAGTGCTGATTTGGCATTATAAAAATTTCGAGTTTTTCCTCACATTGCTAGCACATCTTATTAGAAGTTGCCATTAAATTTGACTTGTATAAGGTTATGCATTTCATAATATTGCTATCAAAGCCTCTCTGTCTTATTTTGGGGGTGTAATTTTACTATTTTACTGTTTTATTTTCACAAGAAACTAGACAATCCATGACCCACTGTGTAATTCTTCTTTCCACATATCATATAACTTGTGTTGTTTTCCCTCTCTTCATGACACTCAGAACAGCCTCAAATTGCTGCTGTTATCCCTTAGATGACCCATGGAATTGCCAGCCACTTTGCTGGGTTTAGGGGCACAAAGGAAGCTGTGAATCATCAGGCTATTCCCCTCCCTCCTATGAGGAAGAGGGCTCACTCATTACCAGTGACACTAGTCCAATCCTACCTTGCCAACAGGCATCTGAGTTGCTCTTATTCTCCCTATACCAGCTCCCTCCATTGAGAGATTTCAAATTTTGCCCTCACTTGCCCATCAAATCTTGATTGGGCATAGGGGCCCGGGAGGCAGGAAGTGAGTGGGGATATTCCTTTCCCATTTTCCATTATATCATGAAACCTACAGATTTCTAGGAAGTGTAGTTGGAAGGCATGGTGCTAAAGCAGCCACAGCTTTGCCAAATTTCAATCCCATAGAGTCATGGGTCTTGGGATTTGGGACATATTCTGTAAATTATCCCATTTGAGGCATGTTGATTCAAAAACATTTGCTCTTTGGTGTTTTTCCCAGTTAGAAGTAATAAAGTATCATTAGACATGGTAATTTTAGCAGTATGTAGATGACATCAAATATGATCAGCGGTATAACTAGAGATTATTGTTAGCACATTTATGGACTGTTATTATGGTTTAGGACTCTGTGAATGGAGATTTGAAATCTATTGGGTCTCTGTGTAGTTTTACCTGAATTTACCAACAAAATAGCTACAGTATTAAAGCTGAGCTTCAGTTCTTGTACTGCCCCCAAATCCAACTGATTGTCACTCAGAATTAAATGATATTTTTTATGGAATTTCTAGAAATACTTTTGTACTTTTGAGTCACTTGCTGTCACAGGCAACTTTTGTGAACCTTTTCTAGCTTTATATCTAAATCTTATCTTAGATTCTACTGCATTTGTATTACTAGCTATCTTACTGTACATTTGCATTATGATTTTCTTTTATACTTGTCACCTCAGAGGCCTTTCACTTGTATTTGTGATATGATAACATATGATGTCCATGAATTAGCTATCTAGATTAAATTAACAATACAAGGCTATCTTCTTCTGTCTCTTGTAATACAAAAAATAACCAAAAATACATGAAATACATCTCAGCTAACCTGCACACCAGTTTGGTATAGTGCTTAACGGGTAGCACTAGAACCTAGGAGACCATGAATTCTAGTCCTTCCTGGATGGCTGGATGACCTTGCAAATAAGTAATCTCTGTTAACCCAATTCATCTTACAGAGTTGTGGTTGTGGGAAAATATGAAAAGTGAATATTATACACATTGTATAAAAAGGTAATATATAAATCTAATAAATACATTTATGCTCACTTTTTGAATGATGTCCTACAATGGAACTGTTGTTAGAAATGGTCTAGGGAACTTTAAAATGGATCCAGTTTTTCAGCAAAGTCTCAAAGTCTCATGAGATTTATAACCATTTCCAGAGTTTTGAGTTAATTTAATTTGTTTTCTAAATTTACCTATGAATTCAGCATGTCTTTCTGTCTAAAATATTTAATTTTTTGAAATATATTGTCAGGAGCAAGAAATCAGGAGCTGGGATAGAGTTTAAAAGTACTGCAAGTTTATTTCATGCTACCTATTCACAAGAACCTAATCTACTAATGGTCAATGCGAATAGGCACCAGATAAAAGGAAGGAAGGAAGGAAGGAAGGAAGGAAGGAAGGAAGGAAGGAAGGAAGGAAGGAAGGAAGGAAGGAAGGAAGGAAGGAAGGAAGGAAGGGACTCTTAGCAGACAATAGTAAATTTGTTGATTCAATTCTGGATGCTTTAAGAAAATGTACACAGATCCAGAACATTATGTAACTTGGTTTCTGTCAATTATACTAATGCTGTTGGTAAGAGACTATGTGTAATAATCAATATAAGATATTATTTACATTTCACCAAAGTCATTTTCTAACAATTTATGGAAATATAGTTGAATCTTGCCAAATTTATAAAAAGATAATGAAGATGCATTAATAGAAACAAAGGGAATATTCCTTTGGCATATTTTCTTATTTCTTTGAAAGAAAAACACTTCAGAATAAAAAAAATATAAGAAAGGTTAATGAGGTGGAACTTGTGAGAAAGAAATAAAAACAAATTAATGGAGAGGAGAACATATGGTATCTGCAAAAACACCACAATCAAAGAAAGATTGAATTAAAACATTCTAATTCTCCCATTTCTGAAATGCAGTCAATATTCTGGCTGCCAATAAAGACAAAGCATTCAGAATATGATCATTTCAGTGATAGGAAGAAGTAAATGAATAGACCAGCATTTAGATATTCTGCTCCTGACTTTACAAACTAGGATAAAGTAACAAAATTGAAAGGTTTCTTTCTCTCCTACCCATTCCTTTTTCCTATTGCACTACTGACTTCAAAAAAGATATGATATCTAAGTCAGCATTGACTTTCTTGGAGAGAAATTTGAAAGACTAAAAGCATGGTAATACTGGAAGAGAAGACAGCCTAGGCCAGTGATGGTGAACCTTTTAGAGACCGAGTGCCCAAATTGCAACCCAAAATCCACTTATTTATCGCCTGGTGCCAGGTGGGCATGGCTGTGGTGGTCATGGCAGACTGGGTGAATGTGGCCAAGGTGGGCGTGGTCACCTCAATGTTGCTCGTGGGGAGGGACGCCTGTGGGGGCCGGGCAGGGTTGGGGGAAATCCAGGGGGTCTCTGGCAGATGGGGTGGTGGGCAGGAGGCTCGTCCTGTCGGGTGAGGCGAGGCAGGGTGGGGGTGCCATTGTCGCAGGGCACGGCGAGGCAGAGGCCGGGGTGGCCGCTGCCTGACACCATCGGCCCCCCCACACAGAGGCCAGCAAGTGCATGGGGGCCGACAGTGTCCTTCAGCAGCCACAGCCTGCCGGCCCCTCGACCGGCGCACTCTGGGGCTCTGCAGCCCGCTGCCAGCAGTTGAGAGAAGCTGCCTCTGAGCTGGATGGCCGGCTGACAGCTGAGGAGGTGATGCAGTGGGTCATGCTCGGGAAAAGGAGAGCATATGAGCCCAGGAGGGATAGGACAGGGGGGGAGGGAAACCAGCTGGGATGCATCTGGCCACGTGGGACCTTGGCGAGTTAGCGGGCAGCTGGTTGAAGAGAGACGGTTGCCATCTCTGGGGCACGGTGGTCGTGCCCACAGAGAGGGCTCTGAGTGCCGCCTCTGGCACCCGTGCCATAGGTTCGCCACCACTGGCCTAGGCCTAGGGCAGCTTTATAGACTACAAAGTAATAAATCACTGCTTTGGCATCTGTTGAAGAGTTCTGATCTCTTATCAAAGTATATAACTTCATCCAAATCAGGTTCAGCATCACCACTGCATGAAGCAGGGCACTTTATATTGGATTAAGGTGAAATCTAAAAAATAAAAAGACGTGTGCTTTCCTGAAGGAGGTTCCTGGGATTGAGAAAGAAAGGAAAAGAGATGGATGCATTGCAGTAGCCTGCTTGCCTAACAGAAGACCAAGGCTGCATATATTGGAATTGATTAAATCATTTCCAGGCAGAACATCCAGTTGCATCTGAATTCCCTGCAAAATGTGGAGTTGCCTCTATTGGTTGAGGAGAAGTAAAATATCAAACTCAGTCCAAACATCTGGCAGACTGTGTGACCAACCATAATAATGGATAAACCACTAATCCTACAAATCTGATTGATGGTTTATTTCTCTGAACCATAAATGCTACCCACTTTTTCTCTCAGTCTGGCCTTTTTAAAGTCACTTCCCACTAACACAAGGATTTGTTGGATGTTCCTCATTTATCTTCCCTCATTTGGCCTAATTCTATATTAGAATGAATAGCACTTAATTGTTATTCCAGTGCTGAACCAATTGCTTGACACACATACATAGAAACCGGATCAGGTATATTTCATAATGTTAGTAGTGAGAAACCTATTGTTTTAAATAAAATTCTGCATTAATATCAGAGAGAATTCTCAATCTTTAACTCCTACTGTTCTGTTGTTTATTTGTTTATTATTTAATTCAATTCAGCATAAGTACAGGTATTCAACGCAGGAGATCCAATAATTGCAAGCTGTAATATTGCTCTTCCCCCTAAACTTGATGGATGAATCTAATGCAAATAAGTATGCATATTCTGACTAGGGAACTCTAGTTTTTAATTCTCCTACTCACATAAAAGGTAAAGGTAAATTTTCCCCTGTCCAGTCATATCCGATTCTAGCCGAGGGAGCCAGCCTTGTCTGAAGACACTTCCGTGGTCATGTGGCCAGCATGACTACATGCATGGAATGCTGTTACCATCCCAATGAAGTACCTGTTTAGCTACTTGCATTTGCATGCTTTCAAATTGATAGGTAGGCAGGAGATGGAGCAAGTACAGTAATAGGAGCTCACCTGCCATGCAGTGCTCAGGTCTCCAACCTGGGCTGTCAACTTTCCAGCTGACAAACTCAGCATCTTTAACTGCTGAGTCATCATGTCCCCTTCCTCCTCTCATATATACTTCCAAAAAAGTGAATCTTCTTTTCCTTTTATTTTTTCTTCCTTTTCTACATAATTCTAAGAGCATGTTATATTCAATTAAAAAGCACTAATTTATCATATCAAATTATAATCAAAACAAATATTAGCAGAGAAACTTCAAAGCTTCTGAGCTGCCTCTACATAAGATACTGCTATTTGAAATCAGGTCTACAAATTCATAGATAAGAGATGGTAAAAATTGCCAGATCTGATTACCTGGCAGTCTTCAAAAATATAAATGTTCATGACTTATATATCTATTATGGGATTTCCTTTTTTCTAGTAATGATAGAAAGGAGGCTCTTCTATTGTCAGATTGAAATTATATTATAAATATAATTATATAAATATAAATTATAAATTGAAAATTATTTTTTTTTATTCCCTAGAGTTTTTAACTCATTTGAACTGACTGAATTGATGTCAATGTGCCCCTATCTTCCTTTCATATGCAGGCTCACAGAATCCAAGAACAATGAAAAGACTGAAATATTTTCATAATACCTTTCCTCATACACACATATTTTATAGCCTGTATATTTTTCACTTTGATTTGTGCGGTTTTGCGCGACCAGCGGGCCTCCCATGAGGTGGGCCAGAACAGCAAAGGAAGACACCACGCAGGGTTTCCTTGGGATGAGAGAGCCCAGAACAAGTTCAGGCAAACTCTTTTATTAACTCAGCAAAATATGGGTGGTTACAGGAGGCAAGCAGGGGCGGTTACATTCTTTTACATAAACATTCCATTCAAAGGGGTTCGTGATGTCTGCATGCTGTCCTTGTGTGTGCTTATCTCCTCCAATGGGCAATGTTCTTTTTCCTCATGCTCTCCAATCAACAATTCTCTTTCGGTCGTGCCGTCCTCGTGGTGGGCTGTTGGCTGCATGATTAAAAACAGTATTTTGGTATTTTTTCCACAGCCTCTATGCCTACGTGGTGCAGTTACTATTGTAACCTATACGTAGGTGTGTCATTTGGTGTGTATCCACAGATTTGGTGTCTGCTGACCTCTAAATGCAACCTTCCGAAAACTGCTTAATCACACAGCTGGTATACACTTCTCTGCACTGGATAATATTTTTTCCCCTTATATGCATTTGATGGTGCTGACCTGACAGTTAACAAATGCCAGATTCCTTTGACAGCTATGGGCTGGAGCTAAATAAAAGTATATAATCATTTAAAAGAACAGTCATTGAGGTACTTGGTGGAGGGTCTTGAACATATAAAAAGCCTATTGTATGCTTGCAGTACTTCGTGTTCAAAAAGTAATGAAGATCAACTCATAGAAAACTCTTACAGCTTTTGCTGCCCATGAAAAGATTATGAAGAATGGCATCAAAAAGAAGTTTTATGCCACCTTAAAGATTAATAGATAAATTGTGTCCTAAGCTTTTGTGAACCAGAGGATACAGTATTGAAGATAATTCTCCTTCATGCTAAGTAACTGGAACCTTATATTGACTGTTTCAGTAGACCACTGCTCAGAAAGGACCACCTAACAACAGGCATGCAGATGGCTCTTACACTTAAGAGGTAAGCTAGTTTTGGGAAAGAACTTAGAAATAATGGAGAAGATTTTTAAATGATAGTTAAAAACTATAGTTTCCCTTAAATCAAACTTGATTCGTAGTACCTTCATAGATGTGTCCATAAAGAAGGGAATTATTTTTGCAATAATTATGCATTTTTTCATTATCTTCTTCTGAAATGCTTTTCCAATTTTCCCTATCTAGATAGCTAGCTTGAGATTTTCTGTTGAAGTCCCAGCCAAATATTAACATGATCCACTATCCTTTACCTAGTTAAAATCAGCAAATCTCAGTTAGCCCTTATTATAGGCTTCACATCTGTTACCTTCACAACTGCTATTCCCCAGAGAATAATAAAATGCATCAGAATGTTATGATGTACTTTTGAGGATTCTGATACATTCACACACTATATTAAAGGTTTAGTAAACTAAAATGGTTTACTAAAACAGCCATTTCATAACCCAAATCAATTTTTAGACACACAAAGTAGAATAGGAGGTTTTTTGCCCATTTCCATTTCTTCCTTTGTCACTTCTATAATTTAGCTGCTGCACTCGAATTTGGTTAGAGGCTTAGAGAGGGGACAAAAACAAGCTAGCAGCATGCCTAAAAACATAGTAAACCATGCATCCTTATCCACAGTAAGCCAATAACAAATAACAGTTTTAGAATCTGTTTTTACTGCATTAAAAAAAAAACCAAAACAGTCAATGGTCCCTCTTTGTATATTGTGTTAGGCCAAAGGCAAGCAAACAATATTATGGCTGTAACAGAATGTGTAAAATCAGTCAGTGAATAATTAGTTTGAAAATCCTAAAACACTGGATGCTCAGCATGGACATACTATATTTCATTACACCAAGCCGGTTCTTAGATAGTTATGTTGAGGAGACTTTTGCTAGATGAGACTAAATAAATATTGCAAACCTCTGTATGTTGCTGTTGGGGCAAAGCCAGAATTATGCCATTATTGTATTTCTTCTATTTTAGACCTAAGTAACCCATTTTCCCACATAATTGCCTATGCAAGCCCTTAGTTTCAAGAAAAAAGTACAGGGAAATTATTTTGTTGGATTTCTGGAAAGATGTTTTGTAAAACTTTTTCCAAATATGACATGTACACAGATAAACCTGATTGATGTGGAATGCAGAGACAAGGCTAAGTTATTAAAGAAGAGGTGTAATATATTCATGGAATTATTAAATGAAAGCAATTGATACAGCATGACCACATATAGCAACTCTACATGTTACACATTGAGAGGCTGAGAAACCAGGGTAGGGCAAGAAACAAGTGAGTGCCTGGAATCTGAATATTTATGAAATATTAATAATAGTTACCATTGGAATACTAATATTTATCAATTCAGTTTGTTATTTTAAATGAATGATATTTGGTCAACAATTAATAGTTATTAAAATGGTTGCTCATCTTCAATAAATACATTTGATGGCATAACCCTTCTGGGCATAACCACATACTTGCTATTTCTTGAAGGCTATGACATAACCTATTTAACAAATTAATTCAGAATTCCACATACACATTTCTCTCACAACTGTAACATCAATTCCTCCTGTAACAAATGGAGTTATGCATTTAGTGGCACACATGAAGTCTCGAGTTACCAACCAAAAATGCACTATTTTCAGCAAAACCTAAACTAAGGGTTGGAAATGCCACAATTCAAAATAAAGTGAATTCTAACAGGCAGTGAAGGAAAAAAAATTAAGCCAGTTCCTCAAGTGCATATTGGCTTGGAGGGTTCATGAAGACTCACTTGGCTGCACTGACAACATTATGTCAGTAGATAATAAAGCATTTGCCGTAATCACGGTCTCCTTCTCTTTGCTGCAGGTTAAAGGCATAAACATTTGCTGCCTCAAATTCCTGTCTCTCAAATAAGTGTCATTTGTATAATGTGTATCATTTTAATAAACTGCTTTCCCCCCTCTGAGTTATATGTTTAATTCTTTTCCCTTTTTGGAAGAGATTAAATAAAGCTTTAGGGTTTGAATTGATCTGGAGTCACTTGTTCTCATGTCCCAAATGGCATACAGCAGTAAGAAAGGATTACAAATATCTGACATCAACTATGTAAATTCAGAAAAGGTCAGGGCTAAATTCACAAAGAGGAATTAATTGAGTAAGTTCTTGGCTCTCCAAACCTACTTACAGGGCATTGAATTCAATTATCTGCAGTGGTTTCTTTGATGAAGAAAAAAAGCTTATAATGTGAAAAATCTCTGTAATAAGATATTACTACACCTGAACTGAAAAACTGGACCCAAAGTACAAAGTTCAAGAACATTATACATGGATTTTATTTTTCATTTGACAATTCAGTTTTTAAAGAGGTACACAAGATTATTCTAAATTAAGCCCCCCCCCAAGTTTTATTGTTATCGTTATTACTTTTTCTAGAAGAACTGGGGAAAAGATTAAACCTTGGCATTTTTTTGATAGTCTAGCAGTATTGTTTCTATCTGGATTCATGTATGCACTTTATCATTATATAATTCCATTCCCATTTTTAATTATATTTTCATGTTCTAATTAACTATTATCATCAGGCAATGGGAATCTGAGTTTAACCTAGCTGTCTGTCAGGCATCTGGGAAAATGTCTTGTAAATATTAATTGAATTCTTACCAGACATTAAAAAAAAACCATAGCATTATTTCCTTTTATTTTCTTTCAATTTTCAATGTTTAGATGGCCGGTTCTACCAACACACAATTATTCCTAGGATGGAAATTCAAGATTTCTGATTTACTTTAACTCTAAATGGCTGTATCAAATCTTGTATGAAGAGTGCAGGATTCAACCCATTTGTTTCAGAGTATTAGGAACTCAGCAAGATTGCCTTCGTGTGATTTGCCTGGAGAATCAATGATATATAACCCTTACAGTGAAGGAGGAAGACATATTCCTTCTTCCTTTTCCCTGGATGTCTATAGTCTGATCCACATTTTCTTCTGCTTGTTTTCTGGTTTAACCAGGGATATATTTAACATTATCTTTAAATATCCATGCAAGGTTTGCTGCAGAGGTTCTGAGATGTCATTGTTATTCCCTGTACAATTGGACCTACAAGCTGGTGATAAGCAGAAGTGGGTATGTGTATTAATTAAAACACTGAGGGAGGGAGTAGAAGCCTTAATAAAATGCATATTTCATTTCAGACTCATTAAAATCATATAACTATAAACTCGGAAAGGCCTACTTAGACTATTGCATCTATCTAATAGTCAGTGCAGAAATTCAAATTATAGTAGCCCTAACAGATGGTTGTTCAGCCCCTTATGAAAATATGAAGAAAAGGGGAAGCAATACTTTCCCAGGAAATGGATGCCACTGCTGGGTGCTTTTTCTCTTAGAGTCTTTGTCTTAACCTTCAACCAGAATCTGCCTTCCATCCTAAGCACCACTGTGAACCTCAACACATATTATATGCCCCAAAATAAATCTTAACTCCTCTAAAGAATGTTAGAAAGCTTTCTTCTAATATTATGGATGAGATTAATTCAATTTGACAGTATTGTTGTGTTTCTCCTACACAGTTCTAGGCTTTGTTGGTTTTGCACTGCACCTGCTTAGTTCTTCCAGTAAAATTATCTATGCATAATGCATCAAGAGATTTTGTTTATTAGCTAGCTTGTCACTGAATCTGACTCCGATGAGGGCTGAGATGAGTGGCTAGGAAAAGCTTACCCAGCCTAAGGAGAACTAAAACCTGGATTCCCCACTTTTAGTTCAACAACATATATTTCATGAAATTGTTGCTCAATTTTTAATTGTTGCTTAATTTTTTTAAATGGATAGTCATGCAATACATGATCATACTAAAAATTCTTTTGACTGCCTCACATATGAACCTATAGATAACACAGGTAGGTGGAAGACCTGTCCTGGAATAACATAAAATTAGAACTAAGTCTGGAAATCTGAAGAAACAACTGAATGGCAGATTGCGACTACATCATGGCGATTACCAAAATTCATTTCCAAAGAAAAAAATAAGTTATTTTGATTTTTTAAAATAAGCATTCTTTTTGCTTTGTTTGGTGTGAGACATTGAGGACCAAGTGCAAATCTTTACATGGCCATGAAATTTTTCTAGTGGCTTTAGGCAATTTACTGGTTAGCTATTCTACAGGACCACTTCAAGACTAAAACACCTTCCAAATTCTTTTGGAATGAGCAGGGGCAACATGGGGGTGATGTAAACAAAGTTACAACAGGTACAACTATATGACCAGAGCATTACTTTTTTTGATATACAAAGCACATGTGGGATGCACATAAATAAGGACAAGGGCAGTGATGACTGCCTCCCAGAGGTACAAATATAGCTATCAATGTAAGTGATTTCTATAAACCTATCACCTGTGCTTCATCTAAAGTGACAATCTATTCATTCCCAAGAATATATAAAACTTTTAAAACTATCATGACAGGATACATTCCTGATAGAGGGCCATATCAATCCCCAAAATTTTGTATGAAGACCCAGGATCTTTTCAAAGATAGGTGCCAAGTGATTTTTGAATGTGATAGAGGAGGAAAAATAGATAAAGTGATATTGTATTAGCCATATTTCACTGGACCTGAATTAACTGTAGGTTTTATCCTGGCCCCATTTGCTTCTTTGTCCCAGGCCCTTAATTGGAGAACAATCCCTTGCCATTGCAAAGGTCAAGAGCAGCCCTTTGCTCCAGTGGATCCAAGGGACTCATATATAAATAAGCCACATAGTCAGCCTTAATGGCATAATGTTTATATCACATTACTGAATTACATGTAGCCAAAGGGCAGAAGAATAAGAAAGATGGAAACTCTTACAGTAATAGTATAGCCAGCATTGGTTTCAGTCTTAATAATGCAATGCCACATTAGCTCTAACTTTAAATCACAGCTGAGGCTATTTTTCTATTGCTTAAAAAATCTGTATTTCAAGATTAGATAGATAATTGTTTGATTTAAACAACAGCTTAACAAATACGAATAGATTTCATGCCAAGAAACATGTAACAAAAGTTCCATTCTGGGTCAAATGATGATCCACAGAAATATTATTGAATGAAATGGAGTTTACCCAGATTAATATTTAGCATTTCATATTTTTAAATGTAAAGCCTTTCAGAAACAGCTACTTAAAAACAGTACGCATATACAAAAATTTCCATACGTTCCTGAAATTTTCTTGGCAAGATTTTTGAAGTGACTTGCCACTGCCTTCTTCCAAGAGAGATTGACTGGCCCAAGTCACCCAGCTGACTTTGTGCCTAAGGTGGGACTAGACCTCCCAATTTCCAACCTGGTTCTTAACTACTACACCAGACTGGCTTTCTTATTCCTATAACTGTCTTCCTATGGGAAATAGATGAAAGTTTTTAAAAAAATAATCTAAAACAGGATGAATAATTTTTGTTCATGCTACTAATAGCCCCAAATATCAGGAGGATGAAGTCTCACAGACTGTCATTATATCATCACATCACCACTTATAGCCTCTAAGCAACACAACTCACAGTTTTCTGCCCCGTGCCAGAAAAAGATTGTATGATATGAAGGAAAATAAATAACTGAAAAAATGATAGACAGTCCTGGATTTGTGATGAACATCAAAATTTCTGCATAAATCACTCCAATACATGAACAATGCTATGCGTATGTAATAATTTGTGGTTTACAGCCAGGAAAATGGGATAGTTTTACATAGCCTGAGCAAAGTCACAATGCATTAGATGTTGTTAATTTGTATATGTGTACTGTGTTGCAGGATAGAACTGGCTGCTTGTTAGGTAAGCTAAGTCAAATAATAACTAATTCAAAATTTCTTAATGTACTTTAAGACTGCACAGCAGTCTGAATCGGGCTGTCACTATGGACTCTTTTGGAATGTGTTTCTACATGGGATTGACTGGAGAAACCCTATATTCTAAAATATGACACTACATCACTAATAATAAATGCTTGGCACGAATGCTTTGTGCTTGAACTAATTTATACTTCTGTCAAAAACTATCTTACATCTTTCATAACTGATATTATCTCCCTATCCTATGTTATATTATGTTTTCAACAATGTAGTCTCAGTAGTCTCAAAGGTTCACCTGTATGGCGGCTTGCCTTGTGATGATTTGTTAATTTAATAATGCATAGCTGACCTTGAGAAAATTTACTAGTTCACCACATACTGGTCCCTCTTTTGAACCACATTTAAGTGCAAATATGTCAGTTATTACTCCTCTGTCTAGGAAAATAGATTTTTGAGTTAGAATACTTTTACCAAAGCTGATGCTCTTTAGATAAGTGAGAACTCAGAGAATGCAAGAGGGGAGACAGTATAAATGTGGTTTAATTTGAAGTGCAATAAATTTTGAGGATTTCAAAGAGAGTTTAACCATTTTGTAGCCAGTTCCTGAAGTCTGAGAATTGCCTGATCCATATTATGTTGGTGTGGGATTCTTAACTTCAGAAAAATAACAAGTAATTTGTTATATTTTCATAGAAATCAGTGCAGGAGTTTCCCAGTAACCTATGCCCACCCTATGACATACAAAAGTGAATACTTGCTGTGAATGGCTACACTTATAGAAAGTCATTTGCAGGACCTTGGGAGTTAGCCTTTTCTGTAATTGACTCCTTTCTCTGACCCAGTATGGTCCCATATGGTTCTGGAATTCTGCAAAGCCATCAAGACCTAGACCTGAAGAGAATTCCTTCCTGATATAAAATGTTTGTTAGTTGAGTGATTTTCCCAATGATAACCTTTTTTTTTTTTAACTAATTGCTGCTACTGTTTGTTTCTGAAGGTAGAAGTAACAGTAGCATTCATCTCACTATTGAATAAGATATGTAAGAATCTCAGAGTCATTCCTTGATTAAAACAGTAACATGTTTCTCCCCAGTTTTTATAACTGCGTCTTAAGCCACTTCCATAGTATTCCCAATTCCCAACACTTTGTTATTATGCTTTGATTGAGACTTGTCCCGTCCTTATTTTCCTGGTAATAATACCTAACACACTGACACATGTGCACTCAAGTGTATATAAAAGGGAACAAAAGACACAAGTGCATTTTTTTAAATTTAGGAAACAAAATTCAGATGCATAGATATGAAAAAGAATTTGGTATAGCCATTGAGTGCACATTCATCGAATGGAAATAAAATATAATGTTCTGCTCAACATAAAATGGAATTTTAAACCTGTAATCATTCTACTTTATTTTATTGTGCACAGTTCTGGTCAGTATACTTTAAAAAAGTTGTACACAAATTGAAACAAGTTCAGAGAAAAATGGGAATAAGGATGATGAAGGGCTAGAGGATTAGTCCCATGAAAAGAGATTGACAGACTGATTTTCTTTCAGAAGACAAGGTAATCAGAAAAAGGAGAGGAGGCGAGGTTGTCATGCAGGAATACAAGCTAATTTGAGGGCTAATCCACATGGAGCTCCATTTCCATCTATCCTGTTTGCCATCATTCGCTCCCTAGAGACTAAAATGGACGATCTGAAACTTGAGCTGGCCATGAACAAGGAGTGTATATCGGAGGTGGTGGCCCTTTGAGAGCTGTATGCAACAAAATTTCATTTTGATGTATGCCGATTGGTGTACATTCAAAATGACAGTAAAGTTGTTTATTATTATTATTATTATTATTATTATTATTATTATTATTATTATTATTATTATTATTATATTATTATTATTATTCTTATTATTATTATATATTATTATTATTTGTGGGAGTTTGAATCCCGGGGTCCAGCGCCTGCGGACGGACCAGTGGTTGTGGGAGTTCAAATCCCGGGGTCCAGCTTCTGCTGGACGGACCAGGACGTACGTCAGCCTGGGCCAACGGACCTCGCGTTTGGGTAGATAGGAAACACACGGACAACAGTTTCTTCAGGTTGAATCAGCAAGCGAGAGCGCAGAAGGATCTGCGTGCCTCTCTTTTATTGGTACAGTTACGTCACAGCAGGAGGTTGTAAAGGGTGGGTTTTGCCAGGAAATGAAAAGTAAAAGGGTACCGTAACTTAACTCAGGAAATGGAAACTTAAAAGCATAAATGAAACCTTAAGCTATTGAAATGGTTGCAACATCTCCACTGTTTTATTTTTTAAAGTTCAATCTCTATCCTACTCGTAGCCATCATCTGCATCCTCCGAAACAGAAGAGGGCATCATAAGAATACGAGATTCTTGCTTGGGGGCAAGAGCCTCCATGGCTAAGTCTGATTCAGTATCGGAACAGTTGGAGTCCGTGTCAGACAGTGTCAGTAGGGCAACCTTTTCAAAGGGGTGGAATTTGGGTTTCAAGGGTTCATATATATTGTTTGAGGCAAGCATAACATTAATCTTAGAAAGATTAGAATCCAAACCATTCAAACGATCCTTGAGAAATTGCAAAAGGCGTGAAAAAACACATGGGCCAATCATACATAATATAAGCAAAATTATACAAGGTCCTAAAATAGCAGAAAGCAATGTGGTAATCCAGGGAGAGAAATTAAACATGCTTTGATACCAGGATTGTTGGGAGAACCTTTCTTGTTCCCTGTCTTTTAATCGTTTGCGTAACTCATTCATAGAGTCGCGCACAATGCCAGATTGATCAGAATAAAAACAACATTCTTCTTTTAAGGCTACACACGTTCCACCTTCTTTTAAAAATAAAAGGTCGAGGGCACGCCTATTCTGCAAAACTACTTCAGCAAGAGATGACAAAGAAGTTTGAAGGGCAGAAATTGAAGTCTCAATGCGGGAAAGATCATTATCTATTTCTAGACTAAGTTTTTGTATTTGTTGTTGATTAACAACCAAAGCCACAGCTCCAGTAGCTGCTCCTGCAACACCTAATCCTAAAAGAACTGAAAGGGTTAGGGCTGTAACAAATTCACGTTTTACACGTAGGTGGTATTCCGGTGGTTCCATAAGGGAAACAAAATCAGAGGGGGAATAATAGGTGATTCTAGGGACTAAGCGTACCTGAATACAAAAGGCTTTTTGTTGTATAAGGACATCCCCTGACACACAGGCTGTGGCACCTGTAGAGCAAGCCCAGATGGAGTTGTTGCCGGGGATGAAGAATTGGCCCTTTAAGCTGGCAGAAATATTACCATTACTCAAGGTAAAAAGAGAGTTATAACCTGCCGTATTTACACTGCCCGATCTTTTCTGGGTGAGCCAAACATCACATTGTATTTGCCAGTGGTGATATTAGCACAATATTGAGAATAATTTGCAGGAATGTTTCCCAAGCAACAACCATGTCCCATAATAGAAGTAATAGTGATGGATGTTGAGTTCCATCTGCAAGAGTCATCTTTAGTAGCATTCTTAATAGGTTCGATGGAGCCAACAGCGTCATAAAAGGGTGGAGTGGCTGATAAACAGAGCCAACAGTGGTCGGTTTGTGATGAAGAATTAACAGCACTTTTTAACAAAAAGGAAAAAGCATTGACAAGGTTAATCAAGGGATTAGGCATATTATGTACAACGGACTGTAAAAAAAAAAAAACAGGTTGAATGCTTTTGTTAGGACCTATAGGAGGGGAATGTGGTGACTGGATTGTGAGGCGAATGGAAAAAACTCCGCCGTCGTCTTCAGAACCGCTCCATTCTCTACCACCCCAAGAATATCCGACAGCCCATTGCTCTGTAGTCAAAGTCTTTCCTTGGGATGTGAAGGTAATGTTCATTGGATTTTTCCGCTCACCACAGCAATGCAAATTAGAAGGGCAGGAAGGAGAAGGGGGTTTGCCATTACTACGGTTAATGGCAATATAATCATTTGAGCGAGGGGCAGTCCAGGATATAGCGCCTGTAGAAACACAAGACCATGAGGCACAGTATTTATCCAAAAAAGTGCCACATTGATATTTTTCCTCAGGTGTCTTTGGTTCGGGACAAAAATACAGGTCCCACCATGTTGCTTCTAGTGGAGAAGGTGTGCACGAACCTTGTTTGTCCCATTTGTTAGTTTGGAGAAATTTTGAAGCAAATTTGTTGACCCCGGTACCCATTTCGGCAAAGTCAAAATGTAAGATAGGGAACCAGGGCCATATTGTGTATTTGGAGATTTGGAATAATACCTGATTTTCAAAGTCACGAACAGTCCATGTGTAGTTAAGAGGTCGATGAGGATTAGGATCAGGAGATCGCCGTCGTCGAGGATGAATGATGCGTTGGTGTGAGCGAGGTTGCTTTATGGAATGAAAGTGTTGTAGGTGAGGTGAAATTAAAGTGTGGGCGGCCAGGTCTAGGAAGGAGCGGGGATGAGGAACAAAGTTGTAGGCAAGTAAACGAGGAGACAAAGGAGGTTTTGCATAGCTCGCCACTGATGCGAGTTCAAAAGAATGTGTAGTATAAGTACCATAGGGTGAAAATCCAGACACATAATAGCGCCCCGTAGTCTCAGGGGTCACAAGAATAGCAAGAGTCATGTGACAAGGGTAATGAGCATAGATGAGGGAAATAGAGGGAGATGGTGGAAGAGGAATGCCACGATTAGGATACTGAGAAAACACAAAGGGACAAAAGGATTGACCTCGGTCATAACAATGGAAAAGGGCAGTAGTATTGAGATCAAGAAAAGAAAAAAACAGGACCACAATATAGGCCTTTATGAAAATTTAGAGGAATTCTCAGGTGCTTTGTCATCATGGGAAGGTGCAGTGTGGACATCATGGGGAAGGAACTTGTCAAGAGTGTCATCAAAAGCAGGGTCCACATGATTGATGCAAAAGTGTTGGACCCCTGGACAATATGGGTGGTGCAATATGCAGTTGTTACACCAATAACAGCATGTACATCCACACTCACAAAGGCAATGATGGCACATCCGATGGAGTTGGTGGGTTGTGTGGAGTGATGAAATATGGGCGAATACAACGAGCAGGGACCCACAAAACTCTGTCAGGTAGTTGAACTGCAGCGTAGCCTCTTCCCCAGGTGATGAGTTCAGCTGGACCTTTCCAAGTTGGATCCGGGAGCTGCCTGTAGTATACAAGTGGTCTTGAAGTTGGGACAACAGGTTTAGTAAAGTGTCGAGACGCAGCAGACAAAGAAGGAGTGCCAGTGAGATTTAGAAAATTGAGAGTATACAGACAAACATTTAACACGTTTTGCAGTGCCGGGAGGTTTGGGGGGCATAAGCCCTTGGACCCCATATAACGATCTAATGCATTTTTTTAAAGTTTGATTTGCTCGCTCAACAATAGCCTGCCCTTGGCTATTGAAAGGAATTCCAAATTTGTGGACAATGGACCAGTGATGACAAAACTGTGAAAATTGTGAGCTGACATAAACTGGGCCATTGTCTGTTTTTAATATTTTTGGACATCCCAGCACTGTAAAGGTACGAATACAGTGATTAATCACTTGTTTTGCAGCTTCCCCTTTTTGTGGGGTTGCCAAAATAAATCCGGAGAACGTATCTACTGTAACATGTAGATATTTCCACGGGGCAAATGGAGGATATTGAGTTACATCCATTTGCCAGGTATCACAGGCTTCAGTGCCTCTAGGGTTAACGCCCTGTGGGATACCTTTAGACTGTAAGCTACAGGTTGGGCATTGTTGAATTATGGCTGTAGCTTCAGCCATAATGATTCCAAATTGTTTCATTAGTGCTTTTTTATTTTGATGAAAATAAGCATGACTGTCCCAAGGGGAGACAGGAGAAAGAGACATGAGGCAGGTAGCAGAGGCCGCAGCGTCTGCAATATCATTTCCCTTTTGCAAGAAGCCAGAAAAAGGTTGGTGGCTTCTTATGTGTGTGACAAAGTAAAGATGTTTCCTGTTGGATATTACAGTTTGTAGGGTGGAAAATAAAGAAATTAAATCAGGGTCCAGGGATGGAGAGAGGTATGATTGAAAAATAGTGGTGACAATTTGAGTGACATAGAGACTGTCAAGAATGAGATTTATAGGTTGAGTGGAAAATGTTTGAAAAGCTAGAATGGCAGCGGCTAGTTCCGCACGCTGAGCAGACCGTTGGGGTGGCGTTATTTTTGTGTGCCATTGGTCATGAATATACCAGGCACAAGCACCAAATTGTTTACTGCCATCTGCAAAGAGTGTGACAGCATGTGGGATGGGAAAGCGTTGTAATTGGGTATCCCATGAAACATAGATATTTTGTAGGAGCTGAATGCGAGGATCAGCAGGAGGGTGGCAGGATATCTTTCCAGGCCACTCAGTGAGAGCAAGCTGCAAGGCTTCAGAGTTAGAATAGATGGTTTCCCATGTAGTGAGAGAACATGGTATATATAGGACAGAAGATTCTATTCCTGCAAGGGCTTTTGCTCGAAGGCGAGCCTTAGAGATGAGAGAGGCAAATTGAAAAGGTTTTTGACCAATTGTGTTTCTAGGAGTGTGAGAGAGGTGAAGCCATTCTAGAATCAGCAAGGAGGGAATAGTTTGGACAATAGCACATGTAGGTAAAAAAATAGTATTACACAATAAAAGAGAAAAGGGAATGTTTGGGGTCATTCGGTCAACCCACTGAATTTGTAGGGCTTGGTTGACCAATTGAATCACTTTTAAATGACTGTCCTGCAGTGAAATAACATCTGCAGGATGTTTGCCTTTGGGTAAGGCTGAAAAAAGAGGTGATAATTGAAAAGTGGTGAGACCTATATAAGGTCGAATCCAATTAATAGCACCTAAATATTGCTGTAATTGAAGTAAAGTTGGTTGGTGTGGTAATTTTAATAAGGGAAAAAGTGGTGCAGCATGGGAGGCCAATAATTTATGGCCCAAATATTGAAAAGGAAGGGAGGTTTGGACCTTGTCAGGAGCAATGTGCAAACCTCCTTTTTGCAAAATTGTTGTGAGGGTTGGCAAAGTTGCAAAAACAGTACCCTTTGGGCCTGGTGCTGCGACCAAAATATCATCCATGTAATGGTAAACCAAAAAGGAGGGATGAAGGTCCCGATATGGTTGCAAAACATGGGAAACAAAAAACTGACACATTGTAGGGCTATTTAGCATGCCCTGTGGTAAAACCTTCCATTGGTAGCGCTGAGTTGGTTGAGAATTATTCAACTCAGGCACTGTAAAAGCAAATAAATATTTATCCTGTTGATACAAAAGAATGAAAAAAAAACAAACAATCCTTTAAGTCAATTATCATTAAGTCAAAATCTTTTAGAATTAAATTTGGGTTTGGGAGGCCGCATTGCAATGCTCCCATAGGTTATAAAACAGCATTCACTGCACGTAAATCATGGAGGAAACGCCATTTGCCTGATTTCTTTTTTATAACAAAAACTGGAACAGAATAAGATTGCAACATTTTATGCCCTAAATAAAGATAAAGTGTAACTGTATCTTTTCCAAGGCAACTTGCAATCCATAGATACTTGAATCATTTTGTATTTCAAAAAGCCAATTAAATTGTATTTTTGGGGTTCCAATTTAATCAAATTCCATTCAGATGAAACAAATTTTCATGAAATAGGAAAAACATTTACAAATCTAAGCAAAACAATTCAATCATTTCTTTTGGTTGATGGATGTATATGTCTAACTAAACAATTTAAAACTCAAAAATTTGCAAAAGAATTGCCCAACAATTACTGCCTCCTCTTTCGAGTAAAAAAAATAGCAAGCTGAAACTGCAAGAGTGGGCATCAAATTTCACATCCACCCCCCTTCCTCAACCCAAACTTCTAAACAAAGGAAGAAAAAAAAATAGTTAAAACGACAGCTGCCCCCCCTCCTCTATCTGCCCTTCCTTTGCTCTTAAAACAATACAGCCAGCGAAAAACGAAAGAGGCAGGAGGGGGGGGAAGAAAAAGAAACTTTGCAAAAATCTCACCACCAAAAAAAATTCACATGCAGTCACATGTATAAATTCTTTTATACCTCTTCCATAAAACTTTGCACATGCAAACTCATACCATTGCGTTCCCATGTTACAACAATAAAAACTACAATTTTACTATTCCTTTCACAGCATGGGATGGGTGGAGGGGTGAGGGCTAACACACACATTTACACCAGCAAATTAACTCATTCACTTCCATTCTGTTTACTTACACCATTCCATATACAAATATTTCATTTCATATGTTTTTCAAGCAAAACTTTTTATTTTTAATTAAGGCCTTTTTGTTTGTTGTTATCAAAGAGGGTTTTGACCCTTTTCCAAGTCTTGGAAATAACACAAAACAACACAGACAGACATATATACACAAATACCATTAAAACAACATTTATTTAGACATATGGCTTGTCCTGCAAGAAGCGAGAAAATCATGAGATGATTCCAACCAAACATGTGGTTTTTATAGGGCCCTTTAACCATCTCCTATTTTTCTCACCATTCCAAGTCCAAACGTAACGTTCTAGGAGTTAAACATATATAAAACAAAACACACACATCAACACAAAGCACCACCAGACATTGTCTGACAGGGTTCAAACTTAACAGATTACAAAAGAGTTTCAAAACATTCCAATTGTTCAAAACGCATTGCAGAGAAGTGCAGTTTGAGTTAATTTATGTCTCTAAATTGTTCTGAAAATTTATTGTTTGGTAGTTTGATGAAACGGAAGCATTGAGTGCAGTTGCAAAACTCTGCAGAACAGAATACAGGGTTGCCTGTTTCTGTTTTGGAGGAGAGAGAGAAGGATAGAGCGAAGAGGGGGGTTTTTTTGGCTGTGCCGGCTTTGGAACGTCTTCCGTAGTAGGCACAGGTTAAAAGGAAGGGTCTGGGGATAGACAGTTGTTCCGTTAACTTTTTGCAAACAATTTGCCTTTCTGGCTAAAGAGGAAAGTTCATCCACATGCTTGGACAAAACCTTGGAAAGTGAGGACCCATACTTACGTTTGCAAGCCTTTACCAGGTGGGTAGGTACAGGAGCCAGAGCAGCGCTTCCCTAGACAGAGAACACGCCGTGGAGTGAATCACGTCATAAAGTGAATCACGTCGGGGTCACCAGTTGTGGGAGTTTGAATCCCGGGGTCCAGCGCCTGCTGGACGGACCAGTGGTTGTGGGAGTTCAAATCCCGGGGTCCAGCTTCTGCTGGACGGACCAGTGACGTACGTCAGCCTGGGCCAACGGACCTCGCGTTTGGTAGATAGGAAACACACGGACAACATGTTTCTTCAGGTTGAATCAGCAAGCGAGAGCGCAGAAGGATCTGCGTGCCTCTCTTTTATTGGTACACTTACGTCACAGCAGGAGGTTGTAAAGGGTGGGTTTTGCCAGGAAATGAAACTTAAAAGGGTACCTTAACTTAACTCAGGAAATGGAAACTTAAAAGCATAAATGAAACCTTAAGCTATTGAAATGGTTGCAACAATTATTATTATTATTATTATTACTACTACTACTACTACTACTACTACTACTACTATTACTATTACTATTACTATTACTATTAATACTGTTGAAATATATTGTTGAAGGAAAACGCTTCATCAGGTTCCAGTCCAAGCTGGGAATAAACAAAATGGAGACTGCTTTAGAAAGAAGGTTGTAGTTTATTGAAGAGCAGAGCCAGACAGAAACATGGCTCTGGGAAAGCTGACCACATGTGGTGGGTTTTTATATCTTCTTGGGCTTTTGAGGCTGTTTCCTGTTCTTGTTTGAGGCTTTGTATTTCCTGTGTCATGTACTTTGACCTAAGTCTGAGTGAGCCCTTTTGGTATTGGTGGGTTAATCCTATTATGTCCCCAAAGGTCATGTCTTTTAGAGTTTGGGTGGGATATGTAGATTTTAGAGGTCTTTGTCTTCCTAATCTCATAGCTTCCTGGCCCCAACCTTCCTGAATGGATTATTGAATTTGCATTTCTAAAAGCTGGCCTCTGCCTAGTTTCTGCTTGGGACTATTAAGAAAACGGGGCTTGCTTTTCTTCCTTTAAGATCTTCTCCATTATTCCTTTGGATAAATATATTCTGCCTTTGGATTTGGGTGGGGTATGTAGATTTTAGAGGTCTTTGTCTTCTTAATCTCTTTCTCTGGATTCTTCCCACAATATGAAATGACATCCCTAGAAGACCTGTTCTCTATTTTTTCAGAGTGTGGGACTTCAAGTAACAAATTTAAGTTACAGGAAGAGAAAAAAATCAGTTTGCTTCATGACTGGGTTTCAAATTGTTAATGATGACTGTGCAGTTTTGCCTTTAATGTTCTAAGTCTGCCACTATGTCAAAAGCTGGCATTACTGGATATAATTTATTCTCAATACAAAATAGCTCTAGTATGTTTTACCTGGGAAAATGAATTAGCAAGACATGTTCACTGCAAGTCCTGCCCAAAAGGACCTGATTTCTGCCTTTCTTTTGTGAAATAATTACATTTAAATCTAGGTGAACAGCTGGAAATTCTTAACTTCAAACATATCCCTTTGTATCTTGTTTTTTTTATTGTGGTGTGGTTCTATTCTGTTTTCTTCTCAGCCCAAACAGATTCATTATTGGCCTCAAACTAATGATTTGTCAAAATGTAACAGGCTACGACATATTTCAGGGAAGGAAGGAAGGAAGGAAGGAAGGAAGGAAGGAAGGAAGGAAGGAAGGAAGGAAGGAAGGAAGGAAGGAAGGAAGGAAGGAAGGAAGGAAGGAAGGAAGGAAGGAAAAGATTACATATCATTGTTCAAGTATTACTTAGTCAGATTCTTTTTGTAATAAATGAAAGTCTGTTTTATTAGACAGTACTCGGCTTTAATCATATCAATTTTTTCTCATCTTAGTTCATGAGGTGCCATGAAGGTCAACTCATAGTTTCAAAAGATGAATTGAATCCATTTTCTAATGTTCCCTGAGCTTTATGTTCAAAAGAAGTATCAGTTTGCCACTGAAGTGTTTATTGCTTATATGACATGGAATCTAGCATGCCTCTCAGCCAAGTTGGAATCACTCCCAAACAAGTACTGCGATTTAATCATACTCCTAAAAGTGTTCATTTTGGGGTTTTCTCTGAAGAAATTGCTAAAGAAACGAATGCAGCCAAATTAAAAAAGAAAAGTGGGAGTGAGTGGGGAGAGAGAATAAAGCTGGGGGAGAGTGGAAAATGGATTGATTTAAAAACTCTGAAAATTGATTTAAGTCCTGCTAGGGATTCAAAAGCCTCCTGGGTATATTAAAAAAGGAATGATGAAAAGGCACGGCAAGCATTACAAATTAGGATAGAATGAATGTCCAAAGTACAATGTATAAGCAACAAACTATTTGGACTTTACTATGGTGTAAATGCTTTTGTTTTGTTTTACTTTTGTTGGTTTGTTTTAATTTTAGAAAGACATTGCCTTAAGTAAAATTATTCTGTTTAAATTCTAGACAGAATCAGCACTGCCTGCAATAAAATGCCATGAAATGTGCAAAACATGCAATGGAATATTACATTGTGGAGCACCCCTGATCATTGTTTCAGAAGTCATCACCTATATCCTTTCCCACCCTGTTCGAGTCCATTTTCCTTTCAAGCCAGTTGGTTTTTCTCTATAATAGTCAGTCAACATTCTGCACTTACTGAACACTCAGCCTCAGCCTCTTAAAGTGTCATTTTTGTCCTAAAGATTTTGTTCTACATTTCTGCAAAGCTCAAGTTTTTAAATAAGATTTATATCCATCTTATTCTCAGAGAGGCTGCACAGAAACATTCAACTATGTAAAATTACAAACAAATCCACCCTCAATACCTGGCTATTGGATCCTCTGTAGCCCTGTATTCTGGCTGCTGCTGAAGGCAAGGTTGGCTTATAACAAGGCTGCTAATTTTTGATCATATCAAGTAATCGGGCATGTGATATTGATGCTTTGCAAGCTGCATTAGTTGCCAGTATGCAATTCAGGGTGATGGTCACCCTCCATAAAGCCCTACATGGGAACTAGTTATATAACCATCCTTCTCCCATGGTTTATGCCATATGGTGAGAGCCAACCAACTGGCCATGTTATGGGTCCACTTGATCAAACAGGGTCATCTTTGGATCCTTTAAAAAGCATTCAAAATTATTTTTAGAATTGGGTATGATGAACAGGGCAGGAACGAATTCAATAAACAATAAAACACATCGGTAGAACTCAGTTGATTAATTGTGCCATATGAAAACAGAACTGGCAATTCTGTATTTAGTGTCACATATTTTAAAAATCTTTCTTAGAAGGTCTTCTACTGTCATCATTAGGAACAGTGTAGAATGTATTGAAAAGTAATGAAAAAACCGTTCAAGGAGTGCAGAAAGTTCAAATAGATATTTAAATGTGACTGAATTTAAGAAAATTAAAAAAAAATGTGTTGAGTAAGAATTAAAAGACTAGATGACTACATGTATTGAATGGAATGCTTAAAGATTAAAAATCAAATATATTCTTAATTATGGTTAAATATATATATAAGAAATTAAGGAAATAAATATATATTAGCCTAGGAGGGATAGATATTTTAAATAGTATGCTATTTCTTATGTTTCTTTACTCTTGTTTTCCTTTCTCTTTTTTCTTTTTTTTCCTTTTTTTTTCTCTTTTCATTGTTTTATCTATTTCTTAAGAAATGTAAAAGTATGAGATGGCTTATATGGAAAAAATAGAGTTAAATTTGTAAATGTAAATGTAATTAACTCTTGAGAAAATCTCCATCAGCAAGAATATCTAGAATTTGGTGGGAGAAATAAACTAAAATAAGGATTGTAACAGGGTTTATGATGAGGTAATCAGAATGATTGAATAGAAAAGAAATATTATACTAATCTGATTATTATTTTTAGGAATATTGGAAAAAATATGCATTTAATTATTATTTATCAAAATAATAAGAATTGTATTAATCCAATGCTTGCAAAAGAGGTTATTTTGGGGAAAGAGGAAATCAACTAAAATTAATATGTGGAATATGGATTATAGAAATTAATTGTTAATGATTCTTTTACAAATGTAACCCAGACAACACACTGTTCACCAATTATTGAGTGGGGAAAAAAAATCATTAATAAAATATATCCAAAAAAAAGAAAGAAAGTTCAAATACACTCAATATTTAATCATGACTGATCTGTGGTCCCTGTCTACCTGATTCCATTGTTTCTCATTTCTGCTATGTTTTCTGTTGAGTTACACATCTCTGTGTTGGGTCATTTAAAGGCTCATTATAAAGAGTTTTATAGATTTTGGGAGGCTTAGCACTTGTGCCTGGAATCATTAATGTTATTGAAGGTATTATCCCAAATATTTCTTCTTATTTCCATGTGAAAATGGCTGAAATTCATTCTTACAGTATCACCAATATAATTCACAATATATTTATGCACCATCATTTTTTCTGTCCCTGAAATGTCTCTTATTTTTTGGTAAAACTTCTTTATCTTCAGATATATTTAGCCAAAGTCATGCATTACATCTGATGCAAGAATACCAATCACAATATCCATATTTTACTACTCTAGAACACTTTTTGAAAATACAAAGAAGACAGCAGCACTGTGAGGCTTGCACAGTGATCAATTATTATTGTGCTGAATATTATTTAACCATCTCAAATTTTCCCTTCAGAGGGAAGGTTGTTGAGAAGGTGGTAGGCTGCCATTTCAAAGGACTGGAGGAAGTTAATTATTTGGCCTGGACTATGTACTGAGATGACATTGATTGCGCCTATTTGTCAGAGGAGGATGAATATTGTGCATCCATCCTGGACTTTTTAACCTCTAAGTGGCTTTCAGTCCATTAGTCATGGTATTCCTCTAGACTGGAAATGGTGTTGTGTTGGTTCTCCTTCATCCTCCTGAGCTGGTTCCAATAGATATGGAACCAACCCAAGACCCATGGTTTGTGGGATGTCTTAGAGGTCAATTCTCTCCCTGCTCTATTTAAGATCCATGTGAAATCTCTGTCATCCATGGCAGGGTTTAAGTATTATGAATATGCTGATTATATTCAGTTATATATTTTAACCCTAGGCTGGCCAAGTGATACTGTCTCAGTATCTAGACCTTCTTGGGGGTCTGGGTGGGGAAGAACAGGCTTAGGCTCCACCCTAAGCAAGACTGAATGTTTGTGGATATTGGAGCCACCTCGATCTGGAAACTTAACTTTGCTTCTGGATGGGGCACACTGTTCAAAACAGAATTTGTCACAATCTGGAGTCCTTCTAGACTTATGGTTTCTGTTAAAAGAATAGGTGGCAATTATGTCTAGAAGGACCTTTGCACAAATCCTTTGCAACTATACCTGAATTTGGAAGCCCTTGTCGTGGTCTCTCATGCCATCTCATCTCACATTTTGGCCACTACAGTACACACTACCTATGTGTCTACTTTTGAAAATTATTTGGAAGCTACAGCTAGTCCAGAATGAACTGGTGCAAGCAGTTATAGGCTATATGACACTGCTACTATTCTAACTCATTTGGTTGTTGGGTGGCTTCTGGATGCAATTCAAGGTGCTAGTGTTCATCTTGTAGTCCTCCAAGGCACAGGACCTGGATATTTGCAAGACCACCCATCTCCAGTTGCTGGTCCCCATCTGTTAAGATCTCACAGGTTGGTAGGCTTTGGTTTCATCACATAAGCAGTGTCATCTTTTAGAACTTAAAACTTGTTTTTTCAGTTGCCACACCTAATATTTGGGACAGCATTCTCCACGGATAGCTTTGGCTTGATTCATCCCCAGGCAATGTTTCAGAAGGATAGGCAAGTCTATTTAATTGCCTGAATGTATGAGCTGTCTTTGTGTGACATCTTATAATGCTTTAGTTTATTTTCTGTGGTATTTAGTTTTTTGTCATCTGCTCTGATTTACTTGGTAAGTTAAGGAGCCATGTAAATCAAAATAATAAAGAAAAATGCATTTATGCTATTTAGGGCAAGTTAAAATGTGATGAGTCTCTTTAACTCTGCAAAGATAACTTTTTTTGCAGGCCTGTCCATCCCTGCATACATACTTTTTTGAGGTTGCAGGCTCTTATACCAGATATGGAAAGTTAGATAATGCAATACATTCCAAAATCCAAAAACCATTCCACTTCAAGATCTTCCTTGTAAAACAGTAATTTGATACAAGTCTATGGAAGCAACTAAAGTGATTTCCCCACTAGTGACTTATAGCATCTTCTACAACAGAACTGTCCAACACGCACCCAATCAAACAATCTTGTTTGGCCCTCAAGCATCTTTTGAAAAATGGCCAATCCACTGCCACCAAACATAATTGAGGACATTGAGATTTTTGCAGCCACCCAATGTTTCCAAGCCTCAGGGGCACTGCAAACTGTATTGCTGCCATGATACTGCTCAGTAGCTGGTTGGTATGCCAGCTATTCCTTTTAGCTCCACAATTATTTTTGAGGTTTTTAATCCTCTATACAGTTGTGCAGGCCGCTCTAAAGTCATCCCACCATTGTTCGGCCAAAGTAACAATAGTGGTCACAGGCTTTATATCGTTTCAGCAATGGCTGGCTGTTGCTATGAAGAAGTTGCTGTGAAGATGTCCCACTAATAGGGAAATGACTTGATATCCATCATGACTGAGAAAATGACCAGAATCAGACAGTCACCAACTGAAGGCTTCTTAATTTCAACACAGATCACTACTAGGCAAAAAAAGAAAAGAAAAGAATGCTGATCATTGTTGAACTGTAATTCTTCCTAATTTATGGATATTTTTAAATCTCCCTAACCTATCTATGATAGTCAGGATCCTATGAATTTCACTGAAAGGAAAAAAAAGTGGCCATCATGCAAAAATAAATGTTGGTTATTTACTGCAATTAGAGAAGATGAAGCAGAAGTTTCTATTTGGTCTGTGAAACTGACTAAAGCTGATTATGAAAATAACTTGGTAAATTGCTTGGTAAGTTTATTGTGAAATAGACCTGAGAAAAGACATTTTGAAAATTAATGGAATTTACAACCCATTTGGTACCCATGCTTTTTCATAAATAAGGCTATCTGCAGTCCTAAAACCCTGAATTGTAGGAACTTGACAAAAATGAAAATGGTGGAAAGATAAAATAATGCATTAATGCAAATAACCATTAAAATGATTTACAGAACCACACAGTGAAACAGATTAAAGTTCTATAATGTCCAGAATTCAAGCAAAGAAGATATTGAGCAAGCAGATGGTAACTATAAAATTTAGAACATGAAATGGACAACAGGATGGATGATCATGATGCCTCCAAATATTGCAAGAAAGATTTGTATGCTAAGGATTGAATCAATCCTGCTAGCAAGCATGCACTAAAAATTCTGACTTGTCGATACAATGACTGTGATTTTATTTGTAGCTAATAGTAGACAGTAATTGTTTTAGCAAGTATCACTTTTCTATTTGGACAAAATATAAGAAATAATGGGTATACAATTGGGGACCTTCAGTGCAACTGTAGAATTGTTCCAATTGTTCCAATCTTGATAGGTCCATTCAGTATTGCATTTATCTTAACTGTATCATCTTAGTCACAAATGTCATTTGATAGTAGTGCACAGACATGGATTTATGTTTTTGCACTATGCAAAAATAAAATAAAAAAATGGATCCAGGTTATGATGATTTCTTGATGCAAATAGATTTAATCTGTGATTGTGCAGTTCCATGAAGACCCTGATCTAAAATTCCTTTTTTTGCCTCATACTTTGGCACAAAATTGTAAGGATTGTGGTTGTGGTGGCTTATTACATACAGCCAGCTAAACTCTGTAATATAATGATGGTTTTGTTTATATTCTGTTTAAACCTCATTTGGGTCTATGAGATTCTGTGTCTTATATCTTCATTCTTGTGTCTTTCATCATTTGAATCTGTTTAATTGATGGATTCATGTGGACACTATATAAAACAGTGGGTAAATCAAGGGGATCCATGCCTTAAATCAGCACCCCCCCAATCTTTTGGGCACCAGGGACTGGTTACATGGAGGGTGTTTTTCTTGTGGAGGGGGGCATAGTTACGCGTGCGGGCCTTGGATCCCAAGCGTGTGGGGATGGGGCTTAGCTTGCTTGTGCGTCCCAGCTCCTGGCTGGCTGCACACCAGTGCCAGGCCACAGACTAGGGTTAAATCATTTTGTGTGTCATGGAAAATAAAAATTAGTCAGATAATGATATTAAGCATGCGCTCCATACTGACAAACATATGCTCTATTTTCAGATCTATTCTATGTAAAATTAATTTCAAGAATCTGACATTTATCAGAAGCACCAGATTAGCTTCCTTCCCTCTCCAGACGAGAGTTGCTTTCACAGAAGGTTGAACAGAGTACCCCGACGCGACTTCGGAAGGATGTCAAGTGCTTCTAAATCCATCAAACTACATCTACTAGAAGAGCAGCACAGGGGAAAGTGAGCGACACCATCCTGGCGCCCTTAGTCTCGCAGGACTCAAGCGCAGCCAGGAACGCGTTGCTGTCAAAAGTTGGGGACTGGCCACACGTCCTTGGGAAGGGCCCGAGCAGGGCGCGTTTGGGAAGAAAAACGTGTTTTCGCCACCCGAAGAAGATGCTGCTCGGGACGGCTAGAGGCTTCTCACCTTTTTCCCCCTGGAGGAAACCCTGAGAATGACGTCCACCGCTCGAGGCCGCCCCCGTGCCACCACTCGTCCCGCCCCTTCCCCAGAGGGGGAGGAAAGATGGGAGGAGTGATGTGGTGGGTCGAGCCGGGCGGCGCGATCCGCGAAGTGGCGACCAGAGAGAGCGGCCGCCTCCTTCTCTGCCGCCACCGCGCCGCACCTGATCGGCTGGGGCTGGTGGACCAGAAGCCGCCTCCTTCCCCCCGGCTCCAGCAGGGCGCCCGGCTCCCCGAATCGCTTGCCCATGGCTTCATCCGGCAGTGGGGTGGAGGAGGTGCGCGTCTCGGTGTTGACCCCGCTCAAGCTGGTGGGGCTGGTATGCATCTTCCTGGCATTGTGTCTGGATCTGGGAGCCGTGCTGAGCCCGGCCTGGGTGACGGCCGATCACCAGTCTTATCTGTCCCTCTGGGAGTCCTGCAACAAACTCGGCAACCCGGAGACCTGGCGCTGCAAAACTACCTTGAACAGCGGTGAGAGAAGCCCCGTTAAGTCCAGACTGCTTTGTGGGGTTGCCCTTTCTTCCCCTCCCGCCGAGCCCAGCGCCCCAACCCCTAGCCTTCTTTCGGACCCCACCCAATGCAGCAGCGCTGCCCCTCCGACGCCTGGCCACGGTCACCTTTCCTGCTGCCGCTGCTCTTAGCCCCCGCCGCCCCACCCGGGCATTTCTTCGTTTTCTTCTTCTCCTCCCTTCTTCGCTTTTGCCTCTAATCCTTACCTATCTTCGCTTCTCTTCCCCCAGGATGACCCCCCCCCCGGGGCTCTTCTTGCAATCTCTTTCTTCCCAAGGAGCGGTTCCTCCCACCTTTTAGCGCACGCCCAAGCCTTCCGCTGCTCAGTTGGGCTTCCATAGCTCCGCTGGCGGTTGTGCCCCTCTGCAAGCTTCCCTTTTGCCCCGCCATTCGGATCCAGCGCTCGGTTGCGAGCCTTGCAAGTTACCGGCGCAGCATCGCCTGTCTGGGTAGCCACTTTAGAATTAGGTCTGACTTTGACATCAACACACCTTTCTTGACATTCTGGCTGGAGTCTTGGGATTCGAAGAATTCTTCTTTCATCCCAGATCCTGTATAGTATCCACCTTTTATTCAATGATGCAACTACTTTTTTTTTGTTTAAGTATTATTAACCAATCTTATCTTACTTACTAACCAGCTTCCCCAAACTCAATTTTGCATTCTAATCCTCTATCTAGTGCTTCCTTCTGGATTTAGGCTTTCTGTCTGCTTTCTATTTTTTAGCAGTTCTCCCATCTTTGTAGCCTCAAGTGAAAGGAAAAAAAAGAATAACCACATTTTCTTTAAATGATGCTTTTGGGAATCATCTGCTTTAATATATTTAATATACCATATATCTAATAACATAGCATACTGTCTTTGACTCAGAAATAAAAATTTTGCAGAGATTTGGAGGCAAAGAATGAATTTTGCAAATCCTTTGTATCAGGTGATCACTTGAGATATTTCATTTCCATATTTAATTATGGAATGAATTTGAATCCTGTCTGATCAAGTGTGCAGGTGGTTCAAACAATATTTGGCTGTTGTTTCAATTCAGGTCAGTATTTCTACCTAGCACTTGTTTAACAATCCCTAAACCAACTGATGGAAAGTTTTGGCATTCAGCTTCCTAAAACTGTAGCCAACATAAAGTCACATTTGATATTTTTTTATATCCATGTATGACCTCTTCTGTGTCTCATTCCTCAGTATTCTTTCTCTCTCTCTCTCTCTCTCTCCCTCCCTCCCTCCCTCCCTCCCTCCTTCCTCTCTCTCTCTCTCTCTCTCTCTCTCTCTCTCTCTCTCTCTCTCTCTCTTTGTTGGCTGATTGGTATTTCTCCTACAATATTTTCTCCAGGGTCATTTCAAAGGGGAAGGTTGATTTCTTCTCCCCTTCAACCAAATATATGGTTTGCTCAGCCCGCAAAACTGTAGTTTGGGTTGTTTTTTAATTTTTCACTATATACGACAATTTTCATAATTTTTGGAAATATTTAGAAGTTAAATTGTAACCCATGTTTAGTAACTCGTAAACCATGAATTATCCTTAGGCCTCATTTTATTTCAAACCACATCATTATGCAATAAAATATGGGTTTTCTATTGGTCCAAATGTGTATCTTACATTTTGTTCTGGCACAAATGGAAATTCTTTGCATTGTTCTAAAGAACTTTGCTTGGAAGCTTTATTGGGAGTCATTTTCTTTTGTTTATATCTATCACTACTGCCTGAAACATTTGGTCTGAGGTGTCTTTTTATTGGGTCCTTAAGAATATACATATATTTGAAAGAGGTGTTACCATGTACAGCTACTGGAGAGTCAACTTTGTATGAGAGTTTTTTTTTTCCTTTTCTTTTCTCTCTCTCTCTCTTGCCCTAGCCCACCCCAACACTAAAATCTATGTAGGAATGTTAGCCCAGACATCTCCTTAGCAACAGGGCTTCTTTGCCCCATTTCTTTCTCTCCTAAATAATATCCCCTTGATTGCACAAAATCTTTCAGAAGAATTGGTTGCAAATGTGGGGGGTGGCTGAGTTTCAAATCTAGCATCCCCCATATTCTTTTCTTACCTTTAAATAAATTAGTAAAAACTAAATAGTGATTAATAGAGTGTTAAACATTTCCTAACTGCTTCTGATGATCATCCACCTTTTTAGCTGAGGAACTGAAGGTGGTTGCTATGGGTGGTAGATACAATTATGGGCTCATTCCTGCATTTTCAAATGATTGATTATTGAAGAGAGTGAGTCTTTGTTGCTCTGTCATTCTGAATGCCTTCCTTCAAAAATTTCCAGACTCTGAAATTCTCTTAAGTTATATTGTAGAATGAGTTTACTTATTTTTGTTTTTAATGTAACCTAGGATTTTCAAGTTATTAGGAATGAATGTTGAAGCTAATTGAACAAAACTGTTCTTTTCATTGTATTTTGGCTGAAAGTCAGGCTTTGATTGCTTTCTGCAATCTGCGAATCTGCTGTGTTGACATATCCACATTCATATCCACATATGCTCACCCTTCGGCGACAGTAAATCCTGTCTATGTACTGATAAAGATTCTTATTGTACTTGGTGAGTAATGGATCAGGTCCATTATGCTTCATTAGGTTAGTCTACATTGATGCTTATTCTTCATTATTACATCTTCTATTTTCTCATTCCTCTCCCCGTAAGACCTATTTTGCACATCGACCTCTTTCCAGGAAGGCATTGTAAGTTGTATAACAATTGGATATGCTGGAAAGGAGCAGAGGTTTTTTGTGAAAAGGCTTTTTAACTAAGGCACTAGAGCAAACAATATTGTGAGTGGAGAAACAGAAGGAACCAACCACAAGCACAGGGCACTGCCTTAAAATATTTGCTTTGTTGTCTTTTGAAAAACAGCAGCACAAGGGACATTATAAAGGGTAGGGATACACTGGAGCCTGCTAAAGCATATCAAAGCTTCAATTGAAAAAAAACCCCTCTTAATTAAACTTCAAGTCCTGATTGTTCACAGAGAGGGCAAAACCATTGTTTTTGAAGCAGCGAATGCCCTCCGAGTCTTTAGAGTATTTGAACCAGAAATTGTCATTGTTTGCAGTTCTCTAAGTAATAAACTCTGGTCTTGCAATTGTTTTCATAATGCAGATTGAACATCAACATATTTCTATTAATACAGAGGAAGAAAAAGGTGGTTGTGTATATGTTTTAGATGATTTAGGAGAAGCCCAATTATATGTTTTCCTGAGAGTAAGAATGACCTTTAGCTGGCACTGGTGGGTAGGAATATTTGATAGATTATTAAAAATACAATCCCATTTCAATATACCATTTAAAACAAGAAAAATACATCAAAAGTTTTAATGAAAATCATGTATCTTTTAATTCAGAACAGCTCCTTGGTACCTATGAAGTATAACTGTAAGCGAAAATCACTAATTAGGATTTGATGCAACTGAGAACATTAAGATTGGTCACAGGATCTAATCCTATATTGCAACTGAATACCTGTACAAGTATGTTTTCTTTCTTTCAGCATTTAAAATGTACATAATGTAGTCTGGGTAGCATAATTGTACAACACTGTTAAATCCTACAGTGCAGAATCCTACACTCCTAAGTGATGCTTAGTGTCTTATATTATACTTCAGCCATCCAAACTTTGATGTATCAGGATTAACTACAATGACTAAATGTGGTCTTTCCGAGAAATGATTATTTTGGTATAAAAAGTCTATGGTATGCAAAACTGACAGCATAAAATATGCAACAATAAACACTAGTAAATAGCATGATAACTTTTTATAATACATTATTATTTGGAGGGGGTTTCCTGGTGTGTTATTATACAATATATATGCAGCATTTAGATTTCCAGAAACAATTTCTTAGTTTTTAGAACTTGTACTGTGCAAGCTCATATTACTGAATACTTTAAATGTTGTATTTAAAAAATATCTTAATTATTTTCAATTAATTATTGCAGCTAATGATTTCTATAAAATAATAGAATGTGAAAGATTTCAGATTCAACTTTCATGAGTTATTACTATACATGGATTATACCTGTTGGTGTAAGTTTCTGTAAGTTTCTGTTTGTGTGTGTATTTATGAAAAAGAGATTTAGTCATACAGTATATATATATATTAAATATCTCATCTATTACAAAGTAGATATTTATGAATCACACTGTTTTTTTTACCATTTGTAGTTAGCAGGAATGCTTGTTTGCTATTTGCAAATAGCTCAGCAAGACTGGTAGTCACTATACATTGTTCTTTCCTGCTTACTGTGAAAGCCTTAAAGATATATAAATTTAATTTTGTTAAGGCTGAAAAATAGTAGCTAGGAAAAACAAAGTTAATATAAAAAATTACCAAAGCAACTGCCATGTTTATTTTTCATTTGTATAGATTTCTTTTTAAAGAAAGCTTTCATTTAAAGCTTTCTAGAGCATAGCATATATGAGTGTGTGTGTGTGTGTATGTGCACACATGCACACACACAAATTCACAAACACACATTCACATACACGTGCCTAAATCAATCTGTTTGATGGTATGAAATACACTGTATGATGGTTTCTTCATTGAAGGCTATGGACTGTAACCTATAATGCTGGTGTAGTGAGAGTTGGTAGATTTTTCTCAGCTTTCCAGTCTAGGGAAAGGAAAGTCACTGGCTCCAGTTTGTCTAGCTAAGCTTCTGTATTTAAAGTAGAATTAGACTTGGGATCTCCCTCTTTTTAGTGCAATAATGAACGGCCAAACTATTGGTTCTTGTTAATGATATAGATATAGATATAGATATAGATATAGATATAGATATAGATATAGATATAGATATATATATAGATAGATAGATAGATAGATAGATAGATAGATAGATAGATAGATAGATAGATAGATAGATAGATAGATAGATAGATAGATAGATAGATAGATAGATAGATAGATAGATAGATAGATAGATAGATCACCCACATTCAGAATATTAGGTCATTTTTTTTACAGAAGGATAATTGTTCTTTGAAGACATTTTAATTTCTGTACATTTATACATGTGATCAACTGTGCATGGGTGCATAGAAAAATACTCTTACAATTTCAAAGAATCCCATTTTTGTACCATGTGCAAAAATAATATGTAGCATTTGTAAGATTGCTTACACTCTATAGTCCACAAAAGATAAACTACATATAGCTTTTTGAATTTTTTAATCTCTCACTGCTAGTTGGGTGTAAAGACTATATATAGCACCTGGGGGAAAAGATGTTGAGACTCCAGAAAGAGTACAGAAAAGAGCAACAAAGATGACTAGAGGACTGAAGGCTAAAACATATGAAGAACTGTTGTAGGAATTGGGTATGTCTAGTTTAATGAAAAGAAGGAGTAGGGGTGACATGATAGCAGTGTTCCAATATCTAAGGGGCTGTCACAGAGAAGAAGGGGTCAACATATTCTCCAAAGCACCAGAAGGCAGGCAAGAAGCAATGGATGGAGACTAATCAAGGAGAGAACCAACCTAGAATTAAGGAGAATTTCCCTGACAGTTAAACTAATTAATCAGTGGAACGACTTGCCCCCAAAGGTTGTGGATGCTCCAACACTGGAGGTTTTTAAGAAGAGATTGGGCAACCATTTTTCTGAAACGGTACAGGGTTTCCTGCCTGAGCAGGGGGGTTGGACTAGAAGACCTCCAAGGTCCCTTTCAACTCTGTTATTCTATTATGAAGGATCCTGACCTGCAGTTGTGTCATCAGCTAGAGGGAATTACTTGATGAACTTAAAAAAATGTTCAGAGGGGAAAAAAATAGAATAAAAAAGTAATACCAATGGTTGTTATTATTTCTGGTCAAGAAACCTAAGGTTAGAAAACTCTAGAGTCAATGATTACTTGGCTTTTATTGGTAAATTAAGCAACGTAGGTACTGATCATCAGTTGTTTGTAGCCCTGAGTATCATTGTGAAATGTTGTGCAATGTCATGAGCAAATCATCCCTATCATCACCAGGATCATCATTGTCGTCGTCGTCATCTTCATCATCATCATCTCCAATGTGCAAAGTTCATGAGATTTCAGCAAGATCTCTCAAGATTTTGCCCAAGTTTGCCAGAGTCTTCCTGTATAAGATTATTATACATGGCTCATCAGATTTACAAAACTGTGATAATTTTTATTATTATTATTTGGGGGAGCATCTGTAGATGCTGTAAAATTCATGAACACTACGTATGTTGCCGACTTCTGAAAAATGGTATAACTGTATTTCTTGATCCAATCAATAAATACAGTATATACACATAGGCGCTTGATATCTTTCCCTGAGGTTTTTTGCACTGAAGATCTTTAACATTAAGTAAGCTCCTCCAGAATGATTTTGAGAGTACATAAGCAGTGCTTTGCTGGACTGGACCTCTGGTCTATCTAGTCCAGCAATCTGTTCTCACAGCGACTACCAACTAGTCCACTTGTCTCCCAGTAGATGGTCTACATAGTTAGTTACAAGGTTAATAGCCATTGACTCCCATGACATCCATGTACTGGCCCAACCCTTTTCTTGAAGCCAATCAAACTATAAGCTAGCACCACATCTTGTGATAGCAAATTCCAAAGTCAATTACATTGGGTGACCATTGGCTCTATTATCCTGGAAAGAGGAAAACAGTTTTTTCTAGTCCACTTCATCCACACCATGCATAATTTTGTACACTTCAATCATATAGCTTCTCATTCAACTCCTTTCTATATTAAAAAGGCCCACAGTTGATACCTTCATTGAACTGTTGATATTTAATCCAAGATCTCTTCACAAATTTCTCTAATGATTAAGAAGGAAGAACTAATAACCAATTGCAACAATAGTACCTTCTCCAAATTAAGTAGTTGTTTTACCAGATTCAGTCCCTTAGAACAGGGCTTTTCAACCTTTTCACCCATTGTACCACTTTTAGGATATGGCAACATCCGAGTACCACCATCAAAAACTTGATCATCAAAAACTTGATGATCAAAAAAAAAAAAAAGTGATAAAATGCAGGTAGTCCTCGACTTACAACAGTTCGCTTAGTGACTCTTAGAAGTTACAGTGGCACTGAAAAAAGTGCCCCCCAAGCCACAGCCGAGCAAGATAGCGCCCGGCGGCGCTCTTCCTCCTGTCCAAGGTTTTCATTGTTGTGAGCATTTCTGTTGAGGATTGGCAGTGGGGGTGGAGTGGGGTGGGGGTGTTTGGTTTTTATTCCCCCCGTCTGCTGGGTGGTTGCAGCAGGTTTTGGTCACTTCACATGACCCTGGGACACTGTGACCATCATAAATATGAATCAGATGACAAGCACCTGAATGTAAATCACAAGACCCTGGAGATGCTGCAACATTCCAGCTGATCGGTGCTTCTTCAGGGCTCAGCAGAAGCACCAGGATCAGCGCCGAGCTCCAGCTGGAGGCTGGCGCTGATCCTGGCACTTCCGCTGAGCCCTGACAGCCCTGCAGCTCCAGCCATCTCTCGCTCAGGCTTGTGCGGTGCTGCCACCGGTTCAGCTCATTCCCCTCCCCCGCTACCACTTTTCTAGGATGGTCGCGTACCACCTGCCAGGTGCCAATGTACCACAGGTGGTACCCGTACCACTGGTTGAAAAGCCCTGCCTTAGAATGAACAGCATAGGTCCATCACTGCTCAGTCCCTCCGGGTTCAAAGCTATTCTTCATTTTCCCATTATAAAGAAAATTGCTCTCTCACACCATTGATAAGAAAATGTACACCTATGATTATTGTTATTTGTTATATGAAAACAGTTTGGTTACTGTTAACCAACTGAAGCAGTCCAGTTTACAGATTTAAGGGCCTTGATCCAAGTACTCCAATTGGGCCTCCAACCAAATTATAAGACTGGAATCCTTAATCATTAATTTTCCTAGGGTACAAAATGTGACTTTGCAGGTAAAATGATGCATTCAGTTATAGTTATCTAATAATTTTCTGATAGTGGATTATCTCATCTTACACCACAACTGCATCTTCTTTTAGAATAAAAGGATCTTAACAGATATAAAATATTGTGACTCTTGATCTCATTGTCCAATCTTGCTTAGTTTAGAAAGAGATTGGTTAGATTTAAAACAATATGTTCTTGGTTCATATATTCAGCAGAACTCACCCAAAACCATTTTGTGGTTTACTATGGGTCTGTTTGAGAGCTGATTCTTCATGAGAATACTTAGGAAATATACTTTGCCCATTCCATTAGTGAGTCTTCATTCTTGCTTGATTTTTCATTTCTCAGTTTCAGAAGCAAGCTTTCCAATGACTCCAGTCCAAATATGACTTTGGCACAACCTTCTTAGAAAAAAGAGAAATAGTTTTCTATGCAACAGCTCTTGAGCGATGCCTTGTTGTATTGTGTGCCCTATTGCAGTAACAGGATAAGACAGAACGATGGATATGGCACATTTAAAAAGGATGGAGCTTGCAGTGAGATGCTGCAATGCTACTTTTATCATTTTAACAAAGGCAACAAGAACCTATGAATGGCTATCATAATTAATAATTAGGCTTTTTATGTACAGTCATGATAGACTGGATGAAGAGATGAGCTTCTTCCTTTTAGTTGGCAATGTGGCAAATATTTCAAAAAAGAATTGCCCAAATGTCTCACAGTTTCTACCACTACAACATGATTGTCTAGCAATCTTGATAATGTTTTTCTTTGACCCAATTTTCTCCCCCCCCCTTTATTCATTTCTTACTGTTTTAATACTCTTTATTCTTTCCTAATTAGCAGCTACTCTTCTTTAATTGTTTCAGAATACATATCTCTTGCACATGCTATATACATCTCCCTGGATCATTTGTGTTTGGGCTGTTTTTGATTCAGAAATTATTAAACTACTTGAAAGCATATTTTTAACAAATAGAGGAATTTTCAGTGAAGTCTATACCACAATAATTTATTTTGTTGGAACTGCTGCTGTGTAGCAGTTAAAATGTTAATGCTTCCTACACCTTTAAATACTTTTTAATTGGACTTCCAAAGTTTAAAAGATGCTTTTACTGCTAGTGATAATATAAGTAGACTAAATATTTTATGAGCTTTATATTTAGAACCAAGTAGATAGCAACCTTGACTCACTTTGTGTTTATCTTTTGCAAAAAGATGATACAATAGGATTTCTATTCATATTAAGTCATAAAAGAGACTTGCAGCATCATATTATTTTATATAACATTGCTTTCTTCAATAATACAAGGAATGGGAATTATTGGATCATAACAGGTGACATTCTGCAGTAATCCAAGCAATTTTTCATAAATGAATCTAATATCTAATCAATGCATATAATACAAATTCAAACCAGTCTAATGAACATTTTTCAGTTGTATTGATTATGGTATGGTAACATTGTATTGCACTGGAAACAATGAGATTAATCTTTGATTGGATTGGTGATATCTTGAGGAAGTGGACTGACAGGAAAAACTTTGGTCAGATATCCATGTTCAATATGTGGACAGTGGAAGACAGAGGCTAAAAAAATAGAGTAGAGTAGAGTAGAGTAGAGTAGAGTAGAGTAGAACAGAACAGAATACAATAGAATTCTTTATTGGCCAAGTGAGATTGGACACAAAAGGAATTTGTCTCTGATGCATAAACTCTCATTGTACATAGAAACAACAAAAGTGATAAATCATAGATCATAAAGTATAGTTACATTCATTAATCATAAGATACTAATAACAAGTGATAATCATAAGATACCAATAGGAGAAGGTAATAGGAAAGATGAGAAGATGAGAAAGATGAGAAGATGAGAAGGATAATAGCAGTACAGCCAACTACATGGGTAAGTATCTTTAGGCCTAAGACACTGCTATGGGAATTAGGTGTTCAGCAGAATGATGGTGTCAAGAGAGGGAAAAAACTTTATTATGTCTAGTTGTTTTGGCATGTAATGCCCTATAGTGGTGTCCTGAGGGGGAAAATTGAAACAGTTTATGTTCAAGATGTGAGGGCTCTGTAGATATTTTCTCAGCCCTCTTTCTGCTTCATGCAGTGTACAGATCCTCGGCGGAAGGCAGGCTGGTTGCAATTGTTTTTTCTGAGTCAAGACAGTCAAGACATAAAGAGACTTGAGAACCAAAATCTTGAATGTACTGTAAATATGATGTTGGTACTTCAGAATTCAAAGTTAGCTTAGTTACTCATATGTGACAACAGAAGGCTTGGGAAAGAGAAATGTGGTGAGTGAGAGCAAAACAGACTTGATTCAGATGTTTCATAACCACAACTTTTTGTATACATTTACCTGCGCAGTATTCCTCCACTTATGACCACAGTGAACCCAAAATTTCCAATGCCAAGCTAGATAGTTGTTAAGTGAATTTTGCACCATTTTACAATCTTTCTTCCCACAGTTGTTAAGTGAATCACTGCAGTTATTAACTACTTCTCCATTGATTTTGCTTGTCAGAAGGTCACAAAAGGTGATCACACGATCTGGGACATTGCAACTGTCATAAATGCATGCCAAATGCCTAAAATTTGATCACATGACCATGAGATGCTACAACAGTCATAAGTCAATATTTTTAGTGCTATTGTAACTTTGAACGGTCACTAAATGAATGGTTGCAAGTTGAGGACTTTGCCAACTTGGCCCTAGTTTTTTTTAACTTACAGAAACAAAAGATATCCTTTTGTGGATCTCCTATCTCATAACTTATTTGATCAAAGTCTTGGGATGTAGTAAACAGCCTAAATATGTCAAGTAGAAAACTGCAGGTACTCTAAATCTACATTCTATTAATGTCAAATGAAAAAGGATATAGATACAAGTAATAAAGGTTAAGAAACTTTACTTATGTGTGGCAAACAGAACTTTAAAAAGACACACAAAAAGAAATTTCAAACTAAAACTAAATTAATCTGTCTTGCTTTTTAACAGTAATTTAGCCTGTTCAGATTTACTGATTAAGGTTTCAGATCAAGTGAAAGACTAACTCAGTTTAGAATAATATTGTGCCAAAAAAGTTTTCTGCCTCTTCTCACCATCCTCATTCAATTTGAAAGAAAAGAAACAGCTCTTTATTTTTTTTTGTAAAGAAGAAAATTTTGTGAAATTTGAATCAGTGAAGTATGTTAAATCTCAAATCTCTTATGGACATATTATTCTCAAATATATATATATAAAACATGAAAGTTAAGTTCATTTTAAGTTCTGATATTTCACTAGAATATCAGTTAGGAAAAGATGGTCAATATTTGAACACGTGGAGTAAGACACAAGGAGGCTTTGTTTTTCAGTAAATCAGTATATCTATTTAAAGGCAATATTGTTCAAAGACAGATAATGTACTAATAGATTTGTCTCACTGTAACTCTCCTTTCTTTGTATAACTTTAAGGTTACTTGTTCTTATGAATTGTGGAATAAATGCCCACTAAACAGTCATTAAACTTTGGAGCAATTTCCTGTACCCAGAACAGGCAATACATAATTTCATGTTGCATTCATTCTTTGTGCGAAGAATTATAGGCTACATAATTTGCTGCAATGCTTTACTTCTCTTGTTAAATTGTTCTGTAAACATGATATATACCAAAACATCATTTTTGTTGCACAAAGATTACAGTAAATATTTAATGTCAAATATTTTATTGTTTTCAAATGTTGCCACTTGCCTATTATTTAGGTCATTTTAAATGTTTACCACCCCAGATATGCTTCAGTATCAAATGGTATATCGGTATACAGATAGATTTTCAGATTCTATGCAGTTAGTAATTGACTACCTCTGAACATATATATATATATTCAAGAATATACATCTATATTCAAGAGCAACATGATAACTTCTTCCAACATTCATCACCCTTTGAAGCCCAACTTGGTTAGCAAGGAGACCTATTAGGCAGATTTTTTTAATTTTATTTTTTTTATTTTTTATTCCCCATATTGTGTTATATGAAATGTGACTGCTAAAAAGCCAACACTGTATTTTGCTTTAATGCATTGGAATGAAAAGTAATGGCTGATTATTGTAGGAAATATCAGTTTGAAAAATAAGTAGAACAATTCATGCTTTTAAGAAAAAATTCATAATGCATGCTATGCTAAGAAATGTTGAAACTGTAAAAAGATAAGAGATGAACTATTTTAAGTTTCTAAAAGGAAAGAAAGGTCATTACTGAAGCACTGATAAACCAAAGCTTTGAAATAGAAGAAGCGCACAACCCTGTTCATTTGATCAGTCTTACAAAAATGATTCTGGAAATGTAAAGCTTATCAAATAAAGTAAACTTCAAATAAAAGTCACCAAGATGATTAAATATTGAGCAATGTTAATTTGCATGTTACCAAAAATACTCAAAAAAATTATCTCTGAAACACAGTGGTTTACAGTTAAATAAAAAATGCAGAACAATGCATAAACTGAAAATAGTGGGATTTAAAGCAATCATTATGTCTACTTCCTGATTAAGTCTGATCAATATCTTTGAATATTTGAAAATTTGAAAAGGACCACTGTATCTTAATGCCATATAACATGCAGTGTCTTCAAGTATTGATTAGGTATAACTATTTGAAGTAGTGTTCAAAAGAGTCAGATTATGAATGTATTCCCTAACTTTTGGGGCCTAAATGTGCAAGGAAGATCTACATATTACATCTACAACCAACTGTTCTTCCTCATTTTTAAAAAAAATGTTTAAAACCTTTCCAACATTTCAGCTGTGAAAATGTGAAATTAAATCATCTTTCTAATAAAAGTAGGTGTTCAAATATATAGTGTAATATATATTCTTTGGGTGCATCAGAATGAGTAAGTGAAATAAAATCAACAATTGAGAGAATTTATGTATTTGTGCCTTTGAATCAGTTTTTAGGTCCTGTTGGCTACCTGAACAAGTCCCTGCAATTTTCTTGGCAAAGTTTTTCAGAAATGATTTGCCATTGCCTCTTTCCAAGAACCAAGAGAGTGATTGGCTCAAGGTCGCCCAAGTGGGTCAGTATTTAAGATGGAACTAGAATTCACAGTCTCCTGGTTTCTAGCCTGAAACCTTAACCACTATACCAAACTGGCTCTGTATAAACAAGAAAACATTGTGCATGTACTGTAAAATGTCATATTGGAAAGATTAATGTATCTGATTTTGTCAAATGATGTTATATGGAAATCTAAGGGGTTTTGTAAGAGTAAATTTGGAACTTCTAGTGAGTGCCATGTTTATATCATTATAGTCTGTTACTGATAGATAATGCAATGTGGCATCTTGCATCAATTAAAGTGCTTTGTAAAAATTCTACTTAGTCCGATATTCCTAAAAGAGCTAATTTCCTTCTGGAAATGTAAATTTGAAGAATAGGACTCACTAGACAACCTGTGACCGGTTGGGTCATCTTTTCAGAGATTTTTCCTTACCAGATTCTTTAATGCTTTCAATAAGGCATTGTAAGTGATACAGAATTAGTTATAAAATAGGCAGATATATAAACATTTTAAATAAACAAACAATGTTTGTTTGGTAGAGCTTCTAATGTTATAGAAAAGTTCTTAAAAATTCACCGAGATATTCAGAGATGTGTCTGCCTTGAAAGTAGCCCATGTTGAACTCTATAGCACAGTCAATCATCAGGAGCTGGCCACAGGAAATGTTTTGTAACATTTTGCATTATGTCATAAATATTTTATGACAATTTTTATGTCATAAATGTTTGATAAAAATTGCCAAATTTCAATTCCACAAGAGTCATGGATTAGTTAGCCTGTAAGTTAGCCCATTTGAGGTACTTTGGTTTAAAAATGGTTGCCCTAGGATCCACTGTTTTGCCCAAACAGAGGTTAGAGATATAAGACTTTTAATAATATATAGACTTTCATGGAGGAAACTGTTGAAGGAAAAGTCTTCATTATGGTTCAGTCCAAGCCAGGAATAAACAACATGGTAACTGCTTTAGAAAGAAGGTTGCAGTTTATTGAAGGGGAGAGCCAGACAGAAAGATGGCTCTGGAAGGAAAAAGAGAAAAGGCACATGTAGTAGGGAGTGGTGGGTTTTTATACCTTCTTGAGCCTTTTGTTTGGAGTTGTTCCTGTGGCATGAACTTTGACCTGAGTCTGAGTGTGCCTTTCTGGTATTCTGGTATTCTGATGGTGGTGGGTTAATCCTATTATGTCCCAAAGGTCATATCCTGCTGATGACTCTTAGATTTTTGGTTTGAGGGATTGTTGATTCTAGGGATCTTTCTTCCTAATCCCAGTTTCCTGACTCCAGTCTTTCTGACAAGATTATCACATCTGCATTTCTGCAGACTTGGTTTCTGTTTGGGACAGAGAGACTTGAGGGGGGGGGGTTGGTTTCTGCCTTTAAAATCCTTTAGGGAAATATATTCTGCCTTTTAAATATTTCCAAAAATATTTCTTTCTCTGGGGGGCTGACTTCCCACAAAACATAGACTACTCTAGAAACCAGCTTCATCTTGAATATTCTTTATAGTTCAATAAAAGACAAAAGAGGCAATTCTGATTACAGCCTTATATTTGTATAATCATATTGGCATGAACCTTTCATTTGGCATGAACCTTTCATTATCCTTTGGCAACAGGAATATAATGCTTTGGACTTAATTTAAAACAACCTTTTAAATATGGCTATTCTTTGATTAAACCATTGCAAATCAAGTTCTGAAGCTCCATTATATATCTGTTTAAGATACATTGACAGATGACTGTGGATAATCACACCATAAAGTCTAGAAGCCTTTTAGGAGAGTAAAAAAATGACAAAGTATTCTTAAAATTAGGAACACAATTTCCTTGAAAACTTCTGATTAACTTTATTACACTTGCAAATCTTGACAAATAAAAATTCAATGCTGCTCCTTTGCATGATCAAAAAAATGCTGAGGGCAAACACAAAAATATTTTCAAAAGTGTGCTATCATTTCATCTTAGAACTAGAAATTTCATATCTCTGTCCATGCATTTCAGTTAAAATAATTAGCCATATCTTTTCCTAGCATATTCTTCACCATTTCTACTTTGTAGTCAATTTCCTGTGCCTGCTGCCTTATTTTATTTTATATATCTAAATATTTAATACTTCAGAGTTCCCCAATATCTTGTTCACTTTCTAAAAGAAATAAAGAAAATAAAACAGTAAAATGGCATTTATGTGGTGTTATAACATATTAACTGCCTCTTATTATATGAATCTTCACTGAGGTATAGTATAAATATTGAACTGAATTTTTAATTGTTTTAATTGTTCATCTCATTTTTAAAAAATAACCACTCCATAAACAATTGAAATACAGAAAAACAATCAAACTGACAAGTCAATAAAATGGCTCCCAAATCTACGTTTTGATCTCAAATAGCTTTTAGAACGTGTATAAATGTAGAATCTATTTACAGGTCAGTAGAAAACCTGGCAGATGATTTATTAACTGCTATGGTTTTTTAAAAAGAAGAAGAATGTTCAGCTAATTTAGATAAAGGAATTTGATTCAGACCAGTGTTTTTCAAACTTGGCAACTTTAATATATATGGATTTCAACTCCCAGAATTCCCAAGCCAGCAGTTCTGAAAGTTGAAGTCAATACATCTTAAAGTCGCCTAGTTTGAAAAAACACTGATTTAGACCGAACTGTGCTAGTCATCTCTCTTTTGCAGAATCAATCCAGCTATATTCATTCAATTAAGATATAAAAACTATTAACATATGCTAAGAAAAAGCATTTCACAGAAGAGGTCATTTGTTTTTCATCTTAGAAAAGAAAACCTATCTGCAAGAGAGGCCCAGCAGTTCAGACTTCCTCTCTTGAATATTCACATTTAGCAAGGTCATATTGGACAGCTTAGATTTTATGGGAGAAGAAGCACTGAGATCAGCCTATAAATCTTGAACTTCTTTGTGTGATTAATGCATGATGTTATTGTTGTTGCTATCATCTATACATTAGAAGTGACTCTTTTGAATTGGGCCTTTAGAGTCACACAGAATATTAATTTGTACATGAATGAATGAATGAATGAATGAATGAATGAATGAATGAATGAATGAATGAATGAATGAATGGATGGATGGATGAATGAATGAATGAATGGATGGATGGATGGATGGATGAACCTTTATTATCAAAGTATAACATGTATACAGTGAGATTGGCTGAGCCTCCCTCCGTGCCACCCCACAACTCACAGTGACTACAAACCCCCAACTTATTACACCCTGTGAGCTAATTGCACAGCACGCCGGCCTCACGGGTCTGTCATGCATGAAATTATTATGTCCCATTCAAGAGCCTGACAGCCCATGGATAAAAGCTGTTCTTCAGCCTGTTGGTATGGCTGGCTATGTTTCTGTATCTCCTACCCGATGGTAGGAGAGTAAAGAGGTACCAACCAGGATGTGAGTCATCCCTGAGAATTTTCCTCACTCTACCAAGGCAACGGGCCCTGGCGATGTCATCCAGTGGTGTCAGGGAACAGCCCACGATGTTTTGTGCTGTGCTCACCACCCTCTGTAATACCTTCCTATCCGCGGCTGTCAAGCCAGCATACCAAATAACAATGCAGTATGTGAGAACGCTTTCAATAGTAGACCGGTAGAAGAGGGTCATGAGTCGACGTTCTACCCTGTTCTTCCGCAAGACCCTGAGGAAGTGGAGTCTCTGTTGAGCCTTTCTGGCCACCTGGACTGTATTAATTTTCCAGGTAAGATCTTCACAGAGATAGACTCCCAGGAATTTGAAGGAGAAAACTCTCTCCACACAGTCTCCTCTGATGTAAAGTGGGGCAGGTTCCTCTCTTTTCCTCCGGAAGTCTAGCACTATCTCCTTTGTCTTGCCGATGTTCAGGTGCAGGTTGTTCTCTAGGCACCATGAGGATAGTTTTTGTACCTCCCCCCTGTACGCCATCTCATCTCCACCTGTAATGAGACCCACCACGGTGGTGTCATCTGCAAACTTGATGATCGCAGTGGACGGGTCGATGATACACAGTTGTATGTGTACAATGAGTACAGGTAGGGGCTAAGCACATTTGGGCTGGGAAAATTTGACCCAGCATCCCTCTCCTGTGGCTAAGTTAGTATGAGTCACTTGGAATTGGTTTTAAGGACAGAATGGGCATCTTAATTTTAGGTGAAGAAATGATGTCAAAGGGAACCTTTAAAAAACTCAAACTTCCTATGTTACCACTTGGAAAAATTTCCAGAGGCAAAATACTGTAGCTGCCTTGATCCTTTCTTCGCCCCTAAAAATCCTAAAGGGCACTCCTTATAACTCAGAATACCCTATTCCTTCTCTCACTTTGTAGGAGATCATATTGTGAGAGCCCAATCCTGAGTATACAGGTCATAGCATGTTCCTCAGGATCAGTTACCCACATTTCACTTTGAAACAGCTTATGTCTGTAGCTTTCCTTAATATGATAACATTTTTACTTACTTAGATCTTCAGATTGTAAATTATTTCAAGAAGTTTCAATTGCTCTTGACTTGTCATTTCATAGTAAGACTTTTATATTGCATTTAGGGAAGTGAGCTAGCAATGTTTATTTTCTAAGAGTTTCAATTAATGTTCAGACATTCCCTTTGCATCTTCAATCCAATACAGAAATGGTGAGCAGTCAATTCCTTCTTCTAATCATACTAGTGATATACACTAATTGAAAGGATAGTCTCCTTGGTTAGAACATAGTTATTTGCAGCAGGAAGCTATAGAAAGAACATTGGTAGTAGAGAATGCCAACTAATGTTGAAGTGTTTGCATTTTCTGGAGGATTGCAGAATACTGTGTTGTAAGCAGAGATATTTTGTAATATCAATTATCAGGACAGCTAAGACTTGAGGAAATCTTTCTGTGCCCCTGCATTAACTTGAATAGATAAAGAGAATGCCTGACAGAGACTTTCTACTACTCAGACCACTTGAGACTCACAATCTGATAGTGGGTACTGGACAGAGAAATGCATAGTTTTGTGACTAGTATTGGGGGAACCTTTCACTAAATTATTAAGTGTAAAAAAAGGAGGGATAGAAATTTTTAAAAATCTGATTAATTTGTGTCTTCAGACAAATGGTTGTGTAATCTCTTCTTAAAACCTCCAGTGTTGGAGTTTCATTTTAATCAGTCACATGACGTCCTCACATGGATTATCTAAAAATCCAAATGAGCAATCCAAATTATCAATTTAGCTCTTAATAAAAGTAAATAGTGCAGTCTTAACAAATCTCAACCATACTTATGCTCTGATTTATTTATTTCTCATTTCTGCATAGGTACAGTTACTTCTTCCTCAAATGAAATTATCAGATAGATCAGGCCCATTATCCAAATTAATATTGCCAAGGGAAAAAATGCTTTCGTGGCATTGACAAGTGTGTCTTAAAGGATGTTTGACCCAGCTTTAATTATTTATTAATACCATATTTATTATACCATATTAATACTATTTATTAATACCATATTTCAAAATTTATATAACAATTCTAGAATAAATAATTTATTTACCTATATTTTATTGTATTTTAAAAGCTCCACTACTAGTTGTTCTGATGTTCTGCTGGCAAAAAAAAAGAATTTTTTTCTGGAAGATTTTTGCATTATCTTCCTACTCCATTTTAGGAATACAAAAAAGTAAAGAAAAGAAACCATGGAAAGACGTTCATAAAATTATTGATTTGCATGAATGGTCAATGCATAATGATTTGTTGTCACCTGGAACAATTGCAGGATTATTAATAAAGGAGCTAATTAATTTGTGGAATTCATTAGCACAAGTTCTGACTGTGGCCCATAAATTGAATAGCTTTGAAAGGAAAAAGAATAGATCTATAAAGGACTAAGTCTTGAAGACTTCGCCTTACCTCTGCATTGGATATATGTCTCCAAATGCAGGGGAATCAGTGGTGGAAAAAAATATATGTTTCCATCTTTTGCTGGTGAGCACCACAGAGTCATCTGGTAAGCCACTGTAAGAAACAAAATTCCAAGTTTTGATCAGAACCAACAAGGCTTCTGTTACATATTATGTCTTAGTTGTGGTGACCTTTGGGAAGTTCTATAACTCTCTAAGTAATTCATTTTGAACAAACATTCCTGTAAAATTATTTTAAAATACATTAAATTAGCACCACAAAAATTATTAACATTAAAAAAGTCGACAATTAACCACCAGCATGAAGTTTTATGCACATATATGGCAGAGATGATGTTTTTTTTTAAAAACAAGTTTTATTGGTTTTTTTAAATTTTTTTACATCAGAGTGCTTTAAGAATCCATGTGGAGATAGGGTGGTCAATCATCCCCCCCAAAAAAGAAAAAAAATATAAATAATCAAACATATATAATTCAATCCCTCAATTGCTATAACATAATCAAATTAATATGTTTCTAAATAGAATTCAATCATTGTAAAGTAAATATCAATAATATTTCACTTATATCAATCAAAATCCTGTTTTTAAGTTTAACTATTTTACAATTACCATTTTCTAATTTGGCCTAGAATAAACACATACTTTACATTTCGGGTCTCCCAATTTCCCATACAAACAATAATTATTTCTAAAATATACATATTATTCCAACTATTATATTTTAATACTTCCCAACTATATTCTATTTCCTATTCTATTCTATTTCAAATATATATTTTATAAATCAATCCATATCTCTAAAAGTCCCTCAATTGCTATAACATAATCCAATTAATACATTTCTAAATAGCATTCAATCATTGTAGAAAAAAGAATATCAGTAATATTTCACCAATATCAATCAACTCATTTTTGCATTTAACTAATTTACAATTACCATTTTCCAACTTAGCCTTGGATAAGCAATAAGTTACATTTCAGATCTCTCAATTTCCCTCATAAAACAATAATTATTCCTAAACTATACATATTATTACCATTATATTTTCATACTTCCCAACTATATTCTATTTCTTATTCTACTCTGAAATTTAAATCCCATCCATTCCCAAAAATATATTTTCTTACTTCTTTTCATATCTATATTCTATTTCTTATTCTATTTTTCTTGTTTATCAATTCATATTACCATTCCAGACCATAATCAAATCAATAATTTTTATCTCAGTAGTATTATCTCAAACCAAAATCTTACGCCATTTTAACCCTTCAGATAAATTTTTAATTCTCATTTTTAAATCTAATTCTAGCTTTCTTTTTATGCCAAGCAGGTTTCCATAAAAGAGCCTTGAAATCCTCAAATCTCCATATTTGATTATATATATTCCTAAATAATTCAGTCTGATCATATTTCTTTTCTCTTTTCAATACTGTCAAAGCTGTATAGTTCTTTTTGTTCAATGTAATGATTACTTGTTGATTATCCATATTATCACAGTTCTCCAAATCTCGTATTTGCAAATCAGGTCCCATTGCTTTTGACTTTGTAGATATTTGATCATCAAAATTTTCAGTAATATTTTCTTCTATATTACTCTGTTTTTCATCTCTTATTATTTGAGTTGTGGGGTAGTCTGTTGAAGTCTGGAAGTCATTTTGAAGTTTTATAATGAAAGCATCTAGTCTAGCATTCACTCACTCATTGAATTCATAAATTCTTCCCAGCATCCGTTTCCAGATAAAATGTGAATGGGATTCTTCCATCTCTTTAAATTGTAGCAGGCCTCTTTAAAGTTGGTGTTCTTCCTCTGTTATCTTGTGCTGAAAATTAATAGTTAATTCTGGAGCATCATCTTTAAAGTTTTTTTTTTCTAGTATAAATCCAAAGCCAAACTGTAGGTAAATCTTGTATTTATAATCCGAAAGAAAAAGCCAAACCATATATCTGAGATAGCACTTTAAAATCAAGTTAGAGTAATAGAAAAAAAAGCAGGGAGAAGGAGAAAAAAAAGTATCTTCTTGCGATCAGATAGGAATGTCTGGGCATAGAGCCAAGTCTGGGCATCAAGCCAAGTTTAGCTGAATACACACCAAACATAAAGCAGTGAAAGTTCTCAAGGCTACTTTGTTACTAATTTCAAACAGCACAAAAAAAAAAATGCCCAGAGTGAGGAAGAAAAGGTTTTAAACTGAACAATATGATTAAAATAGTTTTCTAAACGTAGCAATAAATTCAAATGGAATAGCTTAAAGCACCTTATGTACAGAAGGGAGGGGGAGGAATAAAAAACACTCCACCCCCTCCCTAAAGGCTTCCGCTTAAGCTAAGACAAGTAGGCAGAAAGAAACAAAGTTTTTTCAGGATCCCCGAAGTCCAGCAATTCAAATAGTCAATAAAAATTGTTTTTCCAGAGCTGATTTCCCCACATATCCGAACGCCGCTCTCTTGAAGTAGGGAAATAATTCCAAAAGCTTTTCACAGGGAGGTAATTAGGGTACAGAGGGGGAAGGAAAGGTCTCACCCGGATCTTCCATATTGGTTCTTTTTGCTTAGCTGTTCTTGTGGCTTTCGGCTGGAGCAGCTAGGTGATCGGCCATGTTAATGGCCGATCTTTTCCCCGTCGGCCCAGAGGAGCTGTCTCGGATCACGGAGGGAGCTGCTGCTCCCTCCACGATCAACGAGTGTCATCCCCAGTGGTAGTCGCCCCTCTAGGGCGACTTTTGACCCTGTCCAGGGTCTACCAGCGGGGGGAAACCGGCCGGCGAAGAGAACGGACTCTTCGCACGACCGCAGGCGCTGCAGACCGGAACCGGAAGCCGGCAGAGATGATGTTTTTATTCTTGTTAAATTTCATCAGAGTGTAGAGTCTCAAAACTACAAAATGGAGGCCTCTAATTTTAATCCTCAACACTCAAAACACTGGCTGTTAAAATCTCAGGTCAAAATTATTTGGCTATTATCTGATTTTATGCCATCAGCTGTAAATCTTAATGCTCTATTACCTTTGCTTCTGTTTTTTATGTAATATATAATTGTCTGATTGGATAGTGCGCAAAACAGTTTTAAAAACTGGTAATTACATTTAATTTAAATAAAAGAAACTGGCCCAGGCCTGGAACTGTGATAAAAGTTTTGAAGTCAAAATGTTTAATTTTTTAAATAGTAATTTTATTATAGATTACAATTACATCAGTAAAAACTAATACAGTACAAACTATAAAAAAGAAAAAATAGAAGGGCTAGAAATAAATAATATAGTAAAGAAAAAAAAAAGAAATATATGAAATAGTTCCCACTTCCCACATTCATCATAACAAGTATAAACTATTTTACCACTTTCTCTTAAAATACATCAAGTGATCACTTCTTCCCAGATTCCATTTCTTATAGAGTCTATAGGCTATAAGTGCAGACACTATTAAATTAATTTAATAGTGAGACCATTGTTTAAAAATGTACTTCAGTATATCCAACTTTAAAATATTTTGCTTCATTCTGTAATTGTGAGTTGAGTTTGAGTCTTCAGTTTCCCTAGATCCTTGTAGTGTCCAATTTTAAAGTCTTGTATAGTTTTTTAAAAAATTCAAAACAAATGCATAATCCCATGGGTAGCACTTGTTATGGTTAGTTCCAAAATCTTATTTCAAATTTGCCTGGACCTTAGTCCATTTGTAACTTTTTAAAATCAAAATTTCAATTGCCCTTTTGCTGTTTATTTTTTTCAAAACTTATATTTAAAACTTTTTTCACTAAGGACTGAAGGAAACTCACCTGGTGTGTAAAACATGTTGATCCAAAGGCTCTTAACAAGTGAGAAGCAGTTAACAAGCAATTTCTGAAAGGATTAAAAAAGGAAATACTATACAAAATTAGGGTCCTTTTAAAGGTGCTGAATACAGTTTGAGCAAGATGGGTATTTGTTTGCCTGCCAGACCTCTAAACCTGCCAGAGACTGTTATCTTGCAATCTGCTTCTGAGGAGCAGCCATCTGGAGCACTTATGGACAATCTCAAGTCCTCTACTTATCTGGAGAGGAATAATCGAAAACCCAGTCTATCCACTGGCTCTTTATTCTGCTGTGGTTCTTGGCTCCATTTTTTGCGGAGCCATCTTCAGTCTGCCATTTCTTCCCTGGATGTCTTAATTTTGAATAATTCGAGATCTCACTAACATTAGAAAAAGTATTTTCAACTATAAAAAGGCTGTTAGTGAGCTCTATTTGCCATTGGAACATGTCTGGTAAAGTTAGAACAGAATATGAAATAAAATTAGGATGAAACGTTTAAATTTCAAGACATTTTGTACATATTTAAAACAGTATTTCCTTTTTTTGTTTTAAGGAAATGAGATTATAAATGTTCAGAGGTGCATGTAGATTAAATGAAGAAAAAAATCAGTTATCAGTCTGAGATACTGTTAAAATCTAATTGATTATATGCCATCAAAACATTTTTTACTATCAGCAGTCACATATTCTCCATGATGTCAAAATTTACCAGTCCTCAGAAAATTATTTTGCTGAAGCTTGTTTTTTATTTGGAAGAATATTCCTAGTGATCTCCGTAGGAACTTACTATCCAGAGCTAAGGGAAAGCTGGAGGAACGTTTTCTTTCAGGAGTACAATAATAACTCTCCATCTATAATATACCTAGTAATTATCAGTCTTTGCTTTATTTCCATTGTTAAATCATTTTTTTTCAAAAAAAAAAAAACTCAAATTGTTTTTATATGTCGATCCAAGTCTTTCTATAGAAATTGAAATCCCCAGCTGAACAATGCCTATAATACAAACAGCCAAAATGGCACAAAATAGTGGGTAAAACTATTGAGTTTTTCTGAATTCTTCAATAGCCAACAAATTACAAAAAGTGGGAAATAAGGAAATTCATAACAAGTCCAGATGTTTCCTGAGGTCTGCAGTGCAAAATCAGTCTCAAAATGAAGATTACAGAATAAATGTATTTGATAGCATGTATTAATGTTAATTTTCATCTAGCTGTCAGGGAGAAAAGAACCTGGTTTACTTCCACAACTCAGAAAATACAAAGGATAAGTAGTTCTTATTTTGTGCTTTGTCCACGGGGATGTAAGAGCAGAAATAAACAAAGCTGAGAGAAATTTATGTGGGTAAACCAAACTGCATACTGGTTGAAGGGCTTGCAAACTCAAATTATTTTGCCCTGGGTTGTTGAAAACCTATTTCTTTGGAGACACCATTTTCTCTTTAAGAGCTCAGGGTGGGGAGTTGCATTGGTTAGGGCCAGCCAACATGGAATTAATTAATTTGCAGAATTCATATATTTTCATTTCATAAAATAAGATGTGATTGTATGCTTTTCCTATAAACATATAGAATATAGGTCAAACACACAAATGTCAGTCTCTAAATGAAAAGCTTATAAACTCTGTAAAGAGTATGTTTAGAGCTCTGCTGTCACATAATAAAGAAGTTTATTTAGTTCATACTTTTTATTATCTATTTCTATTCCAATGAAGATCTCTTTATTTGAGTTAGTCTAAATTAAACTCCCACCTTTTTCCTTTTCCTTTATAGATTGGCAGATTGCTACCCTTTCCATGCTGTTGGGTGGTGCTGCCATAATTCTTATAGCTTTCTTGGTTGGACTAATTTCTATCTGTGTGGGATCACGGAGGAGGTTCTACAGGCCTGTCGCTGTCATGCTGTTTGCAGCAGGTAAGTTAACTGCTGTTCTGAAATATGTACAACATTAGATAGCTGCTACTTTCTCAAGAATAGAGATAAAACATCTCTGATAATCCAAAAATAATTCTTTCATTTTAGATTGTTCAGCTTTTGTTTACATGGCCAAGAAATCCCAAGATTTTCCTTCCAGGCCAACTCTTTCTATCATTTAAAGTTTGAAGAGCATTCTTTATCAGAGGGTAAAATCCCAGTGGCAACTAAATGAAGGAGGGATTCTGTATCTTTTTTTTTCAGCCTAGGTGTCATCCCTCCAATCTAAGCATTAGAAGAAATAAAGCACATATTGTCACTTGATAATAGTAGCATCTTATCTCGTCCAGCATTGCTTGCTTAACACTTTTAAAACACATTGTAGGTGATTATAATAGACACCATTCCAGGTCTTTGTAGAAACTTAAGGGACTTTATCTTTCAATGTACAGTGTCAGTGTTCTTTAGGATTAGTTTTGGAAATCATTCATATAAAAAATAAATAGGATTAAACTCAAATGTGTTTATATTTTTTATGCTCCACAGAAAGCCTTACTTTCATTGTGTCAGCTTTGCCTTTTGTTATTTATTTTAATAGCCTTCATAGTATATAAATCCCTTATTTTTCAAAGGAAAAGGATTATATGAAGAAATTATTTTTAAGGCTCATATGAAAACTCAGGGATGTTCTCTAGTGGAATATACTGTATAACAAAATCATCATTTGATATGGATTTGAATAGTCATCAAGTTAGCTAATAATAGAGTTTTCCCTTCCTTCTTGCTAAGTTTTCCAGCTGCAGCTTCCTTTCTGTCAATCACGTTTTTGCTGGAACTGAAATAGTAAGCTTGTCTGATATACCATAACAGAGAGAATGACAACTATCTAGTCTGCTAGGTGGATTTTTAAAAATCAATTTAAAAGGATGTAGAATCCAGATTCTTAGTAGTTCAAGGATGAATATAATTATAAGGAAAAGAATCCTACTGCCCTCTTCTGTTTCCATTATTTTAGTTAGACCATTTAAGAAGGAAAGGAATACATGTAGGTGTTGTTATAGTGAAGCTGTATCTTTCCAATTTTCAAAACTATTTGCAAGGATTGTTTTGATCTTCATTCCATTCACTGGCAGAAAACAGGAAGAATTGTTTACTGTATTTTATTTTAGTTGTTTTACTTAAACATTTATAGTTCTTCAGCTACTTTCATTCAAGCCTTTTCACCTCATGTGCTTTGAAAAAAGCTTCAGTTATCTGACAGAACAAGAAACATGAGAAGGATTATATTAAAAGTATCTTAAGTAGACTTCTCTTAAGCATTTGATTGATAACACCAATAATTCAACAATTATAAAACTTGTAATAAACAATGCTGCAGAAGCTAGAAAAGAAAACAAGCCATTTAGTTTTCACATATTTGTTAAGAGTGAAAAGAGTGTGTGAGAGAGAAATTGGTTCAGTGATGCCAAAAATATATCAGAATAGAAGTTAGTTTGCTATTTTCTCTTGGTTTAGAAGTTCTGTAGAAATAAATGAGACTGCCATTAACAATAGAAATTTGTCAACAATAAAAAAATACTTCAGTGCCTTGAGATGATTCTGCTGATAAACAAGAATGGATTTTTTTCAAAATATTTATTCAAATGTCTAAATTTGCATTTACCATCAAAATGTTAGTATAAACTTAAAAGTTAATCCCTCCAATAAACTAACTTTCATTACATGAAGGCTGCATTTTATAATCAAGAGAGTAAAATGGTTTTTCCTGCAAAAAAAAAAAAACCTGTCTAGAAAAAAAAAGAATATACATTTGTGTATTGCGATGTTTTAGAAAAATTAACTTTGACTCACTAATGCTGTGAAGGAAATGAAATGAATTACAGATATAGAATTAAAGAACTTGAAATGTCATTAACTCCCTATTCTGTGCAGGGATCAAAATTAAATCATCCTCAAGAGATTGTTGTTCAGTACTCACTCAACAAAGAGAAACTCACATTTCCTTGATAAATGAATTAACTGTCCAAATGCTGTTTCCACCAAGAAGTTTTTCCTAATATTTATTTCTATTCTATGTTTCTATTACTTAATAATAATTTTCTGTATCATGCATTGTGGGATGATGAAGAGAAGAACTTCCTGCATCTTCCTGCACCACCTCCTCCCCTTCTCCTTTTTCCTCCCCCTCCTCCTTCTGTATATATGATTACACCAATTCTGGGCCTGGGCCACAAAAAATTAGCTACCGCTTCTGCCGAAGTGGTGTGAACTGGCTGAATCCCACCACTGGATTACACCCAAAATTACATTTGCTTTTTTAGCAGCCACATCACATTCCTATAATAAGCTTTTGTTCTAGTATCCTTTTCACATTTACATTTTATTTCTTTTTGAGAAGTGAAGGACTTTGTATTTGTCTGCACTCATTTATCTTTTCAAATCTTATCAATATCATTTTGGATTTTGTTTTACTTGTATATGAAATGTGACAATATTTAAATATTTATTTAATTCAAATCATAATGATAATTCTACAGCACCCCACTCAATACACATATAACCACCCAACCCATTTACTGAGACATTGAGGAATACTCTTAAAGTTCAATTTTTAGTTTAATGAACCTGCCATCTAATCCATATTTAACTAGCTTGCTAATTAGAATTTCATGGGCCTTTTTATCACTTTCCCAATGTCAAGATGTACATGCATTGTGATTTTTTTCTACAATCTTTCAAGATATTGATAATCATAATTAGTGGTTTCTATTTCACTAAATTCTTTCTGCCATATCTTTCAAAGATAGGAATAAAACGTGTCCTCATCAAACCATTTGATACTTTACCTATTCTTCATGATTTCTCACAGTGAATGGACCGAAGTTTGAATAGACCGTCAGCAAGTTCTTCAGTTCTTTTTTCTTAGTTGGATGGTTGCTAATTTAACCCCTTTTAACAGAAATATAGGTATTAGTTGTCAGCGTATATAGAAAATTAATAGAATAACCAAGAGTATAATGGATTAATGCAGAGGTATTACTAAACACATATTATGAATGATCAGTTTCACTTAGTCAAATTTAGTCAAAATGGATATTTAAAAAAACATAAACATCTACACATTTATTAATCTTCTGAACAAATTTGTTTAAAATTGTTTAGGTTATAAACTATTCCATATTTTAATTAAAGAATTCAAATTAAAATATGGAAGTTATGTGCTTTTGTATATATATGTAGCTCCCCAAAGTTTTATGCACAATTTAATTATATACACAGTTCCATAGGAATTATAGTTAACTACTAGTTAATATAACAAATCATTTGTGATAAATAAGCTTCCCTTGATTATATTACGTCATTAACTTCTCCTCTGTTATAATCTGTTTATAGAAATCATTAACCTTGCCACCTGTGTTCTTGGCAATTCTCAAAAAAAGTCTGAACAATATAAGCAGAAAAAGAATAATGGAAGGGGAACAGGGATTGTTCTTTAGAATCCTCACGTGTTATTTTGTTCTAATAACATATGATTTATATATGCTGCTGACTATTTGGATTGATGTATTCTTTGTGGTAATGTAATTTCAATGTTACTATTGGCTAAGCAAATTTAGATTGTGTATTACTTTAAAATGAAACACACATTCCCAAAGAATTCCTATGCAATGTTTTTTTAAATAAAGTGGGCTGCTTGTGGGGATTTTTTTTTTTTAAGATTTTCTTTTATTCTACCTTTATTATTTATATAAATAACTCAAAGGAGCAAACATAGCTAATACTCCTTCTTTCTCCTATTTGTCCCACAACAAACCTTTGAGGTGGATTGGGCTGAGAGAGTGGCTGGTTCAAAGTTACCCAGCTGGTTTTCATGCCTAGATCTGGGCTAGAACTCACCGTCTCCTGGTTTCTAGCCTGGCCCTAAAACCTAGACCATTTGAGTCATTTCTCAGACACTCTCTGAAAGGTTTTGTTTATAAAGAAGAAGCAAATGTTTATAAAATACTGTAACAAGTTACATTTCCTGAAATATGTCAGTTTAAATGGCAGATGAAACAATAAATAATAGACTATTTCTTTCATAAAAATTCAATAGCTATGGATTGTTAGGGGGAATGTAAGGCTTTTGGTCCATACATTATCAGATCCAGTTTGAAGAATTTTTCATTGCTATATTGAAATGATTTGTCTTTTAATCTCTGGGGGTCTTGCTTCTCTGTCTCTGTCTTAAACTTCCGTAGTGTACCTGCTATGTAGTATTTTTATGGTAGGGCAAAAATCTTCTGTTCCTTTTATTGTATGTATTTTTATGTTTCTTTCTACGTTTGGAAGATTACTGAGATTCATATTTTTTCCTAGGATTATAGGTATCAGTTTACACATGATATGATGTAGAAGATGGATATATTTCTTCTTTGAATAACAAATCTTCTGGTCATTGAAGCCCACAAATCTGCTTTTTACCTGAGCCAGGGGTGTATTACTTTATGGTACCATATCAGTTTCTTTGGTTACCTGAGATGAAAATATACTGTAGCAACAGCCAATGCTGGAGATTTTATAAGCAAATTAATGCCAGACAAGTAGTAGAAAATTCCCTCTTGCTGTTTATGTACAAATATGCCCTAAATGTTTGTCCTAAATGCAAGTCCTAAAGATGTTTACAAGACAGAGAGGGTGAATTGACATCCCCTTTTGGAATAATCAGTGAAAATGCAGAGATAAAAGTATTTTAGCAAATAAGAATTTTAGATTGATCATTAGTCTGCATTATTATTAATATTATTAGCATTAATTGAGAAAATAAGTTATTATCTTTTATTTGTTAGTGAAAACAGAATAAGTAGCATATACAAGAATAAAGCTGCAGACCCTATGATTCATTAGGATTTTTTTAATATTTAGGATTTTCAAATTATGTATTGCCCTAGTCCTCAGTACTCTTCAATAATCAGAGTTGTGCATTTTTGTAGTGAGCAGGCATAACTTCTAATGCTATATGGATTTTTATATAGCTCTAGCACATGGGTGTCAAACTCGCAACGTCATGTGACGGGTCGCGACATATCGCGACTTTTTTCCCATTGCCGGCAATGGGGTGGGCACGGTTTTGGTGTGACGCATTTGGCCCACGGGCCGGCCGTTTGACACCCCTGCTACCACATCTTAGAATTTTTTATATTCAACTTTCTCTAAAGTGCATTCTTCTTTGCCTCTAATCCTTTTCAAATATAACTGATTTCATACACAGACATTACAAATATCTGTAGTTTTATAAATGATGTTCAACTAACAATGGCATATGGTAATATATTTCATTGCTGTTGATAAAACAGCTTTGCTGATTTTGTAGAAAGAAAATTCCTAATTCAGAACATTAAAATACATGATTTCTAATGCAATCCAGGGAGGGTCATATGTTAATTTTTAAATAAGAAGTAGGTAACATTCAGAAAGTTATATTAAAATATGTCCTGAAGATTTTGTGTTGAATTTGTACTAGATAATTGAGACAAATTGTATCTGATTCCCTTTTCCCCTCTTTTTTTTTTCCAGTGGTTCTTCAGGTATGCAGTCTTGTCCTTTACCCAATCAAGTTCATTGAGACTGTCAACTTAAGAATATACCATGAGTTCAACTGGGGCTATGGCCTGGCTTGGGGTGCAACTATATTTTCATTTGGGGGTGCCATACTTTATTGTCTGAACCCTAAGAACTATGAAGACTACTATTAAAGGAAACTTCTTCTTTTGTAAGGAAAGGAATAAAACAAGGATTGTCCTGTCTTTTATAAGTGTTTTTAGTACTTTTGTAGAGTGTCAAGCTGTCTACTCTATTGATTTATTAGCCATTACTTTTTGGCTATAACTACTGCAAATAGCTTTTTAACATCTCTTAAAAAAACCTGATAAATTACATCTGCTACATCTGTAGTGAAATGAAAGAAGTGGCAGCTACAGTAAGGAAGGTAATGGATATGAGAAAAAGCAGTTGTATTTGTTATAGTCCACTAGCACAAAAATTGTGCAATTGCCTCTTTATATCATACATGATGATATATGCTGAAATATGCTGAAGCTTACCAACTTAGGCTCCTGTCTTGTATTGGTCCTGGGATTCTTACACAAAATAAATGACTGAATGACTGGATCTGAGAGAAGAGAAGACAACTGATTAGAACATGATTCAGCAGTTCTCAAACAAGATGAGTTGTACATTTTCCAGCCAGATGTGGTATGTCAACAAGTCAAAACTTAGAACATATTCTTCAAATTATGTGGTTGGACATTCAGTCTCAGCTGTAGCCAGGTTCTAGAAATAATGTGGAGAATGACACAAATCTATTGAGAATTTTTAAAGGTGGGGGGAGTGGGGAAAATATGCATGAGCTACTTTTATCTTGATGCCATTTCATTTCTAAGCACCACAGTAAAGTTTTCATGAGCAGTGTTTGAAAATGCTTTATAGAAGGCCATTATTGATATCTCTGTAATTATAGAACTATGGAGATAGAACCTATATCCTGATATCCTAAGCCAGGGGTCTTCAAACTTGGCCCTTTTATGACTTGTGGACTTCAACTCCCAATATCAGCTGAGGAATTCTGGGAGTTAAAGTCTACAAGTCTTAAAGTTGCCAAGTTTGAAGACCCCTGTCCTAAGCTAATGGTAGAGTGCAGGCACAGAAGCTCTTAAATATCTGTGAGTTTATAAGAGTTTTCTGCAACTATTGGTTAGGCTTAAAATAATTAAAATTAATATTGCTAGACTACAATTTGAAGTGTCGGCAAATAAGTGCTTGAAATGGGATGAGATGTCTTCATCATCATTGTCATCACAATAAATCATGGATTATTATGTGGCAAATGAGACACAATGGATTTCAGGTATGCATGGTACCAGGTTCCCATGTTTTCCTCTGGCATGATTATATAAGGGGAGATACATGGAGATTTTTTTCCTAAGATTAATTGCAGCTTCCTATTTTATCCAAACTTGATAAACTGTGACAATTTTAACAATTAGCCAATTTAAAACTATGGATTCTGAAACTAGCTTTTGCAAACAAGTCTTAGTTAATATTAACTACATTTTTCAACAGTAAACATTTAATTTAGAGAAGTGTGACATTACTTTGGCTTTAAGTAAAAAGTTCTAATATATTTCTCTGAGCAACACTGTAGGAAGTTTGGGATGTCTGTAAGAATCTAAGACTCTCACATAGCTAAGCTCTTAAGATGATAAATAATAGTTTGCTACAACATCTAATGCTGCCAGTGTGTTTGTTTGCCATAAATATAATTATTTTGCAGATAAAAACAAACATTTTTAAATGGAAACATCTATAAAAATTAAGGCTATATTAATATAAATATATGTATAATTTTTTGAGAGCAGTTGTTAATCCAACAAGATATTGTCAGCCTTTAATGATATATTTTGTAACACATATGACCAGGGCTGTAAAGCCATACTGATAAATATATTTCATTAAGGAGTGGGGGAAAATATTACTATTAAACTCACTTGAAGTAAAATTAGAAAAAAAGAATTATAACACAATTTAGACATTCTAATTGAAAAAAGTGGTAATGTGACAAATCACTCTTTGGATACATATGATTTAAAAAAAGAAGAAGAAAGAAACGAAGCAACTATATTTTTTCCATAGGGACTACCAGGGATATATTATGAAAATTATAAATTATTGTAACAATTAATATACAAATTATACTTTTTTCCTCCAGATATAAAGGACTAGATGAGAGTTCTTTGCAATTATCATTGCTTACTTAATTTATTTCCTGTTCAATTTTTTCAAAATAAAGACATATCTATATATATATATTGTGACCAAAGTTAATTTGGGATGGGAAATAGAAATTGATTTACCCAGTATAACATTTATTTTTGTTTAGAAATGTCTTATTTGGATATTTTTCAATTCTGAAAATATTTTTATACAATGTATACGGTTCTAATACAAATTTTAAAACAATTATTTTTGTTATTTGTAAATTAGAATGTACCCTACTCTGGCTCTCCTTTAAAACGTAATACTTAAAACAATGGAAATGCTGCTCTGTGTTATTGCTCTGTAATGCAGAATTTCTTAATTTGAAAACCTCAAAGTAATAGACAATTATTGCAAATGACAGAAAGAAAAATGGAGTGTCCTGCAAAACATAAATCTATTAATAAATATGTTTAAATGTATAATTATTAACAAACTTGTGTTTTTTAAAATAAGATCTGGACTATGATTTTTGCCCTAGACTAGAACACTTTTATGCCTTACACTTTCTGGGCAATCTCCACTCATCCACCCTATATTAAAAAGTATTGCTTTATATCCAGGTAGAAGGAAGTAACAGCCTGCATATTCAGGAGCAGGAACAACTGCCATGCCTTTGTACTCCATGTTAAACAGATCATTGGTGTTATCTGCTCTCATTTATCCTCCACCCTAAAACTTATGCTAATTGGGCTGGTAAGTAGCTGAGAAACAAAAGGAATATTTCATTGGAATTCCATTTGGAACCATTGGAACCATTGTAGAGAACGTTAAGAAGTAACATTGAGTGAATTTGCTCACTGTTTCCATATGTGGCAAAATGTATTTAGCAGATTGAAAACCAAAATGAGCTAAGTTACCAGTGACGAAGGTTAAAGAAAACAAAGTACTGTGAAGAAGTTATGTTTAATAGTAGCCAACTATTAGAAGAGAAGTGATGGCATTCCAGGATTGTAAAGATGATTGCATGCAATTTGAAGTAGAAGTCAATATTTATTTCCATGTTGGTTAACCTTTTCCAGAAGTGGATATGTCTTAGCCCACAGTGCAAGCTAGAGCCGTTTTAATGCACATTTCTGAAATTCCTGAATGGTAATGGAAAAAGACCCCAGTTCATTTACTGGCAGAATTCCCTGAAAGTGATGGAAAAGAAAACAGCTTGACAACTTGGAGACTTGCTCCCAGAACTGATAATGCTAGGCTAAGTAGATCAAGGGTCTGATTTGATATCATGCAGCTTTGGTTTCTTTATGTACAGCCACCTTTGAGTGCATATCATTTTGTTTTTAACTTTCTAATCTATGTGGATGTCACAGATCTCTTGGTTTTTTCCCCACCAATGTTATTGCCTAGGAATCTTGCACACTTTTAGATAAGATCCGCATTGGAACAAAATGGAAATGACATTTACTGAATGCATTTAACTAATTAGATCAGAGGGAATGTATGCAGATAAAAACAGGTTGATGGATAAATTATTCTTCAGCTTAGGGACAGATTTGCTAGATCACATTTCCAGGATAATAAATTGGAAGAGGGCATTTAGGACATAGAATCCACTCTTTGCTCAGTACATGAATCCATGTTTCTATACAATTCATGTGTAATGAATCTTTAGAATGGTACATCATAAAATTGTAATTTCATAATTGCATCTGTTCAGTTGATCCCCAAACATCCCTGCTTAGTTCAGCAAGTATTAAAGTCAGCTTTTGTATTTCTCTAGTTCAACCAAATGAAAGAACAACTTCTAAGAACATTTATATGAATGAAGCATCTATCTAGATCACTGTTTCTCAACCTTGTCCACTTTAAGATGTGTGAATTTCATTTTTTTGAATTCCCCAGCATTCGTTGAGAGTTGAAGTCCACACATCTTAAAATGGCTAAGGTCGACAAACACTGATCTAGAGCTTCAAAGCAGTGGTATCTTCCAAATGCTTAGCTTGGCCACTTTAAAGACTTTATCAAATTCCTTCCATATGTCTTGAATGTACACTATTTCACTTCATTAGTAATACCAATGAAGTATTGCCTCTACAATATCACACACAGATAACAGGCCATGTAACACTTCCAGAAAACATTCATTTTCGCCAAGGTGCTTCATAAAGTGTTCTTTTCATAATGTATTAAATAACATTATGGTCTATATCTTTGTATGATAAGTGATACATGCAGTGGAAATTTTATGTAGAGAAGGTACTGGGTGGGAATAGATTTTTCAATTCCATGGAAATTAATGGTGTATCATTAAATCAGGCTCATATACTTTGATTTACCTGAGTCAGGTAAATTTGTAATTTGCAAATTCTTTCATATAATAGTACTTTAGCTCTTCTGTTAAATAATGTACTTTAGGATGAGACTCCTAAAGTACAGATCCCTGTAGCTTCAGCAGCATAGCCAATTTTAAAAGACAATGCGAAAATTCTTTAGGGTTTGGAAGGTCTTACAAATTCATATATTATTAGAATTTATAGAAGCAGTTTATCATCTAGATATGACAAAACCCATTATGTTAGCTATAAGAAGCATTGTAACATCCTAATTCTTGATTTTAGTTTTTAGTTCATTTTGTTATTACCTTAAGTTCACATTTTCATGCTCATTTACACCTTTTAAAGATAATTATTTCAAGGATTTAAAAACTAAATATAAGTATGTGCAATGCAACATAATAAATATCTTTTCCCATCTACTAATTAAACATTTGTCTCTGTGAAAGACTATATTTTGTGTATAATTATATTGTATTAAAATGTTGCACTAGCACTTCACTTTCATTTGGTCTCCTGTCACCAATATGAAAATGTCATGTATCACAAATAATTTGCTTTATATTGCACACACAAACATAGACACTTAGCCAAACTGCAGCTAAGGCGAGATATTTATATTTTTTAAGCTTTTAAATATCTATCAAATGCTGACAAATGCACCTTTAGTTTTTGTAAGGTCAGTATGTAAATTATAAAGATGTAATTAAATAGATTTAAGTGTTTGAATTAGAAGTAATACATACAGAAGCACACCTGGATTAGTATATAAACTACCATATATTATTAACATGCAATGAAATGATTGAAACTAAAATTTAATCTTAAAAATAATAATATAATTCATCCAGACTGTATTTTTGTACAGAATAGTACACACAAATATATTATCCCTTTATGTACTAAATAATACCTAAAATTGTGCCTAGAAATTTTCTTTCTTTGTCCCAATAATGAAAACTGAAGTATTCTTCATGCTGTTGATGGAAACTTGTTTAATTAATGTTTTTATAACATATTCCAAAAATGTGTTACAATTACTAAGTGATACATCAATCTTTGGTGTATCTAAGTTATGGAAAGAGATATAAGAGAACTTTTTTAAAAAGCAAAACTTAATGGTGGTATATTTTTTATTTTATTTAGTATTATATTACTATTTCACAACTTTTGTAGCTTACATTAAGTTGTATGTTGACAAAATTAATAAAACACTATTAAATGAATGTAATGCATTTTTACCTTGTGTAAAATTTTTACATCCAGAGTAACAAAACCATCCCAAATAATAAAAATGATTTAATGAAAATGGTTTGAAATAATGCCAAATGATTTTGAGTTATATTCTAGCGATTGTTTCTTGATCCTTTAAAATTAAAAAAATGTACAAACTCCATTAAAAGATTGTCAGGAAAGCCAAAAGAACATAAAGTAATCACTTTTTGATTTCTATATTTAAGGGTTTAGTTTCTTTCATGAAAAGGCATATGCAAATATTCATATGCACATATGAAGACTGAAGTTCTTGAAGGTAAGGTAAGAAGGTAAGGTCTATAAACATTTTCATTCAGCTGGGTACAGCAGTAGTGTCTGTGAAATCAAAAAGCTTATCCTTTCCATAATTTTAATTCTTATGTACGGATAAATTCCTACATGATTATCTGCTTCATTAGTAATTATGTCTCCTTGGCCATTTGTGAATGGAGTTGCGCAAGGAGACATTTAGCTGAGTATCATGCTTAGACTCTTGCTTAAAAAATTGTTATATCTCATAACAGTTTGTGAATATGTGTATGAATACTTATTTGGATTTCTTTCATTCTCCATTTTTGACATTAGGATTAAGGGCCTTAAAAGCTGAAATTGGCTTAAGAGCTCTTAAGTGGTCCTGCAAGTCTCATGGAACTGAATTCTAAGAGGAGTTTAATTATTATTTGACAGCCCATGACTCATTGGCTCATTGTTTCAGTGATAATTTGTTCCTACATCCCCCCCCCAAACCTTCTGCATATGTCCTCACTCTCTCCCCACACAGCAGCAGCCATTTACTTGCCTGCTGTCCTGCAACTTCCAACTTCCTGCAGGCTTCCCCATTGACTTTCCTTGTGGAAAGTTGTCAGAGAGTATTGGAAATCATGACCACATGACCACAGAAGTGTGGTGATGCTGAAGCATTCACAAGTTTGCCTAATTTTTTAATCCAACAGGAGTCATGGGTCACAGTTGTTGGATGCAATCTGAAAGTTAGCCCATTAGGGATACCTTGATTCAAAAATTGTTACCCAATGATGTACAGTGTCACCCAACTGAAGGTTACTAATAATCAAAGTTCAAGAGTTGCTAGTAGTATATAGATTTCAACATAACAGAATCAGCAAGTATGAGTGTGGAAATACAGTACTTGATGCCATATTTTCGGTCTGTATCACATGACTCCATTAAAGCAATCAATCAATCCCTGAAAGTGTTCAGTGAATAGACACTTAGGTTACCATTTACACACAGATAGAGACTGTATTTCCTATTGATTGCTTGTAATGGAAGAATATTCAAGAACTGAAAGGCATCATACAAATCAAATATCAATTCTCATGGAAAGTTTTATGAAACATATACAAAATCATTCCCATTTAAGTACCATTTTGAACTCTGAAGCTATAAGATGGCACTTGAATATGAAAATGGTTTTGCACAGATTTTTAAAAAAACATTTTGGCAGATTAAATTATATGTTCTCTCTTCTCTGCCTTATTATTAGATAGGCTTCAGCCAAAATTGAATATTGTAGAATAAATATTATTATTTTTCACTGTTGATTCTAATTCTCTGCTACCATTACACAGCTAAGTTTTTATAAGTTTCTATATTCTGACAGAATAAAAGTAATTACATTTTCCTATGAGAAAAATATGAATTAGGTTATTGTTATTTTTATTCAAAACAAGTTTTTCTAAAAAGCCTATGTTGTTCTCAGAAATGATACCTAAATAAACACAAGCAAGCTTTATATTTCTCAAAGTGAAGAATTCTGTATTCCTGCTATGATGAAAAATAGCTTTGATTCAACAGCTTATGCTTTTTATTTACTTATTCACTTAATAGATTTATATGCAACTTTCCTCTAGGGCTCGACGTACTTCTTCAATTTGTCTTCAAAAATATAGGGTGGGGGGTAAGAGAAAGTAACCGGCTTTATATATAATGATCTTGATCATCCCATCATTTACATGTTAATATAAATTCATAACAATATAGTTATGAAGATAGTTCTATACTGCATGTAAGCATAACAAGTATAGCTTGTTGATATATTGCAGGACATTGCACTACTAAACTAAACTAAATAATATGGCATAATATAATTATACTGTTTAATGATACTACACCCAGAACTACATACCACATGCAAATTATATATCAAGAGATAATTAAGCTATACCTTAAAATGGGCTTTGACACATATTGCTATTACTGTTGCTGCTATTATTATTTCATAATCTTAAATTTGTTCTTTAACCTATCATTGCTATGGGCAAGAATTCAAATTGAAACATCCTTGACATATAGCTGTTCAACCTCTACTTAAACACATCTAGTTAAGATCACCATCTCTTTGGATCATTGGTTCCTTTGTTAATTTTTCCCCATTAGGAATTTCTTTTCAAGTATTCAGCTGGAACTTCTTTCCAGTAATTTAAAACTATTATTCCATCCACTGTAACTTGAATGATAGAAAATAAGTCTTGACTTTCTTCCTTTCAGGCACATGAAGAATGCACCGTATACTTTCTCAATCCTCCCAAGGCTAAACATTATCAGTTCTTTTCTCTCTTTCAAAAGATTTAGTTTCCAATCCCTTGATAACATTCATTGCCATTTCTTTGAACCTGTTCTAGATTGTGTAAATCCTTCTTAAAACCTTATGCCTAGAAACAGACACAGTCATCAAAAGGGGAAACTGACCATGATTACTTTGTGTGCTTTGGAAACTATCAGTTAACCCAGTCTAAATTGATTCTGCTTTTCTTTCAACTACATAATGCTGCTGACATAAGTTTAGCCAAATTACTATTCTGATTACTTTTTCACAAATAGAATGATCAGACCAGGTAACCTCATTCTGTGTCTGTGTCTTTGTTTTCTATTTTATTCTGTTATTTTCAGCCCATTTTTATAGCTTATCAATATTATTTCAACTTTATTTTTGTCTTTTAAGATATTAGCAATTCCATTCCATTTTTTGTCATTCCTCTTGTCTCTTTTAACAAACATGTCAAAGAGTAGACAATCCAAGTTGAACATTGTGGCATTCCCTCAAGAAATCCCTGCAATTTTATGAAGAGCCTTTGATGAGTATCTACATGATTTTCAAGCCAGTTGAAAAGCAAGCTACTCACAACAGACTGTGATGATTTGAATCCAGAATGAATTAATTCAACCCCAAAGGATTCATTGGCTCCTTCAATGAATGTTCATAGCAAAAAAATTCAACACTACATAAGTACTGGTAGCAATTCTATAGAACCCATTTCAGTGCTTTCTTATCAATCGTTTGGAAGGCAAGTTCCATCAGATTATAGATTCATGGAATATATTAAATGTTTTGTTGAAAACAAAATTATATCATATCCACATTATTTCCATAATCTACTAAGAATTTACCAGATCAAAAATAAGATTAGTTATGTTCATGACAAAACCATGCTGTTTCTGTTGCTTTCAAAATGGCTACTTTATTTATCATAATATTTGATCCTTCTACTCTTTCATCAATATTCCAGAAAATTTAAATTCGGTTTAAATTATGTTCACTCATATCTACATATGGGCCTAGTAAACTAATTGTCCGAAACAGGATTCTGACAGCTGGCATAATTGAGATTAATGCAGTTACTTCCTATATTGCTCATGGGTAGATAAATAAAAATAAAAGCTGAAGATTAGTTGTTGCCAATGCCAATGCTATCTCTGGTTTCTCCAATCATAGTTTTCCAGTTGATAATACCTATCATTTTTTATCATTGTACAATATTAATTGTACTATGAAGCTAAGGAACAAATGCTCCAGTATTCAGCAGGCAAGGATAATGTGTCGCCTCTTAAAGGTAAGAATAACAACAGACAGAAATATGCGACTATTTGTTAAACACAAGTTACACAATTGACCATACATTTGGAAAACAGTGAATAATTATTATCATTAGCTACCTGAAGATAAAATCCTTATTAAGATCTTATTGTCTCATTCCCTATTTTTCTTATGGGTGAACAGATGAGTTGTATACAATTGTAACAAGTCTTGTGACTCTATTTGAGCACAAATATCCTAATTTACAAAATAATAGTTGCATATAATTCATTGCAATGTTTAATTTCTGCCAGAATTCCAAAAACAAGAGATAAAGAGAAAGAAGGAGAGACAGGGGAAAACAATATTACATTTTTTTTTACTTTTATATTAATTAAAAAAACCACACATCATCCAAGAACATTTTTAGCTCCATTGAAATGTTTCAATACCAAATTATTTATTTGTATGCAAATATAAGATCTGACTATTTCTGTGGTTCTATCCACTTTATTTCTCATAACTATCCCATAATACCTTGCTGTTTTACATGCACTGAGGGAATATGAGAGTTCGCTCTGTTGCCATAGAAACCTTTAAAACCATATTCTTGCAGGATTGTCACACAGGAAATAAAGACCTTTTCCTGAGGGATCTACAAGTTTATGTCAAGAATGGACAAACTGCAGCTGTGTGGAATATTGACCTAGCATCACTTCATTCAGCATGATTACTGCCATCTACATTGCATCATAAATACAAATGGAAGGTTTACAAAGTCTCAGAATAACTAGTTCAGTCATAAGTGCATGCCTTAGAGATACCTGTAACAGCACATAACTGTTACTATTCTGCTGGAATAAATTCTCCATCCCTCTCCTTCAAATGAAAATGATGTCCTATTTTGTCCATTTGCTTAAAACTATATCTAAGTGTAATTTCATATTTTTATGGTTCTCTCTGTGATTCTGTATAAACATACAATATTACCCAAGCCGCTTTCAAGACTTTCTGCCAAAACTTACAATATGAAATATATAATCCAATATTAAATAACAAGTTCATAAAAGCATATATGATTTTTAAAGAACTTTAAAATATGAAACAGTTTAATGAGATAAATTCAAAAGTTCAGAAAGTATACATTTTTTTTTCAAGAAATCCATTAAAAAGTAAAAACAAGTTGTATAATAACAGAAGCCTTCGTATATCTTCTGGAAAAGAAAACCTTTAGGGCAAGGGCCATCCTTCAGATGACCTTATCTCTAGATAAACTAACTCATCTTATGAAATGATAAAATGTTAAGTTAAGAAACATTTGTGCATTGTTTCACTAATATACATGCACAATCCAATTATTTTAATCTTCTATCAAATACACCACATGTACATATTGGTGACATAAATATTTTAAGCATCTGTAAATTCAAATGCTGAGTATAATTAATCCTAAGTAATGTTGTTTAAGCCTGCAGTCTTATACTGTCTTTTAAATCTGTCGAACAAATCTGAGAGGATAGAGAGTAAATGCTTTTTTTGAGGGAAGGTGAAATCCCACCGTATTAGAAAAAGAAGTGTCTCTAGGCTGTTTGCAATATGAAAAACAACCATCTTGCATTAAGCTCACTGTTCATGGGAAACGTTGTAAAGCATATGGTTTGACTGGTATCTGTGAGACTTTGACTAAATCTGGTTTAAGAGGCTTAGAGGTTAAGCTATATACAAAAAGTCTGTGATTCATTGCTAAGTCATGGCCATAGAATCTAAACAGGACAATACATTCTTCATTTTTATTATTTTGCATATTGTGAATATTTTATATTTTATTATTTAAAATATACACTATAATGCTGAAACTATTGTATCTGTATACTAGTAAAACTCTTCTGTTTGTCAATTAGCCAATATGTACATCATAGGGCAACAACTTTTAGATCAAGATACCTCAAATCCACTAACTGAAAAAATGCTTAGAAAACATGTGATATATTACTCTTGGGTAATTGAAATTTTAAGGATATTTACACCAGTTGTATTCAAAAACTTGTGATCACTGGAGTACCACCACAGCCACATGATTGTGATTTCCAATGTCCCCATTCAACTTCCCATAAGCAAAGTTAATGGGGAATCCCACAGGAAGACAGAAGTCAGTCCCATTCCCATTGCTTTTTTTTTTTTTGCCTCCCTGTGATTATTCTATCTCCTTGTAAATATTAACAAAGGAAGATAAAATGGGTCATAGTTTGTCTAATATTTATATGTTATCTATATGCAAATAGAAGTTCTTACAGCAATATGTGTGTGTGTGTTCTTTTTATTATGACCCTTTACCCTTGCATCGGGATGGAATTTGGGTGACTGGTTTATTGACCAGATGCCCTTCCTGATGCCTACATGGAGTTTGCAGCAAATATTTTCTCTTTGCACCCTGATAGAGAAACATCTGCTACTGTCAAGGATTGAACTCTCAACTTTTAGAGTGGGAGGCGAGTGTCTTCACCCCTAGGCCACTCTGCCGCTTACTAGGTACAATGTTATTATAAAGAGATGCGCAAAAGTGAAGGAAGAGTGGTGTTCCTGTTATCAAATTGCATTTTGATTTTACATATTAATTATGTATTTACTTATGCATTTATTAGTCAAATTTATTTCCTGCCATAATGTCTTAGTAGCTAACAAGATAAATGTCAATAATAAAAGACATACTATCTACAATCCCAAACAATACTTTGCATTAATACCTGAATGCCCTCTGGAAAACGTCTGTTCCTAACTGTTTCTGGAAGATAGAAAGCATTGGAATCAATCAAACTTGAGACTTGAGAAAAACTTACACAAGTTTCTGTTGCTATAATTTTGACATAGGATATTAGAAACATCTTGTAATTATCTGTGAAATCTGATCATATTAATTGACAATGGTTGTTTAAGTGTTTAATTAAAGAATTATTGATATCTTTTTTGACAATTTTGTGTGATCATATATTAAGATCTGCTTCACATAATTTTTTTATGAAAGGCACTCCAGAGAACATTTGTTTCACCAAATATTTCAGGCACATTCATTTAGTATATGCTCTCCCAATAGTAAATATTATTCTCCTCTACAGAATGGATAAATGTCTCAGAAAGTTGTAAAAAGATCGATACTAGTAGCTTACTTTATAAGCCTAGCTGCTTTGCCATATGGGACAAACTGGTCTTTAAGAGGGTACATTTTTAATATTTTTTTAATTTATTCTTAAATTTCTCCCCATGTAGCCACACAGGGAGAAATTTAAGAATAAAAAAAATATTAAAATTTGTTATAAACTTTACTCTGTACCCCTGGGATGCTTACTAGGCAAATCCATTTTAGGCTGCAGTCCTATGCAAACTATTCAAACTAGAAAGCAAAACCACTGGAGTTTACTGCTAGATAAATATGTATCTGCTTTTTTGCAACCATTTCATTACCCAAGCTAATTAACATCATCAGTGCTGCAGAGCACTGATGATGTTACTTAGTTTGGGTAATGAAACATCTGCAAGGAAACAACCAAGCTCAGAGAGCACCAAGGAGCCCACATTTCAACCCTGAGCTACAAATGTTCTTCTTTATAGATATGTATCTATCTGGTTTCTAAAAGTTTATCTATTGTTTCAGAGCACTGAAATAATCTTTAAAACCGAAAGAACTAAGGATGTTTCTAACATAAAAATGCTTCTGAGCCGTTGTAGTCCTAATTCCAGAAGAGTAGTGAGTAAGCTTTGTGCACTGAAAACAACAGTTTTTTGGCATTTTTATATTGTTAGCAGAAAACAAAACACATCACTTAAAAATGAAATCCATAACAATACATAATTATAAAATCTATAATCATTGAGAGATTTCACTCGTAAAGTGGTATGTTTTGCTAAGAACTATCAGCAATTTGTTATAAAAATGGATTCTTCCTTTTCTTTCATCACTGTACTACATAATGGGCTGCTTCTTTCTCAGCACTGCTGGCTGCTGAAGTATTGGCTAGTTGACACAAAATGTTCTCTGCGAGCTCATAATTAACATAATAGCCTGACTGCATTTGCACATTTTCATCATATCAAAATATGTCTAAGCATTTCAGTTGTGAATACAGATGCTACCAAATGTCTAATATCCCACATAAAAAATTGCAAAGGCCCAACATAAAATCTTTCACATATCAGCCACTGGGAATCCTGCCAATATTGGAAATAAAAAAAATTCTAATATTTGTGTGGGACTTAAAGTTGACCATTATGGATTCCAAAGTAAAACACTCATTAGTTAACATATGGCAAGGATATAAACAGTTTTCATGGTTATTATTAATTTTATTTTATGTCATAAGTTTTTTTTTTTAAAAAATAAAGTTGAAACAAAGGAAAAAAATACAAAAACCCCAATGAACAATAACAAATTAAATCAAGAAAAAGAAAAAATAACAATGAATAGAAAACGTCCAACCTAAGTGTATCATGCAAACATATATATATCAGATGATTAACAGTAAATAAAAGTTTTTAACTTAAAGGAAATACATGCTGCTACTATATTGTTTTAAAATAACATGAAATAACATGAAAATAACATGCCAAAGGGCATCCAGGGAACTTGCTACTTTCATAAGAAGCACAGTTGTATGGCATAAAACTATATGCTCTGATCTTTTTGCATAAGGATTTTATGTGTTGATGCATATATAAAAGAGTTGGGATTTGCTTCATAACACCATAATACTGCTTTCCTCATTCTAAGCCTATGGAGGATGAGGTGTGTATAATATTTTTTTGAATTGAAAGGTCTATTTATTATTTTAATGACATGCTAGAACAGGGCAAATAAATAGATTTGATCATGACTTAAAATAATTGAATTTAAATGTAAATGTAATCAATAGATTATTCTCTATGATATGAAGAACTTTCCTCTTCGATCATATTAACAGTAACAAGTGATAAATATGTTCTGGAGGCCACATTCTATTATTTTAGGCACCTGCAAGGATTTTTCCCTGACATGTGAGTTACACCAAACATTTGGATAGGGAATTATTCACCTGGATGAATTATATATAATAAGGGAGAAGGGTATCTTTATTTTTAACTAACTTTTGGATTGTTGTAAGCTACCTAGAATCACAGTATGAGATAGACAAATATATAAGTCCTTTAAATAAACAAGAAACAAACAAACCATTTAATAAAATAAAATTTCATTAAAATTTCATAAAGCATAGCTGGTAAATAATTTTGGCATATGATTGCATATGCTTATACTTTATGTTATTGATGACGAAGGTTTTGTTCTATTAAATCTTATGTGATAATATGCTTGCTTTAAGGTGCTCACACATTAAGAATAAAGAATCATACAAAATAATATATAGTATAAATCCACATGAGAATTCAGTACTACTTCATACCCTGTTTAATATCATCGTCAGTCCTCTATATACTTAGGGGAATGGATTTGTAAGAAGAACTGGAATTCAGCAAAATTTTCTCTTATCTCTGTTGGACTAGAAGACCTCCAAGGCCCCTTCCAACTCTATTATTCTATATTCTATGTTCCATGAATGTGCACACCATCTGATAATCCATATGCTTTGAGTGATGCTAAATAAAATTCTCTGTTTCTTAAATATTTGGGGGAACATTTCAGCTTTGGACAATCTGTCTCTGTGGATTTATTTATTTTATTTTATGTATTTATTTGATTTCTACAGCTACCCATCTCAATAAATAACTTTGGGCAGAATGCATCATAAAACATAAAAATAATGAAAACTATTAAAACAATTGAAACAATACAAAATATGTACAGCCAAGTTAAACTGTTACTATGGATGTTAATACAACTAGGAAATGGGGTCCTTAAACATACAGGTTCCCAGACCCTGGCACAGAACCAAGTTTTCACAGCCTTGAAAGGCCAAGAGGGTTGGAATTATCCTCATATCTGAAGGACAGAGGGCAGGGGCTATGGCAGAGAAGGACCACCTTCTGATTCCCAATGTTTCTTGATTGATGGGATCTGTAGAATGCCCAACCTGCCTGAGCAAATTGGATGAGTAGAAACAACTAGGAGAAGATATCCCTTAGAGGAACAAAATAATTTAGGAAGTGTACAGTCAGCTATCTATCCTGCATTATTAACTTCAATAAAATGTATTTTAGATTGAGGGGTCCTTCATGTTCTCTGAGCTTGCTTGTATTTTAGATTAAATGTGAAAGAATGTTGCATTTTTAAAGTACCTTTAAGGCTCATGGTCAGTAAATATTCCTTTAGTGGCATTAGTTAGGATTTCAAATATTAAAACAGGCATTTTTGTTCTTCTCTGTTCTTAAAAAAAATAATTTGATTTGTCTCCCAGATGTTAAGCAATAAATTAGGATCCATTCTTGTTTGGTCAGTGTTTCCTGAAAACAGAAGAGATATACTGAATCACTAATAAATAATTCACAGGCTTGAAGCTTTTTGAAGGAGACAATTGTTAAATGCTGCAGACTTTCTGTTCAGCTATTCACCTTGTCTTGCTTCAGGTCAGACAGAGCAGAGAAAACAGATCAAAACTGGCAATCCAATTAGGAATAGTGGGGCCTCCCTTTTTCTTCATTTTAGCCAGCTCATCACATTAAATTATTCATACCATGCCAAGTCATATTAAACTTCAGAGATATCTCAGTTTGACTGCAGACTACAGCAGCCATTTGCAGAGGGTAATTCTCACCGCTTGAGAAATATTTGGCAACAGGAGCTTCTGCAGTCCTATGTTAACTTGGCAGCTCCATATCAAAGACTATAAATGAGACAGTAATGCAGACAAAGATCAAGTGAGTGGCTGGTATGTATTTGTAAGGACAGACAGGGCTAGTACAATAGGAAGGATATTTGTAGACCCCTTTCCTCCATTCGGATTTGGATAATATAGTATAGGTAGCTCCTATTTTGTACCTGAAACAGTTAACTAAGTCTCCTATGACAATCAACTAGGTCTTCAGAGAAGATTTTTTTGTTCCTAAGCAATCTTGTCTGGGAGACTTCAGAGGGAAAGAAATGGCATTAAAGCAGATTTTTCCTAACTGGGTCTTGCAATTCAAGCCTTCCGTCCAAAATCCCTGAGAGATTTGGAGCTAGTAAGATAAAATTGGCAGAGAAAACATATGGTGGCTGCACAATTGGATTTTATTTCTTTTGCTTCTCTGCAGCTTTTATTTCGCTCCCCTTTTTTGTTCTTTTTTCTATTTGTTTGCTCAGGCTACTAATTGCTGGCTTTATTATGTAGCTATCAATCATCTAATTTTTCTCTTGTGTGTGTGTGTGTGTTTTTAAATACTCTATCTTCTTAGTTCAGTTTTTGTCCTCCCTATAAACTCCAAAGCCATTTCAATCTGTCAATCCTGTTTAGGAGAAAAAACAAGAGACATTGACAGAGCAGCTAGTTCCTGGGGCTTCCTATTCTGTCCCATTCAGAAAAGGTGAGGCCACTGGCGATATAACTACTTGCTTAGAAGGAATATTTCATCCTGCTATGGAAATGTTTTTAGTAAGTGGATATGTAAAAATCTTTTTTCCCCTTCTGTCTAATGCTAGATCAGCCAATGAATCTTTAAGCTGCAGAACTGATAACAACAGAGGAAGTACTTTCTCACATATTCACATTTATTTTGTTAAACCTTGAATTATTTATTTATCATTTTTAGGACTGCCATTTCCCTCAAAGAGCAACTCTGGACTGTATGTAAAAAAGGCCATATATAAATGCTATAATAAAAACAGTTAAAACAAGAATAAAATAATTAAAGTATTGCAATATCCTAAAAAGTTAAAAAGTACTGCAAGATGTAGCAAAGGTTTACTTTGCTTTCAAAGTGAAATTAGCCATATTCATGGTGGACAGAGCTATCAATGGCTACTAATTATAAGGATTTTATTTCCAATGTGACAGTTACTACAGCTCTTGAAATAATTTACTGAGATGCATGAGTGCCATCTTTATATTCTCTATATGGATTCAGAAAGGCACTTGGTGGATTTTTGTGGGATCAGAATTCAAGATTCACAATCCTTTAGTCTGATCCAGAAAGATTTCTTTCATATTGTTCTCTATATTATTTATTTGATGTGTTGCTAAAAATACAAATTGGGTTATGAGGCTAATATACCCTTCTGTGCATATTATGTTAAGATTTCTATTTCTTTTGTGAACTAAAAGAAGCCATCAAAGAACAAAGACCAAATTTTCATAAAACTGTTTTAGGGTCTCTTACTTAAAGGTTGTTAACCTTCCTTAAATCTGTACAATCTGTACAATCTATTATTAATCTTGATTCTGCTTATATACCATCTCTGACATGACTACTGCCTGCTCTCCTTCTCACAGTTAAAAATGTTACAATTTAATTCTGGATTTAATAATTTAATTTAATTATTTAATTTAATTCTTCTGCCCACCCAGCAGTTTGAAATCATGCAATAGTGCAAGTAGATAATAATAATAATAATAATAATAATAATAATAATAATAATAATAATAATAATAATAATAATAATAATAATAATAATAATAATAATAATAATAATAATAATAATAAAGTTGGAAGGGACCTTGGAGGTCATCTAGTCCAACCCCCTGCTCAGGCAGGAAACCCTATACCATTTCGGACAAATGGCTGTCCAGTCTCTTCTTAAAAACTTTCAGTGTTGGAGCATTCACCGCTTCTGGAGGCAGGTTGTTCCACTGGTTAATTGTTCTAACTGTCAGGAAGTTTCTCCTTAGTTCTAGGTTGCTTCTCTCCTTGATTAGTTTCCATCCGTTGCTTCTTGTCCTGCCTTCAAGCGCCTTGGAAAATAGCTTCACTCCCTCTTCTTTGTGGCAGCCCCTGAGATATTGGAACACTGCTATCATGTCCCCCCTCGTCCTTTTCTTCATTAAACTAGACATACCCAATTCCAGCAACCGTTCCTTATATGTTTTAGCCTCCAGTCCCCTAATCATCTTTGTTGCTCTTCTCTGTACTCTTTCTAGAGTCTCAACATCTTTTTTACATCGTGGTGACCAAAACTGGATGCAGTATTCCAAGTGTGGCCTTACCAAGGCATTGTAAAGTGGTATTAATATTTCACGTGATCTTGATTCTATCCCTCTGCCTAGCACTAGATAAATGGGTATCACTTCGGTGGGGAAAAAACCTAGCTGTGTTCACGTGTGTGGAGAGCAGAAGCTGGCACTGGACCTAGCTGGATGCAAGGCATCATCACATGAGGCAATGAGAACCTATCAGAGGAGTCCAGAAGAACTAGTAAACCTGAGTGCTACTAGTGAATTGGTGTAAAGCTAGTTTGCCCCCTGTGGTGCACCAAGGATAGGTGTGCTATCGCCTAGCAATCTAGGCTGTCAGGACTGCATTGTGTCTAGCATGTGTAGATTTTCCTGACATTGTATGCCATATGCTAAAAAAATAATAATTCTGGATGACCAGAACAATCATAGTTAACACTACAATATCAGGCTCAAAGTGGCAAACACCTGACCAGTGTCAAGATTTACCACCACAACACAATTATTGCAAATGCTATCTGTGCAATAATTACTTTTCCACATTGTTTTTCAATGTCAGTTGGGGTGATAGTACATATCACCTATTTATTGTTAAGTCTATCGTTATACAGAGTGAGAAGTTTGCTGTATACAGGAGAAAGTTGGGAGGCAGCAATGGAGGTATTACAATATTCTGTACTCTTCAACTTTGTTTACTGCCTATTGATATGATGAAAGGTAGCATAATAACAACTATGCTCCTAGTTGGCTTCTCCAATCCAGTGGGAAGGACAGAATGTTTTTTTTTAATCTTAGGCTGCAACAGAGCTCAGGTGATAGTCATTCAAATATTGGAATAGACTATGCCTAGAAATTTGTGTGCTACCTTCAGTCTTGTTGACAATGATTTGACAGGAATAACTATTTCTCAGATCTGAACTCTTATGTTGAATTCCAGTTCTTAAGCGATTTTCCTCAGTCTTTGCTTCTGAGATATATATATTCCTCTATAGAAACAAATTTCCTAGCCTATCGTCCTTCCTCATTAATCCAGATGGACAAAAGTTCTGCAGTTAGTTGCTATGCCTTTAAACAGTGATTTCTTGGAAAAAGTACTTCTAAAAGATAAATCTCTTCAAAGAAGCTGATTCAACATACAATTGTGAGAGTCTAATAATATTATCAAATAAAACTTTCCCATTCTATATATTCTTTATTTTAATTGCACCTGGTTTAAAGAAAGACAATAACAAAAAAATCCACTTATTCAAACTTATAAATGTACTTATAAACAATATTTTGTATGCCAGCAGCTATGATCACAAAGCTTAAAAGGCCCCTGTAAAAATATAGTCAAACTCCTTGCTCAGCAAAATAAATCCGAAGCTAGGTCACTGCCCAGCTTAGTCTGAAGATTTCTATAGAAGAAGAATCTAGCACCCCATTCTATGTCAGGAGTAGGAAACCAGAGTTCCCTTGGACCTCTAAATTACAATTCTCAGCAACTTTCATCCTTTGGCCATGCTGCTAGTAGAGCAGCAATATCAGTATGAAGAAATGAGTTCCTCAAACTGATTGTCATATTACTCTCACCATCCAGAAATATTCTAAAATTAATATTTCATTGAACACATCTATCATAGGAACAGAAGTTAGAATGTAAAATTTGACCATTACAAAAAAAAAGAACATCATACCAAATCAGTTCATTGATCTATCAATATACTATAATCTAAGAATTGCTTTCTGGAATTTAAGTGGAAATTTCATGGATTAAAGTTCGGAATGCATACCTTAAAAGCATTTGCCTTGTCAACACTTTGGTGTTAGCTATTTCTGTTTCACTTTGCTTTCTTTTACAAAACACAGGTGCAAAGAATCTCTGATTAGAATCTATCTAGTTCATCATTGCACTACAGCCCTTCAGAAGACATTCTCAGGGCATGCTGTAAGGCAATTATCAGTCCATTATCTATTTTGGCTCTATATTGCTCCTCTCATAATAATTCCATAATTAAAAAAAAATAATGTTATATAAATAAAGCTTTTAAAATGTTTTTGTCTTCCTCCAGTCAAACCACAAGAAATGTGTATTGATTTATAACATAATCATAACATACTGAAACATCTAGTGCAGCATTTTTCAATCTTAGCAATTTTCAGATATGTGGACCTCAGCTTCCAGAATTCATTTGGTTGAGGTTGATAAACATTAGTCTAATGTTTGAGATTGAGAAAGATGAGGTTGAGAAATACTGATCTGGTGGTTGTTCCATGTTGTGCACTGAAGATATTTCCATAGCAGGAAATATAAACAAATGTCTCTTCATCTGCAGAAAATGTCTGTTACTTGCAGCAGCAAGTAACAATGATATATGAGAAGGAGAGACAGAGAAGATTTGGATTTCAGTGAGAGTGGGAAAGAAAGGGTTAGATCTCTCTTTTCCACAACCATAGTCCAAAGCAAATTTAGATTCTTTTTTCTTTTCTTTGTAATAATAAAAATATTCAAGGCTACACTTATAAACTTTTCACATCTCATTGTTACTTAATCTTAAATTGTTGACCTAGTTTCTAAAAAAAAGGAACATCTTGAATGTATAGTCTTGTATTCAAGATTATCTGAACAAACCTCTCACATGGCATTCCATACATGCAACAGTAAGAGTTCACATTCTGACAAAATGATTTGTTTGATTATGATAACTGGCTTAATGTATACATCTTAATTATTTTCATTTAAAAAAAAATCCAGATGGTTTTAGTAAGATTTTTGCAACAATGTAGTCCTGTTCTACTAAAGAAAAACATACAAAGATCTCAGAATAAAAGACAGAATTTATTGAATGGCTCTTTTTCAGTCCTTAAAAAGGGAAGTAGAAATCAACTCCTGAAGGAAAGACAATTGTTTTCAGAAAGACAGTCACATGGTTTCAGGATAATTCAGTGTCAAGCAATGTCTTCAGATGTCACTAACATATAGGAGTGACATTTACCAGAGTTTAAAGTTACTTATAAAATTCTTCAAGGCAGAAGGTAAAGTTTGATAGAAGATATTTTGTTGGTAAAAACCTAGTCTCTAAGTGTAATTTAACTCATTAAATGTTTTGGAGAAGAAGATGTAAAGAGAAGAAAAATATCAAGTAATAATTTCCTCATTTTCCCCAATAATTATATCATTGTATATTTCCTGAATCAGAAAATAATCCAATACAAGCATATATTAAATTTGTAATATGATAAATAGTTACATAAATTATATTTGTATTTTTAGTATTGTTTCATTGTATGCTTCATAGAATCATTTTGGAAATGGGTGACTTTATTGAATGCATGCATGCATGCATGTATGCATGAATGAATGAATGAATGAATGAATGAATGAATGAATGAATGAATGAATGAATGAATGAATGAATGAATGAATGAATACATACATACATACATACATACATACATACATACATACATACATACAAAGACTATTGCAAGATAATTTACCTTTATCTGACTGAACTTTCAGAAAAATCTGATCGGTCCATGATTATTCTCTTTGTATCCAAGTTTATTTACAGTGCATTCGGAAAGTATTCAGACCCCCTTCATTTTTGTCAATTTTATTATACTGCAGCCTGATTCTACAGTTGTTGAAATTCATTTTTTCCCATTAATCTACACTCGGTACCCCATAATGACAAAATAAAAACAGAATTTTAGAAAGGTCCGTAAATTTATTAAAAAGAAAAAAACTGAATTGGCATAAGTATTCAGATCCTTCACTCAGTACTTTGTTGAAGCATCTGTGGCAGCAATTACAGCCTCGAGTCTTTTTGAGTAATACACAACAAGTTTTGCACACCTGGATTGGGGGATTTTCTGGCATTTTTCCTTGCAAATCCTCTCAAGCTCAGTCAGGTTGGATAGCAACCATCAGTGGACAGCCATTTTCAGGTCCCTCCAGAGATGTTCAATAGGGTTCAAGTCAGAGTTGTCCTTAAGCTACTCCTGTGTTGTCTTGGCTGTGTGCTTAGAAACATTGTCATGTTGGAAAGTGAACCTTTGGCCCAGTCTGAGGTTCTGAACTCTGTGGAACAGGTTTTCCATTGCGCATATCCCTATACTTTGCTCCATTCAGTTTTCCCTCAACCCTGACCATTCTCCCAGTCCCTACTGCTGAAAAACACCCCCACAGCATGATGCTTCCACCACCATGCTTCACTGTTGAAATGATATTGGGCAGGTGATGAGCGCTGCCTGCTTTCCTCCAGACATAAAGTTTAGAATTGAGGCCAAACAGTTCAATCTTGGTTTCATCAGACCAGAGAATCTTGTTCCTCAAAATCTGAGATTCCTTCAGGTACTTTTTTGCAAACTCCAAGTGGGATTTCATGTGTTTTGCACTGAGGAGAGTCTTCTGTCTAGCCATTCTGCCATAAAGCCTAGATTGGCGGAAGGCTGCAGCGATGGTTGTCCTTCACAGGATCTCTGGACCTCAGTTAGAGTGACCATCGGGTTCTTGGTCACCTCTCTTACTAAAGCCCTTCTCCATCTTTTACAAAGATCCAAACTATAGGTCTTGGTTTATTGCCTTTTTGAGGCTATGGGCCAGGTTTACCAGATGATTTATATAGATGCTAATAATGCTATGTATTCTATGAGTTCAGAGAACAGGGCTTTTCCCCTTATGTCCCACCCATTTCCACAATGCAGTTCACAGCTGAGAATCAGCACAATGGGAACTCTAATAAAGTTTAATTACTATCCAAGGTTTCCTACAGTCTGATCTATTGATTTTTGGGCATTGCTTTTATTACTGGTAGTATATGCAGAGTCAATCCTTCAACAAGAATGTAAAAAAGTTTGTCATTTTAATAAGTTCTAGTATTAAAAGTATCTCATTTATTTGTCAATTGAATTAGACATAGTCATTTTATTGATATTGCTTGAAAATTAATCATACTGTTCTCACCTGGAAATGTATTTTGTGAATATTATAGCTAATATATTACCTTAAATGTAAAACTATGATTGTGATACATTGGACAAGTAATTTTTGGATATTATTTATAAACACTCTTCTGAAGATATATGCAGATATATGAACAGAAAGTTCATCAATGGTCTCAGGTTCAAGGAGTCATGGGCAGGATGCCTTCCTGGACATGCCATGCAGATGCCCAAATGTTTCATCTCCCAGTATCTTTTCCTCACAGCTCTCCTCCCTTAATTCCATCCCTTAATAGCAGTGCATTTTCTTTGCAATATCTTTCTCTTTATGTCATTTCATTCTCAAAAAAGATTTAAAACTAAAGCTAACCACCTCCTTTGATTCTCTGCAGGGATGTGAAGAGTGCCAGACAAATTTATACTAAAGTTTATCACTCCAGGTTGTAAAGCCTTGAATTCATGCCCAGCAATTTAAGAATCACTGAGAAAACCAGTGAAAGGGAAGAAGACGTCAATGATTCCTATGAAGTAATCTTGAAAAATAATACCACACAATGCAGACAGCCTGCACCTTACATGCCAATTGCTGATGTTTACTGTAACAATAGTCCAAAACACCTGGAGAACATTCAGTTACCCATATTGCCATTAAAAGTATTCATTTTAACATGTTGATGATCTAACTTTCATGGAAAGAAGTTCCATGTGTGTGTGGGGGTGCATATTCTTAATTAAAAACTATTTGTATAAAGTCTTTGAATTCAGAACTATTATATTTGTGTGGGAAATTAAAAAAGAATTAAAAGGAGAAACAAGATCATGTATCAAACATTATTTTTATTGGCTATATTTAATACTTTACAGAAAGAGATAGAGGAAATTTTTTAAATAAAGTAGCTCATTATTATTATATATTATTTAGCGTATGATGAGAACATGACAGAAGAGAAGTAAACATATATACACAGTCCACATAATTATAAGTAAAACTTCTATGGGGATATGGCAGTGGCCTCATAATTGGATGTCCAATTCAGCTATCTAGGCAATCACCTTTGGTATCGCTTAATGCAGATCTTCTAGTGGGCCAGAGAATGCACATCATGGGCAATCTTGCACAATATGTTTAATAGTTTGCATATCAGCCCCACAAACACAACAAGGGGAATCTTTCCATCCCCACAGATACAGGGCAGAGGCACTTCTTCCAGTATCACACCTAATTCTGTTCAATTTCAATCAGACAAAACAAGACAGATCAAAACCAGGTGGTTTGGTAGAGAGATCACTAATGGTCAAGCCACAAGAAGGTAGCTTGGACCATTCCTCTCTCCAGGCATTCTGTTCTGGTTAAAATGGGTAGATGTTAAGTGAATAGTTGTTTTCAAAGCTGGCCTATGGGATTTCAGTCTTGTGATGGGCTGGGCATTGTCCTGGTGAAAAGGGAGGGCCTTGTGGTTTAGCATCCTTAAATGAGAGTTTGCTGTCTTCTAATGTGGGATGGTATGATATTGCTAAGGACTGATAACCAGTGCACAGGAGTAGGTTGCAATGTGCCAGAGATGATACTCATTGTCTGGCAGAGTTGGACATTGATGGTGTGGATGCGGGCACTGTTAAGCCACATGCTGGCACAACATTCAGCTGTGGAATAAACCAAAGCCAAGGCTGTTGTTTGTAGGGTGTTAACATCAGCACCTCAGGATGTTCCAGTCAGTCTGTTCAGTAAATTGTTGCAGCTTTTCAATTTTGCAGCTGTTTTTTCCAGGTATTGCTGGAAGGTTAGTGATCTGTCCAGAGTTATCCTCAGGTACTTCAGAGAGTTATTACATTGTAAAATATAGTTCTGGGACTTCACTGAAAGCTGGTAATTTGCATACCTATTGCTGAGGTAGAATGTGGCTACTTCTGCTTTTGTTAGGCTTGGTTGGAGGCACCATATTCTGAAGTAGTCATCCAGCTTCTAGAGATCTTGGGAGAGGATATTCTCTGCATCACTGAAGTTGGTTCTTTGGCCTATGAGATCGATATCATCAGCATAAATAAATTTACAAGAAACAGTTTCAAGAAGATTCAAGTTAAAAAGAATGGGAGATAGCACTGATCCTTCTGGTAGTCCATTATTCAATTTATGATATCTGCTTCTATTGAATTAAATTCTATTGAATTTAACATGTTGTCAGTCAAGGCATTGATTAGTTTGAGGAGAAGTCCTTCTCTCCAGACAGTTTCGAAGGCCACCAAGAGGTCAAGAAAAACAGAAACATTTTTCATTTTACTTTGGAATCCATTTTTCAGGTAGGAAGTTAATGCAAGAACTTGATCACTATAATCACATTTGGGGTGAAATCCAGCTTGTTCTACTTATATTAAAGATTCTACTGCTAGGGCTATTCTGTTTAATACAAGTCTTTCTAAAAGTTAGTAGGTGACATAGAGAAGAGCAATTGGCCTGTAACTTTGAGAAAGGTTTAGATGCTTCCCTGGTTTCAAAATTGCAATAATTTTGGTCTTCTTGAATATAGGGGCAGCCATCCTGAGTATAGTATGGAACTAAAAAAAGGAGGCAAGCCAATCATTAGTTGTTGGTCCACGGTTCTTCAGTAGTTCTGAGTACATGTCATCAAATCCTGCAGTTTTACCATTTGGTAAATAATCCAGTCCTCTCTGAGCTTCTTATAGTATAATAAAAGACAAAATTTTAAATAAAGTAGCTCATTAACAAGATAACAATACTGAGTAATCATCTTGAAGAACAAGGAATAAAGAAGCAATGAATCTTCAATGAATCAGAGACCTAAGTTACTTTTGACAAATTCCTGGGTCTGATATGAAACTATGAAATTTTTCAGTTTCCACAATTTTAAATAACCCTTAAGTATGAATAAACCAAATAAACCAAAATTTCTTTTTAATACCTTTGTAGGTATTCAGGAATCCATGAAGAACTAAGCTTCCTTCTATTCTTATAATGGGAAGAAATTGGTATTTGTTATCTTCAATGTTTTACAAGTGAAGATTTATTCTTCCATTTATTCCTTCATTTAGGTCAGTAAAAGAAGATACCATATTCCACCATTGCTAGTCTTATTTTATATCCTTTGTAAAGAGTTCAACAAAACCTTCACATCCTTTCAGCAAAATCAATGCAACCTCTTTTTTCTTACCTTAGAAATGTCTATTCTCCTCCTCCTCCTCCTCCTCCTCCTCCTCTTCTTCTTCCTCCTCCTCCTCCTGAATGTAGATGATACAGAGTTATATAAATTGTTTGTTCATATATGAATAAACAAAATCCAATTTACCTCGCATGTTTTAAATGTCTGACTTTTTTTAAAAAATCAGCTTTTTTTTCTTTTTTAGTCTTATGTTTACTACTGCCCAGAAGGGGACACTACCCAACTGGTTTCATCCTTGGGATATGTTATGCTAGGAAGTTCCATATTTTGGAACTTAGATTTTTCAACCTTTTTACTATGATTTAGAGCTTACAAGAAAAAAAAAAGCTGTATAACTCCTCTCAAGAACCAAAACTATAAAATCTCTACTCTGACAGTGCAGATGAACAAGAAAAACAAAAGGCATATCTTAAAGCAACTAAAAATAATAGTTTCATAATAAAAAATAACACTATAGCTGGCATTATGATCAGACCCAAAGCAACTGTTTCATGCTATTATGTGCAATAAAGAGTGAGCTTACTGCAGTAATTGATGTTTCATGTATAAGTGATAAGAATGCACTTCTATCTGCTCTTGAGATAACCATCAACTCAGAATTGCAGACAGCAGATATACATACCCAGGGAAGTAAAAAAAACATAGATTTTAAGCACCAACCATTTAAAAATTATAAGCTAACTATAGAAAAATAAGAATTTATAGCTTCCTAGTCCTGCAGTTAATTTTTGGCATTTTGAGATACCCAAATAATATGTGTGTTTCAACTGGCAAAGCATAAAAAATGTGTTTACTTCTTGGTGTTATTCCTTTTGTAACCCTTCTATATTAATCAGAAAGTACTTCCTAATAAATCACAATAGAATTCCTGTGGTAAGTCAAAATATACAACAGGAGCTAGCAACAACTTTATTTATATAACTGAATTAAATACAAGGTAAGTGACAAAGTTCCAGAGCAATAAATGTCTCTCAAAAACATACTCATGAGTGTAACAGCAGACAATTCAAGGACAGGACTCAGATATGTTGCTTTTAGTGCAGCAGAAAATAACAAATTGTTTCGTTATAACAAATAAGGTTACCACAGAATCTATATTTAGTTATGACTATAACTAAGCCCAATATTTCTGTTGCTAAGCAATACAATTGTTAAGTTAATTTTGCGCCATTTTATGACCTTTTTGCCACCTTTTTTGTTAAGTGAATCACTGCAGTTGTTAAGTTAGTAACATAGTTATTAAGTGAATTGAGCTTCCCCATTGACTGCTTGTCAGAAGGTCATAAAAATGATCACATGACCCTGGTCACTGCAACCATCATAAATATGAGTCAGTTGCCAAGCATCAATTTTGATCATGTGACCATGTGGATCCTGCAATGGATGTGTGAAAACAGTTGTAAGTCACTTGTTTGGTGCTATTGTAACTTCGAACGGTCACTAAATGAACTGTTGTAAGTCAAAGACTACCTATATGTCATTTTTCAGCCTTGAATTTTGAAAATGTTTGCACAATATTTTGATAATGGTTTTATCCCTTTCTGGCTCATGCCAATTTCAGGAAGCACAGTCAAGTGTACCTTTTATTTCTAATAAATAAATATTATTTTTAATGCTATTCTTATAAGTCTCATAAGCCTGAATTAATATTGTTTTAGTTTTAGAAAAAAATAGTATAATATTTAATATAATACAAATTGCAGTATGAAAGGTAGAAAAATAAAAAGAAATAATAGAAGGTACCAAAAAAGAAAAAACGGGGAAAATCCAAAACAAAAGCATTTTCCCATGGGAAATTTTTTTTATGATTAATTCCAAAATCTTATTTCAAATTTATCTGGCCCCTTAGTCCATTTGAAACTTTCTAAAATCAACATTTTAATCACCTTTCTTATTTATTTCTCTTCCCCAACTTTTTTTAAACATGAACCTAAAACTTTGTTTCACTAAGAATAAAGAAACTTTTCTTCATTCTTAGTCGATCCAAATGTCAATCCAAATGTTTCTAACAGCTGAAAAGTAAATAACAGGCATCTTCTGAAAGTGATTAGAAAAGAAAATACGCAAACTTAATGTCCTTCAAAGGTCTAAACCACAGTTTGAGCAAGAAGGTTATTTCTTCATCTCCCAGAACATTAACCCTGCTTGAGACCACTACCTTGCAGTATCCTTACAAGGAGCACCTGTCTGGAGCACTCATGGGCAATCTCAAATCCTCTCTGGAGAGGTTTTGATGAGCTGGTCTACTCACTGATTCTTCATTCCATTGCAGTCATCAGTTCTGCATTTTATGTAGCTATCTTCCTCTGGAAGTCAAGAATGAAACAGTTCTCAACCAATAATAAAAATTGTGTGGAAATCATGAGTATTGATCATGTTTGTGCAGCAAAAATTAGCAAGGAAAAGAAAAGTGGTCAATTTTAAGAATAAAGACTATTTGCTCATATTTCTCCAATTTAAATACACAAATAAAATACAGTTTGTAACTGAAAGATTTATAACCATTTCAGTTAAACTCAGATTGAAATTATTTGTCCTTAATTATTTCTTAATGTCCTTTGAGTAGTACCATGACTTGCTGGTAAATAAAGCACATTTATATTCTGCTAAAATTTACCTTAAAATCACTCTCTAACGTTCACTCACACTCACTCTCTAATGTTTTCTCCTCCATTACTCTGTTATAAAACACCACTTCTCCTTTTGCAGAAAACATTCTTTGAAATTCCTTTAAAATATTAATCTGCTTTAAAAGCACACATTCTCCTTTCTCTAAGAAAATAGAGGATGAAAATGTACATGACATAGCATCCTATTTCCTAATGTTTATTTCAATCTGTTCCAAGCTTTTAACTTTCTGTAGGTCTACTCACACAATTGCTTTCACACCTGATCAGCCTTATATCTGCCACAATAGAACTTATTGAGAGAACAAAGTTGGTTGTCATATCACAAGCTTCACATTTAGGAAGAAAAGGGCAGAAAGATTTGTGAAGGCTTTATCTCTAGTGAAAATCTGAGTGAAGATTTTAGAGGATTTGTGAAGGCTTTTATTTCTACCTCATACATCTCACAGAATCATGGTAGAAATCACTGATCAGATTTGTTACTTTACTCTTTGTCTGGAGTAGATATACCATGACTAAAAATATATGGTATGCAACATATAAATTAGTTCTCCTAAGTCTTCTTAAAAGCAATTAAACACATGCACAAACACACTCACACACACACAATCATTATTAGGCTTAAGGTAAATATAAAGGTTTAGAAAGGAAGAACATTTACAGAAATTAATATGTTGTATTGATTTTTCTGCAGAAATTAAATAATGTTTTATAATTGTATTTAAAATTATACATTGGATGAAGGGGCATCTTCAGAAGAATTCAGCACTATCAGAATGGACAGCATGGCAGAATGTTTAATTATATGTGTGATTTATGTGATATTTGTCTTTTATCACCCTAGTTATACCCATTATTTTTATGTTTTTGACCACCAACCCCTCTCCCCAATGGATGGTCTTAACAGAAAAATCTATTTTACTGAAGTTCCACTGAATTTGAGACTTTTGTCTTAATTTGATAAACATAGATGGGGAGCACTTGTAATATTAAATATTGAACTGGGAAAACAGCATGACAGTCAGCCCTTTATCTCATCTTCCAATTCCTTCTGCTACCTAAAATTTGTTTACAAAAAAAGCTCCTTTTGAAAGCAGTAGCAGTTGCAGATACAAGGAGACTAATTTATATCTGGATAGGTGCTTTCCTTCCATTAGCAAAAAAGGAGACATATGTATGCTGCATATAAAAATATATATTTAGTCCAATCCTAAGGGTATATTTGTACAATTTTTAAATCATGCTTCATCAATTGTCCTTATTTGAGTCCCTCTTCTGAAGTTCCATAGTATTTTCTTTTGCTTCCAAAGTGGTTTCAAAGTATCAACAGTTCCAAACTGCATGCAAAATACTTTGTCATAATTTTCAGGTTTTTTTCTCTCATTTATGCCTTTCTCTGTCACTGAGCATATGCATTCTGAAAATAACAGTGCCCAATTATTGGTAAATGTATATTCAAGTTGCTATATACATGCTATAAAGTCATGTATAATTTGCTTTACCAAACTCCAGCAGTATGTTTGCATATCAGTAGAAATTCACATATGTTCACATCAAAAGAGTTTGCTTGTGATTTGTCAACACATACAGATACGCAGAGAGGAAGAATCTGTGAGTTGTGCCAGTTCTCAAATTAGTTTTAGAAATTCTCTTAGATAAAGCAATGGGGATGTATACATATTATAATTATGATCTTACCTTAAGACTCCTCAGTACCCTTTGGGTAAATGAAATGTTAAAACATTGTAACTTATCACTATGCTGTTGTAAAGATAAGTAATATCAAGCATTATCAGGTCAGCCATATTGGAAAGAGAGTAATGTAAGTGTGATATTATATCTATATCTCACTTATTTTATATTGACTGAAATAGGGGAGAGCTGGAACTGTAATTCAGTAATCTTTGGATTTTCCATCGATATACTACATTTATATGAATCTATCTTTTTAAACATCACCAGGAGAAGTTTAACTCATTCAAAAGGTGGAGAAGGGAATTAGAAATAAAGCTATACTGGACCTAATTCTTACTAATAGAGAATAAGTGATACAGGGAGTTGAAGTTGCCAGAACCTTGGGGGGAAAGTGACCAAGTCATACTGAAATTAAATATAATGCAAACACAAGCAATAGAAAATAATCCAACCAGTGGCTTAAATTTCAAAAGAGCTGATTTTAACAAACTAAGACAGAACCTAGGAAAGATTCCATGGATGAAAATCTTAAAGAGGAAAACAACTCAAGGAGTGAGGGAAACTCTGAAAAATATGATCATAAAAGCCCAGTCCAGCACAATACCACTGAAAAAGAAAAACAAGAAATTCAAGAAGAAACCAACAAACTGAAAGATAAAAAGGACAAGTACAAAAAGAGAGACACATAACTAAGGCTGATTATCAACAGCCAGCCAGAACATGCAAAGATGAAGTCAGGAAAGTAAAGGCTCTTGGGCTTTCGTGTTTAAAGTTCTGGAAGAAATGGACTTTGGAGAGAGCTTTATTCAAGGAGTTAAAGCTATTTACACATCACAGCAAGCAAAAATTGTTATTAATGGTGATTTAACTCAGTGGTTCTTAACCTGGGCGATATCGCCCCCCAGGGGGCGATTTCATTTTTCAGGGGGGCGATGGAACGAAAAGGGGCGACGCGGGGGCGAAGGAACGAAAAGGGGGCGATATGGGGGCGATGGAGCGAGATGTTTTGGGGACACTTTTGAGACTTTTTCGTATAGTGAATCGCTGTATATCTGTCGTACAAAAACATCAGATCGCTCGCTATTGCTGGATTGAATTGTGTTTTCAAATGTTTCTCCAGCTAGCTTCAGTACAGAACGCCGTACATATGTGAATAGGCATCACTTATCTTCATGCGCGTTGCGCAGCAACCTCTACCCATACAGTGGCGCGCCATTGGCTAGAATGGGCAGTGATGGAGGGGGGAACGCTTCTTTCAAAATATTGCATGCTGAGTGGCTGTCCCCTGTGACATCAGCTGTAATGTCAATGTAACTGTTGAAACTCGGTTTATCGACGTCCACGTGTGTTTTTCTAGTTTAAGAGTTTTCGTCTTGAAATTCTTAGTTCCTGCATTGCAGTTTGTTCTTATGCCCTTTTTATATTTCTCTTGCGCCTTAAATTTCATTTGTAATTCAATCATTAAATGTTACTTTTTTTCTTTTCGGGCATTTCACTTCTTGCAATTGAATTTTGTTTTCAGTGGTCATTACATTTAAGTGTCTTGAATAAATAATAATGAAATACATGTATCACGAAGTTTGGGAGTAAAGTGATGGGTGGCACCAAAATTTTTCACACAGTTGAGATATGGGAAAAAGACTGGAAATAAATTATTTGCATCGATATGTCCTGATGACAATTTTAAAAAAAAACAAAAAAAGTGTTTGCATAAATTGAAGAATTATTTCCTATGTTGTGATTGAGAGGTTATGTTGGGGGAGGGGGGCGATGACAACTTCCTCATTGGCTCAAGGGGGCGATTCGTTCAAAAAGGTTAAAAACCACTGATTTAACTGATCCATGTGACATTCAAAAGGGTATGAGACAAGGATGTCCCTTGTCTCCCTTGTTGTTTATTTTGGGAAGTTTTGAATAGAGATATTAGGCAAGATGAGAGAATAATGGGTATAAATATCAAGAAAGAAGTTTACAAATTGAGGCATTCGCTGACGACTTGGTTATATTCCTGCAGAACCCAAAAAATAAGATAGAACATTGAGGAAATTAAATGAGTTTGGGATTCTAGCAGGTTTAAAAATAAATAAACAGAAAACAACAATGCTGATCAAGAATATGTTTTCCCAGGATGGTGATATATTGAGTAAAAGGTCTGGTTTCAAGATTGAGAAAAAGGTGAGGTATATGGGGGTTATGCTGACAAATACAAACACAAAATTGTTTCAAAACAATTATGTACCTCTTTGAAATGATATAGAAAAGCATTTACAAAGATCGGACAAATTACAGTTATCATTACTGGGTAGAATTTCAGTAATTAAAATGAATGTTTTACCAAAGATGCTATTTCTGTTCCAGACAATACTAATACTTGCAATGGACATTCCATTTAAACAGTGGCAGAGGGATACCTCTAAATTCATATGGCAAGGAAAAAAACCAAGAAACAAATATAAGTTATAAGATGCCAAGGAAAGAGAGGGTCTGGGTTTACCAGATTTGAAATTGTATTTTGATGCATGCTATTTGGTTTGGTTAAAAGAGTGGGTGAACCTTCAGAATAAGAGGCTACTTGATTTGGAAGGACATGAATTAAGGTTTGGATGGCATGCGTATTTATGGTACGATAAAGTTAAAGTAAATGTTGATTTTAATAATCACTTTATTAGATGTGCCATATTAAGAGTTTGGAATAAATGTAAAACAATGTTTTTTACGAAATTGCCCCTATGGGTGTCCAAGAAGCTTTTTTTTAGAAAAGAAATGATGGTGAAACCAGACTGGTGGACGTATGGCAAAATAATATCTTTCAATTCTGGAGACCCCATCCTCAAGTCTAGGGAAGAATTAGAATTAGAAGGTCACGCTTGTCACTGGTTTACATATCAAAAAATGAAGGAAAGATTTAAATTAGACAAAAAAGGCCATGGTTTTGAGTTTGCTAAAAATGAATTGGAAATCCTACTATGTGGTAGTGATGATCATATAATTGCCAAGTCTATAAAACGTTATTAAAATTGAACTTGAAAAATGAACATGTAAAATACTGTATGATCCAGTGGGCAAGGAATTTTGGGTATAATGTGATATTTGAACAATGGGATATGTGGATAAAAGGCTTAAAATTCACATTAAATTATAAAAGAAAATTTCTACAAAATGATGTATCGCTGGTATTTAATACCAGATAAGTTATCTAGAATGTATAAAGGGATTTCAAATGAATGTTGGAAATGTAAATGTAAAGAAGGGACTTTTTATCATTTATGGTGGACATGTGATAAGGCAAAGAAATATTGAAGTAGGATTCATATATTAATGGAGAAAATTCTTAAAGTGAACATAAAGATTAAACCAGAAACTTTCCTTCTGGGCCTAATGGAAAGAGAATTGGGAAAAAAGTTTGGAACTGTGATTTTACATATGGTGACGGTAGCAAAATTGCTCTATGCACAAAAGTGGAACGATGCCTCGATTCCTACTATGGACGAATGGTTATAAAAGCTGATGGAACGAGCAGAGATGGCCAAATTGACTGTGCTGATAAAAGAAAAGAACATAAGTACTTTTGTTTCTACTTGGAAACTGCTTCTGGACTTTGTGCTTGAGGTGGAAAAAAATGATATCATGATTTTGGGTTTTACCTATTAGACTGATTTGCCGATACAGAAATGGCTAGTGCATACTACTATAGAAATGTAAAAAGTTGAGATTTGATTTTAATGTCTGATTTTACTGCAACAGAGTCGGAAATAAATACCTTTTGCTTCTCCCCCACCCTTTCTTTGCTTTCCATTTTTTTACTGTTGTCCCCTACTATTTGCTTTTCTATTTTCACATTTTATGTTATAAATGAATAAAACTTAATTTAAAAAAAGGAAAGCAAAGGCTCAGAATGAACAAAGACTTGCAACAGAAATCAAGGACAATTAAAAAAGTTTTTTTCAACATATTAATAACAAGTAAAAAGTCAAGGAAACTGTAGGTCCACTAAAGAGAGAAGATAGCAAGGAAGTAACAGGCAGTAGGGAGAAAGCAGAGCTGCTTAAGTCATTCTTTGCATCAGTCTTCACACAAAAAGAAATTATAGCCCAACATACCAAAGAAACTACTGCAAAAAACAAACTAGAAACAAAAATTAAAATAAGCAAGAAAATGGTAAAAGAACATCTATCCGACCTTGATGAATATAAATCACTGGGACCCAACAGATTACATCCCAGAGTTCTGAAGGAGCTGGCAGATGTTATCTCAGAACCATTGCACCATATCTTTCAAAAATCCTAAGGCACCGGGGAAGTACCTGAGCATTGGAAAAGGGCTGATATGGTTCCCATATTCAAGAAAGAAAGAAAAAACAGACCCTGGAAACTACAGACCAATCAATCTAACATCAATATCTGGGAAGATCTTGGAAAAGATAATCAAAAAACAGATCTGCAAACAACTAGAAGAAAACAAAGTTATAACTAATACCCATCACAGGTTTGTTAAAAACAGATCATGCCAAACCAATCTTATTTCATTCTTTGATAAAGTGACTAAATTAGTAGACCAGCAAAACGTAGTTGACATAGTATAGTTAGATTTCAATAAGGCATTTGACAAATTAGACCACAACCTACTTCTTGGTAAGCTAGAAAGAGGCAAAATAGACAACATCTCCACCAGATGGATTTGTAGCTGGCTGACAAACCGTACCCAATGAGTAGTCCTCAATGGTACTACATCCACATGGAGATAAGTAAGCAGTGGGGTACCACAAGGCTCCATCTTAGACCCAGTACTCTTCAATATCTTCATAAATGACTTAGATGAGGGAATAGAAGGGGAACTCATCAAATTTTCAGATGACTAAACTGGCAGGAATAGCTAACACCCCAGAAGACAAACTCAGGATCCAAAAAGATCTTGACAAACTTGAACAATGGGCCTTATCCAACAAAATGAATTTTAATATTGAGAAAAGCAAAGTTTTACATTTAGGCAGGAATTAAGGAAAAGCTTCCTATCAGTGAGGACAATTAATCAGTGAAACAGCTTGCCTTCAGAAATCGTGGGCGCTCCATCACTGAAGGTTTTTAAGAAGAAACTAGACAGTCACTTGTCTGAAATGGTATAGGTTCTCCTGCTTGAGCAGGGGACTGCACTAGAAGACCTCCAAGGTCCCTTCCAGCTCTATTCTATTCTATTTAGAATTATTAATACATGTAAGTCTGCAAGGAGCTTAGTTGCACATATAGAATAGTTTGTACTTATAAGCTGATTTCCAATTAAATAATTTTTAGAAGAATTTTTTCATCAGACAGATTCATTGGCCATATACTAATGTGATAAGGTTGATTAAACATATTCTTCAGTGAAAGTTAATTCAAGGTACAGTATATATAAGGACTGTTATAATTTAGCAAAAGTGCTACCTTTTGCTTAATTGTAATTTTAGTCACTTGTCAGTTAGCTTTTTTTATACCAATTACAGTTTTGTATCTGTGTTCCTAGTATTTATTATCTGTGGGGGAGGGGTTATGACCATATTGCCCAAGTAATTTTCTTAAAAATAGAGTTTGTTTGATTGTTGGAAGCAAAAATATGTCTCCATGAGAAGTATTAACTGAAAGTATGCTTACGTGCATCTGTCTTCCCACAGGTTTCAATAGCATCTTACTGTGAGTGCGAATAGGGATAAAAGTATCAATACTTTCTTCTTTGAATTACTTACAAAAAAAATTCCCTTCACTAACCTTATAATTAGACCATTGCAGTGGCAGAATAGGAAAGAGCTTTGCTTCTCTATGGCCATGATGAGATCCCTGAAATTTAGGAATCTTTTTTTCACAAGGAGGTCAAGCCTATCTTTGGCAGTAGGATATCTTAGTCTTTCCTTACATTCAGCCATGTAGAGAAAGAGCCAGTTTTTCTACATAAGGTTTTCCTTTTCCTATGAGAAGCATCGAGAAAATAACTTAAGATACCTGCATATTTGTGGGACGGTGGTTGTACTGTGCATACATGCCTATCGTATGTTATATATAAAAAATTAAGAAAACAAGTTATCAAAAGTTACCTGGATCTTAATTTAAGAGATATTGATGAGAGAAATGATTCCCAGTTTCTTGATATGATATTTTCATATTCTTGCTTTATAAAATAGGAAAACTATGATAACTCTTGGGCTTATAAAAGGAGAATAATATAAGCCATTTTTTCTAACTTTCTGTTGTGTAGAAAAGAAATAGAGACAAAGCAAGATGAATCTAAACAGCTTTAGCTCTTAAAATTTTGTGCAAAGTTTGGGACACGGCTCTTAGAAGGGGAGCTCAGTGCAATTCAGACAAGAATGATAAAAAAGAAAGATCTTGGTGGGACAATTTGATTGCAGTGCAGATTATCTCCATGAGACAAATTGAATGAAAAGAAAGCAATTAAAGCCCAGACCCTACCAAGAGTAAAAGAATAATAGCCAGCCTGAGACACAGAAAGAATGTCAGACTAATTATCCTTTATTTTCTCTAAGAAGGGATATAATGCAGAACTAAAAATATTCATTTTAACCAACACTGTAAACAACACATAATAAGACAGATTCTCTCTGGGACAGAAGCTTAGCTAAATTAGTAGATTAGAATTTAGTTGAAAAATGTAACAATCACATAGTAATCCAGATGCTGTTAATTTCACTTTATAACTTTATGGCCATTGCTCTATCTCTAAAAATAGAGTCATCGCTGAGGAAGGCAGGATACAGGAGAGAAAGGACTGCAGTCTAGAGTCAACATTGATGTCTTGTGTTGCTTTGCTTGCAAAAAGTGCAAGTGGAGTCTAATGTGCTGTGCTTTAGATTAAAATCCCGAGAACCCACAAAAGGTTGGACAGCATAAACTCTCTGAGAAATGAAATCTTTCTTATTTAGTAGGTGGCACTTTTAAAAAAAAGTTCCTATACATTTTGGGCACATCTTTAATGAATATTTTATTTAACTTGTTATTCTGCAGAAACGAAATGAATATTAAATTATTCACATCTTATCTAAAAGCATGCTGAAATTTTACAGTTCCATATACTGACAAATAATAGCAAACATTAACACTAATGTTGGAAACAAGATTTCCATGAATAACAGAAAATCTTGCAATTAAAATGCTTTTCTTCTTATGTGTCTGTGAGAGAAAACAGCCTTTTTTCTCCATTATCAAATAAATTAGAGAATCTAATAATGAAAAGTAAATCACATCTTTAGGTCTTGAAAAAAATTGATCAGTTTTTAGGAACTCATCCACATACGTACCTTTGTGCCTTGATGAGAAAATAATCCATTTCATCTTTACTGAAGATATGTTATCTTTTCCTGTTGCCTCTACTCACTATCATTCCGCTACCAAGGCACTTGTTAGGGGTTTTAGTTTGAAAGTGTTATTTTCCATGCTATGCTGGCACAAGACATTCCACAAAGACAAACTAAGCTGCATGAAAGAGTTGGCTTGAGGTGACATAGTCAGGTGTAATGTTTTGCTTAGATCCAATTACTCCAGTGGGTGTGCTATGGAACGGACTCTTTTCATCCAGTCTCCAGGCTCTATACTTGTTCTGCATTGCTCAAGTCTTAAGAACAAAGAAAAAGTCAATCACTAGTCAGACTGATCTGATTTGGTATTGGAAGAGTGAAATCATTGTGATGTATTCCTCTGTAGGCAACAATTTCTGGCTGAAAGGATCATGTTTTTAACAAGAAGCTTTTGGCCATCAAAGAAGCTTTTTTTAAAACTGGCACCATTTCCTTGTAGAGAAATGGGTGGTTTAGAAACATGTAATATAAATAAATAATGGGGAATGCCCTACTAATATTCAAACTGACCAGAAGAATTTGGAATGCGTACAAACTTCTCACAAGTTCAGGAATAGCTGGGCAAGGTGGACATCTCTTATATTTATATAAGAGATATATAAATATTAAATATTATCATAAATAATAATATAAACAATAATTTACAATCATTTAATATATTAGTAAGATATATTAATAATATATCAATTTATTTAATATAAATAATATATAATTTGTTTTTTTTATAAATATTATATCTTATATTATATCTTTTATATTCTGCTTACAGAATCAGTAGGCCAGAGTATTTTTCAGAGTGTAACCCTATTCCAATTTCCATTCTGCACCTGGAAATCTTTCCCTACTTTTTGGTATGTGATTCCATTATAATCGGCATGTCAAACTCGTGACATCATGTGATGTCGCATGACGTATCGTGACTTTTTCCCCATTGCCGGCAATGGGGTGGGCGTGGTTTCGGCGTGATGCATCCGGCCCGCGGGCTGGCAGTTTGGCATGGCTGCATTATAAGAAGACTCCTTCCTTAACTGATTTAAGGCCAGCTGAATATTTAGAAGTACTTTAAACAACCAATATTGTTCTATGTGACTTTTAGTGACATCATTAGAGTAGATGTCAAAAGCTATGTTTCTTTTTTCTCCATGCCAGATTTCTAAGAAACAAAATACCTGGACTGTTTTATTCCCTCCTTTTCCCTCAGAGATCTTAGGCATTGTTTCCTTCCACTTTATAGCTAAACTGCCATATGCTATGGCAATAATGTACCTTTTCTCTGTTACAGTCCTTCTCATTTCTTCTTATGGGCTCTCTTTCATTTATAATGCTTCCTCCATACCAATCCCAATTGCTGAAAATCAGCTGATGCAGTTTCCCATCATTCTGAAGTAGAAAATATGCAAATTATAAATAGATTCAACATAGGTATTAGAACAAAGAATCCTATCCACCCCTAACTCTCCCCCCCCCCATTTCCTGCAAAAAACCCTGAGAAAGAAAACAATTGGAATTCTATTTATGCATTTTATGTGACTGGGTTCCATTTATACTATCAACTATTTTTAATAATTGCAAACACACACAAACTCACACATACACACAAATTATTTATACCCCCATGTTAACTAGAGGAGCTAATAAATACCAAAACTTAGGCAATTTCTTCCTGTTAAGTCTTAAAAGAAACAATAGCTTGAAATAGCTTAAGAAACAAGCAGATTTAATGCTCATTTAAATGTTACTCAAATATAATAGCCCAAGATTATTCTAGAAACTTTTTTTCTGGAGAAATACAGTTTGGAACCATTTTGAAGTTCATTCACATGAATAAATAAATACTGATGCATTTGAAAATGTTTTTTTGTAAACATAACACTTTCGGTATATTTTTTCATTTCTTTCCCTGAAGGAATAAATACATATTCACCAAGCTATTTTCTCTGCAGATTCACAAGCAATTTCTCTCAGAGATCCACTTTCCCATCTCTAAGCAAAATATTAAATATTATAGTCTGTGAGAAGAATATGATCTGCTTATGAATCTCTACTGGAAACTTGTGAGTATCTAGATTTTTCTGGCAACATTGCTTTTCAAACCCCAGTTCATCTGAGAACCTGCTGAATTGCATTGCAACTATTTGTCTATTTACCATACCCCCCCAAAAAATATTTTTTTGTGTGAATTATAGTTATGCAAATAGCATAGTATATTAAAACACTATGATAAATTATTATAAACTATATGTAATTTAGTCAGCTACTGCAAATATTTGCCCAATGTCTCAGTCTATATATGGACTCGTATATCTGTAGAATTTCATAATATAGTTCTTTCTTAGGATTCAAAGCTAGCTGGGTGACTTGGGCTAGTCGCTCTCTCAGCCCCATTCATTTCACAAGATTGCTGGAAAGGAATCTTGAGGAAAACAGGAGGCAGGCACATTATATAAACTACTGTAAATACATAAAGATGGAATATAATATAATAAATGCAAAATTATAATGTGGTTCGGCAGTGGAGTTTCCATTGTGCTGCAGTGAGATTAGATCAAATTTTGAAGTATATTATTTCAGAGTAAGATAAGATAAGATAACCTTTATTGTTATTTTTATATTGTGGGCACAATGGCACACATCAAAAATGAAATTTAGTTGCCCGCTCTCAAAGTGAAACACATACATGACACACACCTAAACATACTATGTACAACATATATATAGACCCACATCCCTACATATACATAGCAAATAAATATTAAATACTGTCCATCTTGAATATATAACGCAAGGAGGAAGTTTGAGAGTTCGCAAGGTTAATGCTGTATGGAATGAAACTATGGCTGAATCTGGATGTTCTGCTATGGATACCACGAAGCCTCCTCCCAGAAGGTAACAAGGAAAACAGGTCGTGAAGAGGATGTGTAGTGTCCCAGATAATCTTACGGACCCTGCTCAAGCAACGCTTCTGTGCTATGTCCTGGATGGGAGGGAGGGAACTGCCAATGATCTTTTCAGCCATTCTCACCACTCTCTCTGCACCGCCTTCCTGTCTGAAGCGTGATGCCTCCAAACCAGACTGTGATGCTGTATGACAGGATGCTCTCAATTGTCCCCCTGTAGAAAGTGGTCAGGACAGGGGAAGGAAGATGTGCTTTTCTCATGCGGTGCAGAAAATGCAGGCGCTGCTGTGCCCGCTTCACCATTTTCTCACTGTTGAGCGCCCAAGTCAGCCTACTCGTTAGCTGCACACCCAGGAATTTGATGCTGGTAACAATCTCCACAGGTGAATCATTAATGCACAGAGAAGTGTGGCTGTGCCTGCCTTTTCTGAAATCAACAATGATCTCTTTGGTTTTTCCTGTATTTAAAACTAGGCTGTTTTCCTTACACCAGTTCACCAACCCCTCAACCTCCTTGCAGTAAGCTTCCTCCTTGTCATCCTGAATAAGGCCCACTACTGTTGTATCATCTGCAAACTTCACAATATGGTTGGTGGCAAACCTAGCACAGCAGTCATGGGTCAACAGGGTGAACAGCAGCGGACTTAAGACGCAGCCCTGAGGAGAACCTGTGCTCAAGAAAATGGTATTAGAGGTATTTGTTCCAACTCGCACATATTGGGGCCTGTTGGTAAGAAAATCCAGAATCCAGTTGCACAAAGGAGTGTTTAAGCCTAAAAGGCCCAGTTTGTCTACTAGATGCTGGGGAATGATTGTGTTAAACGCTGAACTGAAGTCGACAAACAGCAAACGCACATGAGTATTTCTTTCCTCTAAGTGCTTCAGGCTCAGATGGAGAACGGAAGAAATAGCATCCTCCGTAGAGCGATTTGGTCGGTAGGCAAACTGAAGCGGGTCAAATGCTGGCGGGAGGCTAGATACAATAGTGTCCTTTATCAGCTTCTCAAAGCATTTCATGATGGTGGATGTCAGTGCAACCGGACGGTAATCATTGAGGCCTGTAATTGTGGACTTTTTTGGCACTGGCAAGATGATGGCCATCTTAAAACACGATGGGACCACTGCCTGCTGCAATGAGAGGTTGAAAATATCTGTGAGAACACAAGCCAGCTCCTCTGCGCATCCCCTGAGGACACGTCCAGGGATGTTATCTGGGCCTGCTACTTTCCGAATGTTAACTGTCTGCAGTGTTTTCCGGACAGAGGTGACATCAAAGCTTGGCACTTGCTCGTCAGGATGGGGCACAGCTTTCCTAGCAGGAGTGCTATTTGATGCCTCAAATCTACCAAAAAATGCATTCAGTTTGTTTAGGAAGTCTGTGTCATCCTTACATCTCGATGGAGCCACCTTGTAATCTGTAATGGCTTGGATCCCTTGCCACATTTGCCTGGTGTTTGTTGGGTCCTGAAAAAAGTTCTGAATTTTCTGGCAATAGGCTTGCTTTGCACCTTTTACGGCACTTTTCAGATTTGCTCTGGCTGTTCTAAGTGCCAGCATGTCACCAGATTTAAAAGCCACATTCCGTGCTTTCAGCATCTTGCGGACCTCATAAGTCAGCCACAGTTTTTCATTCCCCCTCACAACAAAGCTTTTCAGGACACAGACATCTTCTATGCACTTTTGGATATATGCAGACACCGTGGTGGCATACTCCTCAACATTTGTATGTTGGTTATCAGTAGCTGCTTCCTTAAACATGCCCCAATCTGTACACTCAAAGCAGTCTTGTAATGCTTCTATAGCTCCCTCTGTCCAAATCCTCACCTGCTTTACTGTAGGTTTCACTCTGACTAATAAAGGTTTATATGCTGGAATAAGCAGCATTGAGAGATGGTCAGAGGAGCCCAGGTGAGGGCGGGGGATAGCTTTGAAAGCCTTCTTGATGTTGGAATAAGCAAGATCCAGTATATTGTCCCCTCTGGTTGCAAAGTCCACATATTGATGGAAATGTGGCAGGATAGCTTTCAAATCCACTTGGTTAAAGTCTCCCACTGCAATAAATGCACCCTCCGGGTGAGTAGTTTGTAAGTCACTGATGGTATGGTGGAGAACCTTCAGGGCCTCTTCTCTGTTTGCATCAGGGGGGATATACACAGCTGTGATAATGGTAACAGAGAATTCTCTAGGCAGATAGAAGGGTCTGCATTTGATGGTCAGAAGCTCCACATCTGGGGAGCACAGACTTGAAACCACCTTGGCATTATTACACCATCTGTCATTTATATAAAAACAGACACCCCCTCCCCTGGATTTGCCACTAAGAGTAAAACTCCTCTCCAGCTGAAATGTTGAAAATCCCATCAAGCTAACAGCACTATCTGGAACAGAGGGCTTTAACCAAGTCTCTGTTGCAATAATGACACAGCAATTTCTCACCTCCCGATTTGTTGTTAAATCCAGCCTCAAGTAATCCATTTTTGGTTCTAAGGAGCGAGCATTTGTAAACAAAATAGATGGAAGAGACACTCTGTAAGGTCTAGCTTTTAGCCTAGATGTTAGGCCTCCGCGTTTGCCACGCTTCCTCTTCTGGTCGCACCTCCTCCTTTTCTTCCGGAGATAAACAGCAGCGGAGGGAAACTTCCCAGCTGCAATGGCTGCTCCTCCACTCTGCCCCTGCAGCCCGAAATGCTGCCTTTGCTGCTTTTGCTGCTCAAAACACTGAGCACGATGCTGTTTCCCCCTCCAGCAATTTCTTTTCTTCCTCCCAGCTCCTCCAGATATTGCAGCTGATCTCTCACCCTCCGTGTCAGCCACCGGCAACTCCATCCTTGATTTTCTCCTCCTCCTTCGTAGTAATCTGAAGCCATGCAGTCTCTCCTGAACAGTTTTCTCCACCGTTCCTTTCACGCTGAATTTCTTCATCTCCAATATGGACTGACGTTCGTATGAAAGTTTAGCAGCCCAACTCAGCTTAGTTGTCCCTATTTCTGAAAAGTGTTTCAGTCCGGATTGTACATTTCCCTTCCTAACTCCCATACTTTTGAGAACTGAAGCAGCCACAGCCAAGCAAGGTGCCGCCATGTTTCAGTATATCCCTGAAATTGGGAAATAGGGATCCTGAGAAAAGGCTACATTCATACAACTCAATTACAGCACAAAAATGAGGCTCTGAAAACCCAACAATATCAATGAGCGTTACCCAGTCTCCTCTAAGAGGTTGTATGAACATTTTGATTTGGATATAGCTGCATTTAAAAAATTGTCTCAAGAAGGGTTCATTTGAAATACACACACACACACACACACACACAAACACAAACACTAAATGGTCACTTTCTCATCAATAGAACTGCAGAACCAATTCTTGTGAAGCGCTAAGGGATGCTGTTTTATGACAACTGAGGGGAATATGACAAAAAGAACCAAAGTGGGCAAGCCTTTTCCCCAAACCATTTATCATTGCCAGTTCAGTAATAACTGCTGAAAATCTGTGATATAATTTCCTGCCATTTTGGGGTAGAGATCCCAGAAAAAATGAAAATGCACTTAAGTTGAATAAAGTATGCCATATCATTGTGTAGTCCATTAGTAGAAGTTTTTTAATTATTATTTTTAAAATGTTTTGCCCCTCCAACTAGAAAAACACCCATATCAGCAGTACATATTATGCAGCGTTTTCCATTTGACACCCAAATATTATTAGTGTTGGCCAACATACTAATTTTAAGAGAATCCCAGGGTGAGCAACATTGCACACCACTGAAATGGAATAACAAAGTGCTACAACATAGTATTGAAGGACTATTATGCAAGTTAGCATAATTCTCTTCTAGGTCAAAGATAAATTATTGGTAATTATGTTTTTAACATGTTAACAAATATATCTCAATGTAGCCATCACTTTTTCTTTGACAAAAAGAGAAAAACGAATTAAATGCCATATTATTATACATTGGGTTAACCACTATACCAGACTGGCTCTCCATTTTGAGCAATGTGAGTTTTAAATGAGCAGCAGAACATTCAGTTATTTCTGTAAATATGTTGTTTTTGTATGACAATACTGTATAGTTTGAGGTTTTGCAATAATGAAAACTGAAGTTTTGGTTATGCTATTACTATGTGAATTACCTCAGTGTTAAGTCAAATGGAAAAATGGGCAGGCTCCTATAAAAGGTCATTTTACAGAAGATAAGTGTTATGTCCTGGGCCTTGCTGAGTCATTCAGCAAGGCTCAGGAAGGCTGCAGGAAGGCTGCAGAGACCCGGACAGACCACGTGTCTGCCCGGGACCCAGACAGGCTGTCTCCGGCCTTGCGTGCATGCGCAAGGCGGGAGAATGGCCTGCAATGATTGGATGTGCATCCTCTTGCAAGGGTATATATAAGGCCAGTGGCCATTGTGTTCTTGCTTCTGTTCTGTGAGCGTGTTTCAATAAAGAGATCTTTGTTGTGAACCAGCCTCGTCTCGATGTCTTCTTTGCAAGAACAGAACATTGGCGACGAAGGTGGGATTCGCCGCAAAGGAAGCTAAGGAAGAAGAAGCTAGGGCCAACTCACCTGAAGGCCTGAGGCGAAGAGAAGCACGGCGTCCAGAAGAAGCAACTGCCTGCCAGTATGAAGACGCTGGAGGTGGGCTTGGCTTCATGGGACCCCTTCTCCTTCCTTGCGGCGAGAGACATCGAAGAGGCTATCGGTCACAACGATGTCCAAGCTGGGCCATCTTGTCAAGTTCGATACTTCGCACCCAGAACGATGGAGCTCTTATGTAGCTCGCATCGAGAACTACTTCAGAGTGAATAAGATCCAAGAAGACAAATTGAAAGCTGCTACTTTGCTGTGTGTCTGTGGGCAAGAGACTTTTGACATTGCTGAGAACCTTGTAGCCCCAGCACCATTGGAGTCGATCGCCTATTCAGATCTAAAGAAAATGCTGCGCGAGCATTTTGAGCCCAAGCTTTCTGTAATAGCTTGGAGGCACCAATTCGAGCAGCGGGATCAGCGGCCGGGAGAATCAGCTGCGGACTTCATCACGGCTCTGAGGCAGGCTGCTAGGCCATGTGCGTTCCAAGACTTGGAAGAGAGGCTCCGAGATCGACTCGTCTGCGGATTGCGAAGCCGTGAGATGCAACAAAAATTGTTTGCTAGAGCCGATGTTTCATTCCAAGATGCCCTGAGAGAAGTTGCAGCTGAAGAAGCAGCCAGCAGCACGGTGAAGGCCTTGCAGTCGACCAAGAACCCTCCAGCAGCAGTCCCCGTCCATCAGGAAGTCGTGCGAAAGGCCTCTGGAGAAGAATCCGAGGAAGAAGAGGTGGACAGACTTCAACAGTCAGCGGAGAGAAGACTGCAAGAACGCAGAGGGAAGACGCCTGCATCCCTTCGGTGTTTCGGCTGTGGGGGTTGCCAGAGGAGAGCCGACTGCCGTTTTCATTCTGCTGTTTGCCGGGCATGTGGCAGGCAAGGCCACATCGCATCAGCCTGCTTGGGTCGCCTGAAAAACAGGTCCCCCGAAGAGTTGCCTCTGAAAGGTACCAAGGTCCCCAGCCAAAACAGGGTGGGTTTCTGCGCGTCCCGTAGGGGGGTATTCAACACTGGGGTTCATCGGCCCTTTAAGAAAAAGTTTCGCACTGATGTAAAGTTGCAGGGAGTTCCCCTGGCCATGGAGCTGGACACAGGGTCCGCTCTTTCTATTATTTCTGCTGACATGTTTAAGAAGGTTTGTTCCAGGAGTGGCTCACGAGTCAAACTCAGGCCCTCCAATCTCATCTTCACTGACTTCCAGAATTCACGAGTCAGTGTGAAGGGGGAGGCCACGCTTAGAGTACAGCGTAAGGAATTTGATGGGTTGTTAGATGTGGTGGTAGTTGGGGGTGATCGAACGAGTCTTATCGGACTTGATTGGTTCGAGGCACTTGGGATCCAAGTGACTGGTCTGAACCATCTGCAAACTGTTAACCTTGCAGGAGTCTGTAGGGAGTTTGCTGATGTATTCAGCTCAGAACTTGGCTCATATAAGGGGCCTCCCATTGCTTTAAAATTAAATCCAGCCATTACACCCATCAGGGTTAAACCAAGGAGGGTGCCTTTTGCCCTCAAGAGTAAAATAGATGCTGAGTTGGACAAATTGCTCTAACAAGGCATTCTGGAACCTGTGGATTCTAGTCCATGGGAAACCCCCATAGTGACGCCATTAAAAGCCAATGGTGAAGTCCGAATTTGTGCGGACTATAAATGCACTCTAAACAAAGCCTTGCAGCAGCATGCATATCCAGTGCCGGTGGTGAGCCACATCCTGGCCTCACTGAAGGGGGGAAAGGTATTTGCTAAGCTTGATTTGGCTCAGGCCTACCAACAGTTACCTGTTGATGAGGCAACAGCTGAGGCCCAAACTATAGTTACTCACAGAGGGGCTTTTAAGGTAAAAAGGCTGCAGTTTGGGGTCAATGTAACCCCTGGCATTTTCCAAGGGGTGATGGAGAGAACGCTCCGTGGTATTTCGATGATGTCCTCATTACAGGAGAGTCATCTGGGAACTTAGCTGAAAGGCTGAGAGATGTCTTGCTGCGTTTCCGCCAAGCTGGGCTGAAGTTACAGCAAGACAAATGTAAGATAGGTGTAACATCCACCGAATTTCTAGGCTTTCGTATTGATGCTGAAGGCACCCACCCTGCAGAGTCTAAATTTCAGGCCATTCAAATGGCCCCCAGTCCCCAGTCAAAAGCTGAACTCCAGGCTTTTCTGGGCCTACTTAATTTTTATCATTCATTTCTCCCCCACAAGGCTGCAGTGGCTGAACCGTTACACCAGCTCTTGGACAAGCAGACTCCATGGAAATGAACAAACGTCCATGAAAGGGCTTTTAAAGAAGTCAAGGCCTTGCTATGTTCAAATGCGGTACTGGCACAATTCAATGAGCAATTGCCTGTGTGCATCGTATGTGATGCCTCCCCTTATGGTGTAGGAGCAGTGTTAAGTCATCTCAAGGCTGATGGGACTCAGGTCCCTGTGGCCTATTACTCCAGAACTCTCTCATCTGCAGAGCGTAATTACGCGCAGATTGACAGAGAAACCTTGGCAATAGTCTCAGGCATCAAGAAATTTCATGATTTCTTGTATGGTCGCCATTTCACGGTCTACACTGACCACAAGCCTTTGCTGGGTTTGTTTACAACAAATAAACAAACCCCACACATCATCTCCCCCAGAATGCTCAGGTGGTCAATTTTCTTGTCAGCTTATGACTACACCCTGGTTCACAAACCAGGGACAGAGATGGGCCACACTGATGGCCTTAGTAGGTTACCTCTAAAACAAATAGAGGCAGACCCTGCTCCTGCTGTACATATTCTTTCCATTCAGGAATTGCCTGAATCTCCCCTCAATGCTAGGGATGTGGCTGCTGAAACTGCCACTGATCACACGCTTGCACACATGCTGACATGAGTGTTGTCAGGATGGCCTGACACGTGTCCTGGTACAGATTTCCAAAGTTTCTGGTGTAGGAAACATGAGTTTTCCACGTTCAAAGGGTGTATTCTGTGGGGTAGCAGGGTAGTTATCCCAGCCTCATTGAGGACTAGAGTCTTGCTCTCTCTGCATGAGGGACATCTGGGAATTGTTAGGATGAAGGCGCTTTTGCGTAGCCATCTTTGGTGGCCTGGACTCGATAAGGACATCGAGGCCCAGGTTCAGGGGTGCCAAGTGTGCCAACAGTCACGGCCTGAGATGCCCCAGGCCCCTGTACATAAGTGGGAGGAGACACACACTCCATGGTCACGCGTACACATTGACTATGCTGGGCCCTTTCAGGGGCAATTCTTCCTTCTCCTCGTGGATAGCCATTCCAAGTGGCTAGAGGTCATTCGTGTATCCTCCACTACTACTGCCAGAACCATCCAGGTGCTAAGAGGAATCTTCGCTTCCCATGGCCTTCCTGATGTCCTTGTCTCAGACAATGGTCCCCAATTTACCTCTTCTGAGTTTCAGGTGTTTCTTCAAGCCAACATGATCCGGCATGCCACGTCTGCTCCTTTTCACCCTGCCACCAATGGTCAGGCTGAACGCATGGTGTGTACCACCAAGGAGGCATTAAAGAGAATCACTCAAGGACCCTGGCATCACAGGTTAGCCAATTTTCTCCTTGCACACCGCACCACACCTTGCACTGCTACAGGAAAGAGCCCAGCTGAACTACGCTGGGGTCGCAGACTCATCACGAAACTGGACAGATTGCACCCAGACCGGGTGGCTTCACAGGTGTCACAACCGCGGGCACCTAGGAGACTCCAAGTGGGTGATCCGGTATGGGCCAGAAACTATGGGCATGGACATATTTGGGTAACTGCTGTAGTCTGCAGTCTCTGGGCCACTGTCCTACGAAGTGGCCTTGGAGGATGGTCGTGTGCTTAGACGCCACATTGACCAATTGCGCTGGAGGCTCCCTGGCCACGTTTCCGCTCCTGGCTCTGCTCTCGGGGGGGAGGGGGACCTCAATTACGATTGTGGACCACAGTCTCTCCACGAGGGCGCTTATCCAAATGTTCCTACACATGTTCCAGGTGGGGGTCTTGCCATGGAGACAGCTCTTGACTCTGGCATAGACTCCGGGGGTCTTGCCATGGAGGTGGCTCCTGACTCTGGCAGAGGTCCCTGGCTAGGGGCAAATGGCCGTAAATTGGCTACTCAGGGTACTCCTGCTGCTGGTCTTGGGCTCGAGGGACAGTGCTCCCAAGAGGAGTCCAGTGGAGTTTTGGGGAACTCCACCCCACCAAGGGACTTGGGGAACTCAACCCCACCAAGGAACTCTGGTTTGGGTTTGGTGGATCCAGTCAGTCAGCAGTCAGGGGGAACCCCTGAGTCTTCTGGGTGACAAAGTCCTGGTTTGTTTTGCACAAACCGGCAGCAGGCAGTCCAGGCACCTATTCCTAATCCCACACCTATGACCACACCTGCACCTAATCTGGCTCCACGGAGATCAGAGCGGGTTAAGGGTCCTCCTAAGCATTTAAAGGAATATGTAAGGTCCCTGTTTACTATACAGGAGGTTTATTAGTCCTCACCATCTGAAGGAGTAAAAACAAGTGTAGTGCTGCGGTGTGAATATTGTCAAATAGTGAAAGTCCGTGGACATAACAGGGAACTAAAGGTAATGGGTTGCAAGGAGTAAAGGTTGACTGTATAACGTGCCAACCGGCCTGCCATGATGTGTTATGTGTAAAGTGCTAAACAATATGTTTAATTATTGTTTAATCCAAGGGGGGAGGGGTGTTATGTCCTGGGGCTTGCTGAGTCATTCAGCAAGGCTCAGGAAAGCTGCAGGAAGGCTGCAGAGACCCGGACAGACCACGTGTGTGCCCGGGACCCAGACAGGCTGTCTCCAGCCTTGCACGCATGCGCAAGGCGGGTGAATGGCCTGCAATGATTGGATGTGCATCCCCTTGCAAGGGGATATAAAAGGCCAGTGGCCATTGTGTTCTTGCTTCTGTTCTGTGAGCGTGTTTCAATAAAGCGATCTTTGTTGTGAACCAGCCTCGTCTCGATGTCTTCTTTGCAAGAACAGAACAATAAGAATGCAGAAGCAGCTAAGTTTTCTCTGATGCACCCTTTAAAGATGGTATAATTGGTCCTTTCAGGCATGCCTGTGTGAATTGCATTTAATAACAGAAACCCATTAAACCAACAAGAAAGAATGAGCTCATACATATTTCTAAAACAATATGCTTGGGTAGAAAACAACTTTCAGGAAAAAACAAACAAATCAGAAATATAGTGACTTTCAGAAAGCTGCTTTTGATATGTTTACACATGCCACTGAGAAAAACTGCTAGTGCTGCAGAGGAACAAGAAGATACATATTGCTTCTATCTTCCCATGTAAGTCAGAGAGAAGGGTGCACCAACATGCCATGTGCAAGAGTGGTGATCACTATACAACTGGCATTAATGTATTTCCTTCTTGTACATTGCCTTCTCCCACTGAAATAGAATGGTGAAATGGCTCTTAACTCATTTGTCACCCACACAGAGGCAACTGGCAATCAGGCTATATTACCTGCAGCATTATTGGGCACATGGTTAATACACCACTAATAAATGAAAATGTAATGATATGCCTTCAGTTATACATGTAGCAACATCTACCTGTTAATGGTTTCTCATGGAACATTGAATAAAATAGATAAGGGTTTCTTGGTGCATCCCAATGCCCAATTATTTAACTAAAGAGAAAACAGACTATGGCATTCCTAATTTATAAAAGGATGGGTTTAGATGAAGTGAAAATAATTTCAGGAGAAATTATTTTGGACCACTGGAGTCTGGAGCATTTGACAGAGCATCTGATATGGGTACGTCTGATGGGAGTAATGTCACACTCTTGTGATACAAGCAGCATAAACCTGTGAATGTCCATATTTGGGACTTCATTTTGTTAGTATTATACAATTAGAAATTGTATAGATTAGAAATTACAAACACATTGGACAAAATTCTTATGTATTTTCATATGTAAGAATACATTTAAATAACAGACCTCATAGTTTATAGAAGTATGGATTTCAGTTCAAGAGTTTTATCTAATTTTTATTATTGCCAAGATATCCAGGGCATAATATATATATTTTATGTGAGAAAGAATAAATAAATAATACTATTATCTAAATTGATTAAGTACAGTTTGTGCACTTAATACGTTACTATTTGGGAAACACTTGGGCTTTTCTAAGTGGATTGGAAAAACAGAATACATATTTTTGTTCTTTTTTATCAAGAGATAGAGATAGAAATGGGACAAAGTTGTAAAATTCTAATATTATTTCTCAAAATTCCTTTCACCACAAAATTTCTGTATAAAATATTTGGCTAAAATTCTGGACATGAGGCAATTTGCCTTTTAGTGATGAAAAATGAAACATATAAACTTTATTACATGTGCTTTTCTATTACTCTGCATTTTGTATCATCACATGTTGACCAAATGCAGTGATAGATTTTACAGTGACAGGAAATGAGACCTTTAGTCTCATAGATGAAGATGAAGCAAATTTCTCCCCAAATTTCTATGTCTTAATTTTATTTCATGGTTGCTGTTCTTTAGTCACTCATTTCAGTCATGCTAATTAGACTAGTGACCCCAAATGGCCAATTTTTAACTAAAACATTAATTGCATTTTTCCAAACCATGAAGTGTTCTATAAAAAGGTACCCAAGCATTATTAGCATTATTTTGCTTTTTTTCAAATTAGTTGCTTTTTCTTCTAAGTTCAAACCAATAAAATTATCTAAATAAATTGTTGTTGCTTCCTTTGCATGATCCTGATCATAAAACCTTATCTGACAGTAGCTGAACTCTTCTAAAAATGTTGTCAAATAATATATTATCCTAAAGCTGGAAGAATTAGTACATCACAACAAGGAAGTATAAATTCAGGGCTAAAGGTATGAGGTTCCTTATTAATGAATGGGGGATAAAAAACATAATTTTTAAAAAAACAACCTGAAGAAAAGCATTTAACTATCATTTATTTTTCCAACAGACTTATTTGTCTTATGACATGAGGTTATATCAATAAAATAACATCAAACTCAGGCACTAAATAAAATTTCCTATTCTCAATTCTGAAGGAAACATCCTACTCATCCTACTCATAAACTCATAACAAATCAATGTGAAAGAAATACATGTTAAATAATCTTAGGAATGTGATCAGATTTATAAAAATCACGATCCAATATGGAATCGATATAATGCACATAGATTCAGAAAATGTCTGAATCAAATTATTTTGAACACTTTTGAAGGAAATTTAAAGATAAAATGGTTATATCCATCTTTTTATCCTTCAAAATCCAATAAACCCAGTATAAATCTCCAAAATTAAAATTTGATCTCAACAATTTTGAAGGCCTCCTGAGCGTTTTGAGGGGCCATGTTCCTCAAACACATAGTGTGTCAGTGGCTACAGTGCTATGGATTATTCATGGAAAAGGTTGAAAGCCACAATGGACTCATATGGGCCTGATGGGGCTAAAGTAACTAAGATTTCCAAGATGGCTTGCCAGGCTTTTGGCTAGCTGGCTTTCATGCCTTTGGTGGAACTAAAACTCATGGTCTCTTGGTTTCTAGCCTGGTGTCTTAATTACCACACCAAAGTAATTAGACTGGACAGACTACAACACATATTTATCATATTAGCTAGATGGTGCCTAGTTTATTGGGATTATATATATGATTCAGCAAGTCAGAAAAGAGCACTGGGGCTTCTGGTTTTGAAGTCGCGGTGGAATGGATGCAAGAAGATGGGGCTCCATCTTTTGTGTTCGATTTTGCCCCACTGGGGACCCTGGAAAGGGTTGAAAGTCACCCCGTAGAGGCAACAAGCAAGGAGGGGACCCTTGTTTAAATTGGGAGGACAGCGACCCTTCCATTTGATCCGAGGAAGCCCTCCAAACTGGTGGGGGAAAGACTGGCTACATTCATGTAGCCAGTCAGAAGCTGCTGACAACGGAAGACAATAAGCACTAACAAGCAACTTTACAGCAACATGGATGAAACTGGGTGAGACTCTATCCTCTCTTTAAGACTTTAAGACCTCTTCCTGGAAAAAACTGCCCAAAGCACCCTCCCCAATGAGGAGGGAAGGGGAATTTCCACCCTATTCCCTCCGGAAAAGAAAAGTGGCGAATTAATTACTTGGGGGAAACAGAAAAGTACAAGTTTAATTTGGAATTAATATACATTTATGGCTTTAAATTTGGGGACTAAAAGTGCTTTTGAGATTTTTTTTTTAAAAAAAAAAGATTTGAAAAGCTTACATTATAAGTTGAGATTTAAAAAGCTGGAAAATGGTGCTAATGACATCTAGTGGTGAATTACGGCACTACAATTTGTTATGTCTAAAGGAAACTTGGCTTGAAGCCCAGATAGATAAGACTCTTACTGACCTTGGAAGCTTTCACTTTTGAAGATTGCAGCTGGGAAAAAGGAAAAGTATAAGAACTTTTGGGCTGCTTATCAATGTGGCACAGATGATGAACTATTTTGAAACTGGCTTGCCTGAACTACGAATATAAATATTATTGACTTTCAGAGCTATGTTGTGGAACTATTTCCCTGCAGGAGAAATACACTTCATTGCTTGAGATGATGGAATATTTTGGATTACAAATCCTTGATTGATGAACAATTTTTATTATAAAGACCACCTACAAAAAATGAAATGGATGTCCCATACTCAACTTGAAATGGTAAAAAACCATCTCTAATACCTGCTCCCAAAGGCTTCAGTTTGACATACTATCAAGCAAATATGAAGATCAGAAAGAAATTCTCTTCATGCTAAAATCAATACAAGAGACTATTGCTTTAGCTCATGATGAGACTACAAATAACACAATGGAGATAAAAAAACAATTTTCTAATCTAAATTTACAAACTCAGAATATGACTACAAAGAAGGAACTAGTAACCCAGAAAATAGAAGGAAAACTAGAGGACCTAAATGAAAAAACCAACTGACAGATTCAGACAATTGAAGAACTAGAAGACGGAGCGATAATATCGGAAATGGAAAAGACATCTTACCAATTAAGAATTCAGGACATATGCGAGGAAAAGGAAGAAGAACTGATTGAATGGAAGATAGAGCTGTTAGGAGAACTGTGGGGAATTGGAGAAGGAGGGAGGCTGTTTAATGAATATCAATGGGTTCATTCTTCCAAATGAGTTCATTCTTACTTTAACCAAATGGTCTTTCTTATTCCAAACAATATACACAAAAACAGAGGAAAAATTACTTGATGATTCAAATGCATTGACTTGGAAAGTTAGTTGGGAAAGGAAGAAAGCTAGAGTAAGACAGAGGTTTTGATCTATTAGATGGGATATTATATTATTAACTAGATGTTTGAATATGGTGGAGAATAGATAATTGCTGGAAATAGTATTATTATAACTAGAAAGATAAGATTTGTAACTAGAATAGTAGATTTTGGTATAAGAAGGGAAACAGGAAAATGCTAAGAAGTTTGAATAAGAGAAGCTTTTGGTTACCCAAATATAACTTACTTTGAAATTATAAACAATAGAGACATTTTGAACACTGATGGGAATTTTTTTTTTTTTTAAAAAGCGAAAACAGGATACTGATTGAACATATGGATATTAAGTGCAAATGCAATTAAGATACGTTTTGGTTAGAAAAGTTATCTAAAACTGACATTATTGATAACATGAGGAAAATGTAACAAAGATGTTGATATTCAATTGTATATTTACTAATAACAATAAGAATTGTATTTGCCTAGTGTGGGAAAACAGGTACTCCCGGAAGAAGAGAGGAAACATTTGATGGTGCAATATTGGATCTAGATTGAAGAAGTTAATATACACCATGGAATTATTAATGGACCCAGACAACACGTTGTCTATTAAGTACTTGATTGTAAAAATAGAAAATTAATAAAATATTTATAAAAAAAGGGCACTGGAATTGGGAAGAAAATGGTGCTTGAAAAATATAAAATGATGGCGCTGAAAAGCATTTAAAATCATAGAAAAAACTAAAATAATAAAGTGTTTGGGAAAATACTCTTTGGCTCCTTACACAAATTGGATTTCACCATAGACAAATTGTTTTCTAGTCTTAATAGCTCATTATGTACTTCTGCTATTGTTCTTTGTATGAAAATGCTGAATTCAACTTACCATTTTATGTAAAATAATATTCACCAATATTTATGGAGATTCTCAGTCATCCAGGTCATGGTTGTCCCAAAGGTGCTTTTTCAAGAGGCAACTGGATTTTCTTGTTTTTCTTTGAAGACGTTTCGCTTCTCATCCAAGAAGCTTCTTCAGCTCTGACTAGATGGTGGGAAATCGAAGGATTTATATTCCTTGCAGACAGCTGGTTATTTGCATTCTTTTAGGGAGTCGTTTATCTGTGTCCTCAGGGTCACCTGAGCGGTGCAAATGGGTGTAGAGCCTTCTTGGAACTGCTGAAAGGACTGTGTTGTACCTTGGAGATAGAGGATGTCATATCCTTCCCCCTCTGTTGTAAGAGGGCTGTTCAGTTTTGACAAAGATGGCCTCTTTGACCCTTCTTTCAAATCAGTGTTCTCTGTCCAAAATGTGGATGAGAAGTGAAACATCTTCAAAGAAAAACAAGAAATCCAGTTGTCTCTTGAAAAAACACCTTTGGGAATATTTACCAATATCTCCATAGAACTGAGAGGATCCTGTAAATATGCTGTTTTGAGCTAGCTGCCAATCTGGTCAACAATCCAACTCAAGGTGTGACATCTGTCTATGGTCAGATTTAAGAATGGAGAGTGCTAATATTTCAATCAGTATGTAATTATATGCAGTTCCCTTCTGCTATGAAAAGTAGCAAAAATATGTCTTGAGAAAGCTTTTATAGCTCAGGTTTCTACAAACTATTTCACCTCAGATGGATGATTTATATCTTATAATTGGGTTTGAATATTTTTGTTCAGGAACAACATGCACACACACACAGAAAACCAGCAGATCTTAAGAATTGTTCAACATATATTGATTTTATTATTGGCTGATTTTGAGTTAGAAGAAGTATGTGTGCATAGATGGTACAAATGCTTACGTGTTATATTTCATTCTGTTTGGGGAATCAAAACAAAACAGTTTATACAATGTTGCATATTCATTTACTTCTGCTATTTGTTTTAAATAATCTGAAATATGCAAAACCAAAAGAATATTATCTAATTAAATGCCAAATCAACTGGGGATTTGTAATCCAAGCATAACTGCAGGGTGCCAGGTTGGAAAAGACTGTGAGAAAAAATATTCCATTTACATAATTGATAGCATGGCATTGTACATATTTACTTGGGTTTTCATGGATATTGAGATGAACAGGATTTTGCTGCAGATACTAAGAAGAATATAACTGAATTTTAGTTTAAAATGAAAATGTGCAATTTTTGAATATTTTGGATTCTTACTGAGGTATAACAATTAATTTATTTAGCTATCATGTCATATCCTTTATGTGTTCTAATATCATAGGGATGTTTTTAAAATACTAATATTAGTTATACAGACACTGGTTTTAATAATTAAATGTTGTAGGTTGATTTCTCATTCTTTTTCAACCTCCTTCCCATATTATTTTGCCAGGCCCATTAGCTTTTGTAATAAGCCTATTATAGGCAGTAAAATATTAATGTGTTAACATTATTTCTTTTAAAAATATAGCAATAAGAGGATAATTCAAGCAAATGAAATAATGGAGACACAGGTCTAAACTAAACAATAAAATTTTATTAAACATAATGGACTGAAGCTGTGGTTTATTTGAAAGCTCTTCTTAGAGGAGATAATTGTGAAGAAGAGTAGTCTACATTTCTAGTTGTTTAAATATATCCTTTATCTTAAATTGAGTACACTAAAATCTATAATGATGAATACAAGAAAGATGCTGCAGACTGAGAAAATTTCAATTAATTCTTATTAAAAACTTTTCAACATTACATGGAGTCAAAATTTACATTAAAAATTGGAAGTCCCAATAAGGCCTTTTCTCTTCTCTTGATAAATGTTGATTTGTTAATTGGTGAACAAATGTGATTGGATCACAATATTTCTATCAATATTCCTCTTCATTAACATTCAATGGACATATAACAAGTCATCTATTCAAATTTATTTGATATTTCTAACTATATCTATACAAATATTTAAAAAGAAAGCCCAGAATAAGGAAGCATGAAAATGATAACATGGCAATTAATTTAAGGCCTCATCAGACAAATACATTAAAACCAAGAAATTTGACACAAACATTTACAATACAGTCCTAACCAACAAATTTTAGTCTATGTAAGGAAGGGTTAGGCAAAGTCCAAGAATGATGTAGAACAAGTGAACCAGAGTTCAGCTCTTTATCTGCTTACATACAATAGACAGAATCTTACCAGACTAAACCCTTACTCTTCTCACCCAAATGGGAACACTGGGAGATTCTAAGGAGTGACTATCTTTACTCTGTTTCTTTGTCTCCTATCCAGTTCTGGGTTATGCTGCCTCTTGTCTCTCTTTCTTTTTGAAATATGTTCCTCCTCCTCCTTGGAAAACTACCATTTCATTATAGTCCATCATACCAGCTCTCCGTTGGAGGGACCATCTTTCACAGAAAGATTATTATTTGTATTTGAACCAAATACGTTCATCAGCTTGCTAATACCAATTCAGATTAGTTTAACTTTGGCAGTAAGAAGTTGAATATAGCAAGGGCTTTGTGGAATATTATAAAAGATTACACATCCTTAAATGGTGCTTTTACAGTGACCCTTACTGCTCTTAATTAGTAAAAGAAATCTTCATCTAAATGTGAAGTGTTATAAGAAAGATTATTTATGGAACTTGGGAATTCGGCATTTATTGAACAGCAGCAGTTGAACAGTATTAATGCCTATTACCATGAGTATACACAAGGAAGAAGAGAGGAAATGACAAAAATGTTTCACAACTTCCTGATGCAAACCTCTGCCTTTATGAGTTTGTGAGTGATATCACAACGCAAGTATGAAAGGGCAGAGCTTGCCTCATGGTATTGTATTATAATGCATGTGTTGACTTTTGGTGACATCATGTCTAACTGTGGATGTCTATACCTATACCTCATCATGGCATAAGAATTACTATTACTTTTATCTTTTCAAGCTCATATTTAGTTACTTGGAGACCAAGTTCCAAGTAGCTGTGTATTTATGAGACTTATCTGGTACAGCTTCACTGCCTGAAAGCACAGAGATTATGGTTGGATCAATGAAAGACTGTGGCTTTTCATTCTTCTTTTTTGGGAGAAAAAAGGGAGCTCCAGTAACAAACAACTTCCAAAGCTTAGGAACACAATTTTTTAAAAGTTAAAAATATTGAGCTATTCTGCTCACTGTTTTTTTCAGGTTAAACAAAATCCTGGAGGAATTTCACTTATTGTTTTCTTAATATATAAACTGCCATGTAACTTTCACTGATGTATGTACCTTTTAAAATATAACTTTTCCTAATATAATTTTAGTGGACCAGAGAATATATATATAATTATATATAACTAGTTATATAATTATATATTAATCACAGTTATACAATTATAATTATATATTAGAATATATAATTAGTGGACCAGAGAAATGCTATGGATATAATTTACTTGGAATAACAACAACAACAACAACAACAACAACAACAACAACAACAACAACAACAACAACAACAACAATAATAATAATAATAATAATAATAATAATAATAATAATAATAATAATAATAATAATAATAATAATAATAATAATTGAAAGGGACCTTAGAGGTCATCTAGTCCAACCCCCTGCTCAGGCAGGAAACCCTATACCATTTCAGACAAATGGCTGTCCAGCCTCTTCTTAAAAACTTCCAGTGTTGGAGCATCCACAGCTTCTGGAGGCAGGTTGTTCCACTGATTATGCTTATAAGCAAACATGTAGCTTACTAACCATATCTAATTTTATTAAATCTGAGCACCAGGTTTAATCTCTCAAGGCTAGATTGGTAAATTAAAAAAAATTCAAAAACCTATGTAGTCACCAGAAATGAGGAAAATGTTCCTTTTAAAAATGTAAATTCAATCAATCACACTTAAGTGGAAATACAGAAATAAAGAATATCCTAGAATTTGGAATAATCTGATTTTGATATATTAATTTTAGTAGAGGCCAAATTAAATCCAAACTAGCTGGATCTAAGATAAGCCTTGGGGGGATTCCTCATTGCTAAAGTGTACATTCTTAAAAAAGAGAATAAATTTTATAAATTTATTCATAGATAATATTAGATCACTGGTTAACTTAAAATAGTATGTGGAATTCCTTGCCTCAGTTCCTTTTCTGTTTTTCAGCTAATTTTAATAAACCATTTGCCCTGTACTGCCATATAAACATTACAGATACACTTACTTGTTCATGTATTTGTATTTGTATGAATCTAAAATAATAATAGAATATTCAAATATTATATATTCATATATTAAAACAAGGGAGTTCAGAACTATGTAGTAGCTGCCCCAGTATATGCAATATTGACACATCACATTTTAAGACATCTTAAACACTACAAATAAAAATAGGGGGGGGGGAATACAAAACTAGTGAATGCAATTTAAACAACTTAAAACTGCATACACAGATCTAAAGTAGACAACCTACCATAGTAAGCTAACAAAAAAACATAAAATGTAGGTGGGAAAATACTTCTACTCAGTAATTGCCTACTATTCTGTAGACATTATTATTATTAGCTAGTATCCAACTCACCACACAGGGTTGTTTATTGTGAGGAAAATAGAAGAAGGACGGAACACTAGCTATGTTTGTTGCCTTGAGTTATTTATAAAAATAATAAAAGTGGGATTTTAAAAAATCTAAAAAAGTTAATAGAATCAGCAATACATTATGATATAGATCTGAAACTCAAAATTTATATAATGATGGAATATAGTTTGAGTGGATTTATGGTCTGGGAGAATAAGAAAGTTAAGAATTAAGCTTAGGTGCTCACAATTTTAGGGGCTGTGAAAACTCTGGAAAAGGCGCATTCCCAACGTCAAGGAATACTTGTGAAGCACCTCATCTGGGATTGTTTAGCAACTTGCAAGTCTCACACTATGGCTTCAGAAAGCAGGTTCTTGTCTCTGTACACATGCATGAATGCACAGTTTTCTTTCAAAAAGGCAAGTAGCTGTGCACACTCATAGAAACAGCTAAGAGTAGTTTTTGTAACAACCTTACAAATCTTACAAACACTATGACTATTTCAACAGTTTGACAAGAGATATTTCATATACACATCTCTATGTTGGGAAGAACCTTGTCCAAACATTTTGCAAAGCCCTGCTAATTTGCCATTCTTCTGAAACTGACAATTCCCTGGTTTCATATAATACTTGTAGTGATTCACAATTGCGCACTCAAGGAATGTTCTGCCTCCTATTTGTTATTTGGCACAATATAGAACTACGCATGGTCTGAACAGCATGTTTCAAACGACACTGCTTTTCAAGTAGGTGTACAGGGTCATGAACAGAACGGAATAAGGGTCATGTAGAAAGGATGGCAAACATATTGCTTTCTTTGCCTTCCAAATTTTTTCCCTAACTACTTTTTTATTTCATCATCCTTTTATACTGAAGCAAGCTCAAGGGCATACCAGAAGAACTTATCATAATTCTGAAGCTAAGAAATAACAGTGTTTAAGATAGTAATGACAATAGAGCGATAACACTGTGAAAGCATAAGCCAAAAAAAAAAGCAAAATTTAACATTTATAGCAAAAATCTTTGGGTGTTCAGTAAAGCCCTCAAGTCTTGGCTATGTTGTCAGGCCTGGGGCTCCAGTGACCCAAAGACCTGCTCAGATGGCTCCATGGTTGAGGTGATCAGTTTCATCTTCCCTCTCCTCAGGTTTGTATTTTCACTTTTATATTTATTAATAAGGGGTTTTATGTTGTACATTTTCTCTTTTTATTTATCCTTCTTATTGATTCTTGATCGCCACCCAGAGTCCCCTTTGGTTAGATGGTAATTTGATAAATACATAAATAAAAACCAGCTTTCCTTTGATAGTTTCATAGAATCTTTGAAGTTCAAGCCTGCAGAGCTTTCATCTTACCAGCCAGAGATATAGAGATATGCAAGTATAAAAAGGCTCAGTCTACAATTTCTAGTAACAGTGAAATGGGCTAAATAGTTCCCCAAACTTTGGGGGTTCATCATACTAGTAGACTTTTCTAAACTAGTGGATTGATAGACTACAAAAATAAATAAACATGAAATTAACAAACAACTCCATTATATACCATAAAATATTTGACTGTGATTTGGTTAGTGAAATTTTACCACCTGTCACCTAGCTGATTCAAACATATAGCATCTCCTTCACAAACCACAAACCTCTATCTTGTGTTTAAGCATTCTCTATCTTTGTCACATTCAGTGAACACTGATGAATTATCTCTGTCAATAGACTTGTTATAAATTAAGTAAGGTCAAAATTATAGATTCATAGAGTGCTAATCAAATGTAGCCATTTTCAGTTAACAGGATTTAGACATAAAATGGTCTTGAAAATCACATTGATTTATTTATTAATGCTAACAACCACATCCATCCAAAAGTAGAGTTACTATTTTCAGTGTGCATATAACAGCTTGCAAGGTTCTATGACTCTATACTGCCAATGGGGTGATTGGGAATAGCTTCCTCTGAAAAACGTATTTTAGCCTTTTAATTGCAACTTCTTTTCATTGAATTGGACTTTCTCTTCTGGTTTTTTCTATTATGTCTGGAGGAATGGGAAACACTCAGGATTTATTTATTTAATTATGTTTGTTTGTTTGTTATAGCAATTTGACTCCAATGGACTTGGTGGCATATAGAAAAAATATATAAAAACAGATAAAACAAAAAACCTCACAGACAGCACATATTAGAACAATCTTAAAAACAACACAAATCAAACACAATAAAATGCAATGCAGGTAGTTCTCAGTTATCCACAGCCTTTTTTAAAGCAACTATTTGTAGTTATGACAATAAAAAAGTGACTTTACGATCAATCCTTATATTTATAATCTTTGTAGATTTGTCATGCAATGGAAAGCTTAAATAAGATCACAAGCACTGTCAGAGTTTTACTTAGCAACTCTTTTGCATAATGACTAAGTTGCTGCCCCCAATTGTGATCTCTAAACAAATATTATATGTAATACACATACAGGTATAGTATAGGGAGTACCTTGCTCAATAATAGTAACTGTGAGAGGGATCTCGGAGTCCTAGTGGACAATCACTTAAATATGAGCCAGCAGTGTGCTGCAGCTGCCAAAAAAGCCAACACAGTGCTGGGCTGCATTAACAGAGGAATAGAATCAAGATCACGTGAAGTATTAATACCACTTTACAATGCTTTGGTAAGGCCACACTTGGAATACTGCATCCAGTTTTGGTCACCACGATGTAAAAAAGATGTTGAGACTCTAGAAAGAGTACAGAGAAGGGCAACAAAGATGATTAGGGGACTGGAGGCTAAAACATATAAGGAATGGTTGCTGGAATTGGGTATGTCTAGTTTAATGAAAAGAAGGACTAGGGGTGACATGATAGCAGTATTCCAGTATCTCAGGGTTGCCACAAAGAAGAGGGAGTCAAGCTATTCTCCAAGGCGCCTGAGGGCAGGATAAGAAGCAACGGATGGAAACTAGTCAAGGAGAGAAGCAACCTGGAACTGAGGAGAAACTTCCTGACAGTTAGAACAATTAACCAGTGGAACAACCTGCCTCCAGAAGCAGTGAATGCTCCAACACTGGAAGTTTTTAAGAAGAGACTGGACAGCCATTTGTCCGAATGGTGTTAGGGTTTCCTGCCTGAGCAGGGGGTTGGACTTGATGACCTCCAAGTCCCTTCCAACTTTATTATTATTATTATTATTATTATTATTATTATTATTATTATTATTATTATTATTATTATTATTATTATTATTATTATTATTATTATTATTATTATTATTATTATTATTATTATTATTATGCACATTTCTTTGGTCACACAGGATGCAATGCAATCACTTTGCTGATATGTTCTGAGAAGAGAGACATGATTGGAAACATGTGGTCTCTCTGATATCCAGCATTTTGAATAACCAGAATTTTGAATTATACTTGGAAGTTGACTGGCAGTGCAGCTTGCTTAACAGTGGTGACAAACAGGAACACCAAATGGGACCTGTTACTGATGGCGATGCTGTATTTTGAATAAGTTGTACTTTCCAGGTGGTCTTCAAGAACAGCCCTGTGCAATAATCCAGTTGTCATGGTTCTGATAGATAGAGCCAAATAAATCAGAACTCCAAGGCTAGAGGCTTCCCCAAAGAACATGTTTATTAGATGCAAAATATCTGCATGGTCAAAAGTGAAACCAAGTCTGAAACTCCCCCCAAAGAGTTACACTATTACAAAGTTAAACTTCCCACCCCAGTACTATGCAATCATCCACGTTCCCCAATAGAATAGGTTGGCGGGCTTTCTAACAAAATGCCCATCCCTCTAACATAACTGATAGAATGACCTTGGTTCCCATGGGACACAGAATTGTTTAGATTAGCAAAATCCTCCACACCCCCTCCCATTCATGTGGCAACCTAGAATGAGCAAGATGGCTTCAGCCAGGTTTGTTATAGAGTTGACAGTTGGATCCCCCTAAAGAGAAAGCAATTCCTGCAGAGGAAACAAAAATACAGGTTAGGAATCTCCCCTGGGTTTCTGAAGATGTTTGTCATAAAACTTTCTTATTAACTTTTCTGCCTTCACATCAGTACTTTTCACCCAGGTAGCCTCTGACAAGAAGTAACACTTCCACTGCACCAAATATTGTAATTCCCCTTTATATAATCTTGGAGTCAAGAATGCACTTTATCTCTTTCTACAAGAATGGGACCAGGCGCCTTTGGGAAATGGGTCTCAAGGATGATTCTCTGACAGGCTTTATCAAAGTACAATGGAAAATGGGGTGAACCTTCCCTAAAAGCGATGGGAGCTTTAATTCAACTGTGACAGGATTTATGATTCTGACTATAGGAAAAGGGCTGAGAAACTTAGGTCCCAACTTTTTGCTGGACAGTTTTAATGTTAGGTATTTTGTAGAGAGATAAACTCTTTCCCCCACATGAAATGGCCTCTGGGGAGATCGCTTCTTATCAGCTTGCTCTTTATAGGTCTTAGTGGCATGTGGCAACCTAGAACGAGCAAGATGGCTTCAGCCAGGTTCGTTGTAGAATTGACACCAGTCATGAATGACCAAGACATGAGTAACTGAAGATTTAGGAGAAACATAGGGCCTGCAAGAAGAATTGTTTTGGTTTATCAATCATATCCATTCCAGAGAGGAAAAGGTGAGTTGCAGTTCCCTGGGAAATTTAAATATTCTTCACAGTATCTTTCATTTATACTGCTGTGTGAATAGAGGCTTAAACATTATTTTATCAAAATGCTGATCCTTAAACAAAGTAAGAAGTAATTCAGCATGTGTAGGAGATGTGAGTTTTCAGCATTTCTTTTGTTTTGGTCAGAAATTATATTTAGGTTTTGATATATAATAGTGATATAGCTTTTCAGACTAATCAACATCTTTCTACATGTTTTGAGCACCATCTAGTGGTCAAAACGCATTAAAAGACTTGTAAAAATTGTTTTGGTCCATATTTTGAATGCATTCAAGTACTGAAAAATCAAATAAATTTAATTATGCATTACAGAACTTAAAATGATCAAGGATTTAATTCTATATTAACTTAATGTGTTAGTTCAGTCTTATAAAAAGTAGTTACTATCAATGTCAATTTTTCTTTGAAAGATAATAGTTTCCAAACTGATTTGCTAATGTACCTTATTTTTAGGTAATAATTTCCTATCCTGGCCAAAATATGTAACTGTAGGTCATTGGTGCACTCTTCTCTTCCTGAAGTTGCTAACCTCACCCTCTCTCCACATTTTGTGTGCAACAACAACAACAACAAAAAATATATAGGGCAGTGGTCAGCCTTGCAGGTTTATTTTGCAGCATTGCAGCATAAGAGTCTGAAGGAAACACTACCAGCACCGCCATCAGTGGGCACTGCTAAAGCAACTGTGGTTAGCCATTGGTCTCATATTTGGATGATAGTGCTGGACTTCTAAAGATGTGGGGAGAAATGTACTTTCAGACTTGCAAGATTCTGTTAATGCAGATTTACAATAAAGTAAAATTAGTAAGAAAAATGAGGGCCTAGTAGTGATGTTGATGGGACTGCTATCAAATAGCATTTCTAAACTAGTAAACTATTATTGCAGAAAAATTTAATTTAAAAATAATTCTAAACCTTCTGCAGAGAGATTAGTACAAGGGCAGAGGAAGCTGTTGAGGCCAGCTAATTGTCTTCTATAGTACTCATTTAGGTTTCTGGAAAAAACTGGTATCCACTCACCTTTAATGTTTTCTCATTGTTAGATGGAAGCTCTAGTACTGGAAGGTACTGTGGGTGTGCATACTTCACCTCTGTAAAGATTAGGATGGAGGCCAACTTTGTTTTTTTCCTATTCTGAAATAAGTTAGTCTGGAACTGATTTGTAAATCTTAAAAAAAGTGACAAACATAGAAAGTGCCATTATTTCTTTTGCATCAGTCAGGCATTCAATACACAAATCTTTAACTCTTTGCTGCCATCTAGTAAATAATAAGAGTTTTGCAGCCTAGATTAGCAATAGCAATATATATTCTAACCACTGCTCCACCAAGAAACAGAATTGTATCTACAGTTGATTGAACCCTAAACAAACATGTGTAAGGACTTTATTTTAATGAGCCCAAACTCACTGCAGCAACTCAGAACAGCAGAAAAAGGAAATGGAGCATCTATACAACACATTCCAACAAAATGGATACCCACGCAACTTCATCAAAAAGTCCCTGATCACTCAACCCAATACAGCACAACCAACACAAACCCTAAAAAGAATTACACTGCCATATATCAAGAATATCTCAGAAACCACAAATAGACTACTACAACCACATGGAATCAGCGTAGCACATAAGCCAACTAAAGCCCTTCAAAACATCCTAAGTAAACCCAAAGACCCAGCAACCTCAGAACAAAAAAAAACCAGGAGTTTTTTACAACATACAAGGTAAGAACTGCAACAACCAGTATGTAGGACAAACAGGGAGAAGACTGGCAGAACGCATCCATGAACACCAACTGGTAGTCAAAAGGCATGACGAAAATTCTTTCATTTCACAACATATAGACAGATTTAACCATTATTTCAATTGGGAAAATCCTAGACCAGGCCAAATCCAAAAATGCCAGGGAATTTCTAGAAGCCTGGCACTCTGACAAATCAGCCATCAATAGACACATAGACATTAACAACATCTATAGATTATGCAAAAGAGACAATCAACCAGCTCAAAAGAGAAAAAGACTCTAGCACCTCTCCACCAGTAATCAGCACTCAGATCAGCATAGATTAACTCCAAGGTCCCCTTCAGACCAACAATCAAGTAAGCAATGGCCCAAGAAAACAAGCAAGCTCAGAGAGCACCAAGGATCCCTCTAAACAAACATATATAAGGATAGAGAAGAAAACATTAACAATAAGTTGAATAAATTAAGGGTGACTTAAAAACTGTGTCAGATAATGGGTTGATGATAACAACCAGTTTGATTCAGTGGTTAAGGCACCAGGCTAGAAAGTAAGAGACCATGAGTTCAAGTTCCACATTAGCCATGAAAGCCAGCTGAGAGACCTTGGGCCAGTCACTCACTCTCAGCCAAATTCACCTCACAGGATTGTTGCTGTGGGGAAAATAGGAGGAGAAAGTATGTTGGATATGTTCACTGCCTTGAGTTATTTATAAAAATAATAAAGTCAGGAACTAAACAACCAAAATTATTAGAATATCACAGTGTCATAAGAACTTAGCAAAACGAAACCCTGCCAACTTCATTATTACGGTATGTTTGTGCCACAGGCAAAAGACACAAGGCCTGACATGCCTCCTACTGGCTTCTACTACCGAATAACTTCTGTATAACTATCCCATCCAATCTTTAATCATTAACTATGATTTCATTGGCTTGAACCTTGCTTATAGTTAAGATTAACATAGTATGTTTGAATTGAATAAAGGCAACCTAGAAATATTTTAAATATGTAAACAATAATGTGGATGTTATGACCACACAGAAGGAAGAAGTGTGATTATAAAAGCATATGCTTCTTATCATAGTACTCAAACCATTTGGAAAATCCATTTTTATCATAATGTTCATATCCTTTGCAAAATCATTAGTAAAATTGGATTTTTCAGCCATAATCTGTGTTGATGGCCACCAATTTAGTATGTTTCAAAAGGGAACTGAGTAAATGCATGACAGATGGACTTATCAATAAATACTGATCTTAATGGCTATTTATTACCTCTAGTATTATAGTAGGATATAACACATATAAGCCTATTTGTGGATAAGCCAACTCTAAACATTTCATATTTTATTTTTCACGACTTATTTGTGAGTGGTGGATTTTTCATGATATTTTGGTTAAAAATTTGTGTATGTGTATAGAATACCTTGCTGGTTCATATATATATGAACGAGACAACAACGAGACAACAGCGGCCTTGGGGGAGGATGACAGCCTCACAGGGCGTCTTAATTGTAGGTTGAGAGATCGCTCTAAAATGGGAGGGGAAGGAGATAAGGAGCAAAGGCAGCTGGACAGCCACCCCCCCGAGTGCATGTACGCGCTCAAGGAAAGCGAAGGAGGATCTGAAGGCAACCATCAAGGCCACTGACAGATTGCCAGGTGTAGATCAACTCAGCACATTGTGGACTATTGCAACCAATGGGCCGATGATGCGCTCGAGAAGCCGGGTGCAGAGGCAGGAGGCTATATAGGCCAGCTCCCAGAATGCCTCCCACTCCAACTCTGAGGACGTTGGCAGTTTGGCCGACGAAAGCTAAGTGCTCTTTTATCTACAGACTTGTTTATATTAAACAGTCTTGTTTATTTTTATCCTGGTCGCTTTTTTCTTGTAAAATTTTTATCAACATGTGTATTCCCAGGATTCGCATTTTTAGTGTTATAAAGGACATATATATATATATATATATATATATATACATACATACATACATACATACATACATACATATGTTATGTGGATGACACCTTTGTGATAATCAAGCATGACCAAATCGACCAAATCTACCAAAAAATCAAAACATCTTTACAGACATCCGATTCACGATAGAAACCGAGAACAACAATGAACTGCCATTCCTGAATGTCCTTGTAACCAGAACCACCAATGGCCAAGTTCTAACATCCGTATACAGAGACCAAATCCTCAATTTCCACAGTAATCACCCAAATGACATAAATAAAGCTGTGTCAAAACACTTTTCAGAAGAGCAGAATCCCATTGCAACACCACAGAAGCCAGATTAGCAGAACAGAGACACTTATACAGAGTCTTTGAGAGAAACAGATATCCACGAGGCTTCATCTGGAGATCCCTACACACAAACAACACAAATGCCCAAAACAACACAACAACTACAACAGGAACAGCAATAACCAAACGAATCACAATTCCTTACATACAGAACATTTCAGAGATGACAGTAAGATTACTACACCAACACGACTTCACAGTAGCCCACAAACCACCTCAACTCTTAGACGGACCCTATCAAAACCTAAAGAGCAAACAGAAACAAATCAAAGATCAGGTGTCATATACCAAGTCCAATGCAGCAACTATGAAAAGAACTATGTGGGCCAAACAGGAAAAAAGCTATCTACCAGACTGCACGAGCACTCCCTGGCTAACAAAAGACATGACCCATTGTCCGTCATGTCCGTCCATAAGGATTCAGAAGGACACAAGTTCGATTTAACCAGACCACAATTATAAAAGGAAAGAAAGATAATTCCTTGAGGCCTGGTTCTCCACCAACCAATCAGTGAACAGACACATTAACCAACCACTGAGAATGAGAGAGCTACTTCAACTGAAATATCGGAAGCAACATTCCAAACAAACTGAACACAGTTCAAACCGCATTGAAGATGCCCTCCCCCCCCGAACGGAGGTGAAATGTTTGCAACCTAATTACCAAGCCCAGACATAACATAGAACTGTGTGGTATCAGACAATATGTCCATTCATATGTATTGAATGTGTGTCTCATTAACTTGAAAGAAATATGGCCTTAATCCATAAATTTGAGTGTCTGAAACTGATCTTACATAAGGTATAGTGAACAACCCTTACAATAATCAATTGATGCTTTTTCTTCAAACTTCAAGCAAGCAGCCACACAGTGTCAGCTTGTATCAAGTATAATAATTTTATGCTTTGTGGATTTTGTCACAAAAGTCGCATTATTAAAAAAGAGAAATGGGGAAAGGATGGAAAGAGAAGGGATCTAGTTCCAGTCCATAAAAGTACTCCAGTATCTCTCATCTAATTGATTGCTTTTTAACATAGAGATAAAATAATATCATCAAGATTTCCCTTATATTTCAATAATCTAGCCATGCAATTTGCACAATATATTTGTTTAATATTGACCTATGAGACCATTCAAACAATGATATCAGCTTAGTAAATACAAGCTAGTACAAGTAACCTACCATGATACCTATAAAGATAGGCTGCAGTTTACTTTCTATTTATGTTACTATCAATTGATCAAAGAATTACTCATTCTGCAGGACAACATACTTTTTGATCTCACCATGAGCATTTTTTTTTAATTTAGAAGGCATTTAAAGCTGCAAAAAGCTCTTCCAGTTTTACCTGAAGTCTTTGGAGGGAATTCCAGTTGTCTTAGAAGATCAAGTTTTATTTAATAGTTATGGCAGAGATCTATGGGCAGAAAGAAATCTACACCAGAAACTTCTATTGTGTTTATTATTATTACATGCCTTGCTCTGGTGGAAATAATCATACAAAACGAACAAAGCATTCTTTAACAAAACTTTTGTTTAGGGAGCTGCTTTGCCATGTTGGCAGTAAAGTTTCCCAGCAAGTGCACTCTATTTTGTAGGCAGGCTGATTTGTTGCTCATTGATTTAAAAGATGCCAAAAATGCATTTTTTATTTACATCATGGCAGTACATCTCATTTAAAATAAAGAATACATTTGTAAGTTGGCTTTAAAAGATACAAATCTTGGGGGAGGTTTTGTTCTACTGATTTAAACTATTTATAAAGCTGCCCATCTTAAACATCATAACCTTGACTGGCTTACAAACAGCAATAAAAGAGCAATAAAATAAAATATAAAATAGAAAGCTTTCTATTTCAGCATAAAACATTTAATCTTTCAGCATAAAACATTTAATCTTTCAGCATAAAATAAAAGAACACAATCCCACATATCAACAAGCAAACTTTACTAAGACCCAGTCTCAATCATTCGCAATACTTGTGAGAAAAGAAATAGTTCTTCAGTGTTTTTCAGAAACCTAGGAAGAGAAGTGCCTGCCAAATCTCAGGGGGAAGGGTGTTACAAAGTGCTTTATCTAACGTATCTAATCAGTGTTGCAAGTTGTATGTGTCTGTGTCTTATCCAATGTCAACACAAATTAAACTTTTCACAAATTAAACAAATTTCTCCTCTTCTTTGGAAAGAAAAAAGGGAAGAGTCAGACTAAAGACATTATGTAAAGAAAGTATTTCTAGTATGAATGGTGTTACTACTCTACAAATGTGTAAGAATCTGGAATGAGGGGAAGAAATTAGCAGATCAGTGTGGGGATTATTATGCAAAAGAAAGAAAAGAAAAGAAAAGAAAAGAAAAGAAAAGAAAAGAAAAGAAAGAAAGAAAGAAAGAAAGAAAGAAAGAAAGAAAGAAAGAAAGAAAGAAAGAAAGAAAGAAAGAAAGAAAGAAAGAAAGAAAGAAAGAAAGAAAGAAAGAAAGAAGAAAAGAAATCTTGGGCTGCCCTATAACCTCTCCTACTTTAACAAGCTTAGAAGTGGTGGTACATCAAACTATGCAATATTTATTGTATGAGCACCTCCATAACATAAGGATGCCTTCAGTTGCTCACTAGGATGCCCTCTTTTATTTCTACCTTGGGGCAACCATAAACTATCACAAAAAGCTTCTATAGGCTGAATTATTATACTGTCTTCTTGAATAGTACTGAGGAAGGAAGGAAGGAAGGAAGGAAGGAAGGAAGGAAGGAAGGAAGGAAGGAAGGAAGGAAGGAAGGAAGGAAGGAAGGAAGGAAGGAAGGAGGAAAGGAGGAGGGAGGGAGGGAGGAGGGAGGGAGGAGGGAGGGAGGGAGGGAGGAATTCAAGTTGTCAATTGTTTCATAAAATATATTGCTCAATTGTGGAGAGAACTTTATAAAATAGGTAAGATCAATGTATACTTTGCAGTTTTCATCTTTTAAAAAATATTCAGTAAAATTATATGTATATACTTTATTTTTAAGCACATTTTTCTTAGAACAGTTGTTAAACATATAGATTTTCTGGTCAAATTTTATGTTGCTGGTTATTTCTCTACTTACAAATCCCTGCCCACAGGACATACAGAGAGAACAGTCAATCACAATGCCTAGAAATGAACGGTATTTTGAGACCTAAGACATAATATTGTCCAATTTGGACAAAAAACCTCTGGTACGATGTAATTAATTTGTCTTATATTACATTACAAGACAGAACCTTTTTGTTTCTTGATTGTTCTTATAATATGTTTTCTGAAATTACTTGATTTACTGAAGCCAATTTAATGGGATAGATAGGCCTTGCTAAGGTTTACATATCAACCTTCAGGCTTCAATCTATTGAACATCTGAAGTAAAAAAGAGAAAATGAAAAATTTAAAAATAGAAGAGATAACTTCATGCTGGTTTAGTTTATATTTGTGTTTCATTGAGATGATGCTCAAAGAGCTATTCTATTTCAGGGCCAATAGGATTAAGAAATTTAAGCCCATAAGACAAACTAAACAAAGAACTGTTGGGACCCTAGTAAGAGGAGAGAAGGAAAAGTCTTTTCTTCATTCAGTGATGGTTACATTATTTTGTGAAGTAACCATCCTGTTCTAAACTGCTGATATTAGGAAAAATATCAAAGATATTTTGTTAAGTGATGATTTTATCTTTTAAATACTGCAGCCAATTTTGGTCACCATATCACAAAAAAGATGTTGAGAGTTTGGAAAAAAATCAGAGAAGAGCAACTAAGATGATCAAAGGCCTGGAGACTGAAACATACGAAGAACAACTGCAGGATTTGGGTTTGGCTAATCTAAAGAAAAGAAGAAATAGGGGAAACATGATAGCAGTATTCCAGTATCTGAGGGGCTGCCACAAGGAAGAGGGGGTCACTTTGTTCACCAGAGCACCAGAGGGAAGGAGGAGAAACAATGGTTGGAAACTGATCAAAGAGAGAAGCAACCTAGAATTAAGGAGAAACTTCCTGACAGTGAGGACAATCAACCAGTGGAACAGCTTGCCTCCAAATCTCCATCACTGGAGGTTTTTAAGAAGAGACTAGACAATCACCTGTCTGAGATGGTATAGGTTCTCCTGCTTGAGCAAGGTGCTGGACTAGAAGACCTCCAAGGTCCCTTCCAGCTCTATTCTATTCTAAAATTCCATTGAAATCTATAGACATTAGATGGCCTAATATTAAATACATTTACCTGGATTATGATTTTTTTTCTTTTTACGATCCTTTAATCCCTTTTATTCAGGGTGGACTCAGGGTGACTGAATGGAGCTGAGAGTTTACTGGCCAGATGCCCTTCCTGATGCCTACATGGAGGTTACAGAAGATATTTTCTCTTGATGCCCTGATAGAGAAACATTTGTTACTGCCTAGGACTGAACTCTCAACCTTCCTGAAGAGCCATGATGGTGCAGTGGTTAGAATGCAATATTGCAGGCTAATTCTGCCAACTGCCAGGAGTTTGATTCTGACTGGTTCAAGGTTGACTCAGCCTTCCATCTTCTGAGGTGGATAAAATGAGGACCCAGATTGTTGGGGGCAATATGCTGACTTTGTAAACTGCTTAGAAAGGGCTGTAAAGCACTATGAAGCAGTGTAAAAGTCTAAGTGCTATTGCTATTGCTATTGCTTCCAAGTGGGAGGCGAGCGTCTTCACCTCTAGGCCACCACACAGTTCTACTTGGATTATGAATAATTTTGCTAAAAAACTGATATTTTAAAGTGAAAACCATAAAATCTGCTGCCATGGGACTGAACAGGGGGCTGCTCCTCCATAGGAATGCATTTGCACCTTTAGCAGGCTGCAGGCTCTGATTCTTACAAGTGGGACATTTATCTCCACCCAATTCATGTACGCCCCTAAGAGGGAAACAGATTTTCAGACTTTCATTCCAAATTGCCACAAAAGATCTTTCTGAAAGCCATTTCACCTTGCCAATTATAGAGCTTTCAGAACTTATTGAGGAAAATATTAATATTTCTTTCTGGGCTTGAAACTGAGGGATTTGCACCTGCAACTTGTATAACTGGTAAAGTGAGATAAAAAATACAAGTCACCCATTGCAGCTAGCTAGTTGTGTCTCTTATTTAAGTGGCAGGTTTAGTCCTGATAGATATGGCTCAGCTCAAGTTTCCAATCTGAACTATGCTTTAACAGAAACGTTATGCCTAATAGGTTAAATCTGATACTTCCCCCCAGCCTTTCTGACAGGTTTGTAGACAATTTACTTGCACTTCTCAGGTCTGGTGCTAGGTGGCAATTGATTGTTGCCATATGGGCATTCCTGCTGTGGAAAACTGTACTTTCCAACATTTCCCACAAAATACGTATACTGCTCTATATTGTTCAGATGTATTTCTGGATCACAGCCCCAGAAGTTCATCTTCAGGTATGTAATTTCAAGTCAGTTAAATTAAATAAGGAAATTTAATATGCCTTATAGTCGGTGGTGGGATTCAAATATGTGAACAACCGGTTCTCTGTGTGGATGCCGCTTCCGGAAGTCCATTCTGGGCCTGGGCAACAAAAAATTAACTACAGGTTCTGCCGAATGGGTGCGAACCGGCTGAATTCCACCACTGCTTATAGTGACATTTTAGCAATAGAAATATTTCTCTAACATATAGAAAATTGGTATTATTTAGTTCCTTTGCGTTCAAGAGAAAACTAGCAGGTTTAAGATAATTGTGGAATAGAAGTACAGATTTGGGCCTATTTATTTATGCAACCAAGTTCATAAATCTGCCAGTTTTTTGAGCACTCCCACAAAACAAATTTACACTGCTGTTGGATTCGTCCCTCACCATTACATTCCCACACAATTTCACTCTCCAATGGCTGACTAATAGCCGAATCTCATCTGTATTGCAGGTGAGTCAATTGTTCTGCTTAGTATAACCTTGGAATCATATTTAAAAAATAAATAGGGAGGAGGCTTTGCTGCTCTCCATCACAGAGCATGCTTATTTGTTGACCTGTTGCCCAAACAAACAAAAGGTGACTAATGGTAAGGACAGGAGAGCAGTTGTTTTTTGTTAATTTGTTTGTTCTTTGGCCATCTCATTTCTGGCTAGTTGGAGACAATGTAGATAAACATATCTCACAATCTTCCCAGCCCTCCAAAATGTCCCAGTCCTCCACCCCAAAACATTTTGATGTCTAAGGCTAAGTGTAAAATGGTAGGCCTTCTCTCAATAAACATATATTAATCAAACTGACAAACTGACAATGTGGAAGGAACAAACTGAATTGTTGCTTCCACATTTGAGGACAACAGACCTTTGAAGGAAGCAAAAAACAAAAACAAAAAAACCCTGTGTGGCGCTATAGAAACCCAACATTATTGTAGCTTCCATTTTAATACTGTGCCAAAATCAGTCTACCAATGTTCCAGAGTTTTCTTCTTCAGACAGTTCTGCTTCTCATTCTCAGAAGCTTTGAATTACTTTTTACGAAGTTGTTGAGCTCACTTTAATGCTGTGAGCTAAGAGAAAAATGTGATTGTTAAGCTTATTTGTTTGTTTTCTTGATACATATTTCTCCTGACAGATTTTATGCAGGTCCAAGTTGATTCAGGACTCTTCCAATACCTAACTCCCACACTTAGCAAGTAGCTAATAGCAGAACCCTAAATGACTCAACATAGTCAGAAAAAACCTTTATTACAAGCTAGAATGTTTCTGCAGAACACCAACTATTTACAGAACACAGGAATCCAGTCTGTATTTACCATACACACAAGATCAGACCAATTGTCTGTCTGGTAGTTGACATAATAATGAAGCTATTGCTCTAAGCTGGCATTTGTTCTCTACATTTCTTTATGTTCTCTCCATTACTTTATCTCCATGAATGATAGGCAGAGGAGAGGTGATTTTAACAATGAGTTAAATGCAAACTTATTTAATAGTTTATTAAAGTTTTAAATATATCCTGAAAAAGTGTGCTCTGAATTATGTGCTTCTGTTGTAAATAATATGATGGACAGGCAGTGGTTTTGAAAAATCTGTAGAATAAATAGACAAAGGAGCAAATAAGTGGCAGATTCAAGAACAAAACAGAATAATGTCATCTTTTTGTCCTGTACTATCTACTTAAATTCCAATTCTTTTATTCCATCTCACATCCTAAGCTCAAAACTAAAACTGAGCAATGTTTATGCACAGGACAGCTCCCTGTTGTAGAAAACAGGTTTCTCAGTTGGCAATCTTGTTTGTTGGAATCATAGTCCTACCACAGAACTAATGTAGTCAAATCTGTTGCTCTCCATCCGAGAAATGATTGCCAGTTTTGCAGTCCCCTTGATCATTAAGCTGACCATTTTTCTCAGATATGATGATGGTTATGATTATAAAGCCAGTATGATGTAATGGTTATGGCACCAGGCTAGAAACCGGGAGGCCATGAGTTCTAGTTCCATCTTAGGCTTGAAGCCAGCTGGGTGACCTTGGGCCAGTCATATCTTTCTCAACCCTTGTAAGGATGTGAGAGCAAACCACTCCAACAGTCTTTCCCAGAAAACTACAGGGACTTATTCATGGTGTTACTAAAAGTAAAAATCACAAAAGTGCACACTCGACTAATGTACTAGCAACATTTTTTTGCCTAACTTGAGTTATTCAAATTAAATGCAAAGAAAATAAATTATTTATTTTATGTGTCCTAATATATATTTTTTGTTTTAGTGACTTTATGGAAGTCAAAGTATGCAAAGGAGCACAGATTGTTTCAGTTTACTTTTTATTTATTTTTTTTAAAAAAAACCTCATAATTTTATTTAGTCATTATTAGTTCAGAACAAGGCTTTGATATTCAGTAGTCTATCTTTTATTATCTATATATGAAGCGTGAAATATCATACAGATGTAGAGCAGAATGTGCTGAACTAATTCTACATTTTAATAAGGCATCTCTATCTAAATCAAGGAGTTTTGCCATAACTGACAGTTATAATTGGAGCAATGAAATCTGAGGACTTCCACAAAAAGATTGAATTACTGCTTTAGGGGAAAGACTTATAGCATCAGTAGGGAAGGGAGACTTGATGTGGGATGAATCAAGGGCAAAAATATCTATGGTACGTAAATTACAATATATATATATACTGTATATGTGTGTGTGTGTGTGTGTGTGTGTGTGTGTGTATGTATGTGTACATACACAAAGAGACATTGAATATATTTTTCATATGTTACTACCTTTCAAACAAAAATCTCTATCTATGTATGAATGAACATTATCTTATTTGAATACCATATACAAATCCAATACAATGCAAATACAATAAATAGGACAAATGCATATTTCTGAACTGACGTTTTGGGGAGGGAACTGGATAAGAAATCAATATTTTACAGGTCAATAAAATTGTTCTTATATGATTCTTAAGAAAAATTTGAATATTCCTTTAAGGTTGATCTCCGTATCAGAGGACAGGAGGGAAGTCAATGCACACTGTTTTAAAAAAGGGATTCAGAAAACTACATGCCAATTAATCTACTGCTTACTCTGAATAAAATTCTATATAATTATTAATAAAATTATCAATAATAAAAAGACAGATCTTACTCAAGAAAACAAATATGGCTTCTGCAAATCTCATTGAAGTATTGCAAGAGGTAGAATATTGGCTCAGAAGTGCTCCTGTTTGCATTCTTGCTTGGACTTCCGGTTATAGTCTAAAGGAAAGTCTATACTTTCTCTGAAACAACTCAGTTTTTAAAAGTTTATAAGGAAAAATTATTAGAAAAGGTCTAGTCCATTTATAATATGCTTCAAAGTACCTTTATATAATACTCTGATATTGCAAAACTTTATACAATCTTATCTAATTTCCTGGTAATTTTTTTGAATTTCAATTTTTATATGCTATATTTGTATATTTTTTTCAAGGAACTCAAGACAGCTTACAATGAGAACTTCCTTGAATAGGTTGAGCAGAAACTGTCTAGTCCAGTGTCATCCAGTAAGTTTCAGTGGCTCACAATAAACCAGAATTTGGAAAGGGAGAGAAGTGGTGGTGGTACTTGCTGAAGATGCCCAAGGAAGAGGCAAATGTGTATCAAAAAGAGAGAATGTGAGATTCAATCACAGCAACTAATAAAGATAAAACAATTTAGTTCCAGAATATTTCAGCTTATCCAGCTATGGAAAGAATACCAAACTTAAGACTTGAAAGAAGACATAAGAGAAGATAATTCTCAAAATTCAAAGTGCTTTTCAAAAAGGAGGTTATTTTCATGTGAACTGGATGATACAATGGCACTCAAGTAGAAAAAATACCTAGAGGCATTAGAAATTGGCCAACCCATTTAAGAAGTTATAGAAGTAGATAGAAATTATGATCATCATGTAAGAACAAGGGACTGCACAATGGATATTCTACCTTAGATGTTATAAAACCTTTCTATATGAATGACTGTGTGACACTTAGTGAAGTACATTTGGTTTGTCCAGCCACTATTGTTTGCTTATTCTATGAGTCATTTCTCTTGGAAAGTAACAGTTTGTCTTCTCTCTCTCTCTCTCTCTCTCTCTCTTTCTCTCTCTCATCTATCTTTGTGGCTTCTTCAGTATTCCAATGATTCATAAAGATATTTCATTTTATATTTTATATTATTCAATGTACTTAAATGTTATTAAAGATAGATGGCATACCAGTATTCATTATGCCATAACTGGCCAAGAATCTAATCAGTGATGTTAGTTAAGCATGGAATGAAATTAAATCAGGGAAATGCTTTTCTTTAGAGGAGCTGCAAGAAATTTAGTATGGTAAATTAGAGATAAGTGATTTGGAGTCATTTCAAGCTCTGATTAAAATCAGTGAAGTAGCTCAAGAATCAGGATATAAAGTCCACTGACGCAAAAAGATGAAAAGCATACTTTTTTTCAGCAATATCAAAATTAGTTACAATACTTTTCTTAACCAAGGTCTGAAAGTGACTATTAGAAAATATTCATATCAAGTTTTACTCATACTAAGGGAATGTGAAGTCACAGTTGCCAGTTCTTTAGCTGGTCTTGGCTTTCATGCACATGGAGTTCTTCCCAAGAACCTAGGATGATGCAATGTATTGGCATGGTATATATGTGCAGATTCAAGCAGTGTGGTCTTTTGACAGATGGAAATTTTATCAATACACAAGTTTTCTAAGAGCTACCACAATTTTTTGTTATGGTATTTGGCATGGAAATAACCACGGGGTTACCATGACTGATTTATGGCATAATTGTTCCATTTCAATTTCCAGACCTTGATACTTTGTGATATTCTCTAATTCTTTTTCTTTGTAGCATTGCTACAACAATTATCCATATTTTCTTCTTTTCAACTACAGTTATTTCTGAGATATTAAGAGCTATGTTCTCATCAGATTGTACTCATAAATCCCATAATATTTTAATCTGCACATTTTTACTAATTTTTCAACTCTGTGTTCCCATTAATTTTTCATTCCTGTACTTGATAATTTTTATAGGTGTTCCAGTTTGATCATTGCGTTCTTTATAATTAGTTTGTATAATCTTCTTGCACGAGCTGATTATATGATCTATTGTTTCTTCTGCTTCTTTGCACAATCTGCACTCTGAATCATTTGATGATTTTTCAATTCTGGCCTTGATGGCATTAATTCAGATAGCTTGCTCTTATACAGCCAAAATCAATTCTTCACTTTCTTTTTTAATGTTCCAGTTACAGTATAAGCCATATCTGTCTAAAATTATTATTATTACCCAGTTCCATTAATCATGTACTACAGCAGATTGTGATCAATTTTCTTCTTCTTAATTTGAGCTTTGCCCAAGGGTTTCAAGAGCGGCATCTAATTTTGTAGGAGGTGCCCAACAAATACAATTATTTCAGTAAGACTGTCATAAGTTCCTCTACATCTAAGCAATTCAATTCTTTCTAAGTTTTAATGCTATTGCATCTAATGCTCCAAATAACAATTGGTGATACTGTGGACTTTTTCCAAAGTTTTACAGTCTCTGTTTGCACATTTCAGTATTTTATAATCTTTATAATATGTATCTATCAGCCAAACATGGTTCCTTCCAGGGACAGTAATAGCTAGTGTAATGCATCTTCCATGTGTCAATCAGTATGAATTTTAAAATCCCAATAAAATTTTGCTCAGACGTTTTCAGTGACTTTATCTGTGACTTCATGTTTGCAGCTGTTCCTATTGGCCACAAATTCAGAATTATATCAATGCCAGTGTGATATCTTCCCAACTCAATAGTGCTTTTTCTTAACAAACTGCCTATGTGGTTTTGCTGCATCCAGTTATTAATGATCAACTGTTTCATCCATGCCTCAGTACAGTTGGCATGTACTATCCAGATTGTCTTATGTATTTTGCTTTGATAACTTTTATATGTAGTACACGTTCTTCAGCTACAAAAGCATTCTTTCTGCTTCCTTTTTTTATTGTGCCATTCTTAAGCCACTACCATGCTCTGATGTTGTTCAATTTTCCTTCATTATCTTCCAAGAAATGCCACAGAGTACTTTGATTTTCCAATTTTCTTATCTCATTTTCAGCTGTTGTTTAGTTTCTTTCGAATTTTATTCATTTATGTTTCAGACCACCCAATTTATACATAGTAACTCCAGGTTGTATACAGGAAATTTAAAAAATGCAAACTAAATAAGTATAATTAAAATTCAAAACAATATTAGTAGAGAACCAGGAAATCCTATTCAAATCCATCTCCAAATGAGAAGCTCTATTTATTGCAATTTGCAATCTCAGCTTTTCACAATTGAGTCTTTGGTCTATGGAAATTGCAAAGGTTCCATCTATGGCATTCACAGCAGTTACCTCTGTCAAATTCACTGAGACTGGCTTCTCAGTTATAACATAAGAATCAATTCATATGTTATGCATAGTTAATAACCGAATAGCATCTTTCCTCCTCGCCCCTCCATTTTATATTCATTCAAGAACAAAGCAGAAAAGTTGCATTTCATCTATTTTTCAGCAAGTAATCTGTATTCAGGTTAACAGAAAAAAAATCCTAATTAATTCAGTAAATCTTTGTTCTATATAAATGTGCCAAGTGAATCAGTAAAAATAATCAGTGAAACTTAGTAGTAAGTAGAAAACACTATTTCATGAAATTATTTCTCCTGAGATCAAAGATTCAGGTTCATAAAGGCTTGGTCGAATCACTATTATTCCTTCTATGGACAATAATTTTATAAAACAGAATATTTGCTAAAGTTAATGACTTTTATCACTTATCAGAATAAATAATAACTTGTAACTATTATGGTTAAAAAGCTGAAAATCAGTATTCGTTTTGCTTAAAAATAGTATTGATTGGCAGCGTATGTAACAATTGTATATTCTTTTAATATGACATTGGGGAATACACTGTACTTTTATTATGCTGTTATGGGTTTGGGAAAGGGTTGTAAGTCACTCTGACAGCCCTACAGGATGATAATGTAGAGCAGGAATCAATAAACAAACAAAGTGATGTAGGTAATAAATATAAACATGATATATCTAGAAGTAAAACATTTTTCCCAACGTTGACTGGCTTCATTTGTATTATTTATAAGTATGAAAAGGAACAGCTATATAATACAGAAATGGATTTGATGTTTAAACGTATAGACAAGCAACTCAAAATTTATATTCTGATTCTAGGTTTTCTGATTTACTGTAGTGATCCTGGGCTAAATATAAAACACTTTTGAGAAATGAGAAAGGCAATGTTGTACCAGGTCAAAAGTACATTTAGTAGAAATGATACCAGAGAAATCCTGGTTTCCACTCTTCTTATCAATTTACATTGGATAGCATTTGAGATGATATCTTTTGAAACTGGAAAAAGAGATGGCAGGGTGGATTACTGCCTAAATAAGCAGAGTCAGTTCCAATCTGTTCTTATCTCCTGGAAGGTTAGCCATACTCACTGCACAGAATCATTTCTTAATTCCTTCTTTATGGACCAACTGACAGAAGAAATGTCATGGTAAGGCTAATAAAATCTAAATGCTCACTTTTTACTACTCTTCTTGAGATTCCTGATCTTATTAGTATGGAGAGGAGAGGAGAGGAATACAAATAGTTATTATTTTCACCTATGGCAAGCCTTTTTGTGGCTCAGCTGTTCATATGATTGCTAATTCTGAGCCAATAATGTGACCTAGTAAATAGCATCAGATTCACAGTTACATTAGCTTCTTGGTTTACTGGGTAACAGAGAGTGAAGTGGACAAGACATCAGCAGAAAGCGAAAGGATTTTTAGTATCAGATTAAGTATGAAGTGAAGCTCAACCGAAGCAATAGAGAAAGTAAAGCATGTTTAGTTCTCTGCCTCCACTGCATTTACACAGAACTTGCAAATTTTGTCTTGGTTATTACATTTTTATCAAATCAGCATAGTCCATGTGGAGTGACCATTGAAAAAGTGGGAGTGACCGTAAGTGCAAAATATGGCAGGTAATGCTAACTAGTGGACATAGTTACAGATCACATGATGCCTGGATCAAAAAGTTTTTAGTGGTTGCCAATTGTTTGGCAAGCCCAATATAATGCTACAGTAAAACTTTAGTGCCCTAAATTCTAATTCTTCTGTTTTAAACATACTGAGCTCCTCTCTATAAGTCCTTTGAAAGGTACCCTACAATCATAGCTTCATCTGTCTGAAATATAGAAGATAATTTTCTACTGGACTGTTCTCATTCACTCTGTTGTGATTGTATTTGATTTTCATTTTCTCTGCATTTGGAAACCTTTTGTCAGGTTTATAATATTTAAATGATTTTAGAATTCACTTTATATAATAAACATTTTTATTATTTTAAGTACCTTAAATACTCATTTGAGCAGAAAGAGCTCAAAATCTAAATAAATAACTTTATTACTTTCATAAGGATGCTCGCCAACTGACTTTGAGCAAGTCAGAAATTTGGAAGTAGTAGTAATAGTAGTAGTAGTAGTAGTAGTAGTAGTAATAATAATAATAATAATAATAATAATAATAATAATAATAATAATAATAATAATAATAATAATAATAATAATAATAATAATAATAATAATAATAATAATAATAATAAAGGCTAAAAAAAATGTTCCAACACCTGAACAAACTAACCAACAAACTGACCAACCAGCAGAAGAAGCCGCCACACAGGGTGAAGATTCCCCTGTACAACAACTCAAAAATGTAGAGCTAAGTGATCTAGCAAAAATGCTGAAAGAAAAGATAGAAAACCACATCAATGAAAACACAGAAAGAAAAAGACTGCCTGCCATTCGTGAAGTGCATAGCAAACGAGTGAAAGATATACTAAATGCTGTGAACAACATATTAACTTCCATCCCATCCAGCACACTGTATGAAACAAACCAACTAATGTACAGTACAGCTGCCGTTATAACTGCAGAATTGGGTTATAAAATGCCAAAAAAGAAGCCCACTGGAACACCAAAGTGGAAAATTCGACTTGAAAATAAAATAAAAAAACTACGAGGAGATGTCAGCAAAATGAAATACTTGAAAGAAGGAAAACTAAAGAATGAAAAGCTGAAAAATAGTTTATACAAAAAGTATAATCTGGAGGAAAAAACAATAACGGAAACTATGGAAGAACTAAAACAGCGTGTAATAGCAACAGCAAAGAAAATTGAAAGATACGAAGGACGAATAAAACAATATCGTGAAAATGTCCAGTTCAGAAGAAACCAGCACCTCTTCTACCAGTCACTTGACGAAAATCAAGTCCAAACTAGTGTTCTCCCGTGTAAAGAAAAAACTTTAAACTTTTGGAAAGAACTGTGGGAAAACCCAGTGGAACATAATAAAACTGCCTCCTGGATCAAAGATATCCAAAAGAAGCAACACAAAACAAAATGGAGAATACTGTAATAACCGCTGATATGGTTGCAAAACAAGTAAAGAAGGCCAAGAACTGGAGTGCACCTGGCCTGGACGAGCTGCATGGATACTGGTTGAAACATCTCACCAGCCTCCATCACCGCATGGCCACTCAGTTTGATGAAATGCTCCAAAATGCCACAAGTGAAGAATGGTTAACAGCTGGCCGAACATACTTGATAATGAAGGACCCAGAAAAAAGCACAGAACCAAGTAACTACCGTCCAATTACTTGTTTGCCAACAACGTTCAAACTTTTTACAAGAATACTGGCAAATTCAGTATTCAACCATCTGATGGAAAACAGTCTGTATCCGGTAGAACAAAAAGGAAATTATAAAAAATCAAGAGGAACAAAAGATCAGCTGCTCATTGACAAAATGGTACTTAAAAATGCAAAACGACGGAAAACGAACTTAAATATGGCGTGGATTGATTACAAGAAGGCATTCGACTCATTACCCCATAGTTGGATTAATGCGTGTTTGGAAAACTTTGGAATCAGCAAAAATATATGTACATTTTTGAAAGCAAATATGCAAAAATGGAAAACAGCCCTAACAGTAAATGGGGAGAACATTGGTGAAATTAACATCAGACGAGGAATTTTCCAAGGGGACTCACTTTCACCACTACTGTTCAACATCGCATTAATTCCATTGACAATAATTTTACGAAACACAAAACAGGGATATTACATCTCAAGCCAGCATGGCAAGATAAACCATCTGCTGTACATGGATGACTTAAAACTGTACGCAAAAAGCCACACTGAACTTGAATCAATACTCAACGCAGTCCAACTATTTAGCAGCGACATCAGAATGAACTTTGGACTTGAAAAATGTGCTGTACTATCCATGCAACGAGGAAAAATGGCAAAAATAGAAGGAATAGTACTGGGAAATGGAAGTATTGTAAAAGCACTAGCAAAAGATGACGGTTACAAATACCTAGGCATATTGGAAGCAGATAACATCTTGAATGGAAAAGTCAAAGAGTCAACGCAAAAGGAATACATCAGGAGAGTCCGCAAAATTTTAAAATCAAAGCTGAATGCTGGAAACATAATTAAAGCCATTAATACATGGGCAGTCCCAGTGATACGCTACTCAGCTGGAATTATCAACTGGACTTTGGCTGAACTGGAAAACCTAGACCGGAAAACACGTAAACTTTTGAATATGCACCACGCTCTACATCCACGAAGTGACATCGACAGGTTGTACCTGCCAAGAAAAATAGGGGGCAGAGGACTATTGCAAATCCACCAAACTGTAGAAGAAGAAAAACGAAGTTTGAATGACTATGTGAAACAAAGTACAGAAAAACTGCTGCAGGCTGTGAAAACAGAGAGCACTATAAAAATAACAGAAACAAAGGCAGAATATAAGGAAAAACGTCTGGATGACAGATTAAATAGATGGAAAACCAAAGCTTTGCATGGACAGCATTTGAAAAACATTGAAGGAAAATGTGATAACAACTTGACATGGGCATGGCTTAAGATGGGAACCATCAAGAAAGAAACGGAAGGCTTAATACTGGCTGCTCAAGAACAAGCATTACCAACTAATGCCATGAAAGCAAAGATTCAAAAATCCACTGACAATCCAAATTGCCGACTTTGCAATGACAAAGTTGAAACTGTTTCACACCTAATCTGTGAGTGCAGCAAAATCGCACAAACTGATTACAAATCTAGACATGATCGAGTTGCTAAATTAATCCACTGGGCATTGTGTAAAAAATACGACTTGCCTGTGTCCGAAAAGTCGTGGGAACACAGGGTGGAAAAAGTTGTTGAGAATGAGAGGGTGAAGATCTTGTGGGACTTTCGAATACAGACAGATCGCCATTTGGAACACAATACGCCGGATATCGCAGTTGTAGAGAACCGAAGCGTACAGCTGATTGATATTGCTGTACCAGGAGATGCCAGAGTCGAAGAAAAAGAACTGGAAAAAATCACGAAATATCGCGACCTGGCCATCGAAACTGCGCGATTATGGATGAAACGTGTAACAGTGGTACCCATTGTCATCGGGGCACTGGGAACTATGTCCAAAAACTTTGCAAAATACATCAAGAAATTGCAGCTTCCTGCAATAACTCCAGCAATGTTACAAAAAACTGCGCTACTCGGAACATCTTATATTTTAAGGAGGTACCTGGTTGACACCTAGGATGCTGGTAGCAACCCGTGTCAACCATCAGCGTCAGCCAATTTGAATGTTCAGTTGACTGAGGTTCATGTTTAATGAATAAAAGATATAATAATAATAATAATAATAATAATAATAATAATAATAATAATAATAATAATAATAATAATAATAATAATAATAATAATAATAATAATAATAAAGTTGGAAGTGAACTTGGAGGTCATCTAGTCCAACCCCCTGCTCAGGCAGGAAACTCTATACCATTTTGGACAAGTGGCTGTCCAGTTTTTTCTTAAAAACTTCCAGTGTTGGAGCATTCACCGCTTCTGGAGGCAGGTTGTTCCACTGGTTAATTGTTCTAAATGTCAGGAAGTTTCTCCTTAGTTCTAGGTTGCTTCTCTCCTTGATTAGTTTCCATCCGTTCCATCCGTCTCTGTATCCTTATGGTACAATAAAACAGGATTGTGTACATAAGTTGTTATTAACAATTGTCTTCTGTCTTGATTCACCATTAATAGCTTGCTTTAGTGCTTTAATTTGCTAAGTATTTTAATACCTTTATCTTGTTTGCCTCCTAGCAGTCTTAAAATAAGTCTTGTAATGCATTTTCCAAGTAATGCATGGATCTGACATCAAGGAGTCCTTCGGACCTTTTTTTTAAAAAAAAAATATTTTAAACTAGGTCTCAGTTCCATGAGCAATTTTCCTTCTACTTCAGAGAAGGGAACAGTCTAGCTGAAGTTGTTTATCCTTGAACTTCTACATCAGTATCCATATGTTCTGATTAATAGTGTCCAAATCATCACAAGCATTGTGTAGTAAATATGCAAACTGAAAGTTGAACGGTTGTTTGTAAAGTGAATTCTTTACAAACGGTTGTTTGTAAAGAGAATTCTCAATGTGATGATCATTTGCATAATCAACATAAAACAAACATCCCTCATTTTATTTTGCTATCTATCCTTTAACTTCTCAACCATAGTTTAAAAAATGCATTCCTGTCATTGCTGAGATTTAAAAGAAACAGACCAAATAAAAGTGGAGGTGGAGTTGCTCTCTATATAAGAAATAACTACATCTCTACAGAAATAGAGCACAACAATGATGAAAACTGTCTTGAATGCATTTGGGTCAATATAAAAGGGAGAAAAAATGACATTGCCATAGGTGTATACTATAGGCCACCCAACCAAACAGAGGAAATAGACGAACTTTTTGCTAGTCAGCTAACTAAGGTATGTAGGAAGCACATCACAATAGTAATGGGGGACTTTAACTACCCTGACATCAACAGGGAGACAAACTCTGCACCAAGTGGAAGATCAAACAGATTCCTGACAAACCTAGCAGACAACTTTGTCTCCCAAAAAGTAGAGAAGGGAACTAGGGGATTAGCCATTCTGGAACTAATTCTCACTAACAGAGATGAAATGATAGAAGGTGTTGAAGCCACAGGAACCTTGGGAGGTAGTGATCATGTAATATTGGAATTCAATATTATGGAAGCACAAGCAATAGAACACAGTCAAACTAGAGTCTTGGACGTTAAGAGAGCTAATTTCAATAAACTTAGAGAGGGTTTGGGAAGGATTCCATGGAAGAGAATCCTCAAGAGGAAAACAACTCAAGAAGCTTGGGAAATTTTGAAAAGCGAGATAATAAAAGCCCAGTCTAGCACAATACCAACAAAGAGGAAAAATAACAGCTCTCAAAAGAGACCAGCATGGCTACATAAAGAACTCTCTGATAAATTGAAAGATAAAAAGGACAAGTATAGGAAGTGGAAAGAGGGGCACATAACAAAGTCAGAATATCAGCAAATAGCCCGAGCCTGCAAAGATGAAGTGAGGAAAGCTAAGGCTCATAATGAACTAAGGCTTGCGACCAAAGTCAAAAATAACAAAAAAGCTTCTTTCAACATGTAAAAAACAAGAAAAAAGTGAAGGAAATGATTGGTCCATTAGTGGGTGAAAGTGGCAAGAAGGTGACAAGCAACAGGGAGAAAGCAGAACTATTTAACTCGTTTTTTGCATCTGTCTTTACACAAAGGGAAAAAACAGACCAACCTATCAAAAAATAGTGCCATAAAAAACAGAATAGAAACAAAAGTTAAGATAGGCAAGAAAAATGGTAAGTGAGCACCTGTCCAGCCTAGATGAGTTCAAATCACCAGGACCAGATGGATTACACCCCAGGTTCTCAGGAACTGGCAGATGTGATCTCAGAACCACTGAACTATATTTTTCAAAGATCCTGCGCACTGGGGACTATCAGAGGACTGGAAAAGAGCTGATGTAGTTCCCATCTTCAAAAAAGGGAAAAAAATGGATCCAGGAAATTACAGACCTATCAGCCTGACCTCAATACCTGGGAAGATTCTGGAAAAGATAATCAAACAACGAATCAGCGAACACCTAGAGGCAAACAAAATCACTACTAAAAGCCAACATGGGTTTGTCAAAAACAGATCATGCCAGACAAACCTTATTGCATTCTTTGACCAAGTGACAAAATTAGTGGATCAGAGGAATGCTGTGGATATAATTTACTTGACTTCAGTAAGGCATTTGATAAAGTAGATCACAACCTACTACTTGATAAGATAGAAAAATGTGGGTTAGACAGCATCACCACCAGATGGATTCGTAGCTGGCTGACTGGCTGTACTCAGCGTGTGGTCCTCAATGGAACCGCATCTACATGGAGGGAAGTGTGCAGTGGGGTGCCCCAGGGCTCTGTTCTGGGGCCAGTGCTGTTCAACATCTTCATCAACAATTTGGACGAGGGGATAGATGGGGAACTCATCAAATTTGCGGATGACACCAAGCTGGCAGGAATAGCCAACACTCCAGAAGGCAGGCTTAAGATACAGGAGGACCTGGACAGACTTGAACACTGGGCGCTATCTAACAAAATGAAATTTAATGGTGAAAAAAGTAAGGTTCTACATTTAGGCAAGAAAAACCAAATGTACAGGTATAGTATAGGGGGTACCTTGCTCAATAGTAGTAACTGTGAGAGGGATCTCGGAGTCCTAGTGGACAATCACTTAAATATGAGCCAGCAGTGTGCTGCAGCTGCCAAAAAAGCCAACACAGTGCTGGGCTGCATTAACAGAGGGATAGAATCAAGATCACGTGAAGTATTAATACCACTTTACAATGCCTTGGTAAGGCCACACTTGGAATACTGCATCCAGTTTTGGTCACCACGATGTAAAAAAAAAGATGTTGAGACTCTAGAAAGAGTGCAGAGAAGGGCAACAAAGATGATTAGGGGACTGGAGGCTAAAACATATAAAGGAATGGTGCTGGAATTGGGTATGTCTAGTTTAATGAAAAGAAGGACTAGGGGTGACATGATAGCAGTATTCCAGTATCTCAGGGTTGCCACAAAGAAGAGGGAGTCAAGCTATTCTCCAAGGCGCCTGAGGGCAGGACAAGAAGCAACGGATGGAAACTAGTCAAGGAGAGAAGCAACCTGGAACTGAGGAGAAACTTCCTGACAGTTAGAACAATTAACCAGTGGAACAATCTGCCTCCAGAAGCGGTGAATGCTCCAACAGTGGAAGTTTTTAAGAAGAGACTGGACAGCCATTTGTCCGAAATGGTATAGGGTTTCCTGCCTGAGCAGTCCCTTCCAACTTTATTATTATTATTATTATTATTATTATTATTATTATTATTATTATTATTATTATTATTATTATTATTATTATTATTATTATTATTATTATTATTATTATTATTATTATTATTATTATTATTTCAGGGTCTCCAGCATTAATATTTGCAAGAATATTTTGGGAATTTTTCAGCTCCCAGCAACAGCCACACTTGCCACAACATTTTAATTTTGAGAAAGGCTATCCAGAGGAACACAGCCCAGATGTTTTATTTTTTAGCAACAGTGCTATTATGTAAGGAAAGAATCCTTATAAAAATAAAGATAAATATTTATATTTTAGCTTACACAAGGAAGACAAAAATACACATGGCCTTTTTTACATGTCCTGTAAAATTCATTGTAAAAGTCATGTCAACATTATAATCCATGAACATGTTCTAAATACTTTCTTCTCAGGAGACTGGAAGGCCTAAAAACAACAAAATCAAATTCAGCCTACTGAGAGAAAGCTTACTGAGAGAAAAACTGAGTTTATGACCATGAGCAATTCATGTTGTTCACATGCACAAAAAGAAAAACAACAACAACAAAGTCATGTAAATCAGAGTGGTGTCATTGTCTCCTGTGGAGAGATTTTTTCCCCAAAGCTACACACACCTTTTTTTAATTAAAAAAACCCCTGCATTGCTGCTCCTAATGGCTTCTAGCCTGCAACAGTCTACATCTAAACCCCAAATTTGTGATAATCTCTCCTCGTTGTGCTTGGCCATGACAAATAATGTCATCGCTGTTATGTTTTTTCCTCTGTTCTACAAGCCCACAGCAAATGAACTTGCACTCGCCCTGCATGACTGTTGTTTCATCTGTATACGTGAAATAGGGAAGCAAAATAGAGAGTCAAATTGAAATTCAGAGGATAAATAAAAGGATTCTCTGCAGAGTGCACTTACAGATAAAGTAGCTTTACATTTTTTCCTAAGGAAGTAGAAAAGCGCCTTTTAAAAACCAAATGAAAAGTATTCCATAACTCTATTTAATAATGTGGTAATTTTACATCAACATACAATTAATCCTGAGGTGGAATGCAGTATCACAAGATTTCTGACACTGCTCTGAACAGCCAGCCAGTGAATTTTATTACTTACTTTACTTACCAGAGCTTTTTTGGGTATTGCTAGTAATCTATCATATTATTCTGGATGTTTTTCCCCTCTGCTTCATATAAAAACTCACAAACCTTAACTTTGCTCTCTCTCTCTCTCTCTCTCTCTCTCTCTCTCTGTCAATTGGAACAGGAATGTGCAAAACTCACATATTCAACAATAGAACGATTCTAGAGAAATCTGAATTTTTTTCCCTCTGTTGAAATTATGCTTGCTCTGGGGAAAGTTTGGCAGTTTACAGAAGCATATCTTCGAAACTGTAAATAGTTGATAATATTGTGGACCTGGTATCTCTAACAAAAAGACCATATTCAGAATTCCTAAAACTGTTTCCGCTTTACAGATTTACTTCTGTAGAAGGTTGAATTGCCCCTGTATTGGTATAGTACAAAGAGGAAAGGGAAAGTTCCAAAATTTTCTGGAATGTTCTGTTCCCAAACCAGTGATTTTTTTTAAAAAAAGTTTCTCTCATCTTAGTGGAATTTTACACTTTTATGCTGATCCTGTCAACACATCTGGGAGTTCAGCTTAGCACTTTAAATATGGCATCAATTCTAAAGGAGCCCTTATTTTAGCATTTTGCTTGACCAGAGCAGAATTAAATCTCTTGATAATGAATAAATGGGTCCCAGGCTGGAATCCTTCCTAGGACAGATTAAGTTTGCCTACTAGCTCTGCCAAATTTTCTTTCTAATGATTAGAAGTAGCAAAGCAAAGAACAACCACTGATTTGCTATTGGTATTCTTTGGCATCAGGACAACTTTAACATTCCCGACTTTTTACATAGCTTTGAAGGGTTTTATTGAAGAATACTTACGTTTTGACTCAGCAGAACTTAGCTTGTTTTCTGCATAATCTATAGGCTTCTATGATGTAATTTTCTGATTCCTGCTGCATTTGCATTAAAACAGTCATAAGGAAATATTTCAAATGGTATTCAACTAATCCATGGGTGTCAAACTTGCAATGTCACGTGATGTGTTGCGACATATCATGACTTTTTTCCATTGCTGGCAATGGGGTGGCGTGGTTTCAGCATGATGCATCCGGCCCACGGGCCAGCAGTTTGACACCCCTGAACTAATCCAACCAACAGCCAGGATGGAACCAGTAGTAACTTGGAAAGGTTAATATCCTTAAGCAGTTTATTATCCTTGCTATTTTTATACTATCTATTGAAGAAAATGGAGAAGCAGTGGGCATTTCTTAAAATTAATCTTGAAGGGGCTCAAGTGGCTCCCTTATTAAAAAAGTTTGAATTATATCCTCTTCAAATATTAGATCTCCAAATCCAATCACATGAGAACTCTCCCAATCATGTATAGGCCAAAATCAATCAATCATTCTTTTATAATCACCAAAGCCATCTGATTTGGGCTGTTAATTGTGTGGCAAAGACTAAAAATTCAAGTACTCAAAAAGCAGTTTAATAACCAGAGAAATGCACATATGGGCTATGTGATTCTTCCAAGAAGTGCTTTGTTTTGATGATGCTTCAAATGAAGCACCCCTTTGAAGCTGCTTCAAAAAACAATATGCTTCCCTCTTTCTACAGGGTAAAGCTAAGCAAAGCTGCCATGTTGCTTTCCATCTGTCTGCTTCCTCCACATCTGGTAACCAGTGCCTCTGAAGAAACTACTCTTGCAGGATGGTTCTACAGTAAACTGTGCTGATGCCCGCATGGTGATGCCTTCATCTAGATGCCACTAAAATGAACTTAACTCCTGATGTTTGATATAAATGCTAAGTAGTTGCAGATCACCATGATATCATTACACATTTCATCATCCCCACCACCACTTTTCTTCTGCAAATGGTCATATGCATATACAGCACCTAGCCTCTTTCTGCAGTTAAAAGTACCAAAGACAGGTAAAGTTTTGTATAACGTATCAGTAAGCTCAGTATAATAATACTTTATTCAACTTTATTCAATAGCACTGAGATATCAGAATACAAAATAAAGTCAACTATAAAAGCAGAACTAAATAAAAAATACATTTCTCACCCATACAATTTACCCCAATCAGATGCATATGCCTAGTTGTCAGTGTCATCTTACAAGCAATACCTGGGTTCTGACCACACATAACATATGTTGTTCTAATCTAGTGCATGGATCCCAATTTATCTATGTGTGGTTCAAGATATTGATTTCTCTGTGTATTATACAGCTGGCATTCAAATAATGTATATGCTATGTGTCTTTCTCTGGAGGACCACAGGTATGTTCATGGTAAGGAACTCAGTTAAACCTTCCATATTTAACCATTGTATCTAATGCCTCAATTATTATCTGAGTAACTCTTCTGACGTACTTGGGCATTTATATAGTTAGATGTTTTCCAATTTGAAAGGTGTATTTATAGAGGCTCATCCATTTTAATAGCAATAACAATAGCACTTAGACATATATCACTCCATAGTGCTTTACAGCACTCTCTGAGCAGGTTACAAATGTCAATATATTGTCCCCAACAATCTGGGTCTTTATTTTATTGACCTTGGAAGGATGGAAGACTGAGCTGGGTCAAGGTTGAGCCCTCCTGGCTGTGGGCAGTTAGCCTGCAATACTGCATTAACCTCTGAGCCACCACTGCTCAATGTCCCAGCCGAAAGTAGTTACCAAAAGTAATTATATTTTTTTGAGTTTCTATATTCAAAATTCTTTGTGTGGCAGGTTCTTTTATCTTGTTTTCCAGAGACATTTGAATAAGGAACACCACAATTCGTAATATAATTTGTAAATTATATAGTTCAAGATGTGTCTGAGATTTAGTCTGTTCTATCAGACCCAGTATTGTAACCCTATAAAAAATTAATTCTCCATTATGCCTTGTTAAACAACAACAATATGAACATGGTTCATAAGCCAAAAACAAATTTATGATAGCGATGTACTCATATGAACAATGGTTTGATTTAGTTTTGTCATTTATTAAAACCTGCATATTATTATCACTACAAGACCCATCACTTTGTTTTTGTTAGCTACTTTAACACTTAGAACATACTAATATTTAGAACTGTTTTAAATTACTCAAATGTTGACCACCAGATGGCAGAATATACAAAGGATCTGTTGAATTTCATTGATATAGTAAAAAATATATATATATAGCAGAAAATTGTTTTGTCCTTGATTACTGACATAATTTTGAAGGGGAGTTTGGACTGCAAAATGCATTCAGGTTTTAAAAGATTGAAATGTCCATGGAACTAATTTGCCACAAATAAATGGTTACTGGCCATTTGAAATAAATAAGTAATGTTCCTTTCAATGTATAAGAATTTGATCCATAAATGTTACTTTCTATGCAGGAAAGGTAATCTAGCTGTTATTTCCAGTGGAAAAATCCAATTGTAAAGTATTTTATAATCCTGATTTAAGCTACTATACATGTTACAACAAAGACTAGTAAATCGAGGCTGAGATATGTATCTTCTTTCAAAAAGAAACCTAGAGTAGCAGATTAGCTGGACTTTTTAAAATCTAAAAATTGTATTAATAATTATACATGTGGCATAAAAATAAAAAAAATAAAAAGTCCTATTATTAGGAGCAGCTGCTACCTTTGGTGAGGAATGGCAAGATTATAACAAATAATCATTTCTGTGGTGAAATCATTTTCACAGGGTTTATCCATAGTGACTTTAGCCAAGGGTATGGAGATTTCTCATAATTCTGCTGTCTTATGCTTCTTTACCTGCATATCTTCAATTATCTTGAGAGGTTTTGACAGTTTTGACAATTTTTGATTCCTACTAAGATTCTCAACAGCAAACAGCAAAGCCTTTACTGTGAATCTTACATAGCTCCTTCACTATCGTGTTTATAACTTTAACAAGCATTTCATTTCACAAATATCCCTTTATAAATCCAGCTATTTAGACATTGATATATACAGTATATTTATGTATGAGGGTGAAGGTTTGTTCTCTAAGCTTGTGGGTTGGTTTCCAAACATTTAATTACCAGGCTAGGTAACATCTTCAGTGGATATTTATGTATCTCTAATCCATTTGCTTCCAAGAACCTATATCCATGATTATGATTCAGTTTGATTTGTTCTTCACAATAAAGGGTAGTAAATCAAGCCTTTTCCAAGGTAAAAAAATGTTATGTCTGTGTCCCAAAACACAAAAGTTGGATTCAACACTGTCAAGAATTTTCTAGAAATGCAACATACATTATGATATTCAAAGATCTTATTGAGTTACAGTTTTGAGAAGGCCATCAACCATTGTATCAAAACAAAATGAAGCAAACCAATAAAAACTTGCAAAAATTAACAGTTGGTTTACCATCTACAATTTGTTCTTAGTCCTGCTCAGACTGAACCAGTTCTGGGTCCCCCCCCCCTTTGTCTTAACTATTCTTAATTGCTTATGTTTTTAAATAGCAATTTTATTAAAATTAAAATCACAACAATAAAAACTAATACAATATTTAAAAGGTACATAAAAATAGAAAGAAAAAAATAAGAACTATATACTAAAAATAAGAACTATACTAAAGAACTATATAAAGAAGTCACACCCCACTTTCATCCTGAGTATAAACATTTTAATAATTTATATTCTCTTAAAATACAAATATTTCCCCCATATCCCCTACCTATAAATAAGTCCCAAAAGCCTTATCATTTCAGTCCCAGTATCAACAGAAGTCAATTAAGTGTTACCAGCGATAACAATATAACTATTTTAATTCTGATCACATAAACAACTTTATATTCCTTCCTTTTACTTCTAAAAATCTTGTTCTATATTTCCTTCAAATAATGTCCTAAAACTTGATTTCTTTTTATTTTTTCTTATTCCCTCTGACAACATTCTTCAAAGCATGCTTTAATTAATTAATTAACTTTTTATTGCCGCCCATTTCCCTATAAGTCAACTCTTTAATAAGTCTCTTTTGTAAATCTAATATAAGGAAATTATCCAGGTCACTCTCACTGTCTTGCTTTCTTGTTTGTAAAACCCTTTTAATTATTAAGGCATCAGCTGGTTTCTTTTGTATGTCCATGTCAATCTTTTTTTTATAAATATTTTATTAATTTTCTAGTTTTACAATCGTAAGTACTTAATAAACAACATGTAGTCTGGGTCCATTAGTAATTCAGTGGTACATATTAACTTCTTCAATTTAGGCCCAATATTACACCATCCAATGCTTCCTCTCTTCTTCCAGTAGTACACATTTTCCCACACTAGGCAAATACAATTCTTATTGTTGTTAATACATATACAATTGAATATCAACATCTTTGTTACATTTTCTTAATAATATCAATAATGTTGGTTTAAAATATCTTTTCTAACCAAAATATATCTTAATTGCATTTGCACTTAATATCCATTTGTTCAATTAATATCCTGTTTTTCCCACTTTTTAAAATTTTTTAATTTCCCATCAGTGTTCAAAATGTCTCTGTTGCTTATAATTTCTCATAATAAGTTTTATTTGGGTAATCAAAAGTTTCCCTTATTTAAACTCTCTTAGCATTTTCATATTTCTCTTCTCATACCAAATTATAATATTCTAGTTACAAATCCTATCTTTCTAGCTATAATAATACTTCTATTTCTAACAATTCTAACATCTGATTAATAATATAATATCCAATCTAATGGATCAAAACCTCTATTTTCTTCAGTCTTACTCTAGCTTTCTTCCTTTGCCAACTAACTTTCCAAGTCAATGCATTTGAATCATCAAGTAATTCTTCATCTGTTTTTGTGTATATTGTTTGGAATAAGAAAGACAATTTGATTAAAGTATTTTTGGAAGAATGCTCAGCTCATTGATATTCATTAAACAGCCTCCCTCCTTCTCCAATTTCCCCCAATTCTCCTAACAGCTCTATCTTCCATTCAATCAGCTCTTCTTTCTTATCCTCAAGTGTGTTCTGAGATCAGGTGTCAGGTGTCTTCCAGGTGCTACTGTCAGTAGGCACAAGAAGCGTATTTCTAAAATAATCAAGAATGCCAGCAAGGACTATGATGTGGAGGCTATTGTACATCTTGGCACTAACGATCTGTCCCAAAAACATGTATTCTCTGTGCAGAATGATTTCCAGAGCTTGGGGCAGGAACTTAGCAGAATAGGCTGTAGTCTTACTTTTTCAGAAGTTTTACCAGTGTATAAGGAGCAAAATGGAAAAGGCCAGCGTATAGCACAATTCAATATGTGGCTAAAGGAGTGGTGTAAAGGGGAAGGCTTTGGATATATTAGTCACAATGTCTGTAACTGGACCAATGAAAAAATGTACAAAAGAGATAGTTTGCATCCATCAAAGAAAGGGACTGAGTTACTCGGCTATAAATTCACAGATTTTCTGGAGGAATATTTAAACTAAAAAGCGGGGACAGTGAGTTAATTGATACAGAATATCCCTGTCCCCGGCAATCTAAAAATTATAGGGCTATCAGTGCATGTAACATAGATGTGTGTGTGGACAAGAATGTCAACCTTGCTGTCTAGTGCACTAACCAAATAGGTGGTAAGACAATAGGGGAACTCAGGCACTACACAGGTTATGTAGAAAGTAAACACAGGGTTGGTCATAAAGGACTCAAATGTCTATACACCAATGCACAGAGTATGAACAGCAAACAGGGTGAACTAGAAATTCAGATTAATGAGGGCAGATATGATATTGTTGCCATTACGGAAACATGGTGGGATGAAACCCACAAATGGAACACACAGCTAGAGGGATTTAAATTATTTAAAAGAAACAGACCAAATAAAAGAGGAGGCAGAGTTGCTCTATATTTAAGAAATAACTACATCTCTACAGAAATAGAGCACAACAATGATGAAAACTGTCCTGAATGCATTTCGGACAATATAAAAGGGGGGGAAAATGACATTGCCATAGGTGTATACTACAGGCCACCCAACCAAACAGAAGAAATAGATGAACTTTTTGCTAGTCAGCTAACTAAGGTATGTAGGAAGCACATCACAATAGTAATGGGGGACTTTAACTACCCTGACATCAACAGGGAGACAAACTCTGCACCAAGTGGAAGATCAAACAGATTCCTGACAAACCTAGCAGACAACTTTGTCTCCCAAAAAGTAGAGAAGGGAACTAGGGGATTAGCCATTTTGGATCTAATTCTCACTAACAGAGATGAAATGATAGAAGGTGTTGAAGCCACAGGAACCTTGGGATGAAGTGATCATGCAATATTGGAATTCAACATTATGGAAGCACAAGCAATAGAACACAGTCAAACTAGAGTCTTGGACTTTAAGAGAGCTAATTTCAATAAACATAGAGAGGGCTTGGGAAGGATTCCATGGATGAGAATCCTCAAGGGGAAAACAATTCAAGAAACTTGGGAAATTTTGAAAAGTGAGATAATAAAAGCCCAGTCTAGCAAATACCAACAAAGAGGAAAAATAACAGGTCACAAAAGAAACCAGCATGGCTGAATATAGAACTCTCTGATAAATTGAAAGATAAAAAAGACAAGTATAGAAAGTGGAAAGAGGGGCACAGAATATCAGCAAATAACCCGAGCCTGCAAAGATGAAGTGAGGAAAGCTAAGGCTCAAAATGAACGAAGGCTTGCGACCAAAGTCAAAAATAACAAAAAAAGCTTCTTTCAACATGTAAAAAATAAGAAAAAAGTGAAGGAAATGATTGGTCCATTAGTGCAGGGCTTTTCAACTGGTGGTACGCATACCACCAGTGGTACGCGACCACCTGGCTGGTGGTACGCGTAGGACAGGTTAAAAAAACTGTAAACAAAATGTAAACAAAATGTAAAAATAGTGTAAAAGTGGATGAGGTGAAGCGGCAGCAGTGCCGCATAGGCTTGTGGCAAAGTCAGCTGGAACTGCACATTGCCTGGGTCCTACTGAGAGCCCAGGATCAAAGCGCACAGCTCCAGCTGATTGGCGGTGGCCTTGGGGGTAGCAGGCAGGCTCAAGCAGTCTTCAGTGGAGATTCCACTGGAGCGGCACGACGCATTGCCTGGGTCCCCCCTGCCCCCACCCAGATACCCTCACCTCCCCTAAGCATTTTTTTTTTTTTACTCACCTGCTTTCAGCAGCATTCCCTTTCTCCTGCCCTTCTCGGCCTTCATGTGTTTGTGAGACAAAAAAAAAGTTCCATGAGACTTTCTAACTTAGTTAGAAAGTCTCATGGAACTTTTTTTTCTTTTTTACCCACAAACACGTGGTGAAGGCGAGAAGCAAATGAAGGCAGAGAAGCAAAAGAAGAAGGGGAGTGCAGCTGAAAACAGGTGAGTAAAAAAATGCTTGGGGGAGGCGAGGACTCAGGGGAAGTGCCAGGATCAGCACCGCTTTCCAGCTGATCAGCGCTTCTTCGGGGCTGTCAGGGCTCAGCGGAAGCGCCAGGATCAGCGCCGTTTTCCAGCTGATCGGCGCTTCTTCAGGGCTGTCAGGGCTCAGCGGAAGTGCCAGGATCAGTGCCACTTTCCAGCTGGAGCTCGGTGCTGATCCTGGTGCTTCTGCTGAGCCCCGAAGAAGCACAAATCTCCTGGAAAGCGGCATTGATCCTAGCGTGTCTGCTGAGTCCTGAAGAAGCACCTATCACCTGGAAAGCAGCATTGATCCCAGCCTGCGCACTCACACACACACAAACACGTGTGAGCAGTTACAGCTGAAGGCGTTTCAGCCTTCAACTATGGCTCCAAGTCCTCTGGCACCTCGTTGGCTGAGCCAGCCATCCGTCAGAATCTACATCCCGTGATTGGTTGGCTCCCTCAATGCGTCCCTCCCTCGCAGAAAGGGTTTGGCTCTTCATGCGGGTTTGCCCCCTCGCGGGGCTCCTGATTGGCCCTGTGCCCAGGTGCCCCACCCCCTGAGAGAAGCATGGCCAGGAAGTCCCTTTCCTGTGCTGGCCCCATCCGAAGTACACATGGCCGGGGAGCCGCATGGGTAGCCTGGGATCCCCCCTGGGAGTGGCCCGCTGGAGCCTCCACTGAGCGAGCCAGCCCTCCCGCAAGCCGTGGCCCTGAGCCAGCGCTACCATAGGCCCCTGCAATCCCCAGCCAGCGCTACTGTAGGCCCTGCTGGCCGGGAAGGCGGCCAGAGTCCCAACTGCCAGTAAGGTGATTGACCCGCTCCTCTCCCATTGCCCGCTCTGCCCAGCTCGAGCCTGGCTGTAGCAGCGTTGGTACTTCCAAAGGTGGCCACTTCAAAGTCACACGGGCAGCCCTCGACCGCTCCCCTCCCCTCCGTGCCTCCAAATCGATCCCCAATCAGAGAAAGAGAGAGAGGGGGGGGGAGGGAGGGAGAGAGGGAAGGAGAGAGAGGGAGGAAGAGAGGGAGAGAAAGAGAGAGGGAGAGAAAAAGAGAGGGAGACAAACAGAGGGAAATAGAGAGAGGGAGAGAGAGAAAGAGAAGGAGAGAGAGAGGGAGAGAGAGAAAGTGAGGAAGAGAGAAAGAGAGAGGGAGAGAGAGAAAGAAAGAGGGAGAGAGGAGAGAGAGAAAGAGAGAGAGAGAAGAGAGAGAAAAGAGGGGGAGAGAGAGAGAAAGAGGGAGAGAGAGATTAAATTAGTAACATGGTTGTTAAGTGAATCTGGTTCCCCCACTTGCTTGTCAGAAGATTGCAAAAGGTGATCACATGACCCTGGAATAATGTGACCATCATAAATATGAATCGGTTGCCAAGCATCAAAATGTAAATCACATGACCCTGGGGATGCTGCAATGGTCATAAGTGTGAAAAATGGTCATAAGTCACTTTTTTCAGTGCCGTTGTAACTTTGAACAGTCACTAAGCAAACTGTTGTAAGTCAAGGACTACCTGTAGTTTATTACTTTTTTCCATTTTTTTTGGTCATCAAGTTGTTGACACCTCGCTAGGTGACTGGTGGTACTCGAATGTTGCCATATTCTAAAAGTGGTACAATCGGTGAAAAGGTTGAAAAGCCCTGCATTAGTGGGTAAAAGTGGCAAGAAGGTGACAAGCAACAGGGAGAAAGCAGAACTATTTAACTCGTTTTTTGCATCTGTCTTTACACAAAGGGAAAAAACAGACCAACCTATCAAAAATAGTGCCATAAAAAACAGAATAGAAACACAAGTTAAGATAGGCAAGAAAACGGTAAGTGAGCACCTGTCCAGCCTAGACGAGTTCAAATCACCAGGACCAGATGGATTACACCCCAAGGTTCTCAAGGAACTGGCAGATGTGATCTCAGAACCATTGAACTATATTTTTTAAAGATCCTGGAGCACTGGGGAACTACCGGAGGACTGGAAAAGAGCTGATGTAGTTCCCATCTTCAAAAAAGGAAAAAAAATGGACCCAGGAAATTACAGACCTATCAGCCTGACCTCAATACCTGGGAAGATTCTGGAAAAGATAATCAAACAACGAATCAGAGAACACCTAGAGGCAAACAAAGTCATTACTAAAAGCCAACATGGGTTTGTCAAAAACAGATCATGCCAGACAAATCTTATTGCAGACAAATCTTACTGCATTCTTTGACCAAGTGACAAAATGCTGTGGATATAATTTACTTGGACTTCAGTAAGGCATTTGATAAAGTAGATCACAACCTACTACTTGATAAGATAGAAAAATGTGGATTAGACAGCATCACCACCAGATGGATCTGTAGCTGGCTGACCGGCCGTACTCAGTGTGTGGTCCTCAATGGAACCGCATCTACATGGAGGGAAGTGTGCAGTGGGGTGCCCCAGGGCTCTGTTCTGGGCCCAGTGCTCTTCAACATCTTCATCAACAATTTGGATGAGGGGATAGATGGGGAACTCATCAAATTTGCAGATGACACCAAACTGACAGGAATAGCCAACACTCCAGAAGACAGGCTTAAGATACAGGAGGATCTGGACAGACTTGAACACTGGGCGCTATCTAACAAAATGAAATTCAATGGTGAAAAAAGTAAGGTTCTACATTTAGGCAAAAAAACCAAATGTACAGGTATAGTATAGGGGGTACCTTGCTCAATAGTAGTAACTGTGAGAGGGACATCAGAGTCCTAGTGGGACAATCACTTAAATATGAGCCAGCAGGTGGCAGCTGCCAAAAAGGCCAACACAGTGCTAGGCTGCATTAACAGAGGGATAGAATCAAGATCACGTGAAGTTATTAATACCACTTTACAATGCCTTGGAAGGCACACTTGGAATACTGCATCCAGTTTTGGTCATCACGATATAAAAAAGATGTTGAGACTCTAGAAAGAGTACAGAGAAGAGCAACAAAGATGATAGGGGACTGGAGGCTAAAACATATAAGGAACGGCTGCTGGAATTGGGTATGTCTGGTTTAATGAAGAGAAGGACGAGGGGGGAATGATAGCAGTGTTCCAATATATCAGGGGCTGCCACAAAGAAGAGGGAGTCAAGCTATTTTCCAAGGCGCTGAAGGCAGGACAAGAAGCAACGGATGGAAACTAATCAAGGAGAGAAGCAACCTAGAAACTAAGGAGAAACTTCCTGACAGTTAGAACAATTAACCAGTGGAACAACCAGAAGTGGTGAATGCTCCAACACTGGAAGTTTTTAAGAAGAGACTGGACAGCCATTTGTCTGAAATGGTATAGGGTTTCATGCTGAGCAGGGGGTTGGACTAGATGACCTCAGGATCCCTTCCAACTTTTTATATTTTATTATTATATTATTATTAAATATTATTATAATTATTATTATTATTATTATTATTATTATTATTATTATTATTATTATTATTATTATTATTATTATTATTATTATTATTATTATTATTATTATTATTATTATTATTATTATTATTATTATCTTGACAGGTAAGATATCTTTTCCATTGCTGATATTATTGCTACATCTTCTAATTCTTCATTTGTCTGAGTATGTCTGTCAGGTCCTCCATCTTTGGATCTGCTTCCTCTGAATTTCCTTCTATTTTCTGGGTTGCTAGTTCTTTGTAGTCATTTTCTGAGTTTGTACATTTAAATTAAAAAAATGTTGTTTTATCTCCTTTGTGTTATTTTTAGTCTCATCATGACCTAATGCAATTGTCTCTTGTATTGATTTTAACATAGAAAGAATTTTTTTCTAAAATTCATCAACATTTTCTTGTTGGTATATCAAGCTGGGGACTTTGGGGGACACGTGTTAGGGATGGTTTTTTACCATTTGAAGCTAAGTATGGAACATCCATTTTGTTTTTGTATGTAGTCTTTATAGTCCAATCTATTTAGGGATTTAAAAAGTTTCAATCAATTGTCATTTGAATGCCAAATTATCCAGCTGGCCTATCAGTCCATCCTTAAGTCTCCCCTCAGCAAATATAAGTAAAGTTTGAATTTTTCAAATTTTTCTGTCCAATGAAAAACATATCCTTTCTGTCCAGAGAGAAAAGAGCAATTATAAATTGTTCATCAATCAAAGATTTATAATCCAAAGTATTCCATCATCTCAATCAATAATGCATGTTTCTTCTATAGGGAAACAGTTCCATGACACAGCTCCAAAAGTCAGTTAGTATTTATATTCGTAGTCCAGACAGGCCAGTTTCAAAATAGTTTATTGTCTCTGCCACACAAATAAGCAGCCCAAGAGGGGTTTTCCCCCCTTTTCCCAGCTGCAGTCTTCAAAAATGAAAGTTTCTGAAAACAATAAAACAACAAGAGTCTTATCTGAGTCTGGGCTTCCAGCCAAGTTTCCTTTAGGCATAATAAATTGTAGTGCTGTAGTTTGCCTCTAGATGTCGTTGATGCCGTCTTCCAGCTTTTTACATCCAAACTTATATTACAAGCTTTTTAAGTCTCTTTTTAAAAAAAAAAATCTCAGAAGCACTATTAGTCCCAAAATTTCAAAGTTATATATGTGTATTGATTCCAAATTTATCTTGTAATTTTCTCTGTTTCCCCCCAAGCAATTAATTTGCCACTTTTCTTTTCCTGAGGGAATGGAAATTCCTCTTCCCTCTCTCATGAGGGAGGATTCTTTGCTTTGGGCGTTTTTTCCCCAGGATAAAGTCTTAAAATCATAAAGAGAGGATAGGGTCTCACCCAGTTCTATCCACATTGCTCGAAAGTTGCTGGTTAATGCTTATTTTCTTCGGTTGTCAGCAGTTTCTGACTGAAGGAAATAAATAAAAGTTATTCTTTTATAAAATTGTAGAAATGTAATTGTAGAAATGTAATGCCATTATATGAGACTGTCTAGGAAGTAAATAATGGTTATCCTTTTATAAATTGTAACAATATAATGCCAATATATGAAACTGTTTGTTTACTGTTTCCTGCCTATGTAAAGTGACCACAAAAGAGTAATCAGCAAAGATAATGAATTATGACCTACTAAAAATTCCTCAAGGGACAGGAAGTTACCATTGAGAAGAAATTACTATTAGAAAGAGAGGAAAAACGCAGGTTGCGGCACTGGCGGTCGGTCGAAGAGTCTTCTCTCTTTGCTGGCTGGTTTCCCTCCACCGGTAGACCCTGGACAGGGTCGAAAGTCGCCCTGGAGGGGTGACTACTGCTGGAGAGGACTCTCATTGACTGCGGCGGGCGCGGCACCACCTTCCGCGGTCTGAGACAGCTCTTCTGGGCCGACGGGGAAAAGATCGGCCATTAACATGGCCGATCATCTAGCTGCACCAACCGCAAGTCAAACAACATCTAAGTGTCAAAGAACCACCATGGAAAATCCGGGTGAGACCTTTCCTTTCCTCTCTCTACCCTAATTATTCTCCTGTGAAAGCCTCTGAACTATTTCCCCAATTTTATGAAGCAGCGTTTGTGCATGTGGGACTATAAGCCTTGAAACTATAACTAATCTATTTTGATTATTTTTTATCTTTACTTTTGGGTACTCTGGTTCCCGAAAAATTTCTTTTATTGAACTTTTTTTTATCTACTTATTAAACTGAACATTATTCTTTTTTTATTATTGCTCTTGTTCTCTTAATTGGAAAAAAATACTATCTGGAAAAATACTTTACAGCCTACTGGGGACATCTTGTGGTGAAAAGTGACATTACAACTGTACTATTTTTTGATTATGACTATAACTTGGCCTTCAAATTATCACAAAAAAGCAGCTGTGTGGAGGTGGACTGCTGACTGTTATTAAACATAGCCTCCACTAAAATACTAAAAGACTACTTGATCATGGAAATGGAGGATTTTTTCCCCACAGCTTGACTACAACCTTATATTGGAAAAAATCTTGGAATTTACTGAGAATATATACTTCAGGAGGGAAACTAAAGATGACTCCCCAGAACTACAAACTGAGGAACAGATCAATACCATAGAGGTTTGTGTTCAACCCTATGTACAACATGAGACCGAGGAATTTTATTTACAACTTAACTACGAACAAGCCTTTGCCTCAAAATCAGAAATTGACACCCAGACTTCAGCTGATTTCATCATAAACCAAAAACAAGAACAAGAACTTATCACTATCAAAGAGGATTCCAGACAATTCTATCTACAATCCATCAAATATCAGAACTATGACATCCTGGACAACCAACTAATAACTATAACACTAGATAAAATTGACTACGTCACCCAGATGACAATGGAAGAAAGACAACAGACACAAGACCAGATTGAATTGAGGATGAATATCGTAAACAAAACAACGAGATCTATTGACATAGTGGCCCTTTTATGGAAACCGGCCTGGCACAAAAAGAAAGCTAGAGTCAGATTTAAAAATGGGACTTAAATCCATACTTGATGGCTAAAAAAGTTTTTTTAGAGATATGGTCTGAATCAATAGTAACTGAGATGAAAAATAAAACTGGGACTGATCTAGCTTAGGACTTAGATTTATAACTGTGAGGGAATTATTGGTTAGATTATAATTTGGAATTTTGAAATGAAAAATGTTTTAAATGTATTCCTATCTTGATTATATATGGTTGAAATAGAGTAAGAAGGTATATATTTTCTCTTTTATTTTATTTCTCTTTTTTATCCTTTCTTTTTTATGGAGATAATATGTTTACCATAGGTATATCTATTTTGTAATGGAATGAAAATAACGGAATGGATGTTGGGATTGATCTAATATTTAGGATTCAGATTTATAATTGAGAATATAGTTTGGAATTGTGAAATGAAAAATGTTTTAAATGTGTACCTATTTAGATTATACATGGTTGAAATAGTGTAAAGATATACATTTTCTTTTTTACCTTATTTTTCTTTTTTATTCCTTTTTTGGAAGATAAGATGTTTATGTTAGATATGATATTTATTTTCTAATGGAATGGAAACAATAGAATGAGAAGGTAATTGTTGGAATATTATTGTAGACATGATAATGGTTATGTTATGTAATTAGGGAAATTAGGGATGCCTGAAATATAAATAGTATGTTTAATTAATGTTAAATTGGAATGTGGTAATTGGAATGTAGTTAAACTTAAAAACAGGACTTGGAATTTTTATAGGTAAAATGTGATTGAAAAAAATCTTATGGACGGATTGAAATTTACCTAGAAATGTATTAACCTGAATATGTTATATTAATGGAGGGAAAGAGAGAGGGAACCTCCAAGGAGTTAACCTGACTAGTAAATGTATGTTTTTGATTTTAGACAATTGCTGATTTGTGAATGTATGGTTTTGATTTAAGATGATTGATTATCCTATCCCCACGTTGTTTCCTAAATACTTTGTTCAAAAAAAATGGAAAAATTAATAAAACTTGTTATAAAAAAAAAAGAGAGGAAAAACAACCCAAGGTGGAAATTACAAATAAACAAAGATAAGATCACAGCAGATAGACGGAAATTGCCAGGAGGACCTTTTTAAGTGTAAAGCAATTTCAAAGAATGACTATGGAGTTGAAAGAGCTTCTTAGATGTGACGTGCATTGTAAAAAGTATAAAATGCAAAGCTTGAAACCTGCTCTTTGCGCTCTTGGAACCCAATCCATATTGGGAAGGGTCCAGGAGGCTGTGTTTGCAAACACCTTTCTTTTCTTTTCTTTTCTTATTATTATTTTTATGTTTTTCTCCAATAAAACTTTGTTTTGTTAACCAGACTTGTCTTCATATTGTGAGTATCAAAATTTGGGGTTTTTACATCTCACAATCTTGGTGGAGAATGCGGGCAATTAAGGGGACACTGTTCTCAGTAAAATCCAGGAGCACGCCTGTTGATTTCAACTGCCTGGAGTTATCTGAGATCTAGTTTCCCCTTGCAGGCTCCGAGCCAAACTAAATTGACAACTCTGGTCTACAAAAATCAAAGAATAGGAAAGAGGAAGAAAGTCAACAACTGAGGCCCAAGACCAGGTAACCCAGTGCACTGGCCCAGGTAAGAAACTTTTGCCCTGAAGGAGGGAAACATGCAATTGTACCTGGGTGGTCAGGAGAGCGATTGTGGGAGGTTTTCTGTGATAACGGCTGTGTGAGTGTGATGGGCTGTGTTCTGGGAACACTGGTAAGTCCAGAGCGAGTGCGGACCTGAAAGGTTGAGGTCCCTTACTCCCGCGAGGGGGAAGGCCAGCCTGAAGGGAAGCGAACTGGTGTTAAGAGTTTTGAGTGGCCGTCAAATCGAGAACCTCAGGGAACCATAATCAGGGAAACTCTCAAGAAGATGGGCTGTTGTTGTAGTCGTAGAAGGGGAATGAGAGAAATGTATGTATGTCTCTGTGTGTGAGTGAGAAGACCCTTTCCCCAATCACAGTTTTCTGTTCTCTTTTCCTTGTCTTGGTATGTATATGTGTGTCAGAGTCTTTGTGTGTGAGGTAAATATGACTGTTACTAATCTCAAGAGAAAAGAAGATACCAAAGGAAACACCCTCACTCTGTTTGTCTGGCCAACAGACAGAGTGAAGAAAGATGTGTTTGTTTTTCTTTTTCTTTCTCTCTCTCTCTCTCTCTCCTCTTAAGAACAGCCCAAAGTTAGCAGGAACAATAAAGTTGGAAGGGACCTTGGAGGTTGTCTGGTTCAACCCCCTGCTCAGGCAGGAAAACCTATACCATTTTCTTGCCTAATTAGTTCTACTCTCTCCCTTTTGCAAATGTTATTCAGAAGTGTGTTAATGCCTTTTCAAACTCTGTCTGCAGGCACAAAACTCCCTTCCCCCTGCTTTTTCTGGCTGTGTTGCTTTAAGAGTGTGAGAGAGAGACAGAAAGAAGAGGGGGGGGGGCTACTCGTTTTAACTATTTTTTTCTGCTTAGAATTCTGGTTTGTGGAAGGGGGGTGGATGTGAAATTTAATGCCCACACTTGCAGTTTCAGCTTGAAATTTTTACCCGAAAGAGGAGCCAGTAATTGTTGGACATTTTTTTTGGGAAATTTTTGAGTTTAAATTGTTTAGTTAGAGTTAGACCTATATATCCATCAACCAAAAGAAATGACTCTGAATTTGTTTTGCTTAAATTTGTAAATGTTTTCCCTATTTAATTGAAATTTGTTTCCATTTGAATGGAATTTGATTAAATTGGAATCTGACTAACTTTATATATTAACACCAGTGCTAGAGTTTGATATAAAACTATTTCAGTAACTCAGAATATCTTATTAAGCTTGTTTATTTTTTTTTGTGAAGTTAAAACAAAGAAGTTGAGAGAAAAAAATTTAGGATTATAAATAGCTATGTTGTTTTGACTAAAGATTTGTATGCAAAACTGTTAGAAAAAGAGCTTGTGTTAACAAATACAAACAGAGTTTGGTGAGCTCTCCTTTGTTGGCTCTTCACTAGGTAATTTGTTTGAAAATATGGACAAAGAAATGGCTTGGAGGAGGTTTTGACCCAGAAAGGGGGGGGGAAGAGGCAGCCAGTGGCATTTTTGTCTAAAATTGACATTTGGGGACGTCTTGGTGGTTAGCATTTCTTATCAAGTGTGGGCAATTTTAATCAGGAAGCCGAAAGGAGGTACACACTTGTTCATAGCAAAGTAGTTGGGAAAAAGAAAAGAACGAGAAACAGAGAGACATAATGAAGATGTGATAGTAGATGGGGAGGAGAAAATGTGAGTGGAGGCTGGATGAATTTTCCTCCCTTAGTCAGCACAAACCTGTGGGCCTTACAGCAGGCTCTGAGGTTGTTAATAAGGGAGAAAGGGGAACATGTACACTGACTCCAAGTATGCTTATGGAGTCTTGAATACTTTTGGAGAAGAGAACAGTAAGAAGATTGATTAATAGTAAAAGGGAAAGAGTTGGCTCATGTAAAGTTGATAGAAGATGTACTGGTGGAAGAAGAAAAAGAAAGAAGTTATGCCAAAGTGGCAGAAGGGAAGTGAAGGAATGGATAATAGAAGGAAGAAACAGGAAAGTTGCTTTTAAGTTGGTTTGCACAGACTTATGAATTGCATGCATTAAGCAGGGAGACTGCCATTAACGTGGTCGGCCCAAACGTGAGAATTGTATGCCTTAACACAAGCCTTAGAATGTTGAAGGAACAAGAATGTACTATAGAAATATGGAAAGAGAGAAAAATGGAAAATAGAAGAAAGTGGGAGGTGGATGTTGCAAGATGGGAGATGGATGTTGAAAAGAAGGAAGGAAAAGAAAGAAAGAAAAAGCAATGGCTAGAACACAGAAGCAGCTACTGAAGGGGGGGTCGCAAGGGATGATTGATACTTTTCTAAAACAGGATGATTGTATTTATACTTTAGTTAAATAAATCTGTGATAAATACAAGTAAATAAAAAGCTTTACAACATTTAGTGGTGAGGCCATTTCAATATAGGCCTCAACTGGAAAGCTGTCTTTGTTTCTTTGAAATGATGTATGGGAGGCTTTTGTTACATGAAGGTTCAAGAATGTCATTGAAGAAGAGAAGAAAGTTACTCAGTATTTGCATAATCTGGCGCAGGTTTTGTCTTCTATCTCAGTACAGGCCCAGGCTGCCTTACCACCTGTCTCTGGCCATTGTTCCTGGAGAGTGGGTTCAGGTGAAAAGAACTGTCACCTAGAAATACCAGTCCTGAGTGGTCTCAACCATGCCAAGTCCTCCTGATTTAAGGAATCAAGGCGTGAGTTCATGGAAAGTCCTATCATATCCTCTCCAGTGACAAGCTCTGAAGCTGGATGGCCTGAAAATGAAATTTCAACCTGCCTCACCTGTTGAACTGTTTCCATCTAAGTAGGAGAAAAACCTCAATGGATTGGACTACCCTGGAAATCGTGTTCCTAGAACCTGGACTATGCGTTGCAATATTTTTCATCTGCTACTGTTGTTTCCCTTGTACCTTCTTTGGTAGAAGGAAGGACCATGGGCCCAATACTTTAAGGAACATTGGGGAAAGAAGACTCAGAATATGAAAACTTGCTTGCATAGGAATCTAAAGAAAATATAGGGAGTTATGAACTATTAAAAGTATAAAAGAATAATTCAGGTGGAAAAGACAAAGGGGAGAATTGAAGGAAATAAATAAAAGTTATTCTTTTATATAATTGTAGAAATGTAATGCCATTATATGAGACTGTCTAGGAAGTAAATAATGGTTATCCTTTTATAAATTTTAACAATATAACGCCAATATATGAAACTGTTTGTTTACTGTTTCCTGCCTATGTAAAGTGACCACAAAAGAGTAATCAGCAAAGATAATGAATTATGACCTAAAAATTCCTCAAAGGACAGGAAGTTACCCTTGAGAAGAAATTACTATTAGAAATAGAGGAAAAACAACCCAAGGTGGAAATTACAAATAAACAAAGATAAGATCACAGCAGATAGACGGAAATTGCCAGGAGGACCTTTTTAACTGTAAAGCAATTTCAAAGAATGACTATGGAGTTGAAAGAGCTTCTTAGATGTGATGTGCATTGTAAAAAGTATAAAATGCAAAGCTTGAAACCTGCTCTTTGCGCTCTTGGAACCCAATCCATATTGGGAAGGGTCCAGGAGGCCATGTTTGCAAACACCTTTCTTTTCTTTTCTTATTATTATTTATATGTTTTTCTCCAATAAAACTTTGTTTTGTTAATCAGACTTGTCTTCGTATTGTGAGTATCAAAATTTGGGGTTTTTACATCTCACATAACTGGCCAGATGAATGTAACCAGTCTTTCCCTCGCCGGTTTGGAGGGCTTCCTCAGATCAAACGGAAGGGCTGCCACCCTCCCATGATCAACGAGGGTCCCCTCCTTCTCTGTCATCTCTTCAGGGTGACTTTTGACCCTTTGTAGGGTCCCCAGTGAGGCGAAATCGAACGCGGGAGCCCCATCTTCCTACGCCCGTTATACCGCGACATCAAACCAGAAGTCCTTCTTTCCATGTCAATCTTATAGCCTGGTATTTTTAAATCCACTTTCAAATCAATCTTTTTAGGTAAAACCTGTTCCTTTTTTCCTAATATTTAAGCACAATCTACCTATAGAGGCAAACATATAAAAGAGAAATTTAAAATTAATTTCTGGGTCCATTATTCAAAAATATCCTTCAATATATTCATTTTTAATTTCTGTACAGTTTAATTGTCAAAATTACTAATGTACTACCAAATAAACATGAATCCTAGCTCTGTTCTCCAATTCACTACCATTGATTTATTTGTGGCACAGTATTAAACGGCAACGCACATGCCAGGCTTCCATCTTTGTACTTCACAAGCAGAGCAGGAATGAATCATCTGCAATATGTTGCCCTCAAAGGCACATAGTACATGGTGCTAGCTTCTTTACTGGATATTTGAATCTATTTAGCAAATCACATATTTTTTCTTTTCAATACAGTTTTTTGATTTTTAATAGTGTGTAAATGATTCAAAGGAGACTTGCAATATACATCCTAGAAAGCTAGCCACAATTCTCATGATGATGAAGTGGCTATGAAACAAGGGATAAGGGTCTCAAAGTCCTCAAAGATTTCTTTATGAGACAGTCTTGTTCAACTTCCCTTTCTACACTTGAGATGTACAATTTGATTCATTATTCCTAGATAAGTATGGAAAGCAAGTGTTCAGCTAGCAAAGTCCAAACACAGAATGTTATTTTATTTGGATTTTAATAGCTGAAATAGTGCATGTGTTGGATTAAGGTACAAACAGAGGTGTACAGACCCACATCTGCATCTACATGTAAGAGATATATGTGACTGTATGGGTGAATGGATCAATAAATACATAGATTGCCAAACACAGTTTTCATATTGAAAGAAGATACAGACTAAAACAGGGGTCCCCGACCTCTGGTCTGTTGACCAGCACCGGTCCGTGGCATGCCAGAAACTGAGCCACACAAACAAGCAAAGCCCCATCCACAGGATGCAGGCAGCACGTGAAACCATGCCCCCTCTGGTCCGTGGAAAAACCTCTCTCCATGGAACCAGTCCCTGGTGTCCAAAAGGTTGGGGGCCACTGGACTAAAGACTCTCAAATGCAAGAAGATTTGAAGAAAATAAATACTTACAAACAATTTATTACAAATAATAAAACAAAGTAACACTAATCAGTAGTACAGTTAATATATGAGAAATTTTATTTTCTTATTTTCTTCTTTAATTCATTAACTACCTTGACCTTGAAAACAAAAAGCAGAGACACTAAAAAAAAATCATATTGATATGTTAATTCTGAAGTATATCCTATTAACTGAATGAGATGAAGTACATCTATTGTCACTATTAAACAAATTTATATCAAATTAGTTTTCCCAAACTAATCTTTCCCAAGCACAAATGCTTGCATATGACAATTAACAGAAAGAAGGAAGTCCTTTGGTTGTATGAGGAGTTGCTCCTTATTTTTGTTCCTATTGTAGCATTCCTTTATTGGAAACAATAAAACCAGGTACACTGACCCCGATTTCTCCCAAACAGCAGGATGAGGAGTTTGAGTAGAAGAACAGCATAGCATAATTGCTGCAAAAATTCTAAACTTGCTGTTAAGGAAACCGATTAACCTTTCTTCCCTCATTGAAAGCCCTGTAAATTCCAAAAATAGCTTGCTAGCTGAAGTGAATGGCAGCTTTATAGATTCTTTGAATCAGAATGCAGTTTGTCATAGCCTCAGTAGTTTGCTTAGGAGGAAATTGAGTGCATTGGAAGAAAAAAATATGTACATTTTCAAAACCAGTTTTGCTTTCCATCTCTGTTACTAGAAGTACATCTCTGGATTCAGAAGCCAAATATTGAATCAGAAAATAATTACATAACCACAATTGTTATGTGGTTGATATCATTTTCCTTGGAAGTAGGCTTTTAAATGGAAAGCTGTCATAGTTTATATAAATTTATGCCAGACAATGCCCTCTGTTGCTTTTGTCCAATACTATGAGCAAGTTAAACTTCTGAAAGTTGATGTTTCACTGTTTATTCTCCCAGGTGAACATTCTTACCATACTTCACCTGTACAAAATAATTTATTTACAAATTGTTTATAATTTTAAATAGCCATGTTCTGTTTATTCATTAAACAGGCTTCTTACCACCTGCAGTCAGCAGTTAAAAGAAACATATTTTATAGATGACTAGGTTAAGAGACAACCATGTAAATGATTTTCCAATGATTGAAGGACAGCAGCTTGGAAACGTAATTCTAGACTTTTTCAAAAGCAGTTTGTATGATACTATGAGGAGAGCTACAAATGGGTAAGATTTTACCCACATCTTTTGAAATGTCTCAACAGTGTCTTTGGATGTCACTTTTATTTGCCTGTCATGTTTACATTTAACGTCTATTTCCATAAGTTAAAGTCTGCTTGTGCTGTAAAATGACATACTAATTATCAAGTAATGTTTTTGCTAAGAATCATAACTTTTAAATACAGTACAGACTAGAGTAGAGAATATTATGTCTTTGATTTGACATGACATCTGCTGAAGCTTGGTGTGCTTTTAACATTAAGGAAAGCTCATGAGCCAACAACCGACTGACAGTTTCCATTTCTATTTTTTTAACAGACAGAATATCCATGCTGAATTTCCCACTTGTTTTGTGGATGTGAATATTTTAATAATAAGATTCAAATTCTAAATCTTTGTCTTGAAATCATTACAATTCAAACTACTAAGTAAGCAACTGTCACTGGAAATAGGGCAGAATTTTGGCAATAATGAAATTTCATTTTCAGAAAAATAACAACTAAGACAAGTAAGATATCAAAGTTGACAGTTACAGCTGCCCTAGAAAAGGAGAGGTTTTATTGCACAACAATGTTTACCAATGACAGCAGAATGATGAAAAGTGCATTTTTAAACACCATTTTAGTAGCTTGGATATAACCATAAATCAGGAGTACAGTCTATAGAAGAACCATATTGGGATATATCAGGTGTGAGTTACCTGAAGGCCATCTCTATTTTCTTCCTTGCTCCCACATTTTCACAACTGAAATTTGATGTCAAATTATGAAAAAAATAAAGAAAATCTGGGCTGAAGGCAGTGGTGGGATTCAGCCAGTTCACACCAGCTCAGCAGAACTGGTAGTTAATTTTTTATTGCCCAGGCCCAGAATGGACTTCTGGAAGCGGCTTCCACACAGAGAACCGGTTGTTCACATATTTGAATCCCACCACTGGCTGAAGGTGCTGTTAGCACATCACCACCATAATACCTTTAGCCCTTGTGGTTGTAAAAGATTTTCAACTGGACATCTGCATTCATTCTCAGTTTCATAAACTGTATTATATAGTTTCAAATGGCTACCAGAACTGAGCAAATTTGTATTACAGTATTAAAAATACACTTATTTGCATATTTTGCATATGTTATTTTTAGTTTTGAATAGAGATCACATTAACAGTGACTTGAACTGGGGGTAATGTAAATCTTTTTGTAATACAGATATTATAACAAGAAGAAGGCTCATCAGGCAAACAGGCTGTGATGAATGTTTATGTTCTTCCTCTTACCTAATACTTTCATTTCTGCACATATTATCTCTCTGCTTATCCTGCCTTGCTCTCACTCTTGCCAAAGGTGCCTCAAAACAATTTTTTTAATTAACTTTGGGTCATGAAAAGTGCTTTTGCATTACAATGGAACTTGAAAGTGAAGCAAATGTCAAAGTATCATGCCTTTCTGATTCTTGGACAATTGTTGAGTGCTCCAGTTCTGTTTCTGTAATAGCCTTTACAACTGCCAGCCAGAGAGAATAGCAAGTTTAGTCACCGCCTTGCTTGGAGGCCTCTAATGCCTAGCTCAGCGGTAGGCAACCTTGGCTCTTTTATGACTTGTGGACTTCAACTCCCAGAATTCCTGAGCCAGCCATGCTGAGGGGAAAGGGAGATTTTCCAAGCTGAGCCATGCTGGCTCGGGAATTCTGGGAGTTGAAGTCCATGAGTCATAAAAGAGCCAAGGTTGCCTGCCCCTGGCCTAGCTGATTATGAATCAACTGTCAAAATATCTTATTAGGAGTCTGAGGTGTGATTCTACAATACCACCAAAAGCATTGTCATGTTTTAGGATACTCTCAGTATTAGTTTCAACATAAGTTCCCTGAGTTCTGTAATACACCATGTTTTGTCTAAGAGGCCATGCCGTGGCTATATAATTTCAGTTTTTGTTTAAATTGGATGAGTCATTTGTTGCAGCCTTTCTTAAATGTAAACGTATAACTTAATATAAATAATATGTATTGACCTTTTGGGGTGTCTATTTGGTTATGAAAGATTAACAATCAGGCCTTAAATAATAATAGGGCAGTGCAGTGGTTAAGCAGTTAAGACACTGGGGTTGTCAGCTGGAAAGCCAGCAGCCAAGGTTTGAGACCTGAGCTCCATGCAACGGGGTGAGTGCCCGTCCTTGCCCCAGCTCCTGTGAACCTAGCAGTTTGAAAGCATAAAAATGCAAGTAGATAAATAGGTACCACTTTGGTGGGAAGGTAATAGGGTTCCATGACATCATGCTGGTCACATGACTGCAGAAATATCTTGAGACAGTGCTAGCCCAATGGTCTTAAAATGGAGATGACACTGTCCCTTATAGTCAGCAATGACTAGTGGAGTAAAATCTGCAGGGACTCCTTTACCTTTTTTTACTTAAATAATAATAATTAAATAATAATTTTAATATTTAATGAATAATAATATTATTAAACAAGTTGCGCACCTTCAGCTCTTGGGGTTGATTTTGTAAGACATGATTCCAGTTAAAGCTCAGTGGAAAAGTTGCAGTTGTTAATCTGTATTTCAAGAATTAGTACATCTTGCAATTATTCCTATTTTAGATTTCCTTTTTTAGCTCATTGTATTGTTTTATTCAGATAAATTACTTGTATAAATAGATTTTAAATCCCAAGTTAGATGATACATGTTGCACATATTAAATATGAAAAGGGAGACTCCCCTGTGGTTTCTTATTAAGATATTGCCTATTAATTTTATTCTTAAACATCTAGCTCAGATACTAATTGTATCACTTATAGTGCAAACATCCTTGGAGACAGAGCCAAGGAATCTTAAAATGTGGCATTAGTTTTCTCCAGTGAACCTTTAAATATTTTCTTGAATATGATTCACTGGGGTATGTCTATCTATCTGTGAACTTTTAGCAAAGTTACTAATCCACTTTTATCATGGGTTCATAAATTCAATGTTTCTACATGCATAAGTTCTCTTTTTAAGTTGAAGCATTCCTGTTTTTCAGTTGTACTCTCCATTATTCTTAATTACCAGGTGTGGGAAATGAGAGGCATGATATGGGTCCTGTCAATTAAAGCAGGGCTTTTCAACCGGTGGTATGCATACCACCGGTGGTACTTTAGCACCTGGCAGGTGGTACGCGACCCCCAGCCAAGTGTAGTGGGGGAGGGAATGAGCTAAAGTGGCACTGCACAGGCCTGGAGGAGATCAGTTGGAGCTGCAGGGGTCAGCAGAAGCCCCAGGACCTGCGCACGTGGCTGCATGCTGATTGAAGCTTCCAGCGCACCTGGAAGAGAAGAGGAGGAGGGCAGAGAGATGGCTTTTGCTAGCAGTGTGAGTGAGTGTGAGAGAGAGTGAGAGGCTTTTGCAAGCAAAGTGTGAGTGAGTGAGAGAGAGAGAGAGAGAGGGTTTTGCAAGCAAAGTGAGTGAGAGAGCAAGCGAGGGGCTTTTGTGGGCAAAGTGTGAGTGAGTGAGACCGAGCAAGAGGCTTTTGCAAGCAAAGTGAGTGAAAGTGAGAGAGTGAGGGGCTTTTGCAAGCAAAGTGAGTGAGTGAGTGAGAGAGCGAGTGAGCGAGAGGCTTTTGTCAGCAAAGTGTGAGTGAGTGAGTGTGTGTGTGTGTGTGAGAGAGAGAGAGGTTTTTGCGAGCAAAGTGAGTGAGAGAGCAAGCGAGGGGCTTTTGCAAGCAAAGTGTGAGTGAGTGAGAGCGAGTGAGAGGCTTTTGAAAGCAAAGTGAGAGAGAGCGAGAGAGGCTTTTGCAAGCAAAGTGTGAGTGAGAGAGCAAGCGAGGGGCTTTTGTGAGCAAAGTGTGAGTGAGAGTGAGCGAGAGGCTTTTGTGAGCAAAGTGAGTGAGTGGGAGTGAGCAAGGGGCTTTTGCAAACAAAGTGAGTGAGTGAGTGAGAGAGAGAGAGAGGCTTTTGTGAGCAAAGTGTGAGTGAGTGAGAGAGAGTGTGAGAGAAAAGAGAGAGAGAGGCTTTTGCGAGCAAAGTGTGAGGGAGTGAGAGTGAGCGAGGTGCTTTTGTGAGCAAAGGGTGAGAAGAGAGAGGAGGGGCTTTTGTGAGCAATGGGTGAGAGAAAAAGGGAAAAGTGAGGGGAAGAAAGGAAAAGGCATTGACTTCTGACTTCCTCTGTTGCATTAGAAGGAAGCATTAACATTGAATCTCAACTTTTTACTTTTCCATAATATTATAAACTAGCCATTTCTATAACAACAAATGAATCTAACCAGTAAAGCCCAAAATCCCCCTTTTTTTAGTCATCAAGTTTTTGACACCTTGCTAAGCACCTGTGGTACTCGAATATTGTCATGTCCTAAAAGTGGTACAATCTGTGAAAAAGTTGAAAAGCCCTGAATTAAAGAATGCCACCTGGACTCAGAAAATGACACTTGCCTTGTAGAGTATTATTCCCCCACCTCCAGAGATTATATTGGCTCCAATTCTGTTATCTTTTTGAAAACATAGTTTTGATGTTCAGGGTTGAGGAATGTCAGTTAGAACCTGTGAGGTGCTTGTATTGGGGGTTGTTTTGTATATCTCACTTGCTATCAATGCATTTATTTTGCTGTTGATATGTTTATTCTTGTTTTTAAGTATTGCTAACCACCCCAAATCACTTAGCAGAGTTGAGCAACCAACCAACCAACCAACCAACCAACCAACCAACCAACCAACCAACCAACCAACCAACCAAACAAACAAACAAACAAACAAACAAACAAACAAACAAAATCTTAAAGATTTAATTTCTATTCCCACTTGTAACAAGATGTAGAAGACAGTATGAGCTCTCTCAACTAATTCTTACTAAGGGATGGGTAAGCATCAGCTATACATACAAAATATTCTTACCACAATGTAACTTATCTGGGTTCTCAAGTTACTGAGCAAATGCCAGCAGACTATCCCCAGGTGTTGCCTGCTATAGACCTTGTCTTTGGCAGAAGGTCGACGGCCTGAAGCTAGGACCAAGTCACTGTTTATAGTCCCTATTAATTAAGAACAGTACAAAAATATGGCAAAACCCCCAAACAATCTGAATCTTCAAATAGATTTAAAGTCCCAGGAAACATAGGTCAGTGCAACGTATTGGCCAGTTCCAGGGGTTAATCTACTACCACTTTGGGTATTTATTCCGCTCTTAGTATTTATTCAATAAAATCCATTTTGGCATTTTACCCTGCCATGAGCTTATTGTCTAAGGAAGTAATTCAATTTTTAAACAATGAATTAAAGAATCTGCTTGGTCCTGGTTAGCCATGGGTGGCAACAATTCTGCCTGCCACAAAAAATGTAAGTGCAGAACCTGCACTAGTTCTGAACCATAAAGGCTTTGTAGATGTACAGGTGTAGAAAATATTTAATAAATCAACAAAGCCAAATATAAAGCTATGAAAATAAATTCCTTGTGAAATTGAGAATTAAAAGGAAAAGCACAAAAGCAACAGTTGCACACAAAAATTTCTCCTCCCCACAAAAAGTCAGTAGAATCAGTCTAAGTTACTCTCTACCTCCTTCCCTATGATAGGGAAATCCTATCCCTAAGATTTCAGAACACATTTAAATATGATGGCAGAAGTGATGTTTGAAAAAGAAACATATGCTTAGCAATATTCCTTCTCCTTTCTTCAATTGCATGTCATGTAGAAGTGAAAGCTATTCTCTTTGGAAAGACTAATTGCTGCATTGCCCAACCAAGAAATTTTTTTAATATCAAATATCACATGTGTAGCCTGAAAATTAAATTATTTGGCCAAACCTGCTTTTCTAAGATTGTTTGCTTGAGGAAACAATGTTAAATAGTTTTCACCTGTCATACCATTCTATAAAATGGTGAATCTTTAGGGAAGACGGGTGACAAAAGATGAATACTGTCTAATGAAATCCTTCAGCATGAAATTAACCTATCAGATGTTTTAGGGAACTGCTGGCTCATATCAGAGATTAATGGGCATACCAAAGACCACACCTTCTATTGGCCTAATGCTTGAATATGCTAATTGAATCCAGTGAATTAAGAAACTAAAAAAAATCACTTAGTTTAGAAGTAATGTAGACTTAATTGATGTCTAGTTATAAGAAACCCATTAAACTTTCTTAGCTCCACCCAGTTGCTAGGTGACATTTAAGGTGAGTTCTAATTGGGTTTTCATTGCTTTTGAATTTTTAATGTTCTGGACTTAATTAACCCTTTTGCTTTTTATTGTGAACCTTCATCATCATTATCCTAGCACTTCTTCTCAACATCTTGAGGACACATATTCTTCATTACCCCATGGTTTTGTTTGACGAGCAAAAGTTTGATCTGCAGCATAATCTGCTGCAATATTAGTCTTCAGTAATTTGCTTTTTCAAATCTCTCAACAGAAGGTATCACTGTGTTTGATGCAAGACTATATTCTTATCATCTGCTGCCAAAATTACATACCTGGACTGGATCTACAGTATGTTTAGTCCCATGTTTGCCCATGTTTGAAAATTGGTAGCCAGATGATTTTAAAGATACATTGATTGTAGCTTTGTTTTCTGGGTCTGTGAACATAGATGAGTTTTCTCTGTCACAATTGAAGCACTCTCTTCAACATCTACTAAAAAGAGGTGCCCAGTACAGTAAATGTGTAGTATTTCATCACTTGCTCAATCTTTGATCATGCATTCAATCATTCTTAAGCTTAAGGTTTCTGAAAATTTCAGTTTCATGCCTTGTAAATATCACATTACCCTTTTTATTCCACATTAGTCATCTTGGATTGCAACCCATCTGCATGACAAACATTTATCTGCTATAGTGTCTAGCTTGACCACTACAGGAGTTATAGCTGCTTCCCAGTTATAGTAGCATCCCAGTGGCATTTACTTTTTCTTTTTTTGTGCTTCAATGTTAATGTCCACTTCTCCAATTCATGAGCTGACAGAAAAGCATGCAGTCTCCTGTCAGCCAAGCTTTATTTCACCACAGTAAGAAGACAACTGAAGATTGGTAGAGAAAAAGGCTGTGTGTGTTTGGGGGTGGGGAACAGAACTCATTTAATGAGTGATGGAGTAGACTGGGTGAATAGGGGTAGAATAAAGCTCTTCAACTCACTGGAGCCAGTATCCAAAAATAGCCTGGCTGATAGGTGGTATGGAGGACTTCACAGAATAAAGCTGGCTGCAATTCACATGACATTCAGTAGGGGATCTTTCCATGTTATTTGAACCCTGCCCTTCACCACATAAACTTCTCAGCCAGGCTATTTTTTGATAAAGGATTATTACTCTTGCAAAAAAAAAAAGTTTTAATGCTTTTAGACAAGAAAGCTAGAACAGGATATATAAAGAGCCCATACAACATTTGAATGGTGCATGAGGAAGTGTTGATTAGGCATTACATAGGCAATGTCTCTGAATAACAAATGCCCAACCTGTCCTGCAACTCAGGCTCTCACCTTCCTCTTTCTTTCTTTTGACTGGGATATAGATGTCTTCTTCCAAGTCCTTGGTTTGAATGTTAGGCTGACCTTGTAAGCTTTACACTTGGCTAGCAATAAGTAGCAATGTCATTTACATGAATCAAGCTATATCTCACCCTTGCTTTCCTTAAGATAGGTTCTGAGTAAATTTTGCCAATATAACAATTGGTTCACTTGTTTGAAGATAAACAGAAGAATATGACCCTGAACCAGGAAAATGAAAAAGAAAGAAATATGGTGCACGTATACTTTCTTTCAGAAACTTAGCCCCAATCCATTCACAGTCCCTTAAAGAAAAACTTCTTTAGGGGACTGTGAATAATAAAAATGACATCTTTATAAAGCATACAACAAAATTATAACTACAAATAAACAACATATTAAACAGTATGAAACAATATAGGCTGTTCATAAAGAAATGGAATACCAAAGGAATAAAAAGGAGAATGTATTGTAAAGGAAATTAATAAAAAGTTCAGAAAGGAAAAAACTCTACTGAAAAATTGAAACAAAAATGAAACCATATAAAATGTAACTATGAGCAAAGTCCAATAAATTGAATAATTTAAACAAGTGATAAGTAGAAATGGCTAATATGATCAGTCTCTAGGCAATAATATAAAAGCACACAAAGAATGCAATTGCATGGCAATATAATTAAATATAAAACAATATAATAAAAAAATGAAAAAAAGATATTTAATACCATAACTCTAAAGATAATATTCAAAGCATGGATATACAGAAACATTTGGCTATAGTAAAAAAACCCATTAATTATGCATAGAACAGGGAAAAATACATTCAGTAAACTTACAGTAAGGTATATGAATAAAGGATTAATTATATTCTGCATATATAAGATGCATATTTAAAAATGTAAAATAACAGAAATGAACAATATATCTAAAATTCAGTTCATCCTCTATTTTGCTTATGTGTGTTTTATTTCCATTTTATTCATTCATTTATTTTTCATTTGCATATTTTGATCAGAGATGCTTTTATGCTCTATGCACATCTACCTCTTACTATGGGAGACACAAAATAACTCATGGTAGATCTTCCTTGATGTCTCCACATAGGAAGCAGTTTCCATATCATATTTATCATAACAAGAAGGGCAAGTAATTCTTGTTAGTTTTGTTTTTGGTCTGTGAACTGTACTTTAAAAATATGTTTTTTTAATTTGAGGGTCATTACCAACATCTGATAATATTATGATATCAATGAATGATCAAGGTGAAATGTTTTCAGCTTTTTTTCTTCTAGGGAGCTTTAGGAAGTGAAACGTCTAAATGAAGGTGGCAATGCTTTCTTGAGGTTTAACTCAGCCAGCTTGAATGTTAATAAAATAAGTTGAAAATGGCTACTTGCCATTTTGTAGGTGAGAAATAAAATACAGTCTACATCCCATGAGTTGTCTATTATGAAATCTTGCACATAAAATTGTATAAACAGCACAAAGAAAACCTGCACATGAAATAATTTTTGTGATCAAATTCCATGTAGACTAGAAAATATCTTGTGATCCTAGTATTAAATTGATCTACATATCCATAAACTTGAATATCTTTCAGTGAAAATACTTTTGTCATGGATAGTGATTTAGGTAAATGAGCATAGATTGGTGAAAATTGCACATGAATATACCATATGTTGTTGCACTACTGTAAACTACAATCTTCAAGATCATAGCTGAAATGAATCTCAGAATCCAATGAATATAGAAGCAATATGGTGGTTGATCTCATCATATATTTCTATGTATTACAGAAACAGGAGGCACTGCAACAATTATTTATAAGTTCCTGGGATGCTAAGGGAGCACTCTATGATTATTAATTTTAAAATATATTACTTCATAAACAAATAATTCTTTTCCTAAATTATCAAGTTTAGCACTAAGTTTGCAGAAGCAAATTTTATTTCATTGACATGGTTGCGGAGATAATAAATTGCAACTTAAATGAATTTTCACTACAAAGCTTCACAAGCTGCAATTGTTCTTTTAGCAAGCATTAATATCATAGTTTTGGCTTATCCTGTTCTAACACGGATTCTTCCAAACTGATGCTCTTCAGATGTATTGGACTACACATCCTATACGCTAGGCCAATGTGGTATTTTTGAAGTTCTATAAGTTAGATGGATATCACTAGGTAGAGAGCTGTTTAAAGTGCTCCCCCTTCCACCACAAAGAGACCGTTCGATACAGGATCTAAAATTACCTAGCTATGTTACTGCCAGTGTATCAGCAGTGTTTCATTTTTCATAGTAACTTACCAATAGCTATGGAAGCAAAAAGGCAATTATTTTAGTGATTTTACTGCATATAAAATCTGGATTTTGGTAGGACTCATTCAAACATATTTTTGTTAATTTGTGGGAGATAACACTATGCAAGGTAACTTCAAGCAGAACAGGCATCATTGAATACAACTTAAATTATCTTTTTTTTTTTACATCCAATATCTAAAACCTTATCAGGAGCACCATGCCAAAAAACAAAGAAGCAAAGCAAAGCAAAGCAAAACAAAAACCTTAAGTTAGCTTTGCTGATATATGTTTGAAAAAATGTTCTCTAAGAAATGAATGGTTTTAGAGAAATGCAAAATCAGTATATAAAAACAGAATGTAAAAAATGTAAAAAATTATGTAGTCTAAGTTTGGTCTGTAATGAATATCAAACAGTCCATTAAATTCCCCCTCCATTGTAGCTGTAGCAGCTTTTCTTTTGACTCTGTGAATGGAAGCCTTTTATAACCCCCTTCTGTTTTTAATTTTAAAGACGGGGATTTCCAGATCAATGTCTCACAGTACAATCCTACTTCCATTCAGAGATGAGCCCTGCTGAAATCAGTGAATTTCGGTGGATTTATTTCCAAGTAACTGATTTTAGATTATTTTGCAACCTTAGGGTAATCTGCTAAATGCTAGCATATCTTACACTCGCAACAGTTGCCTAACATTAACATCTATTTTTCACACGCACATACATGCATACAAACACACATACAGAAAGAAAGAGAACATCCAAAGAGAATAAAGAACTCATTTGCTTGTTTTTCTGCTACATTTTGTTTGTATACACTTTAAGATTCAAATATTTGTATATTGTTTCACAACTACTTTGCCATCAATAGACAAGTATCTTAAAGGAAAATGTGTCAATTACCATAACAGCACCTCCCTGAACACTTTTTTTAGAATCCAGGTCCATTTCTTTAAAAAAAATCTACATGTGATACATCCCCAACACTTTACAATGAAAAAAGTAAGCAGAAGCCTCCACAAACACAACACTTTGAATATTTGAGAGGACAGGGCAATGGGAGGACGGTTTGCTGTGTTGTGCAGAATAAGAATCACATGTAGCCCAAATGAAATTAACTTTTATGAATCATCTGAAAAAAGAAACCCTGCAAAATTATGAACAATGCAGCTCAGTGAACTGTGGGCTGCAATGGAACAAAAGGTATTAATAACATACAGTGATTCCTAGAATACATAACATAATTGCCTTGCTGTGTTATGTTATATGTAGTCCAGAGAATTAATCTATACAAATGCACCCATAAGAAAAAACATCAGCCCATATAGGCAACATCTGTGAATTATATATTTTAGGTTGCTTCAATTGATTTTCCAAGTATTTTTATATGCTGTGCATATTTTCTCTACCAAGTAGTAGTGTGCAGTCTAAAGACATAGAAGTAATTCCTATAAATATACTATTTTCAGGATTTGACCTAGAATATTCCTACTTTGTTTATTTTAGAAATGAAAAATTGTAATTCCACATTCTATACTATTCTTTCTCCAGATTAGTTTTATATGTTTTCTCCTATCTCTTGACTTTCAGATATACTTTCTTTTTATAAGGGGCAACTTTCTATCTGTCTCTAAGCTCTTTTTAAAATAAATCAGAATAGAGAGCAGTAGGTTCAATTCATTTCTTAATTATGCCTGAACATTGGCTGACTGAAAAGTTCAGAAATTTTATTTAAAAGGAAAACTTTTTTTCCTGGCAACTTTTTGACTGACAATATACGGTCAAAGTATATTTTCTTTACATGTGCACCAAGATATAAAGTTTAGAATGTGAACTTTAATAGGTTTAAACTTGTGTTTTAAAATATATTGAATGTAGATGCAGACTTGTTTGAGATCAACAATCCTTGTTCCCATTTAATCTATTCTGTCTAAATAAATTCTCCTCTTCATTAGCCATGGTTCAAACAAAATCCAAATCCTTTTCTAAAATGGAATGTCATTGTGTGCTTAAATTCAAGCACATTTATTAAATCATGACTAGATAGTAAAAGTAGCTCATTATAGTTCAACACTTCATAAATGTTCTTCAGCTCAACATGACTATTTATATGTATCACCTTATATATAAAACACTTTATATATAAAACACTTTATTTGTGTGAGCACTACTGACATTCCAAGTAAGCCCTCTGAAGTGTTTCCAGCCATAGCTTTTGTTCCTCTAGGAATGGAACTGATAGTTCATAATATAAAAATGTGATTTATGTTGGAGAAGGCTTACTTAGAATTTTAAGGGACAATTGATTTTACTTGTGCAATAAAATAAACAGTAAGTTGGAGTAAGTATAAAAATAAAATTGAAATTCACAAGTCATTTGAAACGAATGCTGAAAGAGGCCAAAACTATAAAAAAAATTCATAAGCCTGTAATCCTGAAAAAGATTTTCACAATTTAAGAAGTTACTGCAGGGACTATCAAAAGTATGGGCATGGCATATGAACCATCTCATGTGATTATACGTATTGTATGGGCTTTCTGCTTCATTGGCTTTATATGTGCACCTTGATATTATCAATGACTACACAAGAGTTACTACATAAGTAGCCCATAAGGAGAAATCATGCTTGTTTTCAGAGCAATGCTATTCTGCTGAATGGAAAACCCTAATCTGGAGCAGCTATTTTATGAAATGTTATCATAAACCAATTGTAAATATTCAATTTCTAACCAATGCTGATAAATATTTTTTTATGATATAGTTTTGCATATTTATGCAAAATGATTCCATGACCACTGAACTGCATCCTTCTCCTTAGACTTTTCTTTTCCCTACTAGACTCCCATTTCCCTATACAACAGCCAGAATAATGCCTTATTGGCCTCAAATGATTGCCTTAAATACACAGCCTCTATCATTATAACTCACACAACTAACTGGGTCTTACAGCATCAAGGAAGATCATCTTGGTCTTCTCTGTGCTACTTTGAAGTTGAGGTTCCTTTTGACAACGCACTGCATTTGCATGGTTCCACTAACTAGAACATGAAATTGTCATAGTTGCCATAGCAACAAAGAATTCATTGCAGCGCATTGTCTCCTCTTCTCTGGCTATTCTGTAGGCATGGACCCTGTTGTCTTAGCAACCAGACTTTACTTTATCATTTTGATATCCTCAAAATGTATATTTTGTATACATTTACAAAATATACATGGTATATTTTTTCTTGAATTTGGCCTAGAAGACTGAGAAGTCTTACTGCTGCTTATTTTGGGAGACAAAAAAATAATAATCTAACATTAAGCATATTCTATGTTCAGATAGGTAAATGAACACTGATATGTCATACTGAAAGCATCTTGGCGAAGAGGTTGTGTGTCTGACTGTTGATATAAGAATTCTGATAAGCTAGAGACAAGAGCTTTCTGATTATTAAATTATTCATTAGTCCAATTTTTAAAAGAAATCTTCTAATTATATTGTAATTTAATTTAAAATATCAGATATGGGATGGTAGATTTACCAGGGTATCTGGTTTCATCACTTAGCCAGACATTTGTGAAAGATAAGTTGGGATTTTTAAAATTGCTCTTATGGAAGAAAAAGGCTTGATTTGGCAGACACCAGCCTTTTCCTTGAAATGATCATTCTACTTGTTGTTAGTTGTGAAGTCATGTCCGACCCATCGCGACCCCATGGACGATGTTCCTCCAGGCCTTCTTGTCCTCTACCATCTTCTGGAGTCCATTTAAGCTCACTCCTACTGCTTCAGTGACTCCATCCAGCCACCTCATTCTCTGTCATTCCCTTCTTCTATTGCCCTCAATCTTTCCCAGCATTAGGCTTTTCTCCAGTGAGTCCTTCCTTCTTATTAGGTGGCCAAAGTACTTGAGTTTCAACTTCAGGATCTGGCCTTCTAAAGAGCAGTCGGGGTTGATCTCCTCTAGGACTGACCGGTTTGATCGCCTTGCAGTCCAAGGGACTCGCAGGAGTCTTCTCCAGCACCATAGTTCAAAGGTCTCAATTTTTTTGCGCTCAGCCTTTCTTATGGTCCAACTTTCACAGCCATACATTGCAACTGGGAAAACCATGGCCTTGACTATACGTACTTTTGTTGGCAGGGTGATGTCTCTGCTTTTTAGTATGCTGTTTAAATTTGCCATAGCTTTCCTCCCCAGGAGCAAGCGTCTTTTAATTTCTTGGCTGCAGTCCCCATCTGTGGTGATCTTGGAGCCCAGGAAGATAAAATCTGTCACTACCCCCATTTCTTCCCCATCTATTTGCCAGGAATTGAGAGAGCCGGATGCCATGATCTTGGTTTTCTTAATGTTGAGTTTCAAGCCAACTTTTGCACTCTCCTTCTTCACCCGCATCAAGAGGCTCTTTAGTTTCTCTTCACTTTCTGCCATTAGAGTGGTATCATCTGCATATCTTAGGTTGTTGATATTTCTCCCCACAATCTTAATTCCAGCTTTTGATTCATCTAGCCCTGCCTTTCTCATGATGTGCTCTGCATATAAGTTAAATAGGCAGGGCGACAGAATACAGCCTTGCCGGACTCCTTTCCCAATTTTGAACCAATCAGTGGTTCTGTGCCCAGTTCTCACTGTTGCTTCTTGACCCGCATATAGGTTTCTCAAGAGACAAATAAGATGCTCTGGTACTCCCATCTCTTTAAGAACTTGCCACAATTTGTTGTGATCCACACAATCAAAGGCTTTAGCATAGTCAATGAAGCAGAAGTAGATGTTTTTCTGGAACTCCCTAGCTTTCTCCATGATCCAGCGTATGTTGGCAATTGGATCTCTAGTTCCTCTGCCTCTTTGAAATCCTGCCTGTACTTCTGGTAGTTCTCGATCCACATACTGCTGGAGTCTAGCTTGTACGATTTTAAGCATAACTTTACTAGCATGTGAAATGAGTGCAATGGTGCGATAATTTGAACATTCTTTGGCATTGCCTTTCTTTGGAATTGGAATGTAAACTGACCTTTTCCAATCCTCTGGCCACTGTTGAGTTTTCCAAATTTGCTGGCAAATTGAGTGTAGCAACTGCATCGTCTTTTAAGATTTTGAATAGCTCAGCTGGAATACTGTCACTTCCACTAGCTTTGTTGTTGCTCAGCTTTCCTAAGGCCCATTTCACTTCACATTCTAGGATGTCTGGCCATCGTGGTTATCAGGGATGCTAAGCTCATTCTTGTATAGTTCTTCTGTGTAATTTTGCCACCTCTTCTTAATCTCTTCTGCCTCTGTTAGGTCCCTGCCATTTTGGTCCTTTATCATGCCCATCTTTGCATGAAACGTTCCCTTCATATCTCCAATTTTCTTGAAGAGATCTCTGGTTCTCCCTATTCTATTGTTCTCTTCTATTTCTTTGCACTGTTCATTTAAGAAGGCATTCTTATCTCTTCTAGCTATTCGCTGGAATTCTGTATTCAATTGGGTGTATCTTTCTCTTTCTCCTTTGCCTTTCGCTTCCCTTCTTTCCTCAGCTATTTGCAAAGCTTCCTCAGACAGCCATTTTGCTTTCTTGCATTTCTTTTTCTTTGGGATGGTTTTAGTTGCTACCTCTTGTACAATGTTGCGAACCTCCATCCATAGTTCTTCAGGCACTCTGTCTATCAGATCTAATTCCTTAAATCTATTTGTCACCTCTACTGTATATTCATCAGGGATATGATTTAGTTCATACCTGAGTGGCCTAGTGTTTTTCCCTACTTTCTTCAATTTAAGCCTAAATTTTGCAATGAGAAGCTCATGATCTGAGCCACAGCCAGCTCCTGGTCTTGTTTTTACTGACTGTATAGAGCTTCTCCATCTTTGGCTGCAGAGCAGTTGGTCAATCTGATTTCTGTGTTGACCATCTGGTGATGTCCATGTGTAGAGCCGTCTCTTGGGTTGTTGGAAAAGAGTGTTTGCTATGACCATCGTATTCTCTTGACAAAATTCTATCAGCCTGTGCCCTGCTTCATTTTGTACTCCAAGGTCAAACTTGCCTGTTATTCCAGTTATCTTTTGGCTTCCTACTGGACAGGTCATAGCAGAGAGTTCTGACAAAATGTAATCCACTGGAGAAGGAAATGGCAACCCACTCCAATATCTTTGCCATGAAAACCCCCATGGACAGTACCAAAAGGGAAAAAGATATGACGCTGGAAGATGAGCCCCTCAGGTCGGAAGGTGTCCAATATGCTACTGGGGAAGAGCAGAGGGCTAGTACTAGTAGCACCAGAAAGAGTGAAGCGACTGGGCCAAAGTCGAAAGGACGCTCAGCTGTGGATGCATCTGGTGGTGAAAGGAAAGTCCGATGCTGTAAAGATCTTTTCTCCATAGGAACCTGGAATGTAAGATCCATGAATCAAGGCAAACTGGATGTGGTCAAACAAGAGATGACAAGACTGAACATCGACATCTTAGGAATTAGCGAACTAAAATGGACAGGAATGGGTGAATTTAATTCAGAGGACCATCAGGTATACTACTACAGGCAAGAATCCCTCAGAAGAAATGGAGTAGCCTTCATAGTCAATAAAAGAGTAGGAAAAGCAATACTGGGATACAATCCCCAAAATGACAGAATGATCTCAGTGCGAATCCAAGGCAAACCATTCAATATCACAGTAATCCAAGTCTATGCCCCAACCACTGGTGCTGAAGAGGATCATTCTACTATTTATTTACAAATTGTGATAGATATGAATCAGCTTTTGCAAAACAGTTGCTGCAATGAGCTGGCTTGGAAAAGTATGGAGAAATGGTCTTCTATTATATTACTAATGAGGTGATACTGTAGGAGGAGATACATAACTGGGATGATGCCAATATGCCAATTTCCTTTTATCCTTCAAACATACCTGGTTTCTCCTATGAACAAAACTCATTTTTTTAAAAAAAAATCACAGACTATGATTTTTGAAGTCTTTAAAAACAATTGTGTGGATTAGGTTTATTAAGTTTATGACTACTTCTCACATGTGAATTTTCATTGATTGATCAGCTTTGTTGAAGTCAGCTAGGAAATATTTCCTTTGGAAAACTGGCTATGTTCCTTGTCTTCTTTCATAATGTTTGTTTTCATTCACTTGAATGAAACATGTGGAGAAGCATATAATATTGTGTTTATAGCTGCTCTCTGGTGGTAGGATTCTGAATGGATAGGTTGTTTTCTGGAAAAATAGCCTGCCTTTCCAAATTTTGATGTGACAGGAGACTAGATTTTTTAATTCGCTTATTTTCAAGGAACATCCCATGTAGTGAAAATCAATGAGTTGAATCCAGTCTCAATAATATTTTATATCCACTTGTGATATAAGTTATTCATAACAATAAATGGCAATTATTGCCTTATAATTTCAATGATTTTGCATTAAATTTGTCTAAGTCTGAATAAAATATAAGAATCACTTAGGTGACATGGGTAGTGTATAAATTTGATAAATAAATAAATATCTTAGACTTAATTTGATTTCTTCTGTTATATGTACAGTTCAGGTAAAGAGATCCTCAGACTTGACTTCTGTTGTTTATATGTTATATTAATATAGCATTTACCAGTCTAGGCTACAGTTCTGGTATTTCCATGCAGAATCCTATCTAACTACTCAAACCCATCATTGCCTAGCTTCTAATCAGCCTAAAACATAAACAGGTAAAGATTTCTCAAATTAATTTCACTCTTTCTTCAGCAAAGCTGACTTTATGGAAACTCATATAAATTATGTTGGATGAAAGACTAATAATCTACTTAGAAATAATACATCTGTTCATAGTCCACATTCAAACAAATTAAGACTGAGATTAGCCTGCAAAGTATTTCCCTACATGCTTTTCAAATAAATGAAACAAAAAATCTCTGTAATTTCAAGATAGCATTGAATATTTCTGTCCCAAACATCTATAAACAGATATTCATGAAGACAGTTTATCAGTTAAAACAGGTTAGCTTCAAAAAGATTAAAGTCCACAATGATTATTCTTAAATTGCTTTACAAAATGCAAAATGCAAGTGCAACACAAAAAGTACATAATTTAGTCATTTCCTTGTGCAAGTAGACATTGTCATGATCATGTTTGATGGAAACAAATATTGTTTCTAGGCAGTATACTCTTCATTTGATAGTTATCCAGTAAGGTATGCTGAGTATCATTGACAAGATCATTTGGAAGATCATGGAGATTTGGATAGCATTTGTGTCTGTTCTTTAAGGTATTCATATTCAAGATAGTCAAATTGATTAAAATATTTTTGGTACTGATTAAATATCTGTTAGTTTAATTGCTGATTTCTGTGTGAATAGTAAAACATAAATATAAATAATCTGAGTTCTCCCTACCTTCTTAGAGTTAATACAAACCTGTGGATATAACATATAACCCTTTTAGCTACAGGTAATAATTGTTTCTTCTACAGGAATAGACTTAATAATTTCCATTATTTCTTTCACTTTACAATTTGTGAAAGTACTGCAGGATAAACAGTATGTTTGTTTATAACATTGTGATTTGAATTGCTTGGGGCTATATGATAGCTATTTGGTGCATTAAGATATAGAAGTGAGAAGATGGAGAGTTCCTAGCCCTGTGTGCATAAATCATTTTTTATGGATCAGCATATAGAAAATACAGTTTTTAGACTGATAAGCATCTGCATAAACTTGCTTTTTAAAATAAATACAAAACTTTTAAAAAAATTAAACCTATTTTTTTCCAAAAGTTTTTCAAGCTCATATATACATATCAAATTGGTATAAATTATATTGCAAAGAAAATGAGTCTTTGAAGATTGTTTAAAGCATCAAGAACTCAAGTGCACTTTGTCTTCTCTTGTAATTATTTCAGAGATGTAGTGTTCTGTATTCTGATAGCCACAGGGAAAACATATGAAAATGACCTTTAAATAAACAACTCTTGAGTAGTTTTCGTATCATTCAGTGATGCATTTCCTTGCTGATCATTTTTTAAAGATTCTTTCCTCTATTTAATAGATGAAAATCTGTAGGATATTTTTGAGAATTTTTGTTCTGCAACTTTAAAGAGACTTCTTGGAACTTCTAAATATATTTGCAATATATAATATGAAATATATAATCACAAGCACATTGATTAACCTGGACTTAATTAAACAATCAAATTTTTAACAGCAATCTAATTATTTAAAAATTTGTGACAGAAGTTGCTTTTTTCTTTTCTTCATATTGCCTCATTAGTATACTATTGGAGCATATCAGCACAATATACAAATATTGCTTGTTATTGTATTATTAAAAAAGATTCCATTTATTCCATTTCAGGAATAAATGGGAATGTGAATCTGGGAAAATATTTTTCAATTTCAAGAGAATGGATTCACAAATTTAAATAAGGGTATATTTACAAATGCCTACTCTCTTAACTTGTTAAACAGTGAAATCCCATCTATTCTTTCTGCATAATATATTATTGACCTTTATATATATATATATATTTGTTTTCTGAGGTTTTCACGGGTGTTTGTATGTACGTCTTTGGTAATTCGGGTTTTCTCCCGCGTAAAATTGGAAGTGTCTTGGCGACGTTTCGACGAAGTCTTATTCGTCATCTTCAGGCTGGTGTCTCTTCGGCCTCGTGCTTCTAGGAGCAATGTGTGATCGCAGCTGTTTCTTCCTTTTAACTGCCAGTGGGGGTATGAACTGATTGGGTGGGAGCTTGGCTGTGTTCTGATTGGGTGGAGGTGTGTTCTGATTGGTTAGGGGCTTGGCTGTGCTCTGATTGGCTGGGGGTGTGTTCTGTTTGGGTGGGGGCTTTGTTGTGCTCGGAATAGTCTGAGTTGCAGCAGGATTTGAGATGGGGAGCTGCATTGCTGTTGTTTGGCTTCGCGTTCGTGGTCGTGCCATATCATCAAGGTGGGTGTCAGTTTGCTTCATGTATGGATTGGAGGGGTTTGAAATGGCTAATGATGCAGCTGTGGTCTGGTTTCTGGTTTGTGGTCCCAGAGAAAAATCATCCAGATGCCCTAAGCTCTATGGTCTCCCCAAGATACACAAAGATGGAACCCCACTTAGACCCATAGTCAGCTCCATAGGCTCACCTCTACAAAACCTAGCCAAATTTCTCACCAAACAACTACAGCCCTATGCAGAATCCATCACCTCACTTGTAAAAAACTCATTCCAATTCATAGAGATCATAAAGAAACAAAACTTACAGCCCAGTGACCTACTCGTGAGCTTTGATGTCATTTCCCTCTTCACCCAAGTGCCAATCAAAGAAGCCTTGACAGCCATCCAAAACAAATATAACCCCCCCAAGCACATCCTAGATCTGACCAACCATTGCCTATCCAACACATACTTCATCTACAATGGACAAAAATACAAACAAATGGAGCACCCATGGGATCACCCCTCTCACCTGTCATTGCAAACCTCTACATGGAACACTTTGAAACCCAAGCTCTAGAAAAATCTGATCACAAACCCAAACTCTGGCTCAGATACGTAGACGACACCTTCATAATCTGGCCACATGGGAAAGAAAAACTAGACAACTTCCTCACACACCTCAACAGCCTACACCCCAAAATACAGTTCACCATGGAAACAGAAGCTAACAACCAACTTCCCTTCCTGGATGTCTTAGTCTACAAGAAATCCAATGGCTCCCTAGGACACACCATCTACCAGAAGAAAACACACACAAACCGCTATCTGCACGCACTCTCACACCACCACCCAGCACAGATCAACTCCGTAGCCAAGACACTCATCTCGAGAACAAAATGCTTAGCTGACGAACAACACCTAAAAACCGAACTACACACTCTCACTAACGTACTAACATCCAACGGATTCCAAAGAAATAAGATTACCAACCTTATCCAAAAAGAAACCCCCACTAAAATCCAAGACAGAGAACGAGAAAACGGCAAAGCCCTCCTCCCATACATAAAAGGCACTACAGACAGAATCAGCAAGATCCTCCACAAACAACATCAAGACAGCATTCTGCACAAACCGAAAAATATCCACCATCCTAAGAAACCCCAAAGACAAAATTGAGTTAGAAAATCAAGGAGTATATGAAATCCCATGCACTGCCTGCCCCACCACATACATCGGACAAACCAACAGAAGAATAAGTGCACGCATTGAAGAACACAAGAACTCAGTCAGAAAAGAGGAACCAACTTCTTCCCTGGTCCAACACCTTAAAGCCACAGGACATAAAATTGACTTTAAAAATACCAGAACTATCGCCAAAACTGAACACTTTAACAACAGAATAATCAGAGAAGCCATCGAGATAGAAAAACGCCCACACAGCATGAATAAACGAGATGATACCTCCCGCCTACCAGCCATTTGGAAACCCACCCTTATTGACAAACGAGTCCCTAACACAAAGAATGACACTAGACCCACACTCACGAAAACCACACAGGATGTCACCACCACACATCCACGCAAAAAGCAAACCCAAACCCACACCGATGATGAGGCACGACCACAAACCAGAAACCAGACCACAGCTGCATCATTAGCCATTTCAAACCCCTCCAATCCATACATGAAGCAAACTGACACCCACCTTGATGATATGGCACGACCACGAACGCGAAGCCAAACAACAGCAATGCAGCTCTCCATCTCAAATCCCGCTGCAACTCAGACTATTCCGAGCACAACAAAGCCCCCACCCAAACAGAACACACCCCCAGCCAATCAGAGCACAGTCAAGCCCCTAACCAATCAGAACACACCTCCACCCAATCAGAACACAGCCACGCTCCCACCCAATCAGTTCATACCCCCACTGGCAGTTAAAAGGAAGAAACAGCTGTGATCACACATTGCTCCTAGAAGCACGAGGCCGAAGAGACACCAGCCTGAAGATGACGAATGAGACTTCGTCGAAACGTCGCCAAGACACTTCCAATTTTACGCGGGAGAAAACCCGAATTACCAAAGATCTACATATATATATATAAATCACTGTCCATTTTGAATACATAGGGGAAAGAAGAAACTTGAGAGTTCACAAGGTTGATACTATATGGAATAGAACTGTGACTGAATCTAGATGTTCTTCTTTGGATACCACAAAGCCTCCTCCCAAAAGGTAACAAGGAAAACAGGTCATGAAGAGGATGTGTAGCATTCCAGACAATCCTGCGGACCTTGCTCAAGCATCATTTATATGCTATGTCCTGGATGGAAGGAAGTGAACTACCAATAATCTTTTCTGCCATCCTCACCTCTCTCTACACCGCCTTCCTGTCTGAAGCAGTAATGTTTCCAAACCAGACAGTAATGCAATATGACAGGATGCTCTGGATCATCCCTCTCTAGAAAGTGGTAAGAACAGGGGAAGGAAGATGTACTTTTCTCATGAGACATAGAAAATGCAGGTGCTGCTGTGCCCGCTTCACCAGTGTCTCACTGTTGAGCAACAAAGCTAGCCTACTTGTTAGTTGCACACCCAGAAACTGATGCTGCTAACCACCTCCATAGGTGAATCATTAATATACAGAGGTTTGTGGCTTTGCCTGCCTTTTCTAAATTGACAATGATCTCTTTAGTTTTTCCTACATTTAAAATGAGGCTGGTTTTTTTCACCAAACCTCTACTTCTTTGGGGTAAACACCCTCATTGTCATCTTGAATAAGGCCCAATACTGCTGTATCATCTGCATACTTCACAATATGGTTGGTGGCAAACCTAGCACAACAGTCATAGGTCAACAGGGTGAACAAAAGCGGTCTTAGGACACAACCCTGAGGAGAACCTGTGTTCAAGAAAATGGTGTTAGTTTTTCCTTCCCTTAATTTCTTATTTCTATTTTTCTTTGTATTTTATATATTAAATAAATATAAAAATCTACTAGATGCTGAGGAACAATTGTATTAAATGCCAAACTGAAGTCAACAAACAGCATTCACACATGAGTGCTTCTTTCCTCTAAGTGCACCAAGCTTAGAAGGGGGAACAGAATAGCATCCTTTGTAGAGCGATTTGGATGATAAGCAAATTGAAGCGAGTCAAATGTTGGAGGGAGGCTGGATACAATAATGTCCTTTATCAGCCTCTCAAAACATTTCATAATGATGGATGTAATTGCAACTAGATGATAATCATTGAGACCCATAATTGTAAACTTTTTTGGCACTGAGAAAACAATGGCCATCTTAAAACACAATGGGACCACTGCCTGCTGCAGTGAAAGATTGAAAATATCTGTAAGAACACAAGCCAACTCATCTGCCCATTCCCTAAGAACACACCCAGGGATATTATCTGGGCCTGATGCTTTCCGAATGTTAACTTTCTGCAATGTTCTCCGGACAGAGGGAACATCAAAGCTAAGCACTTGCTCTTCAGAATGGGGTACAGTTTTCCTTGCAGGGGTGCTTTTTGATGCCTCAAATCTACCAAAAATTGTGTTCAGCTCGTTTAAAAAGTCTGTGTCACTCTTACCACACAATGGAGCAATCTTATAGTCTGTAATGGCCTAGATGCCTTACCACATACACCTGTTGTTCATTGGGTCCTGAAAAAGGTTCTGAACTTTCTGAATGGACTTGCTTTGCTCTTTTTATGGTGGTTTTCAAATTGGCTCTGGCTGTTCTGATTGCCAGCATATCGCTGGATTTAAAAGCCACATTCTGTGCTTTCAACATCTTGCAAACCTCATATGTCATCCATGGTTTTTCATTAATCCTCACAACAATTTTTTTAAGGACACAGACATCCTCAGTGCACTTTTGAATATATGCAGGCACAGTGATGGCATACTCCTCTACATTTACAGTATATGTTGGTTATCTGTTGCTGCTTCTTTAAACATGTCCCAATCCATGCACTCAAAGCAATCTTGTAATGCTACTACGGCTCCCTCCACCCAAACCCTCACTGCTTCACTCTTCATGTCTCTCTGAAAGTCTTTTATGCTGGGATAAGCAGCACTGAGGGATGGTCAGAAGAGCCCATGTGAGGGCAAGGGATAGCTTTGAATGCATTCTTGATCTTAGAATAAGCAAGACCCAGTGTATTCCCCCTTCTGGTTGCAAAGTTCACATATTGATGGAAATGGGGGAGAGTAGCTTTCAAATCAACTTGATTAAGATCACCACTACAATAAAAGCACTTTCCAAGTAAATAGTTTGTAAGTTACTGATGGTATGATAGAAAACATTCAGGGCCTCATCTCTGTTTGCACTAAGAGGAATATACACAGCTGTAATAATGATAACAGAAAATTCCCTAGGCAGATAGAAGGATCTGCATTTGATAATCAAAAACTCCACATCAGGGGAGCACAGACTTGAAACCACCTGTCATTTACATAAACACAGACACCCCCTCCACGGGATTTGCCATGAAGAGAAAAACTCTGGTCCAGCCGAAATGTTGAGAATCCCACCAAGTTAACAGTGCTATCTGAGACAGAGTGCTTTAACCAGTGGTGGGATTCAAATATGTGAACAACCGGTTCTCTGTGTGGATGCCGCTTCCAGAAGTCCATTCTGGGCCTGGGCAACAAAAAATTAGCTACCGGTTCTGCCGAAGTGGTGCGAACCGGCTGTATCCCACTACTGGCTTTAACCAAGTTTCTGTTGCAATGATGACACAGCAATTTCTCACCTCCCGGTTTGTTATTACCTCTAGCCTCATGTAAACCACTTTTGGCTCTAAGGAGTAAGCATTAGCAAACAAAATAGAAGATAGTGGCTAGCTTTTAGCCTAGTTGTTAGTCCTCCATGTTTGCCATGTTTTCTCTTTCTGTCACACTGCCTCCTCTTCTGAAGATGGTCAGTGCCCAAGGGAGACTTCCCTCCTGCAAAGGCTGCCACTCCCCCACTGCCTCCACCACCCAAAATGCTGAGCACAATGCTGACTCCGCCTCCAGCTGTTTCCTCTCTTTCTCCAGGCACCTCCAAAGATTGCATCTGACAAGTCATCCTCTGTGAAAACCACCAGCACTTTTGCTGCTGACTCTTTCCACTGAAGTAATCCAAAGCAATGCAGACTCTCCAGAACAGCTTTATCAATAGTTCCTCTCTTGCTAAATATCTCCATATCCAATATGGACTGACAGTCATATAACAGTTTAGCAACACAATTCTGCTTTCTTGTCTCAATTTTCAAAAAGTCACTCAATCCGGATGGCTCATTCATCTTTAAACCCCAACACTTTGGAGAGCTGAAGCAGCCACAGCCAAGCAAGGCGGTGCCATTTTAGAAAAAAAAAAGACAAGACTGAATGCAAATTCATCATGAATTATTCAGATACTATATGGCTGTTGTCTAGTGTTACAAATTGTCACTTTAAACTTTCTTCCATTTTTTGGCAAATTTCTGGTGAATTCTCAGCTGATCAACACTATTAGTTGGCTGCTTAGGTGGATGAATTTCAAATAAATACCATTGTAATTGGGGCTTCTACCTGAAATGGAGGCATGGGAAAAATGATTGGCTTTCCTGTGGCTCAAAAATAATATTCATATTGACTCTTTTGAAGATATTATTCCAATCAAAAATAAAAAAATTTTTAAATGTGTTAAGAAAAACTTTATAACATTTTCAAATGACCTCAAAAAAACATGGTTACAGTAAAGTATATTACAGTGGTACCAGATTTTTTTTTTATTTCTCTGGTATAATCTTCCCCAAACATGACATCCCCCAAATATATGAAATTCAGAATAGCCCAACCAATATAATTATTGCTGAAAATTGTGGAAATGAAAGATCAGATTTAGAGTGATCCAAAGTCAGAGAAATTTGCTCAAATATATTTAACATAGTTTTCCTTTATTCCTGTGAGTAAATAGACTGTAATGGCAATAAGCTATTATACTTTTAGAAAAAAACTGGACAGAATAAACCTAACCTAATAAATCTCTTTCCTACCCTTGACTTTCTAAATTTAAGTGACCTGGTTTGGCCTCCTAATCTGACAGTAAAATCCCTGAGAATATTAGCATTTCACACCTGGAGGGGTTTGAATGACAGCTGGATGCTTTGGGTGTTTGTTGATTCCTTTGTTACTAAAGAAGGTCAAGAAAGGTAAAAATATTCACTTAGTATGAGGCCTGCTTACTGGCATTTCTGATTTACCAGTTATACCTTGAAGCTGTCAGCATAATGTGCAAGCATTTCTTTCAACATCTTTTCAGCAAAGAGTCTTTGAAGTCTGTGAGGAGACTTGTCAATTTGCAGCTATCAGCACAGGCTGGTGCAACAGAACATCTAAGTTTTAAAAAGCACCGGAAGGCTGAAGAGCATTTCCCAACCAACCCACTTCAGTAGAAATATCATTTTTTCAAAAATCCATGATCCCCCTCCCTAAATAAATATCCAAAGCTGTTTGTTATGACTTAGAACTAACTTGGAGGTACAGTGTCCACCAAATACCTGTGTCTATTCTACATTGTAATTACACCTATCTTTAGGTGAATAATTACTTTAATTATTACCGATGAAAGTTTTGCTTTTGTATTTAAACAAAAGATTTTACTAATGGATAACAAATTTCCCTTTAAAACCAATATCCAACCAGACAGGAATCACACCCAGATGAATTAATTCTACTTAAGTGTAATATTACAGTAACAGAATCTTGCAAGTACATTGCTCTCTCATTGCCTTCCCAACCCAAGAAATTGTGGAAGGTCCTTTCTGAGATGTTTGTCATGTCCTTATAACTTCTGTAGGCTAAGCTGCCTCTTATCTGAAGATTTCCTATCTTTGACTTTTCTCCATGTCTTCCATTGTCACTTCCCATTATGTGATGGAAAAGCTGAAAACTATTCTCCAAAGATGAAACAGTTCTCAAATCAACAGTTTCCCCTGAGAACAGGATGAATTGGGAGTCATCTAGAACTGGCCAACTTCACCAGAGGTTATAAAAGAGAAGCAAACTGTAATATTTCAGATACATCAACTGAGCAAGGTACTTCAATATTTTGGAGCTCACACTTTGCATTGATATGGGTATCTGTTTTGTACTGAGGCTTTTAGTTTAGAAAAAGAATCATAAAAGCTGTTCCAAGATCCCACTTTACAACCCTCCATACAACATTACTTTCAGTAGAAGATATAGATTGTACATTAGTATGCAGGGATTCAAAAGCAGTGTTTAATCATGGATTAGTGGCAGAATGGGAAATATAGTAGTGCAAATAAAAACTCCTGGCTTTAAACAGCCCAGAGATATAATCCACACATTATGGATGATTCAGTTAAAATCAGTTATGTTGGCTACAGAATGACTGGCTGAATGTAAGCAGATAAAACCATCTTAAACCAGTTTGTGTATATATATACAGTATATGATTCACAGGGACATAATTTAGAACTCAAGGCCATTTTTACTCAACTCGAGAGATAAAATTTAAGAAGTTAATACTTTAGGAAATGGTATTTGAAGAACATGTGCCTTTAATCATGTATCTTCTTAATTATAGAGATTTTAAAATGAAAAGCTTGTCTCTTTTCTTCTAATTTTGGTATTGCCCCCTATTCTTTTCCCATATAAATCATATAGAAAATCTGGCTTATTTTTTCTTTGGTCCATTTATGCATCTTACCAAATTTATAATTGTGCTTCATCAATACTTTCTTCTTCAACATTAAAGAAAATGTACTATAATAAAATTTTATGTTTGTTTTGAGGGCAGCCAGAACTATTCTGCAGTCTTACCTGTTTTTATTGCAAATAAATTAATTTGAAAGGGCATTTATAGTTTAATATTGTTAGTAGAAAGTTGTTAATAGAAAGTATATACATGACATTATATATTTTAAAGTGAGCAAAAATTAACAAAAAGTAACACGAAAACAAATGAACAAAAAGAGAACATATATAATCTTATAGAGAAATACTAAAAAAATTATATCCATATTCAGTTCTACCCAAAACAATGTTTAAACTATTGAGTGCAATCTAATAGGGAAAATATTGTTGATATAAATAAGAAAATATGAGTAGATCTGAATAAATGTATGCCTCACTGGAGGGTTGAACAAAACAGGCTGCTTTTAATTGAGTTGAATTTTAATGTTAAAATCCATATATAGTTTTTCACCATTTTACTATAATGAACCAACAATTAGCAACAGGAATTGGATAAATTTATTTTGTTGCATCAGCTAATTTCTGCCATAGCAAAAAAATTAAATCAGCAGTACACAACAGGATTCATCTGAAAAAAATAAAGTTAGATAATTTTCTTAATTTCTCGAAAACTTGTACCAAAAGGAATAATTAAGTATTGCCATGAGAGACGGTAATATGTATCAACTTGTGTACAACAAAATACATAATGTAGTTTTAATAAATAATAGTGCCCGCTATGGATTATTTTCATTGTCAACTCTGATAACATGATGAATAATTCTAGTGAGTTTCATTGAAGTTAGTTCCAATTACATTCTCAAAGATTTTAGAGCCTTTCAAGAGAATCTTGATATAGTCATTTTTTATAATACTAAAGATATCCCCTTAATTTTAAATGAAGTCAGATGGATAATAGGAAGTCAGATTTCTGAAGGCTGGATATTGACAAATAATTGAAGAAAGAAGATAGATTCTATTGAATTATAGACTTGGGATGCAAGAAGATCCAATTAATCAATCTTAAAACAAATAAAATTCATTATAACTTTGATATAATTATCAACATGCTTATTTGAGTATATGGTCACAGGTGTCAAACTCACCGCGTCACATAATATGTCGCGACATATCGTGACTTTTTTCGTATTGCCAAATAGGTTTAGAATTGTCTCAGGCTTCCAGATGGCACAATCTTGCATTCCAGAGTTTCCCTCCCAAACCACCCTCACATTCCAATGCCTTCCCTTCCATCTCCTGTTATTGTTGTCTGGTTGCGAGCAGGCTGCGTAGTGAGTCAACCATGACAAATTGTTGTTAATTTTATTTTAATATTGTTCAACACCCAGAGTCACTTGTTGAGAATGGTAGCCATACAAATTGATTACATGAAATAATTAAATAAGTCACTAAACTTCAATTTGTAAAATGAGTTAATCTAGCTGACTTGGAACCATGGGTTATACCTGAGACTATGAGATTTGTTTATTTGGTAAAGAGGGAGAGATAGCTGTGGTTCTTCCATTAAATATTTGGTTTTTAGAAGACTTTCCTCTAGATTTTAGCTACTATTTTTATTATTTCTATTTCTACTGCTAATACTTATTAAGTGACCTATATTTATCATCCTCTGTGATCCACTTCATAATTACTTTTGAACAGTTTCTTCATGGCATTGTGAGTTTATTTTAACAATGATATTGATTCTTCATTAGATGTACAGGATTTATTTCTTTCTGTCAACATGTTCTGTCAATATCTCTATTCTTTCCACAACTTATACTTCCACTAGTGTGAGAGTTATAGATTTGGTATTGTCCTCAATAATTGTGCTATGTTTGGACTTAATTTTGTCCCCAGGGATCAAGTGATTCCTTGGTGCTTTCTTGCTACTCTTCATAACACGTCAGTCTCCTTCTAACAGCTATTTTTGTTGTATAATTAACTGAATTTTTCTAACTATTCATTTTTTAGAGACAACTTCTCATTGTTTTGTATAGGAAAAGTGGCAAATTTACTGTCTCGTGTCTTTTCCTGTTCTTTAGAGATGAATACTATAGATTTTTCAGCTAATTTGTTTATTAATGCCACATCGCAAAAGTAACTTTAGGGTTGAATTGTCCCTGACCTTAAATGTGTAAGAATAAACTAAATGTTCAATATGATCATAAAGTATGAAAAGGGTGTGTGATGTCTATTTTGTTGTTTAATATATTAAAAAGTGTATTTATCCTTGATGGGGCATTTAGACCTAAATAGGGATAAAACTGAAACTGTGCAGACAAAATTTTTGAGAGTTTTTTCTGCCCCTAAATATATTTCCACTTATACTATAAATCAGGATGCCCAAAAGAGGACGGAGGGCTGGAAAGGGAAAATTAGCTATTTTTCCCCTTTGAGTTTACTCCTATTAGCTTTGGCATATAGCTATGTACTTAAGTGGAAAACTATAGTTAATAGATTGTTATATGACACTCCTTGGAATAGAGGTTACCTATCTCTTTAGGGTACTACCAGGCAAATCAGATTGTCCTGCAAAGAATTCAATATATGAATATTAAGTGAATGAAGTGAACAAAATATCGCAGAACACTAAGGCTTGAGTTAAAACAGAAAACTAGCAACCTATCTAAACATACTTAACTGTTCCAAAACTGTTAAGTGAGCTGTTAAGAGGGACAGATAAAATGTTTTTCCACCTGCCTTTCTAAAAGATAAATACTCTAGAACTCTTCTGGATAAGAGAACTTGCCTATATGAATCCAGGAAATTGAAACAATACGTCAGATTTTATTATGCTGTCCCTTTTACAAGGACTTGCACGCAAAATATATTAGTCTTTTATTGCTGGGATACCTGGATAGTTGGATGAATTTTATATTATTCTACTCCCTCTGGTATGGACATGAACCATTATATAATTCTTAGAATAGACAATTCCTGTGCAATACTGTGAAAATAAACAGATTATTCAATCATGATGCGTTGGAGGGAAAGAACTCCTGCAAGAGCTTAATTGCTTTATTAATTTGTTTTTCTGTTTTATCTTTGATAATAAATTTTGTTTTATTCAATTTATACTTACTGTAAACAACAATTTATAATGCATCCATCAATATAAAGTAAAATGTCCATGGAATAACAATGAACAGGTTCTACATATGTATAAAGTATTCTATTGTGAAAATTAGAGGTATCTTTGTTTAGTTTTCTCTGCAAACAATGCTGCAATGGTATTTAAGAATCCAAATGATTTACATAGGTCAAATAAATTTTATGATGCAACAAGGACTATGGAAAAATAAGACGAATATAATGGATGGGTTAACATGTTCTTATAAATATTTTGAAGATAAATTTGTAAAAGCTTTTAAAAAAAACATGCTGAACTCTATCCTGCAGAGAGAAAAGATGTCAGAGCGGCCAATATAGCATCAATACCTAAAGCAGGACAAGATTTGACTTTAAAAGAAACTATAGGCTGATATCATTATTGAATAATGACTACTAATTCTTCACAACAATTCTGATAGAGTAAAACTATTTTTTGTGAGAATTTATGAAGATCAGTATGGGGTTTTTATTTTACCTAAAAGACAATATTAGAAATGTCTTGGACATTTTGAAATATTTGAGGAAGCATAATAAAAAACAAGCTGCATTGCTTTTCTTAGATGCAGGAGAAGGCCTTTGACAATTTGAATCGAATACTGAATAGAGACATAAGACAAGATGAGAAGATTGTGAGAACAAAGATTAAAAAGAAGATTAAAGAAGATTTAAATTTTTTTTAAAAAATGGTGCATTAGCAGGATTCAGCAAAGTGCCATAACTCTATCCAGCAACTCAGAAATTATCCAGTGGTTGAATGTATTTCCTAAACAACATTTGGTAGACTCATAGAAGGGCAGATTAAGTTTTACCATAGTGACAGTGAGCACATTCAACCAGTGGAACAGCTTGCCTCCAGAAATTGTGGGCGCTCCATCACTGGAAATTTTTAAGAAGAGACTAGACAGTCACTTGTTTGAAATGGTATAGGTTCTCCTGCTCGAGCAGGGGGCTGGACTAGAAGACCTCCAAGGCCCCTTCTATTCTATTCTATTCTATTCTATTCTATTCTATTCTATTCTATTCTATTCTATTCTATTCTATTCATGCATTTCTGAGAAATATTTACTTAAAAGAAATTGGTAAAACCGATATATGTGAGCACATCTTATAATGATGCTTTTAGTGCCAATGGTTGGCAAAATGTAAATGAGAATATTCGTCTAGTGTAGCTAATGGCACTAAACTAAATTCAACAACAGATCTTTTTGGAAATTCCTGTTCCTGCAAGACATATTATATGTTAATATAGAGCCACATTAGTCATGTATGTTAATTCTGATAAAGTTAAAAACTTCAGAAATTGTGAGGTAAGACATGAAGCAGCAAAATAAAAAGGCTTAAGATGAGGATTTAAACCAAGGCTAGAATCTTCCTTCAAAGGTGCTTGGCATTAATTCACTCACTGAAATATGTAAAATTCATTTCAGATGGAAGTATGTTCTAAAATTTAGGTAACTCTAATTAAGAAAATAAATTATTTTAATATAGAATTCAAGTAACTCAACTGATTTAATTAATATTATTCACATTACCCTGAATAGAAATATTAATTATTTCAAAGTAATTAGCCTCATGTTTTTTATATCAAGTATATAAATCAAGAAGAAAAGCTAATTCCAATAAGGTGTCTAATTAATATGAAATGGAGAAAACAAATTCAAAAGAAAAGAATAATCCTAACCAATCAAAAAGCTATCTGAGAGGGACTTTTACATCAGCAGAAAGGAAATCCCCTGGCAGAAGGAACGGATTCTTTGTCGTATTAAATACACTGTTACGCCTCAAAGCAAATCCTTCTAAGGATCTAGAATGGATTTAGTTTCATAGACAAAAATAGAAGCCTCAGATCTGGGCATGTAGCCTTCCCAAATTCAAGGAGAGAGAGAGAGAGAGAGAGAACAACTAAAGATGGGAAGGAGGAAACTAATGAATTATTAATTAGGTCATAGGTTTAGGGTCTTTCAAGTCTGTCCTAGCAAACAAGATAAACATTAGAAACATCACCTCTATAGTGAGATAATAATCAAAGGAAAATAGGACTATGTTAGTTTTATCTTAATTACCATTTGGTAATGGGCCCTTTCCATCTGCAAGTTTTTTCATTTTTATTTTTTTGACCAGACCTGTCAGCCTTTTGAAATAGGCCAGGCCTGAAAACCAACTCTACAGCTTTGACTGAAATTATATTTATTGGTGTAGACTATAGTAACAGCATTTTGAAAGCCTGACTACATTTTCTCTTCCTTTTTCTTCTACCCAGAGCATTAGGGTTGAATCAGTCTGAGTTTCTTCCTAATGTTTTCTATATTTAAAACATATTTGTGTATATGTTTTGTAACTGTCTCTTCAAGGTTTTTCCAAGGTCATATCTGTGATTTTTTACAAGAACAAACTTAGGTCAATCTCATCCACTACATTGTCTCCTGAATCGCTTATGAGCACAGCTGCTGTCCTTCTATCATTTGGTCAACCAAGCAGCAGATGCTCAGGAATAACTTTCTGTATTTGTATGCCAAACAGATTTTGCACAAAACATGAACAGTGAATTAAAGGAAAAGCATCTTCTTTTCCACTACAAGCAATAATAGAATGGAAGGAAGGATGGATGGACGGACGGACGGACGGACGGACGGACGGACGGACGGACGGACAGACAGACAGACAGATAGATGACTTTTGTAAGTTAGTGTGAACTGTTACTGGCAAGGTGACCAGTAATGAATTGTGATTTCTATGCAGGTTTACTGAAAAAAAGGGGCAGCGAGATGGGCCATTGCCTATCAAAGAAGCAATAACCAAGACATCATTGAAGATTCATAGGTTCAGAGCAGGACTCTTCCTTGTGAATTTTGAGCCACTAGATGCTATTTTGCTAGTCTGGAAAAGAATTGAAACCAGGTCTACTTGTTCCCAAGAGTTTCTCTCACTAATTCTCATGGGTTGGCAAAAAGTTCAGGGTATCTGGATCTCAGCCAGCACACTTATCTTTGCATGGGATTTCTCTTTATTCAACTGGGGTTTGAGATGGGATTGGAAAGGATAATGTAAACATGATAAGAATGAAATTAAAAGAGTGGCTCCATGTCCATTTGCAAAATATTTGCCAGCCACCACTTCTGATCCCATTTCTGATATCAATGTTGTAGTGAAATAATTCTGTGCCAAATAAATAGAAAAAAGTTAGTTAATAGCAATAATAATATTTCTAAAAGATACAATATCATTAAGTCTGCTGTGTGAGACCAATACCAGTGTTTAATCAATTATAGAGTTTACAGCTTCCAAGACAAGCATAACATGCATATTTCACTGCCTACATGTATATTGCTATTTATATGGCTGTACTCCATTGTCTCCTTCATGGATCACTGCCTTGTCGTGGCGAAGGGGCTTGCGTAACTCAATGAAGTTATGAGCTATGCCGTGCAGGGCCACCCAAGACGGACAGGTCATAGCAGAGAGTTCTGACAAAATGTGATCCACTGGAGAAGGAAATGGCAACCCACTCCAGTATCTTTGCCATGAAAACCCCATGGACAGTACTAAAAGGCAAAAAGATATGATACTGGAAGATGAGCCCCTCAGGTCGGAAGGTGTCCAATATATGCTACTGGGGAAGAGCAGAGGGCTAGTACTAGTAGCGCCAGAAAGAGTGAAGCGACTGGGCCAAAGCCGAAAGGACGCTCAGCTGTGGATGCATCTGGTGGTGAAAGGAAAGTCCAATGCTGTAAAGATTTTTTTTCCATAGGAACCTGGAATGTAAGATCCATGAATCAAGGCAAACTGGACGTGGTCAAACAAGAGATGACAAGACTGAACATCGACATCTTAGGAATCAGTGAACTAAAATGGACAGGAATGGGTGAATTTAATTCAGAGGACCATCAGGTATACTACTGTGGGCAAGAATCCCTCAGAAGAAATGGAGTAGCCTTTCATAGTCAATAAAAGAGTAGGAAAAGCAATACTGGGATACAATCCCCAAAATGACAGAAATGATCTCAGTGCGAATCCAAGGCAAGCCATTCAATATCACAGTAATCCAAGTCTATGCCCCAACCACTGGTGCTGAAGAGGATGAAATTGACCGGTTCTATGAAGCCCTACAGCACCTTATAGAATCAACACCAAAAAATGATGTCTTATCATCATGGGGGATTGGAACAAAAGTAGGAAGCCAAAAGATAAACGGAATAAACAGGCAAGTTTGGCCTTGGAGTACAAAAGGAAGCAGGGAACAGGCTGATAGAATTTTGTCAAGAGAATACGATGGTCATAGCAAACACTCTTTTCCAACAACCAAGAGACGTCTCTACACATGGACATCACCAGACGGTCAAACACAGAAATCAGATTGACCATGTGCTCTGCAGCCAAAGATGGAGAAGCTCTATACAGTCAGTAAAACAAGACCAGGAGCTGAACTGTGGCTCAGATCATGAGCTTCTCATTGCAAATTAGCCTTAATTGAGAAAGTAGGAAAAACACTAGGCCACTCAAGTATGAACTAAATCATATCCCTGATGAATATACAGTAGAGGTGACAAATAGATTTAAGGAATTAGATTCTGATAGACAGAGTGCCTGAAGAACTATGGATGGAGGTTTTGCAACATTGTACAAGAGTAGCAACTAAAACCATCCAAAGAAAAAGAAATGCAAGAAAGCAAAATGGCTGTCTGAGGAAGCTTTGCAAATAGCTGAGGAAAGAAGGGAAATGAAAGGCAAGGGAGAAAGAGAAAGATACACCCAATTGAATGCAGAATTCCAGAGAATAGCTAGAAGAGATAAGAATGCCTTCTTAAATGAACAGTGCAAAGAAATAGAAGAGAACAATAGAATAGGGAGAACCAGAGATCTCTTCAAGAAAATTGGAGATATGAAGGGAACGTTTCATGCAAAGATGGGCATGATAAAGGACCAAAATGGCAGGGACCTAACATAGGCAGAAGAGATTAAGAAGAGGTGGCAAAATTACACAGAAGAACTATACAAGAATGAGCTTAGCATCCCTGATAACCACGATGGCCAGACATCCTAGAATGTGAAGTGAAATGGGCCTTAGGAAAGCTGAGCAACAACAAAGCTAGTGGAAGTGACAGTATTCCAGCTGAGCTATTCAAAATCTTAAAAGACAATGCAGTTGCTACACTCAATTTGCCAGCAAATTTGGAAAACTCTGAACAGTGGCCACAGGATTGGAAAAGGTCAGTTTACATTCCAATTCCAAAGAAAGGCAATGCCAAAGAATGTTCAAATTATCGCACCATTGCACTCATTTCACATGCTAGTAAAGTTATTCTTAAAATCCTACAAGCTAGACTCCAGCAGTATGTGGATCGAGAACTACCAGAAGTACAGGCAGGATTTCAAAGAGGCAGAGGAACTAGAGATCCAATTGCCAACATACGCTGGATCATGGAGCAAGCTAGGGAGTTCCAGAAAAAACATCTACTTCTGCTTCATTGACTATGCTAAAGCCTTTGATTGTGTGGATCACAACAAATTGTGGCAAGTTCTTAAAGAGATGGGAGTACCAGAGCATCTTATTTGTCTCTTGAGAAACCTATATGCGGGTCAAGAAGGAACAGTGAGAACTGGACACCGAACCACTGATTGGTTCAAAATTGGGAAAGGAGTCCGGCAAGGCTGTATTCTGTCGCCCTGCCTATTTAACTTATATGCAGAGCACATCATGAGAAAGGCAGGGCTAGATGAATCAAAAGCTGGAATAAAGATTGCCGGGAGAAATATCAACAACCTAAGATATGCAGATGATACCACTCTAATGGCAGAAAGTGAAGAGAAACTAAAGAGCCTCTTGATGCGGGTGAAGAAGGAGAGTGCAAAAGTTGGCTTGAAACTCAACATTAAGAAAACCAAAATCATGGCATCCGTCCTCTCAATTCCTGGCAAATAGATGGGGAAGAAATGGAGGTAGTGACAGATTTTATCTTCCTGGGCTCTAAGATCACCACAGATGGGGACTGCAGCCAAGAAATTAAAAGACGCTTGCTCCTGGGGAGGAAAGCTATGGCAAATTTAGATAGCATACTAAAAAGCAGAGACATCACCCTGCCAACAAAAGTACGTATAGTCAAGGCCATGGTTTTCCCAGTTGCAATGTATGGCTGTGAAAGTTGGACCATAAGAAAGGCTGAATGCAAAAGAATTGAGGCCTTTGAACTATGGTGCTGGAGAAGACTCCTGCGAGTCCCTTGGACTGCAAGGTGATCAAACCGGTCAGTCCTAGAGGAGATCAACCCTGACTGCTCCTTAGAAGGTCAGATACTGAAGTTGAAACTCAAGTACTTTGGCCACCTAATGAGAAGGAAGGACTCACTGGAGAAGAGCCTAATGTTGGGAAAGATTGAGGGCAGTAGAAGAAGGGGATGACAGAGAATGAGGTGGCTGGATGGAGTCACTGAAGCAGTAGGCGTGAGCTTAAATGGACTCCAGAAGATGGTAGAGGACAGGAAGGCCTGGAGGAATGTTGTCCATGGGGTCGCGATGTGTCAGACATGACTTCGCACTAATAACAATAATAAGTCCATTGTTGTACATATATTCATTAAGAAATGAGCTTGCTGTTTTCAAATGCTGAATAGTCATTTCCCAATTTTAATCCCGGTTGACATGTGTACTGAATTTATGATACTTGTTTTCTTACATGCAACTTGCTCACTAGATATAATGGTGGCGGACCTTAATTTGTTACAGTTTATTTCTATAATTCCAAAGAAACAAAATAGAAGAGCTATAATTAATAACACTGAATTATTTCCTCCACTAAGTTCCCTTTCAGTATCAACCCCTTTTTAAAGCAACTTGAAAAGACAAGGCAGGAGACATAATATAATAAACAGATAAAAATATCAAATTGAATCTGCTTCAACCATTGCTAAATGCTTCACTACTGAGTCTGGAATTTGTTTGCTCATATTCTTTATTAATACTAAAACTTGTCTTTACAAAACTACATTCTATTGCTTTTAAACAGGTTAAAACTGTGTTAAGAACTTTAATGCTTAATTCTAACAATAAAAAATAATAAACCACCCTTGGATGTTTTTACAATGACAATAAAAGTTATCTTATCTTATCTTATCTTATCTTATCTTATCTTATCTTATCTTATCTTATCTTATCTTATCTTATCTTATCTTATCTTATCTTATCTTATCTTATCTTATCTTATCTTATCTTATCATCTTAGCCTTGCCTTGCCTTGCCTCGCCTTGCCTCGCCTCGGCTCGCCTCGCCTCGCCTCGCCTCGCCTTAACGGCAGACTATGAATATCCTCATAAATAAATAATGTAAGTTTACGTCATGATTACATGTTTTCTTTCTTTCTTTCTTTCTTTCTTTCTTTCTTTCTTTCTTTCTTTCTTTCTTTCTTTCTTTCTTTCTTTCTTTCTTTCTTTCTCTCAGAATCTGTATCTTCAAAAACAGATTTTATACTTTCCTTCCTTTTTTTTCAAGTTCACCTGAAGGCCAACCACACTATTATTCTAATAAGAGAACACAGGATTGATTGAACCGCAATGAATTTCATGAAAGCACATTAAATGACAAATGTTTTTTCTTAATAAGAAGCTAGAATAAAAGAAAAAAATTCCCAGGTCACCTAACTGGTATACAGAAGGCTTCTAAAATGTAATACTTGCTAAAAGACCCCTGTGAGATATAGATAAAATGTGGCACTATAGAGACTTTCACGTCAAGGCAAGCATTAAAGAGAAATGGTTATTCTGAATGTTCAGGTTTAAAAGAAATGATCAAGTCCTTGGAAGTATCCTATCTGAATCTAATAAAAATACTGCCGGATCTGCAATCATGTTATATATGAAAATTCTGATCTAATATAACAGATACCACAATAGTTTTTTCCCCTCCCTCCCTCTCTCTGCAATGGCTACTGTCAGATTTTATACTGGGCAACTCTGATGATGCTAAGCATTTGACCAGATTTATGCTGTCAAAGGTTGGCACTGTACCCAGGCAATACATAAGCTATATCCGTTGCCACTGATAGAGAGAACATCTGTCTTCTGGGAATTATTTTAGATCGCAGAGCTGTGCTGTAACTCTTCAGAGGATGATGAGGAAGCAGAGGTGAATTTGAACAGTAACAATTTTGCTTGGAGTTCAGGTTGGGAATTCAGGTTGATCCTCAGTAGACACATTTCTTAAAGCTTTGCTTAAGTTAGGCTTGGGGCTGAGCAGAACTCTTCCTACATGGACCAAACACACACACACACACACACACACACACACACACGACTAAAAATAATCACAGATGCTAAGAATTATATTAAGATGCTAAGTTGTTTAAATATTTATTATAGCTTAAGGACTTTTTATACATTTAGAACTGCTTTGAACAAGTGGGAAGGAGACATTAGCTTGGAAATTGGCGTTGCTTCATTTTTATGTTTGATATTTCAGCAAGACTATCTCTCTGTCTTCATCCTGATTTAGAATCCTGTGGCATATGTCACTAAATATTTATTTTTATGGATGCTATGGATCTTCAGAGAATTCAAGCCAAAGCAAATACACAAATCCTTAATACAGATGCCCATGTTTAAATAAATGAATCTTTATATTTTATCCATGAAAAGTGGTAATACTAATATCTTTCTTTTTCATTTTCTTTCTCATAATATTGATTACTATAGAAATAGGCTGAGCGCCAAAGAATTGAGGCCTTTGAACTATGGTGCTGGAGAAGACTCCTGCGAGTCCCCTGGATTGCAAGGTGATCAAACCGGTCAGTCCTAGAGGAGATCAACCCCGACTGCTCTTTAGAAGGCCAGATCCTGAAGTTGAAACTCAAATACTTTGGCCACCTAACGAGAAGGAAGGACTCACTGGAGAAGAGCCTAATACTGGGAAAGATTGAGGGCAATAGAAGAAGGGGACGACAGAGAATGAAGTAATAATAATAATAATAATAATAATAATAATAATAATAATAATAATAATAATAATAATAATAATAATAATAATAATAATAATAATAATAATAATAATAATAATAATAATAATAATAATAATAATAATAATAATAATAAAATTGGAAGGGACCTTGTAGGTCATCTAGTCCAACCCCCTGCTCAGGCAGGAAACCCTATACCATTTCAGACAAATGACTGTCCAGTCTCTTCTTAAAAACTTCCAGTGTTGGAGCATTCACCGCTTCTGGAGGCAGGTTGTTCCACTGGTTAATTGTTCTAACTGTCAGGAAGTTTCTCCTTAGTTCTAGGTTGCTTCTCTCCTTGATTAGTTTCCATCCGTTGCTTCTTGTCCTGCCTTCAGGCGCCTTGGAAAATAGCTTGACTCCCTCTTCTTTGTGGCAGCCCCTGAGATATTGGAACACTACTATCATGTCCCCCCCTCGTCCTTCTCTTCATTAAACTAGACATACCCAATTCCAGCAACCATTCCTCATATGCTTTAGCCTCCAGTGGCTGGATGGAGTCACTGAAGCAGTAGGCGTGAGCTTAAATGGACTCCAGAAGATGGTAGAGGACAGGAAGGCCTGGAGGAACGTTGTCCATGGGGTCATGATGGGTCGGACACGACTTCGCAACTAACAACAACAACATAGAAATAGGCAGAGTATATACATTTCCAATAATGAATAGTGTTTTGAAAAACTTGACAGTATTCTGATATGTCCATATTTTTCTCCTTATGCAAACTACCTTGACAATCTGATATAGAAAAAAAGTCAGTAAACACATATTTTTGTATTAACTGCCTATAATAGATCAAGTATAGATCAATTATATTTTGTTAAGAACATCTAACTAGTTAACTTTGGGGTTTACAAATCTAGAATTTCTGCAAGTGAGATTCCTTAAGCTGTTACCTGAATGTCCCTTATAATATCCACAGACGTTTATAAGGAATTCCAAATGGCATGCTATTTCTGAAGAAATGAAAAATAAACTTAAATGCATTAAAAGGAATGCTAAATGAGAAAAATTAAGACTAGTCCTGAGAGAATCTGTGCCACTCTTACTTCAGAAAGAAAAAAAATGCTATTTAAGATTATGGGAAGCTCCACTGCTATCCAGTATGCACATTAGCGTGGGTGGGCAATGTGTGATTTTGTGGTATAATCAGTCATCTTCTGACAAGAAATGAGCTGTGCAGGAATTTGCTAGAAAATGAGTCGAGCACACAATAGCACTTTCCATTTTCCTAAGTATAAGGTAATTGGCAAGTGGTATCTAATGTCTGTCGAATATATTAAATAGAAAGCCCATTAGAAAGATTCCATTTTCTTATTTGAAAGATTGTGGCTGCATGCTAAAATCAGTTCCAAATCCTGTCTAAATCTTTTGATCCATTTTATATGTTTTTGCATGGTAAAGGATATGAAAATCAAGTCTCTTGATAAGTATTTCAAAGATGTACTTTTCTTTCTTCCAATCAACTAACATAAAATTAGCGGAGAAAGAAACCCATAGTTGTTAGTGTATCGGGTTCATGCCTTTTTTGTCACTGATAGCTACTTTGCTCACATTAACCTTCCAAAGGAGTTGGCATTATAGTCATCACCATCACCTTGGCAAACATTTCCTTTGTTCCAGTGAGGCAAAGCAGCTATAAAACAAGATTAGCAAATCTCATACAATTCCATGTAAGATAATGCCTCTCTGTCTGGTAGATCTCAATTTTGCACATATGTTGTGGTTCCCCCACATCCACAAAGTGATATTTCTGCAAGATATTATACTGCCATTTTAAAGCAAGTTTGCTAAGGCCACCTTTGATATCATCTCCAAATTCAACAATTACCTGACTTTTATTAGAAACATACCAGGCATTCACAGACCATGTGACAAAGATCCAAATAAAGTACCGGTAACTTTAGAGAGAACCAGTACAGCTGCTAATCAACTTATAAAGGATTTTATGCCCTAAGGATATTTTTACTGTGACTATATAATCCCAAGCGTGTTAAAAAAAAGTAGAAATATTGCCAGTAAGAAAATTTCACAGATCTCTAATCTGTACTCTGTATAGATACTGATGTAATCTGCACAAAAATACACATCCTTTCCATGTTAGTGCATGCTTCTTAAACCTGGTTCTGTTTTTTCTTTTCATCATTTGTTTGTGTTTTCAGTATCTAATTTTTCAATACTTAGGTTTTTTATTTCAAACAGAGATATACTGTTCATCTTTTTTGTGAGTTTGTTAAATTCTGCCTTATGGAAGTCCAAGGTGTACATAACTGATTGCCCTCAGCCTTTCTTCACTTCATTATCTTGAACTTTAATATGATGTGATCATTTTCCATTAAGGTGCCTGAAATCTTCAGACTAGCACTACATTCCCCTCTATTTATTAGGATTAGATCTAATATAGTTGATCTTTTTATTTCTTCTTCCATCTTCTAAAATTGTTATTTTCAGCAATAAAGGTCAGTAATTATTGAATCTCCCTCTCCTAGATAAGTTAATTTTCCAGCATGTATTAGGTGAATTGAAGTTTTCTATTACCACTAAGACTTGCTCACTATTCTGTGGGCGTATGCATAAGTTTGTATATGTTAAAATTATTTCTCTTATGATCCAGTAGGAAGGAACACTTGAAAGAGATAGCACCATTTATGTATACATCTGTATCTGTCTATAATTAGCTACTATGCCCTTCCTTGTACTACAGAGATAAATAAGAATTCCATATATTCCATATATCATGATTATGTGACTTATTTTGTTATGATCTCTGATGCAGGCTTAGAACAAAATTGGATATGCTATTCTGCATTTATATAGATAATCTATAATAGGAAATCAAATTGACATTTTTATAAGCTTTCTGTCTTAGAAGGCATGTTTTTCTGTGTCATGTCTAGTCATGCCAAAAACATTGGGTAAACATTTGGTCTTGTAATTTTCAGATTGCTCCATAGCCTAGTATTATTTTTAAAAATTGCCACATTTTATAAAATAATATTCTGTTTAAGAATAATTGACAAATCTGGAATCATCACTTTTTAATCCTTCACTCTGCTAATAAAACAAAGCAACATAAACATAATTATCTCTGTTCCTTGTTTTCTTTTTGTTTTGCAGCCATCTTCACCATTAGCACAGTTTAGATTGAATTTCAGTTACTTAGAGTAAGTCCGAATTTCCAGCAGTATAAATTGAATTGTAAAGAAAGAGGTTTCCAGGCATTGACTTTGGATTAATTCTTCCCTACAGATATGCAGAAAGATTTATTATATATTGTAAATATAAAATACCAGGCTGTTTGTACCTCTTCCCACTTCTTCCTGGTGTCTTATACAGATTATTTGTTTCATTCCTATTCTTCTACCTTTCACAGTAGTGATTAAATTGTCAATACAGAAAGTCTAATTTCTCAAGCCTTATTTGTCAAGCCATTCAGTATTCTGCTTGGCCAGCTGCAAAGCTATGGAGACACTGACATTTTCAAAAGAGAAAAATAAAGACCAGATAGATGGAATATTTTAACTTCTTTCTCAAATGATATAGCAACATTTTTCTTCTGTTCTTTTTCCCAGATAATGTACAGTGGGAACAGAAAACCTAGTACACTTCTGATGCCTTGAATTATATTATGACTTCCATATACCTCAAGTAGCATAGGTTAATAGTCATTCTGAAATTTGCAGTCTAAAATATATACATGGTACTTTGCTAGAGTATACACACAACAAAATGTGAGCATTCTATATAAGGGGGAAAAATCAAGATAAATATATTCCCCTTTTTTAAAAAAAAGCAATTCACTGTGAAATCTTGCAATAGCACATTTGATAGTTTAACTAAGAAGTGGTTGAAATATTGTTTGATTGTTGCCCTGAATATGAGAAAAATGTGTCTTGGGTCATGTTTTTATTTCTTACATAATATTTTTTATTTTTATCATAAGACTTCCTACTTCCTTTTTCTTTTTAAATTAAACAGCCTACATTATGTAGGTTACTGTTTTCTATGTTTTTCAGTTCCATAATATCTGTTTTATGACCAGCAGAAAGATGTGCAATATTCAAATTATAGTCACACTACAGATTAGTATATAGTGTTATAGCATTGGCTGTTTATTTAATTTTTTTCTGAATGAACTCAAACATGGGATTTGCTAGTTTTGTCAATGCTGAGTATTGATTACTGCTTTCATTTAGGTATTAGTTACAAAACTAAGATCATTTTTTAGTCAGCCATTGTCAATTGTCAAATTCCATCAAAATACATATGAACCAGTGGTGGGATTCAGCCAGTTCGCACCACTTTGGCAGAACCGGTAGCTAATTTTTTGTTGCCCAAACCCAGAATGGACTTCTGGAAGCGGCATCCACACAGAGAACCAGTTGTTCACATATTTGAATCCCACTACTGATATGAACTATTCATGATCTCCCCTTTTGGGAGATTATCCAGGGTATTCTAACAAAGGCTTCTTAAGTGTTCCACTTCAGATGGACTGTTCTGTTTCCTAAATTGCTCCTCCTCTAAAAAGTCTACTAAATAACTCTTTGATGAGCTGCTGAGCATTTCTGAACAATATTTTAACCTAGACTCTTTCCATCTATAGCTTTCCTAAAATATTCAGTGTTGTTTTTCCACTAACACTCCTCCTTTCCCCACAAATCATTGCTTTTCGATTTGTTCACAGCATTGATCTATCAAAACTAACTTCATCTCTAATCATAGTGAAGGAGCAAATTTGTCATCCTGTAAACAACAGGGAGTTGTAGAGTATTTATTATATGGATTTAGCTTCTATTTTGTTGCTCATGAGTGAAGAGAAAATACGGGATACATAATGATGTATTTTATAATTGTATCCTGTGTCAAACATTCATCTTTGAATGGCAATGAACTAACATGTACTTGTTAGGTGTTGTATTTGAAGCATTAACTTGTATTACTTTTTTAAAAAAAATATATGTTTCATGTGGACTAGAATTTGAATTATATTTAGATAACCCATAATGGTTGTTTGTTTGTTTGTTTGTTTTGTTATTTTCTCCTTTTTCAAGCTGGGAATAATAAAATTAATAGAAACCAGTCGATTATTTAGCTTCCAGATTAAATTGCTAGTAGAAAGTGTATGATTTTAAAATTTTCAGGGAAGAAAATGAATTCTCCATGCAGTCTTAGCACAGCCATTAGCTCAAATATGTTATTTTTGGAGAAGAGTTATAATTGAGGCTGTGATTGCAGTTTGTGTCTTTAATGCATATCATTATTGCTTTAAAGCCTATTGCCTCACAAAGGTGCGGTAGAGAAATTGTCTAGGAGTGTGTTAATGGTGGGTTTTTTGGTATTTGTTTTTAGTAACATCATATTTGTTTTTAAAAGATGACAGTTTTGCAAGATTTGTCAGGAATGAAATCCCATGATTTAGAAAAAGACTTACTTTTGTTGCTTGTACTAAATGGCATCACTTCTGAGAATTCTTTTCTATTAAGGTGAAACAATTAACTTGAGATCTTATTCACATGTAGCAAAGATGCTACCATAATCTGCATCCATCCTCTTCATTTTGAAAACACTGTAAATATTCTACAAAGCATAGCAGTAGAATCATGGGAAATGACTTTTGCAGTGGGTGTGGGGAGAAAGGGCTATATTTTAGCCAGAATCCTACTTTACTTTCACTTTTGAAGACATTTAATTAAAAAAGCTTGATAGAATCAAAAATAAGATTATGATTGCTAGTTATCCTGGTGACCAGGCTGATCTACCTATCTAGGTCTATCAACACAATCTGCCTAAGCTTTATAAATTGGTATGTTAGATAGGAATTTTTATTTTTTTAAAGGAAAACACTCCTGTAATGTTAACAATACAACAATATTAAAATATTCATGTAGACCTCAAGTCCGATATTTTTTTTATATAACAATGAAGATTAAATAACTTTTTAAATGCACATATAGGAACTAAAGTTTAAAAAATCAATTACATTTTTTTATATTTTTGGGAAAAAACACATTTAAAATAATATTTGAGTTAGAAATACTGCAACCTCCTATCTCTGCTCCTATTTTTTCCCCTCCCCTAGTTTTGGGTAGGCATTATTAAGCCATCTATATTTATTCCAAAATAATCTGAATTTTTAAATTATTTTTGTAAGCTACTAATAATTTTCTATTAGTGTATAAGGATATGCTTGTCATTGTGAGCACTATTTATACATTGGCTGGAAGGACTGTTAGGCATGAACAGACCATTTTACAAAACAGACAAAAATCTGTTTTGTCTAGCTTCTATAAAGGATACACTAACCATTTTTTTGTAAATGAAAGCTATACATTATGGCAGTGGTCTCCAACCTTTCCGGCTTTGCAGACAAGCGGGAGAGGGAGAGGAGTTGCAGAAATGACACTGTGCACACTCACCTGCCCACTGCATATGCAATTGGAGCTGTGGGCATGCACAGGCTCGCCCACTGCTTCCGCAGCCCAGTTCTGAACAGGCCATGGCCCGGTAGTGGGCCACAGTCCGGGGATTGGGAACCCCTACTAACTGCATTCCTTGTAAATGCCTATGAATCTTAATTTAAGAAGCTCTAGTATAGATTTTATATTGTACACAGTTTTACTGCTATTTTTACATGTAAAAACTAGCATGCACAAAATATTTAGCAAATGAACCAGGATGCAAACTAATTCCCTTTTTTCATTAAACAGCACTGTATCCATTAAATCTTAGGCAAACCTTAACAAGAAGTTTTCCTTTCTAATTTTTATTCTGTGCATTTCCATCTCTTAACTCTTTCCTAACCTTGACAATATGTATGTACCCCCATCTAATAGATCAGTTAGATTCTTCATTTGTTAATTAAGGTTTCTAACTATAAAAGCAGCATGCCTGCTTAGTTTAGGAAATGACCAAACCAAAATAATTACCATGGCTGATATAGAAGGCACTGCAGCAATGTCTAATGGAATTAAATGCAGGAGACAATAATAGTCTTTAGTAAATGTTACTTTTCTTTCATGCTAATAATTCATTCTCAAATCATGGACAAAAAGAATTCAAATCATTACAGAAAGTTTTTTGCATCATTTCTTACAATGTCTGTCAGCATACAGCCCAAACTTGGCAAATTCTGATTTCTGATATATTCAAGTATATTTCAAATTCTGGAAAATTAGAAATTTTAAAACTTATACTATGTTATGATATTTCTATCAATAAATCATATGTTTAAATAAATGTGGGTATTGTAAATCTTTAATGCAGCCTAAACTTCTAATACTCATCTTACCTTATCTTATCTTACCTTACCTTACCTTACCTCACCTATACAAAGTCCCAATGAATTTCATAAAATGAAATACTGAATGGTTTGGATTTACATTAATTATTGTTACTTCTAAGCAACCTATGAGTCTTATAGCATATTATTAACACCAATAAATATAACTTTTAAAGTTAGATAAATAAAATAAAGGTTAAACAAGTTAAAGTACCAAAAATCCACAAGAAATATAATAAACCTTTATTATTCTATCATCTATCACTTATCCCAGGCTGGTATATTGAACAGCCAACTTTTTACAAATTTCTGAAATATCAGAAAGGTGAATGTTCTTGTTTCATGCAGCAAGATACGTCATCAGAGAGAAATCCCACAGAGAAAGCTAGTTTTTTACCTATCTCCTGTTACCTTTCATGAGGGATGAGAAATTTTAGCTTGTTATTTATTGTTATTTAAATTCAATTATATAGCCACCCATCTCAAACCAGCGACTATTGTGAAGATCATTTGCAAAATTCACATAGGAAGTGTTCTTAAATTATTACAAGAGAAATGTTCACGTATTGCTTCACTGCTTCATATTGTCCATTCAACTTCACGTAAAATAGATCTAAAGAATTTTGTAGATGCATAATTTTAATAGCATTGATTTTCTAATAAAATCTGTTGTACATGTTTAGGCATGCATAGAGAAAGGAGTTTGTTTATGAAACCAATAATAATGTGCTGAAAGTTAGTGGAGTATGACAAATGAAGCTGCTATATTCATAATAATAATCAGAAAATTTTCTAAATGGGTATAGAATAATACTTGGGAAGATTGGTAGCAGAGAAATAATATTCTTTAATTGTTTCTCTGTTATTGCTAATCATGTAAAATGGTAAACTACAGGATTCTGATGTTTGATTTATTTATTTTATTGCCTTTATATTGGAAGAGACATTGCATACTAAATATTAGAGGTTTTGTTTCTATTGAATGTAGTTCAGAGATTAAGTGTTAATTATTAGCTTTGCATAAACAAAATACATATTTCTGTGAAAAATGCTTTTGAGGAATTGCAGAAATACATGTAAGACCAGACCAAAAAGAAATATTGACTTTGAAGTCTGTAAAGAAAGAAATGCTTTCTGATTTCTATTTTTTTTTTTTGTCAAATCAGCAAACAACACTAGAGAGATACTTTTTCAAACTCTAACTCTTGGGAGACTGCAACAGAAAGGTAACTTGGGCCCTGTTTGGATCTCCATTGTCTATTTAAACTGCCCAGAGCTGTGGGGGAGGTTTTTCAAACTCTAACTCTTGGGAGAATGCAACAGAAAGGTAACTTGGGCCCTGTTTGGATCTCCATTGTCTATTTAAACTGCCCAGAGCTGTGGGGGAGGTTTTTCAAACTCTAACTCTTGGGAGACTGCAACAGAAAGGTAACTTGGGCCCTGTTTGGATCTCCATTGTCTATTTAAACTGCCCAGAGCTGTGGGGGAGGTTTTCCAAACTCTAACTCTTGGGAGACTGCAACAGAAAGGTAACTTGGGCCCTGTTTGGATCTCCATTGTCTATTTAAACTGCCCAGAGCTGTGGGGGAGGTTTTTCAAACTCTAACTCTTGGGAGACTGCAACAGAAAGGCGCGCGAATTATATAACTAAAAATCAAAACGGCAAGTGTGTCTGAGATTCCCTGTATTTAAGAATGTCTGGCTTAGTTGAGTGCAACACTTGCTTTGCAGCTGTCTTTCGCAGTACCCTTTTCAAACTTGGAAACTGTCCTATCTGTAAACAAATCACTAGTCTACAAGGACAGATTATTTATCTAGGGTCTCTAATCTCTGCTCTTCAGGCAGAAATTAGGTGTCCAGTTCAATCCCACTACTCTACTGATCCTCCGCGCTATCAGCCCCCTCTACCACAAAGATCCTGCAGGAGAAGGGCAGTGTGGACAACCGTGGGATCTGGCACGGTGAGAGCTGTGAACCATAAACGCAAAGCTTTCGCTGTGTCCCTGCACAACAGATACAGTGCCCTTGCTGACCTTAATAGGGAAATTAAGGAGGCAGGTAAAAGTAATTGTGATGATAACTCAAATAAGCAGGGGATCGTGGTCCGAGATGAAGAACTTGTTTTTGACAGGGAGAAGTGTGAATCAGGTATTACACATCAGTCATGTAAGAACAGAAAGGCATCCAAAAAGAGAAGCCACCTTCTGGTAGGTGATTCAATTATAAGGGATGTAAATTTAGGAAAGGACACAGAGGTTTCAAAAGAGGTCAGGTGTCTTCCAGGTGCTACTGCCAGTAGGGACAAGAAGTGTATTTCTAAAATAATCAAAAATGCCAGCAAGGACTGTGATGTGGAGGCTATTGTACATCTTGGCACTAACGATCTGTCCCAAAAAGATGTACTCTCTGTGCAGAATGATTTCCAGAGCTTGGGGCAGGAACTTAGCAGAATAGGCTGTAGGCTTACTTTTTCAGAGGTTTTACCAGTGTATAAGGAGCAAAATGGAAAAGGCCAGCGTATAGCAGAATTCAATATGTGGCTAAAGGAGTGGTGTAAAGGGGAAGGCTTTGGATATATTAGTCACGATGTCTGTAGCTGGTCTAATGAAAAAATGTACAAAAGAGAGGGTTTGCATCCATCAAAGAAAGGGACTGAGTTAGTCAGCTATAAATTCACAGATTTTCTGGAGGAATATTTAAACTAAACAGCGGGGACAGTGAGTTAATTGATACAGAACATCCCTGTCCCCGGCAATCTAACAATTATAGGGTTATCAGTGCATGTAACATAGATGTGTGTGTGGACAAGAATATCAAACTTGCTGTCAAGCAAAATCAAGCTTCTAATAGCAAGTGCCACACAAAGTGCACTAACCAAATAGGTGGTAAGACAATAGGGGAACTCAGGCACCACACAGGTTACGTAGAAAGTAAACACAGGGTCAGTCATAAAGGACTCAAATGTCTATATACCAATGCACAGAGTATGAACAGCAAACAGGGTGAATTAGAAATTCAGGCTAATGAGGGCAGATATGATATTGTTGCCATTACGGAAACATGGTGGGATGAAACCCACAAATGGAACACAAGGCTAGAGGGATTTAAATTATTTAAAAGAAACAGAACAAATAAAAGAGGAGGTGGAGTTGCTCTATATGTAAGAAA